>CM060383.1:133503335-134784201 GCA_030545235.1 Helianthus tuberosus
ACCTTGACGAGATTTTGAAAATTTGAAGGCACAAGGCCAAAAACCAAACTGGAAGGGTTCAAAACCATATAACAGAGGGTTCAAAACCTTACAATAGAGGGTTCAAAACCTTGTAATAAATCATCCAAAAACAGATGATTGTTTTTCAAAAATCGTTTCGGAAACTTTGGTTTCTGTTTTGAAAATCACCTAAGGATAGGTGATGTGTATGTTTTAAGATCTAAACACAAGATAACTTGTGTTAGGGTCCTAGAAAGGTTATAGTCTAGGTCAAAGCATTACTAATAACCTAATTCCCTATAACCATTGGCTCTGATACCAACTCTTCTGTCACACCCCGACCACGTATAACATACAAAACGTGGCGGAAAACGTCAGGGAGTGTTGTAACAGAATTAATTGTTTCATAACCATGGCATTCAAAGTTGTATTTTATTTATCAACACAGAAGTTACATTGTCTTAAACAAAAACAAGAGTACATAACATAATTAAACTAAGTCTATCTTCGTTTTATGTCTCTAAGGCACAGGTCCGCCCTAGTGTCACGATCATCATCCTATGGAAAAGCTCCTGAAAACACATGTGAAAATAGGTACGTCAGCATAAAAATGCCTGTGAGATACATAGGTTTTGTAAGAATATGATTCATGACTTGTGTTTAAGAAAATGTTTAGTCATGAACCTGGTAATTTGCTTTGTCTTATAAATCATTTGAAAAACGATAAGATCAGATGATATGTATAAATAAATGTAAGGTTAAATGAATAACCATGTAAAAATGAGTCTGTGTAAGATAAGTTGTTTGTAACAATGTCTTGTAAAAAGTATGTTATTTGTATGAAATATCATGTGTCATAAATTGAAATGATTTAAATAACGCTACGATAGGTAATACCATACAAACACTTATATATAGGAAGTACCAGCGGCGTATCCACCATGCTTGTATCATATTACACACGCCTTGTTACTTAAATCACTTGCTCAAACCAAACCACCAATGTAAATTGTTTATGTATAATCAAATGTCAAAATGTTATTGTGTAAACCATATCAAATGTCTGTGTTTAATGTAAATCATGAATTGTGTATATCAATGTCAAAATGTTTATGTCTAATGTAAATCAAGTAATGTGTATCCAAAAACGTAATGTATGGTATGTGAAACATATCAACTAAACCATATGTAAAATGCACAAAAACAAGGTATTGAAGTAAAACATGGTTTAAATCAAAGTTATGTTTTGTGGAACAAATGCATGCTATACTGATATAAACATCTATGCGGTATTGTGAAAATGCATACATCCAAGCCTTGAGACTGTGGCGATAAACCCTTAAACAAATTAAAGGTTTATCTAAGTTATGTATATCGAATTCGGTCATTCCTTCCAATCCAAACAAACCCAGGATTTCAGGAACGGGAGTTGTCAATTCCTATGGTACCACTACCTACTAACGAACGACGTAGCTAATGTTAATGAATGTATTGTTCCATTGTAAACAACCCAAATGTCATACCAAAATGTAAGCATGTTATGAAAACAACTGTACTAAGTATGCACACAATGGGCATACATAGCATGAAATGTAATGTGAAACAATGTACTAAGTACGCACACAATGGACATACATAGCATGAAATGTAATGTAAACAATGTACTAAGTACGCACACAATGGGCATACATAGCATGAAATGTAATGTAAAACAATGTACTAAGTACGCACATAATGGGCATACATAGCATGAAATGTAATGTAAAACAATGTACTAAGTATGCACACAATGGGCATACATAGCATGAAATGTAATGTAAAACAATGTACTAAGTACGCACACAATGGGCATACATAGCATGAAATGTAATGTAAAACATGTACTATAATGTACTAACGAACATAGTAGGTATATGATGTGAAAACATGGAAAGCATGAAAGTAACAAGTAGGCACATGTGTTTCACCCCAAAACAGTTTGGAAAACAGTAAAAGAGGGGTCTATGTACTCACTTGAGATTGCTCAGAATTCCTAAGATAACCACCAAGCAATGCTAGAGATCACGGAATCAAACGGCACCTAATATAGGTAACTATGTTAATATACCGGACCTAAATCGGAAGATCGGATAGAATGCGGGTTCGTAAACCAAACGAGTATGGAGACTCGTGTAATATGGTTTAACAAAGCCTACATACTAAATGAAACCTAACATAAGTGCTTACGACCCATTACGACCCGTTTAGGTAGCTTATGCTACTTTAACGCGTCGCTCGTGTGAAACGCGTTCGGACCGCCTAACTAGTCCTATGACAAGTAAAATATGCCTTAACATATCTAATATTGTTACCAAAATAGTTTAGATACCAAAATTTATGTTACATATGCTTAAAATGAATTTTGGCGTCAAAAGGGCATTTTGGTAATTTACCTAAGGCATATAAACTACCTATCATACAACTACTTAAACGAAGCGACCATAAGGTATAACCTTGGAAGGTTATTCCCTATATACTATGGTCACCTAATGTGTTTGGTCGGATCCTAATGATCGACCAAATGGGTCGGGTTCGAAGGTATAAGCGATTTATCAGATCGCTTACCCTTACGACCCTAGACAACGTGGTAATCAGTAGGCATAGTCACAAGGGACTATAACCATCGTGATTACAATCACGTTGCGAAGTTCAAACGAACTTCGCATTGACCATAAACTGGTCAATGCAGAAAGTCAAACAAAGTTTGACTTTCGGACTCGAAAAGAAATAAAAGAACGAAGGAACACTTACGAAGGGTCCCCGAATGCTAATCTAGATCAAAATAGCTCAGGTATGAAACAAAGGTTTCAATTTAGAGCACATTAGATCAGATTCTTGTGAGAAAAAGTGAAGGGTGGAGGTGGGTATTTATAGTTTTTGGTTCACCGTTAGGATCATTTCTTGGAAAAGGGGGCATGATCTAAGCCGTACACTTGTTGGAAAGTTGTGGTAACTCATTTGCCATCCACCATAAGAGTTTGACACTTGGCACTTGGCCTTTGGAGAGTGTTAAGGGCTGTTAACAGCTGAAAAAAAACGTTTTGCTGCATCTGGCCCCTGCTTACGGACCTAGTTTGGCAGATTTACAGTTTCAGTCCCTGCAACCTCAAAACTTGATATAGTGTATTTACTTAACATGACAAATGCACAAAGCTTTGTCTATGTTTTCAAAGACAACCCTCATGATTTCAAAATATTTCATATAGTTTGAAAACAATTTTAAGTAATATATCAAGTGCACGATTTCAAAAGCATCATTCATGTTTTCAAAAACCTTATACATAATTTCAAAATTCATCTCGCATGATTTTAAAACATTTTTATAAATATACCTACCTAGTACACCTACTTTATGAAGGTAGTATGAACTAAATGATCGTTTTAGTTGAAGATTTGCAGAGTTTTTGAGGAACAGATGAAGATCATATGAAGATTTGAAAGAATACATGAACCCTAATCATGATATATGGTGGTCTTCAAAGGAGTCAACGATTTTTTTTTGGATTTTGATCCAAAATTATCCTGATCAAAACATGTTAGAGTGGTCTCGACTCAGATTGCAACTGAAAACATGAGGACTCGAGACCTCTGGTTATGTGTCGCAGCCTCGATGGTCTCGAATGAGATCTCGACTCAGAACATCTTCGGTCTCGACTTGAAACTAAGGGTCTCGACTCGAAACCCATGGTCTCGACTCGAAACTTCATAGTCTCGACTCGAAATTTCATGGTCTCGACTCGAAACCTCATGGTTTTGACTCAAAAACTTGTGTGTGACTTTAAAATTTTATTATTTTCACTTGCAATCTGAGTTGTTTCCTAGTGTGAATTTACACAGTTTTGTGAAATTTAACTAAGTTAACATGAAACTTTTCAAACAAGATTCTATACTTAATTTATAAATTTTGTGTAGGTCATGGATTTGAAATTCATCTCAACACATAACCAAGCGGGGTACTTAGCACCACCTCCGGAGAAACACAAGAAGTTGTACGCTTCATTGATCAAGGGATTGAAAAGTTGCCGAATCGTTCATGCTTTACGAGATAATCCTGTCGTTTATGAAAGCCTTTTGCAGGAATTCTGGAAGACGACAAAATTTGACGCTCTAGGAGCAGATGGTAAAGGATCGATTGAAGCAGAGATTCAAAAGAAGAAAGTTACTGTAACCGAACTAATTATAAGGGAGGTTTTACAGTTTAACGATAAAGAGTCTGATCCCATTGATATTCCAGGTGGAACCGTTGAAGCTATTTTGCCTCGACTAAGCTACGAAGGAGCGTATCCCTCTCTGATGAAGAAGTTTGTGCATCCATAATGGCGTCTGTGGATGCACATGTTCATGTTGTGTATGACAGAAAACAGAGGGGGTACAGATCAGCTGAATATCACACAATCTGCAGCGTTCGTTTGTTTGATAACGAACCAACCATTCAACTACTCGAAGTATATATTTGAAGGCATGAAAAGGAATGTAATTGGTGTGCGAAAGGATAAGTTTATCATGTATCCAAGGTTCTTGCAAATGATCTTCAATGTTCGTTATTCAGAATTGGAGAGAACTAGAAACACTTTGGATCTGAAGCCAATGGGTCCTGCGTGTTTTGGTGCTCTCACTTCTAAGAAGGGTACTGAGAAGAAGTTTGAAGGAAGGTTTTCATTAGAGAAGTTCGGTCAGTTTGCTGAGACAGAGGATGTGGCAGCTAAACCACTGATAGCACAACCTGAACCTGTTAATGCTACACCAGTAAATGTTACAGTTAATGCAATGATTACCGAAGAACACGTTGTTCAAGGTGTTGCTGAGGAAGAGCCAGAGACAGAGATTCTGACGATAAACTCTGACGATGAAGGCGTTGAAATTAGTTGTGATGATGAAGTTGAGCTTCCTCCTGAAGCTGAAGTTAGTTCTGCTGTTTCTACTGTTCAACCAGTGATTTCTTCTGTGAGTTTGGCTTTGCTGTTAAAGTCTATAACTGAAAAGGTGGGAAATCCTCCTTCCGATCCTTCAGTTCAAAGTAAAGAGCAAACAACTGAAGACCCAAAGGATCCTGATACTCAACAAGTGAACCGAAAAAGAAGGGATCCTCGACCTGGTGTGTATATTGAACAGAACAAAGATCAACCCACAACTGATGCTGAAGATGAAGATGGTTTATATGATTTTGATTTTGAGAAAGATACGACTGCTACTGCCAATGCTACAGAAACAGTTTTTGATTTTGATATTGATACAATAGGAATGGACATGGATGTTACTTCTACAGAGATTCGTGTTGCCGCTACTGTTTCTGCTCTAATCACCGAGTCAACACTACCTGTTACTACTGTTATTGCAAGCTCCTCTGGTACAGCTCATGATGAACCATGCAGTTCAAGTGGAAAACGGCCTGAAGAATCACTGAGAATGCCGTTTGTTGACGATTCAAGTGATGATGATGAGTTTATTAGTATGTGAGAGATGAAGAAAAGAATTGTTGTGCTTGAACAAAACTCGATCCATAAAGATGCTAAGATTATTCAACTTAAAGATACAATTATGCAAAAGAATCAACAGATTGATCAGCTTCAAGGTGATGTAAGTTTGTTATTCAACATGGTGTATGATCTTCGTGGTAAACTAGAGAAGAAGTTTGGCAATGAACTTTTTGATCCAACCGAATAAGAGAGTAGAAGAAAAGCTGAAGAAGATCGAGCAAGAGCTTTTGCAAAGGATGACGCTGAAAGAACTGCTGCTATGGATCATTACTTCAATAGGGTAACTGACAAAGATGCAGACAAAGCAAAAGCAACTAGGATAAAGAAGAAAAGAGAGTATGTGGTTCTGAAGAACAAGAACCTCAATCCCGCTGATGAAGATGTTCAAGTGACTCGTCATCTGATGGATGTCGATGAAAGTCTTTATGATAAAGTTGGGAATCGTTTAGGCATTATAAGTTGGGGTTTTAACCATGATCGTCATATATGGTGGATCAAGAGGAATGTTGGTCCAGTTGAATGGTACAAGAATCCTGCTCAATTTCAGACATTCACTAAGGTGGATTTGACTATACTGTTAAAGTCTCCTTATGTGGATGATAAGCCTGGCGGATGTGGATTTCTATTCTTTGAAAGATTGCAGAGAGAGGTTGTACATAGATTTCCTTCCATGCATACTGCTGAATCCATCGTCTCTTCTACTAAAGGTGTTAGAGATCCGCATACAAACAAGAGAATGAAGATAGTGTCGTGGCAACCAACTGACAAGGAGAAAACAATTCCTTTGGTTAAGAAGATTCCCAATCGTGCTCTAAAGACCATGCATTTCTGGGCATATGATGAAATGTTAGGGCAAGATGTGATTGTATGTGATGATGATATGAGTTATCGTTTAACTGATCAAGTGGATTTGCTGAACTTAGATCAAGAAAATCTAGAAGTGCTTGCTCGAAATCAGATCAGAGTTACGGAAAAGTATGAAGAAGTGGCCAAAGGTTGGACTGCTGTTGTTACTTCAGTCTTGCACATTCGTACGAAAGGATTTGGTGGATTCAAGGATAGGTTGGGTGATAGTGGAGGCAGTTAACAATAGAAGAACCTCTATGCATAAACCTAGGGGGATATTGTTGGATCCTAAAGGTTTATACATTGAGGGTTGCATTAGTTTAGGGGTTGAATATGTAATGTTTTGTTTAGATATGGTTTGGGTCGATTTAGTAGTTAATGGGTCTAGTTGGTTTCGAGTGGGCCTAAGGGGGTTTCGACCCACCTTGTCAGTATATAAGCAAACCTCATCTTGTGTTTAGAGGTTGATCAGTGATTCGAAGATTAGAGGCCAGCCGAAACCATCAAGGAGTCTTGTATTAGTCTCGTTCAAAAGTTGAATGTAAGATATTAGTCTCGAACAATATAAATAAATAAATAAAATTCAAACCAAACAATATAATTGGTGTCAAAACTATTTAACAAAGTCTAAGTTATCAGCGGAAGCAATAAGTTTAAAACCAAAGTATAAGTTTAAAAGTTCATAAGTTTATCATGAACACACAACGGTCCATGTTCCACAACGACTCCTCCTATGCAAGCTCCTGCAAAGTACCTAACGACCTGCAAGGCATGTTACAACGAATCAACAACAATGTTGGGCGAGTTCACAGTTGGGTTTCCATTTTAATGTTGTTCCAAAAACCATAAGTTAATTCGAAAACCATGAGTTAACCAGTTCCTTGTTTCCCAAACCATAAACCGTGGGGGCTATCCCATGTTTTAAACCACTAGATCTGTTACTATATCGACTACTGACTTTAGTCATGTTTATGTGCCATGCGTCAATGTCTATCAACATTGACTAAGTCCAAGTACATTAGTCCACTCCCGTCCACTGCGGCATGGTGTGAGGCTTGTCAGACCTAATAGCGCTATTTAACTAATGACCCGTTCGCCAATGGCCCGGCGATTAAGTCGATATAAAAATGAGGGACTTCATGATAGAGTTTTGTCTAGTAAGTTCTATGTTGTCATCCTTCCCAAGGAGGATGGAGGTACGTATTCTACCCAAGGAGAACATGCAGGTTTCAATGTTGTCATCCTTCCCAAGGAGGATGGAGGTACGTATCCTACCAAAGGAGGATACGTAGGTTTCACTATAGTTCCTTAACCCATCCCCAAACCACTGGGAATCCCATGCCTTGTAGAAAGTGTGAACTCACCTTAGATTAGCTCGCTAGATAAGGTTAAGTGTATGAAATCTAGAGCTACCGACCACGCCCTATAATAGTCACTATGGTATATTAGACTTTGTTTAGACATTGCACGAAAGTCCTACACATGTCAAGCAACTAGCACACAAACAAGCAATCACATAGCATGTCTATCATATGATTCCATAACCATGTTCACAACCTTTCTACGATACTATATACGCTATTTATACAACTATGAAACAAGCATGGATGCTAAAAGTAGCAAGTTGGTTCTTATCCGTTCATGCTTTACTGTATAGAAAAATCACTGAAAATAGGCTGTTTTGGGTGACCCGTTTAACCTGTTTACAAGTCTTCAAAAATTATGATTTTTTAAGTGATGTATATCTCGGAGGGGTAGGCATTGTGTTAAAATTTTAAGGTCTAACTCTTCACCAATAATTCATAAAAATTCATTTACTAAGCTGCAATCAGATTCGTCACTTCTGACTGCAGCTTACAGAAAAATTCATATAAATTCCTCGTTTATCCGATTGACAAAATTCCAGTTGAAAATTTTTGGAATCACCTGGAAGTACTTACAGTAAAAATTTTAGATCATAAATCAATTCCAATATTGAGTTATGACATTTGTAATGGGCTGCAAATTCTGACAGAAAACGCAGCCTAAACCTTCAATACGGAAAAATTCATAAAACATTCAATTTTCGTCGAAAAAATGCAATTCCAGTGGGGTTTGAAAGATATTTCCTAGAAGCACATCATAGGTTCAGAAATTTCACGTTTTTGTTAAGTTTGGTCCCTGTTACAGCCGATACAAGTCGGCTGTAATTTCTGATCAGATTCTGTTTGAATTCAGCTTTCAATTAAAACATGTTTATGACACTATAAACCCTATTTTCAGCAATCAAAACCCCAACAACACCACATACACGAATTTAGCATCAAGTTTCATCATCAACATCAAACATAATTATAACAACCCCCCAAAATATTTCCGACACCCTAAAAATAATTAAAATATCCCAATACACCCCGTATACGAAAACGGACCCCAAATGCCTTTATTTTTATTAAAATTAATTAAAAACCCAGAATTTAGGGCTGTCGCGGGCCGCGTAGCCCTTGGCTACCTCTTACGCGGGGCGCAACAGACTAGACACCAGGCTTAACCCAGTGCTGCCACGTGTCGTCGATCGTGTCGAGGATAGTTGGCTGATTAAGCAAAGCTAGGCCCTACCACCCTATGTCGTGGGCCGCGTAAGACGACCCTTTAGTCTTCGCGGGGCGCGACGAAGCCTGAATCAGGCCCTATATATAGAGGGCATCGGCCGTTCATTTGAATTCGCTCACAAACAATTTCCTCTCTCGAAATTCTATAGTGTAGGCATAATTATCGGGTATTACACCCCTAATTAACGAAGTTCTGCCCCGTTGTAAGTATTATAACCCCGGTTACGTATTAGATACGCTGCCCGATTGATCCAGGGTTCTGTAACGGCTGTCGAGGTTCTGCCCAACGTAGTCGTTGGAATGCCGTCTCGGGGAGGGTATTACTAATGTAAATATTGGGTTATTATACTAACACATATGCATTTGTGTATTTAATAGATAATCATCAGGAAATCCCTAAAGAAAATCTAAGACATCAATGTGAGTAATCTCTTTTTTGCAAACTGTTTTTACAAAACCTCATATGATTAACATTATATTAAACGGTGATTGAGTATTTGTATTCTACAATTATCGTCGGTATGTTGGGGGTTTTGTATACAAAATTTGTTACTACATTGTGAGTAGTAACATGACCACAAGTCGGGTTGACAGTACCGTGGGTGGTAATTAAAGTAGATGGAAACAAATGTAATTGCGCGACCGCCCTCAATACTGTACAATGGTTTTACTTAACTTGATTAAACTGGGATTCACTCACCAGTATTTCCCACTGACAAAATGTTTTTAAACGCGTTTCAGGTAACAAAATGTGAAAGCCCAATAGAAGCCAGCTAGACAACAATGAATGCTTGGAAAAGTGGCTATAAAGTTACCTAAAATAAAGAGATGTTTTATATAAATAAAATAAGGTTTATCCCTATGAAAATGTGTGTACTTAAAACTTGGGGATTTTTTCCACGTATTTAATATTATGAAAGTGTGGTATTTTACTCTGATAAAATATTTCCTAACTACGGTCCTGATGTAATTTCCACTGCCAAAATGATAAAAAACCTGGATACCACTGAAACTGGCCGCGACCGCCCGTTCCCGGATTGTTAGGGGATGGGGTTGCGACCGAAGGTGGTATCAGAGCCAAGCCTTTGATTCAGCCACATAAGTGTTCTGCTGACACCAAGATATTATTCAAATTGTTAGGAAATTAATTACGGAAATACGTGCATATCTGTATTTTATTGTTGTGTGTTATTTGACTATTTGTTAGTTTTCAGTATGAGCGATCAAGGACCCACCGACGCCTATCATCAGTTGTCCGGCTCACCTAGGAGCGAAGGCACCTCTTCACAGCCTGCCCTCTCAGGGTATTCAACTGACAATGAAGATGGGATATTCGTGTTTAAGGCTCAGTCTGAAGAGCCATTCCCTTCTAAAAAAAGAGGATGGTTCAGTAGGGGAGCACATGAGCGTAGGAAGAGAATGAAAAAGTTACAACAACAGTGAGTTCTAGTAGCCGTTAAGAGAGAAACAGATTCCCACACCCAAGACATGCTTAATAGGAGTTTAGCAAACTTCCATATCTTAGCAACCACAGCTCCCGACCCAAACCTGGAGCAACTCATAGCCCCTCAACCATTACCCTTGTTTCCCACACAGCCAATGGAAATAGAAAACAACCCAGAAAATCAAATCCAAATGCATGATTTTAACCCAGAAGAGATACCTAGGATACCAGCACCCAATCCCGTAGACCCAGACTACGACCCGTGGTTTGATGATCATAGAGATTATCAGCAATGCTACCACCTAATAGACGAACCCATGCCAAACCTAGTAGCTTACCCAGGTCTGGACCCTCTAGATCCCTATTATGTTATGATGAGTACATTAGGGAAATCCTAGAGAATCCATACCCTCAGGAAGAACCCATGCCACAGTACCCAGATCCAGTACCAGCACCTGCACCCCCAATGAGTGAAGGGAATGTGCAAGAACTCCGAACCTTCGGTGAGGAGATTTTAGAAAGTAGTGAGAGGATGAGGCAGGTTGGAGAACGATTCGTCTGGAAATACGACGAGCGTAATATGGAGTTCTGGATGAACCCATATCAGTAATGGTGATAATAATAATATAATATATATATATATATAGAATATGTGTGTATGAATATATATATATATATATATATATATAATAATATATCTATCGTAGTATAGACCACTTTGTTGTTAATGATGCATATTAGTATTGTAATTTTTTATTTCAGTTCCAGTTTGTATTAAATGCATACTATAAGAAAGAGAAAGTCGCAATGTTCGACGCTTTTGACCAATATGTGTGTTGTGTGATTGTTTGCCTTAAATATTATCTTGTGATATTAATAAGTGGAAAATGTTTAAAATTCAGATGGACAACGAAGTGAACCAGGAAAACCAGAATAACGATAACCAGAGTAACAATAACCCGGATAACGATAACCTAAACAACAATAATGGAAATCAAGTGGATAACAGTGCCATCCAACACATAGTGGCACAAGGGATAATAGATGCAATGCCATATATTATCAAAAAGGTTAAGGAAGCAGATAATAAAAGTAAACGTGATAGTAAATGACCCACTGAACCTGAACACAACGTAAACAATGGACCCATACTTCAAATGCCCATTCCCAAAAGAAGAAGAACCATGTCTTATGGTTGTTCTTATAAAGAATTCTGGTCTTGTAAACCAATGGAATTCTCAGGCAATGAAGGGGCCGCTGCAACTCTACGCTGGATAGAAAAGACTGAGACAGTCTTAAAAATAAGCAAGTATGTGGAAGAGGATAAGATAATGTTTGCTTCCAATCTGTTTAAGAATTCGACACTAGAATGGTGGAACACTATCCTCCAGTCTAGGGGAAGTGGTAGGATTTATAATATGGAATGGGTGGAATTTAAGAACATGGTGGAAAGGAAATTCTGCCCTCCCAATAAAAAGGAACAGATAGCCAATAAGTTCCTAAACCTTAGGATGACTGGGGTAGATAGTAAGGGTACACTATGTTATACTTCGAATATGCTAGAATAGTGCCAACCCTTGCATCACCTGAACCAGTATTAATCTCCCGTTATATCTGGGGATTAATCAGTGAGATTAGACATGTAGTCAAGGCAGCTAGACCTCAAACTATAGAAGAAGCTGTAGAACTAGCAAACACCTTGACTGATGAATTAGTGCATACACGAGAAGATGATCAGAGGAGAAACCTAGCTCAAAGGCTTACCCAAGAATTCCGATATGGAAATTCCAACCGTGTGAAAAATGTAGGTTCTACCTCTACACCGTACTGCAAGGCTTGCAAGAAGCACTCAGGAAAATGCTCCACTTACTGCAATTTCTGCAAGATACCAGGACACAAGGAAGAAGATTGCAGGAAGAAGCCTAATAATGGAATGTGCTTCAACTGTGGATAAAAAGGTCACATCAAGCCGAACTGTCCAAAACTAGCTCCAGCCACGAACACCAAGAATACTAAAAATGCTAGAGCATTTGTTCTGACTGTAGAAGAAGCCAAGATGATCCCAGATGTGATCGCCGGTACGTTTTTAGTTAATGATGTTTTTGCTAAAGTAGTATTTGACTCTGGTGCAAACCAAAGTTTTATTAATACTTCATTTTGCAAACTTCTTAATCAATCATTAACTAAACTTCCACAAGAATGTCTAGTAGAGACAACACATGGGGAAACCATTAAGATTTCTGAAATCTTGTCAGGAGCAAGAATAGAATTTTCAAATCAAAAGTTTATTGCAAACCTTTATCCAATGAATCTGGTAGGATTTGATGTCGTATTAGGAATGGATTGGTTAGTGGCCAATAAATCCAGTATCTTATGTGATCAAAAGTCAATCCAAGTAAATTCACCGAGGGGTGAAAAGATCACAATTAAAGGAGATAAGCCATCTAGATCCACAAAATTCATCTCTGTAATGAGAACAGCCAGTTATGTAAGAAAAGGATCATTAGTGTATTTGATTTCCATAATCATTAACACTAAAGGAAAAGAATTAAAAGAGATCCCAGTAGTATCTCAATTTTCAGATGTATTTCTAGAAGAGTTACCAGTATTACCTCCAGACAGGGAAGCTGAATTCAGAATCCATCCGCTACCAGGAACAGCACCAATTGCCAAAGCACCTTACCGTTTGGCACCTGCAGAACTGCAGGAGCTGAAGAAACAGCTAGATGAATTATTGGAAAGAGGATTCATACAGCCAAGCTCATCACCATAGGGAGCACCGATCCTATTCGTCAAAAAGAAGGACGGATCAATGCGTATGTGCATTAACTACCGTGAATTGAACAAGGTCACGATTAAGAATCGGTATCCATTACCAAGAATCGATGATCTGTTCGACCAGCTACAAGGAGCTCGATTTTTCTCAAAAATCGATTTACGATCAGGATATCATCAATTAAAGGTACAGGAAGAGGACATTCCTAAGACCGCTTTTAGAACAAGGTATGGCCATTATGAATTTACTGTCATGCCATTTGGTCTAACCAATGCCCCAGCTGCATTTATGGACATGATGAACCGAATATGTAAGCCATATTTAGATAAATTCATAATTGTTTTTATAGATGATATTTTATTTATTCTAAAAGCAAAGAGGAACATGCAACACATCTGCACGCACTTCTAAGTTTATTAAGAAAAGAAAAGCTTTATGCTAAGTTTTCAAAGTGCGAGTTTTGGTTAGAACATGTACAGTTTCTTGGACACCTAGTCAACCATGAAGGAATTCATGTAGATCCCACCAAGATCGAGGCAATTACCAAGTGGAAAACCCCTGAGTCACCAACCGAGGTTAGAAGTTTCTTAGGATTAGCCGGTTATTATAGAAGGTTTATTCAAGATTTTTCTAGAATAGCCATTCCCTTAACTAAGTTAACCTGTAAATCCGTTAAGTTTAAATGGGGACTAAAACAAGAAGAAGCCTTTAGAATTCTTAAGCAAAGATTAACCCATGCACCCATACTAGCGTTACCAGAAGGAACTGAAGACTTTGTAGTCTATTGTGACGCTTCTAAGTTAGGTTATGGATGTGTATTAATGCAACATCAAAAGGTTATAGCTTACACAACTAGACAACTTAAGAATCATGAAGAGAATTATTCAACCCATGATCTAGAACTAGGAGCTATAATTTTTGCCCTTAAAATTTGGAGACATTACCTTTACGGTAGTAAGTTTACCATTTTCACCGACCATAAGAGTTTAAGGTATGTTTTCGGGCAAAAGGAGTTGAATATGAGACAAAGACGCTGGATGGAGATACTTAGTGATTATGATTGTAATATTCAATACCATGCAGGGAAGGCAAACGTAGTAGCTGATGCTTTAAGTCGAAAGTATCATGAAAAACCAAAAAGAGTATGTTCACTTAAACTAAATCTTCAAGTAGATTTAAATGAACAGATTAGAAAGGCACAAGAATCAGTAATCAAGGATGATACTGAAAAATTGAAAGGAATGATTAAGGAACTAGAACAAGGAACAGATGGAATTTGGAGATTCCATAAGAAAAGAATGTGGATACCTAAATTAGGAAACCTACACCACCGTATATTAGACTAAGCTCATAAGTCTAAGTATACGATGCATCCTGGAAGTGATAAGATGTATCAGGACTTAAGAAAGAATTTCTGGTGGATAGGAATGAAAAAGGATATACCAGCATATGTTGCAAAGTTTCTAACCTATTCACAAGTTAAAGCTGAACACCAGAAACCCTCAGGATTGTTGCAACAGTTAGAAATGCCAGTTTGGAAATGGGAATTGATAACAATGGATTTTGTTACCAAATTACCCAAAACAAGAAAATGTAATGATACAATCTGAGTGATTGTAGACAGACTAACCAAGTCAGCTCATTTTCCACCAATGAAAGAAACTTTCAGTATCGAACAATTAGCTAAATTATATGTAAATGAAATAGTTTCATTACATGGAATTCCTCTATCAATTGTTTCTGACAGAGATAGTCGTTTTACCTCTTATTTTTGGACAAGTTTTCAAAAAGCAATGGGAACCAAGTTGAATCTAAGCACCGCTTTTCATCCTCAAACGGACGGACAAAGCGAAAGGACAATTCAGACAATGGAAGATATGCTTAGAGCTTGTGTAATTGATTTCGGAGGTAATTAGGACGATCATTTACCATTGATAGAATTTTCTTATAATAACAGTTATCACACAAGTATCAATGCTGCACCATTCGAAGCATTTTATGGACGAAAGTGCCGAACGCCAGTCTGTTGGGTAGAAATTGGAGAAAAGCAACTATCCAGACCTGAGATAGTACAAGAAACAACAGACAAGATCATTCAAGTCAAGGAACGATGGAAAGCAGCACGTGATCGACAAAAGAGTTATGCTGATTACAGACGAAAGCCGTTAGAGTTTCAGGTAGGTGACAAAGTATTATTGAAAGTCTCTCATTTGAAAGGAGTGGTAAGATTCATAAAAAGGGGAAAGCTAAGCACCAGGTATGTTGGACCTTTTGAAATTATTAAAAAGATATGACCTGTAGCTTATCAGTTACAACTGCCAAAGGAAATGACAGGAATATATGATGTATTTCATGTATCAAATCTCAAGAAATGTTTAGCAGATGAATCACTCGTAGTACCTCTTAAAGATATAGAGGTAAATGAACAATTAAAATTTGTAGAAAGACCTCTACAGATTGAAGACAGAAAGGTCAAGAATCTCAAACACAAGGGATTACTTCTGGTCAAAGTGCAATGGGATTCCAAAAGAGGACCCGAATACTCATGGGAGCTTGAATCAGAAATGCAAAGAAAATATCCACACCTGTTCTAGTAGATCTCGAGGACGAGCTCTAAAACAAGGTGGGGAGGATATAACACCCCTCCAAACTATTTCCGACACCCTAAAAATAATTAAAACATCCCAATACACCCCGTATACGAAAACGGACCCCCGAATACCTTTATTTTTATTAAAATTAATTAAAAACCCAGAATTTAGGGCTGTCGCGGGCCTCGTAGCCCTTGGTTACCTCCTACGCGGGGCGCGACAGACTGGCCACCAGGCTTAACCCGGTGCTGCCACGTGTCGTCGATCGTGTCAAGGCTAGTTGGCTGATTAAGCAAAGCTAGGCCCTACCACCCTATGTCGCGGGCCGCGTAAGACGACCCTTTGGTCTTCGCGGGGCGCGACGAAGCATGAATCAGGCCCTATATATAGAGGGCATCGGCCGTTCATTTGAATTCGCTCACAAACAATTTCCTCTCTCGAAATCCTATAGTGTAGGCATAATTATCGGGTATTATACCCCCTAATTAACGAAGTTCTGCCCCGTTGTAAGTATTATAACCCCGGTTACATATTAGATACGCTGCCCGATTGATCCAGGGTTCCGTAACGGCTGTCGAGGTTCTGCCAGACGTAGTCGTTGGAATGCCGTCTCGAGGAGGGTATTACTAATGTAAATATTAGGTTATTATACTAGCACATGTGCATTTGTATATTTAATAGATAATCATCAAGAAATCCCTTAAGAAAATCTATGACAGCAATGTGAGTAATCTTCTTTTTGCAAACTGTTTTTACAAAACCTCATATGATTAACATTATATTAAACAGTGATTGAGTATTTGTATTCTACAATTATCGTCGGTATGTTGGGGTTTTGTATACAAAATTTGTTACTACATTGTGAGTAGTAACATGACCACAAGTCGGGTTGACAGTACCGTGGGTGGTAATTAAAGTAGATGGAAACAAATGTAATTGCGTGACCGCCCTCAATACTGTACAATGGTTTTACTTAACTTGATTAAATTGGGATTCACTCACCAGTATTTCCCACTAACAAAATATTTTTAAACGTGTTTCAGGTAACAAAATGTGAAAGCCCAATAGAAGCCAGCTGGACAGCACTGAATGCTTGGAAAAGTGGCTATAAAGTTACCTAAAATAAAGAGATGTTTTATTTAAATAAAATAGGGTTTATCCCTATGAAAATGTGTGTACTTAAAACTTGGGGATTTTCCCCATGTATTTAATATTATGAAAGTGTGGTATTTTACTCTGATAAAATATTTCCTAACTACGGTCCTGATGTAATTTCCGCTGCCAAAATGATAAAAAACCTGGATACCATTGAAACTGGCCGCGACCGCCCATTCCCGGGTTGTTAGGGGACGGGGGTTGCGACAATAATCAAAACCCTAGCATGCATACATGATCATCAAGTTACTATACTATCAAGAATCATTACATAAACATCAAAATACATGTTTTTTTAGCAAACCCTAACTCGTATAAGATCATATTTTCATGCATCAAGAATCAAAGCAAGATCAAGATTTCAAATCACACACATGTAAATGCAATATAATAACCAAGATGTGATTACCGGAAGCAAGCAAAGAGCCTAAAGATGGAGAAGAAGATCAAACAAGCAAGATTAGGGTTCTTGGTTTTCTTGAAATCGCCTAGAGTGAGAGAGAGGGAGAATACGTACGTGAGTGGGAGGGGCGGCCTAGGGTTGGGTTTGATTTTATTATTATATTTTTTTCTAAAACAACTTACAATAAATGCATAATTAGTCCCTCAAGTTTCTCAATTCAAAGCTTGGGCAGAAAGTTATCACAATAACTTTGTAGAATGAAATTCAGGTCCTTCTTTTTAGAAAGTTAACCAAATTAACTCCATATTTTTGTTTATGTGCTACTAACTTGTGTGTTTATAAATTGTAATTAACAGAAAAAGGGTTAATGACGTTAACCTGAAAGTACAGGATGTCACATTATCCCCATGTTGAAAGAATTTTCCTCCCGAAAATTGAGTATGCAGTCACTGAAGTCGTTAGTGCGCTTGAGCGTTTTCGTGGGGTGTCACATCATCCCCCTGTTGGTTTGGAAATTTCGTCCCAAAATTCAGTAGTAGCAACGTGCCTAGTGACTACTTCCTTCAAATAGATGTGTGCGAGTATAGAAAACTTGTCGGTTTCCTTGATCAGGGGGATGATGTGACACCAGTGACAAAATCTATGGAAATCTGCTCCCATTTCCATGTTGGGATCTCTGGTTGTTGCAGTAGTCCTGATGGCTTCTGGTATTCGATCTTAACCCTCGCACAGTTCAAGCATTTACTAACATAGGTCGCTATGTTAGCTTTCATGTGGGGCCAACAGTACAAAGTTTTGAAATCCTGGTACATCTTGTCAGAACCAGGATGCACCGAGTAACGAGACTTGTGTGATTCGTCCATCACAAGCTCTCGTAGGTTTCCATAGGTTGGAACCCAAATACGTTCCATGAAGTAATAGGTATCGTCTTCCTTACGTACGAGTTGCTTCTCCATGCCCCGCATGGACTCGGCTAAGAGGTTCTCTTCCTTCAATGCTTCAGCCTGAGCGTTGCGGATTTAAGCAGGAAGGTTTGAGTGAATAGTAAGCTGTAACGCATATACACACTTAAGTTTGGTTTCCTTCTGACTGAGGGCATCGTCCACAACGTTGGCCTTGCCTGGATGATACTTGACCGCACACTCGTAGTCATTTAGGAGTTCGACCCACCGACGCTGTCGCATGTTCAACTCCTTCTGATCAAAGATATGCAGGAGACTCTTGTGATCGGTGTAGATGGTGCACTTGGTACCGCACAAGTAATGTCTCCATATCTCGAGTGAAAAAACTACTGCTCCCAACTCCAAATCGTGAGTGGTGTAGTTCTTTTCGTGAACCTTGAGTTGGCGTGATGTGTAAGAAATGACTTTCTCACGTTGCATCAACACACAACCAAGTCCTTGGATTGACGCACAATAAACAGCAAAATCGTCTGTGCCTTCATGTAACGAGAGAATATGTGCGCTACAAAGTTTCGTCTTCAACTGCTGAAACATGGATTCCTAAGCATCACCCCACCGGTAGGTGACACCCTTCTGAGATAGCATAGTAAGAGGCTGCGCAATCTTCGAGAAATCCTTGATAAACCTTCAGTAGTAACCCGCTAGACCCAAGAATTGACTGATTTCAGTTGGAGTTCGAGGTGCAGGCCAGTTATTGATCGAGTCAATCTTGTATGGATCAACATGAATCCCATCTTCATTGACTACGTGGCCTAGGAAATGGACTTCACAAGCCAAAAGTCACATTTCCAAAACTTAGCGTAGAGTTGCTCTGTTCGAAGAAGTTCGAGAATGAGTCGTAGATGATGTTCGTGTTCCTCCTGACTCTTGGAATAAATCAGGATGTCGTCAATGAAAACAATAACGAACTTATCCAAGTATGGTTTGCACACTCAGTTCATGACATCCATGAAAACCACAGGTGCGTTTGTCAACCCGAAAGGCATTACCAGGAACTCGTAGTGCTCGTAACGAGTCCTGAATGTTGTCTTGGAGATGTCCTCATCTTGGACTCTCAGCTGATGATAGCCCGATCTCAGATCAATCTTGGAATAGAAGCTCGACCCTTGCAACTGGTCGAACAGATCATCGATACGTGGAAGAGGATAACGATTCTTCATGGTCACCTTGTTGAGTTCACGATAGTCTATGCACATTCGAAAGGTGCCCTCCTTCTTCTTAACAAATAAGACTGGAGCTCCCCAAGGCGAAGAGCTAGGATGAATGAAACCCTTGTCCAAGAGTTCCTGTAGTTGTGTGGACAATTCTTCCAACTCAGATGGGGCTAAGCGATAAGGTGCACGAGCTATTGGCGCTGCTCCAGGAGCTAGCTCGATTTGAAACTCAACCTGAAGATGAGGCGGGAGACCAGGTAACTCCTCAGGGAACACCTCAGGAAAGCCACGTATGATAGGAATGTCTTCAATCTTCTTCTCTTTCATTGTGGTGTCAGTAACAAGAGCTAGGATAGCAGTGTGGCCATTTCGCAAACACTTTTGGGCCTTGAGGAAAGAGATGATGCCCACGACAGCACCACTTCTGTCACCACGAATAACGAGGGGTTCTTCGCCAGAACGAGGGATGCGGAAAATCTTCTCCTTGCAGAGTATTTTCGTTCGATGTTGGGATAACTAGTCCATCCTAATGACATCGTCGTAGCTACCAAGAACGATAGGGATAAGATCGATGGAGAAGGTCTGACCAGCTAGAGTAAGATCACAACCCTTGACGATGTGTGTGGCCTCAAGATTTTTACCGTTTGCTAGTTCTATAATATGCTTGGAATCCAGAGGGATTGGGGTACGCTTAAGCATCTGACTACCCCTTAGGGTCACGTAACTAGTATCGGCTCCCGAATCGAATAAAACAGAAACAAAGTAGTCGTCCAGTAGAAACTTACCCGTCACCATGTTGGGATCGTTCCTCGCCTCACCCTGTCCAATCACGAACGCACGTCCCCTGGCACCATTACCATCATTGTTATCCATGTTGTTGTTTCCATTGCCCTGATTGTTGTATTGTTGTTGCGATCCTGATTCAGTTGTGGGCAGTTCCTCTAGAAGTGGCCTTTAGCTCCACATTGAAAACACCCCTTATTGTTACCATGTTGCTGCTGCATCTGTGGAGCTTGTTGCTGCTGCTGCTGCTGTCGATTCTGGTTCGCAGGATATGGGCTCCGGCAATCCTTTGCTGCGTGACCAGGTTTGTTGCATCTATGATAGCGACCCTTGCTCTACGGCCCGCTGTGGTGCAAGTTACAACGGTTGCACTTAGGTTGATTTCCCTTATATCCACCCTGACCTTGATTAGCAGAAGATTGCTGGTTGGGACTCTTGTACTCATCGATCCTTCGTTGCTGAGACTGAGGCTGAACAGAGGTTGAACCCTTACTAGAATTTCCATCCCACTTACGTTTATTGTCACTTGGAGTCTCAGAAGTAGTAGCACTAATCCGCTTAGGTAGCTTGTTCTGCTCGACTGCCTGATCAGTAAGGCGGTGGGACAGTCGTATGATCTGCTGGATCATAGGAAGATTAGCTTAAGTTACCATGCTCTGAATCTCTAGCACTAAACCTTTGATGTAGAGCTCAATACGCTTGTAAGGAGGGTTCGACATGTTGGGACACAATGCGGCCAATTCGTTCGAATGCTTCGTGTAGGCTTTAATTTCTGACCCTACCATCTTGAGGTCGTAGTACTCTACCTCCAACTTATGAATGTCATCACAATGACAGTACTCTTCTTTTATCAGCTCTTTAAAATTATTCCATGGGGTGGCATTAGCAGCTGCCAACCCTAACATCTGCACTTGTGTGTTCTACCAGGAAAGCGCACCACCTTCAAGAGTTCCAGTTGCATACTTCACCCTACTGGCTATAGGGCACTCACACATCTTGAAAACAGATTCGATCTTCTCGAACTAGTGGAGAAGACCTACAGCTCCTTCCGTGCCACTGAAAGTACTAGGTCGACAATCCATGAAGGTCTTGAACGTACACACTCGAGGCTGAGCATTTTGACCTGTCGCGTGAGGAAAAAAGAATAAGGTTAAGCACGAGAGTAGGTTCATAAAAGTAGGATCTAAACATCCTAGAATAGGTCGAAACGGCAGGCTATACCTCCTGCTAGAGCCTCAGCAACTCGTTTGTTGATTAGAGCCGTCAGTTGGGCCTGAGTCAAGTTGAGACGTCCACTCATGATCTTCACAATGAGAAAAGCACAAGTAAGAACGGTGACATAGAGGTGTGAAAAGTATGGGATGACAGAAGAGAGCAAGCACACAGGGTTTCAAGCAACAGTTGTTACGTTAACTAAGCATACCATGAACCATGCACTATATAATCTAACAAGCAGGCATTACAAACATAAACCATATCACCTATAGTGTTGAGTCTTGCACGTGGAGCGAAGCATCGTTGTGGATCGTTGAGCACTGAATAGGTTATAGTATGGTTTTTTATCAAAAAGCTTTTTCCCTTTTTAAAACCAAGTTCACTATAACCAATGGCTCTGATACCAATCTGTCACACCCCCAAAATCCACAAGCGGAGTATCACCACAGGGTGCGTGACTGACCAGGATCCAGCCACCAATCATATTGAACAATATAAATAAATAAATAAAATCCAAACCAAACAATATAATTGGTGTAAAAAAAATTTAACAAAGTCTAAGTTATCAGTAGAAGCAATAAGTTCAAAACCAAAGGATAAGTTTAAAAGTTCATAAGTTTATCATGAACACACAACGGTCCATGTTCCACAACGACTCCTCCCATGCAAGCTCCTGCTAAGTACCTAACGACCTGCAAGGCATGTTACAACGAATCAACAACAATGTTGGGCGAGTTCACAGTTGGTTGTCCATTTTAATGTTGTTCCAAAAACCATAAGTTAATTCGAAAACCATGAGTTAACCAGTTCCTTGTTTCCCAAACCATAAACCGTGGGGGCTACCCCATGTTTTAAACCACTAGACCTATTACCATAACGACTACTGACTTTAGTCATGTTTATGTGCCCTGCGTCAATGTCTATCATCATTGACTAAGTGCCCAAGTACATTAGTCCACTCCCGTCCTCTGCGGCACGGTGTGAGGCTTGTCAGACCTAATAGCACTATTTAACTAATGATCTGTGCGCCAATGGCCCGGCGATTAAGTCGATATAAAAATGAGGGACTTCATGATAGAGTTTTGTCTAGTAAGTTCTATGTTGTCATCCTTCCCAAGGAGGATGGAGGTACGTATTCTACCCAAGGAGAACACGTAGGTTTCAATGTTGTCATCCTTCCCAAGGAGGATGGAGGTACGTATCCTACCCAAGGAGGATACGCAGGTTTCACTATCGTTCCTTAACCCACTCCCAAACCACCGGGAATCCCATGCCTTGTGGAAAGTGTGAACTCACCTTAGATTAGCTCGGCATATTAGGTTAAGTGGATGAAATCTAGAGCTACCGACCATGCCCTATAATAGTCACTATGGTATATTAGACTTTGTTTAGACATTGCACGAAAGTCCTACACATGTCTAGCAACTAGCACACAAACAAGCAATCACATAGCACGTCTATCATATGATTCCATAACCATGTTCACAACCTTTCTACGATATTATGTACGCTATTTATACAACTATCAAACAAGCATGGATACTAAAAGTAGCAATTTGGTTCTTATTCATTCATGCTTTACTGTATAGAAAAATCACTGAAAATAGGCTGTTTTGGGTGACCCGTTTAACATATTTACAAGTCTTCAAAAATTATGATTTCTTTATGTGACGTACATCTCGGAGGGGTAGGCCTTGTTTTAAAATTTCAAGGTCTAACTCTTCACCAATAATTCATAAAATTAATTTACTAAGCTGCAATCAGATTCCTCACTTCTGACTGCAGCTTACGGAAAAATTCATTTAAAATTCCTCGTTTATCCGATTAACGAAATTCCAGTTGGAGATTTTTGGAATCACCTGGAAGCACTTACAGTTAAAATTTCAGATCATAAATCAATTCCTATATTGAGTTATGACATTCGTAATGGGCTGAAAATTCTGATAGAAAGCGCAGCCTGAACCTTCAATACGGAAAAATCCATAAAACATTCAATTTTCGTAAAAAAAATGCAATTCCATTGGGGTTTGAAAGATATTTCCTGGAAGCACATTTTTGTTAAGTTTGGACCCTGTTACAGCCAATACAAGCAGGCTGTAAATTCTGATCAGATTATGTTTGAATTCAGCTTTCAATTAAAACATGTTTATGACACTATAAACCCTATTTTCATCAATCAAAACCCCAACAACACCACATACACGAATTTAGCATCAAGTTTCATCATCAACATCAAACATAATCAAAACCCTAGCATGCATACATGATCATCAAGTTACTATACTATCAAGAATCATTACTTAAACATCAAAATACATGTTTTTTTAGCAAACCCTAACACGTATAAGATCATATTTTCATGCATCAAGAATCAAAGCAAGATCAAGATTTCAAATCACACACATGTAAATGCAATATAATAACCAAGATGTGATTACCAGAAGCAAGCAAAGAGCCTAGAGACGGAGAAGAAGATTAAACAAGCAAGATTAGGGTTCTTGGTTTTCTTGAAGTCGCCTAGAGTGAGTGAGAGGGAGAATAAATACGTGAGTGGGAGGGGCGGCCTAGGGTTGGGTTTGATTTTATTATTATATTTTTTTTAAAACAACTTATAATAAATGCATAATTGGTCCCTCAAGTTTCTCAATTCAAAGCTTGGGCAGAAAGTTATCACAATAACTTTGTAGAATGACATTCAGGTCCTTCGTTTTAGAAAGTTAACCAAATTAGCTCCGTATTTTTGTTTGTGTGCTACTAACTTGTGTGTTTATAAATTGTAATTAACAGAAAAAGGGTTAACGGCGTTAACCTGAAAGTACGGGATGTCACACACAATGTGACAACTAGCAAATAACCGACAATTCCGTACAAACTAATCACTATTTTATTTACATAATCTCATGCATTTAGCGTAATTTAATTACGTAACTGTTTCGTTTATTAGATAATAGTGTTAGGACAAGAAAACAATGCTAAAACATATGTTGGTTTTCGTCGTATTTCGAAACCAATCAAACAACGTCCTAAAAGTGTTGGTAGAAAGTGTTGCGCGCTCTATTCACGGTTACATTATTCATGCCAGCAAAACCGTGAAAACATAACGAAACAATGAAAAACGACACACGAATAACATAACTGAGTCCATTTATATAAAAAAACACTAGTGTGAAAACATATCTTGCAATAACACTAGACTTTCCGGTACAACGCCCTAATCGCTAAATCGTCCGTTTCGCTAAAAAAAGTAAACAATTTTAACTCGTCCGAAATAACAATTTAGCATTTCTGAGACCCCGGAACTTTGAAAAATGATAACAAACATATGAAAACAACTTGAGGATATTAATGGGGGGTCCGAAACATAAGCTTTTGGTGCTGCGTTTCAACCCCCACAACTTGTCCTTTTTTGAACCGAAAAGCTAGAAAATAATATTTTCGACGCCAAAACAACTAAACGGAAGACATGGCGAACTAGTTACGCTTATCTTGGGACTCGAAATCACTTCATACATCGCTTGACGGTGGAATAACTTATGACAAAGCTTCGTCGATACGACGAAAAAGTGCCGTAAACTAACCGACGACCAAACGGAAAGCATCCGAAGTATCAAAATACAATTTCTACTAGTTTAGTGAACTAGTTAAGGTCAATTAACAATCCGAATCCCTAATTACCCCTTAATGGTGTAATTAAACCCCTAATCACCGTACTTTGGTTAATTACCAAAATATCTATATTTTTTAACAGTTTTTATAAAAAAATAATATAATACCCCCCGTCACTCTAGCCAAAATCTAGGTGGGTCCCACCCACCATATTCATGTTGAATTTTGATAGATTTGGGGTATGGCTCTTGATGTAGTTGATGTGAAAAAGGATCATGCATTACCATACTTGAAACCATATCATCCTATCATTCTTTTCACACATTTTCAAACAACAAGAACCCCCTTTTGGAGACCCCAATTCGGCAGCCAAGACACCCCCAAGAATCCACCATAAAAATTCCATTAAACACCTTATTTTTCACATATTCTAGCCATTACAAGATCACCTACACATGGATTAAGCATGAGGAGCATTTAGGGGAGTCTTTGAAGCCTAAATCACCTCTTAATCACCATGTTTAGCTTGTGCAAAAATTGTAAGCATTCTTTAACCATATTTAAGCTTCTTATTATGTGTAGATTTAAGAAGTACAAGTTGATTATCTTAAAAATCAAGAAAAACATAACCAAAAACCCTAATCCTAAACTTAATAATCTACTAATCATGATTTTTTATATGATTATTTGTGTAGATTAGTGTAGTTAGTTGATGTAATCTTGATGATTATGTTAATTTTGTTGAGATTAGTGGTTTAAAATTTACATTTATGATGATCGTGTGATTAACTTTATGTAGTATTTTAGATTAGTGTTAATTTAGTCATGTTAAACTTAAAAATGTGATTTAAACATAGACTAAATTACATAAATCAACCTTTATGTTATGCCTAAACTGCACTTCATACCTTTCACTATGAAATCGGCCAAACGCAACCTTTATGTTCGTATTTTGTTACATTCTATAACCTTTACAATTAACGTCATCCAAAAACTCAATTAAGTTACGTCACATTCTTTGCATGTGAGGGTATCATGGTCTTTTCACCAGCCTTTTATAACATAAAGGTTATTTTTGGAATTTTGTCTTATAATTATTATTATTAACTCTTATTGTTATTCTCATTATTATTATTATTATTATTATTATTATTATTATTATTATTATTATTATTATTATCTATTTTTATAAAAAAGTTGTCTTTAAGAAAGTGTTATTTAATATTTTAGAGAAGGCATTTATTTTTTATTTTTTATTTTTTAAAGAATGCTTTTCAAACAATTTTTTTTTTCCAGTTTTTGGATGGAGAATAAAACAAAGCCAAAACACATTTGTGTTTAACGTTTTGTTTTGTTTTTTAATTTAACAAAAATAACTATGTTCAACATTTTGATTTGTTTTTTAGTTTAACAAAATTAACTATTTCAGATTAAATGGGTTATTTCCGTGTCAACCCGCAAATATGTTTGTCATGTGGATTCATTTGCATAACACGGTTTTTGGGTTTCTATTATGTTCGAGTTCGTGTTACATAGCAAAGATTATTTGAATGATTTAAATAATTACCCAATTGAGTTTTATAGCAATAATACTTAATCATTTGATTATTTGAAGATTTTAGGAAATTATTTTATTTAAGCTAATTAATAAAATAAGCGTAATTATTGTTTTTTATAACAACAAGTCTACAACTTAATAAACTAGAAAAAAATGTATATATAAACAGAATATATGGATATATGCCTATTTCTTTGATTTGCGGTTTTATTGTTTATGAGTAGGATTATTATTTTTGTATAATAGAAATCATATTTAACAAATGAATGGTTGTGTTAAATTCATATAATTTCCAGACTAACAAGTATATCTAAAAAATTATGAACTGGGTTTTATAAAGGGGAAAGAGAATATGTTGGACAAGGATTTGATTATTTTGTAAAAACAAGAATTAAGGATTTTCTAAAAATGTTTTTTTAAACGTTGCATTGTAAATTTGTAATTAATAAAAAATAACATTTTCATATTATTTGTAGGACAAGGATTTGGTTATTTTGTAAAAAAAAGAAATTAAGGATTTTTTGAAAACGTTTTTTAAATGTTGTAGTTTAATTAATAAATAATAACATTTTTTATTATTTTAAAAAATATCGTCTAGAAACCATTATTAGTATTTTTACACACAGTTTCTGGAAGTTATTTTTTATAATAATAATAATAATAATAGTAATAATAATAAAAAAGTTTCATAAATCAACCTTTATTTTATGAAAGGCTAGTAAAAAGACCATGATACCCTCACATGCAAAGCACGTGAGGTAACTTAACTGACTTTTTAGACGACGTTAGTTGTAAAGGTTATTGAATGTAACAAAACATGAAATAAAGGTTGGGTTTGGCCGATTTCATAGTGAAAGGTATGAATGCAGTTTAGGTATAACATAAAGGATGATTTGTGCAATTTAGTCTTAAACATATGAATGTTTAAATCACACAAGATCATCAACTTCCAATATTATGAGCATGTGCATGTAAACATGATTAAGTAAATTTTAAACCAAGAATAATCATGTGACAAAGATCTTTAAAACACAAATGAACTTGATTTTTACATAAAGCAATCTTATGGAAATTTCTAGTTGTTAGGCCGTTTGATCAGGATCTGTTTGGTTGGAACGTGGCTGGATCGATCAGAATCAAGGTGCGGAATCCCTTGATAATGTCACAGAATCAACAACGAAAAATTCAACGTTTAATCCGTCTGATTTCTATTAGAAATGGTGAAAATACAGAGAATCCGGTAGAAGTTCAGACTGGCAGAGCTTTGCTACAAGTTCAGCAAAAGGTTCTAAATGACAAGCCCTAGCTTTCTATTTATAGGCAATCTCAGGGAGGTTAAGTGTCACCCGATCGGATTTCACTTTTACAATTAAGCACCGTTCCCTGAGTTGTCTTTACACACAAATACATACATGTTCAAACACATACAAAAATACATACACAGCACAAAATAAACAAGACTCGATGCAGACGGAAGCTACAGACATATGTACTAAAAGACTCCCCCTTGGATGTAGCTGTAGTTCCTTCCTTCATAGTCTTTATTCCTTCATGCTACGTCTTCTTTCCTTATCTCTCTGCCTTCTCTTTTCTGATTTCTCTTCAAGCATCTTTCGTCTGAGTGGCCTACCAACTTCATTCCAGTACTTTCTGTACTCTGGATCACCATCACATTTCCTATCCCAATGTGGGATCTTGTTTTCTTCTTTCTCTATAGGTGTCTGGTCCGTTGGTGGTGGTCTCATAAGCTTATATCTTCCAAGCCTTGCAGCTTTGTCAGCAATCGCTTTAAATCTTTGATTTTGCTTGTACTTCTTCAAGAATTCATCTATCTCCAAGTCTCTCCATTTTGACTTCCAATACCTTCCAGAATTAATGTCTTTTGCAAAGCACACGTCCACAATTTTCTTGTATTGAAGAGCTTGGACTTTGTCGGGCTTCTCGTACACAATCTTGTTGTAAAATAAGCAGTCAATATCCTTCTTCGAGCAGTTCACTAGCCACATCGGGTCTAGCACACATATTCTTCTTGCTTCACCATTTGATTTATCAAATAAGGAGATCACCGCTTCCGCTGTGCTTTCATTATACATCCAACCCTGGAAGTCTTCATAAAATCTTGCTCCATAGCACGTAGCGGCATGTTCTTCAAACAACGCGGCGACTTTATATCCAAAGTAATATCTTTTTATCCAGATTCTAAAATTGTAACAATTTGCTTTGGAAAATGCGGCTTCCAATCTGGAAATCTTACTTTAGCTTGCTGCTTGATGTACTTCCACAAGTGTTAATCGTGTTCTTTTACATCTAAGCCATGATAGAATTGCTTTATGTTTTTTGTTTGCACCAACTCCTCAACATCCCACCACGGGAGGGGTTTAATATCTGACATATATTCAAAGTACTGTACCCCCATCTCCCATCGAATGGCATACACTTGTAGATCTTCCAAGTAACCCCAAGATAAGATGTCACCCCATGAAATATCAGCATCATGCGTGAAGTATTGTAGAGGTCTAACAAACTTTCTTTCCTTAGGCATTACTTTAAACCACTTCTTTCTTTCTTCAACAAGATTCTCTCTCGGAATAGTTTCTGGAACACCTTCAGTAGTGATCCTTTCCACAATCTTTCTTCTAACTTCGTCTTCATTTTGTTCTTTAAACATTTCAGCAAGAGACGGAAATGTTTCATCAACACCAGAATAATAAAAGATCGTATCTTCTTCAGAACTATCTGAATACTCTTCAACTATAACATCATTATACTTATCTGCTTCATGCACATACTTAAACTCATACTCTTTTTCTGGTGACGACGGTATCTCATCTTCTATATCAAACTTGAATCTACCATCATCTAAACCCAATTCCTCCAACATTTCTTCCCTAGACCTAGGTACCTCTAACTCCCCCTCAACTAGAGCATTTAGATAAATAACAGTTGGTTGTATGAGGAATACCAGGTCGGCATGTTTCTTTCCTAAAGAAGAAGACTCTTGATGTTGATCCTCTACTTGTTCATTGATCTCGTCATTTAGAAAATCTTCTATCTTTCGTTGAACAGATGGATTCACAATCAATAACCCTGAAGATCCTTGATCATCATCATCCTTTTTGTCTATCGAATCATCCCATGAAGGATCATAGTTCTTGACAGCATCTAGAATTTCATTCAACTCTTCATCTTCTTCCTCTTCCTCTTCTTTCCATCTTAACAACAACACTTCTGGTTCCTTCGCCTTCCTCTTCCTTTGCTCTACTTGAACAAGGCGTATAATATCATCATAATTGTAGGATAGAGGAGAAGACTCACCAACAAGTATAAAGCCTTGAGCTTGATCAACTTCAACATCAACCATCTCAACGTCAGCTTGACTCGAAGATCCTCCAGCTTCTTGAGTCTCAATGATAATACCTTTCTTTCTTTGTGTTGCTTCCTCAGCTAACCTCCTTTCTCTCTCAATCCTTCGTTCCTCAACCTTTTTGATCTCGATATTGTTGTAAATGTCTTGAACGTCGATTCCAAGCTGATGTTCCATAACAGTGTACAACATGTTGAGCTGTTCATCCTTCATAACTTTATCAGCTCTGAGCGCTTCCATTTCTAGCTTCATTGCTTTCATATCATTCGATGACACTTCATGAAGATCACTCAATAGTTTATTCAGCGTCTGATTAATCTCGTTCAACTTCTTCATCTTCTCATGTAAGTCACCAATCTTTGAAGAAAGTTGATCAAAGAGCTTTGCATTGTCATCCACATTCTATTCCATTGTCTTTAACTTCTTCGCTTGTTTGATCATGACAGTCTTAATTTCCTCATTCACTTTCAACAACTCTTCAACTTTTTTCTTTAACTCGTCACGATCCGCTTCAGCCTTTTTCCTTTTCTTTCTCAAGCAAACTAACTTTCTTTTTCAAATCTTTCACAGAGGCATCATGAAACATATCATACTCTTCACTAGAAAGAATGTCGTCATTGAGTTCGCCTCGAATATTAGGAAAACCTTCAAACATGTCACGAAGAACAGTTTTCTTAGGCTGTGAAGACTCTGGAACTTCAGGCTTTTCTGGTGGTGGTGGTGGTGGTGGAGTAGATACCCTTACTTCAGTAATTTCAACTTCATCGTCATCACCAACTTTCTTTTGAACCTCAATTTCAGGTTTTTCAACACTTTGTACTTCTGGTGCTTTAGGAACTTCAATACTTTGAACTTTTTTAGCTTCAGGACCCTTAGAAGTTTCAACATGCTTTTCACTCTTTCCACTTTGATCCTTCTGAGCTGATGCAGATCCTTTTCTCGCCCTGACGTTCCTTGGAAGTACTCCTGTTTGGACTGCCTTTCGCTTTATTCTCAACTTCTTTTTCTCTTCTACTGATGGAGTATAAGTAAGATCCTCATCATCAGATCCTTTCTTCTTCCTTTTCTGAGGTTTCTTCTTCATTTGTACTTTACCAACACCGATTCTTTCAATCTCTGACTCTGTCTATGTAGACTCATCGTCAGCATCGCTTGAATCATCATGAGCAACACCTTCAGGCTCTTTTTCTTTAACAGCTTCAGTTTGAACACTTGCACTTTGATCCTTTTGAGCAGCTACTTCCTCATTCTTCTTTAGATAAGCATCATATGATATGTTAAGAATATCAGCTCCTTGCTTAATCAACTCTATTGGATCAATAACTGGATCATCAACCAACTTTCGTTGCGGTTCTACAGAAGGCCCTACAAAACAAGAATCAATGCATTCATTAGAATAATTTAAAAATTAATGATCTAGTTTCACTTATGACTCCCCCTTTCCACTATACCCTTAACAACAATCTTAGGCGTAGATACAGCAGGGGATGTCTTTGGCGTTCTCTTTCTTTTCCCATCCTTCACAAACCAATACTTGAGCTTCTTCTCAGTCATCTCTCTCAATATATCATCTTCATTGTCAGAATTGCCGTTATCATGTCTCCATGCATCGTTTTCAGGAGCAACGTATGCTGGATTATCAATCTTGCATATCATTCTTTTTGCCCTTGCATCAGTACCCTTAGATAATCTGCTTATAGTATCAGGTGTCATGTTTCGTACACCTAACATATCATCAGAATTCTTTGGAATATCCTTGAATTGATCATCTATCATCATATGGATGAACCTGGGGTACATGATGTACTTATCACCTTTAATGTTTTCCACCAAATAATCAAATAACACTTGCGATACATTGTATGGCCTGTTCAGCACCAAGCAAGTGATGATATTCATGATATAGTCCGATGTCTCATCATAATCTCCCTTTCTATGTGACAACGCATGCACTACATAATGTATTAGGAACTTATATGGTCGACTGAACATCGTCTTAAGATATTTTCCATTCAGATGACCTGTAAATCCCATTCTGCACCACAATCCTTTACACAATCGTCCAGGAATAATGATTGGATCATTGTCAGAATCTCCTAAATCCAAAACTCTCCTCAAATCACCAACAATAAACTTAATTTCTAAATCAACATCCTGACCATTCTCATCCTTCTTCCTAACCGCAGAATAATTCATCTTTTTCTTTCTCCTCATATCTTACCGAACTCCAAAATCTCCTAACATGTTATTCATATACTACAGTTCTATCAGTTAATGCCTTGTGAATCTTGCTCTCTCTCAAAAACTTAGCTTTGACTTTAAATGGAGTTGTATCTGTGTAATGTACATCTAGCAGACAGTAGATATTGAGAGATTTATCCCAATCTGATACTCTTCCCTGCAATAATAATTGTCGTTAAGCATTTGTATGTGGTTCGAGACAAAAAGTGACATGTGTGAAAAATTTGAAAATTTCAAAAAATTTTCTAACACTTGAAGCTCTCACTCTACACAGTACTGAGGATTGGATGGTCATCCGATCAGATTGCCATCTGATCGGGTGAACCATCAATATGAAAGAACACACAATCAATTCAAGTGCATATGGATCGGATGGCCATCCGATCGGATTGTCACTCGAACCATGTGACTTAACAGATACGGCTTTGACCAGTCAACCTTTGAGAATGAATGCCAGGGATCGGATGGCCATCTGATCGGGTTGCCACCCGATCGGATTGCCACTCAAACCATGTGACAATTTGATGACCAGTTTTGTCATTTTGTGATGAGGATCGGATGGCTGTCCGATCGGATTGCCACTCGATAAATGACAAGGTAGCACATATTTCAATGCATAGTAATGTGGATTGGATGGCCACCTGATCGGATTGCCACTCGATGATTGACATTAGTGAACAATCTATTGAAGATGTGTTTTTAATCGGATGGCCATCCGATCGGATTGTCATCCGATCGGGTTGCCATTCTTTTCAAAACAACTGTCGACAAGAAAAGCACAGATATCGAGACATATACTTAGAAAAATTCAACACATTAAGTGCATTGGATCGGATGCCCACCCGATCGGATTGCCATCCGATCGAGTTGCCACTCGATCCTTGAACATATGAAGAACAGTTTGAATGATTCTTGAACATCAAAAAATTTCTAAGTATTTTTCAAAATTGAACACAGATCTATGTAAGGAATTCTCATGCGATCAAAACCCTATGTTCAAAATTTTCTAAATCGGCCTAGATATGGTTTAATTTCACTTTTAGAGCTCCAAACACCGACACTCCTAATCTTCAATTCATCAAATTTTATCATGGTTTTGCACAAATTAAGACGGTAAACCTGTAGATCTAAGGCCTGTGAACAAAACCCTATGCTCAAAATCTATCAAACAACATCAAAACTGCCTAGATCTAAGGCATTGAGACTGACAGTTGCCGATATACAAGAACTCATCAAAATCATCAAATTAACAATCAAAGGTCAGTAAACTTACCTTTCCCATTGTGAAGGTTGAGCGTGCCAACAATCCAGTGCAGTGTGGAAAGCAATAAAGTGAAAATCAGATCAAGATCAGGGAAAGTGAGAAAGTGTCGGCTGGTCGACCGATCGAGTAAAGGTTTGACTGTCAACCTTTGACTTGTATTTATAGGTGACCAGGTGTCGGGTGACCAAGTGTCGGATGGCCATCCGATCGGATTGCCGCCCGATCCAAACACCTCTCTTTGACCTTAGTCCTTTGACCTTTTTGACTTTTTCCAGTTTTATCAGATTTGGTCAGTTTTAGAAATCCATTTAAGTATCTAGGTCCAAGTTAATGACCCTAGGCGCTTAATTTGTCTACCAAGTCCAAGTTAATGACCTTGGTTGACCCGATACGAAACAAACTGACATTTTGTTCAAAGTTTTCAAATTCTTTTTCATGAAAAATGTTCAAGTGTCAAATTAATGAACTTGATTTGACTTTGAATGTCTCAAGATTTTCCAAGATTAGCTCCCAACTCATTTGTCCAGTTCAGAAACTTCCTGCTTCGCTTCACTTCTCAGAATTTGAAGATCCGCTTTCCACCTCGGTTTGTCGCAAAACTAAAGCAGAAATGTAAAATCTTTTTGGGATTTTAAGAAAGTTTAAACTAGAAAACTATGAAATATTTTTGGGTTTTGAATGCTAAACATGAAAAGGAATTGAAATGAAATGCAGTAAAAGTAAAGCAGTAAATGTAACTATTTACAAACATATTTTTGGTGAGCGTGTTAGGGGATCATATCAGCTACCGACAAGCTACAAGTACCGTTGAGCTTATTACACACTAAGTATTAAACAATTCGCTTAGATTGCCGATATACTGATTCTCTTAAATTTTCACACAAATTTCAACTAATCGGGATACGATTTAGTGTTTTAAGATCTTAACTTATACGCGTGTCCCACCTCAGAATATACTCTCGTATCCAGACTCCTATATTTAGTCTTACAGGTGAACGTACAATAATGATATGTGTAACGGGTAATGCGAGGCCATGAGAGCTCAGGTTAGAACTTCCGTTCAGACAGAGAGATGATGGCTCGACTTTCGGTGTGTCCCGTTTGGGGATCTTTTCTTCAACAGCACATGATTAGCATTTTGCAATGTTTCATCATTTTTTATGCTGAGGGTAGACTTTAAGATTAAAGCAGTGCATAGTATTATACGAGGACTAGGCTATTACTTCCGCAAAATCAGAAGTCCCGGTATAATACCCCAGATATCATCACGCACATAGACCTAGTATGTCAGAAATAGAAAGCCTTTCAAACAAGATTTCAGGGGTTACCTATATATCCGAGACATGTTCCCTAAGAAATAAGCAAGTTGTGATTTTAGGTTTATATCCCGAAAAATCTACTAAGTGTGCAAAAACCTATCGGCATATCATCAGCGAGACTGCTTAACGCTTTTAAAAACATTACATATCTTTAGCATACCGTAACTGTCTAGCTGATGTACTATCATTTCCCCTTTTTACACAAACTCTTTTTGGGGTTTCTATTGTTTTTTAGATTTTGAAAATATCTCATGTTTTTGGATTTTTGCATTCTTTATTGTTTTTCTATTTTCTGAAAATATTATCTATCTCCCCCTAAATACCAAAACAACTAAAAATACGCCAAACCAAAGCAGTCTTCTTCTCAACATCATCTGCCTCGGTTTTCTCATCAACGCCAATGATTTTCTCTGCATCCGACAACAATTTCATAACATTTAGTTTTAAAAGATATTGAAAACGAGCTTTATCGAAAGCTTTGGTATGTAAATCTGTCTTTTGTTCGTCAGTGAGGATTTTGTTAATTCGTATCAACTTCTTTTCATAACAATCGCGTATGAAGTGATGACGAATTTCTATATGTTTGGTTTTAGCATGATGTACCGGATTCTTTGTTATGTTTATAGCTGCCACATTATCAACAAAAATTGGTGAAGTAAGAAATTGCAAACCGTAGTCGCGCATCTGTTGCTGAATCCACAGGATCTGAGAGCAGCAGCTGCTGGCAGATACGTACTCTGCTTCACATGTTGATAAAGCAGCAGAGGTTTGCTTCATACATTTCCACGTGACCAATCGAGGTCCGAAAAATTGGCATCCTACAGTTGTTGATTTAGCATTAACTTTGCAGCAACTGAAGTTAGAATCAGAGTACCCTTCAAGTGTGAAGTCACCATCTTTGGGATACCACAACCCTAGTGTTGGAGTTCCTTTCAGGTAGCGTAGGATCCTCTTGACGATGCACAAATGTGAAGCTCTGGGACTTGACTGATATCGGGCTGCGAGGCAAGTTGGGTACATGATATCGGGTCTGGATGCTGTCAAATGCATCAGCAAACCGATCATTGAGCGGTAAAGCGTCTCGTCCACCTTCTCTCCGGTGAGATCAGGGTTGATGCCATGATTGGTTGCTAATGGGGTGGATATGGGAGCAGTTTCAGACATCCCGAATTTCTCCAGAACGTCGTAAACATACTTCGTTTGATGAATGAAAGTTCCCTCAGGCATTTGGTCGACTTGCAGCCCTAGGAAGAACTTCATCTCACCCATTAACGACATTTCGAACTTCTGCTTCATCACCTTCTCAAAGTCTTTGCAGAGTTCATCATTTGTTGACCCAAAAATTATATCATCAACGTAAATTTGTATAATCAGAAGATGACCATCGACTTCTTTTGTGAAGAGTGTAGCATCCACTTTTCCTCGTATAAAGCTGTTGGCAAGCAAATGTTGAGAGAGCGTCTCGTACCAGGCTCTTTGGGCCTGATGCAAACCATAGAACGCTTTGTCTAGCAAGTAGACCTTGTCTTTGTGGATTGGGTCGGTAAAGCCCGGTGGCTGACCGACATACACCTCTTCTTTCACCTTGCCGTAGAGAAATGCCGATTTGACATCTAGCTGATACACTTTGAATCCCTTCCATGAAGCAAATGCTAGGAAAATTATGATAGCTTCAAGTCGAGTAACCGGAGCATAGACCTCTGTGAAGTCTATCCCCTCCTGCTGACTGAAACCCTGTACCATGAGTTGAGCTTTGTTACGAACAATAACCCCTCGACGGTCTCTTTTACACTTAAACACACACTTCGTGTTTATTTTCCTATGCCCGTCAGGTATGTCCACAAGCTTCCATACACCAAGCTTTTCAAACTGACTCAGCTCCTCCTGCATTGCGTTGACCCATGAATCTTCAGTTAGTGCTTCCTTGTAGGTTCGCTGCTCAATCTGCGAAATGAAACAACTAAGTGAAAACTTGGTTTGTAAAGGAGCAACTTTAGTATAAAAGCAAGTAAGGCCATGGTCAATCTGGCTTCTGGTGCGAACGCCTGACTGCAGCTCTCCTATTATCAACTCTTCGGGATGGTATGAAAGAGTCCTCGGCATAACCTCGCCAGGAACATCCACCTCGCCTTCCAGGTTAGTGATATTTTGATCCGCAACTTGTTCATTGTCAAGAATTGTCTGATCTGAAGATTGGATTTGCTCCCCCACGGACTCTGAATCACCATGATCAAATGTGGGCCTATCATCAGAATCTGAATTATCATCATTGACCACCGTCTGATTTTTAGGAGCAGGTTCACGTTCCAAAGTAGTCAGAGTTTGCTGAACTTCATCATTATATCCAGTGTGACTTGGACCAGCTTCATCATCATTGGAAGTTTGTCGTTGACGTATAGAAGATCTTTCTAGAAACCTTCCCTGAGATGCTTCATATTCTCGTAAAATATCCAAATCATCAAAGAACTCTGGTTCTTCTTCTAACTCAAATGAATCCCATAAGGTATCGTAGTTGAATCGCCATGAGTTCGCGTGATTCTGTGGAGGCATAGTGTAGCCTTGACATTCAACATGTTGTGCTTCGATGATCTTTTTGAAAATTGGAACAAAGGCTCGTTTGAGTGGACTTGCATAACCTATGAAGATACCTTCAATGCTCTTTGAACCAAACTTGCCATCGGGATCTAGAACAGTGCAGGGTGACCCGAACGGCTCTAGAAACTCGAGATTAGGCTTGTGATTGTTGATCAACTCGAAACATGTCTTGTTGTGCTTCTTCATAGTAAGTACCCGGTTGAGAGTATAGCAAGCGGCTGATACTGCTTCTGCCCAAAAATTGATTGGTAACTTGGAATCAGCCAGCATCGCTCTCGCCGTTTCGATCAGCGTTCTATTCTTTCTTTCTACGACTCCATTTTGTTACGAAGTATAAGGTGCGCTAAACTCTTGCAATATACCTTGTCGATCACAGAATTCCTCCATTCTTTTATTCTTAAATTCTGTACCATTGTCGCTTCTTAATCTGCGAATTCTTGTTCGGTACAAATTTTCTATCTTTCTGAATAGCCTCAGCAAACTCTCAAATGTCTCGTTGATGTAGCGTGTGATATGATAACAAAGAACAAACATGTTGATTCTGCGAATACCCGTGTAGGTCTTTTCCCAACCCAAAAATTCAACCCAAAGGGCACGGAATTTGAAGTGAAAAGTTGAGTAGTTTCAAAATTCAAGTATGATTGTTCAAATTACTAGAGAACCATATAAATAGGGACAGAAATTCAAAATGGGCCACAAAAAGGCCATGGGCCAAACACAAGCCCAAAAACAAAATGTCTAAAACACTTAAAAAAAATATAAAAATGCAAATAACTAATAGAAACAAGCATTTTTTGGCCCGGACGATGACCTAAATTGCCATAGCCATTTGCAGTAAGATGGAGCTCGTTCTCACATTCGTTTTGCCTGGTCGCACGCCCAAAACGGACCCCCGTAGCCCAAGTTAGAGCCATTTTAGTGAAGCCCCTTTTGTTACACGATCTTGGGCCTCCAAATACATGATGGCCCGCTCCTCCACACTTGGGCCCGTATCACTCGTCTTTCGACTTCAAGAATGCCACCCATGAGAATCTCAAATAGTCATCAGTAACCACCAGACAATAAAGATCTCCCGTTATGCTCTTGACATTCACAGGACCAAAGAGATCCATGTGAAGTCTCTCCAGCGGCCTCGAGACTGAGTTCATCTTTTTACCAGGATGGGATTTCTTTCGTTGTTTTCCTTTGATGCAACTAATACACTCCCCCTCAAGATGAAAACTCTTCAAGTGAACACCTTTTACCAAATCGTTATGCACCAGGTGGTTCATCTTCCGTAGGTGAATGTGACCCATTTTTCGGTGCCTCAATTGTGACTCCTTTTCTGTGGCTCTTGACATGATGCAATGAGTTTGACCCATGGTAGTCGTAGCAATGCTCATATCCAACACGTACAGATCATTAACTCGTGGTGCTCTCATGATGATCCACTCCTCGGGGATGACAAACCCCGGCTTCAAGATCAAACATTCCTTATCAGTGAAATATGTTGAATACATTCTATCACAAATTTGAGAAATGCTAAGAATATTATTCTCTAGCTCGGCTATGTAATTGACTCTTTCAAATGTGATTACACCATTTTATAACGTCCCTTCACCAATAATATGTCCTCCCTGATATCCTGCGAAACCGACGTATCCACCGTTAAAACCTCGAACATCGTACAATAGGGCTTTTCTCCCCGTCATGTGCCGGGATGCTCCACTATCCATAATCCAACGTGAGATAGATCTCAGGAGCCCCTCCACATTTCACAAACATTTAGTTAGAGAATGAAGCAGCCCAAGCCTCCTTTGACTCGGGTAGCTTGACATCAATGCGAGTTTTCTTTGTGTATAGTGGTGGGAAGTTCTTGTCATTCATTTTCAAGCTTTCTTCAGACCCAACCTCAACCTCTTTGTATAAGAAAAATTCGTCTTTTTGAGGTTGACCAGATGGTTGGTCCTTTTTCGAAACATACTTCTTCCCTGGAGGGGTAGAAGTTTGTTTCTCTTTCTTCTCATAAAAATCCAAAGGTACATTCATCTTGACTGGTTTATTCGAAGATGATTGTTTTACAGAATCAGAAACCTTTGGTTTTGGAACACTTGATGTCGTAACCTCAGATTTTGGCTTCCAAGTTTGTTGTGAAGAAGCAACCCTTTTGTAAAACTTATCATTTTTCTTTACCGGCTCTTTTATGGATTCAGTTTAGACTTTAATGTTTTCATTTTTCAAAATTTTCTTCTCAACAAACATTGGAGCTTTTCCTTTGACATCATTCTTCTTCTTTGGATTCTTGACAACCACAGACTTAGGCTTCAAGTTGGTGCACTTTCGTGCAATGTGTCCAACTTTATTGCATTTGAAGCATGTGCGGGTGTCAACTTCCCGACTTGTGCCTTCAGTCTGAGGCTGTGAGGCCTTTTTCTCAAAGAATTCTTCATTTGATTTCGAAAAAATTTCTGATTCTTGTTCGGAATGTGAACTTGAGCTTTTCACAAACACTTTCTTTTCCACAAACTTTTTGTTTTGAAAGTTTCTCTTTTGATTGTTCTTACCACCTTGATAACCACCCGACCATTTGTTCTGATTGTTGTTATTAACACGTGGCGGTACAACAGGTTTCTTGTAGTAAGATTTATCTTTTTCAAAGTTCAAAAACCTTTTAGACTTCTTTAAACCCTCAATTTCAGAAACATCGATTTCAACCAATTTGAACACTTGTTTCAGCTTGTCAACATTCACGTTCTCAAGAGGAAATTCAAGATCCGAATAAAACTTATCAGAACCCGACATCTTGTACATCACAAGAGTAGGTCCATCACTTGAGTTGTTTTGGGATTTTGATTTTGGAATGTAGTTATTTAGAAAACACTCTTCGTCTTCAGTCGAATCACTGTCATATTTTAAAACATTTTCAACCACATTTTTTACGACTTCAGACTGAATATTGTCTTCATCTGATGATGAAGTGAATGTGACATCGATTGTTTCTGGGAGTTTCTCAACATCTGATTTTTCATTTGTTTTAGAAATTTTATCCAACCCGGACTGTTTCTTTGAAAAATTGTTTAACACAGGCGGTGGAACTTGATGATAACCCACCCCTGTTCCATCCGAGTATACATCTTCACCAGCTTTGTTCTTTCTAATGGGTTTGGGAACTATGTGTTGAAGAACAAAGCTTGCGGAGCTGTAACTGTTCAATTTCAATGTGATTCTTTCATTTTCAATCTTAGCTTCCTGGAACTGAAGCTTAAGATTTTCAATCTCATCCAACTGTTGGTTGATTTGTCTTTCTTTTGCCTGAAGAACTCCAGACATATGAAAATTTTCTTTAGAAGTTTTCGCATTTCGCTCAGAATCTTTAACAGTTCTTTTTAACTTTTCAAAATTTTCAGAAATTTGTTGGTTTTCATGAATTAACTTTTCATTTTCTTTCTTAAATCGTTCTACGTCAGTTTTATCTTTTTCAATCTTCTCAGTTAATCCTTTTATTCTCTCATTTGAAGCTCTTATCAATTTCTCTCGACTTAAAATTTGATCTTCAACCATTTTGACTTTTGCAACCAGTTCTTCAGTCTTTTTGACTGTGAGATATGCATTTGTGATGCAAACTTTGCATTGTTTCATGCAATTTTTGCAATCACTTTCTATTTTAACTCCATCAGTCTTACCTGATTCATTTTGAACCACTACAACTGACCTTGTTTGTTGACTCAGACACGGATTTGGGATCTACCTCTAGTACGTTTACTGCAAGCACTTTATCTGCCATCTTTGTCAGGTTCTCAGCGGTCACTTCTTTTGTTATGTCGATTATCCCATCGTCGACCTTCCTTGATTTTAGCTCTTCCTCTTCAGCTTTCTTTGATACATCTCTCTCTCTCTCTCTCTCTCTCTCTTTGTTCATCCTCTTGCTTCAAAGATTCAATGAGAGTCTCAACCATGAGTGTTGATGGTTCAACAATTATCTTGCCTTTCGGATGCAAATAGCACTCATGATAAGGATCCCATCTGTTTGCCTTCTTGGCTTCTTTCCAAGCTCAATAGTTTATATCTTTCATAGTTTGAGCTACCAACTTTCGATAATTGTATTTCTGCTCCCAGTCGAAGCCTTCGTCATCATGAATTACAACTAAGGCTCTTGACTTCTCCTTAGGAGTCTCTTCGATTTGTTTCATTCTTGGCGGCTCTTCTTGATTCTTGTGATAAACAACCTTTTTATAGTAGTCATCATGAAACGGATTTGCTGTTTCATCTGCTGCTGCGTTCCTGCATTCCCTCTTGAAGTGCCCTTTTTGTTTACATTTAAAGTAGGTAACCTTTGACTTATCGAAACCCAACTTTGTCGAAGGTCCACCGATAGAATTTATTCCAGTTTCCATAAACCTTTGCGCTCTCCTGATTATGCTAGCCATGCACCAGCGTATGTCAATTAATTCCATCTCTTCGAGGTCAATCTGATCATAATCTTCCTTTGTCAGATTTGTATTCCCAATTTTCCCAGCGACTAGGCTTTCATATGATTCCAAAATCGAAGGAGAAACACCATTTTTTGTTTTGCAGTTTCTTCATTGAAGTTCTAAGCATTGTTCAGGTTCACTACAATGTTACATTGAAACACGTTTTTAGGAACAGTTTGTTGTTACTGGCTTGGAGTGGATGAAGAAGAACCTCCGTGATAACCACTACTCGGTGCTGAACTGCTGCTTTGTCTTTCTTGAGTGACTGTGTTCAAGCTCTCAGCTGAAAATGCAGTCTTTGGTGAAGTAGTTTTCGGAATCATGCTACCCCTGTAGTAAAGATCAACGTTTTGTTGATACGGGGTATTGTTGACTTTGTTCATCTTCTTAATTTCTAGCTCATGGCTCTCAAACCTTTCAATCAGCCAGTCAACCGTCATGTCCGACATTTTCATGGTGTTCTTCAGTACCAACCCATAATACTGCCAATCCTTTTCTTCAGGTAAGGATTCAAACAGTTTCTCGACCATCTCTTCTTCAGTCATAGTGATACCGTGTCTTGAAAGTTCTATCCTCAGATGACAGAATCGCTCAACCATCTTCAACACATTCTCATTCTTCATGTACGCAAACAAATCAAACTCTTTCTTCAGTAGACGTTTCTTGTTTTTAACGATATCTGCTCCTCCAATACACTTTTTCTCTAACTTAGCCCATAAATCTTTCACATTTTCATAACTAATCAATGAAATAATATCATCTCTAACAGATTGATGTAACAAAGTTATACATTTTAGCTCTGCCACAAATGTCTCTTATTCACCTTCATTCAAATTTTCATAATCTTTCTTTCCACTATCGAAACCGTTTTTCATACATTTCCAACTTTGATACACAAACGCTTTCAACCAATCCTCGGATCTGCTTGACCATCTGTTGTAGTCTTCTATCGCCATAAGCTTTGGTGGCTTGTTGTAAGTACCATAAGCGTGGTCCACACTGAGCTAATCAGCAATCGCCTTCTTCAGATTTGGATTAGTGTTGGAAGTATTTGTTGATGCATTCCCTGTGTTGTATGCAAAAACATCGCTGAACGGGTTTAGAAATTCGTCTCCCATTGTTAAGTACCTGAAAAAGTTTCAAACACTTAGAAAGATTTTCACAAGTTTCAAAAATTTCAAACAAATGCACTTAGATCAGATGGTGATCCGGTCGAGTGGTGATCCGATCGGGTCACAACCAAGTACAATCATCGGATAGGCTTAAGTGTCGGATGGCGACTCGATCGGATGGTGATCCGATCGAGTAACTCAAGACCTTTGAAAACTTTAACTTTTCACCAATCGGATGGTGATCCGATCGAGTGAGATGATGACGTCAGCAGTTATACTGTTAAACAACAATGCTACACCGATCGTGTGACAACTGTCAAATTTGCATACATCCGTACGTTTAATTAATATTGATTTATGCTAAATGACTGTGCTTAGTTACAACTGCTGATTGAACTGCTTTATGATTTTTGTATCATACATACATATGCATCACATTTCATACTGTCACTCCATTTATTACATACAAACATTAGTGACATACTTGATGCACAAAGCACAGTTAGCACACTGAACGGATAATTCAGAAACATGCTGACAGTGCCAGCACATAGACAGACAATATTATTATGGCCAGTATGAGCCAGGGACAAGGTACTACACTAGTACGGAGTGTAGGGGAGTGAGGACCATAAAACTGCGTCACTAGGTGATAGTTATAGTACCGGGAAGTGCCTAAAACACACTATAAATGCAGAATTCTGCATTTATTATTAAAAATTCAGCATTTAATATTCTAGTAAAGTACAAAAATATGGCAGAATGTCCTGTATGCTTTCCTAAGTGCCGGGAATAAATTGTGTTACAAAAATATACATAAAAGACATTTTTTCGGACTAATTAAACACTTTAACGGGACGGTATCTAACCGGACAACCGGACATTACCCGGGACACCAAATTTTTGTCAAATACTTTGTTTTATTATTTTTGCCTAGTCGTGGTCCCCGTTTACCATAACACCCACTAAAAATCAACAAACTAATATATATGATCTTGTTACTTGGAAACCAACTAACCATTACAATTTAGTTACCAAAATCTTTACCTTAACCCCCCCCCCCCCAACCGATTTTCGGTCCCCATTGACCCCACCATATTTTACACCATACTTCCAATCTCCTAACTAGATTTAATTGCATTTTAATAATAGATTTATGCTTGTAGAAGTGAACATAATAGGTGAAGTGATCTTATAAAGCATGGTTCAAAGATCATTCATCATTCCTCATATCTTACACACTCACCCTCACACTCTCTCTCCCTCTCTCGGCCCTCCCTAAACCGCCACCATCACCACCACATAACCACCATATTCATCCATCTTTGAGCATCATTCAAGTGTAGAAGAAGGGTTATAGGAGCTTGCAAACTTGTGGAGCTTCAAAGGAGCCTTGTTCTTGCTTGTTCATCATCTTTTTCTCATCATCTTCTTCACTAGATTCTTCCCTAGCCTTATGCTAGTAGTAAGTTGCTTGTACACCCTTGTTCATCTTGTTGTTGTGATCAAAAGTTGTAGTATGTTTAGTATGTTCAAATCACTAAAGAAACAAGAACACTAAAAAGATGAACATGAAACTTTACATGAAACTTGAACATAAAAAGTTTACTTGAAGATGAAAAATGCTTCTAGTTGATGTTGTCATAAGTATGTTGTTGGGTTATTAATCCTTGATTATGTGATATTAAACACCATGTGAATCTTGTTAAAGGAGATGTAGAAGTGGGATTTAACGAGTATAGAAAGTGGTTAGGTGTTACGAAAAATAACCACCTTCTAGTTTAGTCATGAACTTGAATAAAAATAATCTTCTTGAAATATTAGTAAACAAAATAATTTGATGATCATGTAAATCTAAGATTTACAAGGACTTTTCTAAATAAACCGAGTTAAAGAATCAACTTTTGGAAAATCATGACTTTACATATCCTTACATTATTTTTAGAAACAAAATAAGTGTAAGAACATTTATTTATAAGAAGAGTTCAAGAAGTTAAATTTTTGTAAATATCGTTTATAAGTTGTAAACACGTAACTCGTTTAAGAAAAGGATATTTGATGGAATAGCTACACTTCGGAAGGTAACTAAGTTCACTAAAAGCTTCACTAAGTTACTACACGTTTTCGGAACATATCAAGTTCATGATTATTATGTAACACATATATTTTTGTTCTTGGTAATGTAGAGATTTATTGTTGGTAATTGTTGATTGATTTCGAAAAAAAAAACGATATGCTTATTAGCATGGACACCTCCGTTTTAGGGGAAACTCTGGCGAAATTTTCTAAAAATCCCAAGACTTAGAAAATTATTTTCTATCAAGTATTTACAAATGAGTTTAACTTTGTTTTTCGGAAGTAAATTCGCCATGAGTATTATTACAAACCTCAAGGTGTCGGAGGTGGGTTTTCGAAAATAAAAACGAATAAATATATATTCTATATACATTTCATAAGACGCTTGTGTGATTATGTGATTATTTTGGGGAACTAGTTATATTATTTAGGACAAAATAATGTAACTTAGCAAAATGCCATCACACTTATGAATCCGGAAAATACGTTACAAACTTATTTTGGGGTAAATATTATTTGGTCACAAAGTATGAAAATATATTATTTTTGGGAAAAATATATATTTTGGGACATATTATTTTTGATAAATGAATTATTATATATTTTCTAGAGTGGGACTTAAAAATATATAATGTCAAGGCGTAAACTACCAAAATATACATGTATAAATACCCCCATCCTTGGGAAGGAAATACGCATACAAAATACTTGAGAAGTGTGGATACAAAATAGTTGCCTAACTATTTTCCTAAAAACAAACTTTAAGTTAAAATAATTATTATTATTTTAACGAGTAGTCGCAAACTTGGAATAATGTCAAAGTAACGTGACTCGGAACACTAAGTCCTAAGCCAAGGCACGACCCATTCGTCTAATAGGCATTAGTACGTGTAGGTCGTCGCGTAGCAGATCGAGTTTGGATTGACGATTCTATTCAAGAGACGCACTTCTGTGAGTTCATGTCCCCCCTTTTCTCTTTACTGTTTTCAGTTTTATACTTCGGGGGTGAAATACATGCGATAATCATTACAGACACTTTTATACATGGTATGGTTAGCTTAAGGAGGCTATACTACTTAGATCATGTGAGTGGGTAGGTGGAACTTAAGGCCATTAATCCTCGTTGTAGGACCGAGGGACATGAGTGATAGATCTATTCGGGTGTAGCGAGCCCCACTCCTGAGTCCGCTGAGTGGACCATGAGGTGACTATGTGCCTGACGCCAAAATCTGCTAGGTTTGAGTCTTCCTGCATCACTTCACACATATCATTGGCTTTGCAACCCAATGGTGATCTCTTTTTCCTTAATTGCTACATACCAGGGATTTTAATACATACAAACATATTACAAAGGTTTATACATACTCACTTACACATGAACTCGCTCAACTTTATGTTGATTTTTCAAAACTACATGTATTTCAGGGAATTAGCGGATCTGGCGAAGTATGCATAAGTCAAGCTGCGTTGAATAAGATGACATCCAGGGCAATAGGTTTAGGAGGTGTAACCCTTACCTGGACGGGTTACATGTCTTAGACCTCGTTTTATTAAGAGTCTTTTGTTGTATCTTATGAACACGTTTTAGACAAGTATGGTTTGTAACTTATTTTAAGTGTCGATATTTTCTAAACACTGATGTTGTGGTACTTTAAAACTTAATGAATGGATGAACGTCTTGTATTTTTATCATGTAGCATTGTTATGATTGTTGCTATGGTATTAAGAAGTCACACCAAAATAATCCACGCTTCCGCAAAAGCCAGGGTGTGACAGCTTGGTATCAGAGCTTCGATCGTAGAAAACTAGGATTCTTTTTCGAGTCTAGACAACGATCATTAGGGCTCTCACGAAAATGTTTTCACGACTTGTTTTTCATTGCATACACAAAACGTCCAGATCCAGGGAACAAATATTTTTACAAACAAAAGGCACACATACACATTTCAAAATTTATATTTTATAGTTCAGTCTTAGAGACTGAGGGAGGTTCAATCTTAGAGACTGAGGGAGGTTCAGTCTTAGAGGCTGAGGGAGGATCAACCTTAGAGGCTTGGGATAATTAGTCTTAGAGACTGGGAGGATTGGTCTTAGAGACCAGGGAATTAGTCTTAGAGACTGGGAGTTGGTCTTAGAGACCAGGGATTTAGTCTTAGAGACCAGGGGTTTAGTCTTAGAGACCAGGGATTTGGTCTTAGAGACCAGGGAGTTGGTCTTAGAGACCAGGGAGTTAGTCTGAGAGACTAGGAAGTTTAGTCTGAGAGACTAGGTGGGATAGTCTGGGAAGACTAGGGCGAATATGTGGATACATGATTACATTATGAATTGTCTTTACTTGCAATACACAAAGTATTAAACATCACTGTAAATATGCATGCTATGACTATTATGTACCGGCACACATGTCACCTTCCTCAGGGAATGAATTTTCAGATAATGATAACCCTACGGCCACCGCCACAGATGAAGAGGTTACCTCTGCGCCAGAGATATTCACGTCAGACATTGAGAAGTGATCCTGATATGCCAACCAAGGCTGAGGACGACGACCAACCATCTGCGCTGCCAGATTTTTGGTTATGAATTACCCCTGATGATGGCTTCTCCGACAAGAATCATCCTATCACTCTTGTTTCAATCTATGACCACGTTATCACTGGTCATCCCGAAGGTGAACACATCATGACTCCAATCCTCGACAATGCGCCTCCTGTGGACATTCCTTCCGAAGGTGGGCTACTCAACGAATAATTGATGATGACATTGGCATGTTATTGGTGGTCCTTCTGATAGCACCTATGATGATGGAAAGCTTGACGAGCACGTTGTTACTAATTTCACTTTTTGAGACCCTGTTAACAAGCTATCCTCTGATTCTAGCATACATTCAATTTCAGACTCCTTTGAGTCTGTGACATCTGCAGCCTTACAGACGGTCGGATTACAGCTTTCAACTACTGACGCGGGCGATGATGACGTTTAACTGCTGCACTAACACCTGCTTGAGGCACCACACTGTTACACGACCCAGGGCCTGCTCCTGGGCTGGCTTCTGCACCTTTTGGGTCAGCTTGATGTTGCACCTACTGATCCTGCACCCTTACTTGGTCATGACCCTGTTTCTTTTGGTTTACTAGACATTGCGCCCCTATTATCTGACCCAGCACCAGCACCTGACAATCTCCTTATTGGTTGAAACATTTGATTTTGCACCCATAACCGCTGATGTTGCTCCTGTGAAGACCGACGTCCAATTACACCGACGTGCCTATCACTTTCTTTCAAAACATACCCGCACCCCGGGAAGGTACTCCAGGTCAGCACCCGCGTAACGATTCCTGTGCTACAGCAGCGTTTTCTACGACCTCGCAAACTGCACCATGTGCTACTTTCAACTCTACCACGTTGGACGAGCCATTTCGATGATTCCTATCATGCACTATACTGAATTTAGACCCTTACCAACCCTCACTTTTTGGAGGCTACACACGGGATGAGTACACCTGTCACATCAACTACAGGTTGAGGTTATAAACCGCTGAATGCCGGAGCTTGAGCTGACACGCAGAGTTTTGGAGCTTGAACAGACACCACACCCTGTCTAATGCCAGTATACTTTGGTCCCCCACATATATCAAAGGTTCCTGCTGAACTCTCGCCTGCTGCTATTACACCTTTCCCACGTTTGTGATGCCCGTCTCTTTACTATCGAGCGGCGGATCAGTTAACTACTTCGATGTATATACAAGCTCGAGGAGGAGTTTACGCCTGCTAGCAGATTACTTTTCTTTCCTCCTCTACCTCAGTCACCAGAGTAGTTGGTTTCTGGATTATGCGGATTGCATTACATTTGGGTAAAGACACTAATGATAAACCGGGATTGTGGAGACTTTTGGAGACCACATCTGACTACGTAATTTTGATGCACTAATATAGTTAATGGACAAGGGTAGGGTGACCTTGTGTCCCTGTTGATATGATACATTTTGGAAAACAATACAATTGTGGGGAAGCCAATCATCACTAAACATGCGACCATACTTTGTGACCAATGACCAACGAATGTCTTCGTCAAGCACGTTATTAATCTATTTGTGTGTGCCATAATTATAATGCTACGTGCTTACTTGCTATGCTTTCATTAAACATAATTACCAAATTACTTGGTTATACTATGATTATACTATTGTTTGATTGGTTGGTATGATAACCTAATATGTGTATGTGCATATGATCTTTAAACAACTATATGCACTCCCCGAACGAATAAGACCTGACCTAACCGATCTTCTCTTCAGAAGATGTCGATACCAGGGAACGTCGATACCAACAACCCTCTGCCGACAACAGCAGAGTCAGAACTGCAAGGGCGCATCTCGCAAGCCATCGCACAACTCGAGGCCCTTCGCTCCAAACACGGCGAAGGTACCTCGGGAAATAACCCACCCAGCGGCTGCACTTACGAGCAGTTCTTGAACCACAAACCTCGAAAATTCGACGGTACTGGGGGTGCCTTAGCTTTTGTGCGTTGGGTGGAGAAGATGAATTCTGTCTTACAGTTGAGCAAATGTGCCCCAGAACATCTGGTCACGTACGTAGCTGGACTATTTGTAGATGGGGCTCTGTCATGGTGGAACCTTAAGGTTCAAACAATGGGCGAGACTACTTTGTATGCTTTAACGTGGGACGGACTGAAGGAACTGATGCATAAGAGATATTGCTCTAGGGCAGAAGTCCAGAAATTGGAAACTGAACTATGGAACTTGAAAATGGAAGGTACAAAGATAGCTGAATATGTGCAGAGATTTGGCGAATTATCACAAGTTGCTTCGCGTTTGGTGGAACCAGAATCTAGGAAGATCGAACGTTTCATCGGGGGACTGGCACCCCAGATTCTAAGCCTGGTAACAACATCTAAGCCTTCAACAATCATCGAAGCAATCGACATGAGTGTGGCACTCACTGAAGAAGCGATTAGACAAGGAAAATTTTCCACTTTGGAAGAGAAAAAGGAGACTCCTGTAGAGCCATCTAGAGACAACAAGAGAAAGCTTACAAATTTCAAGAAGGTTACTCGGGCGAATAACAAAAAAAAGGCCAAAAAGGGAAAAGACTACATGGGTATCCTACCTAAGTGCGACAATTGTTTACGTTATCATGTCAGGCGATGTAAATATGGAAGATGTGATAACTGTGGCAAGAGGGGGCATCCTAAAGAAACTTGTAGGAAAGATACTGAATATAGTAATGGAGGCCAAGTTGGTAGCGAGAATCACGGAGGAAACAACGACAATGACAATTATCAAGGCAGAACGAGTGATAAACAGAAACGTGCTCGAGGTTGTTTTAACTGTGGAAGTAAAAAGCATTTCATAAAATATTGCCCTAAAAACAATCAGGCACAAGGATGAAAACTCCACACCGGAACTAGGGAGACACGTCAGGAATTCAAGCGCGGATATCGGTACGTCCCATATTACCCAACGTAATGCATCTGTGCTACTAAATACTGTTGCGAATTTTAGCTTCGCATCCCTAGAACTTGAGAGTATGCTTGGTTTAGTAACAAGTAAGCTAGATAATCCGCACACGATAGTACTAGCTAATGGAAAGCTAGTGGAAGCCAACGAAGTAACTGGAAACGGCAAGATAGAACCCGGACAGCGTGAGTTTACGCTTGAGCTACTGCCACTTGAATTGGGGAGCTTCGACGAGGTAATTAGATGGATGGGTTGTCAAGTGATCAAGCAGAGATTGATATCCGCATCCCGATGCCGAGCAAAGAAACAATCTCGACTCATGAAGCCGAGTACGCCTTTACAAATTACAAATTGCTTGAAGGCACGAAAGTTGTTTGCAAATAGGTGGTGTTGTCTTCTTGACTCATGTCGTGGACAAGGGAGTCGAAGGACCAAAACACGAAGATACTCCTGAGATAAGGGAATACCCTGAAGTCTCCCCCAAAGACTTGCCAGAATTATCTCCTCAACGACAAGTCGAATTTCGCATCGATTTGAGTTCCAGGCGCCGCATTTGTAGTTAATGCACTCCAGCGACTTACACCTTCGGGAATGCAAGGATTGACAGTGTAGTTTCAGTAGTGGATAGAGAAGGAAGATAACAGACCAAAAGTTCCGTTTTGGGTAACCCCAGTTTTGTTCGTCAAAAGAAAGGACGATGACTTTCAAGTGACCAGGAGTCGGACGAGCTAGCCAACAAGAGTCAGCGACTCTTGCTAAGGATTGACGAACTACTTATTGGACTAACTGCGAGGATCCAACCCGTATGTCCCGACTGATCGATGATCGAGTAGCTGTAAATTCAGGAAGAAAGTATACCGAGGGAAAATTGTGGGACAATAACTTGTGTTAAACGTACACAAGAATGGCGTTTTCTACACGATGCACAGAACGATTCTACACCGAATGCGAAACTCTGAGAATCTAGGAAACATGTACTTAGGACCATCGGGAACCAGGTCCAAAACCCACAAAGGTTGTTACTTAGGAACCACATCCGTTAACTCGAACTGACACCATTAACCTGACACATATGCCAGTTCCGTTGACCAAACAGAGAGTACTTGAATTTCTTTTACTTCTAGCGAGTAGATGTTTGCATCTCTACTCCCCTTAATGGTAGTTGCATCACGTTAATTTTTCCTCGCTGAGAGCGAACACACATTTGCTTCGATACCTGGTCATTTCTTCATTTTAGCAGATACTCATTATTTCGTTTCTTGGAAACTTACCTAACATACATGCATTATTTGCTACGCGTGTGGTTTCACTTCGAACAAATACTTCATTGGAATTTACATATTATTTTGCTAAACCTAATTACTGATTCATGATTCGAATGACCTACATTATTGTTATTGTTGGCTCTTTTGTTACCAAGTCAACACACTTTCATGAAACAGCTTTCTTTCAAGCTGCGTTCATAGTTCATCATCGTAACCATGCTGGGATTCCCTAGTGGAGGCATACGTTTATTATCGGATTACGCCAGAACCAAGTTCAATTGCTTGAACTTATTCATTTCACATATTCAGTTTAAGACGTCATATGATGTATTGAGAACATCATATTCAAATAATTAGCAAAGACTCTTTTGTTTCAAGTCGTAGTAGACTTGTTTGGTCTACGACTTCACTAAATCGTTTGTTGGTTACGACACCTTGTGAGGATACTTTCACAAACTTAAAGCTTGCGCTTATTTGGTTACTCACTTCATACACGGATTTAACAGTCTATTCATTTAAAAATCCATTTGATATTCGCAATTAAAGCAGACTCAACACAGTTGTGTGTTAAGACAACGGTATATAGATTCATTTCATACCACGGTGTACCTCTGAACGGTTCTTTCGTTATAAATTGAATACCCTGCGGTGCTTATTGCTTTCTCACTTCGACCAAAAACAGTGGCTCTTTGATGTTCCATATTCAACTGAAAACTCTATGACATTGTGTAAATCAAATCTTCAGGCTTGTTCGGTACATATTCATTTGATTTCCCACATGGTGAACTTGTTCAGTCACCACTACACTTAAAATTATGTCATTACGACACCTTGTGGTGTTGTTACAAACTTGTAACTTGTGCTAATCAAGGTCAACCGTTTCACACAAAACTGCATATACTTCGTTTGACTTGTCATTTAAACATTTCCGATGCAACTACAATGATACACCAGATCCACTTGAATTTCATTTGGCGTATTTTCGCAATTCAAGAATGTCAACCCACTAAACCCTACCATTCATTTATTCGGAAGTTGACAGATCATTTTACTATTACATTTGAGTTATTGATTTTGAATTCATATAGCGGATGCTATGGTTTGTGAAAACTCGTTGGCATATTACGATCGATCGTTCGAGAATCTTATTAGTCAAAACTCCTCTTTTATGGAACCCCTGCTAGCTGGATTACACTAGATTATACGTCAAATACATCTTGTACCTTTGACATCAAATGCTAAAAGCACACACCTTTTAACCATAGGATTCGGGTTGTTATATATTCTTGGACTCACCTGATGTGAGTGAGGTTTGATTCGGGTTGGTGATTATCTACCTCGGTATTATTCATAAACATACACGTGTGACGTAACCATAAGGAGTTAAGGTAGTACAAATTTCGAGGACGAAATTTTCTTAACTGGGGGAGAATGTGACAACTGTCAAATTTGCATACATCCGTACGTTTAATTAATATTGATTTATGCTAAATGACTGTGCTTAGTTACAACTGCTGATTGAACTGCTTTATGATTTTTGTATCATACATACATATGCATCACATTTCATACTGTCACTCCATTTATTACATACAAACATTAGTGACATACTTGATGCACAAAGCACAGTTAGCACACTGAACGGATAATTCAGAAGCATGCTGACAATGCCAGCACATAGACAGACAATATTATTATGGCCAGTATGAGCCAGGGATAAGGTACTACACCAGTACGGAGTGTAGGGAAGTGAGGACCATAAAACTGCGTCACTAGGTGATAGTTATAGTGCCGGGAAGTGCCTAAAACACATTATAAATGCAGAATTCTGCATTTATTATTAAAAATTCAGCATTTAATATGCTAGTAAAGTACAAAAATATGGCAGAATGTCCTGTATGCTTTCCTAAGTGCCGGGAATAAATTGTGTTACAAAAATATACATAAAAGACATTTTTTCGGACTAATTAAACACTTTAATGGGACGGTATCTAACCGGACAACCAGACATTACCCGGGACACCAAATTTTTGTCAAATACTTTGTTTTATTATTTTTGACTAGTTGTAGTCCCCGTTTACCATAACACCCACTAAAAATCAACAAACTAATATATATATGATCTTGTTACTTGAAAACCAACTAACCATTACAATTTACTTACCAAAATCTTTACCTTAACCCCCCCCCCCCCCCCCAACCGATTTTCGGTCCCCATGGACCCCACCATATTTTACACCATACTTCCAATCTCCTAACTAGATTTAATTGCATTTTTATAATAGATTTATGCTTGTTGAAGTGAACATAATATGTGAAGTGATCTTATAAAGCATGGTTCAAAGATCATTCATCATTCCTCATATCTTACACACTCACCCTCACACACTCTCTCCCTCTCTCGGCCCTCCCTAAACCGCCACCATCACCACCACATAACCACCATATTCATCCATCTTTGAGCATCATTCAAGTGTAGAAGAAGGGTTATAGGAGCTTGCAAACTTGTGGAGCTTCAAAGGAGCCTTGTTCTTGCTTGTTCATCATCTTTTTCTCATCATCTTCTTCACTAGATTCTTCCCTAGCCTTGTGCTAGTAGTAAGTTGCTTGTACACCCTTGTTCATCTTGTTGTTGTGATCAAAAGTTGTAGTATGTTTAGTATGTTCAAATCACTAAAGAAACAAGAACACTAAAAAGATGGACATGAAACTTTACATGAAACTTGAACATAAAAAGTTTACTTGAAGATGAAAAATGCTTCTAGTTGATGTTGTCATAAATATGTTGTTGGGTTATTAATCCTTGATTATGTGATATTAAACACCATGTGAATCTTGTTAAAGGAGATGTAGAAGTGGGATTTAACGAGTATAGAAAGTGGTTAGGTGTTACGAAAAATAACCACCTTCTAGTTTAGTCATGAACTTGAATAAAAATAATCTTCTTGAAATATTAGTAAACAAAATAATTTGATGATCATGTAAATCTAAGATTTACAAGGACTTTTCTAAATAAACTGAGTTAAAGAATCAACTTTTGGAAAATCATGACTTTACATATACTTACATTATTTTTAGAAACAAAATAAGTGTAAGAACATTTATTTATAAGAAGAGTTCAAGAAGTTAAATTTTTGTAAATATCGTTTACAAGTTGTAAACACGTAACTCGTTTAAGAAAAGGATTTTTGATGGAATAGCTACACTTCAGAAGGTAACTAAGTTCACTAAAAGCTTCACTAAGTTACTACACGTTTTCGGAACATATCAAGTTCATGATTATTATGTAACACATATATTTTTGTTCTTGGTAATGTAGAGATTTATTGTTGGTAATTGTTGATTGATTTCGAAAAGAAAACGATATGCTTATTAGCATGGACACCTCCGTTTTAGGGGAAACTCTGGCGAAATTTTCTAAAAATCCCAAGACTTAGAAAATTATTTTCTATCAAGTATTTACAAATGAGTTTAACTTTGTTTTTCGGAAGTAAAATTCTCCATGAGTATTATTACAAACCTCAAGGTGTCGGAGGTGGGTTTTCGAAAATAAAAACGAATAAATATATATTCTATATACATTTAATAAGACGCTTGTGTGATTATGTGATTATTTTGGGGAACTAGTTATGTCACACCCCGACCACGTAAAACAACTAGACGTGGCGGAAACGTCGGGGAGTGTTGTAACAGAATCATCGTTTCATAACCATGGAATAAATAATTTTTGTTTTATTGAATAAATGAACTCATTGTTTTAATATAATCAAATATGTACAACTATGATCTTCCAAGTTTTAAAGTCGCTAAGGCACGAGTCCATCCTAACTGTAGCGTGTATCAATAATCATCATAAGACGGCACCTGAAACATATGTAAAAATAGGTACGTCAGCATAAAAATGCCTGTGAGATACATAGGTTTTATGAAAATAGGATTCATGACTTGAGTTTAAAGAAGATGTTTAATAAAATTTAGTCATGAACCTTGTAGATTGTTTTATTTTGTAAATCATTTGAAGAGCAATAAAGTCAGATGATATGTATAATAAGAGAATAGTGTATTTTTAAATGAATAACCAAGTAAAGATGAGTTTGTATAAGATAAGTTGTTTGTAAAACGATATTTTGATAAAAAGGCTTATAGTATACGTGAAAATATACTTTGGATTTTAAGAGAATCGAATGAGTAATATATTAAAGTATATTTCAGTTCCAATATCGTTAACCCAAGTGTACTAAATAACACCACGGTATGTAATGCAATGAAAACACTTATATATAAGAAGTACCAGCGGCGTATCTACCATGTTTTCATCACATTATATCCGTCCCGTTATCTAAACACTAACCAAAACCCAATCGTTAGATAGATAGTACATTAAATATACTTTAGTTGTTTTAAAATAATAGTTTTCAGTAGTATATTACAAGTGTAATTCGGATTTGTAAATAACATATTAAACTATGTTTTGGTTTCATATATAACATATCATAATATGCTTTGGATGTGATGAATATCATATTAAACTATGTTTTGGTTTCATATATAACATATCATAATATGCTTTGGATGTGATAAATAACATATTAAACTATGTTTTAGTTTCGTAAATAACATATCAAAATATGCTTTGGATGCGATAAATAAAATAACATATATGTTGGTTTTGTACTATATCGCATATGGGAACATATCAAACTATACTTTTGGGAGTATAACTAAATATACAAAAATAATGTGATTTAAGAATTCATTCAGACCTAGTGCATCAAAATACACCTTTGAAACTATAGGAATACCACAAAGGCAATCCCTATTTGGATGGAGAAAAATAAATTGGTTTCAGACATTCCATGACAACAGAAATGGGGTGTCAAATCCTATAGCGCTATATCATACTAAAAACCGGTCTGGTGAACATAAAATAAGTACAATTCAACATTTTATTTTATGTTCTTTGAGAAATCAATGTTTAAACCATAGATAGTCATTTAGTTTGTCAATTGATAAGTAATAACATGTATAATCAATTATACTTTGAAATCATGAAAATAACATATAGGTACACATGCTTCACCCCAAAACAGTTGAAAACAGTAAAAGAGGGGTCTATGTACTCACATAAACACCTTGAAAACATGTAAAAAGAGGGGGTTCTATGTACTCACTTGAGATTGCTTAGTAGTCCTTGAGTAACAACCAAACAATGCTAGAGATCACGGATATCAAACGGCACCTAATATAGGTAACTACATTAATAAACCGGACCTATAACGGAGGATTTAGATAGAATAAGGGTTCGTAAACCAAACGAGTAGGGAGACTCGTGTCATATGGTTTAACAAAGCCTACATACTAAATGAAACCTAACCTAAGTGCTTACGACCCATTACGACCCGTTTAGGTAGCTTATGCTACTTTAACGCGTCGTTCGCGTAAAACGCGTTCGGACCGCCTAACTAGTCCTATGACAAGTAGAATATGCCTTAACATGTTTAATATTGTTGATAAATCAGTTTAGAGGTCATAGGTTATGTTACATAAGTTTAAAATGAATTTTGGCATCAAAGGGGTATTTTGGTAATTTACCTAAGGCATATAAACTACCTATCATACAACTACTTAAACGAAGCGACCATAAGGTATAACCTCGGAAGGTTATTCCCTATACACTATGGTCACCTAAGGTATTTGGTCAGATCCTAATGATCGACCAAATGGGTCGGGTTCGAAAGCATAAGCGATTGATTAGATCGCTTACCCTTACGACCCTAGACAAGCACAAAACTAAAAGTGACGAGCTAAGCATGTTGAAACATGCTTAACTAAGTTAGAAAACAAGTTTGGTATCAAAACAAACGGTTTTGATACCCATAAGTAGTTTGGTTACAAAATACGCAAGAATACGTATTCTGGCCGAAACTACGGCTCGTCACTGAGCCTAGATAACGTGGAAATTAGTAGGTATAGTCGCTAGGGACTATAACCATCGTGATTACGCTCACGTTATGAAGTTCAAACGAACTTCGCATTGATCATAAACTGGTCAATGCAGAAAGTCAAACAAAGTTTGACTTTCGGACTCGAAAAGCAATAAAAGAACGAAGGAACACTTACAAAGGGTCCCCGAAAGCTAATCTTGATCCAAGTAGCTCAGGTATGAAACAATGGTTTCAACTTAGAGCTTCTAAGATCAGATTCTTGTGGGTTTTGAAATGAATGGGGTTGGGTATTTATAGTGTTCGGAGAGCCGTTAAGATCGTTTCTTGGAAACCGTGCTTTGATCTTGGCCATACACCTCAAGAACATGGTTTTACAAAACCATTTGAGCCCCTAGTATTGAGAAATACCATGTGCATGTGGGTTTTGTGGGTAATGCAGCTGTTAACAGGCTGTTTAAACATTGAATCTGGTCTAGCAGACTGACGCGGGCCACATAAAGGATCACCCTAGTTTTACGCGGGCCGCCTGAGGGTCCTGATCAGACAACAACTTTGCAAAATGACAGTTTCAGTCCCTGTTGGTGTTTAAGGCCATTTCCGACATGTTTAAGGCCTGTTTAACCAACGTTAAGGCCCTAAAATGATGCCTAAACATTGTGGACATGAAACATGCTCAAAAATATGCCGGATGTTGGTTCGTTTGGTCGTATTAACGCGATGTTCGCTTAATTACGACGGAATGCGCATAAGCGCGAAAAACGATCCAAATTGCGCAACGAATGGATTTTTCATATGCCGAACACTAAAATAAAATATTTTAGTGCTTACATAAATTTTTGGATGTCCGGATGCATTCAGAAAGTAAGTTATGAGCGAAAATGCAAACTTGTGCACTTTTTGACGCTTTTAGTCCCTGAATGACCCAAAAGTTTATTTTAGCATACCGAACCCCTCAAAGCCTATTTCTAAGCTATGTAAAGGATATTTATAGTATATTTAACTTATGGTCATGTTCCGAAGTGTTCGTTACAGTTCAAATTGGCATACTTTCGCAGTTTGTCGAATTAAGTCCCTGTAAGCGATTAAACTTGATTTTGGCATACCAAATCCTTCAAAACTTATTTCTAAGTTATGTAAAGGTTATTTAAGGTATGTTAAGCCTATTTCACTATTCCGGAGTGTTCGTTGGATTAAACTGGTTATATTTACGCATCAGAGCGCGTATAACCCTCCAGAAAGCGATTTAAAGCTTAAAATCGAAGAAGAGTTGATATGTGCAAACGATACACGTATTTTTACAAATCCCAAGTATGAAATACAATATTTCATTGGTTTGGAATTTGTTTGATGGTTGAAGTGACACAGGTGTCACAAGTTATATTATTTAGGACAAAATAATGTAACTTAGCAAAATGCCATCACACTTATGAATCCGGAAAATACGTTACAAACTTATTTTGGGGTAAATATTATTTGGTCACAAAGTATGAAAATATATTATTTTTGGGAAAAATATATATTTTGGGACATATTATTTTTGATAAATGAATTATTATATATTTTCTAGAGTGGGACTTAAAAATATATAATGTCAAGGCGTAAACTACCAAAATATACATGTATAAATACCCCCATCCTTGGGAAGGAAATACGCATACAAAATACTTGAGAAGTGTGGATATAAAATAGTTGCCTAACTATTTCCCTAAAAACAAACTTTAAGTTAAAATAATTATTATTATTTTAACGAGTAGTCGCAAACTTGGAATAATGTCAAAGTAACATGACTCAGAACACTAAGCCCTAAGCCAAGGCAAGGCCCATTCGTCTAATAGGCATTAGTACGTGTAGGTCGTCGCGTAGCAGATCGAGTTTGGATTGACGATTCTATTCAGGAGACGCACTTCTGTGAGTTCATGTCCCCCCTTTTCTCTTTACTGTTTTCAGTTTTATACTTCGGGGGTGAAATACATGCGATAATCATTACAGACACTTTTATACATGGTATGGTTAGCTTAAGGAGGGTATACTACTTAGATCATGTGAGTGGGTAGGTGGAACTTAAGGCCATTAATCCTCGTTGTAGGACCGAGGGACATGAGTGATAGATCTATTCGGGTGTAGCGAGCCCCACTCCTGAGTCCGCTGAGTGGACCATGAGGTGACTATGTGCCTGATGCCAAAATCTGCTAGGTTTGAGTCTTCCTGCATCACTTCACACATATCATTGGCTTTGTAACCCAATGGTGATCTCTTTTTCCTTAATTGCTACATACCAGGGATTTTAATACATACAAACACATTACAAAGGTTTACACATACTCACTTACACATGAACTCGCTCAACTTTATGTTGATTTTTCAAAACTACATGTATTTCAGGGAATTAGCGGATCTGGCGAAGTATGCATAAGTCAAGCTGCGTTGAATAAGATGACATCCAGGGCAATAGGTTTAGGAGGTGTAACCTTTACCTGGACGGGTTACATGTCTTAGACCTCGTTTTATTAAGAGTCTTTTGTTGTGTCTTATGAACACGTTTTAGACAAGTATGGTTTGTAACTTATTTTAAGTGTCGACATTTTCTAAATACTGATGTTGTGGTACTTTAAAACTTAATGAATGGATGAACGTCTTGTATTTTTATCATGTAGCATTGTTATGATTGTTGCTATGGTATTAAGAAGTCACACCAAAATAATCCACGCTTCCGCAAAAGCCAGGGTGTGACAGCTCGGATGGTGATCCGATCGAGTGAGATGATGACGTCAGCAAGCAATATCAAGAACAGTCTATGCCAATCCGATCGGATAGCTATTCGATCGGGTGGATGACGTCAGCAAGAATGAAACACTCAACATAGTTTTTGATTGGTTTGATTCAGTTTTGGTTCGAATTTTCAATGAAAATTTGAAGGATTGATCTTTGTTCAATTCCGATTCTAGTGATATGATTTTTAGTCAATTTTGTCCGTGAATTTCTGTTCAATTTTTGATTTTTTTCTCGTTTTAAGATGTAAAAATGTAAAAACAACAAGAAATGAGGTAGAAGATGAGAGATTTGTCAAAATTTCCGGTGAAATTTGACAGAAATAGGCTGAAGATCGCTGAAATCCGGTGAAATTGCAGTTGTCGTCTCCGATTCAACCTCCTGTGGCTCTGATACCACTTGTTAGGCCGTTTGTTCAGGATCTGTTCGGTTGGAACGAGGTTGGATCAATCAGAATCAAGGTGCGGAATCCCTTGATAATGTCACAGAATCAACAACAACAAATTCAATGTTTAATCCGTCTGATTTCTATTAGAAATGGTGAAAATACAGAGAATCCGGTAGAAGTTCAGACTGGCAAAGCTTCGCTACAAGTTCAGCAAAAGGTTCTAAATGACAAGCCCTAGCTTGCTATTTATAGGCAATCTCAGGGAGGTTAAGTGTCACCCGATCGGATGGCCATCCGATCGGATGACATGTGTCGTCCGTCGGATTTCACTTTTACAATTAAGCACCGTTCCCTGAGTTGTCTTTACACATAAATACATACATGTTCAAACATATACAAAAATACATACACAGCACAAAATAAACAAGACTCGATGCAAACGGAAGCTACAGACATATGTACTAACACTAGTTTACAAAGTGTAGCATAAAAGGTCTTGAGAATTTTTACAAAAATATGGGAATTTTTAAGAATGAAAAATAATTAGAATCAAGTTTATATAATGATGAACTTGAAAAATGGTTATTTTAAAGTCTTGGATAGATTTGTGCAAGTAATATGCTCATAAGATTTTGAAGGTAAAATTTTGTGATTAATGCTTGAAAAATGATTTTTGGAAAGTTTGATGAATTAATGATGATTTGAAAATTGATTTGGTGATTTAAACGCGTTTTGAAAACGTGGGAAATGCCATAGTTGTAGGGGAAACTATGGCGAATTTTTCTAAAAATCTAATCGCGATTAAAAATGGGGTTAAAGGGTGATTAACAAAGTTAAACACGATTAGTGGTCTTAAACGTCATTATGGAAGCTTTGATGAAAATGGTTAAGTCCCAAATATTCAAGAGTTCTTATGAATTTGAATATATATTTTCACAAAAATAAATGGGTGAAAATAATAACCATATATGAGTATAATTTTTGGCAAAAAATTATATATTTTAGAAACTCATCAAGTATATGTATTATGTGCTATGTGTATGTACTTAGATACACTTAGGGTGATCAAAATAATACACCCATGATACCAAGAAATACTTGTATGAAACAAGTATAAAAAGACAAAAAAATATATATACATATTTCCTATATGTTCCCAAAGAAATACAATGAAAACGGATATAAATAAATGCTAAACATATTATATCCATAAGCGAATAGACGGACGAATAAACAAAACGGACAACGGACGAGCTCACAAGAAATATATATTAAGCGATCACAACGACGTGTCTAACAATATATTTTTAGACAACAGGGCGAATATATGTAAATATCAACGATAACAATTCTGGAAAGTTGAAAGAAAAATACAAAATTTCTAAGTATTCTTTAATAGAAGAATGAACATTATAAAAATTACATATTTAGTAATTTCTATAAAATGCAAGATTGTTAAACATAGGAACTCCTAAAAATCAAGTTGGGCTAGGCCCAAATTACTAAAATACATGGGCTAGGGCCCAATGATAAAATACAAGGGCTAGGGCCCAACGACAAAATACATGGGCCAAGGCCAATGACATTAAAACGTGGGCAAGGGCCCAATGACATAGAAACGTGGGTTAAGCCCAATGACATTAAAACGTGGGTTAAGCCCAATGACATAGAAACGCGGGTTAAGCCGAATGACATAGAAACGTGGGTTAAGCCCAATGACATTAAAACGTGGGTTATGCCCAATGACATAGAAAGTGGGTTAAGCCCAATGATATAGAAACGTGGGTTAAGCCCAATGACATAGAAACGTGGGATAAGCCCAAAGACAGGGTTTAGGCCCAATGACATGGGTTTGGCCCAATGACACGCATGCGAAGCATGAGGACATGTGAAGGGCGAAGCCCGTTCACACAAAATTCAATACATATAAAATATATGTATACACGTATGAAATCAATATACATAACAAGCGAACGAATAAACTACCAACACTCTAAAAGACAAAGTTGTTCCAAAATGACAAGTGAAAACACAATAAGAATTTAAGATGAATAACTTGTACGAGGTCCGAAAGACCTAGTGTCTAATAAAGTTAGCACACATGTAGGTTACTCACACAGACGCTCACTTTCGATAGTACGATTGCACGGAACGCAAACTAGTGAGTTCATGTCACTCCTTTCAATAATTTCAATGTTTTGTTTTAAAACAGTCGAGGGAAAATACATGTTAAAACTATGGGTATGTTAGCTATGGTCAGTGTTGTAAAAGTCGGCCTACTCAGCCTTGTACTCGGCGAGTACTCTGTCCTCGGACCACCTCCGAGGCGAGTTTACCCTAGTCGGACTTGACTAGTCGGCGGTGGTCAAAATCGGCCTACTCGGCCTGTACTCGGACTACTCAGCCTTGTACTTAGACTAGTTGGCCTTGTATCCAGAATACTTCGGACTTGTACTCGGCGTACTTAGCCTTGTACTCGGCCTACTTGGCCTTCTACTCGGACTACTCGGCCTTATACTCGGTGAGATTTGAACTTCAAACATGTTTCATTTTAAATTATAAACATTTTGACATGAATTATGCTTCTTTTAACATATATATAATATACACCAATTAGTTTTCTTTATATTTATCATGTCCGCGTACTCCCCGAGTACTCTTCGAGTACTCCGATTACTCTCAACTCCCCAGTCGGCCGACTAGGGACCGCCTAGCGACTTTTGCAACACTAGCTATGGGTTTAGATGATAACATGATCAATGTACATAAGTAGGATGACAACATAGTAACCATTAATCACTTAGTAACCAAGGTGCAAAAAGTGCATATCTATAGAGCTTGAGACGCCCTCCACTCCTGGTTGGTGCCATAGGAGTGCTTTTGTGATCCCAGAAATGTCAAAGTTGTCTCGGTTTGGTTATGTACTTATAGTACATAATGTCAGGGGGCTCGCTACCCACTGATAGATCCTTAAACTCCATGAATGCTAATAACATACCATGATTTCATTATAAGAATACAAAGATTTCATATGATAACAATAACTGCATGAACTCGCTCAACTTTTGTTGACTTTTTAAAACTACATGTATTTCAGGAAACAAGTCTTGAGCCGTTGATACACTACGGGAAACGGGAAAGTCCATGACAACAATAGCCGCTTTTGGAGGGTTTGTCTTTTATATCCCAACTTCATATGGGTATATAGGGGACAAAACTTCACTATGTTTATGTTAAAAACAAACTTTTGTGTTGGGTAACATAACTTAAACTACGTCATGTTTAACGTCGTGAACGTTGGTGAACTTGAAACTTTGTTGGAAAACTTGTAATCTTTTGTTGAAATCAATATATCTACGACATCGTTGTTAGTTTATATGTTTACACATTTGGTTGCAATGATTACCTTTCTTACATCACACACAATACGCTTCCGCTACTAGCAGGGTGTGACACACAAGTCCTTGTTTTATATCATTGAAAGATCCTAACGGAACTTACAGGACGGAACCCATACGGGAGCTTGCACGAAGATGTAGCATGTATGTTGATGCGTGTGAATGTGGATTTAATTACGTGTATGAGTGCTTCTTGTAGGAATGATTGTACTTGGATGTAACACACGTGTGAATGGATAGAACTAGTACATAAGCATGTTTATATACGAAAAATGGTATGCTTAACAACGTATGGTGCTTGAAAGAAATTAAATGGATATGATTGTATGTGTGTATATAAATAACAATTCATAGTGAGTGTATGTAGTATGAACTTATAGGTGTATACGTGTGTATGGGAAACATAAGTATGTGCTCGGATATTTGAACATGTATGTATATGATGTAATCTATTGAATGTAGATTAATAGAATGTGTTTATGTGAAGTTGTGGGTTTTCAATATGTTTAAGGGTACACGTTGCTAATCATGTTATCGTTGAGAATAAAATAAAAAGTGCAGGTATGATAACGTTGGATCCAAGTGACTTGATGCCGGGAAGTAGTGGATGAGTTTGGAAGGATGATCGAACAAGATATCTTGCGTCGTTAGAATGCAATATGGGCCTTTAGCTATATGTTTATAATATAAGTAGATGTCACCATTTACTAATGTGTCGGTTGTTTATGGTGACCGCAGGTTACACGGATCATCACCATTTATCACGAAGGATAAGCGGGTGCAAAACCAAGTTATAGAACATGGATTGAACGGAAGGGTGGTCACTTAGTTTGTATTCGCATGTTATATTTGGTACATTAATTAAAGATGAATGATGTAATTCTTTTAAAGGAATCGTTTTAAATGGTTTTCAAGTATGTTAGAACATTTATAAAGACAGAAATTTTGAGGTCCGTATTTTCCGCTGCGACTTTTGGTTAGAATGTATTGGGGTCTAACATAAATGCCACTAAAAATGAGTAAATTACTTTAATGCCATCAAAAAGAAAAGTTATTCATATGAATGTGAGTGGCACTTTCATAACTAAAAACAAAATATAGCATCAAGATGTAATTTAATACATAGTATAATATAATTTTGACTTAGATAAGATCCTATTACTTTATTGAGTATCGGCATCAAGGGCCAGGGATGAATTGATGTTACTGGAAAGGTTGGTGACTCAAGCTACCGAATTTTAGAAATAGGGATTCAAAGTGTCATTTAATGGAAACCACAGGGACTTAAACTACAATTTACTCTATTTTATTTGGTGTTGATTGGTATTATATAGTTGATTTCCTATTCTGTATTTAAGGATGGTGGGTGTAGAGTGACGTCTCCAGTTACATCGGACCAATAACGTCCCGAACATCGCCTCTTAAGTACCATGTGGCCTTCGCCACCCCACCAACGATGGGGGGCATAATTTTGCACAAATCAACATTTTTGTTCTCTTTTTATTTTTTATTTTTTATTAGTAGTTAAGGGGCTTTAAACCACACCATTGTTATCAAAACATGGTGACTTTAAAGACTTACTGTCTACATGGCACTAACGTAGTGTCTTAACTACCATGGAAGCTTTATTCCACATCACTAGCCAAAATACGAGAAACTACAACTTTTTTATTTTACTATTCACTATGGGTAATTCATATGATCATTGGTGTTAAGATACCTAAAAACCATGTTAAATTTTTATAAATTACTAAAATACCATTACAAGAAAAGAAAAAATAAATAAAAATCACCAAACCTCTCCCCTCATTAGGGATGAGCTCGATACTGAATCGTACCGGTATCAAAAGTACCAATCCCAAAAAATCGCCAAAAATGGGTACCGGTATCGAAAGTGCTTGGTATGGTACGATATTCAAAGATATAAAATGGGAAAAATACCATATCGTAACTTACCTTATCGAACCAAAAGTACTGATCCAAAAATAGGTTAAAAATGGGTACCAAAATTCAATAGGTACGGTACATTTGAGGTATTTTTAGATACCTAATATCAATTGCTCATCTCTACCTCCCACCACTTTTCTTGGTTGATTTTTTTCAGTAGTCGATACCTAGTCACATTCTTTGGGCAACATCTAGTAGCCGACACACCACCGCGGGTGCATACGACCTATGTGATGAGGGACTAACTATTTGAATGGCAAAATTATACATGGAACAGTGAGAATGCGAATAAGAGTGAAGAGAACAAAGACTATTTTCACCCACATTTTGAATTTGAATTTTGAGTCAAAATCAAATTTGAAGATTTTTCTTAAGGGTCTGCTTAGTATGGGGCAATGCAATGGAAGAAGGAATGAAATGGACATGGGAATAAGACGGAACATTATCATTCCATGGTCTTTTTCGGTTATCATGTGGGAATGGAATGAATCATCACTTTGTGTTGTTTGGTAGGCAGGAAAAGAGGAAAGAATAAAATCGGCGATGGGTAGCAATAGTGGGGGTGGGTGGCGGTGGTGGGGATAGCGATGGTGGTGGTTGTGGTGGGTGGCAATCGTGGTGGTGGTAGTGTCGGCGGTGGGTGGCTATAGTAGCAATGGGTGGTGGTGGCGCTGGTGGTTGGTGGTAGAGGGTGGTGGCGGCGATGGCGGAGGGTGGTGGCGGTGAGTGGTGGTGATGAAAGGTGTCACGGCCCCCGACCCGGTTTGACCCGGTTCAGGAGCCGCGGGACAGAAAATCCCGTGGTATTTATTTAATTGAGTTAACAGCGGAAGATTTTAACAGGATCTTTTTAAAACTGAAATTTCCCGGTTATTTTATTTCACAATTCGGGATAAACCCCGGTAGTTTACAATCATATGATTTCACTGAGAAATCTTTATTTTAGAAAACATGTTTCTTTATTTTATATTGAGCCACTTCCTTAAGCTTGTAGTGCTTCACGACACTTTTCCTGGATCACAACAGATCACCTGAAACATCTTTGAAAAAGGTTTTGTCAGCGGGAAATACTGGTGAATCATTCTTTTTAATAAAATGACGCATTTGTTATAATTTACAGTATTAAGAGCGATTACAATGTTTCCATATATCAACCAACTACCCACGATATTTGTCACTCGACCATCCATTGGTAACCTCATTGTCCAATGGTGTCTGTGACTATGGTCATATCACCCCTTGGCTAACTCGTTATCCAATGGTGAAGGTTATCAAGTAATGTATACAAAACCCCACATACCGGCTGTAATTTGGAGATTACAAAGACTTAATCCCTGTAATTATAACTTTTGAAAATAAACATGCTTTTGTAAACAAATTTGATAAAAAGAGAATGACTCACATTGCAGATTTATGTGGACAGAGCTTAGCGTACTGATTAGCCTTTTTAACCTAAATTTAATAACATGCACACGAACTCAGTTAGTAACTAATACAGCATTTACGATAACTCACGAGATTAAACCTTCACAACGAATGACAAAGTGCGATACTTAAACATCCATCGAATTTACGACGAATGACAAAGCATAAACCCTAATGTGGGTAGCACTTAAACATCCATTGGATAGTTTAATCGATCGGACATTAAATCGTAGCAGCGATCGAGTTAATACCCGGTATCGGAGCAGCACCCCACTAATATTGAAAGTAATTTCGACTTCAGAGTAATGAGAATTCGTTTTTACGAAAAGATCTCGACACCAGTGGACTGTGCATGCAACAAGCTATTTATAGCTGATTTTTAGGGTTCACGCGGCCCGCGTAAACCATAACCCAAATTTTACGCGGCCCGCGAGGCCGCCTAGTCATTGGTCACGAGTAGGCTAGCCAGGTGGACACCACGTGGATCCGGAACACTTATCCGGTCAAACATGTCTTGACGCGGCCCGCGTAAGACAAAGCTGGTCTTTTACGCGGCCCGCCTGGGAAGCAGAATTATGTTTTCTTAATTTTAAATATGGTTTAGGGTTTCAGGGGTCCGGGTTTTTACTTACGGGTATTTTTAGGACAATTTTGAGAGTCCTTACATTCTCCCCACCTTATTTAGAATCTCGTCCCCGTGATTCATCGGAATAAGTGAGGATGCTTTCGCTTCATCTCCGATTCCAGCTCCCAAGTGTATTCGGGTCCTCTTTTCGATTCCCACTTGACCTTGACAAGTACTAACCGTTTGTGTTTGAGAAATTTCACTTTTCTGTCTTCTATTTGAAGAGGTTTCTCAACAAATTTTAACTTTTTGTTTACCTCTATATCTTGGAGAGGTACTACCAAAGATTCGTCTGATAGGCATTTCTTGAGGTTGGATACATGAAATACGTCATGTACTCCAGCTAACTCTTCTGGTAGTTGTAATTGATAAGCAACTGGTCCTATACGTTGGATCACTGAAAATGGTCCTACGTATCTTGGACTTAACTTTCCTTTCTTACCAAATCGAACTACTCCTTTCCAAGGAGAAACTTTTAATAGTACTTTATCTCCAATTTGAAACTCGAGTGGCTTCCGTCTATTGTCTGCATAACTCTTTTGACGATCTCGAGCAGTATTTAATCTTTCCTTGATTTGAGAAATTTTTTCGGTCGTTTCTTGCACTATTTCAGGACCTGACAATTGACTTTCTCCTATTTCTGCCCAACAAACTGGAGTTCTGCACTTTCTTCCATACAGTGCCTTGAATGGGGCAGTTTCAATGCTGGAATGATAACTATTGTTATAGGAAAATTCAATTAAGGGTAAATGGTCATCCCAATTTCCACCAAAATTTATTACACATGCTATGAGCATGTCTTCCAGAGTTTGGATTATTCTTTCACTTTGTCCGTCTGTTTGAGGATGATATGCCGTACTTAAATTTAGTCGAGTTCCCATTGCTTCTTGGAAACTTGTCCAAAAATGGGAAGTGAAATGACTATCCCTATCTGATATAATGGAGAGTGGAACTCCATGTAAGGATACTATTTCATCTACATACAACTTTGCCAATCTTTCCATACTAAAGGTTTCTTTCATAGGTAGAAAGTGAGCTGATTTGGTTAATCGATCCACAATTACCCAAATCGCGTCATTACCTTTTCTGGTTTTAGGCAACTTAGTAACAAAATCCATTGTTATGAGTTCCCATTTCCATACAGGCATTTCTAATTGTTGTAGTAGACCTGAAGGTTTCTGGTGTTCTGCCTTAACTTGTGAATAAGTAAGACACTTAGAAACATATCGAGCTATATCCTTTTTCATTCCTATCCACCAAAAGTTATTTCTTAAATCTTGGTACATTTTATTGTTTCCAGGGTGCATGGTATACCTAGATTTATGGGCTTCTTCTAAAATCTTATTTCTTAATTCTCCTTGCTTAGGTACCCACATCCTTCCTTTGTGGAATCTCCAAATTCCATCAGCTCCTGGTTCTAATTCTTTTATTCGTCCTTTCATTCCTTCAGCATCATCCTTGATTGCTGTTTCCTGAACATTCTTTAGTTGTTCCATTAAATCTAACTGTAGATTTAATCTGAGAGCACGAACCCATCGTTGTTTCTCATGGTACTTACGACTTAAGGCATCTGCAATTACATTTGCCTTTCCTTCGTGATATTGAATATTACAATTGTAATCACTTAGGATTTCCATCCATCTTCTTTGCCTCATGTTTAATTCTTTTTGCCCAAATATATATCTTAAACTCTTATGATCTGTATAGACAGTAAATTTACTTCCGTACAGATAATGTCTCCAAATTTTAAGAGCAAAAATTATGGCTCCTAATTCTAAATCATGAGTCATATAGTTTTTTTCATGCTTTTTCAATTGCCTTGAAGCATACGCTATTACCTTCTTGCGTTGCATTAGCACACATCCTAATCCTGGTTTTGAAGCATCACAGTAAACTTCAAAATCTTCAGTTCCTTCTGGCAAGGCTAGGATTAGAGCATTTGTTAACTTCTGTTTCAAAATCCTAAAGGCTTCTTCTTGCCTGGGTCCCCATTCAAACTTAACTGCTTTACAGGTTAACTTAGTTAATGGTACAGCTATCTTGGAAAAATCCTTAATAAACCGTCTATAGTATCCGGCTAAACCTATAAAACTTCTAATTTCCATTGCGGATTGCGGAACCTTCCATTTGGTAATTGCCTCTATCTTAGCAGGATCTACATGAATACCTTCGTGATTCACCATGTGTCCTAGGAATTGTACTTCTTGCAGCCAAAATTCACACTTCGAGAATTTAGCGTAAAGCTTTTCTTTTCTTAACAAAGTTAAGAGTGCATGCAAGTGCTGACAATGCTCATCCTGACTTTTGGAATAAATAAGTATATCGTCGATAAAACAATTACAAATTTATCCAAATAAGGTTTACAGATTCTATTCATCATGTCCATGAATGCAGCAGGTGCATTCGTTAACCCGAAGGGCATGACTGTAAACTCGTAATGACCATACCTAGTTCTGAAAGCAGTTTTAGGTATGTCTTCTTCTTGTACCTTCAATTGATGGTAACCGGAGCGTAAGTCGATCTTAGAAAAGTATCTAGCTCCTTGAAGTTGATCGAAAAGATCATCAATCCTAGGTAATGGGTATCGATTCTTAATTGTAACCTTATTCAATTCTCTATAATCAATACACATTCTCATCGAACCATCCTTTTTCTTCACAAACAACACTGGTGCTCCCCACGGGGATGAACTAGGTTATATGAAACCTTTACTTAGTAATTCATCTAATTGCTTTTTCAGTTCTAACATTTCTGTGGGTGCTAACCGATAAGGTGCCTTGGCTATCGGTGTAGTTCCGGGAATTAGATGAATTCTAAATTCTACTTCCCTATCTGGTGGTAATCCTGGTAACTCTTCTGGTAATACATCTGGGTATTCTGAGACTACAGGAATCTCCTTAAGTTCTTTACCCTTAGTACTAATGATTACTGAAATCATATATACTATTCCTTGCTTTCGTTCATAACTAGCAACTTTCATTACTGATATGAACTTCATGGGTTTATGTGGTTTATCTCCTGTAATCATGATTACTTCCCCAATAGGTGCCCGAATTTCTATAGAGTTTTTATCACAAAGGATTCGATCATGGTTGGCTACTAACCAATCCATTCCTAACACAACATCGAACCCAGCTAGATTCATTGGTAATAGGTTTGCATGAAATTTATAACCTGAAAGTTCTATATTTTCTTTTTGCAAAACCTTATCTATTTTAATAAAATTCCCATCTGCTGTTTCGACTGTAAAGATTTGCCTAAGGTTGGTTAAAGGTAGGTTAAGAGCTTGGCAGAATGAAGTATTTATAAAACTTTGGTTTGCACCAGAGTCAAATAATACTTTTGCGTAAACATTGTGAACTAGGAACGTACCAGCTATCACATCAGGAATCAGTTCTGCCTCCTGAGTAGTTAATTGGAATGCATGAGCATTCTTCTTGGTAGCTCCGTCGACTGGTTTAGCTTTATTGTCTACTGGTTTTACCAACTTAGGGCATTCTGGCTTAAAATGTCCTGTTTCTCCACAATTATAGCAGACTCTTGTTTTCTTTCTGCAGTCTTCTTCGCGATGTCCTACGACTTTGCAGAAGTTGCAGGTTACATTACATCTTCCATAATGTTTCTTTTTGCAATTCCTGCAGAACGGCAGAGTTGAAGATTGCCCTGTTCCTCTTCTCTTGAAGTTGCTATTATTACCCGTATGAAATCCTTGAGAAATTTTCTGAGCCAGTTCCTTTTTCCTGTTTTCATCTCTTGTGCGTACCAGCTCGTTAGTTAGGGTGTTAGCTAATTCTACCGCATCGTCAATAGTACGAGGTCTCGCAGCTTTAACGATATTGCGGATTTCGCCAATCAATCCCCAAATATAGCGAGAAATAAGCACTGATTCTGGCGAAGCCAGGGTTGGTACTACTCTCGCATACTCGAAGAATGTCGAAGTATATCCTCGACAATCTACACCCACCATCCGATGGTTCAGGAATTTATTTGCCATTTGTTCTTTTTCGTATTCGGGATAGAATTTTCTTTCTATTAAATGCTTAAATTCTTCCCAACTCATGGTGTAGGCCATATTTCTTTCTTTGGCTTGAAGTACTGTATTCCACCATTCTAGCGCCCCTTTTTTGAAAAGATTTGAAGCGTACATGACCTTGTCGTCCTTGGCACATTTACTTATTGTAATTACTGCCTCGGTTTTCTCTAACCAACGCAGTGCCGCAGTCGCTCCTTCATTGCCTGCAAACTCAGTTGGTTTACATGCAAGAAATTATTTGTAAGTGCAACCAGGTGTTGCAGCTTTCATTTTCTTAGGGAGCGGAGCCTGCCGTGGATCATTATCGTGATTAGTATGATTACCGCCTCCGTTTACGCTATTACTGAAGTTATCTTCAAAAATACGTTTGCTAGGAATGATTTGTTGAGGTTCAACAGGTTTCTGGGCAGCAGCAAGTATTGCTGGAATAGCATTAGCTATTCCTTGAGCAACGATATTTTCTATATCTTGCCTAGTCATAAATTGATCCTCTGTGTGTTGCTCAAATTGGTTAACCTCGTTAACTGGTTCATTATTAGCGTTTTCCATCTGATAATTAATATATATATATATTTTATTAGTATCAAATAAATAACAATCATACACAAAATAATCATATAAATTTCACAACACACATAAAGCCAAAATTATCGATTTCTCGATTCCCATTTTTATATATTTATATAGTATGCATCATTATACACTTTTATCTTACAAAGTTTTATTTGTAGTTATTTTACAAGATTATATTTTATTATTATACAATCACAGTTTCATAACCCCACTATCCATCGTCAGTTGGTACTTTAGTAACGAAGTTCCCTTTCGTCGTACTTCCAGGAGATCTGTTCTCCTACTTCCCGAATCCTATTTCCTGCATCAACCAACTCCTCGCCAAAGTGGCGGAGTTCAGCTAAGTTCTCATTGCTCATCGGTGGGTTTGGTATCGGTTCCGGGTCGAACTGAGGGAGAAAAGTATAAGGATTGTTGAGCAGGTTTTGAAACTGCCAATCATTAGTCCACCACTCGTCCATTCCTAGAGGTTGGGTGTGAAGTATAGGTTCTGGGATTGCTGGTTCCAAGTTCATTGGAAGTTGATTTTCAGCAGGATAAGGGTAGAGATTATTATTGACAGGCCTGACGATATCACAGCTTGCCAATGCGCGATCCAATTCCTCCTGAAATGGTAACTCCTCAATTTGTCTAGAGCTTTCCCCAATTTCCATCTGGGTTTGCCTAGAACCTTCCCCAAACTCCATTTCTATCTGCCTAGAACCTTCCCCAACTTCAATCCCCTTTCCTTTATCTAAGGGGTTTTCTATTTTGGGAATCTTCCTAGTTGCAGGTTTCCTCCTGCGCACACGCCTCCATCCTACAAATCTTCTCCTTTTCTTAGGCTTGGGTTTCTCCGGAGGTGGAGCATTGAATTCCATAGGTTCTTCTATATCGGGTATATAACCAGTAAAATCTCTGGAAACTTCTATTTTCACCGGATAGAGATTTATATTCTGAAGGGCATCAGATAAGTTATTCATGCTGTTTAGCATATATGCAAAATACACAAAAATTGCTAAGTTAAAATTTTGATAATAAAATTTTAAGAAAAACAATTAAATATTATTACATACCGTGTGACTAATTTAATACAAAGGACAACTGATAACTAAAACATATTAGGGTTTACTATAACTTATTTATTTACTGGGTAAAGTTTCTGGTTTGTAGGTGATAAGGGTGCTAAAACTTGAGTCAGAATATTTAAAGATTTGCATTTACTGCTACAGTGGCTAGCATATAGAGATCTGCCCATTTTTCATCTAACTTGTCTTCCCATGGTGGGTTACTGCCTAGTTCTTTAACTCTCTTCTCTTTTCGTTGTGATTTCTTTATTTTCTCCTGACTTTTCCTAATAATCAAACTTCTTTTATTAGGAGAAAGTGGTTCCTCATATTGTGCCTTTCGAACAAATATTCCTTCATCAGTTCTGTTGGGTATTTTGAGGATGAAGTTCCTTTTTCTTTTGGTGAAATATCTAATTTATAGTAGATATCCGAAAGTCTTTGCTTACCCATACTGTACACAAATATTCAAATAATAAACATATAATCACAGAAGAGCAATAAGTAAAATTAAGTATTTTCTAAATACTTAATTGGCTTAAATCAGTGGCTCTGATACCACTTTTTTTTTCTGTCACGTCCCCCGACCCGGTTTGACCCGGTTCAGGAGCCGCGGGACAGAAAATCCCGTGGTATTTATTTAATCGAGTTAGCAGCGGAAGATTTTAACAGGATCTTTTTAAAACTGGAATTTCCCGATTATTTTATTTCACAATTCGGGATAAACCCCGGTAGTTTACAATCATATGATTTCACTGAGAAATCTTTATTTTACAAAACATGTTTCTTTATTTTATATTGAGCCACTTCCTTAAGCTTGTAGTGCTTCACGGCACTTTTCCTGGATCACAACAGATCACCTGAAACATCTTTGAAAAAGGTTTTGTCAGCGGGAAATACTGGTGAATCATTCTTTTTAATAAAATGACGCGTTTGTTATAATTTACAGTATTAAGAGCGTTTACAATGTTTCCATATATCAACCAACTACCCACGATATTTGTCACTCGACCATCCATTGGTAACCTCATTGTCCAATGGTGTCTGTGACTATGGTCATATCACCCCTTGGCTAACTCGTTGTCCAATGGTGAAGGTTATCAAGTAATGTATACAAAACCCCACATACCGGCTGTAATTTGGAGATTACAAAGACTTAATCCCTGTAATTATAACTTTTGAAAATAAACATGCTTTTGTAAACAAATTTGATAAAAAGAGAATGAATCACATTGCAGATTTATGTGGACAGAGCATAGCCTACTGATTAGCCTTTTTAACCTAAATTTAATAACATGCACACGAACTCGGTTAGTAACTAATACAGCATTTACGATAACTCACGAGATTAAACCTTCACAACGAATGACAAAGTGCGATACTTAAACATCCATCGAATTTACGACGAATGACAAAGCATAAACCCTAATGTGGGCAGCACTTAAACATCCATTGGATAGTTTAATCGATCGGACATTAAATCGTAGCAGCGATCGAGTTAATACCGGGTATCGGAGCAGCACCTCACTAATATTGAAAGTAATTTCGACTTCAGAGTAATGAGAATTCGTTTTTACGAAAAGATCTCGACACCAGTGGACTGTGCATGCAACAAGCTATTTATAGCTGATTTTTAGGGTTCACGCGGCCCGCGTAAACCATAACCCAAATTTTACGCGGCCCGCGAGGCCGCCTAGTCTACGAGTAGGGTTGATTGGTCACGAGTAGGCTAGCCAGGTGGACACCACGTGGATCCGGAACGCTTATCCGGTCAAACATGTCTTGACGCGGCCTGCGTAAGACAAAGCTTGTCTTTTACGCGGCCCGTCTGGGAACCAGAATTATGTTTTCTTGATTTTAAATATGGTTTAGGGTTTCAGGGGTCCGGGTTTTTACTTACGGGTATTTTTAGGACAATTTTGAGAGTCCTTACAAAAGGTGAGAAAGCGAATGAAATGAAAAAAATCTAACGCCCATTCTTTCACGCGGTCAAAACCAAATATTAAACAAAGAAATTTTACGACCAAATTTAAACTTTTATACATTACTTGAAATTCGACCAAATTATACAAAGTTAACATTTTAAAAACTAGATACAACCAACTACCATTTAACAAAAGTTATAATCACATGTATTTGGAGCATGTCTGACAACTAGACTTTAACTACATAAACAACCAAAAGTTTTGACCCATTGCATAAACTAGTTTGGAAGCGCGTTGATGGCTAAAAAGAGTTGCGCGTGTGTTCGTTCCGAGCTTGCGAGTCCGCTTATATTGTGGTTTTACCTACAACATAAACCAAGATTTATTTAAGTAAGAGAAGGGTAAAGTCCTAACTTTCATTGAACATGACATTCCACCATTTTCATTATTCCCATAAACTTCATGTTTATATTCCTCCATTACATTAGATTTGGTTTACTCATCTAGTCGATTTTATCACTTTAATCCGTTCGGATAATAATCAACCAGATTATTTGCACGCGCGTTGCGGCGGTACATTATCATGGGCATTCGATTGGTATTAATATGGTTTGTGACAATACTGGTACGACACATGCACTCGTTATATAAATAAACACGTGTTTTATATCGACCGAAAACTATAAAAATGAACATTGGTACTTGCACCAATATTGTTTGAATGGCATCTATTGGTTCAAATCATCACATATTGGTACTAATATTAGTTTATCATCACAAACAGAGTTGTATAAATGAAAAATTATCAAAACCGAAAAGTATAAAAATAAATATAGGCATCGGTGTTCAATATGGTATGATAGTGATATGGTGTCAGCATCGAAAGCAAAACCAATAAAAATAAATACTAATGTTTGGTTAGTTTCGATTTGGTTCACTATGGCAAGGGGACAAATCCGTTACCAAACAAGACACAATAAAAATAAATAAAGGTACAAGTACCAATGTTGTTTGGTACACTAAACAATACATATAAATACCGGTACCATTAAATATATTGTTCGGTTTGGTACGATAGTGGCATAATATATGTTTTTCAATAAAATTTATATCGCAATGTTGAAAAAACACAAACATAGAACGTATGTTATTATAAAAAATAATTAGATTACTATTACTGATTAATAATATAATATTTAAAAATTAAAAAAATTTCTTGAAAAAATTAATCGTTATTCATGCCCACTTCATATTAATATGTATAATTTATAAACATTTAACCCGCTCACAACGGAATAAATACATGACTATTTCAAACATTATATTCTAGCTCGTTGACCCGCTTGTACCGGATTCGTCTACATGATCATTCCAAACATAACATTCTTATTCTTTGACCCGTTCGTACCGGATCGCCTATATATTCATTCTAAACATAACATTCTTATCCGTTGACCTGTTCGTACCAGATCGTCTATATATATTCTTTCTAAACATAACATTCTTATTCTTTAACTCGTTCGTACCGGATCGTCTACATATTCATTCTAAACATAACATTCTTGTTCGTTGACCCGTTCGTATCGGATCAACTGTTGACCATATTAAACATTTCATTTTAGTCCGTTGACCCGTTCATACCAGATCAACCGTATAACCATTTTAAATATTTTTTTCTAGTTCATTGACCCGTTCGTACCGGATCAACTGTACGACCAAATTAAATATTTTATTCTAGTTCGTTGACTCGTTCGTACCGGATCAACTGTATGACCATATTAAATATTTTATTCTAGTCCGTTAACCGGTTCGTACCGGATCAACTGTATGACCATATTAAATATTTCATTCTAGTTTGTTGACTCGTTCGTACCGGATCAACTGTATGACCATATTAAATATTTAATTCTAGTTCATTAACCCATTCGGAATGGGTCTATTACATGATCTCTTTAACATAACATTCTAGTTTGTTTGACCCGTTTATGATGGGTCTGTTATATGACCATTCTTTAACGCATTACGAATACCACAATGTATATCAATAAACAATACTACAAGTAAACTTTAATCGTACAAGTAACGTACCTCGGTCTTGTGAGCCTTGAGGTTTCTAGCCGCTTAAACTTTCCTCCTTCACGCCTACATTCAACACATTCATTCTTTAGTTTCAACAATCCATTCCATTTCATACAAAGATTCCTCACATTCTAAACTTTAAACAATATCAATAATCGTCATAATTCACACATTTATTAACTAATGCATTTCATCCAGGACTTGGTATGCATCTATCAAAATGTTTAGAATCTACAACTTGTCATGTTATTATATACCATTTTCTATCTACACAAAATCTCACTTATACTCAATATCACAAATTTCTTCAACAATAATCATAAATGTACAATCATGACAATTTGTTAACATAAGTCTTATCTAGTACTTCATAATCTATGATCATAACTCAAAACCCACTTCATGATTCATGAGGATTTTCTATAAATTACATAAACCCATCAATTCCATACAAATTAGCAATCACATATGTTTCCTAACAAGGGTTCCATATCTAATTTCTCATTACACATACTTGACACATATGATATAACCTCCTTCACATTTTCTCATTATATCAAAACTCCACAAACTTACAAATTATGACTGACATCTTGTTAGACAAGCTTAGATGATTCTAAATCAATGTTCATGCATAAGATTTGTGCTGATTTACCTCTTCAATTTGTTAGATTTTAGACTTTTGATTAAGGTGAAGCTCTTCCCCTTCCTCCCTCTCTCTAAAACACGCGCACACGCGCACACACACACACACACACACCTACCTCCTCCTGCACTTTCTTTTTCTCTAATTTAGTTACCATATATTCACATCTAGTCCCTCTAGTTTAGTTCATGTTTTTCTTTCATTCATAGTGTTATTATTTTTTTATAACAATTCATAACTAGATTAAATTTATTATTTTAAACATCATTCATCATGCTAAAATATTCTAAACAAAATAAAACAACTTGCTCACAACATCTAACTTTTTGGGGTGTTACAAAAAACAAGGGGCCGGGTGGATGGAATGAATTTGAGGTTTTTAGAGGGAATGAAATTCCTAATGTAATGGGTGATTCCATTATCTTGACCAATCAAACAGATTTTTTTTTTTCATTCACTCGCAATAATTCATTTCATTTCGTCTCTCATTCCTGTGTACAAAACACTACCTAACTCTTCGTAATAAGGAAAACACGAGATGTCACAAACTTATGCAATTCCTTAATTTTCTTGATTGTCGTATTAAATTCTTAATTGTCACGCTGATGAAAAAATAGCTAAAAAATCCATATATCATTTTTCTCTTAAAAATTATTTCTCTTTGTTTATCTTTCTCTCTCTCTTTTGCCTCGTATAATACGAGACGAATTTGCCGTCAGTGATCCAAATTTGCCCTTCAAAAAAAAAAAAAAAAATACGAGACGAATTGCAATTCCATTCTGCTCCACTATGTGCCTCATTGGTTCAATAATCACCACCATTCTCTCTTATCTTTGTCCCTCTCCATTTTCTAGCAAATGCACCGACTTCGTCCCTCTCCATTCTCTATTTTAACTATGCTTTCGGTAATCATCAAGGGTTTTTTTACCCAATACACCAATTGCAACAACAAGTTCGTGATATTAAAGATTGATAATATGAATATAGATTGATTATCATGTGTAATGGATTGGCATGTTTGTCCCTGAGATTTTTGAGGATCTGTTCGATAAGTATAAATGTGCCCTTTAGAATATATATAAACAAAAGTCATTAGTATAATGATAATTTTTATAACAATAAACAAAAGAAAACTATTATAACGAATTAAATTATCTTACATAATTAAATGAATTGTGAGATTCTCCTAACATTCTTAGAAGCAAAGTTGTTGATTAACAGGTCTGCTAACATTCTTAGAAGCAAAGTTGTTGATTAACTATTCATAATTCATACTCTATAATATATCGTTTGTTATAGCTATCAATTATCTTAATTGGTCATCCACATGGGCAATTCTATTCCGGGTTAACGGGTTAAATCATTAATTTCCTAATCATTTATCTTGACTCGGTCATCGTCAATCTCAATTTCTCTGCACTTCCAAATTGCCGGTAATAATTAATTGCAAATTATGTTATTAATGCAACTCTTTAGAAGGGCCAAATGAGTATTTGGTAATTGGGTAAAGAGTTAAATGTCATTTTAGTCTCTGTGATTTGGACCATTTTACCAGCTTAGTCCAAAGGTTTTATTTTTTGTCTGTGGGTCCAAAAAGGTTTAACCGTTGCCATTTTAGTCCACTAGGTTAACTTCATCCTTTTTTTCTGTTAACAATAAGGGCAATTCGGTCATTTTATATGTAATTCTCCTAACTATAAGGGCACTTCGGCCATATAAAATGACCGAATTGCCCTTCTCGTTAACAGAAAAAGGGATAAAGTTAACCCAGTGGACTAAAATGGCAACAATGAAACTTTTTTGGACCTACAGACGAAAAATGAAATCTTTGAACTAAACTGTCAAAATTACCAAAACCACAAAGACTAAAATGACATTTAACTCTTGGGTAAATTGTTAGTCAGTTAATGGGCTAACGGTCACTGATTATTGATTTATTAGGTCTCCTCTAAGACATGAAATTACTAGTTTAGGCCACACGGGGTGGTCCGTTATACCACCCCACAACGCGTTGAACCACCACGCTACACCGCCGCCGACCATCCCACCACGCGTGGTAATTAAAACGCGTTGAACCGAGCACGCGTTGAAGTTTTGAAAATTTGGACCGTTTGTTGATTTTTTGACCGTTTTCAAACGGTAACATTTATTTAAAAAAAAAAAAAAAAAAAAAACCTTAACCATTTTATCTATTTATATCTCCAACTTAAACCATTTTTACACACACCAATCTACATATTTTTAACCAATTTAAACCCATTTCACACAATTTTTATATCTTTCTCAAATGGAATTCCCTACGGATTCGACGTTTCCGATGTCTAGAGATAGCGATACCGAGTCGTCTTTCGACAACGAGACGCTAAAATATTTTGTGTCGGTGTATAACGAACTTGATGCCGAGTCGTCCCGCCCAAAGAAGAAGATGGTCGACCGTGATCGTATAAGTGCCAACGAAGTTTTGATGAACGATTATTTTGTGGAAAATCCGCTCTACAATGCCGAAACGTTTAGAGATCGGTTTCGTTTACCCAAAGAATTATTTTTAAAGATTGTTGGAGACATCGAAGCAAGCGAGGAATGGTTTCAAGAAGGTTACGATGCGAGGGGCAAAGCAAGTTTCACGCCGATACAAAAATGCACGTTCGCCATTCGCCAACTAGAGACAGGTAACCCTCCCGATCAATATGATGAATACCTAGCTATGTCGGAAAGAACTTCGCGTGAATGTTTGCAATTTTTTTGCAACGCGGTCATTAAGTTGTATGCTAACGAGTTTTTACGTAAACCGACGAGCCACGACATCTCACGTATTTACGCCGCACACGAGGCTAGATGGCATTTTCCCGGGATGCTCGGTAGCATCGATTGTACAGATATCGAGTGGAGAAATTGTCCAAGAGAGTTGCGAGGGGCGTATGTTAGGGGAGACATCAAAAGACCAACCATCATACTAGAAGCGGTGGCGTCGAATGATTTATGGATTTGGCATTCGTATTTCGGTGTTCCAGGTTCAAACAACGACATCAATGTGTTGCACACGTCGCCGTTGTTCCAAAGCGTAACGGATGGTACCGCACCTTCTGCTCCTTTCTATGTTAACGGTCGACATTACAGACGAGACTTTTATCTTGTGGATGGTATCTACCCGTCTTGGTCTGTTTTTGTGAAAGCTCCCTCATTTCCTGTCGAGGCTAAAGAAAAGGCGTTCAAAAAATTGCAAGAATCGGCAAGAAAAGATGTTGAGAGGGCATTTGGTGTTTTAAAGGGTAGATGGGGTATACTACACCGACCGGTTCGTGCGACGAGCAAGAAATCGATACATAGCATAGTGTATGCATGTATCATATTGCACAATATGCTGATCAAAGAAGACGGACGTGCAATATCCCCGTATTGGGTGCCGGATCCTCCTACACAAGTTCAAGTTCCACAAGATATCCACCTACAATTGCGTAACGAAGAAACTCACTTTCGGTTAAGATTCGATTTAATCGAACTAGTAGGTTCTCTTGGTTTGGTGTTTGATGATTCGGACGAGGAGTAGGTTTTTTTTTTTTTTTTAAATTGTAGGTTTTTTTTTTTTTAAATTGTATGTTTCTAGTATGTTAAATTGAAATAGTATGTTTTAAATTTAATGAAATTTTTAATTTTAGTGTTTTATTGTTAATTTATAAATTTGTTTTTAAATAAAATTTAAAATTTCTAATTTTAAAATGAAAAATAAAAAAATTTGGGAGTGATAGAATTCTATCACTAGTGATACCACCCCGCCTACATTTCTATCACTAGTGATAGAAATTTGGTTGATGACATGGCATGATATGATTGGACAATGGGAGTGATAGTTTCTATCACTAGTGAACCACCCCTCCTCCCCTTACTACTAGCGTTATACTTTTTAATCTATGTCAATCGAGTTACAATATCTAAATGAGAAAAAAAGTTTTTGCCTTTTTAGAACGTGGGCCATATATGTATACGCTCCCACCTTCTAAGACGTGCGTGTGGATTGGTTTTCATTAATAATTGATTCACATTAGGGCTTACAATTTTAGACACGGATACATAACACGAAACGACATGAACTAAACAGGTTCGTATTTGATCCTTAACAGGTTTCGTGTCTCAAACAAGTCGACACGATAAGGCCTCTTAGTTTTCGTGTCGTGTTCGTGTTTACCTATTTCGTGTTCGTGTCTTAACAGGTTATGTTTGTGTCTTAACATGTCGTGTCTTATACAATATATACGCCCTAGAGTCCACACACCACCCCTCGAGGGCGAGTTCGTGTCTTAACAGGTCATGCCTGTGTCTTAACAAGTCGTATGATACGCTTGTAAATTTGTTCATTTCTTAACAGGTGGTGTTCGTGTAAATTGTTTATTATCAGGTTCGTGTTCGTGTTCGGAAAAAATTGACACGACAAGATTTCGTGTCGTGTTCGTGTTTACTTGTTTCGTGTTTGTGTTTATGTTTTATCGTCTTCGTATCTTAACAGGTCGTGTTTGACACGATATGCTAGCCCAAATTCGTATGTTGTTTTTAATAAAATTGATCACCACTCATTAATCAAATATACTTTTGATACTAGATTTTACGACACCTTGTAGGGTGAAAACAATATATTAAAATTGATGGTTGATATTGATTACTAAAACACCAGATTCACTATAACTGAACTTATTAATTTATGGACATATAATCTATGACCATAGATATGAATAAAGAACTTATTAACATGATGTGAATAAAGAAGTTATATTTGAATAACTTTATTCTAGTTTAACTAAAAGGAAAAGTTACTTGAACGGAAAAAATTGCAATAATCAACCACACATGCATATACTTTATAGTAATCCGAATACAGGGAGTCCAGTCCGGTATACATTAACATGTCTGATTTTTTGTTGGAAACTTATTTTTGTTAAGAGTTATTTGTCACACATATATTACAAACATACGTAAATACCTGACATATTTTTTTTTTCCAACAATAAACACTTGTATCTATACATGTGATACATAGATACTTAACCTAAAACACATATATAAGCATGGCCTAGTTTTCGACATCTCAACACAAACACAATGTTCATTGTAATCTTAAACGATAAAACTACCTATGTACACCTTCACTAGTGCCCCCTACCCTTTTCGCTTGGACCGGTTGAAGATAGCTTATAAACTTCAACTTTTTTCTCTATAATGTAGAACTCATCATGAGCTTGGTGATCGTTTCTCGATGGTTGAGACGATGGCAATAATTTCATGACCTCCAATATAGGAACCGCCTTGGGTGAGGTCATGTTTCTTGACTCCACCATCATCATCATCAAGAACATCAAGACTAGCAAGAAGGAGCTACTTCTAGTGCTACTCATTGATGATAGGTTGCACATAAGAAAAGAGGGTGCTTATATATATAGTGTTTGGATGTGGGTCGGGTAAGAGAATATGGAAACTTAAGGGGTGGTGGAGAAATGGGGTGGAAAAGAATGGTGTAGCGGCTGCTGGCAAGAATCTCCACCGTTGCACGTTAGGATTGTAGGGTATTTGACTTGGAAACTTGAATGTTTGAATGATAGTTCCATTTTGTTTGGTGGAGTTTAATAGATTGTAACTTTTGCACTTTTCTGATTCTCCAATACACATGGGATTCTCTTTGACTAAATGTAGAGCTTAGCTAGGATTTCTTTTATACAAATGAGAAAAATCTCATGAAAGATGAGTAAAGGCAAAGTGTGAATATATTGTTCATAAGATATATGGTTGGTTACTTATATTTAGTGGCGGAATCAGAAGTTTTTCTATGGGGTGCAGAATCTTTTTAAAGATTTTATGCCCTTAGGCATAAAAAAAATCGGTTCATATCAGGTCTGGTCTTGTAAAACAAATGAACATCAAATTAAATTTATATAACCATAAAAAACGTCAAACGTCATTACAAACATGTTTAAAATTGTGCCCTACGGGTTTTCATTTCTTGAAATATGTGCAAAACATCATTTAGATTTACTTTTCTAATGGTTTCTCTTAAGAAATCTCGCCAAAACTTCCCTACTCATGGTTCCTACCACATATAAATTGATCCATAAGTTCACAAAAAATACTAAACACTTAAACAAAATAAACAATCATGTACAACCATAGTCCATAATTTTCAATTTTAATTTTCAAGCCCTAGTAAAGTTTAGAACAAAAAAAAAAAAATCATCAAAAAACAAAATCATGCTACTAAAGTCTAAAGCAACAAAAAAAAATACATCAAAACACATAAAAATTCAAACCCTTTAAACATCTCTATAACTCTGTTTCTCCTAAAAACCACATAAAACAACAAAAAAAACATAAAAAAAACGAAGGTACCTCGTTAAATTTTGGATTCCAGGTGGTGGGCTGGCCGGATCAAGCTTTTCCGGTGAGAATGCAGCCGCTGTCGTCGTGCATGTTGACTGCTTTTGTGCGTCAGTTGATGCGCGTTCAGGAGAGGGAGATCGGGAGAAAGAATTGGAATGGGCTGTTGGATTAGGTTATTTTATTTAATTTCAAATTTAATTGAGTTGGGTTAATTGGGTTTGGGTTACAGTGGAATGTTATTGGGCTAATGGCTAAATTGTTAAGTGAAAGTTATTGGGTTAAATTGTTAAGTAAAGTGGTTAAAGAATAATTATATAAACTAGATTATATTATAATAAAATCAGTGTTTACATTTTTTTTAAAATTCATAAGATTTCTTTTCTTAGGGGGCAGTTGAAAACTTCCAAGGGGTGCGGTCGAGATTTTGTGCAAATTTAACCCTAATTTTTTCTTTTTTAAGGGGGCGACCGCCCACCCACCCCAATAGGTAGGTCTGTCACACCCCGATATTTCCACACATTACCGGTGGGCCCGGCAGGGAGTATCGTGACATAGTTGATATCGTCATAGTCAAACATACACAGTTTAATGCACATCGGAAGTCTTGGTAGAAAATAATATTACAAACCGAAATTTAAAGTATAAATAAATATTATACAAACGGTTGTAAGTGGATTCACAGGCGGATCTGAAACAGAAATATAAAATATTGTTCAAGAGACTTTAAGCGTTAAACATACACAGTTTAACGCCCAGAGCTCCCAGCAGATAACGTACGGTACCTGTCACTCAGTCTTTTTGAAAAATACGTCAGTTCACACTGGTAAATACAATTAACCGACTCTTTTGAAAATATTTACGAAAATTGATTTAAATGCACAAGGCACAAATGTTTTTATAACTTGGTACAATTATATTAATAACAATCTAGTATCAGATTTACATGTTTGTCCAACATTTAGGGCCGGTATTAAATAAACCGAACAAGATTAAACAACACACCACAATATAAACTCACGGCGGATTACCCCAGCAAATGAGTATATCTTTTACATACGAAACTGACAGGTGTATGCCTACACCCCGTGCTTAAGTCGTGGCCATTTACGCTTTTTAAATGAGCCAATGATATCCAGGACACGGTTGTTAACCCCCAATGTTATTTGTTATCAAGCAACACTGATTAAAACGAGATTATGCAATTTAACCATTTCCGATTAAAAGGTTTCTACACCCGACCAAGCGGTAATAATTTACCGTATCTCAAGCCCGTATAAGGGAAAATAACTTAAAAGTATTTACCTGAGCTTAAAATGCAATTTAGTATTCTCAGCCGTAAATTCTACTCAAACAAGTGCAAATACTTCTACCAGGGCTCTTAATCTGGAACGAAGGTTTTATTAACCTATTATATTCCGAACGGGTCTTATTTAAGTTGTAACTTAGACCGGTTTGTTTTAAAGAAAGGTTTATGACACGAAACGCTAGATTACGCGGTGACCGATTGGAATGTGATTTAGACCCGACAAGTATGAAGACTTGTATAAAATGTGTAAACTAAATACATTCTGGATTTTGAAGTAAAAATGATAAGGTTTGACCCGTTTCGGTCAATTTATGCAAACTAGTTACATAAACCGTACCGAACGCGTATAAGCATAACATGTGACAATTCGTGTTTCCAAGGCTGCTCTATGTATTAGTTCTTTTGATATTTGACGTGTATGTGTTGTGAGAACGAACTATTTGAATAGATTACTTGATTTTATTTAAATATTAGTGAAGTTGTGAGAGTGTACGTCTTGTATTATATGTTCAATCGCACATCGCCCCTTTCCCCTAATCGAGCCCAAAGTATCTAAACCGAGCCCAAACCCATTTCCTTGTGGCTCGCATATATGCATGTAAGTTGCATATAATTATATTCTTTTCAAACACTTGCAAACCCTACTTCCTCTCAAGCAAGCGACGGCAGGGACTCCTCTTCGAACCATTGCTTCTCTCGATCAAGCTTTCAACGAACAATCCCATCATCTCTCGGTTAGTAAACTCGTTCCTGTTTTGCTCCTTGTCGACTATCATTGAGTATGTGTGATCTTGCCGAATATGATTAGTGAGCATTAGAATGGTTGTTCTGATCTAGGGGTTTCGTTAGAGAGTTTGGTGGATATGATTAACTGTATACATGATGTTGATTGTTAGGAATGCTTGATAGAGTTTTAGCAAGATTCATTGATTTAACATCCAAGAAATTCTGTAACATCTATGTGTTGATGAACTCATGGAATCGATTCGAATGATGACAGAAGTGTTATGTTATGATTTTATAGATGCATGCATAATTGATCTCGGAATATTAGGCTCATTGATTGCTTTAGATGATTGATTTGTGTTGTAATGTTCAAACATTAGAACTAGGGTTCATGTGAATTAATGGAATATGGAAACTGTTGGAATTGATTTGCAAATTAGAGTGTGTAACTATTTTCCATAAGTCTCGGTCAATCGCACAAGGAAGGCTGGTCGCACAAGTGAGACTGGAACGCACAATTGATCCACAGTCGCACAAGTCTATACCAATCGCACAAGCACACCCCAGTTGCACAAGTACGATGGTTGGGCTGAACCTTCCAATGGGTCGCACATTGGCCCAGAAGCCAGTCGCACAAGATTTCCGGGTCGCACAAGTGGACTCAGTCACACGAGTGGACTCAGTCGCACAAGAGGACCCAGTCGCACAAGTGGAAAATTGGGTTGTAGTACCTGGGCCAAACACTTGCTAAGTCGCACAAGAACGAGATCAAACACACCGGCCCAATTCCCCAATCGCACAACTTAATATTGGGCCTTTAATTTGATTAGATCGCACATTAATGACTAAGTGAATAACCTGCTTATGTGTGTGTGTGTGTGGTTATGTTGTAAGTTTAAAGAATGAGTTGTAGATGGCCCAGTAGTGCATTGCTTATGTTATGTGGTAACTTTCTAGTGCGATTATGCGAACGACTTGAATGCGAACTGATTATGTGTACATGAACCTCATAGGCTTTGATTGATTACGTGAGAACAAGTAACTAGTCTTACCGAGCAAACCAAGGTGAGTTCACTTCTCTTTACAAGCATGCGTCCGGTGGGGACAATCAAACAGGCAAACAAATAAACGGATTTATATGAACCCACATCCTTGTAGGGGATGTGAGGCAGTTTTCACAAACCCATATCCTTGTAGGGGATATGAGGCGGTTTTCAGTAATTGTTACTGTTGGATAATACACTCACTTTCTATCACATAAGTCCCATCATACTACCGAACAAGTTGCTTGTAGGGCAACGGGGTTATTAGTTGATAGCGCTATTAGGTTTGGCACCCTCACGACGTACCTGGATAGGATGGGCGTGAACTAATAACTTTAAAATCATGACCAATGTTTGATAGAGCATTGGAGAAGGGAAAAAAGGAGCCATCTGCGGTATCGAGTTATTATCAACATAACATAAGTCAATACTTGGTAACAAACGGTTAAAGAAAATGTGAACTCGCCAGCTTTCGCTGATACACTTTTCTGCATGCTTGCAGGTCCTTAGGTACATTGTCATGGAACTTGTTGTTTGGGAAGCTGGAGTGGTCATGGATCGTGGCATTTGGAACGTTTCTCGGTGTTGCATTGTTTTGAAAATTTTTATTTAAACTTATTGAACAAACTATTATGCTTCCGCTGAACATGTTTGATTTTCTAAATTGGTGTTTGAATTTTACTATCTTTTAAATGGAAAGTTTTATTCTACTTATGGTTCAATGTGATTAGTGGCTAGATCCTGGTACGTCACATGCCTCGCGGGGGTATCCGCTCGGGGTATTTTTGGGGGTGTGATAGTTTGGTATCAGAGCCACTAGTTATAGTGAACTAGGTTTTAAAACGTTTTCATAAAACCAGACTATAACCAAACAGTATCAAAAACGACCATGACACTCAGCTCCAGATTGCAAGTTTCGTCCTCTGTTTACATTATGCATTACTTACCTAGTATACATACACCCATGACTTGCATGAAACTCTATACTAGACCCCATAATGTGATTGCATGTGCTGCATGTTTAAGTAATACTTGTAAGTGTGGCACTACCTTTCGACTTTTATGATTTCTAGTTCTATAATGCCTTTTGTTCTTTTATTCGAATGTGAGGAACCTTTTAGCACGAGTTAAAAGGCGCTGAGATAAGCATGCAAATTGCCTTGTTATTATAGGTGCACACATAATAACAACGTGAGGTGCATGTGAATCCCAGTGAGGCTTAATAAGTGTGAAAGGGGTTCTATTCCATTATCCGTATAATGATAGAGTTTCTCAAATCCCTAGAAGTCGTAGTGATGGTCGACTTCTACTTGATTGCGATCCTCATTCTTTCCACTTTTTTCTTATATAGAATCATGAGCGGACGTGGTGGACGTAACAGTGGACGTGGAGGAGGCCGCGACGGTGGACGTGGCAACATTGTGATGACTCAAGTAGAGTTGACTGATCTAATTAACACACGAGTAGCTGAGGCCTTGGCAGCTCAGCAAGTTGGTCAACCTGTGAACCAAAATCAGATCAATCCACCTGTGTGTACGTTTAAAACGTTCATGGATTGCAAGCCTCAAACTTTCAGTGGAACTGAGGGTCCTGTAGGACTACTCCGTTGGTTCGAGAAAGCTGAATCCATCTTTGCCATGTGTAACTGTCCAGCTGGGGACACGGTGAAGTTTGCTTCAAGCACCTTGGAGGACGGTGCTCTGACTTGGTGGAATGCTCAGGTGCAGATGCTGGGCATTGAGATGGCAAATGCGACTACTTGGGATGATTTCATGGAGCAGATTCGGGAAGAGTACTGCCCTCACGATGAGATTCAAAAACTGGAAAACGAGTATTACAACCTGAAAATGAAGGGGTCTGAGATCGAGGCCTATACGAAACGGCCCCACGAGCTGGCGAACATGTGTCCTAACATATCTCGACGACCACCCCGCAGGATCGAACTCTACATTAAGGGATTGGCACCACAAGTTAAGGGATTAGTCACTGCAGCAAATCTCGACAACGTACCATGGATTATCAGACTGGCTCACAAGATCACTGATCAGGAGGTGGAGCGCGGCTCGCTGCCACCACATGTTGCTGCTACTACTAGTGCTACTACTACCCCCACCACTGACAACAAGCGCAGGTGGAATGATGCAGATAAGGCAACTAACTCGAATCAGTCGCAAAAGAAGCCTGACAACAACAACAGTCACAGTTTTAGCCAGTCATCTTCAGTCAACCAGAATCAGAACAACAGTCAAACATCAGGTTCTTATGCGGGGAAACAACCGAAGTGCAACAAGTGCGGTTTTCACCACTATGGCTCGTGTAACTGAGCATGTCAAAGGTGTGATAAGGTGGGTCACATGGAGAAAGATTGTAGAGCTCCACATCCCAAGAAACAACAGCAACAACCCCAGCAACAGCAGTAGAGGCAGCAACCCCAGCAGAATCGGGGTAATCAAAGGGGATGTTACCAATGTGGCAACGAGGGGCATTTCAAGAAGGATTGCCCACAATTGAATCAGAACGCCAACAACAATGTTGGGAACAATAATCACCGAAACAAAAACAACAACGCGGGAAACAACAACAATGGGAATAATGGTGGAAATGGCGCTCGTGGGAGAGTGTTTACGATTAGAGCGGGTGATGCAAGGAGCGATGGCAATGTCGTAACTGGCACATTCTCTGTCAATGGTATTTTTGCTTCTGTATTATTCGACTCCGGTGCCGACTGGAGTTATGTGTCTTTGGGGTTCAGTCATCAGTTAGGGTTAACTCCAACCCCTCTCGAGGTCAAACACGTAGTAGAATTGGCTGATGGGAAGTCAATTGAAGCCTCACATGTCCTCTTAGGGTGCAAACTTGATCTCTTGGGTCAAGTGTTCGACATTGACCTCCTTCCCGTAACACTTGGTAGCTTTGATATAGTTGTTAGTATGGATTGGTTGTCAAAACACCGAGCTGATATACTTTGCAAAGAGAAAATCATGCGTATGCCTCTTCCTAGTGGGGAATTGTTGTCTGTCCAGGGTCATCGAAGTGGTGCAACCGTCAGTCTCATTTCATTCATGGAATCCCAAAAGGGTTTACGAAAGGGCCATCCAGCTATTCTTGTGATTGTTACTGATACTCGGCCTGAAGAGAAAAGAGTTGAGGATCTACCTGTTGTTCGTGAGTTTCCTGATGTTTTTCCCGAGGAACTTCTAGGTCTACCTCCACACCGTCAGGTAGGATTCCAAATTGATCTTACACCAGGAGCAGCTCCGATTGCTCGTGCACCTTATCGTCTTGCACCTGGAGAGATGCAAGAATTGTCTAATCAACTCCAAGAACTGTTGGATAGAGGCTTTATCTGACCCAGTTCTTCGCCTTGGGGAGCCCCGTTTTGTTTGTAAAGAAGAAGGACGGATCCTTCCGCATGTGTATTGACTACCGTGAACTCAACAAGATGACAGTCAAGAATCGTTATCCTTTTACCTCGCATTGACGACCTGTTCGACCAGTTGCAAGGGTCGAGCTTCTACTCAAAGATTGATCTAAGGTCGGGCTATCATCAGATAAGAGTCCGAGAAGAGGATGTTCCCAAAACAGTCTTCAGAACACGGTATTGCCATTACGAGTTTCTGGTCATGCCATTCGGGTTAACCAACGCACCAGCGGTATTTATGGACCTCATGAACCGCGTATGTAAACCATACCTTGACGATTTTGTCATCATGTTTATCGATGACATTCTGATCTATTCTAAGAGCAAGGAGGACCACGGACGGCACTTGCGTCTTACCTTGGAGCTCATGAGGAAGGAGCAGCTTTATGCGAAATTTTCTAAGTGTGACTTCTGGATTCGAGAAGTACACTTCCTTGGTCACATAGTCAATGAGCTGGGAATACACGTGGATCCTGCCAAAATCGACTCTATCAGGAATTGGGCAGCGCCAAAGAATCCTTCGGAGGTGCGACAATTCCTGAGTCTCGCTGGGTACTATCGTAGATTCATAGAGGGATTTTCAAAGATCGCTCAACCTCTCACCGCTCTGACACAGAAAGGCGTAGCGTATTCCTGGCGGATGAGACAGGAAGACGCCTTCCGGCTACTAAACAAAAACGCTGCAGCGCACCGATTCTGGCCTTACCTGAGGGTACCAAAGATTTTGTGGTGTACTGTGACGCTTCTATTCAGGGTCTCAGTTACGTGCTGATGCAACGCAAGAAAGTGATAGCTTACGCCTCTCGACAGCTGAAGGTCCATGAAAAGAATTATACGACTCACGACTTAGAGTTGGGGCCGTGGTGTTTACGCTTAAAATCTGGAGGCGTTACTTGTACAGTACTAAATGCACTATTTATATCGACCACAAGAGCCTTTAGCATATCTTTGACCAAAAGGAATTGAATATGCGACAACGTCGCTGGGTAGAACTCTTAAACGACTATGATTGTGCAATTAAGTACCATCCAGGTAAAGCTAACGTTGTAGCTGATGCCCTTAGTCGAAAGGAAACGAAACCCAAGCGTGTCCGCGCTCTGAAGCTCACTATCCACTCTAATTTACCTGATCAGATCCGTTCTGCTCAGACTGAAGCCTTGAAGGAGGAAAACCTTAAAGCTGAGTATTTGCTGGGTATGGAAAAACAACTTGTAGAGAGATCTGACGACATTTATTATTTCATGGAACGAATATGGGTTCCTTTGTATGACAATCTTAGAGAGCTCGTGATGGACGAAGCACACAAGTCCCGCTATTCTGTTCACCCAGGTTCTGATAAAATGTACCAGGATCTAAAAGTCTTGTATTGGTGGCCGAAAATGAAAGCACACATCGTGACCTATGTGAGTAAATGTTTGACTTATGCAAAAGTCAAGGTGGAGTATCAAAAACCCTCTTGCCTGCTTCAGCAACCAGAGATACCCATGTGGAAATGGGAGCAAATTGCTATGGACTTCGTCACTGGTTTACCTAGAACTCAAAACAGGAACGATACCATTTGGGTGATCGTCGATCGTCTTACGAAATCAGCACACTTCCTCGCAATCAAGGAAACTGATAAGTTTTCACAACTGGCTGGTATCTATCTGAAGGAGGTGGTTTCCAGGCACGGAGTGCCAACCTCCATTATCTCTGATCGTGATCCCCGTTTCATATCCGATTTGTGGCAAGCAATGCACAAATTGTTTGGCTCACGTCTTGACATGAGCACTGCCTATCACCCCTTGACAGATGGTCAGAGTGAGCGAACCATCCAGACTTTAGAAGACATGCTCCGAGCATGTGTTATCGATTTTGGTAAAGGTTAGGAAAGACACTTGCCTTTGGTAGAGTTTTCTTATAACAACAGCTACCATACCAGCATCCAAGAAGCTCCATTCGAGGCTTTATACGGACGGAAATGTCGATCTCCCTCTGTTGGGCTGAAGTGGGTGACAGCCAAATCATAGGTCCAGAACTTGTGCTTGAAACCTACGAGAAGATTGTCCAGATCAGAAATCGTATGGCGGCAGCGCGTGATCGCCAGAAAAGCTACGCTGATAAGCATAGGAAGCCTTTGGAGTTCGCTGTTGGTGATCGTGTCATGTTGAAAGTCTCACCTTGGAAGGGTGTGGTACGCTTTGGGAAACGCGGCAAGCTCAATCCGTGTTATGTCGGGCCATTTAAGATTTTTGAACGAATTGGTAAAGTGGCGTACAAGCTCGAGTTACCTGCTGAGTTGGGAAACGTTCACGATGTCTTCCATGTTTCGCAATTAAAGAAGTGTTTGTCCGATGAAACACTTGTGGTACCACTTCAAGAACTGAAAATTGACGACAAATTGCAGTTTGTTGAAGAACCCATCGAAATTATGGATTGGGAAGTCAAGGTCCGTAAGCATAGCCGATGCAACTGGTGAATTTTGGGACGAAATTTCCTTTCAAGTTGGGGATGATGTGGCACCCGAGGAAAATCCATAGTCGTCTTGATCTACTTATATCGATATCACTTCACTCCTCTGAGACTGCTTATCAAATTTCGGGATGAATTTTCTTTCAAGTTGGGGATGATATGACAATTCGTGTTTCCAAGGCTGCTCTATGTATTAGTTCTTTTGATATTTGACGTGTGTGTGTTGTGAGAATGAACTATTTGAATAGATTGCTTGATTTATTTAAATATTACTGAAGTTGTGAGAGTGTACGTGTTATATTATATGTTCAATCGCACATCACCCCTTTCCCCTAATCGAGCCCACACTCTTTTACACCATTTGGGTCCTTCGAGCCCAAAGTATCTAAACCGAGCCCAAACCCACTTCCTTGTGGCTCGCATATATGCATGTAAGTTGCATATCATTCTATTCTTTTCAAACACTTGCAAACCCTACTTCCTCTCAAGAAAGCGACGGGAGGGACTCCTCTTCGAAGCATTGCTTCTCTCGATCAAGCTTTCAACGAACAATCCCATCATCTCTCGGTTAGTAAACTCGTTCCTGTTTTGATCCTTGTCGACTATCATTGAGTATCTGTGATCTTGCCGAATATGATTAGTGAGCATTAGAATGGTTGTTATGATCTAGGGGTTTTGTTAGAGAGTTTGGTGGATATGATTAACTGTATACATGATGTTGATTGTTAGGAATGCTTGATAGAGTATTAGCAAGATTCATTGATTTAACATCCAAGAAATTCTGTAACATCTATGTGTTGATGAACTCATGGAATCGATTCGAATGATGACAGAAGTGTTATGTTATGATTTGCTAGATGCATGCATAATAGATCATGGAATATTAGGCTCATTGATTGCTTTGGATGATTGATATGTGTTGTAATGTTCAAACATTAGAACTATGGTTCATGTGAATTAATGGAATATGGAAACTGTTGGAATTGATTTGCAAATTAGAGTGTGTAACTGTTATCCATAAATCTCGGTCAATCACACAAGGAAGGCTGATCGCACAAGTGAGACTGGAACGCACAATTGATCCACAGTCACACAAGTCTATACCAATCGCACAAGCCCAGCCCAGTCACACAAGTACGATGGTTCGGCTGAACCTTCCAATGGGCCGCACATTGGCCCAGAAGCCAGTTGCACAAGATTTCCGGATCACACAAGTGGACTCACTCGCACAAGTGGACTCAGTCGCACAAGAGGACCCAGTCGCACAAGTGGATAATTAGGCCGTAGTACCTGGGCTGAACACTTGCTAAGTTGCACAAGAACGAGATCAAACACACCGGCCCAATTCCCCAATTGCACAACTTAGTGTTGGGCCTTTAATTTGATTGGATCGCACATTAATGAATAAGTGAATTACCTACTTGTGTGTGTGTGTGGTTGTGTTGTAAGTTTAACGAATGAGTTGTAGATGGCCGAGTAGTGCATTGCTTATGTTATGTGGTAACTTTCTAGTGCGATTACGTGAAGGACTTGAATGCGAACTGATTATGTGTACATGAATCTCATAGGCTTTGATTGATTAAGTGAGAATAAGTAACTAGTCTTACCGAGCAAACCAAGGTGAGTTCACTTCTCTTTACAACCATGCGTCCGGTGGGGACAATCAAACAGGCAAACAAATAAACAGATTTTTATAAACCCACATCCTTGTAGGGGATGTGAGGCAGTTTTCACAAACCCATATCCTTGTAGTGGATATGAGGCGGTTTTCAGTAATTGTTGATGTTGGATAATACACTCACTTTCTATCACTTAAGTCCCATCATACTACCGAACAAGTTGCTTGTAGGGCAACGGGGTTATTAGTTGATAGCGCAATTAGGTTTGACACCCTCACGACGTACCTGGATAGGACGAGCGTGAACTAATAACTTTAAATTCATGACCAATGTTTGATAGAGCACTGGAGAAGGGCAAAAAGAGCCGTCTGCGGTATCGAGTTATTATCAACATAACTTAAGTCAATACTTGGTAACAAACGGTTAAACAAAACGTGAACTCGCCATCTTTCGCTGATACACTTTTCTGCAAGCTTTCAGGTCCTTAGGTACATTGTCATAGAACTTGCTGTCTGGGAAGCTGGAGTGGTCATGGGTCGTGGCATTTGGAACGTTTCTCGGTGTTGCATTGTTTTAAACATTTTTATTTAAACTTATTGAACAAACTATTATGCTTCCGCTGAACATGTTTGATTTTCTAAATTGGTGTTCGAATTGTACTATCTTTTAAATGGAAAGTTTTATTCTACTTATGGTTCAATGTGATTAGTGGCTAGATCCTGGTACGTCACACGCCTCGCGGGGGTATCCGCTCGGGGTATTTTTGGGGGTGTGACATAACGGGTAACCAGATGAGTCAAGTACAAGTTCCATATATTATTATGCTTAAAATATGTTGTGACATCAGTAGGATATTAACAATTATGCCCAAAAAGATTTTAAAACCAATTTAAGCCCCGTAAGGGTATTTTAGTAATTTTAAAGTTTATAAAAGAGGTTTAATAGTGAACTGAGGTTCTGGTCTAAAGCATTCAGTAAAAACATTTATTTTATAAAGTTATAACAGTAGGATATCATACATATGTGGGGTTTACCATTTATGGCCAAACTACGCACCGTAGGGGCATTTTGGTCATTTCACATATATTTTAACGAAAAATTGGAAATCTGAGTTCAAGACTTATACTTACTATTAAAGTATAAAAATTTGTTTATAAAATCAGTAGGTAACAGGTCTTAGGTTTTTAGCATGCTTTTAAACCATACTATGCGCCTAATTAGCGTAAAAGTCGATAATTGACGATAATTGAGATGTTTATGAAAATCTGAGATTTTGATCAGCCTTACATGTTTAAAATATTTTATTTAATATATAATATCAGTAGGAAAAGGTTTGGCACACAAATCATATGTTAATCTCATTTTATGAATGAAAAGGGTATTATCGTTATTTACCGAATTATACGAGAACTCAATGATATGGTCAGTTTATAATCTGACCAAAAATTCTAAAAATCCTTAAAAATATTATCAAAATAGTAGGCAATGGGTTTGGTACCAAAATTTGGGTTTAAACATGATTTATGCTAAAAATGTAATTTAATTAACAAAAAGTTTCATTTTACGATATCTTGCATAACTTTAGTTTGAGACCAGAAACTGATGTCAAATTTATTTGACATACTTATACATCAGTAATAAAGCTTTTTGTCCTCTCACATTTTCAAAAATCTTGTTTTTATAACATAAGGGCATAATAGTCAATTTTTAAGCAATTAAAGGAAACATGCAAATGAACTATGATTTCTAAGAGACCATGTAGTATAACCTCATAGGGTTATTCTAACATATAACATGGTCACAAAGGAACACTAAGGCATAACTAAACTAAGCTAATTCGGGTCAGAACTAAAAGTCAAAGCAAAAGTCAACTTTTGCGACTTTCGGTTGCAAACCAAGCCTAAACTCAGAATTGTCGGGTTGAACACGTCTAAACATGTTCTTATAATATTTACCAAGTTATTAAAGTGATAAAACTGATTTTATAGCTTCTACATTATCAGTTATGAATTTTATTTAAAAACTGACCCGTTTGACTTTTATTTTAACTACTTTGACCCGACAATTGACTAAGTAAACGTGATAATTAAGAGGTGCCCTTTTGAGGGATTATTACCTACTTAATTACCAACACATAGCCACTTTCAATTAAAATAATGGCTGGACCGTTGATGATTAATCACGAAGTCAAAGTATAATTGCGATATCTTTGACTTTCGGTCCTTAAACTAAATAAAACTTAACTACAGAGGCTAAGAACACTTACAAAGGTCCTTATCACAAAAAATTGAACTTAAGAAAGCTTCCTTTGATCCAAGATGCTCCAGAGAATAAGTTTGAGAGTGAAAAATGATAGTGCAAGTCTCAAATGATCAAACAAGGAGCTATTTATATGAATTTGGGGGTTGCTAAGATCATTCCAGCTATTTAGGGAGTTAACCAGATGATCACAGGTGTCCCCATGGCAGTAAAAACCATTAACCTACCCCTGGTATCGCTCATAAGCCATGCAATGGCGGTGGACAGGCTGCAACATGCAGCTGTCCAGTTTTTGGTCGCTGGTGACTCAGTCGCGGCCCGCATAGACATCAGAGGAAGCTTACGCGCCCTGCGAGGATCTTTGATTCCGGTAAAAAGTTTGTAAACTTTGCATTTTCAGTCCCTGGTCCTTATTAAGTTTAAATAACTTTCGTTTATTGCACTATTAACCCCCATAGTTAACTTTTAAGAGTCTTGGGTCATAAAATACACACCATTAAGCTCTCGGTTAGTTACGAGATCACCCGAAATGTACTAGATTCTCTTGTTGGCGCATTTAATCCCTATTTCTTGGAAATTACAACTTCAATCACTTATTTGCATTGAAACTCCACGAAATCATTATCCGATATACGTGAGAGTATAATGAAGTATTACAAAGTCTCAGGACCGTTAAAAGGTCACTCAGAGGTAAGAATTAACATGTTGACACTTTTAACCCATGCGCTTTATAAACTTTTGATTTTAATAACAAACAGCTTGTTGGACCCAGTATGGCCTGAACAACTTCTTTTCACATAATATGGCAAGTGATTTCAGTAGATGTGAAAAAGATGTGCGGAAATGGAAATCAGACTTTTAGAAACAAGACCTACAAAATTATCAAGTTTATATCACTTTGAAACAAAATGGTTTACAAGGTGATTGTAGGATTATTATCTAATACAAATGAATCTTGAATTCTGTGGGTGAGAGGGCAATGGAGTTTTGATGTATGTGTGAATGCTAAGCTTCAAACTCAATTATTTTCTGCTGCTTGAGCCTTTTATTTATAGAAGGCTGGGTGCATGAATAAACAATAGTTTATTCATGCAATAAGTCTTGCAAAAAGTAGCCATTTGACATATTCATTGAATCCAACATTCAAGTTGCCTTTTTCATCATGATATCCAATAATGTCAACTTGCTTCGGTAAGTGTGGCAGGATAGAGCTGATTTCAGACAAGTGGGGTATTTCATCAGAATTTTTGATAAACTACTTCATCAGAAATTCTGGTGAACAAATCACCAGAAAAATCCTGATGATCAGAATCGTCAGAAAGTGATGATATTTCATCAGAAATATCATCAGATCCATCAGAAATGACCTTCTCTGATAATCCAATTCAGTTCTTGATCAACTTGTGATTCTTTGAAGTAGATGCTATGCATTTCAGTTGTCCTATCCGATCTTCTTCTTCTTCTTGTGATCTTCAGGACTGTTATCTCTTGATAGATCCAGTTGATTGTGATTTTCTTCAATACTTACAAATAAAGTTTCCTAACAGTTTCCCCCTAAGTATTGTAAGAAAATGAACTATCTCTATAACATAAACAACTTTCAACTGCTTCTTGAAAGAAAAATTCAAAACAACTAAGTTCAGAAACATAGAACATAGAACATAGTCAAACCAACCATAAATCAGACAAAAATAAAATATTGTTCAAAAACAGAATTTTAATCTCATCAATTCATTAATTGATCTTCACTCCACTTCTGTATTTGTCTCCTGGTTTCAGCTTTTTCTTGTGATCAATTGCTTTTTGAGTTTCCTTGTACATTTCTTTGTACCATCCTCTTGACTCCATCCAGTTTTCAATACATTCTTCAATTATTTTTCTCAGTTGTTCATTGTTCTTTCCCTTCTTCTTGAGCTGCTCTTGTTTTTCATTCATGCAGTTCCTTATATATTTCAGAGTTTGATTTGAATACCTGCATATTTCACTGATTCTGAATAGAGCTTTCTCATCATTCGCATCTTTGAAGACTACACACATTTCTGGTTTGTCAAAGATTGCTCCAGTTCTCACAAGTTTAGAAGGAATTTCAGCTGGAATTCTGGTGTTGGGAGGAGGTATTAATACCTTGTTGTTGTACTCAAAATTGATACATAGATCAAAGTCTGCCAGTGCAGCCCTTTTGTATAGCTTTGCTCCTGCACTTTTGAGGCTGTCAAGGGCTCTTCTGATTATAACTGAACCACTTTTCTCTCTATCAATGATATTCTTCATTTTGACTATGCCCGTTGGGTGAATATCATCAGCCAGATTTGCATCAGTAACCTTTTGTTCACTGTTATCTTTTCTGATCAAGGTATACTTGTTTTGTCCTTCATTACCTAAGCCTCCTCCGGTGGTAAAAGTATCGATTCTTTCAATAGATACTATTAGATTGGTCATGTGTTTGTGCAGAATTTCCCAGCCTCCATTGTTTCTGATTTCAACAATTCCTTTACTCAATGGAGAGAGTGGTCTCTTTGGGTTGTCTTCTGGACCTTTCCAGTAGTAATGCTTTAGATGTTCTTCAGGGTACATAATAGTGTGTAAATCACCTTTCAGCACATCCATTTCTTTGATGTTCCCCTCTGAATCTTCTATCATTTCTTTTCTTGGACTTTTTGAGGAAGTCACTTCATGTTCCATTCTTCTCTTCTCTTTTGTATCCATCTTTATGCTGAACTCTGTTTCTCCTGTGATGGTTGTAGAAGATGACTTAACTGGAACATGTTCTTTCTGCTGGACCCTTGATGTGTCTGGCTTTGGGATATTTGGTGGAGGACCCATGAGTAACTTTTGTTTATCTGGAGGTGGACCCATGGGTTGCTTCTGTTTTTGAGCTGTTGAAGTTTCTGTTTGTTTGGTTTGATCTTGTTGAATGGTTTCTGATTGTTGTTGAGGAGTTTCTGATCCTCTTGTTTGTCTTTATTGTGGAATTGGGGCTTTCAGTTCATGAAGATCAACTTGTGCTAATCTATCAACATTATACTGCAATCTCTCTACTAACAAATGAACATTAGTGAGAATTTGAGTATTTGTTTCTTCATTTTCTGAAACTCCTGGTTTTCTTGACTTCTTTGTGCAGTCAATTCCATCAACAGCTTCTCAAAAGCCTCAGCCATGCTGCTGTTGTTGGCTCTGAGGAACTGTATTTCTTCAAGAATCTTTCCTGAACTTGAGCTTTCTCCTGCAGTTGCAACCTCAGCCATCTTTTTCTTGATATCATGCAGTTCCTTAAGAGCCTTCTTGAATTCTGATGAGGTCTCTCAGTTTTCTGATGACTTTTGCAGTTTGTTGAGGGCTGCAGCATTGTCTTCTGTTTGCTTATGCACAGCTTTGACAGTTTTTGATAAAACCTTGATATCTGACTTTTGATTTCTGATTTCTGATTTCTTCTAGTATCAGATCAAGTTTTCCTTCTGTGGCTGTTTTCTCAGTAGCAGTTGTGTCTTGAAGTTCCTTGTGAAGTTGTTTAGGTGACATAGATTGATATCCTTGGTAAATAGGAGAAACAACAGATGTTCGCCTTCTAACACCAGCAGAAAACACATTCTCTGTTGTTCTGAGGTTAAGAGGATTGGAAAATTCCAGATTCTCTGTATCCTCACCAGAAAATTAAAACACATTCAAGTTCTGGTTTTCCTCATATCCTTGAACCTTTTCAGGTTCTCCATGAGTTATTGAGAAACTCTTAGTTTTCTCATCCAGATTTCCTTGATCAGTAGACTGATCTCCACCTGTTGCCACCACATTTTCCTCCTCAGAATCTGATTCAGAAAATGGGTTCTTGGTTTTACTCACATTTTGTTTTGCAGAAATAGTGCCTCTATGTAAAATTTCATATTTTCCTTGAATTGATTCATCAGAATCACTCTCAGAGAAATGAAATAAGTTTAGTTTGGAGTGTTGTGCACCTGTTTCTCCCATATGTGAGATTTCAACATGATGTTCTTCTACCACAGGACTCATATTCGCATCTTCACCAGCTGGATGAGGATCAGATTCACCCTACTGTTCCATTCTTGGTGTGCTTGATTCTTGTGCATCATGCTCCATGGGGGACGCACTTTCAAAAACTTCTTTGTTTTCTGGCCTTTTGTTCAACATCTTCAGATATTCTGCTCTGTATGGTGAATCTTCTGGTATCAGATTCATCACTTTTTCTGATAGAGCAGGCACATCATAATCTGACTTCCAAGATCCTACGGCAGTCCAAGGTCTCATAATTTCTATTCTCCACATATTTTCTGATGCTGGAATTTCTAGGTTCCTTTCAGAAAAGGCATCAGAAATTATGATTGACAGAAATCTAGGAAAGGGTAGATGTGAATCTATTCTTCCAGCGTTAGTCAGAATTGATCTTCTGATCAGAATAAATATTTCTGTTCCAAAATCAATGTTCAACCCACTAATGAGACTGAACACGATTGTTAGAATATTCTTATTTATCTGATCTGTACCTCCAATCTTTGAAGATAGACACTTGTTCAGAATTTCCATTAAAACTTGCCAGAAGGCAGGTAGCTTGTTTCTCTTGAATTCATTGATTTTTGAAATTTTTGTCCTGTAACCCATTACAGCATCAAGTTGTGAGAACATATCTTCTTTTACTGGTGCTTCTTCATAGCTTTGGCTTAAGGGTAGTTCCAAACATTCCCTTATTTTCTCCGGTGATATTGTAATAAAGATATTTCCCCACACATATGCTGTTAGCTCGAGTTGATTTGAGACTTTAAGAGTTTTTACAACTTGTTGTATAAGTTCTTCTGGTACCTCTCTGGTCTTTGTGAGAGCTTAAGCTATAGGGCATCTGGTTAGAAATTCAATGAGAATTTGACACTTTGTATCATACTCTTCAATGCTATCATTTATTGCTTCATTGTTGCTCTTTAATGGAAGAAACTCAGCTTCAGTTATAAAGGGAACAAAGTGTTCAATTGGTGGTATATTGATGTTGATAGCTGCCATTGAGAATTTAGGTTTTTGTTTAGGAAAAGGGTTTTAGGGTTTTGAATTTGAAGGTTGAAGATGGAAGTCTCTGTTTTTGAATGAGGTATTTATAGTGTATACAGACAGAGATTTTTGAGTGTTTTTCGTGGGTTGTTTGTATTCAAGGTGGTTAATGACACCTTAATGATGTTTTAATCCTTTAAGGAAACAACCGTTTTTGAAAAACCTTTGGTTTATCTCTAATTTAATGTAAATCCTTTAAAGAGACTTAGAGATTCCAATGATTTTGCAGATAAACACTAAGTTCCAACTTGCACCTTTTCTCCATGTGGGACCCCTTTTGTTTCAAAAATGTCCAATAGAAACCTTTTCTGAGTTTGTGTATCTTCCCAGGTTTTTCTCTTGATGATATATATCAGAAAATTTTGAATAAAACTTTTGAGAGCTGTATTTTCTTCATATATCATTAGAATTCATTTGATATTTTTTTTTTGAGATGAGAGGGAATAAGTAGAGTTTTGAGATTTTTACTTACATTGCTGTTCTGCAGTTCTGAACTCCACACCTTTGTTCTAATATACATGAAGTATATTTCATACAGCTTGTTCCAGTCCTCAGAAAAAAAATATTTTGAAAGAAACTTATTTCAAAATTTTAGATGCTCATAAGTTTCTTTAAATCTGGTTAAAGGCAATGTTTTTCTGAAGATTTGTCAAACTCCCTGGCTTTCAAAAGATTTTTCTGATAAAAAAAATTGATTTTCTAATTTATTTTCAGATTTTCTGGTTACTTTGAAAATTTTCCGGTGAATGAATAAATTTGTATGACTTGATGAGTTTTCTGAATAATTACCAGATTTTCTGATTAATTATCAGATTTTCTGAGTTTCACTAAATCCTGTTAGATTTTATTTGAATTTCACCAGATATTTCTTGTTTTTATCAGACATGTTGTGTTAGTTCCCCCTAGATCGATTGACACATTTAAAAAAAATGAATGAAAAGAAATCAAAGCAAACTTGATATATAAAAAAACCATAAAACACACAACAAAGAAAAATAAACAACAACTACTCCTCCTCCAACACGTTGTACATGCACTTCACATATAACCAAAGACTGGTTATTCGACTGGTGTGATTCGTTGATGGCACCAGGGTGGGCTCACTTATGTTTTCTTGAAGTACCAGCTCGGCCCTTGGATAGCAGCTTCTCACTCCTCCAAAGTCCAGCTGACTGGTGATCACCTTGGTTACGAATCGAGGGTAGATCAGAAAAGGTTGACGGCCGTGGATGTTTGCTACTAGGTCTCTCATGAGAAACTTAGCATAGTTGTAAGGTTTTTCCTGTACAACAGCATGAACCACTTCCATCATCCTATTGGACAGCTCGTTGAAGTGTCCAATCTTCTTGTAGAAGCAGACACTTAGCTGTGTTACCAAAAAACTGGAAAGTTGGTATAAACCCAGATTTGCTAACCGCCCTTGACGAGTTGTATGTATGATATCCCATTTCAGTCAAGGTCTGTTGCACATCTGCCTTATCTAGGAATTGGATTTCATGATCATTACCCAGTCTGAGGACATTTCTGATTGTTTCCTCTTTTAGGGTAATTCTGACCCCCATAACCTCACTCTCAATCCACATGGAAGTACCACTAAAAATGATTTCATAGTTCCACCAGAACTCTTGAAGAAGTTTTGGATAAATGGTGACATGTGATGATACAGCAAAGCCCAAAGGACTTCGCATGATCATATTGTACACAAACCTACAGTCCTCCGATGCAGGTCCTTCCAAGTTGGATCTTAATCTAAGATTATGAAGTCTATGAAATGGGAGAGGGAATTGAGTTGCTTTCATCAATTTTGGGCGACCCATTTTAAGATAAGAAGATTCTGTCGAAGGGCTTTTGAAGAGATGATTTTGGTGTGAGGTAAGTTCTTTTCAGGTTGTTAATATATATAGATGAAAGTGATAGTTCCTCATAAATGATATTAACAACCAACTTTTTTTTTTATTTTCATCTCTTCAATTAAGACGATATCTGTTGCAGTGAATGTGACAGTCTACTAAGCCCCATGTGTGAGTAAGCATTTAATAACTAGGTGGCTACTTTCATAGCTCCTAATCATTTTAGTGCCTACGTGTCACTTCAGTTTCTTATGGAAAAATGACGTTGCATGCATTGGCAGTAAAAATAAAATTCAATAATCTGAAAAAAAAATTCTAGAGACGGTTGATTTTCTTAGCTATATAGAATTTTATCAGTATGCATGTTACTTTTCCCCCTTTTTGTTTTTTTTAATTAAATAGAAAGGAAAAAAATACAAAAAACAAATTATACACCTATATGAATATATACAATATATGGGATATGCATGAAGATGGAAATTTATGATGATTACAAATTATTCTGATGTTTCATCTTGGTTTCTGATTTTATATCAAAAGTTCTGGTGATTTCACCAGATATTCTGATATTTCCTCAGATAATCTGATAAATCATCATTTATTGAAGATTCATCAGATTGATGGATTGCTTTGTCAGAAACTAGTTGATTTGTTCTTTGATTATCAGAACTTTGATGATCATCAATTTGGTTTTCAATTTGTGTCCTTGTGTTCTTTGAAAAATCTTCATCATTTAAATTAACCATGCCAAGTTTGCTGATCAAAAAATTGTGTCTCTTTTCATCAAGAGGTTTTGTAAAGATATTAGCAATTTGGTTTTCAGTTGGAACAAAATACATTTCTATGTTACCTTTCTCCACATGATCTTTTATGAAGTGATATCTGACATCTATGTGTTTGGTTCTTGAGTGATGAACTGGATTTTCTGTTATTGCAATAGCACTCTTTGAATCACATAGAATTGGTATTCTTGTCAGAGTTACTCCATAATCTTTCAGTTGAGTTTGGATCCACAACACTTGTGAACAGCAACTTGCTGCTGCTACATATTCTGATTCTGCTGTTGATGTGGCAACACAGTTTTGTTTCTTGCTTGCCCAACATACCAATTTTTCTCCCAAGAGTTGACAAGCACCAGATGTGCTTTTCCTGTCAATTTTGCACCCTGCATAATCTGCATCTGTGAATGCAATTAATTCAAGGTTTGTATCCTGAGGATACCAGAGACCAAGTTCTGATGTGCCTTTTAGATATTTGAAAACCCTTTTTACAGCTTTTAGATGGGATTCTTTGGGATCACATTGATATCTGGCCAGAAAGCATGTTGCAAACATGATATCTGGTCTGCTTGCAGTTAAATATAGCAGTGATCCTATCATCCCTCTATAGGTTTTAATATCTACACTTATTCCATCCTTATCAGAATCTAACTTGTTCCCTGTTGCCATGGGAGTTTTTGAAACCGAGCAGTTTTCAAGTGAGTATTTTTGTAGAATTGTTTTCACATATTTTGATTGACTAAAAAATATTCCATCAATTCTTTGTTTAACTTGTAACCCTAAGAAAAAGGTTAACTCACCCATCATACTCATTTCAAAGTGGTTGGTCATCAACTTTTGAAATTTGTTACAAAATTTTTCATTTGTTGATCCAAATATAATGTCATCAACATATATCTGGTACAGCAAAGTATGACCTTTGTGTGTTTTGAGGAAAAGTGTGGTGTCAATAGTACATTTGGTAAACCCAGAATTGAGTAAGAAGTTTGATAAAGTTTCATACCATGCTCAAGGAGCTTGCTTCAACCCATACAAGGCTTTGTTTAATCTGTAAACATGATTTTGAAATTTTGGATCAACAAAGCCTTCTGGTTGCTGTACATAAACTTCTTCCTCAATTTTACCATTCAGAAAAGCTGATTTTACATTCATTTGATAAACTTTGAAATCCTTGGATGCAGCATAAGCAAGAAAAATTCTTACAGCTTCTAATCTAGCTACTGGTGCAAAAGTTTCGTCATAATCAATACCTTCTTGTTGACAGTAACCCTTGACCACTAACCTTGCTTTGTTCCGGGTGATTATGCCATTCTCATTAGATTTATTCCTGAATACCCATTTTGAGCCTATGACAGATTTGTCTTTTGGCTTGGGTACCAGATCCCATACCTTGCTTCTTTCAAACTGATCAAGCTCTTCTTGCATAGCTTGAATCCAGTCTGGGTCACTTAGAGCTTCTTTGACAGATTTGGGTTCTACTTTGCTTAAGAACCCAGAAAATGCACATTCATGTTGTGACAACCGTAAAAAATACAGGTATTCGTACAATTAATTAATATTGATTAGTGCTTAATGACTGTGCTGAATTACAATTAATGACTTAAACTGCTTTCTGATTACTGCAACATACTTACATGTGCATCACATATTACATAACGTCATCTCATTATCACATGCAAACTTTATTGACATACATGATGCACAAAGCACAGCTAGCATAGTTAGCGGATAACTCAGAAAAATGCTGACAATGTTCAGTACATAGACAGACAGTGTTTTGAGACCCCGTATGGGCCAGGGACAAGGTACTACACTAGAATGGAGTGTAGGGAAGTAAGGACCATAAAACTGCTTCACTAGGTGATAGTTTAAGTGCCGGAAAGTGCCTAAAACCCACATAAAGTGCAGAATTCTGCATATTTCAGCAAAATTCAGCAATTTAACAAGCTAGTTTCATGTATGACTAAATGGTCCTGAATGCTTTCCTAAGTGTCAGGAATTAAAAGGGTCACAAAAGGGTACTCAAAGAACACTAAACGGAATAGTTTGACACTTTAATGAACCGGTATCTAACCGAACAACCGGACACTACCCGAAACACCAAAATTATACTAGTAGCATTGTTTTAATGTTTCTGAGCTAGTTATGATCCCCGAACACCCTAACACACTATATAACACATGTTACACATAAACACTAAACATTATACTTAACTTCTAACTATGATTTAAACTTACACAATACCCCCCCCCCCCTCATAGTTCGCGGGATCAAGGGTGTGGCCCACCCTTGATCTTTCTTGATTTCCCTAAGATTTTGGAAGATCTTTTTTGGTACTTATGGAACACAATAACCATTGGGTAAAAGCCTAAGTGTGGTTATAAGAAGAAGTTAGTGGTTCATAATCTCACATCTCTCACACACTAACACACACACCCTTCTCCTCCCTCTCCTCTCCCATTCGGCCGAGAATCAACAACAACACCACCACCATTGCCAAGTCTTGTTCATTCAATCCAAGATCAACCAAAGGTGTAAGAAGGTGTCTAACGAAGTGTGGAGCTTGTAGAACTTGAAGGACCTCACCCGATTGCTTTTATCCTCTACATTTGTCATCACCATCTCTTGTGTTCATCCCTAGCCTTTGTGCTAGTTGTAAGACTCTCATAATCCTTATTTACTTCATATGTAGTTGGTTAAAAGATGTAGTATGTTGTTAATCACAAGAACACCAAAGAACATAAACATGAATCATGAACATAAGCTTGATATATGATGAAACTATGTTGTTTAGTGTATGAATGATACTTGCTTGTTATTTACTTGAGATTATGATGTTGATCATCATAAGGAGCTTGCTAGATTGTGATTAAACACATGATCTAGCAAGAGAGAGGATGATTATGTGATAAAACAAGATGATCATCCTCATGTGTTAAGCATGAACTTGAAGAATAAAGTGATTTCTTGAAAAATAATAAACAAAGTGAGTTAGTAATCTTATGGATCTAAGATTTATGAATGGTTTTCCAAAAGAACCAAGTTCAAAATGTGATTTTTAGAAGATCTTGGTTCTTACTTAAATATACACTATTTTTTGTGATAAAGCAAGTATAAGAACACTTTGTTTACAAGAAAAAATCAAAAGAATGATTTATGGAAAAATCATCTAACAAGTTGTAAACACTCAAATCTTTCAAGAATGAGATTTTTAAAGAAATAAACACACTTTAAAGGGTAACTAAGTCTACTAAACATACTACCAAGTTACTACAAGTTTTTATGAAAACTCAAGTTCATGATCATTATGTAGATAGCTTTGTTTTAGCACTTGGTAAGTGTAGATTGATTGTTGATTGTTTATGATGATTTTTTAAAAGAAAATGATATGCTTTAATAGCATGGACACCTCCATTTTTAGGGGAAACTATGGCAAAATTTTCTAAAAATACAAACACTTAGAAAAATATTTTCTAAACAAGTGTTTACAAGTGAGTTTTAACCATGGTTTTCAATATAAACTTTGCCATAGATTTTGTTACAAAAATACAAGTATCGGAGGTTGGTTTTTATAAATAAAATGGATAAATATGTATTTAGAATATATATTTACATTAATAACACATTGTGTGTAATTATTTGTATACTTGGTGTAATAGTTATGTTATTTTCGGATTTAAAGTAATACTACCTCCGTCCCACTAAAAGTGTCATATTTTGAATTTTTAAAGTCTTTATTTATAAACTTTGACTTTAATTATATATTTTTGTGTTATATAAAACTTGATGAAAATTAACCCGATAAAAACACTTGTAAATCACACTCAAATCATATAACTTTCATCAAGTATTATCTAACACAAACAAAATTATTTAAGGTCAAAGTTTATAAAAAAAGACTTTGGAAATTCAAAATAAGACACTTTTAATGGGACGGAGGGAGTCTAACTTAACAAAACACCAAGAATTTACAATCCAAAGTAATACCAAAAATCACAAGGAATAAATATACAAGTTACACACTTAATATTGTGATATCGAACGCTAGAACGTAACTTACAAAATATTCCGGAAAATACCGTTATAAATATGTTTTTGGTAAATATTATTTTGGATACAAGAAATGAAAATATAATTTCTGAAAATATTACAAGAGTAATATTGTATTTTCGACAAGGAAAAAATATATTATTCTTGGAAGTAAAATATATTTTCTCGAATATTTAGAAGATATATGATTTTTGAGAAAAACACATATTTTCTTGAAATATATTATTTTGAGACTACCAATACGAGAATACAAAGATACATGTATGAGATACCCCATCCTTGGGAAGGAAATACGTAAATAAATACTTGAGAAGTATTAATACAGAAATATTGCTTAAACAATTATTCCAAAACTAAATATAATTTGAAGTTAAAAAGATTATTATTTTAACAAGTAATTATAACTTGGAATAATATTGGGAACATAAGAAACGTAACTCAAAAACGTTAAACTCTAAGCCAAGGCACGGCCCGTTCGTCTAATAGACAGTAGTACATTATAGGTAGTCGTGTTTGCTGGAGAGATTTGGGTTACGATTCTGAAGATGCAAAACTGTGAGTTCATGTCCCCCCTTTTCTTTAAACTGTTTTGTTTATTTACTTCGGGGGTGAAATACATGTTACAAAAGGATTACATACAAATACAATTGGTATGGTTAGCCTAGGAAAGAACCATAGATCATGTGAATGGGTAGGCAGATACTTGGGACCATTAATCCTCGTATAAGGACCGAGGGGCATGAGTGATAGATCTATTTGGGTGTAGCGAGCCCACACCCATGAGGACCAGGGTAACCCATGGGGTGACTATGTCTTCCAGCCGGAAGCTCGGTACAACTTTGCTAGGTTTGAGTCTTCCTACACCGTCACACATATCAGTGGCCTTGCAAACCATTGGTGATCTTTTCCTTGTTTGCTATCATACTGGGACTTTCATACTTACACTGTTTACAAAGGTTTATACATACATATACAAAACACATGAACTCGCTCAACTTTTGTTGATGTTTTTAAACTACATGTATTTCAGGGAACTAAGTGGATCTGGCAGGTGTATGCATGTGTCTCAAGCTGCGTTATAAATAAAAGATGTCATCCGAGGTCGTTGGGTTTAGGAAATGTATCTTATTCCTGGACGAGAGACATGTTTCTAAACCCGGTTTTACTTAAGGTCATTTGTTGAGTCTTCATGAACTCATGTTGTGGTTTGTAACTTAAAAGTTGGTGTCAACGTTTCAGACAATTATATTGTGTTATTTTTAAACTTAATCAATGGATGAACATCTTATGGTTTTATCATATAGCATTGTTATGATTGAATGCTATGGTAATAAGAGGTCACACCAATAACCACGCTTCCGCAAAAGTCAGGGTGTGACAGCTTGGTATCAGAGCTTCGTTCGTAGCGAACTAGGATTCTTTCTCGAGTCTAGACTACGATCATTAGGGCTCTCACGAAAATGTTTTCAAAACATGTTTTCATTGCATACACGAAATGTCTAGATCCAGGAAACAAACATTTTTACAAATAAAAGACACAAAGTACATTTCAAAGAACTCGTTTATAGTTCAGTCTGAGAGACTGGGGAGTTAGTCTGAGAGACTAGCTGGGTAGTTCAGTTTGAGAAACTGGGAGGTTTAGTCTGAGAGACTAAGTAGTTCAGTCTGAGAGGCTGGGTGGGATAGTCTTGGGAAGACTAGGATACATACATGCTTACATTGTTACTACTTATATGCTTATTTGATGATTGTTGATATATGTGCATATGTGTGATTGTTTTGTCACAGACACCATGTCCTCTTCTGATAGTGGAGTATCAGATACCGTAGACCCTATGGCCATAGTTTCGGATGATGAGATCATCCCCGAGGATGAGGTTTTTACGTCTGACACTACGAGTAGCGATGATGATGATTTCCAGCCGTTTTCTTTACCAGATTTTGGCGATGATATACCGCTAGCTGTTGGTCTTCCTGGCGAGGATCTACTTCTTGTTCAGATCCCTGCTCCTTTTCCTCTTGCTGCATTTCCTCTCGAGGATCTGCCTCTTAATGCCATGTCTGACGACGACATCGATTTTTTTATTGAGGGTCCCCCTGAGGGTGCCCAGGATGATGGAGCTCCAGTCAATGATGCCGTTGTCACTCCACTTGTCGAGATTCCAGTCGACGATGTTATTGCTGTTCCGCTTATTGAGATTCTGATCATTGAGATTTCGTCTAACCATTCTGGTCCTGATTCGTTTGAGTCTGTGACATCTACTACTCTACACGCACTGGGATTACAGCGTTATCCTACCGATTCTGATTCCGACACAGCAATGTCTGCCGCACCTGTTCCTTCGTAGGACTTAGAGTTTGCTGATGAGTTTGATCTGGACATTGATCCTGAGCATGAGGTCGACTTCATTCCTGACGATCAGCTTTTTGATATACCCGCTGATCTCGAGCCGATACCCGCTGATCTTGAGTTAGCCCCAGCCGACCCCGAGCCTTTGATTACACCCGAGCCTATACCTGCTCATGATCCCCTACCAGAGCATGACCCTGTTGACATTCCAGTTGTTGCACCACTGTTACCTGACCCTCTACCTGCACCCGCAGACCATGCTCCTTTTGCTGACCATATAGATCCCCGTTATGCATTCACCCGCAATGGGTGGATAGATGATGATGACCTGCCTCCTTTCATTGAGCCCGTTACTCCCCCACCTGCACCTACACATGCACCGGTTGACATTGCCCCGTTTCACCCACATGTGTAAGACATACACTGCACTGATCTACCAGTCACGTTCCTACAGGATATCCCTCCACCCCGTCCAGGGGAGGGTCCATCGAGTCAGCAGCCCGGTCATATTCCCCCTGTGTCAGCAGCTTTCCCCTTCATGCCTCAGTTTTCACATACTGCACCTTTTGCTTCTGCACCATCGGGCGAGCCACTGATTTGGTTTCCGCCCAACACGATGCCTGTTTCTGATCCATACCATCCCTTCCATTACACTGGATACACGAGGGATGATCTGCTTTTGTCCTTACAGCTCCAGCAGGAGATGTTGTGTCGCAGAGTCATGGATCTTGAGAGGATTCCGCGTCCTCCACCTTGCACTTGTCAGTCACCGTTCGCGACTCCTCCCGCTCCTCTTTTACCATACCCAGATTTTGATGTTCGTTTCCTTACTATGTAGCAGCAGATCAGCTATCTGTTGCGTCATGTTCATGCCCTCGAGGAGGAGCTTCATCTGCGCAGTTTGCTTTTCGTTCCTCCACCTCCTCCTCCTCCACCATCAGCATAGCATTTTTTGGTTTTATGCAGGTAGCATACTTTTGGTGAGAATGTAGCTATTGAGCCAGCTTGCACAGCCTTTTTGGGAGACCACTTTTGACTTTTGATTGTTGTAGTTTGATGGATATTTTGGACAAGGGTGATGTGACCCTGTAGTCCCTGTTGATGTATGGTACATTGTGAAACATGTAAAAATGTAATTGTGGTCATTGATATATGAAAGCTTAATCACAATATTCTCATTACATACGTTGTTGACTTACTTGTTTGTGTTATGAATGGGATGTCATATGTTTACTTGCGTTGATAAATGTTATTACATACACGTACTACATACTTATATACATAAGACCTGACCTATACTATCTTCTTTAGAAGTTGCCTCCTCGAAGAGACAACACACTGCCTACAACTGAGGCCGAGTTACAAGAACGGATTTCACGGGCGATAGCACAACACGAGGCCTTACGCTCCAAGCATAGCGGAGGTACCTCGGGAAGCAACCCACCTCTTGGTAATGTTTGAGTCATTAAAGAAACATTACGTTACATTTGGATATTCCATGTGCGATCGCTAATGCTTTATGTGAATGATGTTACTTGTACAGGTTGTACCTATAAACAGTTTCTAGACTGTAAGCCTCTAAATTTCGACGGCACCGGGGGTGCTGTAGCTTTTGTCAGATGGACGGAGAAGACTGATTCTGTGATAAGAATGAGCAAGTGTGCTCCGCAACACCAGGTCACCTATATCTCTGGATTGTTCTTAGACGGAGCGTTATCCTGGTGGAATCTCCAAGTTCAAACCTTGAGAGAAGATGCTGCTTATGCTTTGACATGGGATGAAATGAAGGAGCTCATGCGGAAGAAATACTGCTCCAGAGCTGAAATCCAAAAGTTAGAAACTGAATTCTGGAACCTCAATACGGACGGTCCGAAAATTGCTGAATACGTGCAGAGATTTCACGACCTATCTCGCGTGGTACCATACATGGTTGATCCAGAATTCAAACGCATCGAGCGATTTATTTGGGGGTTGGCACCTCAGATTATGAGTATAGTGACGACATCAAAGCCTGCAACAATCACCGAGGCTATTGATCTGAGTGTAGCACTAACTGAAGAGGCAATAAGGTTAAACAAGTTTTCGATCTCTGACCAGAAGAAGAAGGAGACTCACGTTGAGTCATCCGGTGAGAACAAAAGGAATTTCTTAAATTTCAAGAAAGGTACCAGCAGTGCTAACAAGAAGGAAGAGGCAAACGCACCATCCAAGGCCAAAACTGGTGCTGAAAACAAAGGAAAAGGGTATATGGGCACCTTGCCCAAATGCGATGCGTGTCAGTTGCATCACAATGGACGATGCCGAGCTGGAAGATGCGAGTCTTGTGGAAGAGTTGGTCATTCGAAGGAGACGTGCTGGGTTGGTGCCGGTCGTGGTGGTCAAAGAGGTTATGGCAATGGAAACGGTAACCGCAGTGGTAATGGGTATGGAAACCGCCCTCAAGGAGGAAATGGCGGTAACGGAAATCGTGGTAATTTAGGGAATCAAACTGGAAATGGAAACCGTGGAGCGAATAACAATCAAGGTGGTAATGGGAACGGTAATGGTCGAGGACCAGGTTGTTTTAATTGTGGAGACGTGGGGCATTTCAAGAGAGAGTGCCCAAAGCTCAATCAAGCTCAAGGAAGGGTTTTCAACATCGGGGCAAGGGAAGCTCGCCAAGATCCAAATGTGGTCACTGGTACGTTCCCCTATCAACCAACGCTTTGCATCTGTACTATTTGATACCGGTGCCGATTATAGTTTTGTATCGCTAGAATTTAAGAATATACTTAGGTTGGTAGCTAGTAAGCTAGATATTCCGTATTCGATAGAACTAGCAAATGGAAAGCTAGTAGAAGCGAATGAAGTAATCAGAGGTTGCGTGATAGAACTGGGAGAGCACGAGTTTTCGCTTGATCTTCTGCCCGTCGAGTTGGGAAGCCTTGACGTGGTAGTCGGAATGGATTGGTTGTCAAGCAACCGAGCAGAGATCGTATGTCACGAGAAGGTCATTCGCATTCCGATGGCGAATGGAGACACAATTGTGGTACATGCAGAGAAGCGCGATACGCCTCTAAGGATCATTAGCTACTTGAAAGCCCGCAGATGTTTGCAGAAAGGATGTGTCGCCTTCCTGGCACACATTGTGGACAAGGAAGCCGCTGAGCCAAAGCTAGAAGACATTCCAGTCGTGAAGGAATATCCTGAAGTCTTTCCCGAAGACTTGCCAGGATTGCCGCCACAAAGGCAAGTCGAGTTTCACATTGACTTAGTTCCAGGTGCTGCGCCTGTAGCCAAGGCACCTTATCGACTTGCGCCTTCAGAAATGCAAGAGCTGTCAACACAAGTTCAGGAGCTATTGGACAAGGGATTTATCAGACCAATCTTTTCACCAGGGGGAGCTCCAGTTTTGTTCGTTAAGAAGAAAGATGGTAGTTTCCGCATGTGTATCGACTACCAGGAGCTAAACAAGTTGACCATTAAGAATCGGTATCCTTTGCCAAGGATTGATGACCTGTTCGATCAACTGCAAGGTTCAAGTTTTTACTCCAAGTTCGATCTTAGATCAGGTTATCACCAGTTGAGAATCCAAGAGGAGAGTATTCCAAAGACGGCCTTTAGGACTCGCTATGGACACTACGAGTTCCTGGTTATGCCGTTTGGGTTGACGAACGTGCCAGCAGTATTCATGGACTTGATGAATAGAGTCTGCAAGCCGTATCTCGATAAGTTTGTGATTGTGTTTATTGACGATATCTTGATTTATTCAGAGACGATGGGTAGAGTTGTTAAATGATTATGATTGTGAAATCAAGTATCACCTAGGGAAGGCGAATGTGGTCGCAGACGCCCTGAGTCGGAAAGAAAGAATCAAGCCCATAAGGGTTAGGGCTTTGGAAATGATTATTCAAACGGACCTCTCGTTGCGCATTCGTGTCGCGCAGAGAGAAGCTCTTAAGGAAAAGAATCTTGAGGATGAGTATCTCCGTTGGATGGAGAAACAGTTGGTACCAAACGAGGAAGGAACGTTGTGTTTCATGGGAAGAATTTGGGTTCCCCTCTTCGCTGGTCTACGAGAAGTTATTTTTTATGAAGCTCACAAGTCACGGTACTCGATCCATCCTGTATCGGATAAGATGTACCAAGATTTAAAGGATTTCTACTGGTGCCCAAGATTGAAAGGCGATGTTGCGACGTATGTTGGAAAATGTTTGACTTGTACCAAGGTAAAGGCCGAATATCAGAAGCCTTTAGGACTTCTGCAACAACCCGAAATACCCATGTGGAAATGGGAGCAGATTTCAATGGATTTTATAACAAAGTTACCAAGGACACCCAGAGGTCATGATACGATTTGGGTAATCGTAGACCGTCTGACGAAATCTGCACACTTTTTGCCGATCAAGGAGAAAGACAACACTAGCAAGCTTGCTGAGCTATACCTGAGAGAGATAGTTGCACGGCATGGAGTGCCTCTCTCGATCATTTCTGATAGAGACGAAGGTTTGTGTCAAGAATCTGACAATCCTTCCAAGAAGCCTTTGGTTCTCAGTTGAATCTGAGTATTGCATTCCATCCGCAGACTGATGGCCAAAGCGAACGAATGATTCCAATGTTGGAAGACATGATGCGAGCTTGCGTAATGGATCTGGGTGGCAGTTGGGACACTCACTTACCCTTGGTAGAATTCTCGTACAACAACAGCTACCATCTGAGTATCCAAGCTGCACCGTTTGAAGCTCTCTATGGACACAAGTGTCGATCACCGTTATGCTGGGCAGATGCGGGTGATAGACAGCTTGTTGGTCCCGAATTGGTTCAAGAGATGACAGACAAGATTATACAGATTCGAGAGCGCATCAAGGCGGCTCGTGATCGACAAAAGAGTTATGCGGACCAAAGGAGGAAACCTTTGGAGTTTGAGGTAGGAGATATGGTTTTGTTAAAGGTTTCACCCTGGAAGGGTGTAGCACGCTTTGGGAAGTGTGGGAAGTTGAACCCGCGATACATTAGACCATTCAAAATCCTAGAGAGGATTGGTCTTGTAGCTTACAATTGGACTTACCCGCAGAACTGAATGGCATTCGTGATACATTTCATGTATCTAATCTGAAAAAGAGTCCAACTCAAGAAACAGTTGTCATTCCTGCCGATGAAGTCCACATTGATGACACACTCCACTTTACTGAAGAACCTGTTGAGGTTACTGATTAGAAGGTTAACAAGACGCGACGGAGTAGTGTTAAACTCGTCAAGGTTCGTTGGAACGCGCGACACGGCCCAGAGTTCACTTGGGAACGTGAGGATCGCATGAAAGCAAAATACCCACATTTGTTCCCCAACACCCCTGCAGCTGGTAGCAGAACTAAAATTTCGGGACGAAATTTTCTTAACAGGGGGAGAATGTGACAACCGTCAAAAATATAGGTATCCGTACAATTAATTAATATTGATTAGTGCTTAAAGACTGTGCTGAATTACAATTAATGACTTAAACTGCTTTCTGATTACTGCAACATACTTACATGTGCGTCACATATTACATAACGTCATCTCATTATCACATGCAAACTTTATTGACATACATGATGCACAAAGCACAACTAGCGGATAACTCAGAAAACTGCTGACAATGTTCAGTACATAGACAGACAGTGTTTTGAGACCCCGTATGGGCCAGGGACAAGGTACTACACTAGCATGGAGTGTAGGGAAGTAATGACCATAAAACTGCTTCACTAGGTGATAGTTTAAGTGCCGGGAATTAAAAGTGTCACAAAAGGGTACTTAAAGAACACTAAATGGAATAGTTTGAAACTTTAACGAACCGGTATCTAACCGAACAACCGGACACTACCTGAAACACCAAAATTATACTAGAAGCATTGTTTTAATGTTTCTGAGCTAGTTATGATCCCCGAACACCCTAACACACTATATAACACATGTTACACATAAACACTAAACATTATACTTAACTTCTAACTATTTAATCTAACTATGATTTAAACTTACACAATACCCCCCCCCCCCCCTCATTGTTCACGACATCAAGGGTGTGGCCCACCCTTGATCTTTCTTGATTTCCCTAAGATTATGGAAGCTTTTGTTTGGTACTTATGGAACACAATAACCATTGGGTAAAAGCCTAAGTGTGATTATAAGAAGAAGTTAGTGGTTCATAATCTCACATCTCTCACACACTAACACACACACCCTTCTCCTCCCTCTCCTCTCCCATTCGGCCGAGAATCAACAACAACACCACCACCATTGCCAAGTCTTGTTCATTCAATCCAAGATCAACCAAAGGTGTAAGAAGGTGTCTAACGAAGTGTGGAGCTTGTAGAACTTGAAGGACCTCACCCGATTGCTTTTATCCTCTACATTTGTCATCACCATCTCTTGTGTTCATCCCTAGCCTTTGTGCTAGTTGTAAGACTCTCATAATCCTTATTTACTTCATATGTAGTTGGTTAAAAGATGTAGTATGTTGTTAATCACAAGAACACCAAAGAACATAAACATGAATCATGAACATAAGCTTGATATATGATGAAACTATGTTGTTTAGTGTATGAATGATACTTGCTTGTTATTTACTTGAGATTATGATGTTGATCATCATAAGGAGCTTGCTAGATTGTGATTAAACACATGATCTAGCAAGAGAGAGGATGATTATGTGATAAAACAAGATGATCATCCTCATGTGTTAAGCATGAACTTGAAGAATAAAGTGATTTCTTGAAAAATAATAAACAAAGTGAGTTAGTAATCTTATGGATCTAAGATTTATGAATGGTTTTCCAAAAGAACCAAGTTCAAAATGTGATTTTTAGAAGATATTGGATCTTACTTAAATATACACTATTTTTGGTAATAAAACAAGTATAAGAACACTTTGTTTACAAGAAAAATTCAAAAGAATGATTTATGGAAAAATCATCTAACAAGTTGTAAACACTCAAATCTTTCAAGAATGAGATTTTTAAGGAAATAAACACACTTTAAAGGGTAACTAAGTCTACTAAACATACTACCAAGTTACTACAAGTTTTATGAAAACTCAAGTTCATGATCATTATGTAGATAGCTTTGTTTTAGCACTTGGTAAGTGTAGATTGATTGTTGATTGTTTATGATGATTTTTGAAAAGAAAATGATATGCTTTAATAGCATGGACACCTCCATTCTTAGGGGAAACTATGGCAAAATTTTCTAAAATACAAACACTTAGAAAAATATTTTCTAAACAAGTGTTTACAAGTGAGTTTTAACCATGGTTTTCAATATAAACTTTGCCATAGCTTTTGTTACAAAAATACAAGTATCGGAGGTTGGTTTTTATAAATAAAAATGGATAAATATGTATTTAGAATATATATTTACATTAATAACACATTGTGTGTGATTATTTGTATACTTGGTGTAATAGTTATGTTATTTTAGGATTTAAAGTAATATAAATTAACAAAACACCAAGAATTTACAATCCAAAATAATACCAAAAATCACAAGGAATAAATATATAAGTTACACACTTAATATTGTGATATCGAACGCAAGAACGTAACTTACAAAATATTCCGGAAAATACCGTTATAAATATGTTTTTGGTAAATATTATTTTGGATACAAGAAATGAAAATATAATCTCTGAAAATATTACAAGAGTAATATTGTATTTTCGACAAGGAGAAAATATATTATTCTTGGAACTATATATTTTCTCGAATATTTAGAAGATATATGATTTTTGAGAAAAACATATATTTTCTTGAAATATATTATTTTGAGACAACCAATACGAGAATACAAAGATACATGTATGAGATACCCCATCCTTGGGAAGGAAATACGAAAATAAATACTTGAGAAGTATTAATACAGAAATATTGCTTAAACAATTATTCCAAAACTAAATATAATTTGAAGTTAAACTGATTATTATTTTAACAAGTAATTATAACTTGGAATAATATTGGGAACATAAGAAACGTAACTCAAAAACGTTAAACTCTAAGCCAAGGCATGGCCCGTTCGTCTAATAGACAGTAGTACATTGCAGGTAGTCGTGTTTGCTGAAGAGATTTGGGTTACGATTCTGAAAACGCAATACTGTGAGTTCATGTCCCCCCCTTTTGTTTAAACTGTTTTGTTTATTTACTTCGGGGGTGAAATACATGTTACAAAAGGATTACATACAAATACAATTGGTATGGTTAGCCTAGGAAAGAACCATAGATCATGTGAATGGGTAGGCGGATACTTGGGACCATTAATCCTCTTATAAGGACCGAGGGGCATAAGTGATAGATCTATTTGGGTGTAGCGAGCCCACACCCATTAGGACCAGGGTGGCCCATAGGGTGACTATGTCTTCCATCCGGAAGCCTGGTACAACTTTGCTAGGTTTGAGTCTTCCTACACCGTCACACATATCAGTGGCCTTGCAAACCATTGGTGATCTTTTCCTTTTTTGCTATCATACCGGGACTTTCATACTTACACTGTTTACAAAGGTTTATACATACATATACAAAACACATGAACTCGCTCAACTTTTGTTGATGTTTTTAAACTACATGTATTTCAGGGAACTAAGTGGATCTGGCCGGTGTATGCATGTGTCTCAAGCTGCGTTATAAATAAAAGATGTCATCTGAAGTCGTTGGGTTTAGGAAATGTATCTTATTCCTGGACGAGATACATGTTTCTAAACCCGGTTTTACTTAAGGTCTTTTGTTGAGTCTTCATGAACTCATGTTGTGGTTTGTAACTTAAAAGTTGGTGTTGTTGATGCATAATGTCTATAGCCTACGTCTAAAGTCTAGGTCATGTCGGTAGCTTGTATAGGGTCAAAAATGTAATTTTATGGTATTTTGTAGTGATTTCGCTTGAAATGACACATGGTCATTTCAAACGAAATCAGCAGCCTATAAATAGGCAGTTGTAGTTTCTCATTTGGCATAGAATTAGTTGTGTTGTAACAAAGTGCTGCCCGATTTTCAAGTCAAATATAAATGAGAAGCTTGTTTTAAGTATCATACTCTGTTTCTACACCTTTCTTACACTGATTCTAGGCTGTTTGTTTGTTTCCGCCTCTCAAACAGTTGTGTATTGATCCTGATTGACTCATTAGGTCGCCAAAATGATCCTACAAGTGGTATCAGAGCTCAGGATGAGTCAATACACTTGAATCAGTGCCTTTTTCTACTCATTTTTGGATTTCTGGACAAATTCACGAACAAAATGGACTGATCTTTTGATATTGTGTGTAAAATACAGTTTTAACAAACCCTTGAAAGAATCAGACCTAAAATCAGAATAAAAGTGACAAAAATGGGCCAAAAGGGTAATTTCGTTTGAACGAGCACCTTAATTTCGTTTGAAAATTTCAGGTAATTTCACACGAAATTACTTATTCCGTTTGAAAACACCTGATTTCGTTTGAAAAGTTGAGTCAATTTCACATGAAATTACTGATTCCATTTGAAAACATCTGATTTCGTTTGAATCACACCTGATTTCGTTTGAAACTGTAATTCCATTTGAAATGGCACCTGATTTCACTTGAAGGTGTTATTTCGTGTGAAACACTGATTTCGTGTGAGAAGTCTGATTCCGTGTGAAAACCTAATTTCGTTTGAAAAAGCTGATTTCGCTTGAAAGCCTGTTTTCGTGTGAAAGTCCATTTCGTTCGTGGTATTTCGTTTGAAGTTCATTTCGTGTAGAAAGTGTTTTCGCTTGAAAGTGACTTGTTTTCAAAACTTGAAAATTTTTTCCGAAACTGTTTTCGTAAAATGGATAATCAAGAGTTTTACAACTTCTTTGCCGGTGGGGGAATGATGGCAGCACAAACACCAGCCAGTATCGTACAAAATGTGAACATGGAGAATGAACTCGGTACTATGCAGAAACCACCGAAGTTGATGAACATTGATGAGTATGCTGGGTGGTCGGAAAGGTTTAAGACTTGGGTGCAAGTCAACCATTTTGAATGCTGGATGAAAATCGAGTCTAAGTATGTTCCTCCGAAGAATGGTTTGGGTTTAGAGAAATCTATCGGAAGTTTGACTCCACAAGAACAAGATTATTTCAAGGCAGAAAAGAGAATGATGAGTATTCTACAACAAGCCATCAAAGAGGATATCTTAGTTCTGCTACAAGATCAAAGTTGTGCACAATCTGTCTGGAATTGTCTAAAAGTCAAGTTTCAGGGAAGTGTGTCCATGATAAAAAGCAAAACTGCTTTGTTGAAAAAGGAGTTTGATATCTTTACCGGTATGAAGGGTGAAACAACAAAACAGTTGACTGAAAGATATTGCCATCTGGTTGTTGAGATGAAGAGGTTGGGCATAACCAAAACGGATGAGAATGGGTCGATAAATTGGCGGATGCATTGCCATATGATGAATGGGGCACTTATCTTTTGGTGTTGAAGAATAATTTGGAGTATGTCGGATTCAACCTTAGTTCATTCATTGAGAAAATAGAATCTCATGCACTTGAGCTGGCAAAGATTAGAAAGATGAAGTCTTCAAGTGTACAACAAGATGTCTCATTGTATTATAAAGGAAGTTCTCCAGCAACATCAAATCTAAGTCCAAAAGTGCAGACAGCCTTTAGTGCAGATTCAACATCCGGACTATCTTCTGTCACATCAAGCAACAATAACTCACCATTTGCAAGTTTTGAACCAAATCCAAGGGTTCAAAACTCACCTGATCAATCCTACACTCAAAGTTCATCAGGATCAAACAGTCAGAGTTAAGGTCCAGGAATTCTGTGCAACATAGCAGTGAACATAAAGAATGCTCAAGACTTTACTGAATCTTCAGCAAAGCAGCACATAGCACTTCTTGCTTCGGTGCTTGAATCGTATGAAAGCTTGGTTGCAGGTAGAATTGGGAACCCCGATATGACAAAGGAAGACCATGATCAGATCGATCCAGAGGAGCTGGAGTTGATCGACATCAAATGGGGAATGGCAAGTTTGGTGAGAAGAGCTCAACGTTTTATGGAAATCGCTGGTCGAAACAGTCTTTCAGGACCTGATCAAAAGCTTGGGTTTGATAAATCAAAAGTCACATGTTTCAAATGTAAAGAGAAATGACACTTCAAACGTGAATGTCCTAATCGGGAAGTCAACAGTCATCAAAATTCGTTCTCAAATGATTATTACAGACAAGCGATCTACCATAAGACAAGTCAACAACCATTCACACAAAGACCTCAGATCGAGAATAAGCCGGAAAATGCTCTCTTAGTCAATCAAGATGATGAAAAAGTTGCTGAAGGTTTTAGTTGGGATAAGTATATCCCTGGTAGTGAGGGTAAGGCTATGATGGCAGAAATTGTGGAAGAACCGGAATGCATTGTTGAAACAGAAGAAGTCTTGTCTGAAGAGAGTTTGGCTGAACTTGAAGAAGTTGCTGCAGAAGTTTATTACTACCAGTCTGAACAGGAGATTATTGCTAGTTCTTTCAAATCAATAATGCCTCCTAATATGTTTGAATCTTTTGCAGGTTTTTTCAATGAGCCAACCACAGGATGCTGTCCATGATACGATGTTGAAACAGAACCAGTCGAAGAGATAATAGACGTGTCAAAAGAAATGAATAAAGAGACTCTAAAAGAGATTGCTGACAAAGCATTGATGGGCAAGCTAAAAGAGGTAGAAACAGAATCTGTTGATACGGAGTCTGTCGAAACCGAGTCAGTTGAAAGTGTGTCTGTCGAAACAGTCAAAAAGGAGTCTGACGAGAAATCGGAAAATGAGGAGATCAAATCAGTAGAAAAGTCTGAGTCAGAGTCTGATGGTTTTGGTAAAACAGATATTAAAATTGATCAAGATGAAAAGGTTACCGAAAAGGTTGATTCGATACTTGAAATTCCATGCAAAAACTGTTCAAAATCATGCATGGATTGTCTTGAAAAAGACAAGCAATTTCAAGAATTGAAGAAATTTACTGATGAAGTAAAATTTGATCTCAGTGAGATAAAAGAAGCATATGACACTTTAGCACGATCAATCAAGATGATTAAAACAGAAAGTTGTGAAAATGATAAAGCCACGAAATTGCTAAAATCTACTTTCATGGATAAACAAATGGAAATTAACATTCTTTTAGACACGATTGCTTCTTTGAAAAAGGAACTTGAGTTATTAAGAATTGAAACTGAAAGGGTTGATAAGAAACTTATGAGTTATGATGCTTCATCATATGTTATTAATCAAATTGTTCCAAAACAAGCTGATGCGAAACCTGTCTTCAAAAGTGTTCCACCCCCAATGAGGAATCATTACACTCAAAAGTATCCAGATGGGGTGGAATCTGCATTGAATCTCAAGTTAAGAACCATTGAGAATGAGTTGCCTGAGAGCATTGATATTACATTTTCTCCATCCGACACTGATAATGAGTCACAGGTGATCAAAACCGTTGTTGACCAAGTGTTAGATGAAGAAAGTGATAACTCGGAGTTTGATACTGTGAAAACTCATTTTGAAAACTCCATTCCTGATTCTGAAGAAGATGGTAACTTCTTAGACAAGTTCATACCAAAATCAGATACAGTTGTAAATGATGATTCGATCATTGTGGTTTACACAATGACCGGAACTGACAAACTTTATTCTGATTTTGAGTATCCAATCCAGAACGCGAACATGCAAAATTTTGAGAAGGTGTTTAAACTTGTTGAGATTGACATTTCTGAGGTTAACAACAACGAGTTTCTTTCAAAACCTAAAAATGTTTCGTGAAACCACAATCAAACAACTCGAGAAAGAAAGAGTGGGTGGGCAATGGTGGTAATAACAAGAGAAATGGAAACAATTTCAAAAACAAAGGTATTGGTTTTGAAAAGAAAATGGCTAACAAGAATGTCAAGCCAAAAGAAAAGATGAGTGATGTTTTTGTTGTTGGTCCTAGTGTTGATGCTGAAAAGGATTATATTTTCAGTCAAAAAGCCATTGACGATTTCAATGTAGCTAAGAAGTTGAAACAGGAGACCTACAAATCAACTTTTGTTGAGTATGACAAAAGAGTTTGTTACCGCTGTAATGAGATTGGTCATATGGCGAAACAATGCACCAAAAAGATTGAAAAACCCATTTTCAAGAAACCAGTTTTGCAAAAGCCCAAACCTAAAATTTTAACGGATGATAAGGGCAAAACACCAATGATTTCTCCCGTTCGAATTTTGAAAAGAGGTGAATCTTTGAAGTCCGAAGAAAAGCCGAAATCAACATTTGAGATTGGTGAATCTTCGAAAACTCAAAAGACTTCAAAGATTTATCCAAAGACAAAATTTTGCAAAATCAATCATGGGTGGCAAAACCAAAACAATCAGTTGGAGAAATGAAAATGGAAAATGAGTTAAAATCTGAATCAAAAGTGTGTGAAGATGATGTTAAGAAACTTGAATTTGAACTAGACAAGATGCTTGAGGAATTTCCTCCAATTAAAGAGAAAAATTTAAAACCAAAAGCTGAACCTGTTGTTCCAAATGTCATCTTTAACATTCCGAAAGTTGATGTGTCATGTGATCTAGTGTTTGGTAGTGTTCCTAAGGTAAAGAAATCATGGGCTTCATTGTTTGAATGAATTTCTGTGACGTATGCAGGGGCTTCCGAGGTCAATAATCTCAAAGTGGATCATGGACAGCGGAGCTTCAAGGCATATGACTGGAATGCTGGCTTTACTATATAATGTTAAATCAATCAACGGTGGATATGTTGGATTTGCATGGAATCAGGGTGGCAGAATAGTTGGTGATGGAACTCTAACAAATGGAGTTGTGTCATTTGAAAAAGTGAACTATATCATCGAACTTGAAAACAATCTGTTGAGCATATCACAGATCTGTGACAAGTCACTTACAGTACACTTTACTAAAAATGAATGTTTAATCTTAAAACTAGGTTTTAAAATTCCTGAGGACATGGTGTTGATGCGAGCTCCACGAGAAAATGATTTGTATGTTCTCGATACGAGTGTCGCAACAACAACAGATTATCAGAAACAATGTTTTGTGACAAAAACGAAAGCGACTGAAAAAGAGTCAAGAATGTGGCATCGAAAGATGGGCCACATTCATGTGCGAAAAATGAATTTTCTTGTGCATAATGATCTGGTAGAAGGTGTAAATTTGAAAAACTTTCATTTAAATGTTGATTGTGTAGAGTGCAAGAAAGGAAAACAGACGAAGAAGACACATCCACAGAAGTTGCTGAATTCAATCAGAGTACCGCTCGAGAGGCTCCGCATGGACCTTTTTGGACCTGATTTGTTTGGATTTTGGGGTTTTAACTAATTAAACTAAAGGAATTAACTAAGACGAAATAGATTACCTAGACGCAGGCTGAAGGCTACTAAGGTGAAATCAAGGATGAGAAAGTACTACCCAGGTTTGGAATCATACTCGTGACTATCGGTTTTCTCTCGGCAATGGTAACTATGATGGAACCAGGGTCTAATAATATGACACTTTAATACTAAAGACAGGTTGAATCTCCTCCCGGTCTCATCAACTTTTCCTAAGGTCCTAAAGTAAAATAAAGCTCACTGGTTGAGTTAGATCACCTCCCGGTCTCTCCAACAATACTAAAGTACCCAAAGACTAGATCTCCTCCCGGTCTCACTAATCACAATACACCCTAGAGTGTACGGGGTAACCTAAAAACACTTGACAAGACTTAGGAAAACAAATAATACTAGGCCATTTAGACAGATCTTCTCCCGGTCTCACTGCACCTAAATACCTAGCACCAAAGACAATCCTAACTATCTATCTCCTCCCGGTCTCAAGAATAGGTAGAACACTAAACTCCTCTAAATTATCAAACAATGTTCCTATGGAATTCTAGCTAGGAAAACCATAAACTAGTTACAAACACACAGTAAGTAACCTAACATGCATCTATACATGAAAGACATTCACAAAGACACATGAGGAACGTTTGAATGATAATAAATCAAAGTAAAGCATGCAAACACATCTAATCAAATATTATTAGGTCTTTTACTTTAATATTTGTTCCATCAATAAATTACCAAAACCGAGATATTACCGATTATACACAAATAATCATCACAAACCCGGGTAGAATAAACTAATTAGCCAAGAATCATAGTCAAGAACAATAATAAACAAGTCTGAAATAACAAATAATTCATGTTCATACGTTGAAACACACAAAGTAATTAAAACTGAACACTAACTATTTGTGAACCCGACCCGATTCTTGATCCGTGCTTGATCTCGATCCAAACAGCTCCAATCCTTTCTTGATCGACCCTGAAAGTGGCCCTTTCTTTGCGTCCGCACCTCTGCTGCCGTTCTCCTCTTTCTATTCATTGCGTCTCATCATAATTTATAATAGCCGCCCTCTCTTTTTGCGTCCAATGTTATCATGGCCCAAAAAAACTCATGGCAGCCCACTTGAATTCCATATTAATCGACAGCCCACTTGCACGTCCAATTAATGTTCCTTTGATCTTGATTTATCTTGTGCCTTTTCGTAGTCAACGTCCACTCCACTGTCCTCTTTTCTTGTTAAAGCCCATGGAAGTTTAGTGCAACATAAACAATTAGTATAATGTGGCTAAAAAAAAAACATTTAAGTTTTAAATACACATTATAAATTCTCATTTATGACATTTACGTGATAATTGCCAATTCTCATATCTTGTTTCATTTTTTTCCAACATATAAGTAAATTAGATTATAAACAATTATCACCATTTATCTAATGTTAAACCGTTTTTACTCATTTTAGCTCATTTCCACTTAAAATCACCAACTTTCAAATATGAACTACATACGAGTAGAATTTAATACAAACAACCCTAAAGTTACTCAAAAGTGTAGGAATAATTATATAAAAATATGTATATTTTAGACCACATCAAATATCCCCACACTTACCCTTTTGCTTGTCCCTAAGCAAAATCCCAAACAACATGTCCAACTTAAACACTTAACAATAACGCAAGTCTCGAACAAGTTATAACGCGAACTACGAAATCATCAAACGCAGCGGTTTCACAAGACTTACATCGTTCAAAAGGTTGACGAATCATAATATTTAAATGAAAACAGGCCTACCTAATCAAGTTTTTCTCACCTTCAAGCAATCAATTATGCAATGTCAACACCCCTCATAATGTCACTCATCTCTCGGCTAATACATATGTAATTTCGAGTGAACTCTCAAAACCGAACTATGAAACATACTATCATAAGCTTGTACGTCAATCAGATCTCCACCTAAATGTTAGAACTCGACACGGATCAAGAGGGCTTTAATGGGTAGGTAGGGGCTAAAGGTAGGCTTTTTATTGGGAAGAAGTGGCTAAACACGATTGATCACACGATAGACCGGATAAGCACTAAACACATATTAACCATATTGGTCAATTTGACCCACAAATTTATTCTATTTTTTTTTCTTTTCCACTTTTTTTTTTCATATTTTCTTTTTTTTCATCTTTTGCTCTTCTTTTTTTTTCATGTAAATATAATAACATAACACGATCCGATTATCAAATCACAAATGGGTGACAAACGAATGGTTTTAGGCTCAAAGTGGGTATCTAAGGGTAGTGGTGAGACGGGTCAAACACAAAGGCTACATAAACAAGGTGATCCTAATGCCTCTATCACATCCATGTCAAATCCTAACCGAAGGTCTCAAACTGTATCAAAACGCACAAGTTCTAAAGTAATGCAACAAGTCGGTAAACACACATGAAACGAATATGAAACATGTAAAGGCTCAAATCTCACTATCATGTGGTAAATAAGGGCTACCGATATTGACAATGCACAACTAATTAACTCTCCGGCTCCATCCACTATCCTAGGCATCCCAAAACCTTTTACTTCCCAAAAACCGATTTAGTCAACCTACTATCCCGCAACTTAAAGAAACATATGCTACCGACTCGTAAATTCGACAATTAAACCGTTTTTGACCGACGCTTTGAAAAGGTTTCTGTTTTCTACGCGCTAAAGGATCGGGACTCGCAAAACCATTTATTTCTTTTTCAATTTCTCGATTTTTTTTATTTTTAAATTTTTTTATATTTTTCAAATTTTTATGACCCAAGACACTACTAACTAGACACTAAACGATAGTTTCACATCCCCACACTTAAACTCTACATTGCCCTCAATGTAGGATGGAAACCGAATCAAAAACTAAAAATAAATAAGAACTAAAAGAGATAAAGGGCAAATTGGAAAGGACTTAGCTGGTTTAATAACGCATAAGCTTCAGAACTCTCGTCCAATCCAGCTCAATCGTATAGCATTCCATTCGCGATCGGCTTTGACTCTGACTAGTACACTTGGTAAATGCCTTGAAATTTGAAAAGCAGCTCCAAAATCACCCGAATGGCGATTGAGTACGGGTGGTACGATTCAAACCTGCAAAAACACAAACAAGCAAAAACCAAAGCAGTACCGACTCTAAACAAAAACTAACTAATAAATAAGACTAACTTAGACCCATAGTACAAAATAAACTTTACAAACTACAAAACCTCCCCACACTTGAATTTAATCAGGAGGTTTCTCCTTTATCTAACCCCGATCCAACCCGTTCAGTTTTAATTGTTCATCATTGTTTATTAAGAAATTAATGATGAAACTAGAAAATATTTTTAAGCGTTCAACCGGGTCAAACCACCAAACTTTAAATTTACCTGGACCAAATCTGATACAATGCATGTAACGAGGAAGATGGTTGTCTCTGCACTTCAGTTTCTCATTATGCTTCTGTTTGCACCATCTTTGCACCCTCACGATATGTTGATCCAAGCATTTTCTTCGTGCCTTCTCCCGTGTTCTTGTTGGTGTGTCTGGCAATCCAACATCTAAAACCTTTATGGGCCAGCTATCCAAATCTTCAGCCACTTTCTCTTTTTCTACGTTTGGTATTTGTTTGATCTCCATGGTCGGCTTCTCTTCAAGCAATGTCTCTAGATATGCTAGATCACCAACCGGGTCAAAGTCTTCATCTATAAGTGTAGGTAAACCAACCAACTCATCACCAAACTCTTCCTCCCAAGATGGTACATGCTCCTTCTCATCCTCCATCTTGTCCAGTGGCTCACCCACGTCTTCCCCCTCATCATCATTCCAGAAGTCGTCATCAGTGGGTTCAGGACCGTAATACCACGGCGTGGAATACCAACTTGGTGTCACGTCCTGTTGAACCGGAGGTGGGACTGAATCGTCCGTTGTCGTCTCCAATTCTAAACCTGACAACTCTGAATCACCGGGAAGCCCTTCTTTAACCTGTTCTTCCTCAACTTCATCTTCTTTCACTCCTTCATAGCTCTCAAAGCCAATATTATCATAGTAATCATCCCATGTAGACCGTATTGTACTTTGATTTTTCTTTTGATTCACGTAAACAGGACAATCTTCATACCAGTGCGGTCCACCACAATCCTGACACCTTGGATATACATGTTGATTCATTCCTTCCCTCAACATCTGACCTAATGTCTCAAACATTCGCTCAAGAATGGCGAGCATTTTGGGAAACCTTGGATCTCCTTGGTCCTGTGCTGTTGATGTTATCTGAGCGAACTCTTGACATGATTCCACGAACTCCCAAACATAGGGAGGGTACTCGCTATGATAACCTGCCATGAAGAGAGTAGCAAAAACAGCACAAAGTAGAGAGAAGAAAGAAAAAAAAACAAACTATCTAATAAAAAATATTTACAAAAATAAAGACTCGACACACTACTACTAGACACAAACTCTAAGACTCAAATTACAAAGAAGACCAATTAAACAAATAAGATCAGTCAAAGCTAATAACGCAATCGCCTAAGTGTCCCCGGCAACGGCGCCAAAAACTTGATGTGCAGAATGCGGTCTATAAAAACTACTAACCTAATCTAGACACCCTAGTTTTAAATTTATAAACTAAGACTCTCTAACTGCTAGACCACTGACAGGCAGGTGTACCTATCGTACATAGTAAAGCCTAATGAAGTCCGAGTATCGAACCCACGAGACACTAGCGACGCTAAACTAGACTCTGACTCAACTAATTACTTAACTGGGTTATTTGATTTGTTTGGATTTTGGGGTTTTAACTAATTAAACTAAAGGAATTAACTAAGACGAAATAGATTACCTAGACGCAGGCTGAAGGCTACTAAGGTGAAATCAAGGATGAGAAAGTACTACCTAGGTTTGGAATCATACTCGTGACTATCGGTTTTCTCTCGGCAATGGTAACTATGATGGAACCAGGGTCTAATAATATGACACTTTAATACTAAAGACAGGTTGAATCTCCTCCCGGTCTCATCAACTTTTCCTAAGGTTCTAAAGTAAAATAAAGCTCACTGGTTGAGTTAGATCACCTCCCGGTCTCTCCAACAATACTAAAGTACCCAAAGACTAGATCTCCTCCCGGTCTCACTAATCACAATACACCCTAGAGTGTACGGGGTAACCTAAAAACACTTGACAAGACTTAGGAAAACAAATAATACTAGGCCATTTAGACAGATCTTCTCCCGGTCTCACTGCACCTAAATACCTAGCACCAAAGACAATCCTAACTATCTATCTCCTCCCGGTCTCAAGAATAGGTAGAACACTAAACTCCTCTAAATTATCAAACAATGTTCCTATGGAATTCTAGCTAGGAAAACCATAAACTAGTTACAAACACACAGTAAGTAACCTAACATGCATCTATACATGAAAGACATTCACAAAGACACATGAGGAACGTTTGAATGATAATAAATCAAAGTAAAGCATGCAAACACATCTAATCAAATATTATTAGGTCTTTTACTTTAATATTTGTTCCATCAATAAATTACCAAAACCGAGATATTACCGATTATACACAAATAATCATCACAAACCCGGGTAGAATAAACTAATTAGCCAAGAATCATAGTCAAGAACAATAATAAACAAGTCTGAAATAACAAATAATTCATGTTCATACGTTGAAACACACAAAGTAATTAAAACTGAACACTAACTATTTGTGAACCCGACCCGATTCTTGATCCGTGCTTGATCTCGATCCAAACAGCTCCAATCCTTTCTTGATCGACCCTGAAAGTGGCCCTTTCTTTGCGTCCGCACCTCTGCTGCCGTTCTCCTCTTTCTATTCATTGCGTCTCATCATAATTTATAATAGCCGCCCTCTCTTTTTGCGTCCAATGTTATCATGGCCCAAAAAAACTCATGGCAGCCCACTTGAATTCCATATTAATCGACAGCCCACTTGCACGTCCAATTAATGTTCCTTTGATCTTGATTTATCTTGTGCCTTTTCGTAGTCAACGTCCACTCCACTGTCCTCTTTTCTTGTTAAAGCCCATGGAAGTTTAGTGCAACATAAACAATTAGTATAATGTGGCTAAAAAAAAAACATTTAAGTTTTAAATACACATTATAAATTCTCATTTATGACATTTACGTGATAATTGCCAATTCTCATATCTTGTTTCATTTTTTTCCAACATATAAGTAAATTAGATTATAAACAATTATCACCATTTATCTAATGTTAAACCGTTTTTACTCATTTTAGCTCATTTCCAGTTAAAATCACCAACTTTCAAATATGAACTACATACGAGTAGAATTTAATACAAACAACCCTAAAGTTACTCAAAAGTGTAGGAATAATTATATAAAAATATGTATATTTTAGACCACATCAGGACCAGTTAATGTGAAGAGCGTGAGTGGACATTTGTATTGTCTGGTAGTCACCGAAGACTTTACCAGATTTTCATGGGTGATGTGTATTGAAAGCAAAGACCAAACGTTTGATTCGTTGCTGGTGTTGTTCAAAAAGATGGAAACGCTGTATAAATTGCCGATCAGAAGAATACGAAGCGATAATGGAATGGAGTTCAGAAACAATCGCATGCTCGAGTTTTGTAATGAGAAAGGAATTCTTCATGAATTTAGTGCACCATACACTCCACATCAAAATGGTGTAGCTGAACGAAAGAATCGCACCTTGATTGAAACAGCTCGAACGATGCTCGCCGATTCCAAGTTGCCAATATTTTTCTGGAGTGAAGCAGTTGCAGCAGCGTGCTATACATTGAACCGCGTTCTGACAGTGAAGAAATACAAGAAAACGTGTTTTGAACTTCTTCATCGTTACAAGCCAAATTTGAAGTTTTTAAAACCGTTTGGATCGCCTTGTACTTTCATTGATCCCGATGGTAAGTTTGGTGCTAAAAGTAATGACGGTTTCTTTGTAGGATATGCAAGTCCGCTGAAGAGGGTGTTCGTTCCGTGCCTGGGGAAGATAATTCAAGTTCAGCATGTTGATTGTCAAAATCATACTGCTTCACCACAACTTCCCGGACAAAGATTTCTGTTCGATTACGACAAACTCTGGGAGTCTTTCCAACTGCCGACTGAGCCAAGTGAAGAGGAACTAGCTTACTTATACCAACATCAACAATCTATGACACAAGATCAGGTGCCAAGACCGTTGGTAGTTTCTCAGCCTGATGTGGGTACTAACCTTCCTACAAATGGTACAAACGATCACGAGGCCGGTCCAAGTGGAACTGCTCACGAACCACCAGAGGAACCAGCTCCAACGTTTGATAATTCTCACGACTCAGAATCGGAATCTGGTCCGACTTTTGACGAGGAACCAAATGTTGCTACGACGGAAGCTGAGGATCACACCGGTGATCTAGATATTACGAACTTGCAATCGGAAGTGAGTGTGCCTGACACTGCTATGCCAAGAACTCTGTCTTATCATCCTTCAGATCAAATAATTGGTGATCTTCAGAGCGGAGTAAAAACGCGAGATCAGATCAACAGAGCTCTTACATGTTTTTATACATCTGTTGCTCCTTTACAGGAAGAATTCTCACTTAAGTGTTTCATTTCGCAGGTTAAACCAAAAACGTATAAAGAAGCTTTAACTGAAGAAAGCTGGGTTAATGCTATGCAAGAAGAGTTGCAACAGTTTGAGAAGCTAGGAGTTTGGAGATTAGTAGACCTTCCTGAAAATCAAAAGTTGATCAAAACAAAGTGGGTATTCAAATGTAAAAGAGATGATAGAGGAGTCATTGTTTGAAACAAAGCATGATTGGTAGTACATGGATTCAGTCAGCAAGAAGGCATTGACTTTACCGAGGTGTATGCGCCTGTTGCTAGACTTGAGGCGATTAGGATCTTCCTGGCGTTCGCGTCTTGGAAAGGATTCAAAGTCTACCAGTTAGATGTAAAATCTGCATTCCTATATGGCAAAATCAAAGAAGAAGTGTATGTTGGACAACCGCCGGGGTTTACTGATCCACTACACAAAAACAAAGTCTATCTTCTAGATAAAGTGCTTTACGGACTTCACCAGGCCCCGAGAGCCTGGTATGAGACGCTTTCCCAACATCTGCTGGCCAACGGGTTCACCAGAGGGATGGTTGATAGCACTCTGTTTACAAAAGAGGTTGCAGGGCATCTTTTGATCGTGCAGATCTACGTTGATGATATCATCTTTGGTTCGACAAATGACGAGTTGTGTAAAGATTTTGAGAATGTTATGAAGAAGAAATTTGAGATGAGTTCAATGGGGGAGATGAAGTTCTTCCTAGGGCTACAGGTCGAGCAAATGCCCGAAGGAATCTTCATTCATCAAACAAAATACGTGAACGATGTTCTGGAAAAGTTCAACATGTCAGAATCTACTCCAACATCAACCCCCTGGCTCAAAATCACGGAATCTGTCCAGATGAGTGTGGAGAAAAAGTGGACGAGACATATTACCGGTCGATAATTGGATCTTTGATGTATCTTACTGCTTCTCGCCCGGACATCATGTATCCGACTTGTTTATGTGCCCGATATCAGTCTAGCCCACGCCAGTCACACTTGACAATCGTGAAATGCATTTTACAGTATTTGAAAGGCTGCCCAAGCACCGGCTTGTGGTATCCTAAGTCTGGCGATTTCTCTCTCACAGGTTTTGCTGATTCGGATTTTGGTAGCTGCAAGCAAAATGCTAAGTCCACCACTGCAGGCTGTCAGTTCTTCAGAACTCGACTAGTCACTTGGCAGTGCAAGAAAGCGCTCTCTACTTGCGAAGCTGAATACGTTTCGGCCTCGAGCTGTTGTTCTCAGATCCTTTGGATCCAACAGCAGATGCGAGACTTTGGTTTGCAGTTCTTGGACACGCTTATATTTATAGACAATGAAGCAGCAATTAACATAACAAAAAACCCGGTTCACCATTCTAAAACAAAACATATAGAAATTCGACATCATTTCATCCGTTATTGTCACGAGAAGAAATTGATTAGAATCGAACATATACACACCGATGAACAGAAAGCTGATTTTTACACCAAACCGTTTGATAAAAAGAGATTCAACTATCTTTTGAAATTAAATGGGATGAAAAATTTGTTTTCTGGGAGGGTTGTTGAATGTGAAGCCGAGGAGGATGGCGATCTGATGTGATCCACGTTATGTTGTCAAAATTTTTGTACAGTTTATTTTCTGCATTTGATAAAAACAAAAACACAAAAATATGTCTTTGTTTTTAGGGGGAGAAAGTTTGCAGAAAATCCAAAAACATGATAAAATTTTCAAAAATCCAAAAACAATAGAAAATCTGAAAAAGAGTTTGTGTAAAAAGGGGAAATGATAGTACATCAGCTAGACAGTGCAGTACGCTAAAGAAATGTAAGGTAAAAATGCATTAAGCAGTCTTGCAGATGATATGCCGATAGGTTTTTGCACATTTAGTAGGTTTGTTCGGGATATAAACCTAAATTTCTTGCTTTTATGTGGGGAACATCTCTCGGATATATGGGTAACCCCCGAAATCTTGTTTGAAAGGTCCCTCTTTATGAGATACTAGGTCTTTATACTTAGTGATATCTGGGGTATTATCCTGGGACTTCTGATTTTGCGGAAGCAATGGCCTAGTCCCCGGAGAATACTTTACATTGCTTGAAATAAAAGCCTCCCCTCAGCATAAAAAATGATGAAACATTGAAAAATGCTAATCATGTGCTATTGTAAAAAGATTCTCTAAAGGGAACCCACCAAAAGTCAAAGCCGTCATCTCTCTGATTTTGCGGAAGCAATAGCCTGAGCTCTCACGGCCCTCGCAATTAACCCCTTACAGATATCATCTAGGTATACTCACCTGTAAGACTGAATATTGGGATCTGGATACGGGAGTATATTCTGAGGTGGTACACATGTAAAAGTTAAGCCTTAAAACACTAAATCCGTATCCTGAACAGATTGAACTTTGTGTGAAAATTTAAGAGGATCAGTATATCAGCAATCAATGCGAATTGTTTAATACTTAAAATGTAATCAAAGCTTAATAGTGCTTGTATCTTGTCAGCAACTGATATGATCCCCTAACACGCTCACAAAAATATTGTGTGTACAGTTTATTGCTTATCATAATCAAAAATCCAAAAAGATTTGTATTTCATCTTATTTTAGACAATGAACGTTGGAGATCAGATGATCAAAGTCTTATGTGCTGAACAAGTCTGGATCATGAGGGTTGGGTAAGCAGAAGATTGAGAAAAAGTGATTGGTAATTGCTTGAAAGTTTAAAAGTTCATTAAATTGAACTTAAATTGTTTCAGAAAGTCAGCAAACTTCATAAATTGGTCAACCAAGGTCATTAACTTGAACTTGGTAGGCTGAACAGTTGACCAAGGTCATTAACTTGGACTTGGTAAACTGGGTGTGTTGGTAAAATCTCAAAAAGGTAAAAAGTTAAAAAAATTTGAAATGTAATTTCGCTTGAAATTGAGATTCCGCTTGAAAAATGTAATACCGCTTAAACTGGTGATTCCGTTTGAAAAGACCTCAGTGCCAATTTCACACGAAATTAGCCGGTCTATAAATATGGGTCTAATTCCGCTTGAACAGATCATTTTTGTTATTCCGCTTCAAAGATCCTCATCAGGCGATTTCAAGCAAAATCCTCTTATCATCGATTTCTAGTCGTTATTTTGCCCGATTGTTGTTTGAAATCTTGATTTTAGTTGGTTTACTCAACTATTATCATGGGAAAGGTAAGATAACTTGTTGATTTGACCCAGATCTGACCTGATTTCATTTCGTCGGCGGTGAATATGAACTGAAACATAGATCTAGGGCTTATTTGTTAACGAAAATGAAAGATAATCATATGTGTGTGATCGGAATACATTATAGATCTGTCTTAGGGTTTTGATTGAACTAGATCTGTTGATTTCGTATGAACGACGAAGAAAAGGGTTTTTGAACTTAGATCTAGGTTGTGTTTGTGGGACAAAATGGATAAAAATCATACCCTTGTGCTCGGAATTCTTCATAGAACTAACCCAATTGATTGTTCATCTGTGATTTTGCTTCAAATGGTGATTTCGCATGAGATGTAATTTCATTTGAATAAGTAATTCCGTTTCAAATGGTCATTTCGTTCCAAGATGTCATTTCGTTCCAAGATGTCATTTCGTTTCATACTGCTATTCCATTTCAAACTGTAATTTCATTTCAAATTGTTATATGTGATTTCGTTTGAACTGATGATTCCGCATGAAATGTAATTTCGTATGAAAGTATTCCGTTTGAAATGATTTCGTTTGAAAGTAGTGTTTGTGTTGAAAATTTTTGTAAATGTTTAACTTGAATGTATTGTTGTTTTTCAGGCTTCAAATGTGATATTTGATCCATTACACAACAGTTGTTGTGATTTCGATGAGGAGAAGATACCAAAGTTGACCGAATTCAAGAGTATTCTGGAGTTTATGAAAAGATTGCCGATTCAGAAAGCTTTGACGAATCAACATCTAGTTTTCAAATCACACATAGAACATTTTTGGGAGAACACAACGTATGATGAAGAACACAAAACAATAAACTCATTTGTGAGCTTGAATGATGAAGACAAACCGATCATTATCACAGAGCAGTTAGTTCGTGAGGTGATAGACTTTCCGGACGATGAAAATTCTCCGTCAAAGTTCCCAGAAAGGATGGTCAACGGTTGCATGTTGCGGATGGGTTAAAATGGTGCACTGAACAGTGCTAACTACTTGAAATCAAAGTTTACAAATCCATACAAGTTTCTTATTCACTCAGTGTTGCAGTCTCTAAGTCATCGTAATGGAGGTTATGATGCGATGAGGGATTATCAAATGAACATGGTGACAGTTCTCGTATTAAACAAGAAGTATAATTTTTCGAAGATTGTGTTTCATTATATGGTTGAAAACATTACTTCAAAGAGCAAGACTTGGGTGTATCCATGATTTGTTCAAATGATGATAGATCATGCTTATCCTAATCTTGAAAGAGATGAAGACAATGATTTGTTGGTGTTATCCCACATGGATACTGAGTCTGTGAAACAATTGGCCAGATATCATCCTAACCATCCAGAGCCATCCACAAAAGCTGAATTCTTTGGTTTAATCAAAGATAAAGATTATCAAGATCCAGATCCAATCAATCATCAGAACTGGAGAAATGAGGAAGAAATGAAAGAGAAGAGTTATGCATGTGACAACTCGGAATTTAGAACCCTTCATTGTATCTTGATGTAACATGCTTGAACATCGTGTGTTTATATATTAGTAAATAAAAGTTCGTGATTATCTTGATGTGCTATGTGTTATTAATGTGTACGTATAAAGTATAGTTTTATAGTTGTATGTATGTGGTGAACCGGAACCAAAACACAAGGACCCGACTCGAGACCACTCGGTCTCGAGTAAACAGTGAACAGCTGGGCCGGTTGGCCCGCGCACCCCTAAGGCCACTCGGAATCCACTTAGAGTGCACCACCTTGTATAAAACCCAAAACCTACACTCACTCTCACACACACTCTCCTCTACACTCTCTCTCTCTAGAAAACCTTAAACCCTAGAAAGCAAGTATCACATCTCCTCTCCTTTCTCTCAGATCAAACCGGCGACCACAAGGAGCTCTCGGATCAGCTTGTGTTCTCCACTCGAGGGTCATCGGACAGCAAACCGACTTACTTCTACACTCTAGATCCTTAGCCGGTTAGTGTCCCTTTTTGCAAACACATGTAAATGCATTATAATGATGTTGATTAAGTGATAATTTGCATTGTGACTATTATTCAAGTATGATGAATGTGTTTGTGTGAATTAATGGGTTCTTGATTCGTTAATGAGGCATGCTTGGTTACAACATCTATGATGAACATGATTTCCTTCGTAAAAAGTTGTAAGATAATATGTTGGTAAGATGTGTTGAATGGTAAAAGAATGATAGTTAGGATTGTTTATGATCATCCGATTCAATGCTAGATATCATAGAGCAATTGCCTTGTTTAATAGTGGTTTACAAGATTATGTGTTATGATTCTTGAATGCATAATTAAGCGTAGGGTGAACATGGTGATTGAACATAAAGACTTGAATGATGAACTATTTGAAGATCATGAATAATATTTGAAAAACTTGTTGTTTGATCCATTTTGGTTAATTGTTAGACAAGAAAACATGTTTATGAACCCTCATTGGATAGGACACCAAATCATGAAATTTGAATTCTATTGGTTCGTACAAGTCTTGGAGGTGCACCAGAATCAGCAGACAAATGAGTCGAGACCTCTGGTTTCGACTCGAGACCATCAAAACGGAAACTCGAGACCAATAAGCTACAACTAGAAACTGCATTGATTGCGACTCGAGACTGGACTCGAGACCTTTGAGGTTGTGACTCATGCCTGCACGACTCGAGACCAGGCACCCATGACTCGAGACCATCCTGGTTGCGACTCGAGACTGCCTATTCTCGAGTCGAGACCACCTAGTCCCGATTGGGCTGTTTGACTAGGTTATTGGGCCACCAAATGTGACAAGGTGTTTTGGGCTTGTATCTGTGCTGATATGCTACGTGCTGATTAAGAATTAGAACAGGCCCAATAACTTAAAAGAATAATCGTATGACATGTATGCTATGTGTTAGATACGTGTAGGGTATACGTGACTTCCTTACACCCAACCTAACCTATACTGGTAACCATATTAGGACGTGGTGACCAACATACTTAACAAAGTAAATTAAACTGCCGAGCAAACCAAGGTGAGTTCACACCCTCTACAAAGCATGGGATTCCCAGGGGTTGGGAATGGGGTTAAGGACCATGGATTCCTCGTCCTTTATTGGGTAGGACAGTGCTGGTTCAGGAATATAATTCCTCGTCCTCTTGGACAGATAACTTCCACTAGACCAAAACTCTATCACGAAGTCCCTCCTTCTTATATCGACTTAATTCGCCGGGCCAATGGCGAGCGGGTCATTAGTTAGATAGCGATATTTAGGTTTGACAAACCTCACACCGTGCCGCAGAGGACGGGCGTGAACTAATGGATCTGGGCACGTCAATAATGATAGACATTGACAGTTCAGGGCACATAAACATGACTACAGTCAGCAGTCGATATGGTAACGAGTCTAGTAACATACATGGGGTAGCCCCCACGGCCGTAGAGCCAGATAATCAAACATGGGGTAGCCCCCACGGCTGGATTGCCAGGGTAATTGGGTTAAAAAAATCACGTTTTCAACTATGGGGTAACCCCCATGGCAGGATGCCAGGTAAAGGAAATTGTTTTCGAAACAACCTAAAACGAACACCCAACTGTGAACTCGCTCAACATTATTGTTGACTCATTACTACATGCTTTGCAGGTCAATAGGTACTTAGCTGGAGCTTGCATGGAAGAGAGTCGTTGTGGGACATGGATAGCTATGTGCCATGTTAAACTTTGAAACAATTAAACTTATGTTTTGGTTTTTAAACGTTATGCTTCCGCTTGCAACTCAAACTATGTTTTTGTTTGAACACCAATTGTATTGGTTGGATTTTATAATCACTTACATGCTTGTTCAATATGATTGGTGGCTGGATCCTGGTCAGTCACGCCTCCAAGCGGTGGCATTCCGCAGGTGGATTTTGGGGGTGTGACAGATTGGTATCAGAGCCATTGGTTATAGTGAACTTGGTTTTAATAAGGGAAGAAGTTTTATTAAAATCAGACTATAACCAGTACAGTGCTCTACGATCCACAACGACGCTTCACTCCACATGCAAGGCTCGACAATCTAGGTGATATGGTTTATGTTCTGTTACCTACTTGCTAGATTTCATAGAACTATGTTCATGGTATGCTTAGATAAACATAGCAACTATAATATGAGAACACATGTGTGCTTACTCTCTTCCATCATCGCACTTTCACGAACCTCTCTCACTCATGTTTCCCTCTTGTATGAAGATCATGAGTGGACGTGTTAACATGACTCAAGCCCAGTTGACGGCTCTGATTAACGAACGAGTAGCTGCGGCACTTGCAGCCGCACACGCTGGAGGTATATCCTGCAGTCCAAACTCATTTTAGGATCTTTAGATCCTACCTTCATGAATCAACCTTTGTGTTAAACTCTGTCCTTTCTTACACCCACGACAGGTCAACATGCTCCGCCACCTGTGTGCTCCTTCAAAACTTTTATGGACTGCCAACCCACTACTTTTAGTGGCACTGAGGGAGCCGTAGGTCTCCTCCACTGGTTTGAAAAGCCCGAATCTGTCTTCGAAATGTGCGAATGCCCTGAGGCTCGCAGGGTGAAGTATGCTACCGGTACTCTCGAGGGTCTAGCGCTCACATGGTGGAACGCTCAGGTTCAAATGCTGGGGGTTAGTTGCTGCTAACGCCACCCCATGGAACAACTTTAAGGAAATGATCAAAGAGGAGTATTGCAATCGTGATGACATTCACAAGTTGGAGGTAGAGTTCTACAACCTCAAGATGACGGGGTCAGAAATTGAAGCTTATGTGAAAAGATCGAATGAACTGGCAATCCTGTGCCCTACCATGGTGGATCCTCCCATGAAACGCATCGAACTGTTTCTCAAGGGCCTAGTGCCAGAAATCCAAAGTCATGTGACTTCAGCTAACCTCGCCACCATCCAGCAGGTTGTTCAGTTGGCCCACCGTCTCACTGATCAGGCGGTGGAGCAGAACAGGTTACCAAAGCGGATAAGTGCTACAGCTACTTCGGATACTCCTAGTGACAACAAGAGAAAATGGGATGGAGCTTCAAGCAAAGGTTCAACTTCTGTGCAATCTCAGTCTCAGCAGAGAAAGACTGATGACTACAAGAGCCCTAGTCAGCAATCATCTGGTGGTCAGAGTCATGGTGGGTACAAGGGGAATCACCCCAAATGCAATCGCTGCAACCTACACCACAGCGGGCCATGCACCAGGGGTAACTGCCATCGGTGCAACAAGCCAGGTCACGCCGCCAAGGACTGCATAAGCTTGTACCCCGCAAACCAGAATCGTCAACAACAAGCCCCTCAGAACCAGCGACAACAGCAGCAGCATCAAGGTGTCAACAAAGGGTGCTTTCAGTGTGGAGCTGAAGGCCATTTCAAGAGAGATTGCCCCCAACTGAAGAGGAACCAGAACAACAATAACAACAATCAGGGGAATGGCAACAATGGGAACAATAACAACAATGGTGCCAGGGGGCGGGTGTTCGTGATTGGTCAAGGTGAAGCGAGGAATGACCCCAATGTTGTGACGGGTAAGTTCCTTCTCGATGACTTTTATGTTACAGTTTTATTTGATTCGGGTGCCGATACTAGCTACGTGTCACTAGAAATTAGCCAAATGCTTAAGCGTGTTCCAACACCCTTGAACAACAAGCACACTGTAGAGCTAGCAAATGGTAAGAGTTTAGAGGCCGCACACGTAGTCAGGGGATGTAAACTTATTCTTGCTAACCAGACCTTCCCTATCGACCTTATTCCTATCGTCTTGGGTAGTTTCGACGTTGTCATTGGGATGGATTGGTTATCCCAACACCGAGCAGAGATTCTTTGCAACGAGAAGATTGTTCGTATTCCTGGTTCTGGTAATGAACCTCTCCTGATTCGTGGCGACAAGAGGGGTGCTGTTGAGAACATCATCTCTTTCCTTAAGGCCCAGAAGTGTTTGAGGAAGGGCCACACCGCTATTTTGGCTCTCGTTACAGACACCTCGAAGAAAGAAAAAAAGATAGAAGATTTTTCGATCGTACGCGACTATCCTGAGGAATTACCAGGCCTTCCGCCTCATCGCCAAGTCGAGTTTCAGATTGAACTAGCTCTTGGAACTGCGCCTATAGCTCGTGCACCGTATCACTTAGCTCCATCAGAATTGAAAGAACTCTCTACGCAACTACAAGAACTCTTGGATAAGGGTTTTATTCCCCCTAGCTCATCACCCTGGGGAGCTCCAGTGCTATTTGTGAAGAAGAAAGACGGTACCTTTAGAATGTGTATCGACTATCGTGAACTCAACAAGGTGACGGTGAAGAATCGTTATCCTCTTCCACGTATCGACGACTTGTTCGACCAGCTGCAAGGCTCGAGCTACTATTCAAAGATTGATTTAAGATCGGGATATCACCAACTGAGAGTCCGAGAAGAGGATGTCTCCAAAACAGCCTTTAGAACTCGCTATGGGCACTATGAGTTTTTGGTCATGCCTTTTGGGCTGACAAACGCACCTGCGGTTTTCATGGACTTGATGAATCGAGTGTGCAAGCCTCACTTAGACAAGTTCGTTATAGTCTTCATCGACGACATCCTGATCTATTCTAAGAGTCAGGAGGAACACGAGCAGCATCTACGACTTATTTTGGAACTCCTTCGAACGGAACAACTTTACGCAAAGTTCTCGAAATGCGACTTCTGGCTTCGTGAAGTCCATTTCCTAGGCCATGTGGTAAACAAGGATGGGATTCACGTTGATCCATCCAAGGTGGACTCGATTAAGAACTGGCCTGCACCTCGTACGCCAAAGGAAATTCGCCAATTCTTGGGTTTGGCAGGTTACTACAGGAGGTTCATTAAGGATTTTTCCAAGATTGCACAGCCTCTCACCTCATTAACACAGAAAGGGGTCGTTTATTGATCGGGAAATGCATAGGAATTAGCATTTCAGCATTTAAAGGATAGGCTTTGCAGCGCACCTATCCTTTCTTTGCCAGAGGGCACAGACGACTTCGTGGTCTACTGCGACGCATCAATTCAGGGTCTTGGTTGTGTATTGATGCAACGAGATAAAGTTATAGCCTACGCCTCACGCCAACTTAAAGTTCATGAAAGGAACTACACTACGCATGATTTAGAGCTGGGAGCTGTTGTTTTTGCACTTAAGATATGGAGACACTACCTATACGGTACAAAGTACGCCATTTACACCGACCACAGGAGTCTCGAGCACATCTTCAAACAGAAGGAACTGAACATGCGACAACGACGATGGGTCGAGTTGTTAAACGATTACGAATGTGCAATCAAGTACCATCCTGGCAAAGCCAATGTTGTGGCCGATGCCCTTAGTCGGAAGGCCACTACGCCTAAGCGTGTACGAGCTTTGCAACTCACTATACATTCTAGTCTTCCTTCCCAAATACGTGATGCACAGATAGAAGCATTGAAACCAGAAAACGTCAGGGCTGAAGCCCTACGCGGCTCAAGGCAACGATTAGAACAAAAGGAAGACAGTGCATACTACGTAACAGGACGCATTTGGGTCCCACTCTACGGTAACTTACGAGAGCTTGTGATGGATGAAGCACACAAGTCTCGTTACTCGGTACATCCTGGCTCGGATAAGATGTACCACGATATCAAAACTACGTATTGGTGGCCTAGCATGAAGGCCCACATAGCAACTTACGTCAGCAAGTGTTTGACTTGTGCGAGAGTCAAGACTGAATACCAGAAACCCTCAGGCCTACTCCAACAACCGGAGATACCACAATGGAAATGGGAGCAAATTTCCATGGATTTCGTTACTGGCCTGCCTAGATCTCAGCGCGGAAATGATACTATTTGGGTGATCGTGGATCGACTCACAAAGTCCGCACACTTCTTGGCTATCAAGGAAACGGATAAGTTCTCCACTCTAGCAGAAGTATATCTTAAGGAAGTTGTCTCGAGGCACGGGGTGCCCACCTCCATTATCTCGGATCGTGATGCACGTTTTACTTCAGAGCTGTGGCAAGCAATGCACAAATCCTTTGGCTCACGATTAGACATGAGCACAGCGTATCACCCTCAGACGGACGGGCAGTCTGAGCGCACTATTCAAACCTTAGAAGACATGCTTCGTGCATGTGTAATCGACTTTAGCAACAACTGGGAAAAGCATCTGCCACTTGTGGAATTCTCGTACAATAACAGCTACCACACCAGCATTAAAGCTGCTCCGTTTGAGGCATTGTACGGGCGTAAATGCCGGTCACCTCTTTGTTAGGCAGAGGTGGGGGATAGTCAGATCACTGGTCCAGAACATGTGGTAGACACAACCGAACGAATTGCTCAAATACGACAACGCATGGCGGCAGCTCGTGACCGTTAGAAAGTCTACGCCGATAAGGGCAGAAAACCACTAGAGCTCCAGGTTGGGGAGCGGGTACTACTCAAAGTTTCACCCTGGAAGGGTGTGGTTCGTTTTGGTAAACGAGGCAAACTTAACCCACGATATGTCGGACCTTTTGAAATCATCGAGAAAATAGGCAAGGTGGCCTACAAACTGAACTTACCAGCAGAACTCAGTGCAGTTCACAACGTTTTCCATGTGTCGAATCTGAAGAAGTGCCTGTCAGATGAGACCCTCGTAGTTCCTCTGAAGGAGCTCACCATCGACGAGCAGTTACGATTCGTCGAGGAACCCGTTGAAATCACGGACTGGGATGTTAAGATCCTCAAGAACACTAGAATACCTCTCGTTCGAGTTCGTTGGAACCCACGTCGCGGCCCAGAGTTCACCTGGGAACGCGAAGATCAGATGAAACAAAAGTATCCCCAACTATTCGCAAACAGTACAACCACTACTGATGCTGAAGCTACGGAATTTCGGGACGAAATTCCAGATCAACGGGGGGAGGATGTGACACCCCAAGAAAACCATGCAACTTAACTAGCTTCCTCAGTAAGTACTTACCAAATTTCGGGACGAAATTTCTTCCAACTTGGGGATGATGTGACAACTCGGAATTTAGAACCCTTCATTGTATCTTGATGTAACATGCTTGAACGTCAGGTGTTTATATATTAGTAAATAAAAGTTCGTGATTATCTTGATGTGCTATGTGTTATTAATGTGTACGTATAAAGTATAGTTTTATAGTAGTATGTATGTGGTGAACCGGAACCAAAACACAAGGACCCGACTCGAGACCACTCGGTCTTGAGTAAACAGTGAACAGCTGGGCCGGTTGGGCCGCGCACCCCTAAGGCCACTCGGAATCCACTTAGAGTGCACCACCTTGTATAAAACCCAAAACCTACACTCACTCTCACACACACTCTCCTCTACACTCTCTCTCTCTAGAAAACCTTAAACCCTAGAAAGCAAGTATCACCTCTCCTCTCCTTTCTCTCGGATCAAACCGGCGACCACAAGGAGCTCTCGGATCAGCTTGTGTTCTCCACTCGAGGGTCATCGGACAGCAAACCGACTTACTTCTACACTCTAGATCCTTAGCCGGTTAGTGTCCCTTTTTGCAAACACATGTAAATGCATTATAATGATGTTGATTAAGTGATAATTTGCATTGTGACTATTATTCAAGTATGATGAATGTGTTTGTGTGAATTAATGGGTTCTTGATTCGTTAATGAGGCATGCTTGGTTACAACATCTATGATGAACATGATTTCCTTCGTAAAAAGTTGTAAGATAATATGTTGGTAAGATGTGTTGAATGGTAAAAGAATGATAGTTGGGATTGTTTATGATCATCCGATTCAATGCTAGATATCATAGAGCAAATGCCTTGTTTAATAGTGGTTTACAAGATTATGTGTTATGATTCTTGAATGCATAATTAAGCGTAGGGTGAACATGGTGATTGAACATAAAGACTTGAATGATGAACTATTTAAAGATCATGAATAATATTTGAAAAACTTGTTGTTTGATCCATTTTGGTTAATTGTTAGACAAGAAAACATGTTTATGAACCCTCATTGGATAGGACACCAAATCATGAAATTTGAATTCTATTGGTTCGTACAAGTCTTGGAGGTGCACCAGAATCAGTAGACAAACGAGTCGAGACCTCTGGTTTCGACTCGAGACCATCAAAACGGAAACTCGAGACCAATAAGCTACAACTAGAAACTGCATTGATTGCGACTCGAGACCAAGCCATGACAACTCGAGACCTCATGATCTCGACTCGAGACTGGACTCGAGACCTTTGAGGTTGCGACTCATGCCTGCACGACTCGAGACCAGGCACCCATGACTCGAGACCATCCTGGTGGCGACTCGAGACTGCCTATTCTCGAGTCGAGACCACCTAGTCCCGATTGGGCTGTTTGACTAGGTTATTGGGCCACCAAGTGTGACAAGGTGTTTTGGGCTTGTATATGTGCTGATATGCTACGTGCTGATTAAGAATTAGAACAGGCCCAATAACTTAAAAGAATAATCGTATGACATGTATGCTATGTGTTAGATACGTGTAGGGTATACGTGACTTCCTTACACCCAACCTAACCTATACTGGTAACCATATTAGGACGTGGTGACTAGCATACTTAACCAAGTAAATTAAACTGTCGAGCAAACCAAGGTGAGTTCACACCCTCTACAAAGCATGGGATTCCCAGGGGTTGGGAATGGGGTTAAGGAACATGGATTCCTCGTCCTTTATTGGGTAGGACAGTGCTGGTTCAGGAATATAATTCCTCGTCCTCTTGGACAGATAACTTCCACTAGACCAAAACTCTATCACGAAGTCCCTCCTTCTTATATCGACTTAATTCTCCGGGCCAATGGCGAGCGGGTCATTAGTTAGATAGCGCTATTTAGGTTTGACAAACCTCACACCGTGCCGCAGAGGACGGGCGTGAACTAATGGATCTGGGCACGTCAATGATGATAGACATTGACAGTTCAGGGCACATAAACATGACTATAGTCTGCAGTCGATATGGTAACGAGTCTAGTAACATACATGGGGCAGCCCCCACGGCCATAGAGCCAGATAATCAAACATGGGGTAGCCCCCACGGCTGGATTGCCAGGGTAATTGGGTTAAACAAATCACGTTTTCAACTATGGGGTAACCCCCACGGCAGGATGCCAGGTAAAGGAAACTGTTTTCGAAACAACCTAAAACGAACACCCAACTGTGAACTCGCTCAACATTATTGTTGACTCGTTACTACATGCTTTGCAGGTCAATAGGCACTTAGCTGGAGCTTGCATGGAAGAGAGTCATTGTGGGACATGGATAGCTATGTGCCATGTTAAACTTTGAAACAATTAAACTTATGTTTTGGTTTTTAAACGTTATGCTTCCGCTTGCAACTCAAACTATGTTTTTGTTTGAACACCAATTGTATTGGTTGGATTTTATAATCACTTACATGCTTGTTCAATATGATTGGTGGCTGGATCCTGGTCAGTCACGCCTCCAAGCGGTGGCATTCCGCAGGTGGATTTTGGGGGTGTGACAAATTGGTATCAGAGCCATTGGTTATAGTGAACTTGGTTTTAATAAGGGAAGAAGTTTTACTAAAATCAGATAACCAGTACAGTGCTCTACGATCCACAATGACGCTTCACTCCACATGCAAGGCTCGACAATCTAGGTGATATGGTTTATGTTCTGTTACCTACTTGCTAGATTTCATAGAACTATGTTCATGGTATGCTTAGATAAACATAGCAACTATAATATGAGAACACATGTGTGCTTACTCTCTTCCATCATCGCACTTTCACGAACCTCTCTCACTCATGTTTCCCTCTTGTATGAAGATCATGAGTGGACGTTTTAACATGACTCAAGCCCAGTTGACGGCTCTGATTAACGAACGAGTTGCTGTGGCACTTGCAGCCGCACACGCAGGAGGTATATCCTGCAGTCCAAACTCATTCTAGGATCTTTAGATCCTACCTTCTTGAATCAACCTTTGTGTTAAACTCTGTCCTTTCTTACACCCACGACAGGTCAACATGCTCCGCCACGTGTGTGCTCCTTCAAAACTTTTATGGACTGCCGACCCACTACTTTTAGCGGCACTGAGGGAGCCGTAGGTCTCCTCCACTGGTTTAAAAAGCTCGAATCTGTCTTCGAAATGTGCGAATGCCCTGAGGCTCGCAGGGTGAAGTATGCTACCGGTACTCTCGAGGGTCTAGCGCTCACATGGTGGAACGCTCAGGTTCAAATGCTGGGGTTAGTTGCTGCTAACGCCACCCCATGGAACAACTTTAAGGAAATGATCAAAGAGGAGTATTGCAATCGTGATGACATTCACAAGTTGGAGGTAGAGTTCTACAACCTCAAGATGACGGGGTCAGAAATTGAAGCTTATGTGAAAAGAACGAATGAACTGGAAATCCTGTGCCCTACCATGGTGGATCCTCCCATCAAACGCATCGAACTGTTTCTCAAGGGCCTAGTGCCAGAAATCCAAAGTCATGTGACTTCAGCTAACCTCGCCACCATCCAGCAGGTTGTTCAGTTGGCCCACCGTCTCACTGATCAGGCGGTGGAGCAGAACAGGTTACCAAAGCGGATAAGTGCTACAGCTACTTCGGATACTCCTAGTGACAACAAGAGAAAATGGGATGGAGCTTCAAGCAAAGGTTCAACTTCTGTGCAATCTCAGTCTCAGCAGAGAAAGACTGATGACTACAAGAGCCCTAGTCAGCAATCATCTGGTGGTCAGAGTCATGGTGGGTACAAAGGGAATCACCCCAAATGCAATCGCTGCAACCTACACCACAGCGGGCCATGCACCAGGGGTAACTGTCATCGGTGCAACAAGCCAGGTCACGCCGCCAAGGACTGCAGAAGCTTGTACCCCGCAAACCAGAATCGTCAACAACAAGCCCCTCAGAACCAGCGACAACAGCAGCAGCAGCAAGGTGTCAACAAAGGGTGCTTTCAGTGTGGAGCTGAAGGCCATTTCAAGAGAGATTGCCCCCAACTGAAGAGGAACCAGAACAACAATAACAACAATCAGGGGAATGGCAACAATGGGAACAATAACAACAATGGTGCCAGGGGGCGGGTGTTCGTGATTGGTCAAGGTGAAGCGAGGAATGACCCCAATGTTGTGACGGGTAAGTTCCTTCTCGAAGACTTTTATGTTACAATTTTATTTGATTTGGGTGCCGATACTAGCTACGTGTCACTAGAAATTAGCCAAATACTTAAGCATGTTCCAACACCCTTGAACAACAAGCACACTGTAGAGCTAGCAAATGGTAAGAGTTTAGAGGCTGCACACGTAGTCAGGGGTTGTAAACTTATTCTTGCTAACCAGACCTTCCCTATCGACCTTATTCCTATCATCTTGGGTAGTTTCGACGTTGTCATAGGGATGGATTGGTTATCCCAACACCGAGCAGAGATTCTCTGCAAAGTTGTTGAAATCTCTTACTGATTATAATGCTGAACCAGAGAAAGTAGCTGGTGATGAAAAGGGTGACGATGTAGACAAAAGTATAACAAGTTCATCTGATTCAGAGATTGACGAAAATGAACGTGCAGAAAGAATTAGAGCTGAGATAGAGAAAGAGAAATAGCTCAAGAGAAAAAGAAGAAAAGAAAACGATGATGATGAGTATACTCCGTCTCAAGAAAATATTGAAGATATTCAAACACCACCATCATCAGGTGGCAGGAAGAAGCAAGCTGCAAGAAAAAGTGTTGTATCTCCAAAAATAGCGAAAAGGTTGAAAGTTTTGATAAAGAAGAAACCTATTCAGGAACCCAGTAAACCATCATCATCACCACCTGAACCTACACCACCTCAATCACCACATCAATTACCACCAAGACAACCATCACCTCCACCACAATTATCTCCACTACATCAACAACCTATTATTACTTCACCCCATATTCTTCAAACACCACCATCTACACAACCACCTGTCCAAACTACACCTGGTTCTTCTGGTTTCAAAACTTTTCCAACTGTTCCTGAGGGTATTACTCTTGAAGACATTGGTGATTTTAATTTTGCGACTGATGTGCAAGTTAAGAGTCTGGAAAAGAAAGTTGAAGAAGTGTTGGTTGAAAATAAGAAGTTGCTAGATCGTGAAAGGAAACTCGAAAAGCGTGTCAAAACAGTTGAAGCTGAGAACTCGTCATTGCTGAAAAAGATTGAAGCTGATGAAGCTGAAATTGATGTTATGAAAGTTCAACTTTCAGAATTGTCGGAAGAAAAGGTTCGCAGAGATGAGAAAAACAAGTATTTCGAGCTGAAGAACAAAGAGTTAGAAGCAATCAATGCTCGAAGAGGTCATGAAGATTATATGTTAAGAAAAGTGATAGAAGATTTACTTGGCAAGTCTGTTGAACAGAAATTTGATGAAATCAAGATTGAGGAGGTTAGAGCAAAACGTCAAGCTGATTTAGAAGCTGAAATGAAAGATAAGGGTAAAGGTATTGAAGGTGTTTCTGAGAGGGCAATTGTTCCATCTACTGCACCAGAATCACCTATTCAGAATCCTCGTCCTCTCTTTGCAGTTTCTACTATTTTTGAAGAAGATGTATTACTTGATGATGTGATTAATAATGATGAAGATGTTGATGAAGATGAAGATGATGAAGATGAAGAAGATGATGATCTTGAAAAGGATGATGCAGATGATGATGTATTTTCTGCGAGTAGTCATAGTGATGATGATAATGATGATGATGATCAAAGTCACTGAAGCGTCGAATGAAGAAAAAGTCGATGATTATCTTCATGACGATGTGAATGAGGAGCCAGAGAGTGCTGAAGGTGAGGGGGAGAACGTTGATGATTAGAACGTTGATAAAGTTGAAAAGTTAATCTTGCGTCTTGAACCTGAAGTTGAGGAAGGAGAAATTAGACATACTTATACCATGGCTGATATTATTGAAATGACACGTATTAATGATCCTAACTTCAAGTTTGACTTTGAAGAAGAGTTGAATGCATTTGATATGAATCAACAGCCAGAGTATCAATATAAGTATGTTGATGAAGCTGATAATTATGATCATGTTGAAGTTGAAGACTGTAGTGATAAAGAGAATGAGAATGTAGATACTTCAAACTTTCCAACGCTAGTTGAGTTTTTCAGTCAAGAAAATATTGATGAATTAAGACAAAAGGTTGAAGAATGTCTGAAGGATAAGAACTTTGATGGTACAGTGAAAGATGCACAGAAGGAAGAGAGGAAGAAATGGTTCAGAAAGAGTAATGAACGAAAGTTTAAAAGGCCTCTGAAGTTTTATAAAAGAGATAGTGATGTTTCACTGGGGGATATTATTAGCTGGGGATTTTTGCCACAAATAAACGCTTATGCAATCAGGAGAGAATATGGCATACAGTACTTCAAGTAGATACAGGATATCATGTCCTTACCATGGTGGGATGTTGGAGAGCTTTCTAAAGTTAGAACATTGGATTATCCTGTCAGAAAACATGATATGCCTACCTGGGGGTTAATGAAGTTTGAAGCTTTTAGAGACTTTAAACACTAGAAGCCACGTCAACCAAAGAGAGTGAAAAGGGTTGATCCAGTGACTGGTAATGAGGAGACGATCTTGCATGTGAAGAAACCAAGAGTGATGAAGAATATTCCTATGCCAAAAATGGAGCAGGATTTTCATACAGGATTCTTATATTGGGTATACAGCTGTTTGTCCACTGAAGTTGTTATCACTTATAGAGTAGAGAATGAAGTGAGACACATCTTTGTGTATGATCCTTTATGGTTGGTTACACCCTGGCTTTGCGGAAGCGTGGGTTTATTTTGGTGTGACTTCTTAATACCATAGCATAATCACAACAATGCTATATGATAATAAAACCATGATGTTCATCCAATTAACAAGTTTTAAAAGTTAACACGACAACATTGTTTTTAAAAGTTGACACTTACAACCATGACATAATTAAAACTTGTTCACAAACACAACCAAAAGACATGAATAAAAACACAGTTTAAGACTCGTGACCCGTCCAGGCAAAGATCACAATTCCTAAACTCGGATGACACCATTTTTCTTACGCAGCTTGATGACATCGCATACCTTGCCAGATCCTCTAATTTCCTGAAATACATGTAAGTTGAAAAATCAACAAAAGTTGAGCGAGTTCATGTAAAAGTGAGTATGTAAACCTTTGTAATATGTTTGTATGTATGAAAATCCCTGGTATGTAGCAAATAAGGAAAAAAAAGAGATCACCATTGGGTTGCAAAACCAATGATATGTGTGAAGTGCTGTAGGAAGACTCAAACCTAGCATATTTATGCGTCGGGCTCAAAGTCACCCCGAGGTCCGTACAGTGGACCTGGAGTTGGGCTCGCTACACCCAGATAGATCTACCGCTAATGACCTTTGGTCCTACAATGAGGATTAATGGCCTCTAGTTCCAGCCTACCCACTCACATGATCTAAGTAGTAAACCCTCCTTAAGCTAACCATACCATGTATAAAAGTATCCGTAATTACTGTAACATGTATTCCACCCCCGAAGTATAAAAACTGAAAACAGTTAAGAGAAAAGGGGGACATGAACTCACTGAAGTGCGTCTCGAAATAGTCAATCCCAAATCAACCTGCTGCGTGACGACCTACACGTACTAACTTCTATTAGACGGATGGCCATGCCTTGGCTTAGGGTTTAACGTTTTATTGGAGAAATAGTTAGGTAACTATTCCGTGTTCACACTTCTTATATATTTAATAAATATATTCCTTCCCAAGGATGGGGGTTTTAATACATTTGTGTTTTATAATTCCGAAAATATATTTTTAAGTCTCACTTGAAAATATATTTTAATCACTTATCTAAAATATTCTAACTCCAAAATATACATATTTTTCCCAAAAATATTATATTTTACTTCATACCATTTCCAAAATACCCATTTAACAGGATTTTCCGAAAATACATAAGTTACATTTTTAAAGTTCGCGTTATATTCCGATACTTATATAACTTAAATATTTATTTGTGATAGCGTTAGTATTATTTTGGAGTCGTGATTTCATAATATACTCCAGTTATATTATTTTTTCCCTAAAAATAATATATGTAGTTCACAAAATAATCACATAATCACACAAGCGTTTCATTATGAAATATATATTCTGAATATATATTTAACAAGTTTTATTTACGAAAATCCACCGCCGACACTTTGTAATTTTTGAAATAAAAATCATAGCGAAGTTTATTTTGAAAACCATGTTAAAAACACATTTATAAACATTTGTTACAAAAATATTTCTAAGTGTTACATTTCTGGAAAAATTTAGCCAGAGTTTCCTCTGTAACCGGAGGTGTCCACGCTTACAAGCGTATCATTTTCTTTTCAAAATTTCAATCAACGATCATCAATCAACAATATAAAACCTTTAATCACTATCTTGACAAAAACAACCCTAAATCATAAACTCATGAACTTGAATGTTTTGTAAAAATATGTAGTAACTTTCTAGCATATTTAATAGATCTTGTTATCTTTAAAAATAAAATTTGTTTCTTAAAAACTTTATTTTTAAAGATCTTGAAGTTTCACAACTTCTAGTCATGATTTACCAAAAATATTTCTTGTTATATTTTTCTTGTGACACAAGTGTTTACACACATGTTTATTCACTAAAATGCTTTTAGTTTATGTAAGGTCCGGGTTTTAACAAATCTTGCATCTTTCACTTGGTTCTTCCGAAGAACCACTTTAGATCTTTAGATCTACTAGTTTAGAACCTTATTTTACAAGAAAAATTACATTTACTCAAGTTCATGTTTCATGAGTGGAAGGGTTCATCATCTTTTATAATTTCAACACTAACATACTACTAGTTCATGTTCTTGAACATGATCTAGTATGGTTAGATGATGATCCATCCCACTTTTAATAACAAACAACATCAAATAATCATACTACCCAAGATCAAACATGATTTACACACATATCTCTTCTTTATCCAACTTATTCATCTTTTGTCCAAGACTTTATGTTATGTTCTTTAGTGTTTCAAATTTTTAACCATTAAATCACTTATTAACCACCATAAACAAGATCAAGATGATGTTTAGAGGCACTTACTACTAGCTCAAGGCTAGGGAAGAAACAAGACGTAATTGAGGTGGATAAAAGAAATCTAGAGAGGTCCTTGCACTTCCGAAAGCACCAAGCTTGTTTGTTGATCCTATTGCACCTTTGTATGTATGAGAATGGCTTGAAAGAAGGTTGATGATGGTGGTAGTATGGTGAGGTGGTGGCGGCCGAGACCAAGCAAGGGAGGAGAAGAGAGAGCAAGTTTGATGTTGGTGTTTTGATGAGAGAGAATGATTAACTCAAGTGTAAATTTATAAACCCATTAACCTTATTATCCATCATGTAATGTGTCATCTAGATACTAAACATAGGTGAATATAATAATCAAGAAATGGCAAGGGGTGGGTCACCCCTTGGAACCGTCAAAATGAGGGGGGTATGGGTTGGGTGGTGTAATGGTTAGTTAGGATCTAGTTGAAATCCAAGGATTCTTGTTAGTATGTTAAGTGTGTGTTATTAATATAAAGGGTGTTAGGGTGTTCGGGGACCCTAACTAGCTCAAAAAAATATAAACAATGTCTTTGGCAAAATTTTTATGTTCCGGGTAAAGTCCGGTTGTTCGGTTGGATATTGATCCGTTAAAGTGTCAAACAAAGCTTTAAAGTGTCTTTAATATTACTTTTAGTGACACAGTAAATTCCCGACACTTTGGAAAGTGTCTAGTATTATTTTACCAAGTTATTGCACTTTACTAGTTATGTTAAATGCTGAATTTTGATTACTAGTGCAGAATTCTGCACTTTAAGTAGGTTTTAGGCACTTCCGGGCACTATAACTATCACCTAGTGACGCAGTTTAATGATCCTCACATCCCTACACTCCCTACCAGTGTAGTACTTCATTCCCGGCTCATACTGGCCTTAATAACAACGTCTGTCTAGTGCTGGCAATGTTAGCATGTTTACTGGGTTATCCGTTTAGTGTGCTAACTGTGCTTTTGTGCATCAAGGTTGTCACTAATGTTTGTGTGTATCTAGAGTGACAATATAAAAATGTGATGCATGAGTATGTATGTACCAGAAATCAAGAAACAGTTTAACCACAATTGTAAGCAAGCACAGTAATTAAGCATTAATTAAATATTAATTAATTGTACGGATACCTGGTTTTGTGAGGGTTGTCACATTCTCCCCCCGTTAAAGAAATTTTGTCCCGAAATTTTAGGCTCTGCTTCTAGTTGCAGGGGTCTTAGGAAATAAATGGGGGTATTTTTCTTTCATACGATCCTCGCATTCCCACGTGAATTCAGGCCCATGCCTTGCATTCCATCGTACTTTGACGAGTTTGACACTACTCCTGCGTGTTTTGTTAACTTTCCAATCCGTAACCTCGACGGGTTCTTCGGTAAAGTGGAGCGTGTCGTCGATATGGACTTCGTCAGCAGGACTGATCACTGTCTCTTGTGTTGGACTCTTCCTCAAATTTGATACATGGAATGTATCGTGAACACCATTGAGTTCAGCAGGTAGGTCCAATTTGTAGGCTACAAGCCCAATCCTTTGCAGGATTCTGAAAGGGCCAATGTAACGCGAATTCGGCTTCCCACGCTTTCCAAAGCATGCCACACCCTTCCAGGGTGAAACTTTTAATAAAACCATATCCCCAACTTGAAACTCCAAAGGTTTCCTCTTTGGATTTGCATAGGCTTTCTGTCGGTCGCGAGCCGCCTCGATGCGCTTTCGAATCTGTGCGATCTTGTCCGTCGTCTCTTGGACTATCTCGGGACCAACAAGTTGTCTATCGCCTGCATCAGCCCAGCATAAGGGTGATCGACATTTGCGTCCATAAAGCGCTTCAAATGGCGCGGCTCCAATGCCTGTGTGGTAGCTGTTGTTGTATGAAAACTCGACCAATGGTAAATGATTATCCCAGCTACCACCTAGATCCATTACACATGCTCTCAGCATATCCTCCAATGTCTGAATAGTTCGTTCACTTTGTCCATCAGTTTGCGGATGAAACGCAGTGCTCAGATTCAACTGTGAGCCAAAAGCTTCTTGAAAGGATTTCCAAATCCTTGATACAAATCTCCCATCTCTATCAGAGATAATCGAGAGAGGCACTCCATGACGTGTAACAATCTCTCGCATGTATATTTCCGCAAGTTTACTCGTATTGTCTTTCTCTTTGATCGGCAAGAAGTGTGCGGACTTGGTCAGACGGTCAACTATTACCCAAATAGTATCATGACCCTTTGGCGTTCTTGGCAACTTCGTTATGAAATCCATTGAAATCTGTTCCCATTTCCACTTGGGAATTTCAGGTTATTGCAGAAGTCCTGAAGGCTTCTGGTATTCAGCTTTCACCTTGGCACACGTTAAACACTTGCTAACATAAACAGCGACATCGCCTTTCATCCTAGGCCACCAATAATAATCCTTAAGATCTTGGTACATCTTATCCGCTCCTGGGTGGATAGAGTACCGTGATTTGTGAGCTTCATCAAAAATAACTTTTCTCAAGCCACCAAACAGAGGAACCCAAATTCGTTTTATGAAGCACAACGTCCCTTCCTCGTTTGGTACCAACTGCTTCTCCATTCCACGGAGATATTCATTCTCAATATTCCTTTCCTTCAAAGCTTCTCTCTGCGCGGCACGAATGCGCAAAGAGAGGTCTGTCTGGACAATCATCTCCAAAGCCCTAACCCTTATGGGCTTAATCCTTTCCTTCCGACTCAGGGCATCAGCGACCACATTCGCTTTCCCTGGGTGATACTTGATCTCGCAATCATAATCATTCAACAGTTCTACCCAGCGTCTCTGCCTCATGTTAAGCTCCTTTTGGTTGAATATGTGCTGTAAGCTCTTGTGATCCGTGAAAATCGTACATCGCGTACCATACAAATAATGTCGCCAGATTTTCAATGCAAATACCACTGCGCCTAGCTCCAAATCGTGCGTGGTATAATTCCTCTCGTGAATCTTCAATTGGCGCGACGCATAAGCTATAACCTTCTGGCGTTGCATCAGCACGCAACCCAAACCTTGACGCGAGGCGTCACAATATACCACAAAATCATCCGTTCCTTCGGTTAGCGATAAAATCGGTGCGTCACAAAGCTTGTTCTACAACAACTGAAACGCTTCTTCTTGTTTGTCACCCCAATCAAACTTTTTGTCTTTCTGTGTGAGTGCGGTCAGAGGTTGAGCGATTTTGGAGAAATCCTCAATGAATCTTCGATAATAACCAGCCAAAACTAAGAACTGTCGAATCTCGGTTGGCGTCTTTGGAGTCTCCCAACTCTTGATCGCCTCAATCTTTGTGGGATCAACATGGATTCCATTTCCATTTACCACAGGTCCAAGAAATTGGACTTCACGCAGCCAGAACTCGCACTTCGAGAACTTAGTGTACAACTTCTCCTTCTTAAGTAGCTCTAGAATAGCTCTTAAGTGTTGTTCGTGCTTGTCCTTCGTCTTTGAGTAAATCAGAATGTCGTCAATAAATACGATCACAAACTTGTCCAAGTACGGCTTGCAGACTCGGTTCATTAGGTCCATGAAAACTGCTGGCGCATTTGTCAGCCCAAACGGCATAACTAGGAACTCGTAATGTCCATAACGAGTCCTAAAGGCCGTCTTCGGGATACTTTCCTCTTGTATCCTTAGTTGGTGATATCCTGATCGCAAATCGATCTTCGAATAAAAGCTTGAACCTTGCAACTGGTCAAAAAGGTCATCAATCCTTGGCAAAGGATATCTGTTCTTGATAGTCAACTTATTAAGCTCGCGGTAGTCTATGCACATACGGAAACTACCATCCTTCATTTTAACAAACAGAACCGGAGCTCCCCAAGGTGAGAAGCTTGGTCTGATAAATCCTTTATCCAACAGCTCTTGGAGTTGTGTTGACAATTCCTGCATCTCCGAAGGCGCAAGTCTGTAGGGTGCCTTGGCTACAGGCGCGACGCCTGGAACCAAGTCAATGTGGAACTCAACTTGCCTTTGAGGCGGTAACCCTGGCAAGTCCTCTGGAAAGACTTCCGGATATTCCTTGACGACTGGAATGTCTTCGATCTTTGGTTCAGCAGCTTCCTTATCCATGATGTGTGCCAAGTAGGCAACACATCCCTTCTGCAAACACTTTCTAGCTTTCAGACAGCTAATGATTCTTCGCGGCGTATCATGCTTCTCTCCGTGCACTACGATGGTTTCTTCATCCGTCACAGGGATACGGATGGTCTTCTCGTGGCAAACAATCTCGGCCTTGTTGCTCGATAACCAATCCATTCCCACTACCACATCAAAGCTTCCCAACTCGACAGGTAGCAGGTTTAGCGTAAATTCATTCCCTCGTAGTTCAATTACGCATCCTTGGACAACTTCACTGGTTTCAACTAGTTTCCCATTCGCCAATTCAATCGAGTATGGAACGTCTAACTTACTAGTGGCCAAACCAAGTATATTCTTAAATTCTAATGACACGAAACTATAATCGGCGCCAGTATCAAACAGAACAGATGCAAAACGTTGGTTTATCGGGAACGTACCAGTGACAACGTTGGGATCCTGGCGCGCTTCTCTTGCGCCGATGTTGAATACTCTCCCACGGGCTTGATTCAGTTTCAGGCATTCCTTCTTAAAGTGCCCAACTTCTCCACAATTAAAGCATCCTGGCCCTTAGCCATTTCCGTTCCCAGCTTGAGTATTGTTTTGGTTGCGATTTCCATTACCAGCTTGATTCGCAACGTTCCCACGGTTTCCATTTCCGCCATTATTCCCTTGCCGACGGTTCCTATTACCACCACGGTTGTTGTTATTGAAACCCCTTTGGCCACCCTGGCCAGCCCTAACCCAGCAAGTATCCTTCAAGTGGCCAATTTTCCCACAAGCTTCACATGTTTTTGGTCTGCACCGGCCAGTATGATGGCGCTGGCATGTGTTACACTTGGGCAATGTGCCCATATAACCTTTTCCTTTGCTTTCAGCACCGGTTGTAGCTCTAGCCGGTGTGCTTGGCTCGCCTTTCTTGCTTAATGGCTGGTTCCTTGCTTGAAATTGGAAAATTTTCGCTTTTTTTCACCAGACGACTCAGCATGTATTTCTTTCTTCTTTGGTTCAACATTTGGGAACTTGTTCAACCGAATGGCCTCCTCAGTTAGCGCCACACTAAGATCGATCGCTTCTGTGATCGTGGCAGGTTTGGACGTGGTAACCATACTTATTATTTGGGGAGCCAATCCCCAGATGAACCTCTCAACACGTTTAAACTCTGGTGTGACCATGTATGGTACTACGTGAGATAAGTCATGAAATCTCTGAACATATTCTACAATCTTGGGACCATCCATCCTTAAATGCCAGAACTCAGTCTCTAACCTTTGTATCTCAGCATACGAGCAATACTTCCTTCGCATTAACTCTTTTAACTCAGCCCACGTCAACACGTAAGCAGCAGCTTCTCCTAAAGTCTGCACTTGTAAGTTCCACCACGATAGGGCTCCATCCAGAAACAGCCCTGAGATGTAGGTCACTTGTTGATCGGGAGCGCATTTGCTCATTCTTAAGACAGAGTCTGTTTTCTCAGCCCACCTCACGAACGCAACAGCACCTCCGGTGCCGTCGAAATTCACGGGCTTGCAGTCGAGAAACTGCTTGTAGGTGCACCATGCACATACGTTAGTATTTACAAATGGTATTAGCGGACGTGCTATAAATATCCAAATGTATTGTAATATGTCTCAAACGACTTAACATTACCATGTGGTGGATTGTTATTGCCGTTATTGTTCGAATTGCTCCCGCTGGTTCCTCCTTGTGAGGCAGCATACTGCGCTATGGCGGCAGCAATGATTCCTTGGAGTTCTGCCTCGCTGGTAGGCATACATATCTTGCGTCTTGGAGGCATCTTCTAAAAGATGATCGTGTTGGTCAGGTCATACTAAGTAAACAACATACGTACGTAATATCATTCAAACACATAACATCTCATGTTACATTTTAACCAAGCATATAGCATCACATGTTTTAAAATGTATACAATCAATCCAACATCACATATAATGAGAATACTGCGATTGCGCTATCATAAATTAAGACCACAATAATGTTTACAAGTTTTGTATCTGTATCGTACATCACAAATGGCTAAGGGTCACATCGCCCTTGCCCAATCTGGCTAATCAACTACAACAAGCAAAAGCTAAACATCAAAAGTCATGTCATCAAAATGCGGTCTTCCAAAAAGCTGTATAGTCTACACAATCGCGGTCCTCTCACCAAAAGTCTACCTGCGTAAAACCAAAAATATGCCTATGCTGATGGCGGCGGAGGAGGAGGAAAATGAGAATAGAGTAAGCGACGCATATGTAAACAGTCCTCCTCCATAGCGCGATAGGCGCGCAGCAAGTATGCTATATGCTGCTCAGGATTCCAAAAACGAGCGGCAGAATCGGGGGACAGTGGACGTGGAGGATGCGGTGCTGCAAAAGGGGATCGACAATGACAAGGTGGGTGTGGAGCTGACTCCAAAACCTGTATACGACGCGTCAATGCGTCCTGCTGTACCATCAAAGAAATGAGGATGTCCTCGGTAGAAGACCCAACATGGTATGGGTGGTAAGGATCGGACAGTGGCATAATAGGGGGCGTAGTCCATAAAAATGGCTCGCTTGATGGTGCAGTGGGTGGTGCAACAGAAGAAAACTGTGACGTGAATGGTAAGGATGATGGCAGCACAGGGGAAACAAAAGTAGGATGAGAAATCTGGGGTATGAACTGGCTGCCTCCTGCCATGAAAGGTGTATGACTAAATGGCTGTCGTGATGAACCCTCCCCAGGACGTGGTGGAGGGATGTCCTGGAGATAGGTGATCGGGAGATCTGTGCGGTGAGCATCTGTGGTGTGTGGGGGAATCAAGGGAACATCAGTGTGTGCCGAAACAGGTGTGACGGGCACCACGTGTGGTGGGTAATCGTCATCATCATCAATCCACCCATTGTGGGTGTCGGCATAACGTGGATCTACATAAGCAGCAAAAGGTGCACGGTCAAGCAGTACCGGCATAGGATCAGGAAAGGGTGCAACAACAAGATCCTCTATCAAGAGTGGAGCGTCAACAGCAGCATCAGCAACATGATCATCCACCAACGGTGGAGCAACAACAGGATGATCGGCAATAGGTAGATCATCAACAGAAGGGGCAACAACGGGTGCATCGTCATGAACAGGGTCATGCTCTAATGCAAGATCAGGAGCGACGCCTGGCTCAGGGGCCACGACAGGCTCCGGGTCAACCAAATCTATATCAAAGTCAGCGGGATCATCAAACAAAGGATCGATAGGGGCTACTGGCTCCTCTAAGGGCTGGTCTAAGTGAATGAACTCAATATCCTGGTCAGGGTCAAAACCAGGGGGAAAGATGGGGTCTAAATCATCGTCAATATCGTGATCAAACTCGAAGTCGTGTGTGGGAGCAGGTGCAGCTGATAACGCCATGTCCGGGTCGGCGTCATGAGAGTGATGTTGCACTCCCTGAGTGTGCAAAGATGCGGACGCCACAGACTCAAAGGAATCTGGAACAGGTGAATCAGCAGGTGCCTCCTCTGCAGGGGCATCGGCAATGGGTAGAATGACATCAGCAACAATAGGGGGCCCGCCCTTATGGTCAGCCTCGGGTGGGTCCTCCTTAAATAGATCGACATCGTCGTCAGAAACATCAACAAGTGGCATATCTACCATCGGATAAGCAGCAAGTGGTATAGGAGCAGGGATCACCGCAAGTGGTAAGTCCCTGACAGGAAAGCCATCGGTGCTGGTGGTATCTGAGGTATACACCTCTCGCTCAAATGGAACCTCGTCATCTGAAACAACTGCCATAGGATCTAAGGTATCTGAAACTCCCGTGTCTGATGAGGATGGCATGATATCTGTAACACAGTCACACATATGCACAAATAATCAACATATAATCAGATAAACATGTTAGTCACAATAAAGCAGACAAGTAATCATCCTAGTCTTCCTAGACTACCATCCCAGCCTTTCAGACTGAACTTCCTAGCCTCTCAGACCAACTCCCTGGTCTCTAAGACCAACTCCCTGGTCTCTAAGACCAACACCCTGGTCTCTAAGACCAACTCCCCCAGTCTCTCTAACTGGACTCCCTCAGCCTCTAAGACTGAACTCCCTCAGTCTCTAGGACTGAACTCCCTCAGTCTCTCCGAATGAATTATAAATCTTTGAAAAGTGTACTTGTGCCCTTTTGTTAAAAATGTTTGTGCCCTGGATCTGGACGTATAGTGTATGCAATGTAAAAATGTTTTCATGAGAGCCCTAGTGATCATAGTCTAGACTCGAGAAGGAATCCTAGTTCGCTATGATCGATGCTTTGATACCAAGCTGTGGAAGCGTGGGTTTATTTTGGTGTGACTTCTTAATACCATAGCATAATCACAACAATGCTATATGATAATAACACCATGATGTTCATCCAATTAACAAGTTTTAAAAAGTTAACACGACAACAATGTTTTTAAAAGTTGATGTGACAACCCGAGTTTTCGAGGTCTCTATCCGACTTGACTTAATACTTGTTTGCAAGTGTGTTTATATATAATTGATGTGCAACCTAAGTGTGTATGTTTATATTAGGTTAAGTGTGTATGTTTATATTATTATGATATTTTGTATAATTTAGAAATGGAACTTGTTAGGCCGAACACCCTCCTCATGAAAACACTACTGGACGAAAACACTCAAGTGTTTTCGTCACCCACATCTTGGCGAAATATAATGGGCTTTAGGCCCAGTAATGAATCTGTTATATTTATATTTTGATCACAGCCTGTACGCGATAGTTTCATCGGCAAACCCTAATCACATCTCTCTCTCTCTCGTTTTCTTTTGAAACCCTACGGCAACCCTACGGCAACCCTCCTCCCGATTGAAGCCAGATCACTTCTGTTTGTTCCTTCTTTGTGCGGTTAGTGATTTACACGTGTAGTTATTTTCTGTGGTAGACATATAGTGGTGTTGTAAATATGCTCTTGTTTGTGATGCATATGATATATATTGAATTCATGATCTCATGCAAATCTGGATGTCGGTCTAGAGTTTTGACATTATGGTGTAATTGGGATTTGCGTAGTCTTGTTTCTGTTTGGTTTGGTGTTGTGACTATTTAGATGTGATCTTCGATTACATCCCTGTTGTTATCTAAATCATACAGATCTTATATGGTATTCTTTAATCTAGGGTGCATGCTAGTGTTGTGATGATTCTAGTTGTATGATATTGATATCATGAGTAAACTGTTATGATTGAATGATGGTAGATGGAATAGATGGATGTGATAGAAATCTCTATGATCTGTTGTGTGATGTATATGGCTTATGTTCGATGTTAATACTGATAATCTTGATTGTATAATGATTGCTGATGTCGAATGATGGCTGAATGACGATCAAGATAGTATAATGATTTAGTAATTCACATGATCGCATGCTTTGGTTTGGTTGCATGATATCTTCGGTCCAATAGAAGAGTTCGGTGGATATAATGGTTGGCTATGTTTGTCAGAGGGTATTTAATGTCTTCTTTTATCATGTGATTTCATGACATCGGGAGAGAGGCCATGTGTGTTTATACTAATATGTTGGCCATTACCTATATTTAATTATTTCATATATATCGGTTTGGGTAAACTAGTGTGGGCCAAAATCTTAAAGTGCATGGTCATAGCAAACTGTGATGTTTATGGATTAGGTTGGCAATTAAACTGATCGTTCAACATGTTTAAGGCATCTTATTATGTGATTTGGATTATTTGTTGCATAAAACTAGGTTACAGTTAAAGTCAAGAAATAATAGTTCTAAATCAATGCTGCGATAATTTGACTATATGCAATAATTGTGTTAGCAAATGGTGTATAAACTCAACTATGTGAAACTTCACCAACATGTACTGATTGTGTATACGTGCATAACTATAGGACTTGACTGATTTCTTGTGAGCACATAGTTTAGCAAACCGAGCAAACCAAGGTGAGTTCACATTTTCTACAAATCATGGGATTCCCAGGGGTTGGGAATGGGTTAAGGAACATGGATTCCTCGTCCTTTCTTGGGTAGGACAGTACGGGTTCAGGAATATAATTCCTCGTCCTCATGGACAGATAATTTTTACTAGACCAAAACTCTATCACGAAGTCCCTCCTTTTTATATCGACTTAATCGCCGGGCCAATGGCGAGCGGGTCATTAGTTAGATAGCGCTATTTAGGTCTGACAAGCCTCACACCGTACCGCAGAGGACGGGCGTGAACTAATGGATCTGGGCACGTCAATGATGATAGACATTGACAATTCAGGGCACATAAACATTACTACAGTCAGCAGTCGATATGGTAACGAGTCTAGTAGTATATACATGGGGTAGCCCCCACGACCGAAAATCCAGATAACTAAACATGGGGTAGCCCCCACGGCTGGATTGCCAGAGTAAACGGGAATAAACAAAACACGTTTTCAACTATGGGGTAACCCCCACGGCAGGGATGCCAGTTAAAGGGAACCGTTTTCGAAACAACTTAAAACAAACACCCAACTGTGAACTCGCTCAACATTATTGTTGACTCGTTACTACATGCTTTGCAGGTCAATAGGTACTTAGCTGGAGCTTGCATGGGGAAGAGTCATTGTGGGACATGGACAGCTGTGTGCCATGTTAAACTTTGGAACATCTAAATTTATGTTTTGGTTTTAAACATTTTGCTTCCGCTCACAACTTAAACTATGTTTGTTTGGACACCAATTGTATTGGTTAGACTTTTATAATTACTTATAAGCTTGTTCAGTGTGATTGGTGGCTTGATCCTGGTCAGTCACGCCTCCAAGCGGTGATATTCCGCAGGTGGATTTTGGGGGTGTGACAGATTGGTATCAGAGCCATTGGTTATAGAGAACTTGGTTTTAATAAAGGAAAAAGTTTTATTAAAACAAGACTATAACCTGTACAGTGCTCTACGATCCACAACGACGCTTCACTTCACGTGCAAGGCTCGACATTCTAGGTGATATGGTTTATGTTTTATTGCCTACATGCTAGATTACATAGAACTTTGCTTATGGTATGCTTAGATAAACGTAGTCACTGTTAATTGAAAACACGAGTGTGCTTACTCTCTTCTGTCATCGCACTTTCGCGAACCCCTCTCACACATGTTTCCCTTGATATGAAGATCATGTCTGGATGCGTTAACATGACACAAGCCCAGTTGACGGCTCTGATTAACGAACAGGTTGCTGCGGCACTTGCAACCGCACAAGCAGGAGGTCAACATGCTCAGCCACCTGTGTGCACCTTTAAAACCTTTATGGACTGCCGACCCACTACTTTTAGCGGCACTGAAGGAGCTGTAGGTCTCCTCCATTGGTTTGAGAAACTTGAATCTGTCTTCGAGATGTGTGAATGCCCTGAGGCTCGCAGGGTGAAGTATGCTACCGGTACTCTCGAGGGCTTAGCGCTCACGTGGTGGAACGCTCAGGTTCAAATGCTAGGGTTTGTTGCTGCTAACGCCACCCCATGGAACAACTTCAAGGAAATGATCAAAGAGGAGTATTGTAATCGTGATGAAATTCACAAACTGGAAGTCGAGTTCTTCAACCTCAAGATGACGGGGTCAGAAATTGAAGCGTACACGAAAAGATCGAATGAGCTTGCTATTATGTGTCCTACTATGGTGAACCTTCTAATTAAACGCATCGAACTATACCTTAAGGGCTTAGTGCCAGAGATCCAAAGTTATGTGACTTCGGCTAAGCTCGCCACCATCCAGCAAGTTGTTCAATTGGCTCATCGTCTCACTGATCAGGCGGTGGAGCAGAACAAGTTACCAAAGCGCATAGGTGCTGCAACTATTTTAGATGCTCCTAGTGACAATAAACGGAAATGGGATGGAGCTTCAAGCAAGGGTTCGACTTTTGTTCAATCTCAATCTCAGCAGAGGAGGACTGACGACTATAAGAGCCCTAGTCAGCAAACATCTGGTGGTCAAAGTCATGGTGGGTACAAGGGAAATCACCCCAAATGCAATCGCTGCAACCTACACCACAGCGGGCCATGCACCAAGGGTAACTGTAATCGGTGCAACAAGCCAGGTCATGCCGCAAAGGATTGCAGGAGTTTATACCCCGCAAACCAGAATCGTCAACAACAACAAGCCCCACAGAATCAACGCCAGCAGCAGCAGCAGCAAGGTAACAACAAAGGGTGCTTTCAGTGTGGAGCTGAAGGCCACTTCAAGAGAGATTTTCCCCAACTGAACAGGAACCAGAACAACAATAACAACAACAACCAGGGGAATGGAAACAACGGGGGCAACAACGGCAATGGTGCAAGGGGTCGTGTGTTCGTTATTGGCCAGGGTGAAGCGAGGAATGATCCCAATGTGGTAACGGGTAAGTTCCTTCTCGACGACTTTTACATTACTGTATTATTTGATTCGGGTGCTGATACTAGCTACGTGTCCTTAAAAGTTAGTCAAATGCTTAAGCGTACCCCAACACCTTTGAACACCAAGCACACTGTAGAGCTAGCTAATGGTAAGAGTTTAGAGGTCACCCACGTAGTCAAGGGTTGTAATCTTGTTCTTGCTGGTCACACTTTCTCTATCGACCTCCTTCCTATCACTCTGGGTAGTTTCGACGTTGTCATTGGGATTGACTGGTTATCCCAACATCAAGCAGAAATTCTTTGTAACGAGAAGATTGTCCGTATTCCTCGTTCGGGTGATGAACCACTTATGATTCGTGGCGACAAGAGTGGTGCTGTTGTGAGCATCATCTCTTTCCTTAAGGCCCAAAAGTGTTTGAGAAAGGGCCACACTGCTATTTTGGCTCTCGTTACTGACACCTCGAAGAAAGAGAAGAGGATAGAAGATTTTCCGATTGTACGTGACTTTCTTGAGGTATTTCCTGAGGAACTACCTGGCCTTCCGCCTCATCGACAGGTCGAGTTTCACATCGAGCTAGCCCCTGGAGCAGCACCCATAGCTCGAGCACCTTATCGTTTAGCCTCATCAGAGTTGGAAGAACTCTCTACGCAACTACAAGAACTCTTGGATAAGGGTTTTATTTGTCCTAGCTCTTCGCCCTGGGGAGCTCCAGTATTATTTGTGAAGAAGAAAGACGGTACCTTCCGCATGTGCATAGATTACCGCGAACTAAACAAGGTGACCGTAAAGAATCGCTATCATCTTCCACGCATCGACGACCTATTCGACCAGCTGCAAGGGTCGAGCTTTTACTCGAAGATTGATTTGAAATCAGGATATCACCAGCTGAGAGTCCGAGAAGAGGACGTCTCCAAAACAGCCTTTAGAACTTGTTTTGGACACTACGAGTTTTTGGTCATGCCTTTTGGGCTGACAAATGCACCTTCGGTCTTCATGGACTTGATGAATCGAGTGTGCAAGCCATACCTAGACAAGTTCGTTATAGTTTTCATCGACGTCATCCTGATCTATTCTAAGAGTCATGAGGAGCACGAGTAGCATCTACGACTCATTTTGGAACTTCTTCGAACAGAACAGCTCTACGCAAAATTTTCGAAATGTGACTTCTGGCTTCGTGAAGTCCATTTCCTAGGTCATGTGGTAAACAAGGATGGGATCCATGTTGATCCATCCAAGGTAGACTCGATTAAGAACTGGCCTGCACCTCGTACACCAATGGAAATTCGCCAATTCTTGGGCTTGGCAGGTTACTACAGAAGGTTCATTAAGGATTTTTCCAAGATTGCACAGCCTCTCACCACGCTAACGCAGAAAGGTGTTGTTTATCGATAGGGAAATGCACAGGAATTAGCATTTCAGCACTTAAAGGATAGACTTTGCAGCGCACCTATCCTTTCATTGCCAGAGGGCACAGACGATTTTGTGGTCTTTTGCGATGCATCCATTCAGGGTCTTGGATGTGTGTTGATGCAACGTGACAAGGTCATAGCCTACGCCTCGCGCCAACTTAAAGTTCATGAAAGGAACTACACTACGCACGATTTAGAGCTGGGAGCTGTTGTTTTTGCACTTAAGATATGGAGACACTACCTGTACGGTACCAAGTGCGCCATCTACACCGATCACAGGAGTCTCGAGCATATCTTCAGACAGAAGGAACTGAATATGCAACAACGACGATGGGTCGAGCTACTGAATGACTACGAATGCTCGATCAGGTACCACCCAGGCAAAGCCAATGTTGTGGCTGACGCTCTCAGTCGAAAGGACACTACGCCTAAGCGCGTACGAGCTTTACAACTCACTATTCAATCTAGTCTTCCTGCACAGATACGAGATGCTCAGGTAGAAGCATTGAAACCAGAGAACGTCAGGGCTGAAGCCCTACGCGGCTCAAGACAATGATTAGAACAAAAGGAAGACGGTGCTTACTACGTAACAGGACGCATTTGGGTCCCACTCTATGGCAACCTACGAGAGCTTGTGATGGATGAGGCACACAAGTCTCGCTACTCAGTACATCCTGGTTCGGTTAAGATGTACCACGATATCAAAACTACATACTGGTGGCCTAGCATGAAGGCCCGCATAGCAACTTACGTCAGCAAGTGTTTGACTTGCGCAAGAGTCAAGACTGAATACCAGAAACCTTCAGGCCTACTCCAACAACCTGAGATACCACAATGGAAATGGGAGCAAATTTCCATGGATTTTGTTACTGGCCTGCCTAGATCTCAACGTGGTAACGATACTATTTGGGTGATCGTGGATCGACTCACAAAGTCTGCACACTTCTTGGCTATCAAGGAAACGGATAAGTTCTCCACTCTAGCAGACGTATATCTAAGGGAAGTTGTCTCGAGGCACGGGGTGCCCACCTCTATTATCTCTGATCGCGATGCACGTTTTACTTCTGAACTATGGCAAGCAATGCATAAATCCTTTGGCTCACGTTTAGATATGAGCACAGCCTATCACCCGTAAACGGATGGGCAGTCTGAACGCATCATCCAGACCCTTGAAGATATGCTTAGGGCATGTGTGATTGACTTTGGCAACGGCTGGGAAAAGCACCTGCCACTTGTGGAATTTTCTTATAATAACAGCTACCACACCAGCATTAAAGCTGCTCCGTTGGAGGCATTGTACGGGCGTAAATGCCGGTCACCTCTTTGTTGGGCAGAGGTGGGGGATAGTCAGATCACTGGTCTAGAACTTGTGGTAGACACAACAGAACGAATTGCTCAAATACGACAACGAATGGCGGCAGCTCGTGACTGTCAGAAAAGCTACACCGATAAGGGCAGGAAACTACTTGAGCTCCAGGTTGGGGAGCGAGTACTACTCAAAGTTTCACCCTGGAAGGGTGTGGTTCATTTTGGCAAACGAGGCAAACTTAACCCGCGATACGTCGGACCTTTCGAAATCATAGAGAAAATAGGCAAGGTGGCCTACAAACTGAACCTACCAGCAGAACTCAGCGCAGTTCACAACGTTTTCCACGTGTCGAATCTAAAGAAGTGTCTGTCAGATGAGACCCTCATGGTTCCTTTGAAGGAGCTCACTATCGACGAGCAATTACGATTCGTCGAGGAACCAGTTGAAATTACGGACCGGGATGTTAAGGTCCTCAAGCGCACTAGAATACCTTTCGTTCGAGTTCGTTGGAACTCACGTCGTGGCCCAGAGTTCACCTGGGAACGCGAAGATCAGATGAAACAAAAGTATCCCCAACTATTCGCAAACAGTACAACCACTACTGAGGCTGAAGCTACGGAATTTCGGGACGAAATTCCAGATCAACGGGGGGAGGATGTGACACCCCAGGAAAACCATGCAACTTAACTAGCTTCCTCAGTGAGTACGTGCTAAATTTCGGGACGAAATTTCTTTCAACTTGGGGATAATGTGACAACCCGAGTTTTTGAGGTCTCTATCCGAGTTGACTTAATACTTGTTTGCAAGTGTGTTTATATATAATTGATGTGCAACCTAAGTGTGTCTGTTTATATTAGGTTAAGTGTGTATGTTTATATTATTATGATATTTTGTATAATTTAGAAATGGAACTTGTTAGGCCGAACACCCTCCTCATGAAAACACTACTGGACGAAAACACTCAAGTGTTTTCGTCACCCACATCTTGGCGAAATCTAATGGGCTTTAGGCCCAGTAATGAATCTGTTATATATCACAGCCTGTACGCGATAGTTTCATCGACAAACCCTAATCACATCTCTCTCTCTCTCGTTTTCTTTTGAAACCCTACGGCAACCCTCCTCCCGATTGAAGCCAGATCACTTCTGTTTGATCCTTCTTTGTGCGGTTAGTGATTTACACGTGTAGTTGTTTTCTGTGGTAGACATATAGTGGTGTTGTAAATATGCTCTTGTTTGTGATGCATATGATATATATTGAATTCATGATCTCATGCAAATCTGGATGTCGGTCTAGAGTTTTGACATTATGGTGTAATTGGGGTTTGCGTAGTCTTGTTTCTGTTTGGTTTGGTGTTGTGACTGTTTAGATGTGATCTTCGATTATATCCCTGTTGTTATCTAAATCATATAGATCTTATATGGTATTCTTTAATCTAGGGTGCATGCTAGTGTTGTGATGATTCTGGTTGTATGATATTGATATCATGAGTAAACTGTTATGACTGAATGATGGTAGATGGAATAGATGGATGTGATAGAAATCTCTATGATCTGTTGTGTGATGTATATGGCTTATGTTCGATGTTAATACTGATAATCTTGATTGTATAATGATTGCTGATGTCGAATGATGGCTGAATGGCGATCAAGATTGTATAATGATTTAGTAATTCACATGACCGCGTGCTTTGGTTTGGTTGCATGATATCTTCGGTCCAATAGAAGAGTTCGGTGGATATAATGGTTGGCTATGTTTGTCAGAGGGTATTTAATGTCTTCTTTTATCATGTGATTTCATGACATCAGGAGAGAGGCCATGTGTGTTTATACTAATATGTTGGCCATTACCTATATTTAATTATTTCATATATATCGGTTTGGGTAAACTAGTGTGGGCCGAAATCTTAAAGTGCATGGTCATAGCAAACTGTGATGTTTATGGATTAGGTTGGCAATTAAACTGATCGTTCAACATGTTTAAGGCATCTTATTATGTGATTTGGATTATTTGTTGCATAAAACTAGGTTACAGTTAAAGTCAAGAAATAATAGTTCTAAATCAATGCTGCGATAATTTGACTATATGCAATAATTGTGTTAGCAAATGGTGTATAAACTCAACTATATGAAACTTTACCAACATGTACTGATTGTGTATACGTGCATAACTATAGGACTTGACTGATTTCTTGTGAGCACATAGTTTAGCATACCGAGCAAACCAAGGTGAGTTCACACTTTCTACAAAGCATGGGATTCCCAGGGGTTGGGAATGGGTTAAGGAACATGGATTCCTCGTCCTTTCTTGGGTAGGACAGTACGGGTTCAGGAATATAATTCCTCGTCCTCATGGACAGATAATTTTTACTAGACCAAAACTCTATCACGAAGTCCCTCCTTTTTATATCGACTTAATCGCCGGGCCAATGGCGAGCGGGTCATTAGTTAGATACCGCTATTTTGGTCTGACAAGCCTCACACCGTACCGCAGAGGACGGGCGTGAACTAATGGATCTGGGCACGTCAATGATGATAGACATTGACAGTTCAGGGCACATAAACATGACTACAGTCAGCAGTCGATATGGTAACGAGTCTAGTAGTATATACATGGGGTAGCCCCCACGGCCGAAAATCCAGATAACTAAACATGGGGTAGCCCCCACGGCTGGATTGCCAGAGTAAACGGGAATAAACAAAACACGTTTTCAACTATGGGGTAACCCCCACGGCAGGGATGCCAGTTAAAGGAAACCGTTTTCGAAACAACTTAAAACAAACACCCAACTGTGAACTCGCTCAACATTATTGTTGACTCGTTACTACATGCTTTGCAGGTCAATAGGTACTTAGCTGGAGCTTGCATGGGGAAGAGTCGTTGTGGGACATGGACAGCTGTGTGCCATGTTAAACTTTGGAACATCTAAATTTATGTTTTGGTTTTGAACATTTTGCTTCCGCTCACAACTTAAACTATGTTTTTTTGGACACCAATTGTATTGGTTAGACTTTTATAATTACTTATAAGCTTATTCAGTATGATTGGTGGCTTGATCCTGGTCAGTCACGCCTCCAAGCGGTGATATTCCGCAGGTGGATTTTAGGGGTGTGACAGTTGACACTTACAACCATGACATAATTAAAACTTGTTCACAAACACAACCAAAAGACATGAATAAAAACACAGTTTAAGACTCGTGACCCGTCCAGGCAAAGATCACAATTCCTAAACTCGGATGACACCATTTTTCTTATGCAGCTTGACGACATCGCATACCTTGCCAGATCCTCTAATTTCCTGAAATACATGTAAGTTGAAAAATCAACAAAAGTTGAGCGAGTTCATGTAAAAGTGAGTATGTAAACCTTTGTAATATGTTTGTATGTATGAAAATCCCTGGTATGTAGCAAATAAGGAAAAAAAAAAAAGAGATCACCATTGGGTTGCAAAACCAATGATATGTGTGAAGTGCTGTAGGACGACTCAAACCTAGCAGATTTATGCGTCGGGCTCAAAGTCACCCCGAAGTCCGTACAGTGGGCCTGGAGTTGGGCTCGCTACACCCAGATAGATCTACCGCTAATGACCCTCGGTCCTACAATGAGGATTAATGGCCTCTAGTTCCAGCCTACCCACTCACATGATCTAAGTAGTAAACCCTCCTTAAGCTAACCATACCATGTATAAAAGTATCCGTAATTACTGTAACATGTATTCCACCCCCAAAGTATAAAAACTGAAAACAGTTAAGAGAAAAGGGGGACATGAACTCACTGAAGTGCGTCTCGAAATAGTCAATCCCAAATCAACCTGCTGCGTGACGACCTACACGTACTAACTTCTATTAGACGGATGGCCGTGCCTTGGCTTAGGGTTTAACGTTTTATTGGAGAAATAGTTAGGTAACTATTCCGTGTTCACACTTCTTATATATTTAATAAATATATTCCTTCCCAAGGATGGGGGTTTTAATACATGTGTGTTTTATAATTCCGAAAATATATTTTTAAGTCTCACTTGAAAATATATTTTAATCACTTGTCTAAAATATTCTAACTCCAAAATATACATATTTTTCCCAAAAATATTATATTTTACTTCATACCATTTCCAAAATACCCATTTAAGAGGATTTTCCGAAAATACATAAGTTACATTTTTAAAGTTCGCGTTATATTCCGATACTTATATAACTTAAATATTTATTTGTGATAGCGTTAGTATTATTTTGGAGTCGTGATTTCATAATATACTCCAGTTATATTATTTTTGCCCTAAAAATAATATATGCAGTTCACAAAATAATCACATAATCACACAAGCGTTTCATTATGAAATATATATTCTGAATATATATTTAACAAGTTTTATTTACGAAAATCCACCTCCGACACTTTGTAATTTTTGAAATAAAAATCATGGCGAAGTTTATTTTGAAAACCAAGTTAAAAACACATTTATAAACATTTGTTACAAAAATATTTCTAAGTGTTACATTTCTGGAAAAATTTCGCCAGAGTTTCCTCTGTAACCGGAGGTGTCCACGCTTACAAGCGTATCATTTTCTTTTCAAAATTTCAATCAACGATCATCAATCAACAATATAAAACCTTTAATCACTATCTTGACAAAAACAACCCTAAATCATAAACTCATGAACTTGAATGTTTTGTAAAAATATGTAGTAACTTTCTAGCATATTTAATAGATCTTGTTATCTTTAAAAATAAAATTAGTTTCTTAAAAACTTTATTTTTAAAGATCTTGAAGTTTCACAACTTCTAGTCATGATTTACCAAAAATATTTCTTGTTATATTTTTCTTGTGACACAAGTGTTTACACACTTGTTTATTCACTAAAATGATTTTAGTTTATGTAAGGTCCGGGTTTTAACAAATCTTGCATCTGTCACTTGGTTCTTCCGAAGAACCACTTTAGATCTTTAGATCTACTTGTTTAGAACCTTATTTTACAAGAAAAATTACATTTACTCAAGTTCATGTTTCATGAGTGGAAGGGTTCATCATCTTTTATAATTTCAACACTAACATACTACTAGTTCATGTTCTTGAACATGATCTAGTATGGTTAGATGATGATCCATCCCACTTTTAATAACAAACAACATCAAATAATCATACTACCCAAGATCAAACATGATTTACACACATATCTCTTCTTTATCCAACTTATTCATCTTTTGTCCAAGACTTTATGTTATGTTCTTTAGTGTTTCAAATTTTTAACCATTAAATCACTTATTAACCACCATAAACAAGATCAAGATGATGTTTAGAGGCACTTACTACTAGCTCAAGGCTAGGGAAGAAACAAGACGTAATTGAGGTGGATAAAAGAAATCTAGAGAGGTCCTTGCACTTCTGAAAGCACCAAGCTTGTTTGTTGATCCTATTGCACCTTTGTATGTATGAGAATGGCTTGAAAGAAGGTTGATGATGGTGGTAGTATGGTGAGGTGGTGGCGGCCGAGAACAAGCAAGGGAGGAGAAGAGAGAGCAAGTTTGATGTTGGTGTTTTGATGAGAGAGAATGATTAACTCAAGTGTAAATTTATAAACCCATTAACCTTATTATCCATCATGTAATGTGTCATCTAGATACTAAACATAGGTGAATATAATAATCAAGAAATGGCAAGGGGTGGGTCACCCCTTGGAACCGTCAAAATGAGGGGGGGTATGGGTTGGGTGGTGTAATGGTTAGTTAGGATCTAGTAGAAATCCAAGGATTCTAGTTAGTATGTTAAGTGTGTGTTATTAATATAAAGGGTGTTAGGGTGTTCGGGGACCCTAACTAGCTCAGAAAAATATAAACAATGTCTTTGGCAAAATTTTTATGTTCCGGGTAAAGTCCGGTTGTTCGGTTGGATATTGATCCGTTAAAGTGTCAAACAAAGCTTTAAAGTGTCTTTAATATTACTTTTAGTGACACAGTAAATTCCCGACACTTTGGAAAGTGTCTAGTATTATTTTACCAAGTTATTGCACTTTACTAGTTATGTTAAATGCTGAATTTTGATTACTAATGCAGAATTCTGCACTTTAAGTAGGTTTTAGGCACTTCCGGGCACTATAACTATCACCTAGTGACGCAGTTTAATGATCCTCACATCCCTACACTCCCTACCAGTGTAGTACTTCATTCCCGGCTCATACTGGCCTTAATAACAACGTCTGTCTAGTGCTGGCAATGTCAGCATGTTTACTGGGTTATCCGTTTAGTGTGCTAACTGTGCTTTTGTGCATCAAGGTTGTCACTAATGTTTGTGTGTAGATAATAGAGTGATAGTATAAAAATGTGATGCATGAGTATGTATGTACCAGAAATCAAGAAACAGTTTAACCACAATTGTAAGCAAGCACAGTAATTAAGCATTAATTAAATATTAATTAATTGTACGGATACCCGATTTTGTGAGGGTTGTCACATGTGAACTGCTCTGTGAAAGACATTGAATGCTTGTTTGTTAACAAGATTGGATTCAAAGCTGAAGATAAAGAGCAAGCCATGCAATTTCAGAAGGTTGTTTCGATCTGCTTCCAAAACGGTATTAATGCTGACAATAAATGGACGTCAAAGTGGCGAGAGATTGAGAAAGAGGAAGCGTTGAAAGCTGAGAAAGAAAAGAAGGAACAAGAAGAAAAAGATCGAATGCTTCATGGTAAATTCATGAAAGAACAAGCTGAAGAAAGACAGAAAGCTGTTAGAGAGAACGAGAAGCTTAGGAAGTTGCTGATGAAAAAGCCTAAGCAGAGGGAAGAAAAGTTTAAGTCGCTGTGAAGAGCTAAAGACCTGACTGAAGACTCCGGCAATATCCAAGGGGGAGTTTGTTGGTGCATAATGTCTATAGCCTACGTCTAAAGTCTAGGTCATGTCGGTAGCTTGTATAGGGTCAAAAATGTAATTTTATGGTATTTTGTAGTGATTTCGCTTGAAATGACACATGGTAATTTCAAACGAAATCAGCAGCCTATAAATAGGCAGTTGTAGTTTCTCATTTGGCACGGAATTAGTTGTGTTGTAACGAAGTGCTGCCCGATTTTCAAGTCAAATATAAATGAGAAGCTTGTTTTAAGTATCATACTCTGTTTCTACACCTTTCTTACACTGATTCTAGGCTGTTTGTTTGTTTCCGCCTCTCAAACAGCTGTGTATTGATTCTGATTAACTCATTAGGTCGCCAAAACGATCCTACAGGTGTCAACGTTTCAGAAAATTATGTTGTGTTATTTTTAAACTTAATCAATGGATGAACTTCTTATGGTTTTATCATATAGCATTGTTATGATTGAATGCTATGGTAATAAGAGGTCACACCAATAACCATGCTTCCGCAAAAGTCAGGGTGTGACACATGTGCAGTTGCAGATCTTGTTCTCACACCATCTGCAGGGTTGCCAATGATGTCAGAATGAACATGTCCTTTGATCCATCTTAACTTGTGTGAAAAGTTGTTGGTTCTGATGGATTTGAAGTTTCCCCCTGAACAGGTGCCTCATTTGTGTGTAAGATATCAGAATTCTGAGTTTCTGATGTACTACACCTTTGTTCTGCAGAGTTAGTACATGAAGAATCTTTTGATTTGTTTTTGAAAGAATTATCATGTTCTAGGAAATCTTCAGTTATCATTTCAAAGAGTTGTTCATAATTTTCTTATTTGTCAGAAAAAATTATTTCTTTCATGTATTCATCAGAAACCTCTGTTTCTGATGAGTCATCAAATGAAACATACAGACTTTCTCTGATTGTCCTTGTATTGAGAATAAAGTTTCGATATGCTTTTGAGGACAAAGAATAACCAAGAAAAATACTTTTTTCTGCTTTTCTGTCAAATTTTTCAAGGCTTTCAAAATCATTAAAAATAAAACATCTACAACCAAATGTATGCAAAAATTTTATACTTGGAATTCTTCCATTGATAATGTTGTATGGTATTTTGCTGTGCCTTTTTGTTGATTATGGTTCTGTTTTGGGTAAAACATGCATTTGCTATAGCTTCTGCCCAAAAATGAGTGGGCAGCTTAGCATAAGCAAGCATAGTTCTGGCAGCTTCTACCAAGGTCCTATTCCTTCTTTCAACCACCCCATTCTGTTGAGGTGTTCTGGGAGCAGAAAAATCATGAGAGATTCCTTTACTTACAAGAAAATTCTCAATTTTTGAATTTTTAAACTCTGTTCCATTGTCTAGTCTGATCCTTCTGACTGTTAGTTTTAACAGATTTTCAATTTTCTTGATAAAATTAATGATCAGATCAGGAGTTTCACTTTTCTTTCTCAAAAATTCTACCCATGTGTACCTGGAAAAGTCATCTACTATTACTAGTATGTATTTCTTTCCAGAAAAACTTTCTGTACTTATGGGTCCACACAAGTCCATGTGTAAAAGTTCCAAATTTTGTGAAATAGAAGACTCCGAAATTGATTTATGTGAGCTTCTCTTGGATTTACCCATCTCACATGATTCACAAATTTTATCCTTCTTTGAGGATATCAAAGGTAATCCTTTTACCAGACCTTTGCTTGCTAATTTACTTAGGTTTTTGAAATTTAAGTGGGCTAGCCTTTTGTGCCATAACCAACTACTACCTTTGTTGATTTTTGAAAATAAACATAGTTTTGGATGTTCACTTTCTTCTTTGAAATCAAAATAGTAAATTGATTTTCTTATTCTTTTCCCACTTAAATAGATTTTATTATCATCTATACCTATTAACAAGCATTTTTCTGGTAAAAAGGTTACCTGAAAACCTTTGTCACAGAATTGAACACAACTCAGCAAATTATACTTTAAGCCTTCAACATAGGCTACTTTCTCTATGGTCAAACATCCATACCTTATGCATCCATATCCCATGATCCTCCCTTTTACTCCATTTCCAAAATTTACCATTCTACCCGGCTTTGAAACAAAGTTGCTGAGTAAGCTCCTGTCCCCAGTCATGTGCTTGGAGCTTCCTGAGTCACAGTACCCGATCTGCTGCACATGATGGTCCTGAAATGGAATGATTAGAGGGTTTTTGGTACCCAGGCATGCTTGGGTACTTTTTCTGATGGGATCCTAATCAAATTATTTTTTCTTGTTGGTTTTTCTTCATAAATTCTGTTATATGCTGAGCCATAAACAGATTTTGCATTTTTCTTTTGAAGATGGTGTTGAACAAGCTTCAGTATGTCAACACACATACAAGATTTATCAAAATTTTCTGATATTTTTTCTTGTGATGGAATGAGTGGATAATTTTGAAAAGATGAGTGAACTGCTTCTGGAATCTTTACAAATTCTTGACTGCATTCACTTATGTTTGCTTTGAAGTTTGGTTTTTCAAAAGAGTATTCAGAACAGGTTGACTTGCAAGATTCAGAATCAGATTCTGATGAAAATTTATCAGAAATCTGATGAGTTGCTTTTACAAAGACAGTGGATTTATTTCCTTTTGATTTTATATATCCTAAACCCTCTCCTTTGTTCTTTGGTGTGGACTCAATGAAATTTATAAATTCCTTGGCTTGTTGAAAACCTCTTACATTAATTTCTTTATCATTGATTTTCTTGTAAAGATCTTTTCTTTCATTTTCATAGAACTCAATTTTAGCTCTGTGATCTAAACTTTCTTCTATGAGTAATTGGTTTTCAAGAATGATTTTATTCATAGTCCTTTGCAACTCATCAGATTTTCTAATATCTGATTGATGTTTTTCTTGCAGATTTAGAAAATCTGACATGAGCTTGTTTAGCTTGTGTTCAAGATCAAGATTGTCTAAATTTACCTTTTGTTCTGAAGTTTCTGGTAGATTTTCAGAGAGTGCCATGAGGCAGAAATTTGCCATTTCTTCTTCTTCATCATCAAAAGAATCATCAGATAACCATGTATCTGTTCCTGTAATTAAGCTAACTTGTTGCTGCTTCTTTTCTTCTTCAAGCTTTTTCTCATGATAAGCAACATCCTTGAGCTTTTTGGTCTTGTGTTCTGATGCATAGTGACCTCTCTGCTTGCACTTGTAACACACAACTTCAGCCTTCCCTTTATCCTTAGATCTAATTTCCTCTTTAGATCTCCCATCCATCCTTCCTCTGTCACTTCTCTGGTATCTCTGGCTTCCTCCCCTCAACCTCTGCTTAGATGTTTTGGTGAGCAGTGCTATTGCTTCAGCAAAAGCTGAAAAATCTGATGATGTATCAGAAATTTCAAGATTTTAGCTGTTTGATGGTTGTGGATCATTGGTAGGTGTTGATCTTTGTGATTTTGAGATAAGAGCTAAAGATCCCCCCCCCCCCTTTGAATGGTTTCTTCAAATATTTCTTCCTCTCTGGGGATCAAAATGATGTATAAGTCATGGAGACTCATGTTTCCTAGTTCTAAGGTTGAGGACAAGGTCATGGTTAGACTTCTCCATTCTCTAGGAAGGGCATCAAGAAATTTTATGTTTCTTTCATCATTTGACTTTGTTATTCCAAATTTCTTTAGCTCGTTTAAAAGTTTTGTGAATCTTAGATATGTATCATTTAATCTTTCATTTGGCAAACTTTTAAACCTCTCATAAGATGAGACATTGTTTGTTCTTTTGTTTCTTCTCATCCTTTCTCCTCCTTCACAAAGATTTTCCAACTGATCTCATATTTCCTTGGCTGATGCACATGCATCAACTTGTGAAAATATGTCATTGGGGATGGCCATTATTAAAAGTGATTTTGCCCTTTCATCCCCATCCACCTTTTCCTTGTCTTCCTCACTCCAAAGTATTTCACTTTTGGGAGCTCGGGAGGCAGGGATAGCAGGTGATTGGTCAGTTGCTGGAATAGCTGGTATTTCAGTCATTGGTATATGTGGACCCCTTTTAATGGATTGAAACAGAACTCGGTCATGACCATTAAGGAAATTGACAATCCTGATTTTCCATTGGGGGTATTCCTCTCTGACCAGAGTCGGAGGTTTGGACATAGAACCAATGTTAAAAGCATTATTCCAGGATTGAAAGCTGGCCATATTTAGAGAAAAGAAGATGAGCGATTGATCGGTTGAAAATAATTTATTCAATCTGCTCTGATACCAATTGTTGGACCCAGTATGGCCTGAACAACTTCTTTTCACGTAATATGGCAAGTGATTTCAGTAGATGTTAAAAAGATGTGTGGAAATGGAAATCAGACTTTCAGAAACAAGACCTACAGAATTATCAAGTTTATATCACTTTGAAACAAAATGGTTTACAAGGTGATTGTAAGATTATTATCTAATACAAATGAATCTTGAATTCTGTGGGTGAGAGGGCAATGGAGTTTTGATGTATGTGTGAATGCTAAGCTTCAAACTCAATTATCTTCTGCTGGTTGAGCCTTCTATTTATAGAAGGCTGGGTGCATGAATAAACAATAGTTTATTCATGCAATAAGTCCTGCAAAAAGTAGCCATTTGACATATTCTTTGAATCTAACGTTCAAGTTGCCTTTTTCATCATGATATTTAATAATGTCAACTTGCTTCGGTAAGTGTGGCAGGATAGAGCTGATTTCAGACAAGTGGGGTATTTCATCAGAATTTCTGATAAACCACTTCATCAGAAATTCTGGTGAACAAATCATCAGAAAAATCCTGATGATCAGAATCGTCAGAAACTGATGATATTTCATCAGAAATATCATCATATCCATCAGAAATGACCTTCTCTGATAATCCAATTCAGCTCTTGATCAACTTGTGATTCTTTGAAGTAGATGCTGTACATTTCAGTTGTCCTATCCGATCTTCTTCTTCTTGTTGTGATCTTCAGGACTGTTATCTCTTCATAGATCCAGTTGATTGTGATTTTCTTCAATACTTACAAATAAAGTTTCCTAACACAGCTTCTTGCGTCGGACAATTTTATTCATCAAAGAAATACGAACATCGTGCGAGGTTAATCAGAGGCACAAGTTTGGCATGTTGACACTTTTGGTCCTTCCACATACACCACTGTATTGGACATGATTTTGCGAGGTGCTACAAGGTCCGCCAATGCTTATATTATATTACGATAACAAAAGCACTAAAAGTGCTAGATACATTCTATTCTAGTGAATGTTTAAAAAGAAAAAAACTACAATGGAAAAAGTTTATAAGGCTACTCGGTATGGGTGAGTCTCATCCTTGGAGGATGACCCTCCACATAAGCACCACGTTTCATGACCAATGAGAGACCGTTAGCGAATAAAATTTACATCAAGTCAACTCATTAAAACAAAACATTACCACATGTTTGCTAAAAAAAAGACTAAAACGATGACAAAACTGTAATTTTGAACTGTGAGAAAAATCGTAATTTTGAGTGGGGGTAAAATCGTAATTTGCTAAAAGCTACAACGATGGCAAGACGGTAATCTTGAACTGAGGGTAAATCGTAATTTGTCAAAAGCTATAACAATGGCAAAACTGTAATTTTGAACTGTAATTTGTCAAAAGCTATAACAATGGCAAAACTGTAATTTTGAACTGATAATCCCCTCCAAGGATGAAACCAAGGAAATGGAGGATGAGCCTACCCCACCAAGTTAATTTTTTTTTTTACTTTTGGCAAATTAGATATTAATTCATACTAGATAAATGGTAAATATAACAATTAAAGAACAGGTAAATTATTCATACTAGATAAATGGTAAATATAGCAATTTTTTTACATAACTAATTTGTTGATTTTCCTTTTCTGCGAATTTTGTTTCGCGAGCTCGATCTCATCTATAGGCGGAGGTATGGTGTTCTACGGCGGAGTGGAATCAAGAGACCATGGGTGGATGATTGGGGCGGAGAATCCGGTTTGCCGACGGGTGGATGACGACCACTAGCTCAATACACGAAGCATAACAGCACTATCTTCTATGCTTCACTATCTTCATCGTCTTCATCTTTGAGAACACCCACAATAAGACACAATAGAGAAAAAAAATAAGAAACAACAAAGAAAAAAAGAAGTATTTAAATGAGGCACAGGGACTGAAGCAAACAAATTGTTAAACATTTAGGGCCAAGAGGGAACTCGATCTCATCTATAGGCAGAGGTATGGTGTTCTACGGTGGAGTGGAATCAAGAGACCATGGGTGGATGATTGGGGCGGAGAATCCGGTTTGCCGACGGGTGGATGACGACCACTGGCTCAATACACGAAGCATAACTGCACTATCTTCTATGCTTCATTATCTTTATCGTCTTCATCTTTGAGAACACCCACAATAAGAAACAACATAGAAAAAATAAGAAACAACAGAGAAAAAAAAAAGAAGTATTTAAATGAGGCACATGGACTGAAGCAAACAAATTGTTAAACATTTAGGGCCAAGAGGGAAAAAGAATGATGGATAAATAATGTAAATATCACAGACTTTGATCTTTAAGAGTTTATAAATAGGCTAGTTTACTAGCACATGCATTAAATTTGGTAAACCTAACCGAAATACTAATTATGGACATAATTGAAGAAAAAGACAATAACCGAAATATTAATTTTATTCAACAAAACCTATTTCTAGGCTAAATTACATAAATAATAAAAACCAATAATATATAATATTGATATGCCAATGACTACCAGCTCAGCTAGTAAGAGATATCAAGGTTAATCCACAGGTCACGGGTTCGACCCAAGCCAATGAGGTTCCTGCACGGGGCTTAGGCCAGACCGACCGGGAGGTACCTCATTGCGGACCGACGGATTCGAACCTGAGCGGGTACGCCTAGAAGCGGCCAAGGTAATCGGTTAATCCACTCCTTCCAAAAAAAAATATAATATAGATATACTATTAACACGTTTTGCAATGATTATTTTTTAAGTTATGGGTCCTTCTTTTACCCTTCTTGCGCATTCCCATTATTTCACAAATTATCGACCCCGCATCCAAACACCATATATCTACCCCTCATTCCCATTACGTTTGTTAAAATCTTCATATATTTACCAAGCATTAATTGAGAAAACTGGTTTCTCCTTGGTTCTCTTTTGTGTTGTGCTTTGTTGATGGTTATCAGAGTAAAGTTTCCGTACAAATAATTTTAACGTACTAAACGTACGAATAGCATGAAAAAGGCAAAAAACGCGATACAGCATTTTCGTAAATATTTGCTTGTAGGGTAATTATCAAAATTACTCTACAAATGATCATGTAGAGTAATTTTGATCTTGTAGAGTAATTTTATAAAATGTTCTTATAGAGTAATTTTGATCTTGTAGAGTAATTTTATAAAATGTTATTTTAGAGTAATTTTGATCAAAAAACTGTATCTCACGAAAAAAACCCCCAAAAAACCTAACACCCCCCCCCCCCCCCACCCCGCCAAAAAAAAAAAAAAAAAAACCTAACCCCCCTTCCCCCTACCCCACAAAAACCTAACCCCCCCACCCAAACTAAATGCTAAAAACTAAGGGTCGTATTAATAGCACACCTGACCCCTGAAATCGACACCCTCAATACGCACCGTATAGGTCTATACGATGCGTATTACTTTTTCAATTTCTAATAAAGACTGATGTGTCAGATTTTGTCTATTTGACTAGACCTATACGGGTCGTATTGGTTAAGTTTTTTTTTTTTTACAAATTTTTTTATACATTTGTTTTAAATAAAAACTTCCTTAATTTTTTTTAAGAATACAATGTACAATGTAGTATAGTATAGATGAGGTATAGGTCATGTATGAGCATGAGTCGTATTGGTTAAGTCTTGTTTTTTACAATTTTTTTATACATTTGTTTATGGTTTTAACATAGTTTTCTAAAAAATATTTATTTTTTTAAATAAAAACTTCCTTATTTTTTTTTAAGAATACCATGTATAATGTAGTATAGTATAGATGAGGTATAGGTCCTGTATGAGCACGTGTCGTATTGGTTTTTTTTTACAGTTTTTTATACATTTGTTTATGATTTTAACAAAATTTTCTAAAAAAATGTTTATGTTTTTAAATAAAAATTTCTTAAATAAAAATTTCTTAATTTTTTTTTAAATACCATGTACAATGTAGTATAGATGAGGTATAGGTCTTGTATGAGCATATATAGGTGTTGTAAATGCCCCGTATATTTTTTTAATTTTTTAAAAAATACCATGAACAACGTGTAATCCAGAGGTCGGTCTCGGGTGGGCATAAGATCCGTTGGCCCTATAATCGGATCTGTGACTCAGTGGAAGATATGATTAATGTAAGCGTGCCGTAAAGTTGCATCTTTTAGAGAAAGACCATTAAAATATGCTAAAATACGCCGAAATACGTTAAAATACTCTAAACTACGCTAAAATAGGTCAAAATATGATAAAATATGCGAAAATACCCTAAAATACTCTAACGTACGCTAAAATACTCTAAAGTACGCTAAAATATGCGAAAATACGTTAAAATACGCTAAAATACATGAAAATATGCTAAAATACATTGCAGTACACTAAAATACGTCAAATTAGGATAAAATACGCTGAAATACGTTAAAATGCGCCAAAATAGGTTTAAAATAACCTAAAACCGGCTAAAATAAGCTAAAATACGTCAGAATACGCTCATATATGTCAAAATACTCTAAAATACGCAACAATACGATAAAATACGTCAAAATACGCAAAAATACGTCAAAATACGCATCTAATGATATTTTCACGCGCATATACATATAACACAGCATTATACAATACAAGTGGTTCTCAAACAAAATTGTACGTAATCATAGAATACGATAATTGCACGCAACCGAACGTCACCGAAACGACGCATGTTGAAGGTATACCTCATAAAATGACAAAATATGCGAAAGTTTGTCAAAAAACGACACGTATACTCGTCGAACTGAGGAAAACACGATAAAAACAAATTTTCTTATTATGCCATATATGATCGTATAGGCCTATGTTGTATCGTATATCAGATTAAATAAGTATCGTATAGGCCTATATGATGCGTATTAAACTCTGAATTTCTCAAAAAATACCCCTGAATTTATCAAAAAAACATGGGTATTTCAGTAATTTCGGGGATATAATACGCATCGTATAGGCTTATACGGGTCTTATTGGTTAAGGTTTTTTTTTTTTTTTACAAATGTTTTTATACATTTGTTTATGGTTTTAACAATGTTTTCTAAAAAAAAAATTAAATGAAAACTTCCTTAATTTTTTTAAGAAAACCATGTACAATGTAGTATATAGATGAGGTATAGTGTCACACCCCAACCAATGGCGGAAACATCGGGCGCGGCACTAAGAGAATCAGATTGCTCAAGAGAATCCACAACACTAATTGTTTCAGTATAGATTAATCAAAATTTCATAAAATTGTCTAAAAACATCAACCACAATTCACAACCCACATAATATATCCAAAATAACATAGCGATTCAAATATTGTCCGAATTTGTCTAATTAACTAGAATGAGTTTCTAAGCATCATCCTAGCTTGTTTTCCTCAGCATCCAAACTTATCAACCTGCAACATGTATTAAAATAAAATCAACAAAAATGTTGGTGAGCATACAAGTTTGAATACATAGCATAATAGTTTAAAAACACATATCCAACATGAATACATATCACAAGTTTCAACATGCTAGTTTACGTGGTTTAAATGGTAACCCAAGTTTCCAATGCGTTAACGTGCCTTTCCTACTCCGACGCATCGAAGAGGAGGTAAAAGAATCAAAACTTAACAAAACTCCCAAGACTAATGGAGAGGTGCATTACCCCTATAGCACTACAATTGTTAAGGCGAGCCACACATAAGAATCAAACGTTCACATAGCATAAAAGTCTCAAGTATCACAAGTATCATGTTTTAATGTTTAATACGGATAAAGTATGTTTCAAATAAGTTTCAAGTGTCAAGTGTCTTGATAATAGAATACATGTTGCATCCCAAAAGTGTTTAAAACAAAAAGGGATCCAATATACTCACAGTGGGTGCTTATAACCAAACACTGCTAAATTGGATCGAAGGGAGCGCTGGATCAGACTGCGTGCGGGGAACAGAGCATTAGTCCTCTAAGTGCTGACCCGGTCAGGAACAGAGTGTCGAATGGTGCGAAAATCGAGTTAAAGTATCAGACAGACTACCTGAGCGGATGGTCATCCGGACGGATGACCATTCAATCGGATGGTCATCCGAGCGGATGACCATTCGAACGGATGGCCATTCGAACAGTGGGTGTTTGTGAACTGTTAAAGTTTTCAATGTTCTGTTCATAGTGTCCTATAAAACAAACAACAAGTGTCATCATAATCAGATCATCTGGATGAATGTTCATCCGATCGGATGGCCATTCGGACAAATGGTCAGTGAGTGAAGTTTTGTGGAATTTTCTAAGTTTGGGTTTATCAGTGACGGTGCGTCGACGTGTCAAACAACCCCTTTGTGAACCGACGAGCTGTTTCTGATGAAGTTTCATGTTTGGAGTGTCATTCAGCCCGTTCTCCGATGGAATTCAGTTTTCAACCCGACTTTTGACTAACGAACGAGTCAAGAGTCTGTTTGAGCCTAATTTCACTGAGGTTTTGCATAAAAATTGAAGAAAAGTTCGAAAACCAGTTGTAAAATGTGATGTTCATCAGATCTGAGCCGGAAACATGTGAAAATCCGTCAGATCTGGTGTAAGAGCGTGAGATTCCTTTAGATTTTGCTGAAAAGTTGTGAAAATATTTTAGATCTAAGGCCGTTATTGGTTAAATGGTGCTCCACAACAGTTTGCATAACTAACTGAGTGGAAACCACCTTCAAGAGGCCCAAACCAGTTGATTTTTGAGAAAATGTTGAAGTGTTCGTGTGATTTTGATGAAGAATGTGGCGTAGAAGTGATGAATGATGAAAGTTGTACAAGATTTGAGGAGAAACACTTATGGAATAGCCTTGAATCTTGATTAGAGTGACTGAGAGTGTGTGTGGTCGAATGGCAGGGCCAAAGGTGAGAATGAAGTGTCAAGGGTTCTATTTATAGGTGATAGTGACATCTAAGTCGGTGTGAGTGTGCAAGGGGTCGGATGGCTTTCCGGTCGAATGTCCATTCGGACAGCCGAGAGCCGGTTGCTAGTTTTCCGACTTTGGTTCGTTTTGCAAGATAGGTTAAGTGTTGCGTTGCGTATTATATCGAGTAACCATTACATGGTATGATTATATGATTAATACAAAAGTTTTCGTGTTTCAAGTCTGCGTTTAAGCTAGTTTCCTGTTCTATAAGTATCAAGTTTCTCGTTTTACAAAGTATCAAAGTTTCTCGTTCAATAAGTATCAAGTGTCAAGTTTCTAGTATCACAAAAGTCAAGTATCACAAGAGTCAAGATTCATAGAGTTCATGTTTAAAGCATCATAAAAGCATCAGAAAATAATCGCATAGAGTAACATAGTGTAAAAGTTTCACATAGTTTAACATGATCAAGATTTAAATAGTTCATTAAACATCACAGGATAGGAAGCATTGACGAGACTTGCCAATAAGATAAGAGTTTCGAAACGCTGGGCGTTACAGTCTCCCCTCCTTAAGGAGATTTCGTCCCCGAAATGTAAGAGGAAGACTGCTCGAAGAGTTGTGGATACTTGGTTTTCATCTCACTCTCGAGTTCCCAAGTGAATTCGGTGCCACGCTTTCCTTCCCATCGCACCTTAACTATGGATATTTTGCTGCACCTCAACCGCTTGGTATCTCGGTCCACGATGTCGACCGGTTTTTCCACAAAGTGAAGAGTCTCGCTTATTTGAAAGTCTTCGATGGGAACCTGAAGATCTTCATCTGCTAAGCACTTCCTGAGATTAGAAACGTGGAACGTCGGATGTACATTGCTAAGCTCCTGAGGCAAATCGAGTCGGTAAGCCACCTTGCCAATCCTTTCGAGTATCTTGAAAGGACCCACATAGCGAGGGGCAAGCTTTCCCTTTTACCAAAGCGTATAAATCCTTTCCAAGGAGATACTTTGAGTAGAACGTGATCTCCAACATTGAATTCCAGACGCTTACGCCTTTTGTCAGCATAGCTCTTTTGTCTGCTCCTAGCCTTGATCAAGTTATCACAGATTTGATGAATTTTATCCGTCGTCTCTTGAATGATCTCAGGGCCAGTAAGTTGCTTGTCACCAATCTTGTCACACCCCGATATTTCCACGTATTACCGGTGGGCCCGGTGGGGAGTATCGTGACGTAGTTGATATCATCATAGTCAATTAATCACAGTTTAATGCATAGTGGAAGTCTAAAAATAATTATACAAACCGATTTGAAGGTAAAATAAAATATTACACAACGGATTGTAAGTGGATCCACAGGCAGATCTAAAACAGAAAGAAATATTGTTCAACAGATTTTAAGTATCAAAAGCTTGCAAGACTCTTTATTTGATGCTAGGAGTAGCCAGCCCATTACACGTAGTACCTGCACTTAATCTTTTTGAAAAATACGTCAGTTTACACTGGTAAATACAATTAACCGACTCTTTTGAAAAACATTTATAAAATTTATTTGGATGCACAAGGAAAAAATCTTTTATAACTTGGGACAATTATTTAAAATAATCTTGTATACAGATTTATATGTTTGTCGTCCATTCAGGGCCCGGTTAGAAGAGCCGAGACAAGATTAATAGACACACCACTAATATAATCCCACGACGAGTTATCCTCAACGAGTGGTTATTGTGACAACCCTCATAAATCCAGGTATCCGTACAATTAATTAATATTAATTAATGCTTAATGACTGTGCTGGATTATACATAACTGATTTCTGATTACTGCATCATACTTACATGTACATCACATATTACATAATGTCACCTTATTATCACATGCAAACTTATTGACATACATGATGCACAAAACACGGTTAGCACAGTTAACTGATAGAACGGGAATATGCTGACGAGGTTCAGTACATAGACAGACAGTGTTTTGAGACCCAGTATGGGCCAGGGACAAGGTACTACACTAGTATGGTGTGTAGGGAAGTAAGGACCATAAAACTACGTCACTAGGTGATAGATAAAGTGCCAGAAAGTGCCTAAAATCCACTTAAAGTGCAGAATTATGCATTTTTCAGCAAAATTCAGCTTTTTAACAAGCTAGTTACATGCAAAAATTTGACTAAATGGTCCTGAATGCTTTCCTAAGTGTCGGGAATTAAAAGCGTCATGAAAGGTAACATAAGGATTATTAAACGGAATAGCTAGACACTTTAACGAACCGGTATCTAACCGAACAACCGGACACTACCCGGAACACTAAAATTATACTAGAAACATTGTTTAATTATTTCTGAGCTAGTCATGATTCCCGAACACATTAACACCCACTAAAATATCTAGAAACTAACTTAACTAACTATACACTTGATTTTGAACTAGTAAGTAATCAACTAGTTACAAGTTACACTTAGACCCCCCCCCCCATGCTATAATCGGCCATCACCACCACCATCCCTCAAAGATTTGATTTCTTTTTTTTTATTGGATCTTGCTTGCTCTTGTTGCCAAAATATTTAGAGTGAAGGTTATAAGTATGGCATGAGATCTCTAAAGATCATCATATTTCACACACTAACACACACCCACCTTTCTTCTACTCTCTCCCTCTCCTTTCGGCTGAGCATAGTGCCGCCACCACCACCACCTTACATCCATCATCCACTCATTCCATATACTCTCAAGGGTGTAAGAAGGTGTCTTATGAAGCTTGGTGCTCTTGAATCTTGAAGAACCTCCATTGCTTGCTTTTATCCACCATTTTCATCATCTTCTTCATCAAGTGTTCTTCCCTAGCTTAGAGCTAGTAGTTAGACTCTCATAACCTTTCTTACTACTAATTTTGATTGGTTAAAAGATGTAGTATGTTGTAATCACTAGAACACTAAAAGAACATAATCTTGAATCATGAACATGAAGCTTACATATGATGAAATCTTGTTGAAATAATGTTGTTTAGGGTATGTATGATACTTGTTTGATTACTTGAGATTATGATGTTGATCATCATAAGGAGCTTGCTAGATTGTGATTAAACACATGATCTAGCAAGTTAGAGGCTGATTATGTGATAACACAAGAAGATCATCCTCATACATAAGCATGAACTTGAACAAAAAGATGATTTCTTGGAAAATAATGAACAAAGTAAGCTAGTAATCTTATGAATCTAAGATTTATGAATGGCATTTCGAAAGAACCAAGTTAAAAATATGATTTTTAGAAGATCATGGTTCTTACTAAAACCTACACTATTTTTGGTGGTAAAACAAGTGTAGAAACATTAGAGAAGCAAGAAGATCCATAAAGAAATGTTTTTGTAAAATATGTTTACAAGTTGCAAACATTCATATCTTTCAAGAATGAGATTTTTTAAGAATTAAACACACTTTAAGGGGTAACTAAACCTACTAAAAACACTACCAAGTTACTACAAGTTTTTGTGAAGGATCAAGTTCATGTTGTTATGTAAATTGTATAGTTTTTGCACTTGGTAAGTTTAAGTTGTTTAAGGAATGATTATTGTGATGATTTTTGAAAAGAAAATGATATGCTTTAATAGAATGGACACCTCCATTTTTAGGGGAAACTATGGCAAAATTTTCTAAAAATATAAACACTTAGAAAAATATTTTCTAACAAATATTTACAAGTGTATTTTGATCATAAGTTTTCAATATAAACTTTGCCATAATTTTTTTAACAAAAATACAAATATTGGAGGTTGGTTTTTATAAATAAAAATGGGTAAATATATATTTAGAATATATATACATATTAAGACACTTGTGTGATTATTTGTATACTTGGTGAAATAGTTATATTATTTTAGGGTTTTTAGGGTAAAATAATATAACTTAACAAGTACCATGGAATTTACAATCCAAAATTATAGCAAGAATATCAAGGAATAAATATATAAGTTACACACACAATATTGTGGAATCGAACGATAGAACGAAACTTACAAAATATTCCGGAAAAATACCGTTACATATATATTTTTGGTAAATATTATTTTGAATACAAGAAATGAAAATATGATTTTTGTAAATATTACAAAGTTGTATCATATTTTTGACGAAGTGAAAATATATTATTTTTGGAAGTAAAAAAATATATTTTCTTAGTATGTTTAGAAGATATATGATTTTTGGGAAAAATATATATTTTCTTGGAATACATTATTTTGGACAAAATAAGTTTAAATATATTTTCTAAAGTGAGACTTGGAAATATATTATTTTGGAAGTTACAAATACAGTAATACAAATATACATGTATAAGATACCCCCACCCTTGGGAAGGAATTACGTAAATAAAATACTTGAGAAGTGTTGTTACAAAATGTTGTTTAAACCATTATTCCAAAACTAAATATAATTTGAGGTTAAAATAATTATTATTTTAACAAGTAATTATAACTTGGAATAATATTGGGAACATGAGAAACATAACTCAAAAACATAAGTACTAAGCAAAGGCACGACCCATTCGTCTAATAGACATTAGTACACTGTAGGTAGTCGTGCTTGCTGAGGAGAATTGAGTGCCAGTACTGAAGACGCAATACAGTGAGTTCATGTCCCCCCTTTTCTTTAAACTGTTTTGTTTATTTACTTCGGGGGTGAAATACATGTTACAAAGGATTACTTGCAATAGAATTGGTATGGTTAGCCTAGGAAAGAACCATAGATCATGTGAATGGGTAGGCGTATACTTGAGGCCATCAATCCTCTTGTAGGACCGTGGGGCATGAGTGATAGATCTATTTGGGTGTAGTGAGCCCACGCCCATGAGGCCAGGGTGGACCATAGTGGTGACTATGTCTTCCAGCCGGAAGCCCGGTGCAACTTTGCTAGGTTTGAGTCTTCCTACACCGTCACACATATCAGTGGCCTTGCAAACCATTGGTGATCTTTTCCTTGTTTGCTATCGTACCGGGACTTTCATACATACAATGAATACAAAGGTTTTATACATAATCATGAACACATGAACTCACTCAACTTTCGTTGATATTTTTAAACATGTATTTCAGGGAACTAGTGGATCTGGCAGGTGTGTGCATGTTTTCAAGCTGCGTATAAATAAAAGATGTCATCCGTGGTCGTAGAGTTTAGAAGATGTATCCTATTCCTGGACGGGATACATGTTTCTAAACCCGGTTTTATTTAAGATCTTTTGTCGAGGCTTGATGAACTCATTTGGACATGTTGTGGTTTGTAACTTAAGTTTGGTGTCAACTTTTCAAACAAGTATGTTGTGGTACTTTCAAACTTAACTTTTATGGATGAATATCTTTTGGTTTCATCATATAGCAATGTTATGATTGAATGCTATGGTATTAAGAAGTCACACCAATAACCACGCTTCCGCAAAAGTCAGGGTGTGACAGATTGGTATCAGAGCCAGGTTCGTAGCAAACTAGGATTCATTCTCGAGTCTAGACTGCGATCATTAGGGCTCTCACAAAAATGTTTTCACAAACATGTTTTCACTGCATACACAAAATGTCCAGATCCAGGAAACAAACATTTTTACAAATAAAAGACACAAAATACATTTTAAAGAATTCGTTTATATTTCAGTCTGAGAGACTGGGGAGTTAGTCTGAGAGACTAGCTGGGTAGTGCAGTCTGAGAGACTGGGGAGTTAGTCTGAGAGACTAGCTGGGTAATTCAGTCTGAGAGACTGGGGAGTTGGTCTGAGAGACTAACTGGGTAGTTCAGTCTGAGAGACTGGGTAGTCTGAGAGACTAGTTGGGGCAGTCTGAGAGACTGGGAGGTTTAGCCTGAGAGGCTGGGTAGTTCAGTTTGAGAAACTGGGAGGTTAGTCTGAGTGACTAAGTAGTTCAGTCTGGGAGGCTGGGTGGGATAGTCTTGGGAAGACTAGGATGCATACATACTTACATTGTTATTACTTACATACTTATTTGATGATTGTTGATACATGTGCATATGTTGTGATGGATTTGTTACAGACACCATGTCCTCTTCTGATAGCAGAGTATCAAATACCATAGACCCTATGGCCATAGTTTCAGATGACGAGATGGCCAAGGACCCGAAGGTTTTTACATCTGACACTATGAGTAGTGATGAGGATGACTTCCAGCCATTTGCTTTACCAGATTTTGGAGATGATATACCGCTAGCTGATGGTCTTCCTGGCGACGATCTAACTCTTGTTCAGATCCATACTCCTTTTCCTCTTGCTGCATTTCCTCTTGAGGATCTGCCTCTAGACGCTATGTCTGATGACGACATCGATCTTTTTATTGAGGGTCCCCCTGAGGGTGCCCAGGATGATGGAGCTCCAGTTAATGATGTCGTTGTCATTCCACTTGTTGAGATTCCAGTTGGTGATGTCATTGCTGTTCCACAGGATGAGATTCCTGTTGTCGAGGCTCCTTCTGACCATTCTGGTCCCGATTCATTCGAGTCTGTGTCATCTACTACATTGCTCGCACTGGGATTACAGTGATATCCCACCGATACTGATTCTGACACGGCTATGTCTGCTGCACCTGATATTCCACACGGTGTTGATCATGATTTTGAGTTTGATGACGAGTTGGATCCTGTCTTTCCTCAAGACTTTGACCCTGATCATGAGATTGAGTTTGTCCCCGATGAGCAGCCTTTTGAGGCACCTGACGTTCCTGAGGATCAGCTCTTTGATATACCCGCTGATCTTGAGCTTGCTCCAACTGACCCTGAGCATATGATTGCACCTGAGCCTATACCTGCTCATGATCTTGTACCTGAGCATGACCCTGGACCTGCCGATGTACCAGTTGTTGCACCACCTCTACCCGACCCGATCCCTATACTTGTTGATCGTGCTCCTTTTGTAGCCCATATTGACCCTAGATATGCGTTCACCCACAATGGGTGGATCGAGGACGATGATGACTTACCTCCTTTTGTTAGACCCGTTACTCCCCCACCTGCACCTACTCATACACCCGTTGATATTGCCCCGTTTCACCAACACGTATCTGACATTCATCACATTGATTTACCAGTCACGTTTCTACAGGATATTCCTCCTCCCGTCCCAGGGAAGGTCCATCGAGTCAGCCATCTGGTCATGTACCACCTGTGTCAGCAGCCTTTCCTTTTATGCCACCGTTTGCACCTGCCACACACACTGCTCCTTTTGTTTCGACACCCACGGGCGAGCCATTTATTTGGTTTCTGCCCAACACGATGCCTGTGACTGATCCGTACCATCCCTTCCACATTGGATACTAGAGGGATGATCTGCTTTTGTGCTTACAGCTCCAGCAGGAGATGCTGTGTAGGAGAGTCATGGAGTTAGAGAGGATCCCGCGTCCTCCGCCTTGTTCTTGTTTGTCACAGTTCGCGACTCCCCCTGCTCCTCTCCTGCCATACCCAGATGTTGACTTCCGTTTCCTTACTATGGAGCAGCAGGTTAGCTACCTGTTGCGTATCGTTCATGCCCTCAAGGAGGATTTAGCGCATTTGCGTAGGTTGTTTTTCGTTCCTCCACCTCCTCCTCCTCCACCATCAGCTTAGAGGTTTTTGGTTTTATGCAGATAACATACTTTTGATGAGAGTGCAGCTATTGAGCCAGATTGCACAGTCTTTTGAAGACCACACTTTGACTTTTGACTTTTGATTATTGTAGTTGGTAGATGATTTGGACAGGGGTGATGTGACCCTTTAGTCCCTTTTGATGTATGATATATTATGGAACATGTAAAACTGTACTTGTGGTCTTGATATATGAAAGCTCAATCGCAACATTCTCATTACGTACGTTGTTAGATTACTTGTTTGTGTTATGACATGGGATGTTATGTGTTTACTTGTGTTGATGAATGTTATTACATACGCGTACTACATACTTATATGCATAAGACCTGATATATACAAACTTCTTATAGAAGATGCCTCCACGAAGGGAAACTCGATTGCCCATTATTGAGGCCGAGTTACAAGAACGAATTTCACGAGCGATAGCAGAGCACGAGGCCTCACGCACTGAAACTAGCGGGGGTACCTCGAGGAACAACCCACCCCATGGTAATGTTTAAGTCGCTTGAGACACATTACGTTACGTTTGGATATTCCATGTGCGTTTGCTAATGCTTTCTGTGAATGACGTTACTTGTACAGGCTGTACCTATAAACAGTTTCTAGACTGTAAACCGCTGAATTTCGACGGCACCGGGGGTGCTGTGGCTTTTGTTCGATGGACGGAGAAGACCGATTCGGTGATAAGAATGAGCAAATGCGCACCAGAACAACAAGTCACCTACATCTCCGGATTGTTCATAGATGGAGCACTTTCGTGGTGGAATCTCCAAGTCCAAACTCTGGGAGAGGCAGCAGCATACGCTTTGACTTGGAATGAAATAAAGAAGCTCATGCGTAAAAAGTATTGCTCCAGGGCCGAAATTCAAAAGTTAGAAACTGAATTCTGGAACCTCAAGATGGACGGCCCGAAGATCGCTGAATATGTGCAGAGATTTCACGATCTATCTCACGTGGTACCATACATGGTTAGTCCGGAATTCAAGCGCGTTGAGCGTTTCATTTGGGGGTTGGCACCTCAGATTATGAGTATGGTGACGACGTCAAAAGCTGCTATGATCACCGAGGCTATCGACCTGAGTGTAGCACTAACTAAAGAAGCAATCAGGTTAAACAAGTTTTCGATCTCTGACCAGAAGAAGAAAGAGACTCACGTTGAGTCATCGAGTGAGAACAAAAGGAAGTTCTCAAACTTCAAGAAAGGTACCAGCAGTGCTAACAAGAAGGAAGAGGCAAACGCACCAGCCAGGGCCAAAACTGGTGCTGAAAACAAAGGAAAAGGGTACATGGGTACCTTGCCCAAATGCGATGCGTGTCAGTGGCATCACAATGGACGGTGCCGAGCTGGAAAATGTGAATCTTGTGGAAGGGTTGGTCACTCAAAAGAAACATGCTGGGTTGGTACTGGCTGTGGTGGTCAAAGGGGTTTTGGTAATGGAAGCAAAAATCGTGGAGGTAATGGATACGGAAACCGCCCTCAAGGAGGAAATGGCGGTAACGGAAATCATGGTAATTTTGGGAATCAAGCTGGTAATGGAAACCGTGGAGCGAATAACAATCAAGGTGGTAATGGGAACGGTAATGGTCGAGGACCAGGTTGTTTTAATTGTGGAGACGTGGGGCATTTCAAGAGAGAGTGCCCAAAGCTCAATCAAGCACATGGAAGAGTCTTCAACATCGGTGCGAGGGAAGCACGCCAAGATCCAAATGTGGTCACTGGTACGTTCCCTATCAACCAACGTTATGCATATGTACTATTTGATACCGGTGCCGATTATAGTTTTGAATCGCTAGAATTTAAGAATATACTTGGGTTGGTAACCAGTAAGCTAGACATTCCATATTCAATAGAACTAGCTAATGGAAAGCTAGTAGAAGCGAATGAAGTTATTAGGGGTTGCGTGATAGAACTGGGAGAGCACGAGTTTACACTTGATCTGCTGCCGGTCGAGTTGGGAAGCTTCGACGTGGTAGTGGGGATGGATTGGTTGTCAAGCAACCGAGCAGAGATTGTATGTCACGAGAAGGTCATTCGCATTCCGATGGCAAATAGAGAAACAATTGTGGTACATGGAGAGAAGTGCGATACGCCCCTAAGAATCATTAGTTGTTTAAAGGCTCGAAAGTGTTTGTAGAAAGGATGTGTTGCCTTCTTGGCACACATTGTGGATAAAGAAGCCGCTGAACCAAAGCTAGAAGACATTCCAGTCATGAAGGAATATCCTGAAGTCTTTCCCGAAGACTTGCCAGGATTTCTGCCACAAAGGCAAGTCGAGTTTCACATTGACTTAGTTCCAGGTGCTGTGCCTATAGCTAAGGCACCTTATCGACTTGCGCCCTCCGAGATGCAAGAACTGTCAACACAACTTCAGGAGCTATTGGATAAGGGATTTGTCAGACCAAGCTTATCGCCTTTGGGAGCTCCAGTGCTGTTTGTCAAAAAGAAAGAAGGTAGTTTCCGCATGTGTATCGACTACCGCGAGCTTAACAAGTTGACTATCAAGAATAGATATCCTTTACCAAGGATTGATGACCTGTTTGATCAACTACAAGGTTCGAGTTGTTACTCCAAGATCGATCTACGATCAGGATATCACCAGTTGCGTATACAAGAGGAGAGTATTCCAAAGACTGCCTTCAGAACTTGATATGGACATTACGAGTTCCTAGTAATGCTGTTTGGTCTGACAAACGCGCCAGCAGTATTCATGGATTTGATGAATAGAGTTTGTAAGCCGTACCTTGATAAGTTTGTGATCGTGTTCATTGACGATATTTTGATCTACTCAAAGATGAAGGAAGAACACGAGCAACATCTAAGAGCTATCTTAGAGCTGCTCAAGAAAGAGAAATTGTACGCGAAGTTCTCGAAGTGCGAGTTCTGGTTACGCGAGGTTCACTTCCTTGGTCACGTGGTTAACGGAGATGGAATCCATGTGGATCCTACAAAGATTGAAGCAATCAAGAGTTGGGAAACTCCGAAGACGCCAACCGAGATTCGACGGTTCCTAGGTTTGGCAGGATATTATCGCAGATTTATTGAGGATTTCTCGAAAATCGCTCAACCTTTGACCTCCCTCACTCAGAAAGACAAGAAGTACGAATGGGGAGACAAGCAAGAAGAAGCATTCCAGTTGTTAAAAAACAAGCTTTGCGATGCACCCATCTTATCCCTACCCGAAGGCACTGACGACTTCGTGGTATATTGCGACGCCTCACGTCAAGGTTTAGGCTGCGTGCTGATGCAGCGACAGAAGGTTATAGCTTATGCTTCGCGCCAGTTGAAGGTTCATGAGAAGAACTGCACCACACGTGATTTGGAACTAGGCGCTGTGGTGTTTGCTTTAAAGATCTGGCGACATTATTTGTATAGCACGCGATGCACAATCTTTACTGATCACAAGAGCTTACAGCATATATTCGATCAGAAAGAGCTTAACATGAGACAGAGACGATGGGTAGAGTTGTTAAACGATTATGATTGTGAAATTAAGTATCACCCAGGGAAGGCGAATGTGGTCACAGATGCTTTGAGTCGGAAGGAAAGAATCAAGCCCATAAGGGTTAGGGCTTTGGAAATGATTATTCAAACGGACCTCTCGTTGCGCATTCGTGCCGCGCAGAGAGAAGCTCTTAAGGAGAAGAATCTTGAAAATGAGTATCTCCGAGGGATGGAGAAACAGTTAGTACCAAATGAGGTAGGAACGTTGTGTTTCATGGGAAGAATTTGGGTTCCCCTCTTCGGTGGTCTACGAGACGTTATTTTTGATGAAGCTCACAAGTCACGGTACTCGATCCATCCAGGATCGGATAAAATGTACCAAGATTTAAAGGATTTTTATTGGTGGCCGAGATTAAAGGGTGATGTTGCAACGTATGTTGGCAAATATTTGACTTGTACCAAAGTAAAGGCCGAATATCAGAAGCCTTCAGGTCTTCTGCAACAACCCGAAATACCCATGTGGAAATGGGAGCAGATTTTAATGGACTTTATAACAAAATTGCCAAGAACACCCAGAGGTCACGATACGATTTGGGTAATCGTGGACCGTCTGACCAAATTTGCGCACTTTTTACCGATCAGAGAAAAAGATAATACTAGCAAGCTTGCTGAGCTGTACCTCAGAGAGATTGTCGCACGTCATGGAGTGCCTCTCTTGATTATCTCTGATAGAGATGGAAGATTCATGTCAAGGATTTGGCAGTCCTTCCAAGAAGCCTTTGGTTCTCAGTTGAATCTTAGTACTGCATTCCATTCGCAGACAGATGGCCAGAGCGAATGAACGATTCAAACGTTGGAAGATATGTTGCGAGCGTGCGTAATGGATTTGGGTGGTAGTTGGGACACTCACTTACCCTTGGTAGAATTCTCTTACAACAACAGCTACCATGTGAGTATCCAAGCTGCACCGTTTGAAGCTCTCTATGGACGCAAGTGTCGACACCGCTATGCTGGGCAGACGCGGGTGATAGACAGCTTGTTGGTCCTGAATTAGTTCAAGAGACGACTGATAAGATTACACAGATCCGAGAGCGCATAAAGGCGGCTCGTGATCGACAAAAGAATTACGCGGACCGAAGAAGGAAACCGTTGGAGTTTGCAGTAGGAGATATGCTTTTATTAAAGGTTTCACCCTGGAAGGGTGTAGCACGCTTTGGGAAGCGTGGGAAGTTGAATTCGCGATACATTGGACCATTCAAAATCCTGTAGAGGATTGATCTTGTAGCTAACAAGTTGGATCTACCCGCAGAACTAAATGGCGTTCATGATACATTTCATGTATCTAACCTGGAAAAGAGTCCAACTCAAGAAACAGTTGTCATACCTGCCGATGAAGTCCACGTTGACGACACACTCCACTTTACTGAAGAACCTGTTGAGGTTACTGATTGGAAGGTTAACAAGACGCGACGGAGTAGTGTTAAACTCGTCAAGGTTCGTTGGAACGCATGACACGGCCCAGAGTTCACTTGGGAGCGTGAGGATCGTATGAAAGCGAAGTACCGACATTTGTTCCCCAAGACCCCTGTAACCAATGTTGTAGAAGGCGCTAGGCGCTAGTCGGGCGGTGAGGTACCGCCTAGGGATTAATCGGATTAGACATTTTAAGTATAATTTTACAAATTTTTATATATATATATAGATAACTTTATACTTTTTATTAATAAATTTACAAGTTTAGGAGATAACTTTATACTTTTTATTAATAAATTTAAAAGTTTAGGAAGCATATGTAAACTAGTGAAAGATAGAGGGGGTTAAATATTAAAATACCTAAACTTAAATGTTAAAATAGGTTTATAACTAAAATTTGGGCTTTAAACCATGGGACAGGTTTCAAAAATTGGGTTTTTTGGGTCAAAAAACATGTTTTTTGGGTCAAAAAACATGGGCCCGATTAGTCCGATTTTTACCAATTTTGACCGACTTTTACCGATTTTTACCATAACCTATTTTTTGACCGACTAGCTTAAATTTAGGCAGTAACCCACCAACTAGTGCCTAGGCGCCGATTAATCGGCCGCCTAGGCCGATTTCTGCAACATTGCCTGTAACTAGTAGCAGAACTTAAATTTCGGGACGGAATTTTCTTAACGGGGGGAGAATGTGACAACCCTCATAAATCCAGGTATCCGTATAATTAATTAATATTAATTAATGCTTAATGACTGTGCTGGATTATACATAACTGCTTTCTGATTACTGCATCATATTTACATGTGCATCACATATTACATAATGTCACCTTATTATCACATGCAAACTTATTGACATACATGATGCACAAAGCACGGTTAGCACAGTTAACTGATAGAACGGGAATATGCTGACGGGGTTCAGTACATAGACAGACAGTGTTTTGAGACCCAGTATGGGCCAGGGACAAGGTACTACACTAGTATGGTGTGTAGGGAAGTAAGGACCATAAAACTACGTCACTAGGTGATAGATAAAGTGCCAGAAAGTGCCTAAAATCCACTTAAAGTGCAGAATTCTGCATTTTTCAGCAAAATTCAGCTTTTTAACAAGCTAGTTACATGCAAAAATTTGACTAAATGGTCCTGAATACTTTCCTAAGTGTCGGGAATTAAAAGCGTCATGAAAGGTAACATAAGGATTATTAAACGGAATAGCTTGACACTTTAACGAACCGGTATCTAACCGAACAACCGGACACTACCCGGACCACTAAAATTATACTAGAAACAGTGTTTAATTATTTCTGAGCTAGTCATGATCCCGAACACCTTAACACCCACTAAAATATCAAGAAACTAACTTAACTAACTATACACTTGATTTTGAACTAGTAAGTAATCAACTAGTTACAAGTTACACTTAGACCCCCCCCCCCTATGCTATAATCGGCCATCACCACCACCATCCCTCAAAGATTTGATTTCTTTTTTTTATTGGATCTTGCTTGCTCTTGTTGCCAAAATATTTAGAGTGAAGGTTATAAGTATGGCATGAGATCTCTAAAGATCATCATATTTCACACACTAACACACACCCACATTTCTTCTACTCTCTCCCTCTCCTCTCGGCCGAGCATAGTGCCGCCACCACCACCACCTTACATCCATCATCCACTCATTCCATATACTCTCAAGGGTGTAAGAAGGTGTCTTATGAAGCTTGGTGCTCTTGAATCTTAAAGAACCTCCATTGCTTGCTTTTATCCACCATTTTCATCATCTTCTTCATCAAGTGTTCTTCCCTAGCTTAGAGCTAGTAGTAAGACTCTCATAACCTTTCTTACTACTAATTTTGATTGGTTAAAAGATGTAGTATGTTGTAATCACTAGAACACTAAAAGAACATAATCTTGAATCATGAACATGAAGCTTACATATGATGAAATCTTGTTGAAATAATGTTGTTTAGGGTATGTATGATACTTGCTTGATTACTTGAGATTATGATGTTGATCATCATAAGGAGCTTGCAAGATTGTGATTAAACACATGATCTAGCAAGTTAGAGGATGATTATGTGATAACACAAGAAGATCATCCTCATACATAAGCATGAACTTGAACAAAAAGATGATTTCTTGGAAAATAATGAACAAAGTAAGCTAGTAATCTTATGAATCTAAGATTTATGAATGGCATTTCGAAAGAACCAAGTTAAAAATATTATTTATAGAAGATCATGGTTCTTACTAAAACCTACACTATTTTTGGTGGTAAAACAAGTGTAGAAACACTAGAGAAGCAAGAAGATCCATAAAGAAACGTTTTTGTAAAATATGTTTACAAGTTGTAAACATTCAAATCTTTCAAGAATGAGATTTTTGAAGAAGTAAACACACTTTAAGGGGTAACTAAACCTACTAAAAACACTACCAAGTTACTACAACTTTTTGTGAAGGATCAAGTTCATGTTGTTAAGTAAATTGTATAGTTTTTGCACTTGGTAAGTTTAAGTTGTTTAAGGATTGATTATTGTGATGATTTTCGAAAAGAAAATGATATGCTTTAATAGCATGGACACCTCCATTTTTAGGGGAAACTATGGCAAAATTTTCTAAAAATATAAACACTTAGAAAAATATTTTCTAACAAATATTTACAAGTGTATTTTGATCATAAGTTTTCAATATAAACTTTGCCATAATTTTTGTAACAAAAATACAAATATTGGAGGTTGGTTTTTATAAATAAAAATGGGTAAATATATATTTAGAATATATATACATATTAAGACACTTGTGTGATTATTTGTATACTTGGTGAAATAGTTATATTATTTTAGGGTAAAATAATATAACTTAACAAGTACCATGGAATTTACAATCCAAAATTATACCAAGAATATCAAGGAATAAATATATAAGTTACACACACAATATTGTGGAATCGAACGATAGAACGAAACTTACAAAATATTCCGGAAAAATACCGTTACATATATATTTTTGGTAAATATTATTTTGGATACAAGAAATGAAAGTATGATTTTTGTAAATATTACAAAGTTGTATCATATTTTTGACAAAGTGAAAATATATTATTTTTGGAAGTAAAAAAATATATTTTCTTAGTGTGTTTAGAAGATATATGATTTTTGGGAAAAATATATATTTTCTTGGAATACATTATTTTGGACAAAATAGGTTTAAATATATTTTCTAAAGTGAGACATGGAAATATATTATTTTGGAAGTTACAAATACAATAATACAAATATACATGTATAAGATACCCCCACCCTTGGGAAGGAATTACGAAAATAAAATACTTGAGAAGTGTTGTTACAAAATGTTGTTTAAACCATTATTCCAAAACTAAATATAATTTGAGGTTAAAATAATTATTATTTTAACAAGTAATTATAACTTGGAATAATATTGGGAACATGAGAAACATAACTCAAAAACATAAGTACTAAGCAAAGGCACGACCCGTTCGTCTAATAGACGTTAGTACATTGTAGGTAGTCGTGCTTGCTGAGGAGAATTGAGTGCCAGTACTGAAGACGCAATACAGTGAGTTCATGTCCCCCTTTTCTTTAAACTGTTTTGTTTATTTACTTTGGGGGTGAAATACATGTTACAAAGGATTACTTACAATACAATTGGTATGGTTAGCCTAGGAAAGAACCATAGATCATGTGAATGGGTAGGCGTATACTTGAGGCCATCAATCCTCTTGTAGGACCGTGGGGCATGAGTGATAGATCTATTTGGGTGTAGTGAGCCCACACCCATGAGGCCAGGGTGGCCCATAGTGGTGACTATGTCTTCCAGCCGGAAGCCCGGTGCAACTTTGCTAGGTTTGAGTCTTCCTACACCGTCACACATATCAGTGGCCTTGCAAACATTGGTGATTTTTTCCTTGTTTGCTATCATACCGGGACTTTCATACATACAATGAATACAAAGGTTTTATACATACTCATGAACACATGAACTCACTCAACTTTCGTTAATATTTTTAAACTACATGTATTTCAGGGAACTAGTGGATCTGGCAGGTGTGTGCATGTTTTCAAGCTGCGTATAAATAAAAGATGTAATCCGTGATCGTAGAGTTTAGAAGATGTATCCTATTCCTGGATGGGATACATGTTTCTAAACCCGGTTTTATTTAAGATCTTTTGTCGAGGCTTGATGAACTCATTTGAACATGTTGTGGTTTGTAACTTAAGTTTGGTGTCAACTTTTCAAACAAGTATGTTGTGGTACTTTCAAACTTAACTTTTATGGATGGATATCTTTTGGTTTTATCATATAGCAATGCTGTGATTGAATGCTATGGTATTAAGAAGTCACACCAATAACCACGCTTCCGCAAAAGTCAGGGTGTGACAGTTATATCTTTAACATACGCAACTGTCAGGTGTATGCATACACCCCGTGCTTAAGCCGTGGCCATTTCAAATGAATGAGCTGAGGATATCCAGGACACGGTCATTAACCCCCCAAAGGCATTGCATCAAACAAAACAGATTAAAAAGGGGTTATCTCATTAACCACTAATCGATTAAAGATTCAATACCCGATCAAGCGGTAATAATTTACCGTATCCCAAGCCCGTATTAGGGAAAAGAAGTTAAAAGTATTTACCAGAGCAAAAAATATAATTTTATTCTCAGCCGTATATCAATCAGCAAGCACAAGTAGCTTTTACTTGGCTCCTAATCTAGAACGAAGGTTTTTAATAACCTATTAGATTCCTAACGGGTCTTATTTAAGTCTTATCTTAGACCGGTTAGTGACGGGTAGTCTGTAGGACGACCCTTAAGTGCTATAAATGGTATTTAATCCTACATTTAATCGAGTAATTGTCTAGAATTAGATGACTACATTGGCTTGTGTTTCAGGTACATTTGGGGCTTAAAAGTGTGGAAATGAAGTTTCGAATAGGCGCAACAGGATTGGATATTGAAAGACGGAGAATAAATGAAAAAAATAAATTATTGGAATTGAAGAAATAAGAATATAACATGATAGAGGACGAAATTACGAGAACGTAGGCGAAAACGGTGAAGAAAACGGAGTTGAAACGAAAAAGTTATGCTGAAAACAAGTTTTCATGTTGAAGCCTGCCGTAGGCTACGGCAAGGGCCGTAGCTTACGGCGCCAACTGGCAATTTTTGACCACCGTAGCCCAGTTCAGGCCCACCGTAGCATTTTTATTACTGCCATAGCCTACGGCGGGTGCCGTAGATTACGGCGCTTACCAGCGTGAAACTTGTAACTGCCCTTTTTAATGACTTTTTATGGTGCCTTTTGACTTCCCATCATTCCCATTCGGTTACCAGCAGTCTAGAGGCGAATTTTGGGTGTTCCAGAGAGCTTGAAACAATTTTCAAAACATCTTGTTAGTGTTTTTAATTCCTATGAACATTGATATGTATGTGATGATGATTGTCCAAGTCATGAGTGGCTAAACTTATGGTGATCATCCTAGGTTGAAGGTTTATCTAAGACATTTGTGTTTTGATTCTTATTTCTAGAATAATAGACTTGCTATGATGGTTTGTTTATTATGGTGTGTTGTTTGATTGTTCGTAAATTGTTAATTTGTATGTTAATCTTAGTCTAAACCATACGTTCTTGGTGCCGTTGGCAATCGAGATATCATGGGCGGGATTAGGATTGGGTATTGATTAATTGGTCATCGGGTAACAACCTCGTGTTCTAGGAATCCGAGTACTTAGTTCCCTTTCATCACGACAAGAAATAACACATGAACCATGTCTATGTGGTTCTTTCTAGTTGAATATTAGCATGAATGTCAAAGCAAACCGGAAACTTAGGATGGTCATTTGTCTCTAAATTGTTTACAAAACCAAATTCTCATTTTGCAATTAGATTAGTAATCTTAGTTTTTAAAAAACAAACAATCCAAATCAGTGAATTTACTATTCTTGCAATTTAGTTTAACTTAGTTAATTTAGATACACTTTTAAATAACACATATTCCATGAACTCCCTGTGTTCGATACCCACTTACCGCTAGCTATTTAGTAGTAAGTGGATTAAATTTGATTGTGACCACGACATCACGTCAAATTTTGGCGCCATTGCTGGGGAGTAGTGCGCAACGTGTGTAATTTTGGATATTTTTAGGTTTGTTTTTTTTCTGGTTTACGCTGGGTGTGTTAGAGTGCAGGTATTTACAGGGGCATGCGTACTAGGAGCTCTCACAAGCTATCACCATTGGCATTTGATCCAGAAATTGAATGAACGTTGAGAAGAAACAGAATTTTACTACGAGAAAACAAAATCAGTGGTTCCCCAAAAACACCTACTACACCAGTTACACCAATCAGATACATGGATCCACCACCCACTACGAGTGAACCTACACCACCCTTTATACCATCTTTATCACAACCGTCACCAAATACTACCATTGCTACATCCATACCAGAAATTAAACCAAACAACACTACCTTACCCGAGAACACACAACCTGAGCATTCTTTTAGCGACAATCCTACATCATCCGCCGTTCCAGCTTATTCAACATTTTTCCCAACATCCGGCCAACCATCATCATCACAAATACCACCACCTAATTTATACCAAACTGGTCCAGCTATTATCCATTCTACTCCATTTCAACCGGGAGTGCAATTTAAACATACTTCGGGAGTAAGACAAGATGTGTTTGATGATGGGTATTATGACGACTTTGGGGGATATGATAAAGAAGGATACATGTATGGAGGAGATAGAGATCAAGGGGAGTCTACCTATGTTCAAGGTCAAAATCAAAGAATGTCAAGTGTTGGAAGGAGTCCTCAACAACAAATCATACCTCAACAATTGTCACCACAAGGTCCACCGGTGCAAAGACAAGTTCAACAACCTCATGTGGGGCTGAGATTTCAACCACCTTTACAACAATTTGGGCCTCCACGAATGCAAAGTCAAAGACCAATGGGTCCTGTACGTCCAAGAGTTCGGTTGGGTGTACCAAGAAGACATATTCGAGAACACGCGAGAGGCATAGAAGCACATTTTAGACCGGTGATCACTCATAACCCATCACCAATAGTTATTCCTCAAAATGATCAAGGAAGGATGTTTGAAGTTCGAACGAATTTGTTACACAGTTTGCCAAAGTATAAGGGTCTAGCAACGGAGGAGCCTTATTTTCATTTGGAAGCTTACGATTCGATTTGTAATACTATTGGGGGTTAAGGGTTCTCATCCGATGATGTTAAATTGGTGCCATTCCAATTTTCCTTAGAAGACAAGGCGAAAAAGTGGTTTTATACCTTACCTTCAGCATCTATCTATACATGGGCAGAAATGCAACAAATCTTCTTGGATGAATTCTTTACCGCTCAAAAGACAAATGATGCTAGAAAAAGTTTGAGAAGTTTTCAACAACAAACGGGTGAAATGTTTCATGAAGCATTCGAGAGGTTTAATATGATGATAAAGAATTGCCCTCATCATGGGATAGAGCTATGGGAGTTGATGAATGCATTTCATGAGGGGTTGTGTTCCGAAGATGCTCGTGACTTAATTTCTATCACAAATGGCACTTTTAGCACAAATTACGAGCAAGATGATTGGGAATTCTTGGAACAAATGGCAGTCACATCAAAAAGAAAAGCTCAGTCTTCAAGGAGGGCACGACCGGCCATTACTAGAACCCAAGTGCATGTGGCAGAAAATGCAAATGTGCAAACAAGTAACCAAATTTATGATGTTTGTGCACTTTGCAATGAATTACGGCATGCAGCTGAAAATTTCCAAGGAGTGGAAGGGCAATATGAGGAGGTGAATGCATTGCAAGGGCAAGGTGGGGGTGGTAGAAATTACAGCATGAATTCCAATACTTACCACCCTGGTTTAAGAAAGCACCCAAACTTTCAATATGGGAATCCCTCAAATCAAGCTAACCCGAATTTCCAAGGAAACCAAGGATTTCAAAGGCAATATCAAACGGGTCAAGTACATGGTGGGTCTTCGGGTCAAAGCTCTTTGGGTGGAAATGAAGTAATGGAGATGTTGAAGGAGATGCAAATTGAGATGCAATGAAGGAATCAGCTTGATGATGCTCGCATTCAAAAAGATGAAATCCGTGATAAAGCAATTCAGTCGTTAACCACCCAAATGGGTCAACTTGCAAGTGAAGTGGCAATATTGAAGAAAACGAAAGGTCAACTACGACACGGTGATAAATCCCAAGATCACAAAAAGCATGAATATCAATGTGGTAAGCACCGTTTCTAATAATGAAATTAATGAAACCTTTCTTACTTCTTGTCAAGTGAGTGCATGTATAGGAAGGGATGCCGAGGTTGAAACAGACAAGGAGCATGGGGCACCACTTGTGCCGATCCGAGTGGGAAAATTAAAAATTCCCCATGCATTATTGGATTATGAGGTGAGTATGAGTGTGCTACCAGGTGACTTATATGATATGTATGATTTTGGTCCGCTTCAGGATGCAGATACCATGGTGAGTTTGGCAGATGAAAGTTAGAGGCGTCCACGGGGAATGGTTAAGAATGTTATGATTTGGTTGGGAGAATTTGAATACCCGGTGGATTTTCTGGTTTTAGATTATGCTACTACCATGATGGCGTCACAACAAAGGGTGATTTTGGGTCGACCGTTTCTCTATACGGCAAATGCTCAAATTGATTGTAGAGAAGGAATCATTACCATGACCGAAAAGAACCGTAAGTTGTCATTTGATGTTCAGACTAAGATGATTAGTTACGATTTTGTTGAGGTGAAGGATAGCGTGTTTAGTGAAAAGGTGTTTCAAAGAATGAGAAGAAATCACCCACCGGATCGTGAAAAAAAGCATATGGGTTCAAGCAAGAGTGTATTTGATTACCCACCGAATCGAAACGAGACGGATGCATTTTGCTCAATGGCACGAGGAAGTGATGGAGATGGCAGGAATCGATTCTTTGAGCCACCTTAAATAGGGGTGGCACGGTCTGGCTGAAGACCTGAAAACTTAGCGCTACTCGGGAGGCAACCCGAGGTTTTTCACTGATCTTGTTATTTCTTTAGTTTTCTATGTTTCAGGGCCATGGCAACACTCAAGTGTGGGGAAGATGTGCGGATAGTTGTGTGAAGGTGGTGATAGGAAATTGGATCATTTACAGTATCTGTTGTGTCAAACTTCACCACGTCAATGTATTTTTTCCTTAGACTTGTCATGTTCTTTAGCTTTGAAATATTGTTAGTTTATTAGTTCGCTTTTGCCTATAAAAAATAAAAAAAAACAAAGTTGATATTTTTGGTGTTTAAGCGATCTTCCCTTCAAAACCATACATTGGGGACAATGTATCCCAAGTGTGGGGATGAGGGGAAATTTTGAAAAAAAATTGTGAAATTTTTAAAAATCAAGCGAAAAATGGTCCAAATTGAATAGTTGAGTATTAAATCGCATGACACACCGGCAACCCATATCCCCTTGTTCTTTCTTGGTGAGAGTTGAGCCACTATTTGAATTTATTAGAATATTTTCTTTGATAAGAGTGGCAATGGGTAGGGATGCATTAGAACGTGTGCTTTAATTTGGTTTCAGGCCTTAGCTTTGCATGAATGTGAAAAGGATAAGGGCATTTAGGTAGCCTCGTCTTGGTGTGTGCGAGTGCGGGATTTGGGGGGTTGGACCTCATAAGTTATATATATGAGCATGGTAGCGAGAGGGGCGGGGGTTTGGACTTTAGTAGCCCATTTGAGCTTTAAGCCGATCTTTTGTTAACCCGTGCCTACTTTCTCTTAAAAATTAACCCGTATTTGACAAGGTCTATTAGTATAATCATCTTGTTCTAGTATGCTTGTTTGTTATGTTTGTTAAATCCAAAAAAAAAAGAAAAAAAGAGATATGAAAAAAAAAGAGAAAAAGCAATGAAAAATGAAAAAAAAAATGAATGAGATAGTTTATATATAGCTGCTTATGTCTTGTTTTAGTTAGAAATAAAAGACCGGGTTGAATCATTAGCTACTTCGCATATGTATTTCCATTTCCTACCCATTTGCCTTGCCACATTACAACCTTTAAGTCCCATTGATTCACATGCATGTTTAGCAAATTCTTTAGGTGAAGGACCGATTTGAGTACAAGCATATTGTCGTGTAACCACCCGTTTGTTTTGAGTGTGATCTAGCGTATCTTTGCTAGTTATTACTTGCCACCGAGAAGAGACTAATTGTGAGGGGTGTGTTATGTGTGGTTTTAAGGAAGAATTAGTAAATGAGGACATTTGTTGCTTGGTTTGTACTTGATTGATCGCTTGATAAATTGTATTTTGAATGAATGGGTTGCTTGGGACAAGCAACGGTTAAGTGTGGGGATGTGACGGGTAGTCTGTAGGACGACCCTTAAGTGCTATAAATGGTATTTAATCCTACATTTAATCGAGTAATTGTCTAAAATTAGATGACTACATTTGCTTGTGTTTCAGGTACATTTGGGGCTTAAAAGTGTGGAAATGAAGCTTCGAATAGGCGCAACAGGATTGGAGATTGAAAGACGGAGAATAAATGAAAAAAATAAATTATTGGAATTGAATAAATAAGAATATAACATGATAGAGGACGAAATTATGAGAACGTAGGCGAAAACGGTGAAGAAAACAGAGTTGAAACGAAAACGTTATGCTGAAAACAAGTTTTCATGTTGAAGCCTGCCGTAGGCTACGGCAAGGGTTGTAGCTTACGGTGCCAACTGGCAATTTTTTACCACCGTAGCCCAGTTCAGGCCCACCGTAGCATTTTTATTACTACCGTGGCCTACGGCGGGTGCCGTAGGTTACGGCGTTGACCAGTGTGAAACTTGTAACTACCCTTTTTAATGACTTTTTATGGTGCCTTTTGACTTCCCATCATTCCCATTCGGTTACCAGTAGTCTAAAGGAGAATTTTGGGTGTTTTAGAGAGCTTGAAACAATTTTCAAAACATCTTGTTAGTGTTTTTAAATCCTATGAACATTGATATGTATGTGATGATGATTGTCCAAGTCATGAGTGGCTAAACTTATGGTGATCATCCTAGGTTAAAGGTTTGTCTAAGACATTTGTATTTTGATTCTTATTTCTAGAATAATAGACTTGCTATGATGGTTTGTTTATTATGGTGTGTTGTTTGCTTGTTCGTAAATTGTTAATTTGTATGTTAATCTTAGTCTAAACCATACGTCTTGGTGCCGTTGGCAATCGAGATATCATGAGCGGGATTAGGATTGGGTATTGATTAATTGGTCATCGGGTAACAACCTCGCGTTCTAGGAATCCGAGTACTTAGTTCCCTTTCATCACGACAAGTAAGAACACATGAACCATGTCTATGTGGTTCTTTCTAGTTGAATATTAGCATGAATGTCAAAGCAAACCGGAAACTTAGGATGGTCATTTGTCTCTAAATTGTTTACAAAACCAAATTCTCATTTTGCAATTAGATTAGTAATCTTAGTTTTTAAAAAACAAACAATCCAAATCAGTGAATTTACTATTCTTGCAATTTAGTTTAACTTAGTTAATTTAGATACACTTTTAAATAACACATATTCCACACACTCCCTGTGTTCGATACCCACTTACCGCTAGCAATTTGGTAGTAATTGGATTAAATTTGATTGTGACCACGATATCACGTCAAATTTTGGCGCCGTTGCCGGGGAGTAGTGCGCAACGTGTGTTATTTTTTTATCTTTTTAGGTTTGTTTTTTTTCTGGTTTACGCAGGGTGTGTTAGTGTGCAGGTATTTACAGGTGCATGCGTATTAGGAGCTCTCACAAGCTATCACCATTGGCATTTGATCCAGAAATTGAATGGACTTTGAGAAAAAACATAATTTTACTATGAGAAAACAAAATCAGCAGTTCACCAACAACACCTACTACACCAGTTACACCAATCAGATACATGGATCCACCACCACCACCACCACCACCCACTACGGGTGAACCTACACCACCCTTTATACCATCTTCATCACAACCGTCACCAAATACTACCATTCCTACATCCATACCAGAAATTACACCAAACAACACTACCTTACCCGAGAACACACAACCTGAGTATTCTTTTAGCTACAATCCTACATCATCCGCCGTTCCAGCTTATTCAACATTTTTCCCAACATCCGGCCAACCATCATCATCACAAATACCACCACCTAATTTATACCGAACTGGTCCAGCTATTATCCATTCTACTCCATTTCAACCGGGAGTGCAATTTCAACATACTTCGGGAGTAAGACAAGATGTGTTCGATGATGGGTATTATGACGACTTTGGGGGATATGATGAAGAAGGATACATGTATGGAGTAGATGGAGATCAAGGGGAGTATACCTATGTTCAAGGTCAAAATCAAAGAATGCCAAGTGTTGGAAGGATTCCTCAACAACAAATTATACCTCAACAATTGCCACCACAAGGTCCACCGGTGCAAAGACAAGTTCAACAACCTCATGTGGGGCCGAGATTTCAACCACCTTTACAACAATTTGGGCCTCCACGAATGCGAATGCGAATGCAAAGTCAAAGACCAATCGGTCCTGTACGTCCAAGAGTTCGGTTGGGTGTACCAAGAAGACATATTCGAGAACACGCGAGAGGCATAGAAGCACATTTTAGACCGGTGATCACTCATAACCCATCACCAATAGTTATTCCTCAAAATGATCAAGGAAGGACGTTTGAAGTTCGGATGAATTCGTTACAAAGTTTTGCCAAAGTATAAGGGTCTAGCAACGGAGGAGCCTTATTTTCATTTGGAAGCATACGATTCGATTTGTAATACTTTTGGGGGTCAAGGGTTCTCAGCCGATGAAGTTAAATTGGTGCTATTCCAATTTTCCTTAGAAGACAAGGTGAAAAAGTGGTTTTATACCTTTCCTTCGGCATCTATCTATACATGGGCAGAAATGCAACAAATCTTCTTGGATGAATTCTTTACCGCTCAAAAGACAAATGATGCAAGAAAAAGTTTGTGAAGTTTTCAACAACAAACGGGTGAAATGTTTCATGAAGCATTCAAGAGGTTTAATATGATGATAAAGAATTGCCCTCATCATGGGATAGAGCTATGGGAGTTGATGAATGCATTTCATGAGGGGTTATGTTCCGAAGATGCTCGTGACTTAATGTCTATCACAAATGGCACTTTTGGCACAAATTACGAGCAAGGTGATTGGGAATTCTTGGAACAAATGACAGTCACATCAAAAAGAAAAGCTTAGTCTTCAAGGAGGGCACGACCGGCCATTACTAGAACCCAAGTGCATGCGGCAAAAAATGCAAATGTGCAAACAAGTAACCGAATTTATGATGTTTTTGCACTTTGCAATGAATTTGGGCATGCAGCTGAAAATTGCCAAGGAGTGGAAGGGCAATATAAGGAGGTGAATGCATTGCAAGGGCAAGGTGGGGGTGGTAGAAATTACAACATGAATTCCAATACTTACCACCCCAGTTTAAGAAACCACCCAAACTTTCGATATGAGAATCCCTCAAATCAAGCTAACCCGAATTTCCAAGGAAACCAAGGATTTCAAATTCAATATCAAACGGGTCAAGTGCATGGTGGGTCTTCGGGTCAAAGCTCTTCGGGTGGAAAAGGTTTTGATCAGTTTCAACTGTTTAAAATATTTTATTTAACATATGAAATGAGTAGGAAAAGGTTTGGTATCAAAATGTTATGTAAAACTCATTTTATCAATGAAAAGGGCAATTTTGTCAATACCGAATTTACACTAGAACTCTATAATAAAATCAGTATAAAATTTGACAAAATTTTCCAAAAATCCCTAAATATTATATTATATCAGTGGGTAGAAAATTTGGTGCCAAAATTTGGGTTTAATTATGATTTATGTCAAAAATGCCATTTAATTAACAAAAAGCTTTTGTTTTACGATATCGTGCATAACTCTTATTTTAGACCAGAAACGGATGTCAAATTTTTAGGACATACTAATATATCAGTAATAAAGGTTTTTGTCCTCTCACATTTCTAAAAATCTCGTTTTAATGATAAAATGGCATAATGGTCAACTTTAAGCATTTAACGGGAACATGCAATGAACTTGGATTTCTATGGAACCATGTTGTATAACCTCAGAGGGTTATACTAACATATAATATGGTCCTAAAGGAACCCTAAGGCATATCTAAACTAAACTAAATCGGGTCAGAACTGAAAGTCAAAGCAAAAGTCTACTTTTGCGACTTTCAGTTACGAACCGAGCCTAAACTCAAAATTGTCGGGTTAAACATGCCTAGACATGTTCTTATATTATTTACCAAGTTATTTAAGTGTTAAAACATGTTCCATAACTTCAGCATTATCAGTTATGAATTATTTTGCAAAAACTGACCCGTTTGACTTTTTGTTAATAAGTTTGACCCAACAATTGACTGAGATAACGTGATAACTTGAAGGTGCCCTTTTAAGGATTTAACACCTACATAATTACCAACACATAGACACTTTCAATTCGAATAATGGCTGGACCGTTTGTGATTAATCACTAAGTCAAAGCTTAATTACGCTTAATTTGACTTTCGGTCATTAAGCTAAAAAAACTTTAACTAAAGAAGCTAAGAACACTTACTAGAGTCCTTAGCATGAATTTAGAACTTTAGAAAGATTCCTTTAGCTCTAGGAGGCTTTAAAGAGTGAGCTTGAGTAAAATATTTGAAAGTGTGCATGAACAAGAACATCAATGTGGGTATATATAGGACTTTGGGAGCTCTAGGATCAATCCATTTGTACCTAGGAGGTAATTCAGATGATCCCAAGTGTCCCTAAGGCAGTAAAAACCAGTTGCTCAGACCCTGGTATCGAAAACAGCCATGCAATGGCGGTGGAACAGGCTGCAACATGCAGCTGTCCCTTTTTTGGTCGCTGGCACCTTCTACGCGGCCCGCGTAAGAGATGGAGAAGGCCTACGCGGCCCGCGACGATGGGTAATTCCGGTAAAAAGTTTCCAAACTTTGCAATTTCAGTCCCTGGTCCAATTTAAGTTTATTTAACTTTCTTTTATTGCACTTATAACCCCCATAGTTAACTTTCAAGTGTCTTGGGTCATTATATTACTTCGTTAAGCTCCCGGTTAGTTATGAGATCACCCGAAATGTTCCTTAAGTGCGTAAAAACTCCATGGAATCATTATTTGTTACATATGAAGCATAATGAAGTATTACAAAGTCTCGGGAATGTTAATAGGTCACTCAGAGGTAAGAATTTAACATGTTGACACGTTTAACCCCTAAGCCTTGTAACTTTTTCAATTTAAGCACAAATGGCTTCCTATGTCCATCAATTTATTCATTCATGAATACGAACATCTTATGAGGTCATTCAGAGGCACGGGTTTGGCATGATGACACATTTGATCCCTCTATACACACACTTTCTTTGTTTGTCCACTTTAGTCCCTCGAAAACAATCCGTTACATGTTTAAAGTTCATGACACGTGTTGTTACTATATTGGACATGATTTTACGAGGTGTTACAAATCTCATACCAACTGAGAGGAGATCGGCACTAGCGACCATATAAAGCTTCGAAAGGAGCCATCTGAATACTGGAATGACAGCTGTTATTGTACGAGAACTCAATCAATGGTAAATGTACATCCCAATTACCACCAAAGTCGATGACACAAGAACGGAGCATATCCTCTAGGGTTTGAATGGTGCGTTCAGTCTGTCCATCCGTTTGAGGATGAAAGGCTGTACTGAGATTCAAGTGAGAACCCATAGTTGACCGAAAGGTTTGCCAAAGATGCGAAGTAAAACGACCATCACGGTCAAAGATAATGTCAATGGGTATACCATGACGACATATGATTTCATCTATGTAAATTCGAGCAAGTTTCTCCACCTTGAAATCTTGATGAATAAGAAGAAAGTGGGCTGATTTGGTCAAACGGTCAATGATTACCCATATACTATTATGACCGGCAGGTGTACGAGGTAGTTTAGTTATAAAGTCCATAGCGATGCTATCCCATTTCCAAACTGGGATTTCGGGTTGTTCGAGAAGACCTGAAGGGCGTTGATGTTCGGCTTTGACCTTTGAGCAAGTAAGGCACTTCGAGACATACGCGGCGATGTCCTTCTTCATACCAGGTCACCAATAAGTCATACGCAAGGAATGGTACATCTTATCGGCACCAGGATGAATAGAGTATCGGGATTTGTGAGCCTCATTCATAATGAGCTCACGAAGATTGTCGCGATTTGGCACCCAGATGCGATTGAGGTAGTATTGAAGTCCATCAGACTTTGTTTCAAGTTGGTCAGTAGAAGCACCTCGTATTTCAATGTTTAGACTACCTTCCTTGGCTTACGAATACTGAGCTTCATGGATACAAGCATGAAGATCACTAGTGATCTGAAAACAGCGGATGCTACTAGCATGGGTCTTACGACTAAGAGCATCGGCCACGACATTCGCCTTACCAGGATGGTAGCGAATCTCGCATTTGTAGTCGTTAAGCAACTCTACCCATCGTCGTTGACGCATATTCAGCTCCTTTTGATGAAAGATATGCTGCAGGCTCTTATGGTCAGTGAAAACCACAAACTTAGTACCATATAGGTAGTGTCGCCAGATCTTTAACGTAAAAACGACTGCGCCAAGCTCTAAATCGTGGGTAGTATAGTTTTTCTCATGTATTTTGAGCTGTCGAGAGGCATAAGCAATGACCTTGTCTTGCTACATGAGCACACAGCCAAGACCACGGTTCGAGGCATCGTAATATACCACGAAGTTATCATTCCCATCAAGGAGAGCAAGTACCGGAGCGTTACAAAGCAGATTCTTAAGAGTCTGAAAAGATTCCTCTTACTCAGGACCCCAAGCAAAAGGTTTCTCTTTCTGAGTTAACGAAGTAAGGGGGACATCAATCTTTGAAAAATCCGAGATGAATCGACGGTAATAACCAGCCAATCCCAAGAAGGAACGAATCTCAGATGCAGATTTAGGCGTACTCCAATTCTTCACTGCTTCGATTTTGGAAGGGTCAACATGAATTCCTTGTTTACTAACCACGTTCCCTAGAAATTGTACTTTATTAATCCAAAATTCACACTTAGAAAACTTCGCGTATAAACGTTCACCACGTAAAAGTTCTAACATTAGGCGTAAATGGCGTTCATGATCAGCTCGAGTTTTTGAATAAATAAGAATATCATCAATAAAGACTATCACAAAATGATCCAAATAAGGCTTACAAACACGATTCATAAGGTCCATGAACACAACGGGTACGTTGGTCAAACCAAAAGGCATAACCATGAACTCGTAATGTCCATAACGAGTGCGAAAAGCAGTTTTGGGGATATCTTATTCGAGAACACGGAGCTGATGATAACCGTATCGAAGATCGATTTTAGAGAAACCGCTTGCGCCTGTAGTTGGTCAAATAGATCATCGATACGAGGGAGAGGATAACGATTCTTAATGGTGAGTTTGTTAAGTTCACGGTAGTCGATACACATGCGAAACTAACCATCTTTCTTCTTGACGAATAACACGGGAGCACCCCAAGGTGAGGTACTTGGACGTATAAAGCCTTTGTCGAGCAGTTCTTGCAGTTGGCTGGATAATTCTTGCATCTCAAAGGGTGCAAGTCGGCACGGAGCTTTGGTAACAGGAGTCGAACCAGGTATAAGATCAATATGAAAATCAGCAGATCAAGGAGGAGGAGGAAGACCAGAAAGATTTTTAGGAAAGACATCAAGGAAATCACACACTACTGGCACATCACTTACGCTCTTTCCCTTTTCCTTTTGTTCCACTATGTGGGCCAAGAAGGCAAGGTACTGTTTACGTAAACATTTATTCGCTTGAGTGCATGACATCAACTTCAATCCTCTAGAAGGCCGATCTCCATAAACGTGCAAGGTATCACCAGACGGAAGAGGTAAATGAATGTACTTCTCATGACAAGTAATTTTGGCATGGTTCTTGCGCAACCATCCATGCTGACTATCGTATCGAAGCTACCCAATTGCATGGGTATGAGATCAATGGTGAAAACGTGATCGTTAAGAGTCAGGGAACAATCACTGAGTATAGAATCAACTAGGATAGACTTACCATCGGCAATCTCAATAGAGAACGACTTAGGTAGTTTAGAGCGTGCACAATTTAACAAATATTCAAATTATACGGACACAAAGCTTCTGTCGGCACCAGTATCAAATAGTATCGAAACGTAAAGATTATTAACGAGAAACGTACCATTAACGGCATCATTGTCATTACGCGCCTGATTTGCGTTGATGTTGAACGCTCGCCCTCGAGTGGCTTGCTGTTGCTCCTCATTCAGCTGGGGGCATTGGGGATGGAGATGAGTGGTGTCTCCACACTTGTAGCTTGCTCGCACATTGTTCGCTGGTTTGGGGTTCTGCTGAGCTGGTGGGGCTTGCTGAACTTAATTGGCTTGACAGCAGTAAGGGGTTGTGTGACCATAGCGATTGCAGTTGGTACACAGACGACAAGCTGAGTTGACAGGGTGATGATAATTACAAGTGGCACACTTGGGGTGAACCCAAGTGTACGACTTCTTGGTGTTTTCTGGAGCAGGGGGGTTTGGAGTAGCAGCAGGGACAATTGCATTGCAACCAGGGTTTTGAGACTTTCGCTTCTTGTTCTTGCTGCCACTTGGTTACCGAGTGATTTGGTTAGCTGGTTTCGAGGGAGCAGAGTTTCTAAACTATTTATCACGAACACGGTTGTTGTTCAAACTTGTGGCAAGACGGTAAACCTCTTCAATGGAGCTGAGTTGAGCTGCTTCGATGGCATCACGCATAGCAGGAGGTATCCCATGAATGTACTTGGTGATCATGCGCTTAGGAGTAGACACCAAGTGTGGCACGATTATGTTGAGTTGCTTAAAACGGGTAGTATAAGCCAGGTTTTCATCACCCACTTGTTTTAGATGCCAAAATTCATCCTTGAGTTTCTGCTGCTCATAAGGAGGGCAGAATTCGAGCATCATCATCTCCCTAACCTCGGCCCAAGGTAAAGTATAAGCTTCATCATTGGAGTGGATGTTTCTCTCATTTGTCCACCATTCCAGAGCTCTGCCTTGAAACACGCCAGTTGCACTCCTAGTCTTTAAATGCTCAGGGCACTCACTGTTGATGAAAGTAACCTCCATGTTGTCAAACCATTCCAACATAGCGGTCACCCCATCACTGCCCGTGAAAGGCTTGGGGTTTCAAGAGACAAAGTGTTTGTAGTTGAAGCTCACAGGCTTAGGTTGGATTGCTTTCGAGACAACAGAGGAGGGAGGAGTGTTTGATCCCTGGATTTCAGTGACAATCTTAGGAACAATGCGTGCAATCTGGTCAGCCATAAAAGACATCATCTTCTTCTGGGTGTTGGCCTTTAACCTCTTGTGTGGGTTGGAAAGACGACTTGATGACATCTAAAGAGTCAGAATAAGGATCGGGTGAGACTCGATCACAATGTTTTGTTCATTAATATATTCTCACGAACACGTAGCATAGCATGAAGTTTCACACATTTGCATAAAAGACTCAAGTTTGTTTCACACATCACAAAACGTTCAACAAGTTTCACATTGTTTAATCAAGTTATTTCCAAGGCTTCCATGTAGTATAATACGAATGAAAAAAGCATCATAAATTTAGTTTGTTCCTAAGAGAATATTATCACTGTTTTAGATTGCGGAGATACATGTGATTCGTGTAAAAGTTTCGAAACGAACAAAGTATCAAGTATAAAACCATATGTATAAAAGATAGGCTCATAAAGCTTAGGATTATTTCGGGTAGAGAAACGTTGACTAACCAAAGTAAATCGAGTCCCTTTTCGAATTAAGGCAACGTGCTTTGGCTTACTTAGACAAATACGTTCATCGATGTTAGGCCTAAGATATTTGTCCTTTCGGTCACTACACGTCCTTAATCGATTGTGAAATTTCGAGAGTTTGGCGAGACTGAAAATCAAAGAGTGGGGCTAGTTATCAAGATGCGAGTTTCACCTCTAACGTGGTAACATCGTACCCTAATAGTGCCGGTACTTATCAAAAGATAATACCTACTAGATTATGAACCGGAAATTTCCCTTCAAGGTTTGGATGTCACTCCTAACTTGAGGGTAAATCTCGTGCAAAATATAAACACTACTGAGCGAAAGTCGTCATCAAAGGCGGGAATCACCCCTATTTTGATGAGTCGTTTCGAGAGTGTTTTCAAAGCATCCAAGTGTGTATTGTGTTAGCCTTAGGAAAGGCATGTAAGTTTAACAAGGAAGTGTTGCTAGGAAGCATGTACGGTAGAACGCATAAGTTTTAAACAACAAATAAGAGTCAAAGTTTCCTAGAACTATAGACTAGGGCAAAGCATTCCTATTTTTCCTAATTCCCTATAGTTATGGCTCTGATACCAATCTGTCACACCCCAACCGAAGGCGAAAACATCAGGGCACGGCACTAAGCGAATCAGATTGCTCAAGAGAATCCACAACACTAATTGTTTCAGTATAGATTAATCAAAATTTCAAAAATTGTCTAAAAACATCAACCACAATTCAAAACCCACAGAACATATCCAAAATAACATAGCGATTCAAATATTGTCCGAATTTGTCTAATTACCTAGAATGAGTTTCTAAGCATCATCCTAGCTTGTTTTCCTCAGCATCCAAACTTATCAACCTGCAACATGTATTAAAATAAAATCAACAAAAATGTTGGCAAACATACAAGTTTGAATACATAGCATAATAGTTTAAAAACTCATATCCAACATGAATACATATCACAAGTTTCAACATGCTAGTTTACGTGGTTTAAATGGTAACCCAAGTTTCCAATGCGTTAACGTGCCTTTCCTACTCCGACGCATCGAAGAGGAGGTAAAAGAATCAAAACTTAACAAAACTCCCAAGACTAATGGACAGGTGCATTACCCCTATAGCGCTACAATTGTTAAGGCGAGCCACACATAAGAATCAAACGTTCATATAGCATAAAAGTCTCAAGTATCACAAGTATCATGTTTAATATGGATAGAGTATGTTTCAAATAAGTTTCAAGTGTCAAGTGTCAATTGTCTTGATAATAGAATACATGTTGCATCCCAAAAGTGTTTAAAACAAAAAGGGATCGAGTATACTCACAGTGGGTGCCTATAACCAAACACTGCTAAGTTGGATCGAAGGGAGCACTGGATCAACCTGCGTGGGGGGAACAGAGCATAAATCCTCTAAGAGGTGACCCGGTCGAGAACAGAGTGTCGAATGGTGCGAAAATCGAGTTAATGTATCAGACAGACTACCTGAGCGGATGGTTATCCGGACGGATGACTATTCGAATGGATGGGATCCATCTGATCGGATGGTCATCCGAGCGGATGACCATTCAAACGGATGGCCATTCGAATAGTGGGTGTTTGTGAACTGTTAAAGTTTTCAATGTTGTGTTCATAGTGTCCTGTAAAACAAACAACAAGCGTCATCATAATCAGATCATCTGGATGAATGGTCATCCGATCGGATGGCCATTCGGACAGATGGTCAATGAGTGAAGTTTTGTGAAATTTTCTAAGTTTTGGTTTATCGGTGACGGTGCGTCGACGTGTCAAACAACGGAAACATACCAAACCCAGCTCGTTCGATCGGATGGGCATCACCCCTTTGTGAACCGACGAGCTGTTTCTGATGAAGTTTCATGTTTGGACCGTCATTCAGCCCATTCTTCGGTGGAATTCAGTTTTCAAGCCGACTTTTGACTAAGGAACGAGTCTAGAGTCTGTTTGAGCCTGATTTCACCGAGGTTTTGCATAAAAATTGAAGAAAAGTTTGAAAACTAGTTGTAAAACGTGATGTTCATCAGATCTGAGCTGGAAACATGTGAAATTCTGTCAGATCTGGTGTAAGAGTGTGAGATTCCTTTAGATTTTGCTAAAAAGTTGTGAAAATCTTTTAGATCTGAGGCCGTTCTTGGTTAAATGGTGCTCCACAACAGTTTGCATAACTAACTGAGTGGAACCCACCTTCAAGAGGCCCAAACCAGTTGATTTTTGAGAAAATGTTGAAGTGTTCGTGTGATTTTGATGAAGAATGTGGTGTAGAAGTAATGGATGATGAAAGTTGTACAAGATTTGAGGAGAAATACTTACGGAATGGCTTTGAATCTTGATTAGAGTGGCTGAGAGTGCGTGTGGTCGAATGGCAGGGCCAAAGGTGAGAATGAAGTGTTAAGGGATCTATTTATAGGTGATAGTGACATCTAAGTCGGTGTGAGTGTGCAAGGGATCGGATGGCTTTCCGGTCGAATGGCCATCCGATCGGATGTCCATTCGGACAGCCCGGACCCGGTTGCTAGTTTTCTGACTTTGGTTCGTTTTGCGAGCTAGGTTAAGTGTTGCATTGCGTATTATTGTGAGTAACCATTACATGGTATGATTATATGATTAATACAAAAGTTTTCGTGTTTCAAGTCTGCATTTAAGCTAGTTTCCCGTTCTATAAGTATCAAGTTTCTCGTTTAACAAAGTATCAAAGTTTCTCGTTCAATAAGTATCAAGTGTCTAGTTTCTAGTATCACTAGAGTCAAGATTCACAAGAGTCAAGTATCACAAGAGTCAAGATTATTATCGTTCATGTTTAAAGCATCATAAAAGCATCACAAAATCATCACATAAAGTAACATAGTGAAAAAGTTTCACATAGTTTAACATGATTAAGATTCAAATAGTTCATTAAACATCACAGGATAGGAAGCATTGACGAGACTTGCCAATAAGATAAGAGTTTCGAAACGCTGGGCGTTACATATAGGTCATCTAAAAAAAGTGTAGTATACAATACGGTTATAGCATAGATAGTATAGTATAATAAACATGTACCAAACCTGTACGACATGATAAATTTTTAAAAATGTTTTTTTTTGTTTAAAAAATAAAAGAATTCTTTTATTAAACTTTGTTAAAACTATGATTAAATGTATACAACAATTTGTAAAAAAAAAAATCAAAGCAATACGACCCGTATTAGTCCAGATGAGGTATAGGTCTTGTATGAGAATATATAAGTGTAGTAAATGTCCCGTATATGTATCGCATCTACACCCTAATACGACACTTACAGACAATAAACGTGACAATACCAAACGTCACTTTCACGACCCGTACGGTTAATATATGCCATAATATGGAACATGTTGACAATATATGTCATAATACGATATTTAACGACAAAATATGCCAAGTATACTTTAAAATACGTCGAAATACGTTAAAATAACCTAAAAATAGGTTAAAATAAGCTAAAATACGTCAGAATACGCTCAAATATGTCAAAATACTCTAAAATACGTCAAAATACGCAACTAATGATATTTCCACACACGTATACATATACCACGTCACTATACAATACAAGTAGATTTCAAACAAAACTGTACGTAGTCATAGAATACGATAATCGCACGCAACCAAACATCACCGAAACGACGCTTGTTGAAGGTATACGTCATAAAATGACAAAATATGCGAAAGTTCGTCAAAAAACGACACGTATACGCGTCGAACCGAGGAAAACACGATAAAAACAAATTTTCTTATTATGCTATATACGATCGTATAGGCGTATTAACCTCTGAATTTCTCAAAAATACCCCTGAATTTATAAAAAAAAAACAGGGGTATTTCAGTAATTTCAGGGATATAATACGCATCGTACAAGTCTATACGATGCGTATCAGATAGTTCGATACGATGCGTATGGCCCTATACGCATCGTATTGATTCAAAATTCATGTTTTTTTTTCTATTTTATGAAGTATAAAAAAATGTTTTATATCTTAGTTATTTTTTTAAATGTTTTACTTGTAAGAAGAAATTAAAAAAAGTGTAGTATATAATACGGTTATAACATAGATAGTATAGTATAATAAACATATACCAAACCTATACGCATGATAAATTTTTATAAATGTTTTTTTGTTTAAAAAATAAAAGAATTCTTTTATTAAACTTTGTTAAAACTATGATTAAATGTTTACAAAAATATGTAAAAAAATGTAGTATATAATACCGTTATAACATAGATAGTATAGTATAATAAATATGTACCAAACCTATACGATATGATAAATTTTTAAAAATGTTTTTTGTTTAAAAAATAAAAGAATTCTTTTATTAAACTTTGTTAAAACTATGATTAAATATATACAAAAAATTGTAAAAAAAAACCAAAGCAGTACGACCCGTATAGGCCTCTACGATGCGTATTGAAAAAGTCAGCCGCCAGACAAGAACTAACACATGCAGATTTGACTTTTGAACCAATACGCATCGTATAGGCCTATACGATGTGTATTGAAAAAGGTGTGCAGATAGATAAGGAGATGTCGGAATAGAATAAACCATAAAGCTAAAATGCTATAAAAAATTTACAAAATTACTTACAGGATCATTTTACAAAATTACTCTACAATATCATTTTACAAAATTACTCTACAAGATCAAAATTACTCTACAGGATCATTTGTAGAGTAATTTTGAATCTGTAGAGTAATTTCGAATTGTATGTTGTTTGATAAACTTGCAGAGTAATTTTGATTCACTTGTATAAGTAATTTTGATGCAGAGTAATTTTGATACACGTATAGAGTAATTTTGATAATTACACTACAAGATCAAAATTACTCTATAAAAAATTTTTACAAAATTGCTTTATAAAGATCAAAATTACTCTAGAGGATCATTTGTAGAGTAATTTTGATAATTACTAATAATTAAGAAAACGCCACCGCGTTTTTTCAGCAAAATCTCCAGTTCGTACGTTTAGTACGTTAAAGTTATTTGTATTTGATCTTTTGTCTACCATATTATATTAATTTATGTATGCATTTGGTACAATTGACTATTGCATCTCCATGACTTCTCTATTTGAATTACTTCCATTTCTTTCTCTCCTCACACTCTTCATTTCTTTTTCACTCTAGACATCAGAAGCTCTTTGTTTTCTCTCCACTCCTTTCGGCAAATTGCTTGTTTTATAAAATGGACTTTTACTCCTTTCTAATGGTTATATGCATCTTATATTGCCAAATTTGTTATCTTTAGCATACTAGTTTTTCTTAATCAAGATGTAGCTAAAAGAAATACCTTTATGGTGGGACTTAAAATAAACGATATTTAAGTTTGTAAATTTTTAAATGTTAGAAGTTTAGAATTTGATTAGAGTTTTAGTGGGGTTGAATCAAATCAGTAACTACGACTTTAAATAAAGTAAACTAAATTGGCTTTGTTGGATGGGTCTGACACATGAAAACCATCAAAGTTTTCTTTTGGTGGCTTGGGTCGTATTTTAGTGTAATGTACCTTTTTAAGGTTTATTAGTGTTTGAATTCTAACACATTATAGTTTAACTAGTGTAAAGCATGGTTGTAAAAATCCCGACTAGTCTCCGATTAGTCGCCGATTAATCACTAATCGGAGGTTCACCGATTAATAGCTAGACAGTCAATGGTGGTCCTATTATGGCCAAATTTTGACTAGATGCCGGCCAAATTTTGACCAAACCATATAAATTCCTTCCAATTACTTAAAAAAATGGGTTAATGAGTGGTTAAAACATGCCTACTTTAAAAAACTACATATAAAAATGTGTGTGTGTGTATATGTAACTAAAAATTAGATATAAAAATCTCAATCCGATTAATCCCTATTAATCCCGATTAATCGCTAGTCGGTACCCCACCGCCCGACTAGCGCCTAGCGATTCTTACAACACTGGTGTAAAGTATTTAAAAAAAAAGGTTTATTAGTGTTTGAATTTTATCATATCTCTTCCGTGTTATCTACCAAAGTGTGACTTCACACTAAGGTCATCAATACTACGGAAGTTTTACAAGATCAATATTACTGAACTCTAACAAACTAAGAAACTTTGGAAGAAACGGGTACCAGTTCAAGTTCTTCGAATCACACAAACCCAGCCAAAAACAGTTCAAAATTCATGAATATGGTCCAAATTTCTATAAATTTTCTTCAAACTTTTTGCATAAATCCATTCGAACAAATCAAATCCACTCGATTTTGATCCAAAATTCAGAAACACACTCATAATTCATCAAAACTAGAATTAAGACCCGCCGCAATGCGGCGGGGATTCTTTAGTGATAACTAAGTCGATTTAGTGCGCGCACGTTATGTTGAACCTATCAAACAGGAAAAAATAGACGACGTAAAAACGTTCACCCGCAAAATTTAGAACGAAACGTAAAAACGTTAAATCAAAGACGCACGTTGTGGTGTGTTAAGTCACAAAATTTAGAACGAATGATAAAGCTAAAAATTTGGGGAAAATGAAAAATATAAAGGACCAAAGTTGAAAGTAAAAAAAGTTGTGAGGATAAATTGCAACAGATAAAAAGTTTTGTGTTAAAAGTAAAAAAAAAAACAAATAGTTTTGGGTTAAAAGTAATTTATAAAATACTTTTGAGTGAAAAGTAAAAAAATCAATTTTTTTTTTGAAAAACCCCCAAAGCCAAGGTTACAACAACCATATGCATAACCATTTTTTCTTTGAAAACCCCCCAAAGCCAATATTACAACACATAAGTAAAAAAAATCAAAGTGGTTAAATCGCAAAAGATGGAAACTTTTGAATTAGAAGTGAAAAATCAAATTAATCAAAGGGTTTAAATTACCAAAGATTAAAACTTTAGGGTTAAAAAGGAAACAAAGATTAAAATTTTAAACTTAAATTGACAAAGACTAAAACTTTAGGGTAAATTGTCAAAGATTAAAACCTTAGGGTTTAAAAGGAAACAAAAATTAAAACTTTAATCTTTAAACTTAAATTGTCAAAAAATTAAAAGTTTAGGGTTAGATAGGAAAATTTCCATTTTTTTTTTGAAAGCCTCCCAAAGCTAAAGATACAAGTTATATATGCACATATAAGTTGCTTCTTTATAAGGTTTTAATCTCGCTGAAATTTCATGTCTCCATGATGTTTGGTGGAAAGCAATAGTGATCCGGAAGGCGGTTAGACCATTTCGAATCGAGTGCCATGCTTTGATACCACTGTTAGGTCCCCGTGCCCCCCTGGATCGATGACATACACGAACATTGCACTTGATTCAAGACATAAAACAAGAACAAGATAGAAAAGTATATAGAAGAAACTCTTTCATATCATTACAGACAACACAGATTTACAATATCGAAAGAGCACACATCTTCTCTAACCTAGTTTAGATCACTAAGAGCTAAACCAAGCTTTCTCTCCCTAAGTTCTCTCTGTTTCTACAAACTGTTCACTTAGAATTCACTGGAAAAACTTCTTAATTACATCAACAAACCCATATTTATAGGGCTACACCAATATTGCAGACAACTAATACTACTGACAGAACAATAAACTCGGACCGATGTGTGTTCGAGGTATCCTCATTACTACGGACCACATCTAGTCCGAATTATGTAAATATATTACATAAGTTGCACTTCGGTCCCTGGTCATTCTCAAGTTACATCCTATTTATAGATATCTTCAACCCCAAACGAAAAGATCTTCAACGCTAATCGTTTTTAGCCTCACAAGGACGAATTTCCAAGTTCCCAACCACAGTTTTCATCAATCTTTCATGCAATCAAGGTCTACAACAACCTTAGATAATTTTTTTATGATCACCTCCGGAAGGATGGTTTGTTATGTGAAAAATACTTGTTTATTTAGTTTTTTGGATTGTTTTTCATGACTTGAAAAATACTTGTGGTTTTTTTTTTTTTTTTTTAAGAATTTTGTGTTGCAATTATTCATCTCGCATTTGGTGTTCTTGCATTGTGAGTAGTTTGGTTATTAGGAGGATTATTGGCAATGATTAAGTAATTGAATTGCATGAGTTATTATTAAAAACTTGTCTTTAATTATCACTCAAATTAAATCATTAACATGGTCTTTTGAAATCTTTCTAATTAAACATGTTTGGTGAATCATTCAATCGAAAATCCGGAGGTGGTTACTTTTCTTCTAATTTGGTAACTTTCTTAATCATAATCACACTGTACTTTTAAAACTCAATTAAAGCAATAATTTTTCTTAGAATTTAGTTAATCTAGGATTTTACAATCAACACTAACCACGAATTCACTGTAGAGACGACCATACTTACCTTTGCTAGTAAAGGTACTTTGGACCAATTTTTTAAACTTGTTTTGACCGACCTTTCGACATCGATCAGTTATTGCCATATGTTAACATAGAATACGATATTTCTATGCACTTGCAGCAAACATTTCTCGACTTTCTCAAGGCAACTTCTCTAACAGTACATGCTTCATCTTGCATATCATATAGCACCATCTGATTCTATTACCTGATACTTATTGAGATGTGAAAAGTCGATTAAATTTATTAAAACGATACAACATGAAAATTGTCGTCCCGCCATTAACATTAACTGTCATTCAAGATTGCTCCCAGCCACATCCAGCACAAACCTGTACCTCACATCATTTTTCTCCATCCTTTCAAATGCTTTGTTCACATAATCCATCTTCACCACTTCTATCTTTGTCTTCAAACCCTTTTCGACCCAAAAGTCGAGTATCTCTTGTGTCTCTTGTATGCTTCCAATGAAACTTCCACTTATCGACGTCCCCCCTGTAAATTTCCAACATCACTTAATAAACAACATCACTCATATAGCACAATCTGATTATATTTTTTTTACTAACAATAAAATGAGTTACCTAAAATCAAACCCGATGCACTGAACTGCAATGGTTCAGGAACCGCACCAACCATGAGTATCTTTCCTTCAACATCAAGAAGAGGAAGGTAATCTTGTATCTTATGATTAACCGGTACAGTGTCTAGTATATAATCAAGACTACTTTTATATTTATCCATTTCAGCTAAGTTTGAGCTCACTAAGAAACAATCCGCACCCAAGTCGGTCAATGCCTCTTCTCTCTTCTTATCAGAAGAACTGATGACTGTCACATGGTGACCCATTGCTTTTGCAATTAAAACACCAAGATGACCAACTCCACCTAAACCCAAGATTCCTGCTTTTATAGCCTTTTTAGAGTTGATGAACTGTTTTATCGGACTGTAAGCCGTCACTCCTGCACATAGTAACGGTGCAGCCTGCTCTGGGGCTAGTTTTTCTAGTATGTTGACTACATAGCTGCAGATGTTGACCTTTTGGTTTAAGAATTTATATATATGAAATGAACTGATGAAGTGTAGTTTTGACTTTTGAGGATATGGTTTTTGCTTACTTTTGATGGACTATCATGGCAGAAGAAAAGCCTCCTTGTGTAAAGCTTCCGTCTTTATAGATGGCGTTGTAAGTGAACACCATGTTTTTGCAGTATTGTTCTTTGTTCGTTTTACAGCACGCGCATTCGCCACAAGATCCTACCATACACCCGACCCCCACTATGTCACCTACACCGAATTTTTTCACCTCTGAACCCACCTCAATAACTTTTCCGACCACTTCATGCCTACAATTATGAAAACCCCATAAGGTATTGTATATTACAGATCAACTACTTATAGAAGTAGAATGAGAAAAATTACATAGGGAACCTAAGCGAATCGTATCTCCTAGTTACGTCAAAGCTATTACAATAAATTCCATCTATATATTGCATCTAATATCCGAGTGACGGTTAATAACACAAAAATAAACACAGCACATAGCGATAGATTTAAGGACCGTACCCTGGAACCAAAGGGTAGGTAGTGTAGTGAGCTTCATTCCTGATTTGATGAAGATCAGTGTGGTCTACGCCACAATACAAGACTTTGAACACAACATCTTCTGGGCCTGTTTTCCTGCACATTTGGAACCCATGTCATTAAAATTCCTGAATTATATGTGCTCTAAGTCCATAAGATGCGCATGTTGGGTATACATAATAATACATATTAAGCGTATATATGTTTGAAAGATTGCTTATCATTTACCTGAGATGGAAAGTGTAGGGAGAAAGAATGCCAGATGAGTCTCTGGCAGCCCAGCCGGTAACTTTTCTTCCCTCCATTATTCTTCTGTTTTTGCTAACAAACAATTTCAATCTGTAGCTAATTTTTCAAAGCAGGTGTCATTATATAACTATATATATGTGTATGTGTTAAAACTTTTATAAAAAATGGAGGACGAAAAGACGCCGGCTGAGGTTGTGAAGTCATTGAGGACGTCAATTTCCTTATTTTTTTTTTTTTTTTTTTTTTTTTTTTTTTGAACGGCTCGTCAATTTCCTTATTAGTTACCTTTGAGCAAACATTTTTTGTATTTTGCTTTCATCATTGTCATTATTATATACATTGGTTTGATATGCAATCACAAAATAATGTTTAAGTATGATAATAAAAATTCAATATATTGTTGAGAGGACCCATATCATTTTTTTGTTTGTCATAAATAGTTTGTTAGACTATTGGATTTATAATCCATCTTAATCCATTTGGACCTACTCGTTTTAGTTGAAGTCTTAGTTTTATGGGTTAGTTAAAACTTATTTATTTGGGTATGTACTATGTCGTGGGTCACATTGAACACATGGGCGCAACTTAAGTTGGGCGGGAGGGGGCGCCCGACCCCTGAACTTTTCGCTCAGTAGTGGAGGGTATGTAGTTTTCGTATAGAAATTTTTGGGTATATATATTTTCGACCCCTCAGTTTTATAGAAATTTTTTGGTATATATGTTTTCGTATAAATATTTTTGGGTATATAGACACTTGACCTTATGACTAATGTACACTAATGTTAGTTAAGTAGCCATCAAACTCTTGTAGAATTAGTACTCTCATCAGTAACTGAATTCTTATATGTATAGCACAATATGATTCTGTAACTTGAAATCTTTAAGCTTGCAGCTGTTATTATTGGCTCATTTTTATTACTGTTTGCATAAACACAAAAGGATGACTGGATTTGTTTAAATGATACAACTTTAAAATTGTCGTCCCGCCATTAACATTAACTGTCACTCAAGATTGCTCCCAGCCACATCCAGCACAAACCGGTACCTCACGTCATTTTTCTCCATCCTTTCAAATGCTTTGTTCACATAATCCATCTTCACCACTTCTATCTTTGTCTTCAAACCCTTTTCGACCCAAAAGTCGAGTATCTCTTGTGTCTCTTGTATGCTTCCAATGAAACTTCCACTTATCGACGTCCCCCCTATATATTTCCAACATCACTTAATAGTTAATACTCAACTCTAAATCCAAATCGGATTTTTTACCAACAATATAATGAGTTACCTAAAATCAAACCGGATGCACTGAACTGCAGCGGCTCAGGAACAGCACCAACTACAAGTATCTTTCCTTGAACATCAAGAAGAGGAATGTAATCTTGTAACTGATGATTAACTGGTACAGTGTCTAGAATATAATCAAGGCTGTTTTTTAGTTTATTCATTTCAGTGGAATTCGAGCTCACTAAGAAACAATCAGCACCCAAATCGGTCAATGCCTCTTCTCGCTTCTTATCAGAAGAACTGATCACTGTCACATGGTGACCCATTGCTTTTGCTATTAAAACACCGAGATGACCAACTCCACCTAAACCCAAGATTCCTGCTTTTATAGCCTTTTTGGAGCCAATGAACTGTTTTAACGGACTGTAAGCCGTCACTCCTGCACATAGTAACGGTGCAGCCTGCTCTGGGGCTAGCTTTTCTGGTATGTTAACTACATAGCTGCAATATTTGTTTTTATCAGATTTTGACGATTTAGTTTAAAAAGCATCAGGCACACCGATGCATTTTGATTCTAAAAACCTATGCACGATGCGTGAAGTACGGGCATCACATATGCTAGGCGTTCGTTATTAAAAGTACTAAAAAGTTATTCATGGATAATATTTTATTAACTTTTTAAAACTAAAATATAAGATATTCTAATCATCTCTGGTCAGATTTGTTCAATCGATGGTCTAAATTGCTCAAATACTCAAACCCGTTGTTCAACTGATGTTAAGATTTGTTCAGTTAGATTTGAAAAACTCAGACCCATGATAACTGGCGGTGTGATTTGTTCAAAAACTGGTTCACATCATGTGATGCGCGCATTAAATGCAGCAATGCGATCTCATCACATCGCATCGCATCGCATCATGTGGCGCGCGCCTTTTAAAACCAAGCCTTGATTATATACAAGACACTGTACTTAATATGCTTTTTGCTTACTTTTGATGGACTACCATGGCAGAAGAGAAGCCACCTTGTGTAAAGCTTCCATCTTTATAGATGGCATTGTAAGTGAACACCATGTTGTTGCAGTATTGTTCTTTGTTCGTTTTACAGCGCGTGCATTCCCCACAAGATCCTACCATACACCCGACCCCCACTACGTCACCTACACCGAATTTTTTCACCTCTGGACCCACCTCAATAACTTCTCCCACCACTTCATGCCTGCAGCATAGAATAATGTAAACTTCGTAAGGTATTGTATATCATTGATCAACTATTTATATGAGTACAACGAGAATAATTTTAATCATATCTTCTAGTTATGGTAGGGAATGATAATAAATGTTAACTATATATTTTTATCTAATACGCAAGACGCATTTAATAACACAAAACTATTAACACACGGAGTACATAGCGATAGCATTAGGGACCGTACCCTGGAACCAAAGGGTAGGTAGTCATGTGAATTTCATTCCTGACTTGATGAAGATCAGTGTGGTCGACACCACAATACAAGACCTTGAACACGACGTCTTCTGGGCCTGTTTTCCTGCACATTTGGAATACATATGTCGTATTAAAATTCTCGAATCATGCTCTAAGATGTGCATGCTGGATATACATATTACGCGCATATATGTTTAAAAGATTGCTTATCATTTTTTTTGTGGAATATTGCAGGGGAGTTAACAATGAATGCATAGACATAGACCTGAGGTTGAAAGAGTAGGAGAAAGGATGCCAGATGAGTCTCTGGCTGCCCAACCGGTAACTTTTCTTCCCTCCATTATGCTTTCGATTTAGGTAAGAAATATATATATCTCTATTATAATAAATCAAGAGGTATTTGGCTGAGGTGTCAACACCACAAGCCACCATCTTTCTCTCTTTCCTACATGGCAATCCCTGGCTTCTCCTATTCCACATGTAATTTTCTTGTGATTTTCTTTTTTTTTTTTAAGCTGGTGAGAACGAGACAAAAAGTCTGAAAAGATCTGTCACTCATCACGTGAGCCCTTTTCAAATTTCAAATTTCATTTTCGTTCTCTCTCTCCCTCAAAGATCTGGATTTAGATCTGTGGATTCAAAAGGAAAAAGAATGTAGAGATGTGTTGTTGATCTACAATATCAGAGTGGAATCAAAATCCTCATCTTCATCTTCATCTTCATCTTCCGACTTGATACAGAGCCGGTGTGGGATCTGAGTTTGTTCTTCATCTAGGGTTTTGAGGGTTTTGATGATGAGAGCAATTGTGTGACGGGGATGCCTTGCTCTCAAGAAATCGGTTAGTAATTTTTTTCTCACGATTATTTGATTCCCTGTACCTAGGGTTTTGTTTAATTCAAATTTTGAATTCAAATTCATTATTTCCCTCAGCCGAGAAACCCTAAATTCAAATTCGTTGTTCTGCATCACCATCATTCTATTCTTCCAATCAGTGAACTATAATCAGGTATGAGTTCCTTCCCCTTCATTGTTCTACTTCATCTCTTTCCCCTTCACGTTTATGTTTCTTTGGTGAATCGATCGATTGATCAATTGATTGATATATTTTTTTGAAGTTTATGATGAAAAGGGTTGTACGCACTATGATGTGAAATGGGTTTCATTAGCAGAAAAGGGAGGTGTAGATTTCCACCGTCAATGTGTCTGAAATTCTTCCCTTCACGAACCCTAAATCAGGTCGTATAACCTCAAGGAGCATTCAGGATATGAGAAATTTTATCTCCATTCGAACTTTTGTATTCGAAAACCCAAATCGGATCCAAAATATGAAGACGCAGCCGATCTTTGTAAGTTTTTGTTGATTAGTTTTACATGAAATAGAAAATTCTATGGTTATTTTGCTAATTCTAGGGTTTAAGAATGGATAAGTTTTGCTGTTTATTGATGTTCATGTGTGGTGTGTTCTAAACCTGGGTTCTTTTGTAAGGTTTGAGGATGTATGGGTTTTGGAAAGACACATAAGATGCACCTTTTGATATGGCAACTTTTTGTACAGAAATCATAGTCACTGTTGTTCAAATATTTCAATGCATGTGGAGATTATGTTACATGTTTAATCAGGTCATACAAAGTTAGTGCTTGATTTGTTGCTTGAATATGTTAACCATTATTACGATTCATATTTGTTTGGTATAGAAGAATTTTCGTTCTAGGTTCGATTTGTTAGATTTAGCTATTAAATTTGCCTCTTATTACTGGACAGCTGCTACATATCGATTTTGTCCATTAATTTAGTTCGATTATTTAGATTATTATCTTGTCCATGTTTGATGCTATTTAAGCTGTGTTTTTGCTGGTTATAATGGTGGTGGAGGATGATCAAACAAGAAATGACGGTATCTATATGTTTGTTGTCTGAATATTGTTTTTGAGTTCCGGTAGTACCAGAAAAACTGTTCATTTATGGTTGTGATTCACATAAGTGGTTTTCTGTGCTTGCACACCAGATGTTCGATCAACTGCCGAGGTGACCAGATTAGCCGATTGCAAGGGATGGTTTTTGCAGGGCTTGGGGCAACCAGCAGTTGCCATTCACACCTCCTTGGTGTTCATCGTTTTGTCAGTAATGCCGACTACCTTTTGGAAGAGTAAAATCCAATTATATAAACATCATATCATCATACTTCACAACCTTCATTCATCAATATATTGAAGGTAATAGTAAAAAATCTTACACAATATTTGTACTCCTTGATTATCAGTTATGTCGTTCACCTCAACATGATATATGTATTGGATTAATTTGCAGATCAGTCTTGCCAACTCGGAATTTACCTAAAAGACGAAAAAGTGAGCTCTTGGTTTTGGTAGTAGATCCGTTGGTGGAACCAACATTGTAGATGGGCAATTGAAGTTAGTGCTCCATATGTACATCTTTCTTTAATGATGTCAATAGTTTTCATAATTTACATTTAAAAAAGTTTGAATCCGCCACAAGCTATATGCATAAAATACGAATAATCTTTTTTTGCAGCAGATTGATTTATGATGATGGAAATGGTGTTATAGAAGCTCTAGACGAAACAAGTTATGATGGTGACGACCGTAGAGGATTAGCTGTAAGCGTTTTCTATATGTTTATTGATTTATTACTCGATTCTTATTATATTTCTTGACCGTGGTGAGTGTAATTGTTCTTTGAACAGTTCCTGGCTGTCGGATCAAGTCAGGGTGTAAAACATGTTTCTTTATAGTTTTACTATCTTGAAGAAGCCAATGGATGAATGGGACATGGTGGATGAAGCTTTATGATGACCATGTAATCCATCAGTCACATCTTACATCTATAACATCAACTTCATCGGTATTTATTGTCAATATTGTGTTTAAATTTGTATAATTTCATATTTTGGATCTCATATTAAGAAATATTTTTTTTACAGACTCATGGATCGAGAGCCGGCCAAGAATGTGCAAAGGAAACAATTGCCTTCCGAAAGGTACTGTGTGTTCATATTACCTAGAATTTACGATTTCTCTTTGTTTTCTTCATTTTTTAAAACTAAAACTTCTAGATATTGATGATGTTGACAAGACTATGGATAAGATAAATAAACAAACTCAAAATATGCAGCAAATTCAGGAGATATTGGGAACAACATTGGGTGCAGCTGCTGATTTCGATTTGGTATCATCCCCACTTTCAATCACTCTTCATGTCCTATATACATTCCAATTGTAAGGGTAAATACCTGTTTTTAAAAGCATATCAGATTTGTAATTTTATTATAATTGTATAAAACTATATCATAATGTAAAAAAACAAACCAATCCGGCATTTTGTTTTATCAGTTTCCAGAAAAAATAAATTGGGTATCGGTATCGTTTTTGCTGTTTGAATTGTGTAATTTTGGAGCAGGTTATCGGATTACCTTTCAATCGATACACATGGCTGACAACTCATAATCCATTTACGGTTTCAGGTACAAAATTACCAACGGGTCCTCGATTCTGGCCAAGCCAATTAGAAAGATTATGTTGCATCACAACTAAAGGTATATCAAAACTTATCTTTCAAGTTTTTTTAATTGTTATTAAATTAATGATTAAAAAAATTAATATTCAATTTGTTAATGATTTATGTGTCCATATGTAGCACAATTAATTTCCTTTGGGAAAAAATGTACGCACAATTAATGGGTCAATAAGTTTCTTGATTCACCCACATTTCTTTTTGTTTTCCGTTTTTTAGTTTATTTAATAATTTATTCATGATGCAAGGACTGCAATTTTGGATGAGCCTACCCCTAATGGAAGGTTGTTCTGTCTTTCAATGTGTTTTTTTCATATTTTAGTAGTGGTTATACACAAGTACTAACTTATGCATGCATGTATGGTTTTAATGGGAAGGGACTTCAAAAATTTGAAAGGGAAAAGGAGAAGTTGGGTATTTGGGGTCCTCCTAGCATATATCTATGGCTTTCAACTGGGGAGAATTTTGAGTCCTTATCGGAAGTAAGCATGTCTTTCAAGATTTTTATTTGTTTACAAATGTGAATATCTTTTGTAAACATTCAAAATCAATGAAGTTTGTAATACCTTCTCTGTTCCAAGATATATTTCTAAATTACCAGAGGTGACAAGATTGGGGGGGGGGGGGGTAAAGGGTCAAAACTGTTGATCTCTTATGCCGGCTATGATAAAATGGGCCTGGTCAGTTTGGTCGACCCCCCAACACTTCTTTGTCCATTTATTATTTTATAAATTAGTAAAGTTTATAATACAAATATAAACTATACACTATTAACAATAATCTATTTTATGGGAAGCGAAGGTTTTAAACATTTGAATACACTTTGGGTGACTTTCTACCTGTTTGACACATTTTACTTTTAGCTAAGTTATAGAATTTTAACTGTTGACATGTTGGAGATAAAGTAACCTAAATTGATTGTTTCAAGCTAAATGGATCAAAATGACCCCCTTTATAATTTACAGGGGGCTTTTGCATATATATGTTGTGTGATGTAAATTCTCCTAGGAAATACTTATCCAAGACATGTTATTTAGTTGTATAGCACATTTGAATTGTAAAGCATGAGTTATTCTGAAAGTAGTATATACTTTGTTAAGTATGTACAATATATAAGGAGTCAAGCACCAAGTATGAAATCAGGTTCTGGTGTAGTTACAAGTTTGGTCTCCGTTGATGCTTAATTTGTGCTTTAATCTCCAGGAGCTTCCTGGAGTTGGTGGGCTGACTGATGATATTGAACTAGAAAAGGATAGTAATAAAGTGTCAAGCCGGACTTTTGAAATTCTTGCTTCTTGCCATGCAGTGTGGTCAACCTATTTTAGCGAGCATCGTTGAAAAATCAAATAGCTGTATTTTTCATAGCTGAAATGGAAAACATGACAAACCTAACACGGAAGTTGCGAGTTTGGGTTCGGCCTAAACTAGGGATAAGCTCGGTACCGGCACCGAATTTCTCGGTACCGAAATTACCGGTACCGATCGCCAAATTTGGGTATCGGTACCGGTACCGAAAACGTTCGGTACGGTATGGTACCTGTATTTTAAGGGTAAAATTCGGTAAAATACCGGGACCGAAAATGCCAAAAAGTGGGTCCGATTCGGTACCTAAAAAAATTGGTATGGGAAATTCGGTACCGGTACCAGATACCATATGCTCATCACTAGGCTAAACGGGTTTCGTTGAATCTTGGGTTCAGGTTGACCTGTTTATTTTTTAAATTTCTTTAAATTATGTTTTTATGTTAAAACTTAAAATGGTTGCTACATTACGCCAAATTTAAAAAATTAAAAGAGAAAATGACATATTTTGTAACTAAACACGATTTTTTTATATACAAGTTGTGCTTGCGTTAACGTTCGGCAACTCATGAATGGGGGTGCTAATAATCATGTGTTTTGTTAGTGCCGTCTCATTGGTTGAAGTTTCTAAAGACTACAAGAAGGCACATTATTGTTTGAGTGGAATGACCTGTATTATGTTCTGTCTCAACAGGCACTTGAAGGAAGAAAGTGATGCTTGGAGGTGGAGGTCTGTTGATCGGATGGTAGACTTCTCGGTTAAGCAGGCTAGGCAAGAGCCAGAGGAAAGTAACGACTCGGGGGATTCTTAATTAGTTCATTAGGAGTAGATCGTGGTGTCGAAGGTGAATTGTTTTGTATGGAGCGCCATAACCGGTAAAATTCTCGCGACTATGGCATTGGCATAACGTGATGGCCATGCCCGATGTGTGGCATAATGAACGAAAACACTGACCACCTTCTTGTCAAGTGCCACTTCACGATATCGGTGTGGTGGATGGTTTGTAGATGGCTGAATTTTCCTTTATTGGGTGTATTCTCGTCTGTGGTTTCAATTCTTAATCATGGGCTAAATTTAGACGTAGATTCGAAAAAGAAGATAGTTTATGCCATTCTCATGCTGATAATCTGGAACGAGACGGTTTTCAAAAGAAAGTTTGTCTCGCCTTTATCTGCTTTGGAAGAAATTAAAAGTAACTCCTTCTGGTAGATGCTGCAAAGAAGCCATACTACCTGATGTTGCTCCTGTTTTATTTTTTCTTTCTGGTGTTTATGTTGTTGGGCCTTCCTTAGCTTCTTGCTAAGAGGATTTGGTTGGTTTGTTGGGTTGCAATAAATCTTCTTTCAGATGGTAAAAAAAAAGCTGCATCTATTTTTCGCCATTTTTCGTTGTGTTTTGCTGGATGCATTGGGTTGGAATGTTGGATTTTAAAATAAGAGCTGGTTTTTTTTATGTAAGTCAACGTCTGAAAATGGGTTATAGATGGTACACTTATATAGGTAGTTTATGGGTGATATGGGTGCAAGTGCCAACTTAGGTGAGGTATGAAGAATCCCTTATCCTATTATACTATTAATACACCCGTCCACCGGATCAGTATAGAATGCAAAGATTAAAAAGTACTTCATTATGACATTAATATACCCGTCCATCGGACTTTCTCAAGAAAAAGTACTTCATTATGACATTAATATACCCGTCCATCGGACTTTTACATATTGGTATTTCGGGAACCAGTTGAATCCCTTATCTTATTATACTATTAATACACCCGTCCACCTTTCGAATCATTATTAGTTGGTTTGCTGACACTAAGATTCAAATGAAACCCTAACAAAAAGATAAAGTACCAAATCGGAAATAAATTCAAGAAATAAGATCAGTTGGTGATATACTTAACGAAGTTCCCAATCCAGATGATTTCGGAGGGATAGTATTGAGAATCTTATGAGAGAAGATTGTGAAGACACGAAGGAGAAGTTCAATAATTGAGAAGATTGCTTTATTGTTTTTGGTGATGAATATATACACCATTTACCCGTATAATTTCAATTATACTTATTAAAATACCATTATGAAATTATTTTGTAATATTTAATTTAAAGAACTTCAATTTCCACCGTTTGCTCATAATCCGATAGTACAAGTTGGATGATTCGAATCAAAAGGTCCGATCCATATTCATTCGGGTCCATGCCCATCTGAAATTAAATAGGTATTTTGTAGAGAATTAATAGTATTGCAATTTCTATTACTTATTGCCATATTGAAGTAAATGTCCTAAGTAATTCAATTTCTGTTTTTTTTTTTATTCTTGCTAAGGTTTGCCAAACATTAGTCTTAGCATGAAGAGATATCAGGTTATAAATCATTAAAAAAATTACTTTTATAGATATAGATTTTTTTTAACACAATCCATAACCCGTGAAGCTCACGGGTATATAACCTAGTACATTTATATATACAGGTTATGAGGGCTGCTGAGGTTGTGAAGTCATTGAGAACGTCAATATCCTTCATAGTTGCAATAAGGAAACAAATTTGGTATTTTGCTTTCATCATTTTCATTATTATATACATTACTTTGACTAATAACGAAATAATGTTTAAAAAGTTTAAAAGTATTGTTGAGCTGACCCATATTAACTTTTTTTGTTTTTCACAAATAAGTTGTTGATCATAAAATAGAAAATAAAACTATTATCATAATTTTATGTTTAATAAATAATTGATGTGACCAAATTGATTTGTAACACCTCCTTAGGGCACACGGGGTGGTCCGTTATACCACCCCCATCACGCGTGAAACCAAAACGGAACACCGCCGCCGCCATGACTTTAACGCGTTATTTTTGTAACGCGTGGAATATATAACGCGTTGAAATTGGCTTTCATACTTGACGAACCTTTCACTAATCCGACGAACCTTCATGTTGGGCTTTTGGGTTTAATGAAATTTTTAAGTTTATTTTTTTAAGATGACTATGTAATTTATTTTTTCATACTTGAGGAACCTTTCACTATGTAATTTATTTTTTAAGTTTAATGAAATTTTTAATTTTAGTGTTTTATTGGTAATTTCTAATTTTAAAATGAAAATTAAAAAAATTTGGGAGTGATAGAATTTCATCACTAGTGATACCACCCCCCCTACATTTCTATCACTAGTGATAGAATATTGGGTGATGACATGGCATGATTTGATTGGATGGTGGGAGTGATAGAAACTATCACTAGTGAACCACCCCTCCTCCCCTTATCCAAAAATGTGATAGTTTTTGAAAAAAAATACTACATGATGAAACACTGGTTAAATCCAAAGATTAACTAGTTGGGTCGTCTCTTTTGTGGGTTCAATCTCCTTTCTTGCTCGCCAAAAGACTGGTCCTGCAAAACAGCAACACCGTTAGCTCGTTAAGAGGGGTATATGGGGGTTTCCCTCTTAACCGGGCTCCGGCGTGAGAATAAGTTCTGTTCTGAGGAATAAAACAGTGTGTGTTAAGAGTGAGAGTGTGGAGAGTCAAATAGAATTAACCTGAATGATGAAGGGTCCTATTTATAGCCGGAGGGTGAAAGAGGGAGGAGCAACCTTGCCAGCTGTTATAGGGCGCCAGCTGTCCGACCACGGGGATTATCCTCTTGGTCTCCTCTGCTGTGGTCAGGGTGGTGGTACACGTGGCGCGCCTATATTAGTCCATGCTGGAAACATCGTACCACTGCTGTCGGTCTGCTCCTTGATTTGCTGCAGGCCTACATGGCGCTCGATGAATGGTGACACGTGCTGTCATTTCTGTCGGAGGGAGCATCTTTGGTGCCACCTTGCCGTCTTCCAGAAGCTTCTAGAAGCTTCTGGATTCGCTTGCTGATGTATGCACCATGTAGGATGAAAAAGTGGTGTGGTCCTTGCTATGTGGGCAAGGAATTGGGACCATACCTCTTCACTACACAAAGAGGTATGACTTGAATTCATTCCACGACCCATCATACCAAGACTAACCCGGGTTGAATGGGGAATGGGGACCCGATTCAGTTATTTTTGTGGTAAAAGGAAGAAAAGGAATGATCTCACTATCATGAGAGCTAATTTCATAAATATAAATACTCCATGAGGTAATACATTCATTTATTCATAAGGGTGTCCGGAGTGGGGGTGGCAAACCCACCCGGCACCGATCGGCAAACCCACGGCAACCAATGCGTTACCTTTGCCGCATGGGTGTTTGATGAAATGGGCACAGATTCGGTGAGGCATAACCGATGCGGGGAGGGGAGGAAGGAGAGAGAGAGGGGGTGTGGGGTGGGGTCCATTCCAATCTCAATTAATCACATCTTTTTCCTTTTTTTTATTTAAAAAGTTTACCACTTCACCAAATGTCTAAACCATTGCCAACACTTTTCACCAAAGTTTAAACACTTTTCACTGATTGACGTGGCGCACTCTGATTGGTCGATTTTTTAGTTTGCCACTCTCAAGTGTTTAACCACTCCTAACACCCTAAATACTCTCACAGGCACATTTACTAACTGCAACTTTCTCTCTCAAAGAGTGTAAACTTATTCACGGAATGGTGGTCACACGAAGACCCCTCTTCCGTTGACGAGGCTGACTACTTCTGTTTTGCAGATTATTTCTGGTAGTGTTTGACGATTTAAGTCCAAAGGTTGATCATAAGATAATACTGAAGAAGTTCATACTGGTATTCTAGCCATTAACAGACATTTCCTGTTCAACAATAGATTTTTAAGGGAAGTGGTATGCGTGATATTGAGATCACATAATAACTAGCATAAATGATAGTTGTAAATTTTTAGGAAAAAGAAGTCGTAGTTCCCCGGTGTAACTTCTTGTCTCCCAAATCACGAGCTACGCCTTGTTAAACATTTAAAAGTCAGGTGAAATTAGTAGTGTTGAAAATAAAAAAATAATGAAACGATGGGCGTAAGTACAAACATAAAAAAATAGATGATTACACAAACAAGATGATTAAATAAACAAACAAACGAATGTACCCCGTAACATCCATCGATTATATTCTCCAACTAAATCATGAAAAATCAAAAAAGTTCACGTAATCCGGTCCATTCAACTTTACATCCATTCACTATGGTTTAGGACATTGTTAATTCATCTCTTATCTAATACTAATAAAAGAATCCAATAAATGCCACATGGTATTCTCTTATTTTATAAAATCCAATAAATGTCACATGGCATTGTCATATTAATTCTTTAATAATATATTAATTATATAATATAATATCTAATTCTAATTTATGATTAAATAAATACATAAATGATCTATAGTTAAAACCTATTATTTTAATACTTATTAAAATAAAAGAGTTTAAAATACAAAAAAAAGCTTATGAGATCATATATAGAATTGATGTATGAGTTTTTCTAATGTATAAATAAAAGCTAAAAAGAGCAACTAACCGGGAGGACATCTTGCAAAAAGACTAAAATTTATTGAACTATGTTTTAAAATTATAGACGTTGAGAATTTAATGTTTTGAAGTTACAGCGAAGTGAGACCTTTCAATTTATGGATGAGAGAATATTAAAGTTTTATAGCTACACTGATTTGTGATAAATAAACGTGTTTTCAGTTTAATAGAGTTAAAAAATATGCAATATATTTTCAATTTTTTTAACAGGTAAATGATACTCCTACTCTATTTTACACCAAATATGCAAAAATGGTACTATAAAACGCTAACATTCTCTATAATGTTTTGGGGTGCCTTTGTTAATGGCAAATGTTATTTCTACTCTATTTCATATTAATTATACTAAAATATTCATTTTGCTCATGTTTGAATCTGAGATCTCATCTCTACGAGACAAGTGTTTCTATACCAAGTGGACGAGACCCACATTGGCTAATACCCAACTATATGGTTATAGACATAATAAATATATATAATCTCACCAATTCCCCCCCCCCCCCCCCCCTAAATCCCTTTGTAACCCTAAATAAAGAAATTTTTATAAAGTATAAAAAGGTAACTTAATCATCTTTTAATATTTTGAATTTTCTTTTTTTACCCTTTTGTGAACATAATAAGTTAACCTTTAAAAATGAAAAGATTTTATTCATTAATGTATATCATAACTTTATAATAAATAATTACTAATTAAATCCGTATAACAATTATTAGTAAGAATAACAAATCTAATCTATGTTATAACAATAAATTTATAAAATCCAATAAATGCCACATGGCATTGTCATATTAATTCTTTATTAATATATTAATTATATAATATAATATCTAATTCTAATTTACGATTAAATAAATACATAAATGATCTATAGTTAAAACCTATTATTTTAATACTTATTAAAATAAAAGAGTTTAAAATACAAAAAAAAGCTTATGAAAATTGATGTATGAGTTTTTCTAATGTATAAATAAAAGCTAAAATCGAGCAACTAACCGTGAGGACATCTTGCAAAAAGACTAAAATTTATTGAACTATGTTTTAAAATTATAGACGTTGAGAATTTAATGTTTTGAAGTTATAGCGAAGTGAAACCTTTCAATTTATGGATGAGAGAATATTAAAGTTTTATAGCTACACCGATTTGTGATAATTAAACGTGTTTTCAGTTTAATAGAGTTAAAAAAAATATGCAATATATTTTCAACATTTTTAACAGGTAAATAATACTCTTACTCTATTTTACACCAAATATGCAAAAATGGTACTATAAAACGTCAACATTCTCTATAATGTTTTGGGGTGCCTTTGTTAATGGCAAATGTTATTTCTACTCTATTTCATGTTAATAGTTATATTAAAATATTCATTTTTCTCATGTTTGAATCTAAGATCTCATCTCTAAGAGACAAGTGTTTCTATACCAAGTGGACGAGACCCACATTGGCTAATACCCACCTATATGGTTACAGACACAATAAATATATATAATCTCACCAATTCACCCCCCCCCCCCCCTAAATCCCTTTGTAACCCTAAATAAAGAAATTTTTATAAAGTAGAAAAAGGTAACTTAATCATCTTTTAATATTATTAATTTTCTTTTTTTACCCTTTTCTGAACATAATAAGTTAATCTTTAAAAATGAAAAGATTTTATTCATTAATGTATATCATAACTTTATAATAAATAATTACTAATTAAATCCGCATAACAATTATTAGTAAGAATAACAAATCTAATTTATGTTATATCAATAAATTTGGCTTTTTTTACCGGTAAAGAGAAAAATAACAACTTTAATAATGAATTTTATAAATAGAATTAAGGCCTTAGAGAATTATTTTAAATAAAAGTTATATTTAAAAGATACACTATAATAAAAATTAATATTATATTTATATACTATTATATGTAAAGTAATTCGTAACTTCATTCATATGATATATATATATAGGATAAGGATCCGTTAGGAACCACCCTTTATTGCGAGAACCACGAGAACCAGTGTGAACACATGGCATTTTTGTAATTATATTATATTTATACCAAAACACGCGTTCTTTTTTTCTTTCCTTATGTCACAGTTATCTCCATTCTAGGGTTTCATAAGTTCACCAGTTCATGGTCTTCACACTCGTCTGAGATGCATTCACGGCAGTTTCACGGCGGCGAAGAGCCGTTCACGGTGGTTTTCACAGCATATAGATAGTCGGCGTTCACGTATTTCACGGTGATTGCAGTTGGCATGGTGTTTACAGCGACATATGGCGTCTCCTGATTCATCACTTGTATATCCTCGTATATCTGATGATCCTCCTCATACATTTTCTGAATATCATCTTCATACAACATTTGATGCCGACTTTGGTGGTCCATCTGCTGTCAATCCCGTTGATAGTCACAGATTTATGTCTAAAACTGTTGTAAGTCAACATACCCTTCATGGATTTGAAATTCAGACTATTGAATCTATGTCTACATCAGACAATGTTGTCTTATAATCAATGTATCTGATCGTTCATTATCTTTTGACACTACTTCGACTGGTACAACACCTACAAATACAGAACATCAAGAGTTGCAATTCATTCGATTTGTGACTAAAGGTATTATGTTGACTGTAAATGATGTATATACTTTGTAAATTATATTATATTAAACGATATGCACATGTGCATTATATTTACTGTAAATGATGTTGTATTAAATTATATGCACATGTGCATTAGGTTGATTGTAAATGATATTGTATTAAATTATATGCACATGTGCATTATGTTGAAAATTAGACTATGTCGTTGATGTATAGTTTATGAACAAGTACCTTATGGATGACTATCCAATGATGTACAGGATGGCAGCAAACAAATGGGCTTGGGTGGCGGACAACTACAAAAAAATGGAGGTGAGTGTGTGGGATTGGCAATGGAATAACAATTCGACAACCGGGGAGGCATGGGTGGAGTTTATGTAGCTTTTGGCGCTGCTGAGAGACACCAGAATGAAGACGGTTCAATATGGGTGGGGTTGGCACTCGGAAAAATAAGTCGACTTTCAATGTTAAAACGTTAGAGAGGATTTGTGTGTCCATAAGCAACATACTCAGTTGATACAGCTATTGCATCTTCTTCCATTTTTTGTTTCTGCAACTGTATATGGCTTCTGTTTGAGAGGATAGGCAACCATCTTCTTCCATTTTTTGTGCCACTTTCTAATACTTACTCTGGCCATAATGTTCTTGTGATCCAATTTGTCTTCTTTTGTTAACAGGTGAGTTGATCACCTTGGTATCTATAGCTCCATATCCAGGCTGACCAATTGTTTCCTGACAAATTAAAATTTCAATATTCTTGCTTGATTTACCTTTAATTTTGATAGGTCTCCTCCAAAGTTTCATGATATTACATTGTCCCAATAAATTTGTGATGCTATTGCTCTCCTTGTGATGGACCATATCAATTAGGCCTGCTTATAATTAATGGAAATGACTACTGGGAGAGACTTGAAAAGATTTATGAGTTTGGTGTTTGAGCAAGTCGGGAGACTTTTCTGTTCGGATTTTGAAGTCTAGGATACAAACATATAATAAGGAGGTTCCCGAGCAGGTATTTGTTTGGAATAATTGGACACCTAAAAAAGTTGGTTTGGTCGGGTGGATAGCCTTAGATGAGAGACTCCCAACGAAGGTGGCACTTAAAGCAACAGTCATCCAAACACAGTCAAAGTGCTACGTTTTCTGCAGCGATTCCCCAGAAACATGTGAACATATTTCCGTTTCATGTCAGTTCGCTCAAACAGGTTGGTCCGTAATTACTCATTGGTGCAAAGGCCCGGCTGCATTTATTTTTAGTCTCAAAGATTTGCTGGAATATCATAATATTGTCCAAGGGTCTGCAAAAAAGAAAAAAAGGCGATTTATGATGTGTCCCTTATCTACCTCTGGAGCATTTGGCGAATGAGGAACAAGATTTTTAATCAAAGTCAATTGTCGGTGCAGAAGGTAGTCGAGGAGATCAAGAACATTAGTTAGTTATGGGTAAAAATAGATCGAAGGAGGTGAGTTTAACTTGGGCGGCCTGGAACAATTTTGATGTATTTCCAGTATAGTATTCTTTTTGTTTTTTGCTGTATGAGTTTTCCTTCTGTTGGTGGATGTAATTATGGTGTAGCACCTTGCTAAATGTTATGAATAATTTTATATAAGTAACATCTACAAATTTAGATCAACAAGAGTTGCAATTCATATGCTTTGAGATTAAAGTCATTATACATTTATATATGTTTCGAAGTTTACACTCACATGGTTCATTTTTATATCCTTAAAGTGTTTTTTCATAGTTCACTCTTACATGCTTCATTATTCTCTCATCAAGTAAATCACATTTATTTACAATCATACCATAATAATGCACATGTGCATTATTTTGCCAATACACCATAATCCATGTTTAATTATTAACCCTTTTCTTTTTTATCATTAAACATTAAACAAACAATTGGTTTATTACATAAGTTACTTATATTTTCATACATCATGTAATCCTGCACATGTGCATTATGTTACCAACCATCTTCCTGCACATGTGCATTATGTTGCCAACCATCACAAATAAACTGTTAACCATCAGTACATAATGTTATGCACATGTGCTTCACATTACCAATGCCCCGTAATCATCACCGAATAAATGTTGAACAAGTGCGTAAACACGCCATATACCTTATTAATTAGAATGTTATATGTTTTACTTTTTATGTATACATGAACAATTACAAGTGTTGTACATTCTACCCTACAGGAACAACTACAACTATTGTGCATTCTACACCTAATGGCACGCTATATTGGATACCATATGTTGAATATGTTGAATCTGAATACAACCATATGGTCATCAGTATCAACCATCGTCGTTACCGTTGATCTTGCCAACTTCTTGTTCTTTACCGCACGCACCTCGTCACCTCCTTTTTTTATGTTTCATCACGTAACCTCCTTTTTTGAGGTTTCATCACGAGTTCGCTTAATTGCCTGTTTTTTTGTGTTTATTTCTTCTTGCGTACCTGGGTGCATTATTTTGCCAACCATCTGTAATCATCAAAAAAATAAATTGTTAACCAACAGTACATAATTATGCACATGTGCATCACATTATTAACACCCAATAATCATCAATAATAAACATTAAACAAATAACTGTTATTTTTTACATTCATTACTTTTATTTTCATATATTACATAATCATGCACATCTGCATTATGTTGATACCAATCCATGATCATCATAAATAAACTGTTAACCATCAGTACATAATGTTACTCACATGTGCATCACATTACCAACGCCCCGTAATCATCATCGAATAAATGTTGAACACGTGCGTAAACACGCCATATACCTAATTAATTAGAATGTTATATGTTTTACTTTTTATGTATACATGAACAATTACAAGTGTTTTACATTCTACACTACAGGAACAATTACAACTATTGTACATTCTACACCTAATGGCACGCTATATTGGATACCTTATGTTGAATCTGAATACAACCATATGGTCTTCAGTATCAACCGTCGCAGTTACCATTGATCTTGCCAACTTCTTGTTCTTTACCGCACGCACTCTGTCACCTCCTTTTTTTGGTTTCATCACGTAACCTCCTTCTTTTGAGGTTTCATCACGAGTTCGCTTAATTGCCTGCCTTTTTTGTGTTTATTTCTTCTTGCGCACCTGCACGATATATTTAATGTGTTTACATAAATGATATCATTTAACATGAATTTAATAAAGGGATGCACATGTGCATAAACTCCCATCTGGACTATCAAACATTAATCAACCTTTTTTACCGTTTTGTTTAACCATCGTGTAATCATATTCCATTCCATCCGACATTTTAATTGACCTTTCATCCATTGGTTTCAAAAAAAAAAGAAATAAACATAACTTATCAATGAATGTGTGCATTAACATTAACTTTATCATCACCATATACAATATGCACATGTGCATCAACATAAACGACCTTATTAATATATTCTGGCAAATTATACACATGTGCATAGTGCATAATTATGCACATGTACATCAGCATGAATGACCTGAATAACCCATTCTGTCAAAGTATACAGATGTACATAACTATGCACATTTGCATCCATATGACCCTTATTAACTTAATCTAGCAAATCATACATATGTACATAACTATGCACATGTGCATTAACATGACTCACCTTATCAGCAAGCTTGCTTCAATAATAAACCTTAACCTGTACCAAATCAAAATTCGTAAGCTTGCTTCAATAATAAACCTTAACCTGTACCAAATCAAAATTCATATTATCACTAACCATATATAACATTAATCATTAACAAATCTATTATGGTAAGATATGCACATGTGCATAACTATACATATATACACCTAATAGCGACGACGATTGATTCCCGGCGATACCGTCGTAGTGACACACTTATTGAACCATCTATTGTTATAATCACGTTGGCACGTTGCTCTAATTACGAATGGATTAAAAATCCACAATGTTGCCCTAATTATTATGTTCCTAATATAGATTATACGACTAATTTTGTACGAATTTGGGGAACTAACCTCGATTATATGACGAAATATGAAATATCTGATGGTAAAATCTCAAATCTGAGATAAAATCTCAATCCAGATGCTTCAATATGGTGAACTGATGATGGCGAACTGATGATGTATTCGAGACGGTTATATAACCGATTGTAATCGACAATGATGATGGCGAACTGAAGATGTATTCGAGAAGATTATGTAATCGATTGTAATCGACGAATTGTTGAGATAATCAGGTTGAGAAATGTGGAAAGATTTGGATGTGATCGAGTTCTGAGTATAGAGTTCTGAGTGTGGATGTGAAAGTGTTTATTAAGTGTAATTTAATTTATGTTTGGAGTCCGATAGTGGAGGCAGATATTTTAAAAGTTGTTTGGTATTTACAAAATTGCCCCCTGTTCACATTGGTTCTCACGGTTCTCGCAATAAGGGTGGTTCTCGCATGAACCCTACCCTATATATATATATATATATATATATATATTTCTGCAATACATGTTTTTTAGTATTCAACACGTGTAAGACATGGGTTATCATAGTATTTCAGTGTTGTGTTACTAATTAACATATGTCGGTTTTTGTGATAAATTCAAGTTAGTTGTGTGAACTGTCATATGGTAGCAAAAATTCATTTATATAAAGTTTCATTACAAATTAACATAGGCCATTAAATATATTAAGTTATTTTAAAGATTATATAATTATATCGTTTATATTGTATAAACTCGTGTAATACACAGGCCTGTAATTTAGTTAGGATTAATAAGAGAATTAATCGTGAACTTCTCATATGGGACAATTATATTGTGAACATCAAAGTAGTCTAGCGGTACCAAAATGTGTAAAAAGATTTATCACCCTTAATTTGTAATGGTTCTATTCTCAAGTAAATAAATGTAAAATTTAAGGGATATTGGATTTAAATAACTCCAACTTTCACCAATTCACCAATAGCACTCCCAACTTTCAATTTGTAGTTGTACCACACCACTCTCAACTTTCAACTGATTAGCCAATAGCACTCCAAAACTAACCCGACACTAAAGTGGAAATAGTATGGGAGTGATTTAGTTGTTCTATAAAAAGGTTGTATGTTAAGCTTCACAAGCTCAAGACTAATGGGAGGTAATCAAACACCAACCAGGATTTTTTTTTCATGGGGGACAATTGGGTTGCGGGGTAATCGGGGCAGTACTAGAAAACTGTCTCCTTTGTGACAACCAAATTTGTAGCAAATTTGTAGAAAATTGGTCTTACCCGCAGATTTGCTACAAAAAAAAAATTCGTGCAAAATAAAATTGTCGAAAATCACGTTAGCTACAAAATTATGATAAAATTTCCCACAATTTTTTGACAAAAATCTATCGTCACAAATGTTGCCACAAAATACCAACAAACCGTTTTTTATGTTTTTCCTACAATTCTTCCACAATTATGCCTATTTTTGTATTTTATTTTATGATATTTTACTTTTAAAATTAATAACACTAATGAGAAAAATTATCCATAATTATGAATAATTATTTTTATTTTACGACAAAATTATAAAACTTTCTCTTAACATTTTGCTACAAATTTCCTACAAATAAAAATATATTTTTTAATGTTGCGACAAATTTCCTACAACTTAAAAAAAGTTTTGTGACAAAATTCCTACAAACTAAAAAAACAAAATTTAAGGGTTACGACAAAATCCCTACAAACAAAAAAAAAAAAACAAAATTTAAAGGTTACGACAAAATTCCTGCAAACCAAGAAAAACAAAATTTAAAGGTTATGACAAAATTCCTACAAACAAAAAAGAAAATTGAAGATTGCCACAAATTTCCTACAACTCAGAAAAAAAATCCTGCACCTGTTTGCTACAAATTTGTGACAAACTGTAACAAATTAAAGAAATTAAATAAAACCATTTTTTATGAAAAAAAATGCAGTAAAATTACTATTATATTCCAAAAATAATTGCAACAATATTCTAAAACATTCCAAAAATATTAAAGCAACATTCCGAGACATTCCAAACGTTCCAAAAATTTTAAAGCATTCCAAAATGCACAAAAAATTCTAATTAAAAGCATTCAAAACTAATCCTTAACATTCCAATACTTAACAAGACGAGAGTTTTTACTTATTTTCGATGTTTTTCAACTTCTTTTTCATAGTTTTTTGCCATGCCGCTTGGTCGGCGCGCTCTTTTTCGCGCTCTTGTTGAAATTGTTTGAAACGGGATTCTGTGTTTTGCTGGGCCTCCCGTTCTCTTTCTAATTCCTCTTGAACTTTTTGAAGCTAAAAGTTGTACAAAAAGATATAATTAATATGTATTAACAAAAATATATAGTCAAAATTCACATATCATTTAACAATAATACGATATTCGAGTCGTGGTAAACCATCTAGTCATCTAGACCATTAAGTACACACGAATATGAAGTACAGAATTTTGAACAGCAAACAATTATATTGGAACTTGGAATCTCAATAGTCCTTCTGAAAATTTTATTATAGTGTTACGAAAGCATGCAAGTCATTTGGCATTCGAACACCAGATTACACTATATTTTTTAAGTGATAATTTTATATATACCCTTAAAATCAATTTAAAAAGTAATGATCTCTATATCAAGGTTCTCAGCAAACTCATTCTTCCCAATATCTTAATTTTTTTACGATATCAAAATAACAAGAATAAATAATGATACCTCCTGCGAGTGTCGGGCATCATCGTTAGACCCGCAAATTCTGGATGATTTTTTCCCGGTCACCAAATAATCAGGATCAGAAGATCCTATCCCAAACGTCTTGCGACCCTTGCGTTCAGGATGCAGACTCTTCCACAAAGCTAAATCATCGCATTCTATGTCCCCATACAAGTCTTCAAGTTGTTGCACGTACGCGACCTAAAATTTTATCAAATGAATGTCTTCAACTCGTAAAAGTGTCAGAATAATTATAAATAGAGTGAATTGCAAGTTTTGTTATTTATTTGTATATCAAATTTCAGGCTGGTCCCAGTCAATTTTAATTGTTAAGTGGAGGGCAAATTGGTCTTCTTTACTTATTTATTTGAAAACAAAAAATTTAAATAAATAAAAAACATACTCTCTCTCCCCCCCCCCCCCCTCTTGTATCCTTTGACTGCAAAACCAATTGCCTCTTATACTCGCTTCTCGTAATTAGCTGGTATGTGAGACCCAGAACCAACAAACTCAATATTATTAAAAGCCTATTTCATCAAACATTTATACCAAGATCATTAACAACCTTGAAAAAGGAGCAGTAACTCTCCAACAAATCTAAACACAGATTCTCAAAATCCTCATTCATTTAAAACCGTTTCACATCTTTTTTCATCCATTAAACATTCAGTATTTTGTATAAACATCAATATTATATTGTTCTTTAAATTTTTCAGCAAAATATTTGAACAAAACTTCATCCAAATCACTACCTAATGAGATAATATTTTCAAGTGCCCGCCTTCAAAAGCCGAAACAGTAACCTGAGTGTCACAAGCCAAAAGCCGAAAGAGCCGTTTTATTTTCCAGCGGCCATCTAACAAAATAGTGTCGACTGGTGTTGTTGTAGTCACCAGTGACCACGGTGAGCTCCATAGCGGTGATAACGAGCGGCAGGTCTTATTGGGTCCCGAAAATCAAGATTTACAACTTACCTCGTCAGATTTGATAGTGGTCGACACCCATCTCAGTCAACAAGAACAGATCCGAGCTGTGTGGGATAATTGCATATTTCCCCTTAAGAAATACACTAAATTGCTTATTTACCCAAGCCTAAATTGAAATTGCATATTTCCCCTTCTCTATTAAAATGACTAATATACCCTTTTTTTAAATTAAAAGATCCTTAATTCCTTATCACATTCATCTAAATAACTAATATACACTAAATTGCTTATTCAAGATCTGTCGTATTCTTTTGCAAGAGTTTCAGCAGTTTAGAAATCCAATACTATTTTGATTCAATTTATTTTGCACAATATGGATTTTGAATCAATTGATGAGTTTCATAATTTGACTTTCTTTTTGCTGTTGGTTTAGAACTTAACTCCTTAGTTTGATTCCTTAATTGACTCGAGATGGAATATAAACATGTAGATGTTATGGAAAATTAATCTTTAGCACCAACAGAGGAGTTCATGGCTCATACAGATTCTTAATTGATTTGAGATGGAAGATAATAGTTTTGGGTTGATTTTTGGTACCGTAATGGGTTAAGATTTTGGCATGTGTTTTTTGTTTAGATGATTGTCACTCTAGTAAAAATATGGGGTATATATGCAATTTTATTAAGGTTTAGTAAAATTAAGGGCAAAACAGTCATTATATAATTTTATTTTAATAAAAGACATCAAAATGGGTAAATTTGCAATTTTATTAGTTAATGAAGGGGAAACATGCAATATTTGTTTAGGCTTGGATAAATAGGCCATTGGGAGTTTTTTTAAGGGGAAATATGCAATTAACCCTTATTAAAACAATTTTCTAAATAAATAAGTCAAAAGTCCAATTTGCCCTCTACTTAACAGTTAAAATTGACTGAATTAGGGTCAAAGGACAAACCGTGTAAGATTTTGAAATATTAAGTATAAAACTCGTCAATTTTAAAGATAAAGGACACCAAATGAAATTTGGTATAACGATAAAGGACAAAAGTCGTAATCTTATAAATAAATGATAAAAGAGAGCTTACATATAAACGTCTTGCTCGCTCGGTAACAAACTTTAACCGGTCATAATCTTTTTCAGTGATCTCCCCATCTTTTTGCATTCCTTAGTGGCGTGGGTCTGTAAGAACACATTCAGGTATCCAACTGATTTACCCTTTTCTTTATCCTACCTAAAAACGAGTAATGTAAATTGTAAGTGGTAAATGTAAAGGTAGTTAATAAAAATTAGAACTATGATTAGCTGACCATGTTGACATGGTGTTGATCAAATCGTATTGACCCGCCTGTATGAATGCATAAATCATTATTGGGGTTTGCTCTCCAGGCTTCCGACTTTTTTTTTTTTTTGCCATTTTTCAGTGTTCTAGTGCGGTAATAATAAAAAATAGGGGTGAGCATGGTCCAATAACTCGATTTGACCTGATGATAAACCGAACCAACTCGATACAGGCAATTTGGTAATAAACCATAACCAAGGACCTACCCTAATAGGTAGCATATATATACACACACTTTATAGTATTATATATACATACAATACACAACTAAATTTTCAATCTTTAAACAAAATCAGTAGCTTGCTCTGGTGATTAAGTCGCTTTTCTCCTATCTACTGAACCCTAGATAAATCGGGCAGCGTATCTAATACGTATCCAGGGGTTATAATACTTACAACGGAGCAGAACTTCGCTAATTAGGGGGTATAATACCCGTAGATTATGCCTATAATTCAGAAATTGAGATTGAGAAAAGAAAGATGGACGAACTGACTGAAGATCCGAGGCCTCCTTTATATAGTTGCTGATCTTGACCTTGTCGCGGCCCGCGTAAAACAAAGACAGGGCTTACGCGGCCCGCGTTGACCCCAGGTCAATGCGTAGGTTGTCCGGATCATCGCCTAGACCCGCCACGATGATGACACGTGTCATCACCCGGCTGCGCAACCATTCTGATCTCTAGCGGCCCGCGTAAGACCTTTAAGAGGTCTACGCGGCCCGCGACAACTTAAAAAACTTGATTTTTGATTATTTTAATAATATTTAAGGTATTTGGGGCCCGTTTTCACGTATGGGGTGTTTTTAGGGACATAATGGGATATTTTAAAATATTTTGGGGTGTCGGAAAATTATTCGAGGGTGTCGGTTTATTTAGGATTGTTAAATCCTTCCCACCTTGTTTTAGAGCTCGTCCTCGAGATCTACTGGAACAAGTGTGGATATTTCCTATGCATTTCTGATTCGAGCTCCCATGTATACTCAGGTCCTCTTTTAGAGTCCCACTTCACTTTGACCAGAACTAGTCTCTTATGCTTGAGATTCTTGACTTTCCTGTCTTCGATTCGTAGAGGTCTTTCTACAAACTTGAGTTGTTCATTTACCTCTATATCCTTAAGAGGTACTACTAGTGATTCATCAGTTAAACACTTTTTGAGATTAGATACATGAAATACATCATGTATCCCTGCCATTTCCTCTGGTAGTTGTAGCTGATAGGCTACAGGTCCTATTCTTCTAATAATCTCAAAAGGTCCAACGTACCTGGGACTTAGCTTTCCTCTTTTGATGAATCTTACTACTCCTTTCCAAGGAGAAACTTTCAACAATACTTTATCTCCTACTTGAAATTCCAATGGTTTGCGTCTGTTTTCAGCGTAGCTCTTCTGTCGATCACATGCTGCTTTCAGTCTTTCCTTGACTTGAATAATCATGTCAGTTGTTTCTTATACTATCTCAAGTCCAGATAGTTGCTTTTCCCCAATTTCTGTCCAAAAAACTGGGGTTCGGCACTTTCGTCCATAAAGTGCTTCGAATGGTGCAGCATTGATACTTGTGTGATAACTATTATTATAAGAAAATTCTATTAAAGGTAAGTGATCGTCCCAATTATCTCCGAAATCAATTACACAGGCTCTAAGCATGTCTTCCTTGTCTGAATCGTCCTTTCGCTTTGTCCGTCCGTTTGAGGATGGTAAGCTGTGCTTAGATTTAACTTAGTTCCCATTGCTTTTTGGAAACTTGACCAAAAATGAGAGGTAAATCGGCTATCTCTATCAAAAACAATTGATAATGGTATTCCATGTAATGAAACAATTTCATTTACATATAATTTAGCTAACTGTTCCATACTGAAGGTTTCCTTCATTAGTAGGAAGTGAGCTGACTTAGTTAGTCTATCTACAATCACCCAGATTGTATCATTACCCTTCCATGTTTTGGGTAATTTAGTAACAAAATCAATTGTTATTAATTCCCATTTCCACACTGGCATTTCTAACTGTTCTAACAAACCTGAGGGTTTCTGATGTTCAGCTTTAACTTGTGAACAAGTTAAACATTTAGAAACACAGGCTGCTATGTCCTTTTTCATTCCTATCCACCAGAAATTTTTCCTTAAATCCTGGTACATTTTATCACTTCCTGGATGCATCGTATACTTAGACTTATGGGCTTCTTCTAATATACGATGACGTAAGTTTCCTAATTTAGGTATCCACATTCTCTTTTCATGGAATCTCCAAATTCCATCCGTTCCTTATTCTAATTCTTTTAGCATACCTTTTAGTTTTTCAGTGTCTTCCTTGATTACTGATTCTTGTGCTTCTCTTATCTGATCATTTAAATCTATCTGCAGATTTAATTTAAGAGAACGTACCCTTTTTGGCTTTTCATGATACATTCGACTTAAAGCATCTGCCACTACATTTGCTTTTCCTTCATGATACTAGATATTACAATCATACTCACTAAGCATCTCCATCCAGCGTCTTTGTCTCATATTCAACTCCTTTTGCCCGAAAACATACCTTAAACTCTTATGATCAGTGAATATGGTAAACTTACTACCATAAAGGTAATGTCTCCAAATCTTAAGGGCAAAAATTATTGCTCCTAACTCTAGTCATGGGTTGAATAATTCTCTTCATGATTCTTAAGTTGTCTGCATGCATATGCTATAACCTTTTGGCGTTGCATCAACACACATCCATAACCTAGTTTGGAAGCGTCACAATAGACTACAAAGTCTTCAGTTCCTTCTGGTAACGCTAGTATGGGTGTATTGGTTAATCTGTGCTTAAGAATTCTAAAAGCTTCTTCTTGCTTTGGTCCCCATTCAAACTTAATGGATTTACAGGTTAACTTAGTTAAAGGAATGGCTATTCTAGAAAAATCTGGAATAAATCTTCTATAATATCCGGCCAATCCTAAGAAACTTCTAATCTCGGTTGGTGACTCAGGGGTTTTCCATCTAGTAATCGCCTCGATTTTGTGGGATCCACATGAATTCCTTCATGATTAACTAAGTGTCCAAGAAACTGTACCTATTCTAACCAAAATTCACACTTTGAAAATTTAGCGTAAAGCTTTTTCTTTCATAAAAGACTTAAAAGTGCGTGCAAATGCTTTGCATGGTCTTCCTTATTCTTAGAGTAAATTAGAATATCATCTATGAAGACAATTATGAATTTATCCAAATATGGCTTACATATTCGGTTCATCATGTCCATAAATGCGGCTGGGGCATTGGTTAAACCAAATGGCATGCCAGTAAATTCATAATGACCATACCTTGTTCTGAAGGCGGTTTTAGGAATATCCTCTTCCTGTACCTTTAATTGATGATATCCTGACCTTAAATCGATTTTAGAGAAAAATCGAGCTCCTTGCAGTTGATCGAACAGATCATCGATTCTCGGTAACGGGTATCGATTCTTAATCGTGACTTTGTTCAATTCACGGTAATCAATGCACATACGCATTGATCCGTCCTTCTTTTTAACGAACAGTATCGACGCTCCCCATGGCGACGAACTTGGTTGTATGAACCCCTTTTCTAATAATTCATCTAACTGTTTCTTCAGTTCCTGCATTTCAGCGGGTACCAAACGGTAAGGTGCTTTGGCAATCGGTGCTGTTCCTGGTAGTAGATGAATTCTGAATTCAACTTCTCTATCTGGAGGTAGTCCTGGTAATTCTTCTGGAAATACATCTGAAAACTGAGACACTACTGGAATTTCTTTTAGTTCTTTTTCTTTAGTGTTAGTGATTATAGAAATCAAATACACTATAGATCCTTTTCTTATATAGCTTGTAGTTTTCATCACAGGGATGAATTTCATGGATCTAGATGGTTTATCTCCTTCAATTGTGATCTTTTCACCTTTTGATGAATTTACTTGGATTGACTTTTGATTACATAAAATACTGGCTTTATTGGCTATTAACCAATCCATTCCTAAAACGACATCAAATCCTGCCAGATTCATGGGATAAAGGTTTGCCATAAACTTTTGATTTAAAATTTATATTCTTGCTCCCTGCAAGATTTCAGAAATCCTAATCGTTTCTCCATTTGTTGTTTCTACTAGACATTCTTGTGGTAGTTTAGTTAATGACTGATTTAGAAATTTGCAAAATGAAGTATTAATAAAACTTTGGTTTGCACCAGAGTCAAATAATACCTTAGCAAAAACATCATTAACTAAAAACGTACTAGCTATCACCTCTAGAATTGGCTTCATCTGCAGTCAGAACGAATGCTCTAGCATTTTTAGTGTTCTTGTTGTTCGCAGTTGGAGCTAGTTTTGGACAGTTTGGCCTGATATGACCTTTTTCTCCACAGTTGAAGCATAGTCCATTACTGGATTTCTTCCTGCAATCTTCTTCCTTATGTCCTAGCATCTTGCAGAAATTGCAAAGAGTGGAGCATTTTCCCGAATGCTTTTTCTTGCAGACCTTGCAGAATGGTGTAGAGGTATAACCCATATTCCTACGGTTGTAATTCCCAGAACGGAATTCTTGAGTAAGCCTTTGGGTTAGGTTTCTCCTCTGTTCTTCTTCTCTAGTACGGATTAATTCATCAGTCAAGGTATTCGCTAGTTCTACAGCTTCTTCTATAGTTTGGGGTCTAGCTGCCTTGACTACATGTCTAATCTCTCCAATTAATCCCCAAATGTACCGGGAGATTAATACTGGTTCAGGTGATGCAAGGGTTGGTACTATTCTAGCATATTCAAAGAATGTGGTAGTATAACCCTTACTATCTACCCCGGTCATTCTTAAGTTTAGGAACTTATTTGCTATTTGTTCCTTTACATTGGGAGGGCAGAATTTCCTTTCTACCATATTCTTAAATTCTTCCCATTCCAAGTTGTAAACCCTATCACTTCCTCTTGATTGGAGGATAGTGTTCCACCATTCTAAGGCTGAGTTCTGAAATAGATTAGAAGCAAACATTATTTTTTCTTCTTCAGCACACTTGCTTATTTTCAGAACAGCCTCAGTCTTTTCTATCCAGCGTAGAGCTGCAATGGGTCCTTCATTGCACGAGAATTCTATTGGTTTGCAGGACCAGAATTCTTTGTAAGAACAACCATAAGGCATGGTTCTTCTTCTTTTGGGAATGGGCGCTTGAAGTACAGGGCCATTGTTCACGCTGTGTTCTGGTTCAATCGGTCGCTTACTGCTGTGTTTACTTTTATTATTCGCTTCTTGAACCGTTTGAATAATAAATGGCATTGCATCTATGATTCCTTGTGCCACTATGTGTTGATCGGCACTATTATCCATTTGGTTTCCATTGTTATTGATGCTTGGATTCTCATTAACCACATTAATGTTACTCTGGTTATCGTTATTCAGATTTCCTTGATTTCCTTCGTTGGCCATCTGGATAGGCTCCTAAGTTCTGCATGGGTGTGTCTTCATGTATCAGGTAGCGTTGCACATAGTCCCTAACTTCATCCTACCAGGGATCGTAATTTGGGTCTAGGGGATTTGGTGCTGGTACCCTAGGTATTTCTTCCGGGTTGAAATCATGCATCTCTACTTGGTTTTCAGGGTTTTCTATCTCCATGGGTTGGTCAGGGATTGGTGGTTGTGGTTAGGGTGCTATTATTTGCTCCGGATTAGGGTCAACTACAGTGGTTGCTAGTATGTGGATGTTGGCTATACCCCTATTGATCATATCCTGGGCATAGGCATCGGTTTCTCTCTTGGCTGCTGCTAGTACCCTCTGGTTTTGTAACTTTTTCATACGTTTTCTACGCTCGTGCGCCCCTCTACTGAACCATCCCTTCTTTTTCTGTGGAAATGGCTCTTCTGACTGAGCCTTAAACACAAAGATTCCTTCTTCCGTATTAGTAGAGCACCCTGATAGGGCAAGCTGAGAAGAGGAGGTGCCTTCGCTTCTAGGCGAACCAGACAATTGACGGTACGAGTCAGATGGTCCTTAGTCGCTCATACTGTAAACTAACAAATAGTCAAATAACACATAACAAGAAAATACAATTACGCACGTATTCCCGTAATTTATTTCCTAACAGATTGAATTTCGATGTCAGCAGAACACTTCTGTGGCTGAATCAGTGGCTTAGCTCTGATACCACCTTCTGTCGCAACCCCCGATCCCACATCCCCGGGAACGGGCGGCCGCGAGCCAGTATCTCGTATTGTCTAATTTGGCAACGGAATTTTTCATCAGGACCTTAGTTAGGAAATATTTGATCAGAGTAAAATACCACATTTTCATAGTATTAAACATATGGGATAAACCCCAAGTTTGCATTACACACATTTCCATAGGAATAAATCCTATTTTATTTAAGAAAAACATCTATTTCTTTTTAGGTAACTTTATTGCCACTTTTCCAAGCCTTCAGTGCTGTCCAGCTGGCTTCTATTTGGCTTTCACATTTTGTTACCTGAAACGCGTTTTAAAAACATTTGTCAGTGGGAAATACTGGTGAGTGAATCCCAGTTTAATCAAGTTTAAATAAAAATCCCATTGTACAGTATTGAGGGCGATCCCGCAATTATATTTGTTTCCAAGACATCACAATTAACATCCATGGTACTGTCGAACCCGACTTGTGGAAATGTTACTCCATGACCAGGTGGTAACAAATTTTGTATACAAAACCCCAACATACTCATGATAATTGTATTCTTACAAATACTCAATCACTGTTTAATATATAATTAATTAAATGAGGTTTTGTAAAAACAGTTAACAAAAAGTGGATCAACTCACATTGCTGTCTTAGATTTTCCGTAAGGGTTTCCGGGTGACAATCTATAATTTACACAAATGCACACGCGTTAGTATAATAACCCATTTTAACAATAGTAATACCCTCCCCGAGACGGCATTCCAACGACTACGTCGGGCAGAACCACGACAGCCTTTACGGAACCCTAGATCAATCGGGCAGCGTATCTAATACGTATCCAGGGGTTATAATACTTACAACGGAGCAGAACTTCGCTAATTAGGGGGTATAATACCCGTAGATTATGCCTATAATTTAGAAATTGAGATTGAGAAAAGAAAGATGGACGAACTGACTGAAGATCCGAGGCCTCCTTTATATAGTTGTTGATCTTGACCTTGTCGCGGCCCGCGTAAAACAAAGACAGGGCTTACGCGACCCGCGTTGACCCCAGGTCAATGCGTAGGTTGTCCGGATCATCGCCTAGACCCGCCACGATGATGACACGTGTCATCACCCGGCTGCGCCACCATTCTGATCTCTAGCGGCCCACGTAAGACCTTTAAGAGGTCTACGCGGCCCGCGATAACTTAAAAAACTTGATTTTTGATTATTTTAATAATATTTAAGGTATTTGGGGCCCGTTTTCACGTATGGGGTGTTTTTAGGGACATAATGGGATATTTTAAAATATTTTGGGGTGTCGGAAAATTATTCGAGGGTGTCGGTTTATTTAGGATTGTTACAATATCCTTTAACTGGTACTTCACGCCTTGCATCCTTAGCTTTTTGTTTAGATTTTTCTCTCAAATTTCTCATGATAACTCTAAATCGACTTTTGAGCACGTCGATAAATGTATCATATATGGCCTACTCAGCTCGTGCACGCCATCTATACTTGGTCTGCAAAAAATTAAGGTAAAATGCAATAATTAAAACAAATAATAAAAACAAATATAAATAAGAGTAAATTGTGGTTTTGGTCCCTGGGAACGCTCCAATTCGCTGCAGTGCCGAAAAACCTGCAGAACGCTCCAGAACGCTGCACTTTTTTTTACGTTTTTTTGCTGAAAAATCCTGCATTTTTTGGGGTTTTTTGCTGAAAAAAACCTGCAGTTTTTAGGCCTTTTTTTGCCGAAAGAATTTGTACTTTTTTGACATTTTTTTATGATAAAAAACTGAGTTTTTATGGGTTTTTTTTTTTTTACTGAAATTACCTGCATTTTTTTGGCCTTTTTGCTTGACGAAACTACACTTTTTGATGATAAAAACCTGCATTTTTGGGGTTTTTTTTCCTGAAAAAACTGTAGTTTTTAGGCTTTTTTTTTTGAGGAAATAAGCTGAACTTTTTTTTACTTTTTTTTGCAGATAAAAACCTGTTCTTTTTTTGGCGGTTTTTTCACTGAATTAAACCTACAGTTTTTGCCGAATTTACTCTATAAATAATTAGTTGGTGAATTACCCGAAAGCGATCAAACATTCGCATCCTGGCGTTTTGTGGGACCTTTTTAAATGTGACCCAATCTCCATCATAATACTGTTCAAGTATATCCTTTACACTTCTGCTTACCATATTGTTTGTAAAACTACAATATTAAAAAAAAAACATATAACAATGTTTATAATTTATAACACTAATAATAGTAATAATAATAATAATTATAATAATAATAAACGATATATATAATAAAGTTAAAATAAAAAATATACCTGTTTTTGTCGCATTGTATAAATTCCCTCTCATCGCCAACACCACTGTCACCAACACCATCTTCACCAACACCATCATCATTACCACCCTCGTCACCACCACCATCATTATCGCCACCATCACCATGGTCACTATCTTGACCATCACCGGAATCCTCACTGAAAACATCATCATCAACATTATCCCTTGACACATGAGGCATAGTGGTATCAGACAACCCAGCTACATCAGCCATCTTATCACCCTCACCCACATGGCTAGAACTACCAACCCTGACTCTCTTATATGCAATTGTTTTACCTCCTGTATTTTGTATCATAGTGATCTCATCACCCTCACCCACTTGGCTAGAACTACCAGCAGCTCCGACCCTCTAAAATTCACTTGATTTACCTTCTGGATTTCGTATCATCAGACACCGCCCATGGCTCCATACATGATTTGGATCAACAACTACCTTCGTATTGGGATTTTTTGGATCTTACATTTCGAATCTTCGTTTCCCAGTAGAAATATTACCAGCATCTCTACTAAGACCGAGATCAATAACAATGTTACTATCATTGCGTTTCCCTGCTGCAGCTTGCTTTTTTTTCCACCACGAAGACCACGACCACCACCACCAGCACCACGACCACCACCATGAGCAGAATTATCTTTACTACCATTCATAATGTGCACCCTGCATTTAATAGAACAAGAAAGATCAGATAGATAGTATAAGACTATAATATAAGGCTAGATAATATATGATAAACAAACCCTATGATAGGAAATAATATACAATCTGCATGCCAAGTCAAATGTTGAGCGGTCTTTTTTGAATAAAACAATCTTTGAAGTCTTGGTCCAATAGGCATGTAGTACATCACCAACTTAGGTACCTTTTTCTCTCTTTCCTTGTATCTGCTTTCATTACATACTATACAACGATCAAGATTAGAATGTTTTCCATTAAACAGCATGCAATGGTTTTGGCATACATGAATTTGTTGTGAGGGCAACTCTAGCAGCTTCAACATCTTCTTAGTCTCATAAAAGTTCACAGGAAGCTTGTTATCATCAGGTAGAATGTCTTTGATTATGGGAAGTCGTTTATCAAATGTTGAGTCGGAAACATTACAATCTGATTTCCAATTCATTAATCTGGTGGTGAAAGAAAGTGTGCTAGCGTCTTTAGACCCTTCCCATAAAGGCTCATTAGCTTGCTCTAATATGTGGTAGAATGCTTGTGCTTTTTAATTTGGATCTTGGTGCATGCATTCCATAATCATTTGATCAAATTCGGCATATTCACCAAGATCTTCATCGACATCTTGACCCACATGTTGAGACGGTTTGGGGTTTGAGCATTGCCCTACATCCATTGACCCATCAGATTCGCCATGCGCGTACCATACGAGATAATCTTTCATAAATCCTTGTGCAGTTAGATGAAAATCAACAACGCCTCTTGTCCTCTAGAAACGATTTTTGCTTGTTTTACACGGACATCTAATTAGTAACTTTTGAACCCCCTTTACAGTTTCCCCTTCAAGCATATATTTTAACAATTTATAAATAAAAACTAATAAAATAAGATAAGAGTACTCAATAAGTTATTTCAATAAAAATGAAGAATCGAAGGGTGTTTTGTTCAATTGGCCACTTTCAGAATCAAAGGCGGTAGAACTGCTGAAGAAGGTGGTGGTTGACGACGGTGGTGGACAACGGCGACGCCCATGACGATAGAAGGCTATGGTACAAGACTGTTCTTTGTTTCATACTTTCATGTTTTATTCTTTGCTATTCATAATGAAGAACATTTATCTCACCCATTCAGACCCATCCGATACCTCTCTCACCCATTTTTACCCATCCGGTCAGCTGGCTTGACCCGTTCTGACCCATGCTTCTTTGTTGAGAATTTTTTTAGATATCCAGTTTGACCCATTATCTATGTTTGACATACCCAAAAGAACCCGAAAGACAAATGAAATTTACCAAAATCTACCCGTTAATGGTAGCACGGGTTGTATTTGCCAGGTCTACGTACAAGAGTTCATAAATGAGATTATACTGATTGCTAAACTTCAACACAGAAACTTGATAATGCACATTGTACAAAAATCATATGCTTTTTATTTTGCAAGATCAAACACTTTGTGCATCACTGAACTGGGAAATGAGATTTGATATCATTATGGGAATTGCCAGAGGACTTAATTATCTTCATCATGATTCTCGGTTGAGGATTATTCATATCTTCTTAACTTAAACATCAACTAGGTTATTGAGAATGCAGCAAGGAATTTGGAATCGAACCTCAGTTAAGGTGTCTAATAGGGTTTATTCAACTACAAACATTAACTATGTCTACCAAAATTCACAATCCCAAATTCAGAAAAATTATACAAGTTAAAGACTTAGGGTTTATAAAATAAGGAACGATAGTAAACTTACCAGTTTCAGAGTTTGGAGCGCCGCCGGAATCCGCCGTCTGGAACGCAACAGCCGACTGGAACGCAGCCGCCGTCCGGAATCGTCGTCACCTACTCCTCTACCTACTGGTTGTTCAATTTCTTTTGGTTGGATTTTAAGGCTGGAATTTGGTGAGTAGCGGGAAAGGGAAGCGATGTATAACCGGGAACTTTATCTGTGGGCTTAAAAAGTGGGTCCTAATCCAAGATAAAGGATGGGTGATCCAATGGTTGGGGATCAACGATGAAAATATATATTATTATTATTTATTATTTATTATTATTATTATATATGCACAATCATGTTCTATTATTCTTTTGTATGTAACCATGTTTATGCCAATTTTTAAATCTTTTTATTTGACTTTTAATCATCAGGTTAAACTTAGGTACATGTTTTGACATATCACTATATCAAGGTTAGGTGTTAGGTCTTTTCGAGTAGAGAGATAGAGAAAGTGTTTTGTAACTAGAATGGAGTTTCATCCACTATAGTGAGATTCGAGAGGGGTTCTATAACGTTAACTAATAAAATTGTCTACTTTTTTACTAATTTTTTATAGTAAATGATATATATATTTATACGTTACATAGTTAGTCCATGTGGTTTTCAGAAAATAACAATCTAAGGTACTAATAGAAAAAAATTACTTCTTAGGGTACTAACTTTGTATTTTTTAACATGTGGGAGTATTAACATTAATTCCCTTGTTAACTATTAGTACCTTGGATTGTTAGTTTGTGTAAACCATATGGACTAGCTATGTAATTAATACCCCAACATGTTAAAAAATGGAAAGTTAGTACCCCAGGAAATAATTTTAAACTACTAGTACCTTAGATTAGGGCTGCAAACGAACCAAACGTTCAGTGAACAGTTCGTGAACCGTTCGGCGGGAAGTTCGTTTGTGTTTGTTTGTTTACTAAACAAACGAACACGAACAAAAAATTCCGTTTGTTTAGTTAAATGAACAAACATGAACAGAGGTCGTGTTCGTTCGTTTATGTTCGTGAACGTTCAATAACGTGTTCGTTTGTGTTCAATACTTCATTTATGTTTTTAGTTTTTATATTTATAGAAATACTTCAAAATTCCGACAAATTAAATATCTAATAAGTGTCGATGTATTATATATTCTGTTCATGAACGATTGTTTGTGTTCGTTTGTTTCCATTTGTGTTCATGAACATTAGTTTGTGCTCATTTGTGTTCGTCAACGTTCGTTGCCTAAAATTAACAAACAAACACAAACGAACACGAACAAGTTCATTTCCTTAACAAACGAACAGGAACATAAAATCGCGTTCGATAAGTGTCCGTGAATGGTTCACGAACACATATATTTCTTAACAAACGAACACGAACAAGGTCTTGTTCGTGTTTGTTTGGTTCGTTTGCAGCCCTACCTTAGATTGTTGGTTTGTGTAAACCATGAGGACTAACTGTGTAAGTAACTCTTGTTATTATTATTATTATTATTATTATTAGTATTATTATTATTATTATTATTAGTATTATTAGTATTATTATTATTATCATTATTATCATTATTATTATTATCATTATTATCATTATTATCATTATTATTATTATTATTATTATTATTATTATTTTATTATTATTATTATTTATAATAATAATATTATTATTATTATTAGCATCCTATCGTATTGCATGTATGGTATAGTATAGCATCTTAACATATAGTATCAAATCGTACAATATATGTATAGTATAGGTATCATATCGCATCGTGTTGTATAATACAACATGGTATATATCATGTATATGTTGGTATCGTATGGTATAGTAAGGGTGCTAAACAGGTCGTGTTTGCGGGTTGGTGGTTTCAACCCGAAATTGTATCGCAATCATTTTTTTATTATGTAACCATTTTCATTTTGATATTATGATTATTATTATTATTATTATTATTATTATTATTATTATTATTATTTTTAAGAAAATCGGGTTATACGTGAACCTCTTCGAAGAGTTATAGTTTTGTACGTTAATATCTTATGGTCTGGTATCATATAATATCGCATCGTGTAGTATAATATATTATAGTATGGTATAGTCTAGTATAATAAAGTTTAATATGGTATATACTACGGTATGGTATACGATCTATACTAATATAGTATAATGTAGTATAGTATAATATCATAACGTATCTTATAGTATAGGTATTAGTATATATAGACATATAATAATAGATATAGTACAGATACGCTTCTACACACAGGCCGTGCCCAGCGAACACGGGGGCGTGTGGAGCTAATGCAGATAAATTGTAATTAATGAAGAAAGAGAAAGAGAAAGGCCACGGGGCAGTGTCCAGCGGACACGGGCCCATGTCCGGGCTTCTGTGCAGGCTATAAATAAGGGTTCTTGGTTCACTTCAAATGCATCCCTTGGCAAACCACATCTCTCCCACTTCACCACGACTCCACCACCACTAAAAAACCCACATCCACCACCATCATCCACCATCCACCTTAGAGTGTGTGTAGTAGTCTCGGGATCCAAGATTGATAGTAAGAGTTCTTGACAATCAAAGGCCATGTTTGCCTAAGTCTCTTACATCACTTGGTGAAGACAATCATTTAATGTAATACTTTTGATTTTTAATCTTTTCGCACTTTTTATTTGGTTTTGTATTAATGACTTTAATAACTAGTTTCTTATGTTGAAGGTGAAACTTCCTTATCATTTGTCGGTGGGGTCTTGGCATTATTTTACTGTCTATATAAATTAAAGATTTTCATCATTCATATCTTTACGGTCTATATAGAGATATGTTGGCTACCTGGTCGGGGGTTAAAGGAATGGTTTGGTAAGGTTCTTGCCTTGTTCAGTGTATAGATCCTGCAAGGGCCTGGGTCAAGCTTACTATGACCTCCTTCAATACCCACTGGTATTGGATGGCGGGGGTGCGAATGGCTTGATCCCTCATATGTAAACTACTATTAATACATTAACCCGGCTACTTGGGATTGTATCCCTGCAGACTCAAACCACTTAGCCGAGGGTAACGTCGCCTTCAAAAGAGGGGCCTACCACATTACGCATTAATAACTTAATTAATTATCTTTCAATATTGATGAAACAATGGTTAACCGGGCAGGGTTAACTCACTGGTCTCGTCAAGAGGGTTAATCCCTTCTTTCCGAGGATCGCTGGCTGGATCGTCTGGTGGTGGGTTTCCTGCACAAGGAAACAAACCGTGACTCGTAACAAGGAGGATGGGGTGGGGGGTGCTCCTTGTTACCACTCTCCGGCGTGAGAATCAGTAATTTGCTTGGGAAGCAAAGTGTGATAGTAGTAGTATTGAGAGAGTTAGAAAGTCCTACCTCAAACCTGGTTTGGGGTGAGTATTTATAGCCGAGGAGTGAAGGAGGGTAGTTGAGTAGCTAGTCTGACATCGCACAGCTATTTGCAGGTGTGTCAGACCTGTCGGATGCTGTGGTAATGCCACGTCCGGCTGTGGTGTCAGACTGTTGTTCATACGTGGGCTAGTAGACGACTGTTCCCAGTGCCACTTGCACTGTGGTGTCAGACCCACTTGCCTTGTAGGCAGGATGCGGTGCCAGGCCGCATCGCTGCTTGCGATCACTGATGTTGTTCCCGCATTGGTTGTTCCATCCATGATTTGCGAGGGATGCGGTATTGTGCCGCATCGCCTGTTGAGTGACTGTTACTGTTGTCCAGATCCCTTGTCGTGACGAAAATGTTCATAGGATGCGGTGCGAGGCCGCATCTCTATGTGTAACATTAGTTTCCGTCCTTAAGGTAAGTCTTCTCATCAATGGACAGATTGGACCGCAGTGTTCGCGTGTGTCTACGCGGACACTGGAGAGTTAATTGCTGTTGGGGGTTTTTAATGAGGGTAATGGTCATTCGCGGTCATGCTGACGCGATATTTGGGACCATACCCCTTCAAGTCCCCCCAGTCTAGTGTTCCTTCCGTATGCGAGTCGCATGTGGGAGGGATACTGGACTAGGTTGTCTAGAAGGTTAAGATTGTGCCATGCAGATGGCACTTTCTTTAAGTAGTAGGCCCTTTCTAGTGGATTGTTTCTTCCTTTGAGAAAGGTGCATGGTGGGCAAGTTCCGTCTGATGCGGAATTCTCAGCCAAGGACTTGACTCTGTCTACCTTTTGCTGATGTCATCAGCCACCTGTTGGTGTTTCGGACCAACCTTTGAGACGGTGACTGAAGGTATTAGCAGGGTTCGAACCAACCTTTGAGATCGTGACTGAAGATGTCTTCTTCAGTGTAGTTGGAACCTCTGCGTCAGCTGGTGCAAAGTTGTAAGTACTTTGCTCAAGCTCTATGTTCAGCAACTGGACATATAACGATGATCCCTGTTTTGTGGGGTGTTCGTGTTCTCCAGCTAAGCTTTCTAGTAACCGCGCGTCTTCTGCGGTTTATCTCTCAAGTAACCGCACGTCCTCAGAGGTATAGCTCTCTAGTAACCGTACGTTCTTTGCGGTTACCTTGTTGCCGAACCTCGTTTGCCATGTTTCTTTGAGGATCGTGGGGTAGTTGCGTCATTGTTGGCCGTGTTTGGTCGAACAATGTGAATCTGGACTATGGGCAGATAAACATGATCATAGGCAGGGTTATGCCCACCATTGTTTATTCTATGCGGTCCATAGGTGGGTAACTAGTCATAGGCAGACTTGTTACCGCTGTTCTGGAGCCACTTTCGTTCACGCTTTGGTGGAAAGTAGTTTCCCTGTAAGTGGCGTTGCCGGAAGAGATCGTTTTAGATACCTGGGAAGTTGGTTGAAACTCTTCCGCATTCGTTTTGTAGCCACTTTCTTTCACGTTTAGTTGGAAAGCAGTTTTTCTTGAAATAGCTTTGCTCTTCCACGTGGTGGCTTAGTTGTGGCTCTTCCGTAGCTACCGTTCGCATAGTTGTGGTTTGCAGTAACTACGTAAGAAGTTGCGGTTTGCAGCAAAGAACTCGCTTCTAGAAGTCTTGTAGCCTGGATGTGGCTCTTGAAGGTTCAGGGGACAGGGTTGCTGATGTGCGGTTGCTCAGCATACTTGCCCTTTTCCTTAAGGAGAAGCTGTTTGCGTTCCCTCTGTGGTTGTGAACCGGAAACGAGGGTTTTGAAGCTTGAAGGAGCTTTCATGGGGTGCGGTTTACCGCGTCTTGAGAAGCGGTTTTCGCAGTCCAAAGAACCGTGCTGGTTCTGAGTATCTGACACATTTGTGCGGGTTGGTGTGCGTCATCTCCGCATATTCCGCGTGTGCTCGTGGATATGTGCGGTTTATGACTTATACCCCTTTATATAATTTAAAGATATATTTTTGCCTTTTTTGAGGGGTATGTAAAAAACGACATGCGGTATGGGTTATGGTGCGGTAAACCAGAGAAACCGCATGCCGCTTGTGTTTGGATAAGGTTGTCGCTTTCTGTTGCTTACGTCACGATTGCACGTGTGGGTTGTTGAAGTTGGTAGGATTCTGACATGTGCTGATTTGAAAAGACGTTTGCGCTGACCGAGGTCATAACTGCACTGTAGCAGGGAGTAAAAAAGTCTTCTCTGTCAGGCGCGTGGGCGGCCACGCGTGCGTGATAACCGTCAGCGGAAAGGTCGCTGACCACGTGTCGCCTTATAACTCGCCTATTTTGAACGTGTTGAGGCGGTTACTGTATCGCATTTATTGCGATGAGTATATAAAGGGGGAACCGTTTGGTTTCTCCTTACTGTTCAAAATTTTCGAAATATTTCTGTTGAGAGAGAGAGAGAGCATTCTCTTCGTCTTCTCCGATCAATCTGTCGTTTATTCCGGCAATCTTTTGAGTTTTTCTGAGTTTTTTCTTTCACTCGAAACTTTTGCTCTACATATCTCTGATGGCTGATCCATCTAACCCACATAATGTGGAGGGTGAAAACCCTGGAGCGTCTTCTCTGGTGGCTGGAGAAGAAGAAGATGATGGTGGCAGTGTTCCAGGTGGTGGCTTACCACCATTGAAGTGGTCGAAAGTTTTATTCGACCAACTGATGGCCAAGATTGAGATGCCTCACGAGTTTGGGGCTGTTTATCCTCAACCTGGTGATACTGGTGCCTGTGCTCCGGCCGGTTACATCACCATGTGGGCGGAGTGTTTTACTGATGGTAACCTTCGTTTACCATTAACAGTTTTTGTTGCTCAGGTCTTGGAATATTACAAGATCCATATCTCCCAGATGAGTCCTTTTGGGATGATCCGTATTAGACATTTTGAATCAACTTTCCGAGCTCTTGGTCTGCCGGTTACCGTTGACAACTTCCGGGGGTTTTACCAGTTGACGGTGAACACCGGTTTCTTCTCTTTTAGAGAAAGGTATGGAAGCCTCAAGTTGATGACCCCTCCGAAGGGTATTACGAAGTGGAAGTGTAAGTTCTTCTACGTTAAAGCTGCCGCAGTTGTTGTGGACATGCATATGCGGAACGTCAATGAGCCTATCCCTGCGGAGGATATTGCTATGCCTACCGCGGAGACTGCGGAGTGGTTCTCAAAGCTGAAACCAATTGAGCATAGGCAGCTGTCCAACAATGAGTTGTGGGTGCTGCGGATGATGTTGACCCGGCCTAATAGGAATTTTACGCCTGTGGTGCGGGAGAAAACTGGTGGTAAGTGTTACTACCCTTTTGCGGTTTCTTTATTCCCGTGTTTGTTATTAATTTGAACATGTATTATCAGAAATTGCGGAAGTGTGGAGAATATTTGATCCAACTTTTACTGGCAAAGTTGATCTTATTCCGACTGCGGAGGGTAAAGGTTTTAACTTGACGATTGTCCCTCTCTTCCGCGTTGCTTCACGCGCGGTGATGACTGCACCCCTGCCGCAGGGCAAAGGTAATGAACTCATAACCTTTATTGCTTTACCAGGTTTGTTGCTGATATTCTATACGCAGGTACACTTGGGGACCTTGGTAAATTTGAGCCAAAGGGCGTCCCCAAAAAACATGCGGAGAAAAAACCTGTGGATAAGCCTGGGCGGGGTCGCGGTGTGAAGAAACCTGTTTCTGTTGTTCCGCCTTTGGTGTAGCAAACAGCAGGTATCTCTCGTTCTCATTTCCGCAGATATACCGATTACGTGGTAGTATCTGACACCCTAGAGGGCTTGGGTGTTCCAGGTGTTGGTGCGGCTACCGGTGGAACCACTGCGGGTTCGAAACCGGACGATGAGAAGAAGAGGAAAGCGGATGAAGCTGGTGATGCTGGTGGGAGAAAAAAGCCGAAAATTCAGAGCAGGCGCAAGGCCTTTGTTGGACCAAGGAAGCCTGCGGTTGTATCTGGTATGTGATTCATGACTTTAACAAGTATTATGTGTTTATACTTGTTACTTTAAAGTATCTGTGTTGATTTCAGAACCGCAAGATGAAGGGTTCTTCGACTTTGATGCTCCTCCTCCCCCTCCCCCGCACGATACTGCTGCGGGTGCGGGGGTTCATAAGGTTGTTACTCCTGAAGCCTCTGTGCGGGGGGTGGGAACTGGAAAAGGTCCAGCGGCTCAAATCCATGATACGGTTGATTGGAGTGATAATGTTATCACCCCAGAGGATGCTGATCTGGATTTGAAGTTTGGTGACACCGGAAAGCCAAGGTCTCCCGCTGCCGAGAAGGCTTCCGGTTCCGTTTCTGGTGATGCGGGTTTTGCAGAGACTCCCATTCAGCCTGATGAAACTGAATTGGAGTATTATTACCGCTCCTACACAGAAGATCGGGCTACGTCCTATCACCGCCCCCCGTGGACTGTATTGCAAGGGGACGATATTACCGTTGACCCCTCCGCTTGTAGGGAGGTTTTGAGTGGTGTGGGCACTCCTTTTGAGGTAAACCGGGCCCGTTCTTTACCGACTGAGGTCCAGATGAACCAACTCTCCTCCATGCTTGTGGGGGGCTCCATAATGGCGAATGCACTTATGGAGAAGTGCAAGGTGCTGGGGCGCGAGGGGGAAGAGAATGCGCGTTTACGGGCCGAGGCCGAGGGGTTGGTGAAGGCTGCACGTGAGGGTGCTGCGCAGCTTGAGAGGGATAGAGAGCAGCTTGAGAGGGATAGAGCTGCGTTTGAGAAGCATAAGCAGACTGAAGAATGGGCTGCAACTGCTGAGCTTAAACAGGTTCGTACTCTTGCAAAACTGTTGTCTGATGAGCGTAAGCGTTGGAAAGAAACCCTTTCTGATGAGCGCAAGACGCTATCTGACGAGCGCAAGACTTGGAAAGAATCTTGGGGTAAACAGAATGAAACTCTCTTTCATGTTCGTCAGGAGCTTATAAATGCCAAGGCAGCAGTTTCTGCATTGGCTAAAGAGAAAGCTGAGGCTGTTGCGGCTGCCCAAGGGGCCAAGGAAGCAGAGGTTCGTCTTGCCAAGGCTCGGGAAGAGGCTAAGGAGGCGGAGGCTCGTGCTGCAAAAGCTCTTGAAGGGGCAAATGTTGACCGCACCAGGTTAAGCAAAACTATCTTGGACCTTCAGGTATAAGTTTTTCCTAACTTTGAAATTGTGTCTCACAAGTTCGTTGATTCTTTTTTGTAAACTTCTGATTTCTTGTTAAAAGGCTGAAGTGCGGACCCGGGGGGCCGCTGTTGAGGAAGAATCTGCCCGTGCTGCTGAAGCTGAAGTGCGGGCAAGAGAGGCTGAAGAGGCTAGAGATAGCCACGCTTCTGCCCTTGCGTTGCTCAAGGCTGATCATGAATGGATGCGTATTCACGGGATCGGGCATGTAAGTATCCGTTGCCTTGTTATTTTTGCTGTGCCTTTGCTAACCATTGTTTTCCTGTTTCGCAGATTGTTACTGCCATTCTTGATGCACCCGAGACCGTAGCAGGTATTAACGAGATCAGGGACCGTGCCCGGGATGCTGGTTTCAAAGCTGGCTACAATCGCTGTATCAGTCATTTGAACGTTGCCGCGCGTGGCGAGCATATTGATGAGCGGTCCGGGTTTCATGGCGTGGACACTGAATCGCTTCTTGCTGCTGCGGTTCAGGAGTTTAATGATACAACCCTCACCGGCCTTGAAGAACTTGAAAAGTGTCTCGAAACGGAGGATTATGTGGACCGCTTGCGAGTCTTATACGCTGGTGAAGACGACGAAGAAAAACCATCTGTTGAGGGCCAGGATGGTGCGGGCCCTAGTTTCACAAAGGAAGATTAGATTGGCCTGCGTGCCTCTTCTGTTTCCTTATGTAAGCGTTACAAAACTTTATGTAAATTCCTTGTGCAGGAATTTTTTGAATATAAAGAATTGTCTTAATTTTTACAAGTGTTTAGTACTTGCATGTTTGAATTTGTACGCGTTTAGTGTTACTGTGAGTAATACTAAATCTGTAATTGCCTTTTGCATATCTAGGTGATATGCAAGTATGAAGATTTGTCTGGTTAGACAAAACACTATTGCCATTGCTGGCCTATTACAATAGTTGCGTGTGGTTACCATTCTGTGCGGGTATCACGAATGAAGATTTTGCTAATCTGTTTTTGTGTATACCTCAGAGTGGAACACGCATTTGTAATAGAAATAAATAAACAATATTGCATTGAATCGTCTATTTATTTATTTGGAAATGGCCTGCGGCCCAATAGGTTACATGTAGAAAACATGGCTTACATATAACAGCGTCGAAGTTGCTGTGCGTTCCATGTGCGTGCGATAGTTTCGCCTGCTAATGTTTGCAGTTTATACGCGCCTTTGCCCAGGACCTCTTGGATGAGGTACGGTCCTTCCCACTTGGGGGCAAGTTTCCCTGGGCGTTCCGCGTTGGATGCTTCGTTGTCACGAAGGACGTAGTCTCCAGGGTTGAAAGTACAAATGCGGACGCGTGCATTGTAGTACTTTTCCAACTTGGTTTTGTACTTGGCCTCGTTGATGGTAGCGTTTTCGCGCCTTTCTTCCAAGAGGTCTAAGTCAACCCTGCGTTCCTCATTGTTGTCCATCTTGTTGATGGCCAACATTCTAGGTGAGGGGAGGCCTACTTCCGCGGGGATCACCGCTTCAGTACCGTAGACCAGGCTGAAGGGGGTCTCGCCGTTGCTTGTTTTTGGGCTTGTCCTGTGAGCCCATAAAATACTTGGGAGTTCATCAACCCAGCCGTGTCTGGCTGTTCCCAACCGTGCTTTGATGCCTTCGACTAAGCTTTTATTGATACTCTCGACCTGGCCGTTCCCTTGCGGATGCGCCACTGAGGAGAATATGTGTTCAATGTTTAGCTCTTTTAGCCATTTTTGAAAGTCGTCGGCAGCGAAGTTGGTACCGTTGTCGGTGACGATGCACATTGGTAGGCCGAAACGGCAGATGATATGTTCCCACACGAATTTCCTTGTTATCATAGCGGTAGTTGATGCAAGTGGCTTTGCTTCTACCCATTTTGTAAAGTAATCAACAGCTACTATGATAAACTTCACTGCTCCTGGTGCGTCTGGAAATGGTCCCACCACATCGATTGCCCATTTTTGGAATGGCCATGCGGTGGTGACGGGGATCAGGTTGTTCTTGGGACGCAAGGTCTTGGGAGCATGTCGCTGACAATTGAAACACTTGCGTAAGACTTTGACTGCGTCCAGGTGCATGCCCGGCCAATAGTACCCGGCGTTCATGATTTTTGCCACCACAATGCGTGGTCCTGCGTGTATGCCACATATCCCCTCGTGGATTTCTTTGATAAGGTACGTGGCATCTTGGGGGTTGACGCATCGTAGGAGTGGCCCAAGGTATGATTTACGGTATAAGATACCGTCTACCATTTGGTAATGACACGCTTTGTATTGCAACTTGCGTGCCTCTGCTTTGCTTTCGGGGGTAACCCCTGATTGTAAGTATGCAATGAGCGGTGTCATCCAGGATGTTGTACCATATTGGATGACATTGACTTGGCGCAGGGGTATCGAAGGATTTTGCAGGACTTCGATGCGTACCTCTTTTGCCAGGTGTTGGAAGCTGGTGGACGCAAGTTTTGATAGTGCGTCCGCGGGTTTATTTTCACTCCTGTTGATGTGGCGAATATTGAAGGAGGTAAACTTTGACTTCAGTTGTAGGGCTTGTTCAAGATAGAGGATCATAGTATCCCCTTTTGCGGCATAGTCACCGCGTATCTGCCCTGCAACTAGTAGTGAATCGACGTGTGCTTCCAAATGCTTGACGTCGAGTTTAATTGCTAAACGCAACCCTGCCAGTAGAGCCTCATACTCCGCTTCGTTATTCGTACTTTCGAAATCGAGGCGTATTGCGTAGGTTAGCTCTTGGCCATCGGGGCTGACAAGTCGCAAACCTGCGCCAGAACCATCTTCGTTGGATGCGCCATCAGTGAATAGTGCCCAGGTTTCTGTGGAGGATGGTTGTGATACAGGTTTTTGTTCTTCTTCGCATTCTTGGATGCGGTTTGCTGGTATTTCAGCGACGAAGTCAGCCAAGACCTGGCCTTTGATTGCGGGGCGCGGCTTGTAGTTCAGTGAAAGCGCGCCCAGCTCGATTGCCCATTTTGCTAACCTCCCAGAGATGTCGGGTTTTGATAGGATCGGGCCGATCCTATAGTTGGTTAACACTGTGATGACGTGGTTTGCAAAGTAACGTCGTAAACGTCTCGATGCGTGCACTAGTGCCAGTACCAATTTTTCCATGATGGAGTACCTTGTCTCTGGGTCGTTGAGCATTTTGCTGATGTAGTATATGGGTGTTTGGACTCCTTCCCGCTCCACTATAAGTACCGCGCCTACTGCGTTGTCCGCGGTAGACAGGTATAAGATAAGTGGCTCATCTTTTCGTGGTGCGGTTAATGTTGGGAGTTGGATCAAACACTCTTTCATTTCCCGGAAAGCTTTTTCGGCCTCTGCGGTCCATTGGAATTGTTCCTTTTTTAAACAGCTCCGCAGGGTCTTGATGAAAGGGTAGGACTTAGCTGCATGGTTGGCTAAGAATCTATTGAGTGCGGCTAGCCTACCGGCTAGTCGTTGCATTTCCTTCATCGTAGAAGGCGATGGCATGCGCTCGATCGCCTGGACTTTCTCCGGGTTCACCTTGAATCCATCTTTAGTTACGATGAATCCAAGGAATTTGCCTTCTTCCATTCCAAACGAGCATTTCCCTGGGTTGAGCTTCATGTTAACACTTCGCAGAGTTTGGAATGTTCTTTCGATATCGGTAAGCATGGTGTTTTCTTCCATGCTCATGACGACCAGGTCGTCCATGTAGATTTCGACACTCTTGCTGATTTGACCGCGAAAGGTGTCGTTCATCAACTTTTGATAGGTTGAGCCCGCGTTGCGCAGCCCGAACGGCATTTTGGTGTAGCAGTAATTCCCGGTAGGAGTGCGGAATGCCGTTTTGTCTTCATCGTCGATTGCCATCTGTACTTGGTGGTAGCCTTTGTAACAATCGAGGAAGCACTTCCATCGAAATGGTGCGAGGTTGTCGACCTTCTCGTCGATCTCTGGAAGTGCGTAACAATCCTTGGGGCAGGCCTTATTGAGGTCTTTGTAATCGACACACATGCGCCAGCCCCCACTTGGTTTCTCTACCATGACTGGGTTGGATAGCCAAGTCTGGTATTTCACTTCCCGCAGGATGCCTGCGGAGAGCAGTTCTTGTACCTGCTCTTCCATCGCTGCGTTCTTTGCTGACCCGAGGTGGCGTTGGCCTTGGATCACTGGCTTGATACCGGGCATGGTATTCAAGAAGTGCTGCGCGATCTCGCGTGGTACCCCTGTCATATCTGCGGGTTTCCATGCGAAAATATCTTGGTTTCTGAAGAGGAGTTGCTTCAGGCGCGCTCTGATGGTAGGTGTCAAGGCATGGCCCAACGTGACTGTTTGCTCTGGGTGTCTTGCATTAAGAACCCATTTTTCTGGTTGAGTGTTGGGGGTAGGCCTTGCTACCTTTGTCGGACGCAGTTCGTCCGTAGACATGACTTCTCTTTGGGCGTATATTATCGCGATCCCCGTTTCGGTTGGAAAACCGATGGCAGAGTGGGGGACGGATGTTATCATGTTGAAGTCGCCTTGGGACTCCCTCCCGAGAATTACGTCATACTTTGAGGTGTGAGGTAAAACCATGAAGTTTACCTCCTCCGTCCTTGTATGCCTTCCGTTGGTGAGGCGCACAGGGAAAGTAATTTGTCCCAGGGGGAACACGGTTTCCCCTGAAAATCCAGCCAACGGGTAGTCCGCTGGCTGCAGTCGATCTTTGTCTTCTTGATCGAACTGGTTGAAGCACTGTTCGTATATAATATCGGACGTACTGCCCGGGTCGATGAACAATCGCTCGGTGCAGTAGTGAGCCAGGTGCCCAGTGATAACCACGGCGCGCCTATCGCGCGGTCCGCCTCGGACTTTTGGAAACACGACTTGCTCGTCCTTCCAGTCATTGTCCGGTCTTCTCGCCGCCTTACGCGGTCTTCCTTTTCCTCCATTGATCATGTGGGTAGAGGCCACGTACATGGCCCTTTTACCCGTGGAGGTGCCCTCGTTGTGGGGGGTGATGCGCTTGGTAGCTTTTTGTGCGCCTGTCAACAAGTGTTGCAGTTTCCCCTCCTTTAGGGCTCGCTCAATCTCCAGTCGGAGACTGATGCAGTTGTTCGTGGTGTGGCCCGAGTCCTTGTGATACTCGCAGTAGAGTGCGGGATCTTGATTCTTTTTGGACTTCATTGGTTGGGCCGGTCTCAGGAATTGTGCATCCGTGAGGAGGACGTCGCTTGGCGACTAGTTGATCTCGGTCCAGTTGCTGTCCCGAGACTCTTTCTTTGACGCCCGGTTTTCTCGTTGGGCGTTGATTGTAGCCCTTGCGTCGGGCTGGTTGTTCCGGGGGACATATGGCTTGGGATCGCTGCCGCGATTCCATGTGTCCCTGTTGCGCTTATTGCCGCGCTTGGGCTCTTGGCGGGAAGACTGGCCTTCCGCTGGGGGTTGTGCCTTTGACATGTGCGGTCTGAGAGACCGCTGAGTTTGGGCATATGTTTTGACCTTAGCCATGACATCTTCCCACTTCTTAGGCAAGCCGTTGCCGCCGGAAATATTCATAACCATTTGTTCGTCTTTTACTGCAACAATGAAATGGTTACGTGCCATCTGGTTGTCAACGTCGCCTATCTCTAGGATCTCTTTATTGTAACGGACAACGAATGCGTCAAGTGATTCGTTGTCTCTGCGCCAGATGTTCATGACGTCCATTGAATCACGTTCATGGCGTCGTTGCTGGCTAAAGTGTGCGAGGAACTTTTGTTGCAAGTCCTCGAACGAGGTCAGTGACCCTGGTGGCAGAGAATCGAACCATGCCCTGGCCAGACCTGTTAGGGTCTGTGGGAAAAAATGGCACCAGGTAGGTTCGTCCCACTTACCGTTGCACCCAGCGCCGACGAAGATGTTGTTGTGATCATCTGGGTCGGTCGAGCCGTTGTATTTCCCAATGTTCAATGGGAATTTTGTGGTGGTGACATCGGCGTTGGCGATCTCTGGGACAAACTTAGAGTTTTCGGCCGCAGATTTCGGCCTATAAGGTTTGCCCTGCTGGCGCTTTGCAGCGCGGAGGTATGTAGTGCGGGGTTGAGTGGGGGGAACATAGTTGCGTCCTCCCGGTCTGCTATTAGTGGAATGGGACTCCCCGCGGTATGTACTGTCATCTGGGTCGGTATGGCCATACCCTTCACGGTGGGACTGTGGTCCCAAACGACTGTGAATGTTTGTGTCGCGGCGAGTTGTAGACTATCGCCTTCTTTCTTCGTGGGGGCCTAAACGGCTATGTACGGAGTCCCTGCGGCGGGACCCGTATGTGGAATCGTCCTCATGGAGTGTGCGGACCTCACAATAAGAGGAGCCGCGGTCCTCTTGCCTGCTTCTGGAGGCTGGATGTGTGGGGGCCCTGTCGTCGTATCGTAAAATACGACCGGCAGGTGTACGCGGTATCGGGGTATGTTCGATACCTCCTTGTTCGTCGGCGCAAGCTCTGTTGTACGTTGCGGCCAGAAGGGCTGCTTGTTGGTCATACCAGGTATGAGGGCTCATGCCTGGAGGTATGACAGCAGCGTATTGTGACAAATCGTGTCCAAACGTAAGGGATGCGCCCCCTTGCGCTGATGTGCCAATGTGTTGGGCGTTTGGGGGTAGGGGAATGGTTCCCGCAGGCCCTTGGTCTGTGGGGTTTAGGTTATCCCCGGTATTGTTGTTTAGACGATCAGACATCTTTGGAAAGGACAGGATGATTGGAAAAAAGTGCTAAGCCCCACGGTGGGCGCCAATGATGAAACAATGGTTAACCGGGCAGGGTTAACTCACTGGTCTCGTCAAGAGGGTTAATCCCTTCTTTCCGAGGATCGCTGGCTGGATCGTCTGGTGGTGGGTTTCCTGCACAAGGAAACAAACCGTGACTCGTAACAAGGAGGATGGGGTGGGGGGTGCTCCTTGTTACCACTCTCCGGCGTGAGAATCAGTAATTTGCTTGGGAAGCAAAGTGTGATAGTAGTAGTATTGAGAGAGTTAGAAAGTCCTACCTCAAACCTGGTTTGGGGTGAGTATTTATAGCCGAGGAGTGAAGGAGGGTAGTTGAGTAGCTAGTCTGACATCGCACAGCTATTTGCAGGTGTGTCAGACCTGTCGGATGCTGTGGTAATGCCACGTCCGGCTGTGGTGTCAGACTGTTGTTCATACGTGGGCTAGTAGACGACTGTTCCCAGTGCCACTTGCACTGTGGTGTCAGACCCACTTGCCTTGTAGGCAGGATGCGGTGCCAGGCCGCATCGCTGCTTGCGGTCACTGATGTTGTTCCCGCATTGGTTGTTCCATCCATGATTTGCGAGGGATGCGGTATTGTGCCGCATCGCCTGTTGAGTGACTGTTACTGTTGTCCAGATCCCTTGTCGTGACGAAAATGTTCATAGGATGCGGTGCGAGGCCGCATCTCTATGTGTAACATTAGTTTCCGTCCTTAAGGTAAGTCTTCTCATCAATGGACAGATTGGACCGCAGTGTTCGCGTGTGTCTACGCGGACACCGGAGAGTTAATTGCTGTTGGGGGTTTTTAATGAGGGTAATGGTCATTCGCGGTCATGCTGACGTGATATTTGGGACCATACCCCTTCAAATATTCTGACCCTTTGGGATTGTATCCTTGCTGACTCAAACCACTGGGTTGAGGGTAACATCACCTTCAAAAGAGAGGCCTACTACTATAACTAAGATAATCTCTTAAAAAGTGCAAAAGTGCGGAAATCATCAAAGGTTACATTAAAGGCGAGTCGGATCTAAGTGATTCATCTTGTCTATCCGTTTTTATTTTATTTTTATTTTCAGTATTTTAGTTTTTATTTTCATGTTTAAAACCTTTTCTAAAACTTTTGATTTGATTAGACGTTGAGGATAAACCGGTACTAAAAGCTCTTGTGTCCTTGGACGACCTCGGTATCTTACCAACGCTATACCACGCTCACGATAGGGTTAACTTGCCCATATGTGTGTTTAGTGTTAGTAAAATATCGTGTTTTATAAATTTAAAACTTGACTAAAGTGTTAAAAAGGATTTTAAGAAATTTAGGAATCAAAGGCCTAATCGTTTTTCTTATTTTTCTGTTTTTTTTAGGATTTTTCTAAATTTTCAGCTTCTGCAGAGCTCAGCACGGGGTCGTGCCCGCTGAACATGCCCCCGTGCCCAATCTTTGGTACTGGCAATCTTGTTTTAAGTCAGACAGTAGCTGAACACGGGGCCGTTCCCAATGAACACGCCCCCATGCCCAAGCTTCAGATACTGAAAACAGATGTCACACCCCAACCGATGACGGAAACATCAGGGCATGGCACTGAGCGAAACAGATTGTCAAGAGAAATTCCATAATGACTAAATTACCAAATAGTTAATATTATGTCCCATACCATAACCCATTTAAGTAATCTAATTATCACAGGCGATGATATTCTCAAAACACATCATGTTCCGACAACTCAGATTTCAAATAAAAATAAATTGTTTGTTTGTTTCTAGACTCTTCCTAACTCGATTCCACATAGCAAGCATCCTAGCAGGTAGCATCCTAAACACCTGTCACACACGTTAAAATATAGGTCAATACACATAGTGTAAAGGTGAGCATACAAGTTTGATAATAGCATAATAGAGTTCAAAATCGTTTACGCATAACCAGCATGTACAACGTATAAAGTGAAGCATGTAAGTTATCGACAAAGGTCCTATCAATACCAATGACTGCGAGTTGACTGCGGGTAGCGAGTGCGCATCACATGTCCACCACTGTGAACACGTGAAGTAATTGTCCTTAACAACCCCTGAGTAAACAGGTGCTGAGTCCAAACTATAGTACTATCGTTGCTAAGGCAGGTAGATAGCAATCAATGTGTTAACATAACAAACAGGCATTCATCGAGTCACGTATAACATGAATTAGAGGTCAGCGTATAAATAGTGTTTGCGTTGTGTGTTCGATGTGATTTAGAATAAGTAACGTATGTAACACCCAAAAGTGCATACAGCAAAAAGGGATCGAGTATACTCACTGATAGCGTTTAACTAAATAAACACTGCCTTGGATTGAAGGGAGTGCTGAGAGAGATTAGCCTGAACAGTTAACGATAGCATAAACGATGAGCAGCGCGTAAAACGATGCAAGTATACCAAGTATCGGATGGTAATCTGATCGGATGGCAATCTGATCGGATGGCCAGTCGATCGGGTGGCAATCCGTTCGGATGGTCATTCGATCAGATGGCCATTCGATTGGATTGACACCTCGTTTGGTGAGTGATATGTTTGTGTATGATGGTTTGTACTTTGAAGTTTTCGTTGTAGCATTTTGAAAATAGAGAAGTTTCTCTACCCTTTAGGTCGGTTGATCGAACGGTCGTTCGATCGGACGGCGATCCGTTTGGCGAGGCTTCTTAGTTTGAGAACAAGTTCACAGCAGGACGGTCACTCGATCGGATGGCAATCCGACCGGGTGGTAATCCATATGTATTGAACATGTTGAAAATTGTTTAAGTACCCAAGTCCCAAACGTCACACGATCAGACGGTCACTCGATCGGATGGCAATCCGATCGGGCGGTAATCCGTTCGACGTTCAGATCCTTAAAAAGTTTGAATAAAAGTTTAAGTGTGGAACCAAGTGTAACCTGATCGGATGGCCGGTTGATCGGATGGAAATTCGATCGGACGGCAATCCGTCCTAACGATCTGATCGTCTTGATACCTGATTCTGTTTGAAGTTTTGTAGTTTTGAACGAGACGTTTTGATATTGATGCGTGTGAGTGTTATATAGTTTTTAATGTATATTTTAAGCCCTTTTAACACTTTAGTTAAGTTTTAAATTTATAAAACACGATATTTTACTAACACTAAACACACATATGGGCAAGTGCACCCATCGAGAGCGTAGTATAGCGTTGGTAAGATACCGAGGTCGTCCAAGGACACAAGAGCTTTTAGTACCGGTTTATCCTCAACGTCTAATCAAATCAAAATTTAGAAAAAAGGGTTTTTAAACAAGAAAATAAAACTAACTAAAAATGCTGAAAATAAAAATAAAAATAAAACAGATAGACAAGATGAATCACTTGGATCCAACTCGCCTTTAGTATAACCTTTGATTATTTCTACACTTTTGCACTTTTTAAGAGATTATTTTAGTTATAGTAGTAGGTCCCTCTTTTGAAGGTGACGTTACCCTCGGCTAAGTAGTTTGAGTCAGTAAGGATACAATCCTAAATAGCCGGGTTAATGTTTTAATAGTAGTTTACATATGAGGGGATCAAGGAGTTCGGACCCCCGCCATCCAATACCAGTGGGTATTGAAGGTGGTGCTACTAAACTTGACCCAGGTCCTTGCAGGATCTATACACTGAACAAGGCAAGACGCTTACCAAACCATTCCCTTAACCCCTGACCAGGTAGCCAACATATCTCCATATAGACCATGGAGATATGAATGGTGTAAATCTTTTATTTTATATAGACAGTAAAATAACGCCAAGACACCACAGACAAATGATAAGGAAGTTTCACCTTCAACATAAGAAACTAGTTATTAAAGTCATTAATACATAACCAAATAAAAAGTGCGAAAAGATTAAAAATAAAAAGTATTACACTAAATGCTTGTCTTCACCAAGTGATATAAGAGACTTAGGCAAACATGGCATTTGATTGTCAAGAACTCTTACGATCAATCTGGGATCCCGAGACTACTACACACACTCTATGATGGATGATGGATGATGGTGGTGGATGTGGGTTGTGATGGTGGTGGTGGGTGGGTGAAGTGTGAGAGAGGTGGTTTGTCAAGGGATGATTTGCAAGTGAGCCAAGCACCCCTATTTATAGCCTGCATAGAAGCCCGGACACGGCCCCGTGTCCATCCATCTTCTCTTTCCTCATTAAATGCAGTTTGTCTGCATTAGTTGACCACGCCCCCGTATCTGCTGGGCAAGGCCCCGTGTGCAGAAGCGCATCTGTACTATCAAGATTTGCCTGGATTCTGCGAATCTTAGCGTTGACCGGGGCCTCGTGTCCACTGGCCACGCCCCTGTGTTGGGAAATAGAAGCTTCTATAGCTTTGTCTTTTCTGCAGACACTTGGGCACGCCCCCGTGTTCAATGAGAACGGGGCGTGTTCAGCCTTCTGATGTCTTGTTTTTGCTTGGGAAGATGCTGTCAAGGGGTCGGGCATGCCACGTTTATTCCTTTTCTTGTATTATTGTTAAATTTGTCTGCATTTTTGCTTCTTTTGTTCATTTAAGCTCTTTAACCTTGAAAATACAAAAGAAAGACAAAATCACACTTTTTCCAACATTAGTACTAAAAAAGGGTTAGTTTTATGCCACTTTTTCCAACATTAGTACTAAAAAAGGCTTACACACACAAATGGAATGGGTAGAAGAGAAGGTTTTGGGCTTGTCATAGAGTGTCGGGATTCCAAGATTCTTTATTAGGTTTTATTTTTATGTTATTTACAATCCTATTTGTTATGATTTATTTAGAACAATACATAAGATAAATTACTTATTTGGGCATAACATGCCTTTTTAAAATTCCATTTGAGTAAAATGCACGGATAGTCCCTGTGGTTTTGCAAAATAACACCTATAGTCCCTAACTTTTGGAAATTACACACGTGCTCCCTGTGGTTTGACAGTTTGTTACTCGGATAGTCCCTGGAGTGGATGACAGTCAGTTTTCTCCGTTAAGTGAACGTGAAATGACAAATTTACCCTTCATCTTCTTCACTTTATAAAAACAAAACAACCCACCCACCCCCACCTTTCTCTCTGTTTCCCTCCACAATTAACCACCAACCACCACCCAAATTGAGGTTTAAGTGAAAAACTGGGTTGGTTGTAAATTGGGTTTTGAATGCTAAATGAAAAAGACGGACTTTACTTGTATAATTGGATGGGACTTTTTTAGTGTAAAAGGTGTGTATGACTTAGCAAAAGACTTGCATCCAGAAGCATCAGGTGGAATGACTTAGCAATGTATACATACTACACTATCTTTCATTACAATTTGATGTTGGAGGACACTTACGCTAGATCTGTTGCTGAGATTTTGTCAAGTTAAACAAAGAAATAAGCATATTAGGCTACTATGTCCCCATCTGCTGTTGCAGGTCTTGGATTGTTTCTGAGTAAAGGTCTCACCGATATCCAGGTATGCGCCGCTACTCACTATTGGTATTTCCAAATCTCAATACTCTGCAAGTTAAACCCATTTACTGTAACTAATTTGGGGTGAGGTTGTTTTGTTTTTACATAGTGGAGAAGATGAAGGGCAAATTTGTCATTTCACATCCACTTAATGGAGAAAACTAACCGTCATCCACTCCAGGGACTATCTGAGTAACAAACTGTCAAACCACAGGGAGCACTGGTGTAATTTCCAAAAGTTGAGGACTATAGGTGTTATTTTGCAAAACCACAGGGACTATCCGTGCATTTTACTCATTCCATTTATATACAAGTTCACATACCTCATGGGAGATCACTCAACACTCGGCCGAAGATGTATTTTTGTGAAACACTCGAGAGCGGCATGGAACTTACTTCTACCATATGCTTGCCAAGCAATCAATCCTCCTCCTTTTTTTTACTATACACCTTTGTAAATATCAAGAGTACTTTGTGGGAAGGGTTAGGCTTGGGTTAAAGGTAGGTGGTTGGGTTAGTGGTTAGTAGAAAAGGGCGAAAGGGCGTAAAAAACGTCGGTTTTCGTAAAACATTTTGTTTTTGTGACTTTTTATTTTAATGAAGCATTTTTCAAACAAGCTTTCTTTTGATGAGCTTGTTTGTTTATTGCTAACTTCATTTTTTTTCTTTTCTTCTCTATAAATTTTTTTTCTCTCACTCTTTTTTTTTTTTTTTTTTTTTTATAAGGAATGTCACATGAAAACCGAGTTTTTTGCTAAAATAAAGGGTTTAAAATGGAAAAGGGTTTTGGTGGGTAAAGGGGTGTTTGTTTTGGGTTTAGAAATGAAAAGGTTTACGCTCAAAGGGGTTAACTAGGGGGATTTTGGGTAGGTGGTAAAAAAAGAAAAATAATGGTGTTCAAAGAAAAAGGGTTAGTCCTAATGCCTCCATCATTTACTTACATGGGTTTAAGTTGGTAAGGACCTGGAATGTCTCGTCATGGCAAGTTCTAGAGTCATAAGAAACCAAGCAGCTATTCACACAAGAAACGAAAAATGAGCATTTAGTTTAAAGATGTGTATTTGTATGCTCAATAAAGGCTCAAAACTCACTTTTTGTGGGAATGGGTTTTTATGTGATCAAGTATATATAATCAAATTTTAACTAGATTTGTTATGTCGTTTTATAATTTTCTTATGTTGGTTCTTTTTATCACGACGCTATCGGTTGTAAATTTATAAAAATATAACCTTTTTAGAACTTGTAATTCCCAAATTAAACCAAGACAAGTAAAAAAATGAAAAAATATTGAAAAAATTTGGGGTGTTTAGCGGTTCCAATAGAGTTTTGTGTAAGGCTTGTAATTAGGACTTGCAAAATTCAAGGTTATAGCATCCCCCCCACACACTTAAATTACACATTGTCCTCAATGTGTCCCAAAAGTAAGTTTTTAGGTTGATTGAATGTGTAAAAGGTGTGTTAAAAACAAAATTTTATGTTACTGGGCATCTGGACACGGGCCCGTGGTGTCCGGGCATGGCCCCGTGTTCAGGTTGCCAGTAACAAAAATCATCAGAAAGTAACAGAAGCTTGGGCACGGGGGCGTGTTCAGCGAACACGCCCCCTTTCCAGTTACCTGAACTGGGCGTTTTCCTGCAGACCTTTCAGCACGGGGCCGTGTTGGTTGGGCACGGCCCGTGCCGAACTTGCTGTAATGAAGAAAAATTGTCGGGAGGCTCTATTTTTGTGCATGGGGTGTTGGTTCAAGTTTCCCTTAGTATCCTTCACCATCCCGAGTGTGTTTTACCCATTACAACATCATCCAAACACCAAACAATTTTTTTAAAACCATCATTCATTAAATAGAGAAAGTTACATAAGGTTCCTAATAAACTAAAACATTATTTAAGCAGGTCAGAAAACACAAGAAGTCTAAACCCGGAAAGAAGTTCTAGCCTATAGTTTATTCTAATAGCAAAATTTCCGAAAAGATAATTTTCTCGGTTGGATGCGGCTTGAAGAGCTTCTTTCTCCGGATATGGGTCCCTCATACGTCGGCGAGCCATTCTTCTATCTCCCTAGGGAGAAGAAAAGCGGGCTCATTGGCATTATCATTTTGAGGGGGTGTAACTTCCACCGGGACCTCTTGCAAGTTGTCAAGAGGAGGTTCAGCGGGGATGTCATCCCACCCGGTGGGATTATTGACTCCAAGTGCTAGGTTCCAATCCTCTTGGGGGAGGATTGGTTCCATGGGAGGTGTCACAAGAATGTTCAACCTCTGGTGCAAGAGGTTGATTTCTTGAAAACTGTTTTCCAGCCCCACCGTAAGATAGTTTATACGGTCTATCAGGACCTCCTCCACCGATGTCATCTCATCGAGAGCCTCAAGCAATGCCATCACATAGCGTACGAGAGTTGCTTCGATTGAAGACCTTCGTTCTCTTCGACTGTTTCTGGAATGCGCTGAAGAAGTTCCACTATTTTGGCTTTACATTCCAAGAAAAAAAACTGAAAAGAGTTCATTTTAATGAAACAGTAATCTCGGACACAACCCCGTGCTCAAAGAGCACGGCCCCGTGTTCACCTGTCTGCAGATTTTTGGAACAAGGAATCTTGGAGTTTCAAATTATTTTTCTGATTTTTAAAGCATTTTTAAGCAGAAATAACTTAAAACAATGTTGTAGAACTTATTTTTAACAAGATTCCTTGAATAAAAACCTAACAAACATCACAATAAAGCTTGGAACCACGGTGATTTCAAGCTCTAATGGAGGTGTTTTGAGAAGAAGGCAATAGACAAAAGTGGAAAAGACAAGATGGTTGCTGGGAACCTTCTTTAGAATATACCTAGGATGGTATGTGTGAAGATCCACCAAATCCCTGTCTCTTGGAGTGGTCCAAATGTGCAGGAATCTTGGCTGCATTAATAAAAAACGACAGCAAGCTGCGCACGGCCCCATGTCGGCTGGACACGGCCCCGTGTGCAGACAAGATCCTGACACGTTTTGTCCGTATTCTGACCAAAAGTCAGACGGGAATCTTTTGGTGGACACGGGGGCGTGCTGACCTGGACACGGCCCCGTGCCTAGAGGTTGCTTATGAAGTTTCATCTATTTTTAAGGAATTTATCCAGATCGGGTGGTTCCTTACTGGACAGAACAACACCGAAGTGCCTGAGATACCTTAATTGCTCTAGATTTAGACGAGAACGCAAGAGGTTATCGGTAAGGGTGATTCCTATGCTAAATGTAGGTGGACAAGTCCAACCCTTTCCCGGGCTCTCGTAAAAGAAGATGTATGCCGAATCGCCCAGGTCTATGTATGCATCGAAGGAAGTTGATGGGGAGTCCTTCACGGCACAATCGACACAGGGACGATTATCGTTCAAGGCTTCGCAAGAGTTAGAGGTGATATCGGGAACAACGAAGTTGTTTTTATCCGAATGCGATCTCAATAATTCTTCTTGGGTATCGTCTTGAGGTGAATTAATGATATCCATCTCAAGTTCTTTTACCCAATTAAGAATTAGATCTTCCATTTGAAATAATTCATCAAGAAGCATTTCTCCTAGAAGGGTCGATTGAGAGCATTCGAGGGAGAGATAGGGATTATTTTTACTTTCGCCCCTCTTAAGGCTAGAGGAAAACAATGGGTCTATATAGTGGGGCTTGTAATTTAAAAAATAGCATTTTAAATCTTCATGATTTCCGCCACATATTTGACACCACGTACCATAAGAGGGCCGGAAGTAAAAAATATCAGTATCACTCATGATTGTGTCAGAAATTACCAACCGTCCGGATCTTACGGTTCTGTTTTCAGTTCCTGATACTTGGGCACGGGGCGTGTTGATTGGGCACGACCCCTTGTTCAGCTACTGTCTGACTTAAAACAGGATTGCCAGTACCAAAGATTGGGCACGGGGCGTGTTCAGCGGGCACGGCCCGTGCTGCGCTCTGCAGAAGCTGAAAATCTAAGAAAAATCCTAAAAAAGAAAAATAAGAAAAATGATTAGGCCGTTGATTCCTAACGTTCTAAAAATCCTTGTGTCCCTGGCAACGGCGCCAAAAACTTGATGCGTGTGAGTGTTATATAGTTTTAATGTATATTTTAAGCCCTTTTAACACTTTCGTCAAGTTTTAAATTTATTAAACATGATAATTTACTAACACTAAACACACATATGGGCAAGTGCACCCATCGTGAGCGTATTATAGCGTTGGTAAGATACCGAGGTCGTCCAAGGACACAAGAGCTTTTAGTACCGGTTTATCCTCAATGTCTAATCAAATCAAAAGTTTTAGAAAAGGTTTTAAACAAGAAAATAAAACTAACTAAAAATGCTGAAAATAAAAATAAAAATAAAACAGATAGACAAGATGAATCACTTGGATCCGACTCGCCTTTAGTATAACCTTTGATTATTTCCGCACTTTTACACTTTTTAAGAGATTATCTTAGTTATAGTAGTAGGCCCCTCTTTTGAAGGTGACATTACCCTCAACCCAGTAGTTTGAGTCAGCAAGGATACAATCCTAAAGGGTTGGATTATTGAAAGATAATTAATTAAGTTATTAATGCGTAATGTGGTAGGCCCCTCTTTTGAAAGTGACGTTACCCTCGGCTAAGTAGTTTGAGTCAGCAAGGATACAATCCTAAATAGTCGGGTTAATGTTTTACAAGTAGTTTACATATGAGGGGATCAAGGAGTTCGGACCCCCGCCATCCAATACCAGTGGGTATTGAAGGAGGTCCTACTAAACTTGACTCAGGTCCTTGCAAGATCTATACACTGAACAAGGCAAGACGCTTACCAAACCATTCCCTTAACCCCCGACCAGGTAGCCAACATATCTCCATATAGACCGTGGAGATATGAATGGTGTAAATCTTTTATTTTATATAGACAGTAAAATAACGCCAAGACACCACAGACAAATGATAGGGAAGTTTCACCTTAAACATAAGAAACTAGTTATTAAAGTCATTAATACATAACCAAATAAAAAGTGCGAAAAGATTAAAAATAAAAAGTATTACACTAAATGCTTGTCTTCACCAAGTGATGTAAGAGACTTAGGCAAACATGGCCTTTGATTGTCAAGAACTCTTACGATCAATCTTGGATCCCGAGACTACTACACACACTCTATGATGGATTATGGATGATGGTGGTGGATGTGGGTGGGTGAAGTGTGAGAGAGGTGGTTTGTCAAGGGATGATTTGCAAGTGAGCCAAGCACCCATATTTATAGCCTGCACAGAAGCCCGGACACGGCCCCGTGTCCATTGGGCACGGCCTTGTGTCCATCCATCTTCTCTTTCCTCATTAAATGCAGTTTGTCTGCATTAGTTGACCACACCCCCGTGTCTGCTGGGCACGGCCCCGTGTGCAGAAGCGTATCAGTACTATTAAGATTTTCCTGGATTCTGCGAATCTTAGCGTTGACCACGGCCCCGTGTCCACTGGCCACGCCCCCGTATTGGGAAATAGAAGCTTCTACAGCTTTGTCTTTTCTGCAGACACTTGGGCACGCCCCCGTGTTCAATGAGCACGGGGCGTGTTCAGCGTTCTGATGTCTTATTTTTGCTTGGGAAGATGCTGTCGAGGGGTCGGGCATGCCACGTTTATTCCTTTTCTTGTATTATTGTTAGATTTGGCTACATTTTTTGTTTCTTTTGTTCATTTAAGCTCTTTTAACCCTGAAAGTACAAAAGGAAGACAAAAGCACACTTTTTCCAACATTAGCACTAAAAAAGGGTTACTTTTATGCCACATTTGATGTAATTTATATGTTGCATTTTACACACATCAATATCTTGCTTGAACAACAGGAACCCCATCTCGACCTAAGTGATCCGACCGAACAGGAATCACCCTAGTCCGACCGGTTCACGGTTCGAGACGCTTTTTCGTGTCCAAATGTCACGGCCCCCGACCCACTCTGGACGGAATCGGGAGTCGTGAACAGCCCAGTGGTACCGGTGATTATTTTGAAAACGTTGCAGCGGAAATTTCATCAGGACCATGAGTTAGGAAAAATATCAGAGTTTAGAAAACACCGGATTTTATTTATTAAATAGATGGGATAAACCCATGTTTTACAATGGTAGCTTTAATAAAGATAAATTTGATTACATAAAGCAATATTTCTTTAATTTGATTTAATTAATAAAATAAGCCACTTCTTGATGCCTTTCAGTGCCGTATCCAGCGCTTACTTCAATCTACTGTAATTTCCTGAAAAGTATTTTAAAAAGGTTTTGTCAGCGGGAAATACTGAGTGAATCATTCATTTTGCTAAAATGACTCATTTGTTATAATTACAGTATTAAGAGTGATTACAATGTTTCTGATATCAAACCAACTACCCACGGTATTTGTCACTCGACCGGATCTGTGACTATGGTCATATCCCCCATTGGCTGCCCCAATGGTGACGATTATCAAGTAATGTATACAAAACCCCACATACCGGCTGTAATATGGTGATTACATAAACTTAATCCCTGTAATTATAACTTTGAAATAAATAGGGTTTTGTAAAGTAATTTGATAAAAAGAGAATGACTCACATTATAATCATGCAGATTCATACGGGCAAAGTTTAGTCTACAGATAAGCCTTGATATATTACAGATTTATACAGGCAGAGCTTAGCCTATTGATTTAGCCTTGTAACCTAGTGCACACGAACTAGGTAGGTAACTTAATACAGCAATTACGATAACTCACGAGATCAAATTCTCACAACGAACGACAAAGTGCGATACTTAAACATCCATCGAATTAACGACGAACGACAAAGTATAACCCTAATGTGGGCGGCACTTAAACATCCATTGGATATATTGATCGGTCGGACAATGAATCGTAATAGCGATCGAGTTATTACCCTGTATCGTAGCAGCACCCCCTACTAATTAGTGTTTTTGAGGCTGTTTCGACTATAATTCGACGTACAGATTGAATTTGATCGTCGTAATGAAACCAGAAATCAAGTGCCAAACGCTGCTATTTATACACGAAATTGGGCTAGCTTACGGACCGTAAGCATCAACCCTTACGGTCCGTAAGGGACACATAATGGCCATAGGTTTGCCACGTGTGGGACTAGGCCTGGTGACTTGACAGAATTTGAAATTTAAATATTGACAGCGTTTTATTTAGATAATCGTTGAGTAGGAAATACCCCCCCTGAGTTTTAGGGGCCCTAATCCTGATTCTGATTGTTCTGAAATTTTTAGGGTTTGCGTAGAATCACTTGGGTATCTCAATTAGGGTTTCCTATTAGATAAAATAATAAAATAAATAGGACTTTTTAAGGAGGGTTGTTACATTCTCCTCACCTTAATAAAAATCTCGTCCTCGAGATTTACTGGAATAAGTAAGAATACTTTTTCTTCATCTCAGATTCCAGCTCCCAAGTGTATTTGGGTTATGATATTTCTTTTAGACTTATGACATATTTTAGTTAATAACAATAATATTAAGGTAGATGACACAGAATTAAAATATCTAATTTTGTGAATATGAGTTGTATCATAAGTAGGATTCAATGGTTCAACTGAATTAGTTCAAGAAATCGATTGTCAAATGAATGAGATGAAATGATATAACTTCCAAGGTGACCAGGTTCAAGCCAAAAGATATATATAATTAATAGATATTTAAAATGAATGTGAAGAAATTTTTAGAATCAATAAAATTCTTTGTCAAAAGAAAGCTTACTTTGATTGGTAACTGAGGAAGACTTAGAATTGACAGATTCCAAATGAAATAAAAGCATGAAAAATGATTTGTCAAATATTTATGATATGAGAAAATCAAAATGTTGAGAAGAGTGAATTGCAAAGATACACCAAAAGACAATAGAGTTAGTGTATCATTAATTAAAGTTCCAAGTTGTTTTAATTGTGAAACAATGTGATAGTCTCCTATTAGTGACCATATTTTTCATACTATATCCTAGAGATTGAAATAAGAACAAGTTGTTTTTGGCATGATCAACCATTATATTATATTTTGTAAAGCAAATATGTAATATATATTATTTGTGTTCTTGACTGAATCGTATCTTATATATCAAATATAAATATTATGTAATATATATGATTTGTTACATATTTTTACTATATGTAAATGGTCACCACTTTTAAATAAATATTATTTTAGTAGTTTACTATACTATATAAAATAACTTATATTTACTATGTAATATATATTACAAAACACCGTAATGAAGTTATTACATTACAAAATATTTTGGTATTATTATTTTGTAAAAGAAATCACTATTATTTATAATGTTAAATAAAAATTGTAAAATAAAGGTGTAAAAATATTTATTGTACAAAAGTATTGGTAAAATATTTTGTAAATATATATAACACTTAATGGGTCGATTCTATATGATTACTTATTTTCATTTTGAAATCATATAACGTTGTAAATGTATTGACAATTGTTATAAATAAGTGAACACGGTTACTATTCTTATATAATACAATGTTCCCCTAACCCAATATAGTTGATGACTACCATATTATTCTTATATGGTCATTTTCTTGTCAGAGTGTTACATAGTTACTACAAAATATGTGATACTTTAATTTATTAAATATCTTTTCCTTTTATGTTATCATAAAGTAAAATACTAAATTAATATAGATAGTTTTTTTTTTTTTTTTAAATATCAAAAACCCGTGGTAATTTCGACAAAATAATAATATATGTTTTATTAATATGTTGATCCAAATATCCTAGAATTTACGATTATCATATTTTTTTTAAATCAAATATGTTTAACTATAAGATTTTACAATAAGATATTTTAAATCATAAAAGTAAAATAGTAAATGTTTATTTTAATATCAAACATACTTAAATATTGGCTTGAGTAAATAACATTTGATATTAAAATACATATATTATAAAAGTATTGTAGAATATTTAAACAAGATGAACAATTACATATAAGTATAAATGTCTTGTTTATGAATACTTAGACAGTTATTTAGATAATTTTATTCATTCCTCCAATTCTTGTATTGTTTTATGAAAATATATCTTTTTCTTACAGTACAAAGTAAAATATTTTTACATATAATTAAAATTTACTAAATAAGTATGATGACTTAATTTATATTAACTAGTCATTATCCTGGTTGGATATTGGTTAGTGCTATCTTGTTTAAGCATAGGTGGCCAGTCCATGCCTAACTAAGGCTAGGCTATCCAATACCTGCTTTTGATAATAACCTTAGTACTTAAAAATAATATTAACACTTCTGTTGTTAATTTATTACTAATAATAAAATAAATAACTTAAACATTAATTTAAATGAGGGTATATCTCATTCATACTTTTATAAAAATATAAATTCTTCACCTCAATGGTTTAACAAGAATTTTAAATATAGTAATACTATATTGTAATTTAGGTAATTACTTATGTATATATAATCAATTAAATTTATCACGAGAGGCTCGATTAATGCTGTAAGAACCATTAAGAGATATACTAAAATATGACATAACATTGTATATTATTATCTTAGCACACAATTGTTTTAAGATTGCTTTTATAGAATAAATCAACAAAGCGAATTCAATATAAATAAACAAATAATCAAATCCGATATTTAGTGCAATCTTCAGATTTTGTGAAAACGTCATCACAAGGTGATCGTACTCAAAGAAACGATTCAATGAAGTCAAAGACCAATTAAGCATGTTATGTTTTAAGAGAAATGAAGTGATTGTTGGGATTATTTTGAATATGATGGCTTTGATTTATCATTAGGGACTTTGAATTGATTACGTACTGCGAGCAGGTTTAAATAATTAAACTTGATTTAAACAAAACGAATTTTAATAAGAAAATTCGAACATGGTTGCAACAGAAATTATGTATACCAAAGAAAATTGAGTTTTTCAAGAAATTCATTGACTCGATATTAAAGAGTTATCGTTTTGCAATAATGCGGTTCATAGTACAAAAAGCGGAATGATATTTGAGTTTGGATAAAATAACAAATCGGAATGAAGCCCTCCAGTGGTCTTTTATAATTCAAATGAACCAAATGCATAATAAACAATGCATGTGTAACGTGGGAATTTACCAAGAAATAAAATAGATCAATTTTCGCTATTATGAAAGAAATCCTCATGGTATGATGACTATTAGGGGAAGTAAAAACACGAAAGTTAATTTATTATATGCAAAAGTCAGAATTTCAACGAAAGAAATATAAGAACTTTTATCTAGAATTTCGTGTAATAACTGTTGTTAAGTGACATTACCAGGGAATGTGAATAAAATGAAATAGGAACTTTGCAAAAGTATGTAACTTCTTTTGCAGTGATAATAATTATGACTCTGATTAGAATGTGCAGCGATGGTTGTGAAATCTTGTTACAACGTACTTCAGCGATATTCATTTTGTAGGATTATGTGGCAAAGTGCTTCTTTTTTATTAGTCGTTCTTCTACTGACGGAATTAACATTGGTGTCATCGTGCCTAATTTATATTTTCCAAAGGTCTTGCCTTGAAAATCGTGTGTGATATACTTTAATGTCTGTGAACATTTAATTTTTATGTGTTTTCTTTGTACACTAACACGACTTTACATGCTTCTTACTTGCGTTAATAGTTTATGGTAACGTGTTAGAAATTCTTTACACTTTTGATGGTATCCCAACTTAATGGGTTTCTATTGTTATTATTATTGCTCGAGTTACGAGGCAGGTGATCAAACGAAATAATGTTTGAAAAAAGAGATTCCTAATAAAGAAATCTAGACACATATGCTTGTGCTTTATTCCTATTTGGCTTTTGGAATTCCTTATAGATATATATATATATATATATATATATATATATATATATATATATATATAATCATATATCTCACATACTGAAATAAACATGCCATCTATCGGGTCAATATATTTAGCAGATATATATTTTCAAAAACCAGTCAGATATCTGATCTTGATACTATTTAGGGAAATCTTGTCACTTGTTTGACATATTATATACCCCGTCTTATCCGATTCGCGCCGGAGCGGTAACCTCAGTATATCCGGAAAAACTGGAGAGTCTGCTACACCATACCCAGTCTTGTCGGAGAAAATTTTCTATTTCCCATAAATAGTATCTTTTCAAAAGTGCCTCTTTTATTAGGGCTTTTATCCAGAATCAAGGAAACTTGTATTCCCATAACATATCTTATTCTAGACCAAGTAATATCAATAAGCAATAATTACTATTAATTCTTGCTTATTTATTATATCTTGCAATATTCTAATTACCATTCTTATGGTATATCAAAACACATCATAATTTATTCACATAAGTACTTAACTTATCTTAAAGTTTATATTAAGGCATCTTTTCTTAAGTTCAAGTCTAAATGCTATCATGTGTGCTACCAGTTAATAGCAATCTTCCTAACTCTTTTATATAAACTTAGGTATTATTATTACAACACCTAAAGGCTTGAAGCAGTGGCTCTGATACCACCTTCTGTCACGGCCCCCGACCCACCCTGGACGGAATCGGGAGTCGTGAACAGCCCAGTGGTACCGGTGATTATTTTGAAAACGTTGCAGCGGAAATTTCATCAGGACCATGAGTTAGGAAAAATATCAGAGTTTAGAAAACACCGGATTTTATTTATTAAATAGATGGGATAAACCCATGTTTTACAATGGTAGCTTTAATAAAGATAAATTTGATTACATAAAGCAATATTTCTTTAATTTGATTTAATTAATAAAATAAGCCACTTCTTGATCCCTTCAGTGCCGTATCCAGCGCTTACTTCAATCTACTGTAATTTCCTGAAAAGTATTTTAAAAAGGTTTTGTCAGCGGGAAATACTGAGTGAATCATTCATTTTGCTAAAACGACTCATTTGTTATAATTTACAGTATTAAGAGTGGTTACAATGTTTCTGATATCAAACCAACTACCCACGGTATTTGTCACTCGACCGGATCTGTGACTATGGTCATATCCCCCATTGGCTGCCCCAATGGTGACGATTATCAAGTAATGTATACAAAACCCCACATACCGGCTTTAATATGGTGATTACATAAACTTAATCCCTGTAATTATAACTTTGAAATAAATAGGGTTTTGTAAAGTAATTTGATAAAAAGAGAATGACTCACATTATAATCATGCAGATTCATACGGGCAAAGTTTAGTCTACAGATAAGCCTTGATATATTGCAGATTTATACAGGCAGAGCTTAGCCTATTGATTTAGCCTTGTAACCTAGTGCACACGAACTAGGTAGGTAACTTAATACAACAATTACGATAACTCACGAGATCAAATTCTCACAACGAACGCCAAAGTGCGATACTTAAACATCCATCGAATTAATGACGAACGACAAAGTATAACCCTAATGTGGGCGGCACTTAAACATCCATTGGATATATTGATCGGTCGGACAATGAATCGTAATAGCGATCGAGTTATTACCCTGTATCGTAGCAGCACCCCCTACTAATTAGTGTTTTTGAGGCTGTTTCGACTATAATTCGACGTACAGATTGAATTTGATCGTCGTAATGAAACCAGAAATCAAGTGCCAAACGCTGCTATTTATACACGAAATTGGGCTAGCTTACGGACCGTAAGCATCAACCCTTACGGTCCGTAAGGGACACATAATGGCCATAGGTTTGCCACGTGTGGGACTAGGCCTGGTGACTTGACAGAATTCGAAATTTAAATATTGATAGCGTTTTATTTAGATAATCGTTAAGTAGGAAATACCTCCCCTGAGTTTTAGGGGCCCTAATCCTGATTCTGATTGTTCTGAAATTTTTAGGGTTTGCGTAGAATCACTTGGGTATCTCAATTAGGGTTTCCTATTAGATAAAATAATAAAATAAATAGGACTTTTTAAGGAGGGTTGTTACACCAAACCCGAAATCAGTAGCCTCTTAGATAGAATTCAGATCTGGAACTAACACATCACTAAAAATGAGTAGAAGATCAGAACAAGCTCCGATTCTATCTGTTTTGAGTGCATTGAGTGTAAAAGAGTTGAAAGAAAGTTGGAAAACCATCTTTCAATCCTTTTAACCATCAATAACTGTAGATCTATGCAAAAACTTGATTAAACTTGTGGAAATCCTTCAGATCTAAGTTGTTCTTGGGGGAATGAGGCCAAACTTTGAAGTTCATAAGAACTCCATGATGACATAATCATAGAACACCTCAAATCCGGTGATTTCACGGTTAAAAGTTGAGATTCAAAGGTGAAAATGATGAAGAAGTGTGTGTAGATCATAGAAGTACAAGATTTAGGTTGAAAACTTACAAGAATCAAGAGAAATCGAGAGAAATGAGAGCTTGAGGTCGGCTGGTCGAACAAGGGAGCTGTCACATCACAAATGATGTGACAGGTGGGTATTTATAAGGTTTCCCAAAAAGTAAAGTGGTGAAGGTGGCTGGTCGATCGGGTGGCAGCCCGATCGGATGGCAATCCAATCGGATGGCCACTCGATTGGTTGGCCACTCGATCCTAGTGTTCGGTGCGACGAGTTTTGTTGTTTCGTTTCGCGTATTGAGCGTTGCGATACGATTCGAGCGAGAAATGCGATAGTATTACCCATTAGTTACACAAATAACATGACTACTATATCTAACATACAATCACTATAATTAACCTGCATTCAGCATTTTTGATTTGATTGCGATGCGATAGATTGCGATTGCGATTAACACTCAACATAAACATAACATGCACAAGTAACACGTAAATTGCACATACACGTAAAACAATATCCAGAACAGATAATTCGAGTTGCGATTGCGATAGCGCTAAGTGATAAATCGATTAATATGCGATTAAATAGAGATTAAACCTCGATTATTAATAGATACTCCACATAATACAACTAAAGCAAATAATTAAACAGATTCACTTACAAGTCAAAGAATTCAAATCAGTAGTTGAGCAAGGAGTGACAGATCACAATTAGCAATCTTTTCTTCCTTTGACTTCAATGTTAACTTTGACTTTGACTTTGACTTTCGAAACACGGGGTGTTACAGCCTCCCCTACTTAAGGGAATTTCATCCCGAAATTAGGCTTTAGCCATAACGAACAACTGCGGGTACTTTGCCTTCATGTCGCTTTCGAGTTCCCAGGTGAACTCAGCGCCTCGTTTGCCTTCCCAGTGAATCTTCACAATGGGAATGCATGAGCGTCTGAGTACTTTGGTTTCTCGTCCCACGATATCGACAGGCTTTTCCACGAAGTGTAATGTTTCGTCCACTTGCAAGTCCTCAAGAGGGACATGTAATTCCTGGTCGGCCAAGCACTTTCTGAGGTTTGAAACGTGGAAAGTCGGGTGGACGTTATTCAGTTCCTCTGGTAGTTCGAGTCTGTAGGCCACTTTTCCAATCCTTTCCAGAATCTTAAAGGGTCCAACATATCGAGGCGCGAGATTTCCCTTCTTTTCGAATCTGATCACCCCCTTCCAAGGTGCAACCTTTAGGAGTACGTGATTGCCAACGTCAAATTCAAGGGGCTTGCAGCGTCTATCAGCGTAACTTTTCTGTCGGCTCCGAGCTTTCAACAGATTGTCTCGAATTTGGAGGATTTTGTCTGTCGTTTCTTGCAACAGCTCGGGACCGGTAATTTGCGCGTCTCCGATCTCGTGCCATACAATAGGCGATCGACATTTCCTTTCGTATAGAGCCTCAAATGGTGCCATTTGTATGCTAGAATGATAATTGTTATTGTACGAGAATTCGACCAAAGGTAAGTACGCGTCCCAATTACCACCGAAATCTATGACACACGAACGGAGCATGTCTTCAAGGGTACAGATCGTTCTTTCAGTTTGACCATCGATTTGGGGATGGAAAGCGGTACTTAGATTAAGAGTAGTACCGAGAGCGGATTTAAACGATACCCAAAAATGCGAGGTAAACCGACCGTCACGGTCAGAGATGATGTCATGAGGCATCCCATGTCGACTAATGATCTCGTTGGTGTAGATTCGGGCTAATCTTTCTACCTTATAGTCTTCCCGTATCGGCAGGAAGTGAGCTGACTTCGTCAAACGGTCAACCACAACCCAAATGCTATCATGACCAGATTGAGTACGCGGAAGTTTTGTTATGAAGTCCATGGCTATACTTTCCCATTTCCACATCGGGATCTCTGGTTGAACGAGTAAGCCAGAGGGTCATTGATGCTCAGCCTTTACCTTGGAACAGGTCAAGCATTTCGAAACATAGATTGCGATATCCTTCTTCATGCCCAGCCACCAGTACTTGTAGCGCATGTCCTGGTACATCTTGTCAGCACCGGGATGAATGGAATATCGAGATTTGTGGGCTTCGTCCATCAGAAGTTGTCGCAAGTCTGTATGCTTGGGAATCCAAATTCGATCCAAATAGTAAAAGATACCATTCGATTTATTTTCGAGTTGGGCACCATCGTTTAGAATCCTTTCCTTCCTCAAAGTTGGCTCGGTAAAACAAGCATGATGCGCGTCACGGATAAGAGCTTCGAGATTAAACTGGGCTTGGGAATTACGAACGCTAAGCAAGTAGCTTCGTCGACTGAGGGCATCGGCTACGACGTTTGATTTGCCTGGATGGTAACGAATCTCACAGTCGTAATCGTTGAGTAGTTCTACCCACCGGCGTTGACGCATATTCAATTCCTTCTGGTCAAAGATATGTTGTAGGCTCCTATGATCGGTGAAGATCGTACACTTGGTACCATAAAGGTAGTGTCGCCAAACCTTTAACGCAAAAACAATTGCGCCAAGCTCGAGGTCATGTGTGGTGTAGTTCTTCTCGTGGATCTTGTGCTGTCGAGAAGAGTATGCGATAACCTTGTCTCGTTGCATGAGAACACAACCAAGACCAAGGTTCAAGGCATCGCAGTAAACCATGAAATTGTCGTTTCCGTCAGGCAGTGAGAGCACGGGAGCATTGCAAAGCATGGTTTTGAAGGTTTGAAAGGCTTCCTCCTGTTTAGTTCCCTAAACTAAAGGTTTATCCTTATACTTAAGAGAGGTTAACGGGACGGCGATCTTGGAGAAACCTTCGATAAAACGGCGGTAATAGCCTGCCAGTCCAAGAAAAGAACGGACTTCAGACGGATTCTTGGGTGTAACCCAACTCTTAATAGCCTCGATCTTCGCAGGGTCAACGTGGATACCTTAACTATTGACAATGTAACCCAAGAATTGGACCTCCTCTAGCCAAAATTCACACTTGGAGAACTTGGCATAGAGACGGTTTCCCTGGAGTAACTCAAGAACCAAACGTAGATGCTGTGAGTGTCCGGCTTTTTGAATTTGAATAGATCAGGATATCGTCTATGAATACGATCACGAAGCGATCAAGGAAGGGTTTGCACACTCGATTCATCAAGTCCATGAAGACTGCAGGAGCGTTGGTCAAATGAAAAGGCATGACAACGAACTCGTAATGACCATAGCGGGTTCGAAAAGCGGTTTTGGGTATATCCTCCTCTTGAATGCGTAATTGGTGATAGCCTGAGCATAGATCGATCTGGGAAAAACATGTAGCACCTTGTAGCTGATCAAACAAATCATAAATTCGAGGCAAGGGATAACGATTCTTGATTGTCAACTTATTTAACTCCCTATAGTCGATACACATCCTGAACAAACCATCCTTTTTTTACGAAAAGGACAGACGTGCCCCATGGAGAGGTGCTAGGGTGAATAAAGCCTTTATCAAGAAGTTCTTGGAGCTGACTCGAGAGTTCGCGCATTTCAGAAGGAGCGAGATGATACGGTGCTTTAGCAACAGGATTGGCTCCAGGAATGAGGTCGATTCGGAAATCGATATCACCAGCGGGAGGTAATCCCGGTAAATCATCAGGAAAAACGTTAGGAAATTCACGAACAAAGGGGACCTGATCTACTGCCTTAACTTCCTTTTTCTCCGCTACTACGATGTATGCCAAGAAAGCTTGGTATTCCTTGTGGAGGTACCTGCTAGCCTGAACATACGACATGCGTTGGAGTTTCTTCGACGCGACTTCACCATAAACACACAATTGATCACCATTAGCGAGCGAGAATCGAATCATCTTATCGAAGCAAACAACTTCAGCATGGTTTTCACGAAGAAAGTCGATGCCTATTATAACGTCAAAACCACCGAGTTGCATCGGGATAAGATCGATAGGAAAGACGTGATTGTTGAGTTCGAGAGTACAATCATGAAGAATAGAATTGACAGCGACGGTTCTTCCGGTGGTAACTTCAACATCGAACGTCGAGGGGAGACGAGTGCACTTACGATTGAGAAGCTTCTCGAATTCAAACGATACAAAACAGTTATCTGATCCAGTATCAAATAAACACGTAGCATATATACCATTCACAAGGAACGTACCATTAACCACATTGTTATCGGCTTAGGCCTGGCAGGCGTTAATGTTGAATGCACGTCCGCGGGCTACTGGTTGTTGCTGTTGTTGCTGAGGCTACTGCTGTTGTGGCTCTTGCTTAACCGCTCGGTTTGGGCACATGTTGGTGAAGTGGTTGGGATCACCACATGCATAGCAAGCTCTAGCATTGACCGTTGGTGCCTGAGCCGCTTGATGGCCTTGAGGAGCAGCAAGGAGAGCTTGATGAGCAGGAGCTTGACCTTGGGTTGGAGCAGGGTTTTGACGTGGACCTGTACGGCAGTTGGCGGTGAAATAGACGTACATGTTGCAATGGGCATGGTATCTGCAGGCGATTCCCACTGGGTGGTGATAAGTACAAGTAGGGCAAACCGGGTGAGGACCAGTATACGCACGCTTTGCCAGCGGTGCGTTGGTAACCGGTGCCGCTACTTGGCGATGTTGATGTTACTAGGGAGCTGGAACTGATTGGAGCGGGGCTGCATTGGTCACAGCGCAGTTCTTGTTGCCGGAACTGCTGTTGTTCTTTCTCTTACGTCTTGAGAGCTTGGATGACTGAGGAGCGGTGGCGGTTTCAGTGGGTGACGCAGTAGTAACTTGATACAAATTCTTGGGAGCTTTATCCCAGACACCAGACTTGACTCGCTTGTCGTTGATCTAAGCAGCATGCAAGTAAGTTTCTTCAATCGTTGTCGTCTTTGCTGCTTGAACAAAATCAGCCACGCAATCCGGAAGAGCACGGATATACTTCTTGATGGCGATTTCGGGCGTCTTGACTTGGTCCGGACAGATTATACTCAACTGCTTAAAGCGCGCAATCAAACCAGCGTTGTCAGCTTCTTTCTGCTTAATGTGCCAGAATTCATCCTCCAACTTTTGGTGCTCATGGGGAGGGCAGAACTCTTCCATAATCATGTCCTTCAACTCATCCCATGATAGCTCGTAAGCTGCATCATTTCCGCGTTTGTTTCTCTCGGTCGTCCACCAGTCGAAAGCGCGGGACTGGAAGACGCAAGTTGCGTTGAGAGTACGGAGATTGTCAGGACAGCCACTCTGACGCAGGGTGACTTCGATAGAATCAAACCATCGGAACATGGCCGTAGGACTATCTTCACTAGTAAACTCTTTCGGTCCGCAGGCTTTGAACTGCTTGAAGCTAAAAGCAGCTTTTGGCGAATCAGTTCGGGACTGTTCAGAAGACTTTCTTGCATTCTCGTTCAGTTCACTCACGATCTGAAGGATGACTTTGACGATTTGTCTTGCGACGAGAGAAGCAAGTCGCTTGTCGGCGTGCTTACGCCTAGCAGCTCATGAGTGTAGGGATCTAGATGATGACATTGTCTGCAACAGACAGCGCCATAGGACTCAAAACACTATTCGATTATCCTAGTATAGTCTAGTGTTCTACCATAAAGCTCAGGAACACGTATCCATATAAGCACAGAATCACGTATGCACATAAACACATAAGCACATAATCATGTAGAGCACAGAAACACGTAAGCACGTAAGGCACGTAATGCACCAAAGCACATGAGGCAGTCAAAACACAGAAACCTAACTATATGTTGCACGTATTCCCTATCCTTCACGGCACGTATAGGGATTAAATACAGCGATTGCGAGTATCGAGTAGCGATTGCGAATAATGACCAGCGGCTTGTTTGTGTGGTGCGAATTGTGAGTATTTTGGCAGAGCGGGAAATGTGGAATCAAAACCATCAGTACCACTGTACTGTTTATCCCAAAACGCTAACAAATCGCCATATAAATCACATAAATTTCACATAAAATCGATAAGTCACAGAGTTGGCGGCAGCAAATCCAGAATCAAAACACATAAAATTCGAGGATAGATTGTCTTGGGTGTACGTAGACATCGACTACCCAAAGTGGTTCGACTATTCACAAGGACTTTAAGTGCACACTTTGGCATTTGGGACTGTGCTCTCGCTTCGATTCGAGCGATCGGCACGCATCCTTCCAGTTATGGTGTGACCTCAAGTCGTTGGAGTCCGTCGAGACTTTGGTGAGAGTTTTGTAAAACCACAATAAAGAGTAGAACGAGTCATCAAGGTTCGTGTTTCACCCCTAACTTAGCGACTACGTTCCTGTTTACGTGATGAAATCACGAGATAGATAAGGAGATTTGCGTCGAAGTATGGATTTCACTCCTGATTCAATGCAAATTCTCTTGTTTTATAGTAAAAATAGTAATTCGAACGAGTAATCTGGTCAAGAGTTTGCGGTTTTCACACCTAATCTTAACCAGATCATCCGTTTGTGTGTGTAATCAGCCTTAGGAAAGGCTGATCTTGCGCAGAACTGTAGCATGCGATGTTTGCGCAAGTGTGTAGTGTATAGCGACTTCAAGCGAGAAATAGCGAGCAAGCTCGTACAAAACCCCTACTGAGAATGCACAAGCCGGCCTGTTGGTACTTAGACAATAGACTAGGTCGTTCTAAGACATCAACCCGGACTAGGTCGAGTCTTGCCTAATTCCCTATAGTTATGGCTCTGATACCAATCTGTCACACCCCAACCGATGACGAAAACATCAGGGCAAGGCACTGAGCGAAACAGATTGTCAAGAGAAATTCCATAACGACTAAATTACCAAATAGTTAATATTATGTCCCATACCATAACCCATTTAAGTAATCTAATTATTACAGACGATGATATTCTCAAAACACATCATGTTCCGACAACTCATATTTCAAATAAAAATAAATTGTTGGTTTGTTTCTAGACTCTTCCTAACTCAATTCCACATAGCAAGCATCCTAGCAGATAGCATCCTAAACACCTGTCACATACGTTAAAATATAGGTCAATACACATAGTGTAAATGTGAGCATACAAGTTTGATAATAGCATAATAGAGTTCAAAATCGTTTACGCATAACCAGCATGTACAACGTACAATGTGAAGCATGTAAGTTATCGACAAAGGTCCTATCAATACCAATGACTGCGAGTTGACTGCAGATAGTGAGTGCGCATCACACGTCCACCACTGTGAACACGTGATGTAATTGTCCTTAACAACCCCTGAGTAAATAGGTGCTGAGTCCAAACTATAGTACTATCGTTGCTAAGGCAGGTAGACAACAATCAATGTGTTAACATAACAAACAGGCATTCATCCAGTCACGTATAACATGCATTAGAGGTCAACGTGTAAATAGTGTTTGCATTGTGTGTTTGATGTGATTTAGAATAAGTAACGTATGTAACACCCAAAAGTGCATAAAGCAAAAAGGGATCGAGTATACTCACTGATAGCATTTAACTTAATAAACACTGCCTTGGATTGAAGGGAGCGCTGAGAGAGATTAGCCTGAACAGTTAACGATAGCATAAACGATGAGCGGCGCGTAAAATGATGCAAGTGTACCAAGTATCGGATGTTAATCTGATCGGATGACAATCCAATCGGATGGCCAGTCAATCGGGTGGCAATCCATTCGGATGGTCATCCGATCGGATGGCCATTCGATTGGATTGACACCTCGTTTGGTGAGTGATGTGTTTGTGTATGATGGTTCGTAATTTGAAGTTTTCATTGTAGCATTTTGAAAATAGAGAAGTTTCTCTACCCTTCAGGTCGGTCGATCGGACGGCGATCCATTTGGCGAGGCTTCTTAGTTTGAGAACAAGTTCATAGCAGGACGGTCACTCGATCGGATGGCAATCCGATCGGGTGGCAATCCATATGTATTAAACATGTTGAAAATTGTTTAAGTACCCAAGTCCCAAACGTCACACGATCGGACGGTCACTCGATCGGATGGCAATCCGATCGGCCAGTAATCCGTTCGACGTTCAGATCCTTGAAAAGTTTGAATAAAAGTTTAAGTGTGAAACCAAGTGCAACCCAATCGGATGGCAACTCGATCGGATGGCAATCCGATCGGATGGCAATCCGATCTGACGGCAATCTGATCAGACGGCAATCCGTCCCAATGATCTGATCGTCTTGACACCTGATTCTGTTTGAATTTTTGTAGTTTTGAACGAGACATTTTGATATCTTGCTTGAACAAAAGGAACCCCATCTCTACCTAAGTGATCTGACCGAACAGGAATCACCCTAGTCCGACGGGTTCACGGTTCAAGACGGTTGTTCGTGTCCAAACCCGAAATCAGTAGCCTCTTAGATAGAATTCAGATCTGGAACTAAAACATCACTAATAATGAGTAGAAGATCAGAACAAGCTCCGATTCTATCGGTTTTGAGTGCATTGAGTGTAAAAGAGTTGAAAGAAAGTTGGAAAACCTTCTTTCAATCCTTTTAACCATGAATAAGTGTAGATCTGTGCAAAAACTTGATTAAACTTGTGGAAATCTTTCAGATCTAAGTTGTTCTTGGGGGAATGAGGCCAAACTTTGAAGTTCATAAGAACTCCATGATGACATCATCCTAGAACACCTAAAATCCGGTGATTTCACGGTTAAAAGTTGAGATTCAAAGGTGAAAATGATGAAGAGGTGTGTGTAGATCATAGAAGTACAAGATTTAGGTTGAAAACTTACAAGAATTGAGAGAAATTGAGAGAAACGAGAACTTGAGGTCGGCTGGTCGAACAAGGGAGCTGTCACATCACAAATGATGTGACAGGTGGGTATTTATAGGGTTTCTCAAAAAGGAAAGTGGTGAAGGTGGCTGGTCGATCGGGTGGCAACTCGATCGGGTGGCAGCCCGATCGGGTGGCAACTCGATCGGACGGCAATCCGATCGGATGGCCACTCGATCGGTTGGCCACTCGATCCTAGTGTTCGGCGCAACGAGTTTTGTTGTTTCGATTCGCGTGTTGAGCGTTGCGATGCGATTCGAGCGAGAAATGCGATAGTATTACCCATTAGTTACACAAATAACATAACTACTATATCTAACATACAATCACTATAATTAACCTGCGTTCAGCGTTTTTGATTCGATTGTGATGCGATAGATTGCGATTGCGATTAACACTCAACATAAACATAACATGCACAAGTAACACGTAAATAGCACATACACGTAAAACAATATCCAGAACACATAATTCGAGTTGCGATTGCGATAGCGATAAGCGATAAATCGATTAATATGAGATTAAATAGCGATTAAACCTCGATTATTAATAGATACTCAACATAATACAACTAAAGCAAATAATTAAACAGATTCGCTTACAAGTCAAAGAAGTCAAATCAGTAGTTGAGCAAGGAGTGACAGATCGCAATTAGCAATCTTTTCTTCCTTTGACTTCAATCTTAACTTTGACTTTGACTTTCAAAACACGCGGTGTTACAACAGAACCGTAAGATCCCGACGGTTGGTAATTTCTGACACAAACATGAGTGATACTGATCATTTTTACTTTCTCTCCTCTTATGGTACGTGGTATCAAATATGTGGCGGATCTCATGAAGATTTAAAATGTTATTTTTTAAATTACATTCCCCATTATATAGAACCATTGTTTTCCTGTAGCCTTAAGATGGGCGAAAGTAAAAACAATCCCTATCTCTCTCTCGAATGCTATCAATCATCCCTTCTAGATGATATGATTCTCGAAGAATTATTTCAAATGGAAGAACTAATTCTCCAATTGATAAAAGAACTTGAGATGGAAATAACTAATTCACCACAAGACAACGATCAAGGAGAATTATTGAGATCGCATTCGGATTATAACAACATCGTTGCTCCCGAAATCACCTCTAGCTCTTGTGAAGACTCGAGAAATAGTCGTCCCTGTGTCGATTGTGCCGTGAAGGACTCCCCATTGGTCTCCACCGATGCATACATAGACCTGAGCGATTTGACATATACCTTCTTTAACGAGAGCCCGGATAAGGGAAATAAAGGTTGGTCTTTCCCACCGGTATTTAGCTTAGGAATCACCCTTTCCGATAACCTCTTGCGTTCTTGTCTAAAACTAGGGCAACTTAGGTATCTCAGGCACTTCGGTGTTGTTCCATCCAGTAAGGAACCACCCGATCTGGATAAATTCCTTAAAATAAGAAATAACTTCATAAAAACCTCTAGCCATGGGGTCGTGTCCAGGTCAGCACGCCCCTGTGTCCGCTTGAAGATTCTCGTCTGGCTTTAGGTAAGAATACAGAAAAAAAAGTGTCAGAATCTTTGTTTGCACACGGGGCCGTGTCCAGCCGACACGGGGCCGTGTCCAGCGTGCTGTCATTTTCTATAAATGCAGCAAGATTCCTGCACTCTTGGACACATTCCAAAGACAAAGATCTGGTGGGATCTTCACATATACCCTATAAGGTATATTCTAAAGAAGGTTCTCAACAACCATCTTGTCTTTTCTACTTTTGTCTATTGCCTTCTTCATCATTTTCTCCTCACAACCTCCATTAAAACTTGAAATCTCCATGATTTCAAGCTTTATTGTGATATTTGTTAGGTTTTTATTCACGGAATTTTGTCAAAAATACGTTTTTACAACACGGTTTTAAGTTATTTCTGCTTAGAAATGCTTCAAAAGTCAGAAAAATAATTTAAAACTCCAAGATTCCTTGTCTTAAAAACCTGCAAGAGGTGGCCATGGGGCCGTGCTCAGCGAGCACGGGGTCGTGGCCAGAGCACTATTTCATTAAATTGAACTTTTCGGTTTGTTTTCTTAGAATGTCGAGCAGAAATAGCAGAACATCCTCAGCCCACTCCAGGAACGACCGACGAGGAAGAAAATCATCAGTGGAAGACTTTCTCGTCAACTACGTGTATGCCTTGAGAGAGGCCATCGATGAAATGACAGGAGTAGAGGAAGCCTTGGTTGACCGTATAAATCATTTGACGGTGGGACTAGAGGGATGCCTTCGAGAAGTCAACCTTTTGCACCAAAGGTTGAATATTCTCGCCTCACCTCCTATGGTGCCAATCATTGCACAAAGGAAGTGGAATGTTGTGCCGGAAGTCATTATTCTGGCCGAGTGGTATGTCATGCCCACGGAGCCCCCTCGAGACATATTACATGGGGTCCCGGTGACCGTCACACCTCCTCCACAAGACATTGTGGAAAATGAGCCAGCCTTCTTCCTCCCTAGAGAGATAGAGGAATGGCTCAACGACATCTAAGGGACATCCCTCGGTTACGAGTTCTACAACACCTTTAAGTACCGGAAAGCTATTTCCGGGTTTTTGATATTCCAACAATAAGGGTAGAACTCCTTAGAATGATTTCCTGCGTTACTTGACCTATCTATCCTAGGAACTTTTAGTTTTTCATTTTTAACTTTATTTTCAATTTCTAGGGTCCTTTGTAACTGTTATTTTTAATGAATGATGGTTTCTAAGTATTAAATGGTGTTTGGATGATGTTGTAATGGTCAAGACACACTCGAAATGGTGGAGTTTACTAAGGGAAACCTGAAGCCACACCCCATGCACAAAAACAGAGCCTCCCGACAATTTTTCTTCATTACAGCAAGTTCAGCACGGGGCCGTGCTCAGCCCAACACGCCCCCGTGCCCAAGGTTCTGCAGAAAATGCCCAGTTCAGGTAACTGGACACGGAGACGTGTTCGCTGAACACGCCCCCGTGCCCAGCCTTCTGTTAAATATGATACCGGCGATCTGAACACGGGGCCGTGCCCGGACCAACACGGGCCCGTGCCCAGACGCCCAGTAACATAAAATTTTGGTTTTAAACACCTTTTACACATTTAATCAACTTAAAAACTTATTTTTGGGACACATTGAGGAAAATGTGTAATTTAAGTGTGGGGGGGATGCTAAACCTTGAATTTCGCAAGTCCTAATAACAAGCCTTACACAAAACTCTATTGGAACCGCTAATCACCCCAAATTTTTTCAAAAACTTTTCCTTTTTTTTACTTGTCTTGGTTTAATTTGGGAATAACAAGTTCTAAAAAGGTTATATTTTTACAAATTTACAACCGATAGCGTCGTGATAAAAAGAACCAATATAAGAAAATTATGAAACGACATGACAAATCTAGTTAAAATTTGATTCTATATACTTGATCACATTATAAACCCATTCCCACAAAAAGTGAGTTTTTGAGCCTTTATGGAGCATACAAGCATACATCTTTAAACTAAATGCTCATTTTTCGTTTCTTGTGTGAATAGCCGCTTGGTTCTTACGACTCTAGAACTTGCCATGACGATACATTCCTAGTCCTTACCAACTTAAACCCAAGTAAGTAAATGATGGAGGCATTAGGACTAACCCATTTTCTTTTCAACACCATTAGTTTTCCTTTTCTTTTAACCTACCCAAAATCCCCCTAGTTAACCCCTTTGAGCCTAAACCTTTTCATTTCTATACCCACAAAACAAACACCCTTCAACTACCAAACCCTTTTTCTTTTAAACCATTTATTTTAGTAAAAAGCTCGGTTTTCTTGTGACACTCCTTATAAAAAAAATGAAGTCTAGCAATAAACAAACAAGTTCCTCAAAGAAACTTTGTTTGAAAGTGTTTAGTTTGAATACAAGTCACAAACACAAAAAGTTTTACAACGACCGACGCTTTTTACGCTTTTAGCCCATTTTACTAACCACTAACCCAAAACCACCAACCTTTAACCCAAGCCTAACCCTTCCCCAAAGTCCTCTTGATATTTACAAAGGTTTATAGTTAAAAAGGAGGAGGATTAATTGTTTGGCAAGCTTATGGTAGAAGTAAGTTCCATGCCGGTCTTGAGTGTTTCACAAAAATACATCTTCGGCTGAGTGTTGAGTGATCTCCCGTGACGTATATGAACTTATATATAAATGGAATTTTAAAGAGGCATGTTATGCCCAAATAAGTAATTTCTCTTATGAAACGTTCTAAATAAATCATAACGAATAGGATTGTAAATAGCATAAAAATAAAACCCAATAAAGATCTTGGATTCCAGACACTCAAGACAAGCCCAAAACTTCTCTTCTACCCATTCCATTTGGGTGTGTAAGCCGCAGATTAAAGAGTTTTGCTTGAGGACAAGCAAAGATTCAAGTGTGGGGGTATTTGATGTGTGTAAAATGCAACATATAAATTACGTCAAATGAGGCATAAAACTAACCCTTTTTTAGCACTAATGTTGGAAAAAGTGTGCTTTTGTCTTCCTTTTGTATTTTCAGGACCAAATGAGCTTAATTGAACAAAAGGAACAAATATGCAGCAAAAACTAACATAAATACAAAGAAAATGAATAAACGTGGCATGCCCGACCTTTCGACAGCATCTTCCCAAGCAAAAACAAGAGAACAGAAGGCTGACCACGGCCCTATGCCCAGAGAACACAGGGGCGTGGCCAGATGCCTGCAGAAAAGACAAAGCTATAGAAGCTTCTATTCCCAGCACGGGGCGTACCCAGCTCAACACGGGCCGTGGTCAACACTAAGATTCGCCTAATCTTGCAAATATTGATAGTACAGATACGATTCTGCACACGGGGTCGTGCCCAGCGAACACGGGGGCGTGTGGAGCTAATGCAGACAAATTGAAATTAATGAAGAAAGAGAAAGAGGATGGCCACAGGGTCGTGTCTAGGCTTCTGTGCAGGCTATAAATAGGGGTGTTTGGTTCACTTCAAAGGCATCCCTTGGAAAACCACCTCTCTCCCACTTCACCACCACTCCACCACCACTACAACACCCACATCCACCACCATCATCCATCATCCACCTTAGAGTGTGTGTAGTAGTCTCGGGATCCAAGATTGATAGTAAGAGTTCTTGACAATCAAAGGTCATGTTTGCCTAAGTCTCTTACATCACTTGGTGAAGACAAGCATTTAATGTAATACTTTTGATTTTTAATCTTTTCGCACTTTTTATTTGGTTTTGTATTAATGACTTTAATAACTAGTTTCTTATGTTGAAGGTGAAACTTCCTTATCATTTGTCTGTGGTGTCTTGGCATTATTTTACTGTCTATATAAAATAAAAGATTTTCACCATTCATATCTCTACGGTCTATATAGAGATATGTTGGCTACTTAGTCGGGGGTTAAGGGAATGGTTTGGTAAGGTTCTTGCCTTGTTTAGTGTATAGATCCTGCAAGGACCTGGGTCAAGCTTACTAGGACCTCCTTCAATACCCACTGGTATTGGATGGCGGGGGTGCGAATGGCTTGACCCTCATATGTAAAATACTATTAATACATTAACCCGACTACTTGGGATTGTATCCCTGCTGACTCAAACCACTTAGCCGAGGGTAACGTCGTGTTCAAAAGAGGGGCCTACCACATTACGCATTAATAACTTAATTAATTATCTTTCAATATTCCGACCCTTTAGGATTGCATCCTTGTTGACTCAAACCACTGTGTTGAGGGTAACGTCACCTTCAAAAGAGGGGCCTACTACTATAACTAAGATAATCTCTTAAAAAGTGCAAAAGTGCGGAAATCATCAAATGTTACATTAAAGGCGAGTCGGATCCAAGTGATTCATCTTGTCTATCTGTTTTTATTTTATTTTTAGTTTCAGCATTTTAGTTTTTATTTTCATGTATAAAACCTTTTCTAAAACTTTTGATTTGATTAGACGTTGAGGATAAACCGGTACTAAAAGCTCTTGTGTCCTTGGACGACCTCGGTATCTTACCAACGCTATACTACACTCACGATGGGTGCACTTGCCCATATGTGTGTTTAGTGTTAGTAAAATATCGTGTTTTATAAATTTAAAACTTGAATAAAGTGTTAAAAAGGGCTTAAAATATCAATAAAAATATATAACGCTACACACGCATCAGAAGGAATTAAAGTAAATTCATTGGAATCTTCGACCGTTTCGACCCGAATGCTTTTGACCTGTCCCGTTTCAATCCGAACCATTTCGACACGTACCGTTTCGAATCAAACCATTTCAACACGAACCGTTTCGGTCTGTACTGTTGACCCGAACCATTTCGAATCGAACCATTTTGACGCAAACCCTTTCGACCAGTATCGTTTCGACGCGAACCGTTTTGATGCGTATTGTTTCGACCCGTACCAGTTTGGGGCAAACTGTTTTGCCACGTACCGTTTCAGCGCGAACCGATTCGCCCCGTACCGTTTCGGCGCGAACCGTTTCGACCTATACCATTTCGACCCGTACCGTTTCGGCGCGAACTTTTACGACCCGTACCATTTCGAAACGAGCGGTTTCGAGCCGAACCGTTCCGACGCGAACATTCTGTCTCGAACTGTTTCGACCCGTACTGTTTCGACTCGTACCGTTTCGACACGAACGGTTTCGACCCGTACCGTTTCGACCCGTATTGTTTCCACCCGTACCGTTTCGACCCGAACCGGGGGTTTTGGGTGCCGGGGTGATGGATTCCACTTCATTTGACAACCAAACACAACAAAAATAGAATTGAGATTCCAATTCCAACAATTTCCCATTCCAATTGGAATGTTTAAATTGCAAATCCAATTTTACAAATTCTAAATCCTATACAAATTCCAATTACAAAACATTCCACCAAACAAACGCCTCATAAGACTGTTCATAATTCTCTTTGTTAATAATAATAACTAGGGTTAAGAACCACCCGCGTTGCGGTGCGGGTACATCGTAAAGATTGAATGGATTAGTCCAAACGTTATATGATGCATTAACCATATGAAAACACACATTTCGACATATCCAGTTGAACTCAGTGTAACCTGTATAAGCATTGTGATTGGATCAAACGTAAAGTAAACGGAAATCATATCGAACAATAATAACGTATTATATGTGACCCAATTTATACAAAGAAAACCTAACGGGTATGAAGGAAAATATGCACATGTAATCGAAAGGAATTAATTAGAGCTTTCGAAAAAAGGGGAGAAAAAGAAACCATAATTTGACTCCACTCGGTTTGAAACAAACATTACGAAACATACATAAAATAAACACGAAAACATATTATATTTGACCTGAATCATTTCCCAAAAAAGTTTACGTCGAAACATAGAACAACTTGAATTTATACGAAAACGTACATAGAAATATGCACGTAAAAATGGTTTCTTTAAACGAAAACGTATTATATTTGACCTGACTCGTCTATAAAAAAGGTTTATGTCGGAATGTAGAAGAAATCATATTTACACAAACCTTACATAAAATATGCACGCAAAAAAAATAGTTTTTAAGTAAAGGAAGTTGTCACACCCCAACCGATGGCGGAATCATCAGGGCGCGGCACTGAGCGAAACAGATTGTCCAGAAGAATCCATAACAACTATTAGTTATAATATATTAAAGGTTCATGTCCCATACCACAAACATATAAAATAAAAACAATTATTACAGACGATGTTCTCAAAGACAAATATCCATTCCGACAACTCAGATTTTATTTAGTTTGTTTCTAGACTCTCCTAGCTTGATCCCATAGCAGCTAACAAGCAAAAGCATCCTAAACACCTGTCACATATGTTAAAATAAAAGTCAATACACATAGTGTAAAGGTGAGCATACAAGTTTAATAGTATAATAGATAGCGAAAGTGGTTTACGCATAACCAGCATGTAACACGTAATCATGCGAAGCAAGTAGGTTATCGACAATGAAATATGCACAGACGTGACTACGAGTTGTAGAGTGCACAACACATATCACCACTGTGACATGTGAGAAATACCCTTAGCAACCCCCGTCCACGACAGGTGCTGAGTCCAAACTATAGTACTATCATTGCTAAGGTGTCAGGCAACAATCACTGTGTAAACATAACAAACAAGCATTCACCGAATAGCACGTATAACATGCAAGAGCGGTTAGCGTATAAAAAGTGTTTGCATGGTGTGATCAATGTGATTTTAGAATAAGTAACGTATGTAACACCCAAAAGTGCCTAAAGTAAAAAGGGATCGAGTATACTCACAGATTGTGTTTAGTAAATAAACATTCTCTTGGATTGAAGGGAGCGCTGAGGGATTAGCCTGAACAGTTAACGATAGCATAAGCGAAGAACGGCGCGTTAAACGATGCAAGTGAACAGTGACGGATTGTCATCCGATCGGATGACCTTCCAGACGGATGGTCATCCGGACAGATGGCTATTCGCTCGAAGGGTGATCCGTTTGGGATGGATGTGTTTGTGTATGATGGCTTTGAAGTTTTCGTTGTAGCATTTTAAAAACAGAGAAGTGTCTCTACCTTTTAGGTCGTCCGGTCGAACGGTCGTCCGTTCGGATGGCCGTTCGCTCGGATGGCGATCCGTTCCAAGTGAGACATTTCATAGAGAACAAGTTCATAGCAGGATGGTCATTCGATCGGATGCCCATTCGTTTGGTTGTTGAAATTCTTTGAAAACTTTAAAAAATGTTAAGTATTTGGGACCATGAGTCACCCAATCGGATGACAATCCGATCGGATGGCATTCCGTTCAGTGACCTGATCGTTTGAAACTTGAATTATTTTGCTAAGTTTGAAAAGTGAGTGGTTTGACCGAGACGGTATGACAACGTGTAAACAACGGGAACTCCATCAAGCCCAAGTCATCCGATCGGACGGGAATCACCCCGGCCTGACCAGTTAACTGTTATTGATGGTTGTTCATGTTCAACCCGCTAAGTTGGTTATCTCGTCGATAGGAATCAGTTCTCAGACCGGCTCTTCACTAGAGAAAGAGGGAAAGGCCTGAATGAGCTCCGATTCTATCGGTTTTGAGTTCATGAATGTAAAAGAGTTGAAAGAAAGTTAAACCGGTTTGAAAATGTTTAGATTTATGTGAAATCAGTGTTTAAACATGTTGAAATCTCGTAGATCTGAGTTGTTCTTGGTGGAATGATGTCAAATCTTGAAGTTCATAAGAACCTGATGATGACATCATCCTAGAACACCCCAAATCGGGTGGATTTCATGGTTAAAAGTTGAGATTTGATGGTGAAAAAGATGAGGGAGTATGTGTAGATCAAAGATGTACAAGATTTAAGGTAGAAACTTACAAGAATCGTGAGGAATCAAGAGAAAATAGGGCTGGAACATGCTGGTCGAACGAGAGCTGTCACATCACGTGAACAGTGATGTGACAGGTGGTATTTATAGGTGACAGAAGCGGAAAGGCGGTGCAGGTGTGCGATCGGAGGGCAGTCCGATCGGATGGCCATCCGATCGGATGGTCATCCGGACGGATGACCATTCGATCGAATGGTCATTCGATCGAACGGCTCAGTGCGATGGGTTTTGATATTTCGTTTCGTGCGTTGAGCGTTGCGATGCGTTGCGAGTAAGCGAAGCGATAGTATCAAACAATAGTTACACAAATAACCTAACTAACATACAATAACATAAATAACCTTGCGTATTCAGTTTGCGATGAGATTGCGTTGCGATAGAGTTGCGATTGCGTTTTAGATTAATCACCACAAAACAAATATAAACATGCACAAGTAACACATAAGTAGCACACACACGTAAAACAATATTCAGAGCACGTAATTCGAGTTGTGATGCGATTGCGATGAGATAGCGATAGGTCGATTAGCGATAAACTACGACTATTACAGATACTCCACATAACACAACTAAAGTTCACAAATTAAAAGATTCGATTACAAGTCAAGGAGTACAATCAATAATTAAGCAAGGAGTGACAGATCGCATTTATCAATCTTTTCTTCCTTTGACTTTGACTTTGACTTATACTTTGACTTCAAAAACGCGGGTTGTTACAGAAGTATAGGGGTAAATTGAAACAAAAAATTAGTAAAAAATTTAATAGGTTAAAAACGTTCATAAAACCGTGCCAAGTAGCACCAATGCCACAACGACATTGACTCTCAACATCGTAAAAATAAAATAGATAAAATGATAAAAATTTCACTGAACGAAAAGCAGACTAAAATCGTTGAACCACGCACACCCGTTACAGTGTCTTAATGCGAAGAAATTAACCAGAAACGTAAAACGTAGAAAATAATAACTTAGTCGATCTACGACCCGCCCATTGCAGCGAACTTTTCAAAAGGGGAAAAATGGACGCGTTGCGGTAGGTCTGTCAAATATGAAAAAATATAGCAAAAACGTTGAACCTCACATGCACGCTACGACATGTTAACTCGCAAAATTTAGAGCGAAACGTAAAACGAAAAACTTGCGAAAGACAAAAAGTATGGGGTACGAAAGTTGTAAATAATAAAGTGTTCGTGTTAAATTATAAAATATGGAAAACTTTGGGGTAAAAGTAAAAAAAATGAAAAGGGGTTAAAATGTAAAATATGAAATGTTTGGGTTAAATGTGAAAAACCTAGTTTTTTTTAAACACTCCCCAAGCACAAGTTACAAGTCATGATGCACATATAAGTTGCTTATTTATATATGGAATTGTTATGAATTATTATATATTTACTAGGTTATCACCCGGGAAATGCTTCCCGGGCTGGAGAAAGTTATACATGTCACCTATTATTTATAAGCAATACATACTTAAATAACATGATAAAAAATAAGTGACATGTTATATGAAATCAAAAAGCAACAGTTTACATTATAAGCTACCAAAGACTTCTTTATATACGACATTAGACGTCTTATTTGTTGGTCTTCCATCGGCATCGAATATCAATATTTTAACTCCTTCTCTTGTCTTGACCCTTGATAATGCAACGTACAACTGACCATGAGTGAACACAGGATCTTTCAAATACAGACCAACTTTTGATAATGATTGTCCTTGACTCTTGTTAATTGTCATGGCAAAACAAACTGATAAAGGAAATTGTCTTCGTTGGAATTCGAATGGTATTTTTTTGTCGGACGGAATCATATTAAGCCTTGGAATAAAAACTCTTGTGCCGATATTACCGCCAGATATTACTTCAGCTTCTATTACTAATATTGTTTATATTAGGATTATATAGTATCATTAGTTGTCAACTGTGGTCTCACATTACTAATAATAAGAAGAAAAATATATATATTATTTAGATCATAACTGAAAACAAATTATTACTTATTTCAAAAGAAGAAAAATCGACAATATTTATTTCAATGATACTGATAGTTAGCATCATCATAAAGTTGATAGAGAGTAATTTAACCATTCTCAATTATCACCAGCTAATCAGAAACCTTTAAATTTGTGTCACTTAACTGTTGATCATGAAACCTATGTTCAATGAGTTTATGCAACAAAAAATATAGCATAACAGAAAAAGTAACCAAATGACCTTATTCTTGTAGCATTTCGTACAAAAACCGATTATACAAATATGGAATTGATTAGTTAACAATATTTTCGAAAATTAACATTTAGAAACTTCATCACCATTTTTGAATTAGATTTCGTTTCTTTTTTTTGGTTTATTCAATTAGGCCCAACTAATTCTACTATATAAAGCATCAACATAGCATCTTCAATTACATGTTTAAATGCCCTTTCATAATGGTTTATATTCCTTTCGATATTATACTGTTTGAAATTCTAATTAGGCTTAATAGTAGAGACATTGAGCAGTACAAATGTGTATGCAAACAATGGAATGAAGGGCTATCATCATGGCCGTTTGAATGGTTACACGTCAACTATGGTAAACAATATGCGGTAATATATTATACTTATCTTGTACTTACATTCAAAATTTAAATTACTTTATACAACAATGTCTGTTTTTTCTTCAAAATTATTTCCGATTTATGGACGCAGGAAAGTTTCTGGGAGGATTGCCCAACGCTATATAGAATCATTTATGACGAGTACTTTCCTCCTCAATCGAAACGCAGAAAGTTAATGGAAAAATATTATGACGCAATGGAAGAAGATAACACGATTGGTGAAAAAAATCATTAGTCTTTTGGAACATTTACCTTATGGCTTGTTTGATCGTTATAATAACTGTTTCCTACCTTATGAATAATATTTCAAGTTTTAATTTTGGTTGGATTAAAAATAATTGTGATATGCAAACGAATGGTTTTTGCTTATTATAATTATAATCTGTTATATAATATGTGTAATATCCATTATTTATAATTGCAATGGAAGGTAAAATTTATAATTAATGAGGATAATTTATTTTAAGAATCTATTATATAAGATATAAACCATTAAATAAGAAAATGAAAGAAAATATTGTGTCCAAAATTAGATAAATGGACCATACTTCTATTTCAATTTAAATTTGATTGATTAACGATATAGGAAATACATAAAAAAAAAAACAAATAAACCAAAAATAAAATACTCTAAAAAACATTTTTTATTCAATATTTTAATGTACACCTATTAATTGGCGATATCAAAATATAGTCACCAGCATACAATGTCAACCAATAACCTTCTAAACCATTTGACGGATTTATATTAAAAAAAGTTATATTTTTTCAAACTTTGTTATATTACCATACTAATATAATATTAATTGATATTTTTTATCAAACTTAATTACCATAAAATGAAAATGTAACAACTGTAATCAAATTATAGAATATTGATAAGGTAACTTGTCCATAATTGATGAATTCCCAAAAATAGTTAAAAAAACGGTTGACTAATTCCAGTTAATATATCACAATTACATAGACAACCAAGTCATTGTAAACGTTAATTATCATCATAATTATAAAATGTTTCTGTTAATAAGGTTGTTAAGTTTTCCAAATAAAGATTATGGTACGTTTTGTAATCATATTGAGGAACTCATCTTCCACAGTTGAAATAATATAAGAACCAACATTCTCATTCGATGAGGAAGAAGCTGAAACTTTGGCAACATACCTAAACTTAATTATAATTTAATGACTAAAATTATAATTTAAATTAAAATAATATTGTTAGATTTTTATTTCGGTATTACTAAATATACCTCTCTCTGAAAGAAGAAATTTCTTCAATGTCAGCGTTATCAATAAAAAGTCTACTTAGATCAAAACTGTTGGCCACTCCATGCTTTCCTGAAATGAAATAGAACAAACAATTAAATCAATATTTACAGCATAAAACATATAAAATATATGTAAATATAATAATAAATTATAAGATACTAAACAAATACAAAAATATGTGATGAAGATTTGTAACGTACCCTTGTAAAGATTTACTGTACCAAAGTGGCAAATGATAACAACAAATTTCTCACGTTTTTTGTCATTCATGTAAGTAAACATGTCAACAGCAAAAGAATCCCACAACGTAACAGGACATTTTTGACCTCTAAAAATAAGAAAATATAATATAAATGAACCAAAAACACTTTAAGACGTTGATAAAATTGTAAATGTTGTCTACTAAATAAAATACTAACTTAAGGTCTTCAATTTTCAGATTCAGTCTTTTTCCTTTGCTACCATCTTTCTTTGTTGTGTCTTCAATGTTGAAACACACTTCGACAAAACCAATAAAATCTAGACAAAAAAAAAAAAAAACTGTTAAAAAACCTTAAAATATATCAAAAACAACATAAAAAAAGGATGAAACACACATACCAATAGCAGTATTAACTTCTACTTTATTCTGAATAACATCTTTTAGATTGACAAAATTAAATTTGTATTTCGGACCACACCAGTCAAGTACTTTCTCAACAGAAGTGTAAAAATACAAAGATATTTTTTCATTCCTGTTGACCAATTTAGAAGATGACTTATTAGCAGCAAGAGAAGGTTTAGTAATCTGAATACATTCATCAAGCTGCAAGAACTCTTCGAATCTTTCTAACAACTTATGAAGGCAGCTAGCTTGTATCATATTGCCCTAAAAATTGAAACGACGAAATTAGATATATAGATTTCATATAAAATTACTTTTTTTGGATTTAACAAAAAAAAATTAGTTGAATATATACGGTACCATCTCATCCATAAAGATGATATCCAGCCGATATGTTTCATTCTTATTCTGATTCATCATTTTCCTTGATGTGCTAACGATCTTGACTCTAATGGAATAGTTATTTGAATAACTATTTAAATCATTAAGCATAGTAACCTTTGCAACCTCCATTTCACAGCTGAAATTTAAAAATTAAAGAGTAAGTGCCAATAGAATTAGCATTAGCATCAATGTAAAATTAAAAAAAAAAACTCTACAATTGGAATTCAATTTACCAATCCACGTTGAGATCTAAGATTGAATGAAATGAGAAAAGTGATTTGCAATTGTTGAAGAAATCGATTTATATAGGATGCCAATGATTAATGCAAATTTGGAAACGTTATTCATACTAAAGGAAGGTTTCCTATTCGAAATAATTAAAAAAATAAAATACTTTTATTAGCTTGATAAACAAAATAACAGTTGTATATAGGTTGAATTTGTATATGAAATCTATTGTTAATTTTAGAAACGGACAAATTAATAAAACTGTTTAGCTAATTTATCGAAATTGCAGTTAAAGGTTTGTATCTATGCAGGTAAGGTTTAGAAACAGTGCTAAATCTCTAACCAAATTTAAATTGAAAATTTATTTTTAGAAGTATATTGAATCGCTACTAATGGGTCATCATTATTAGGCAGTTATTAACAAATTTGTAAACGGTATTCATATTAAAGGAAGATTTCCTATTGGAAATAATAAACAAAAATAATATATTTTTATTACCTAGATACACAAAATAACAGTTGTACTTAGGGTGATTATATAGATAATCATATAATATAATGAAATATAAAAAAATTAAAATACTTTATTATTTGATTACACAAAATAATCGGTATTTTATTGATATAAAATAACCGAAGCTAACATAAAATATAATTTTTATTTCATAACATAATTTCCAACATATGAAATCTAATATTAAGTGGAAAATTAAAAGACACACATTGTGCATAAAAATGGGTGACATTATATCTTGAACTCATGAACCAAAACTTAATAACCAAACATGTTGTTCAAAATAATAGATAGGCAAAGGTTTATATCAACATTATTGTTCAAAACACACTATCCAAACATGTCCCAAAAACAAACTAAAAACATAAAAAACCATAAAATATTGTTCCAAAAGAGTTGTTAGTAAAACAATAAAACGAACTACTTCGAAACTTTCTTCAAAATCAACTTATCTGCATCAGGAGAGTAGACAAAAGTGCATATATGAGGTGCATTGATTCCATTGGGCTTAGTGAACTTGGTACGCCATGCATTCGCAACATATCTAAATCCTCCACCATGTTTCTCTGGTCGAAAAGTAACAACAGTATCAACTCCAGCAAGATTTTGAACTGTCATCTTCCGAGATACATCAACACGAGCCATACTTGCAACTTTGCTATTCAGTCGCTACAAAAAAAAAAGAAAAAACAAATTCAACAACAAAACAAAAATTCTAAAATTTAAGAACAATAATCAGCAAACAATTCTTACAAATATATAATTAATAAAACTTACGAAATGACGTGGATGATACTCCCATTCAAATTCTAAAGGTTGATAATCAGGGTCCTTTTTGTCATCATCAGATTCACCGGTAGAATCTTCAACGTCATCATCATCGAAATCATCATCAATGGATAAATCACTGTCTGAACTACCAACAACGGATTCATCAGAATCAGAAGGCTCAAATAAAGCATCTACCTCCGGATCAAGTTCAGAATTGATATCATCATCATGATGAACATTATCAACATTGTTTACCAAGTGAGTTGAAGATGGAAATCCAGGATCAGAATTAAACTTTAAACCAAATCTAGGCATAACGACCTCAGATCCATTGACATCAAACAATGTCAACTGAAAGTTGTAATCAAAGATATAGCGTAAAACAACCAGATTTTGAGTACGAACACCTAGATGTTGTACAATGTTGTTCCAACCATTGGTAAAAAAGTAACATTTGCTATCTGAATCTTTCTCTACAAAAACATCTAAAGAGTCCCAAGAATTAAGATGAACCTTCATTGCTCTTCTAAGTTTACCAACACCAATAGTGTTTTTAACAACATACGTGGGAAGAAGCTAAAATAAAAAAAATATTACAATTAATATTGTAACTGTAAAATAAATATTATACATTATATACTAAAAAAACGTTTTAAACATACCAGTGTATTAACACTTTGATCATTGAAAACATGGCAGAAAGACTCTATGTATTTCCTATTCGGCAAAGATGAGATGGATAGAAACAAAGTGATGCCTGGATCACATAGTGGATAAGGTGTTTCCTTGAAAAAAGGTGTGAGTATATAATTATACGGATTAACTTGCTTGAAAAGAAGTATACAACCATCAGATAAACAAAGGTCAGCTACAACCTTTGACCATCCTTCTGAAAAGGCAAAAGTACCATTGTTCTTGGAGAAATTAACATTCCAAACCTTTTCGTTGATACTCTTTATGACTACCATATTATCACCAACAGCAGAAGATAACCATATCTTTGAAAACTGAAGAGGTATAACCTTCAGAGTAAAAAAAAATATAAAAAAATGTTAAATAAATAAAATAAATATTACAAAAATAATTGAACATCAAAGAAGATGAGAGTACCAAAAAATCTTTGGTAAGTGCAGACATTGACTTGTAAAAAGACATTATTGCGTTTGTAATGTTGATCCTGAAATAAGCATGAAAACATTCATACCAAAATCATGTTAGTAAAATAAATAAAAATATAGTATGTAAAATTATGAAAACTATAACCGATGTAACAAAAAAACCCTAAAAATTAATCATTCAACATGCATAGAAACAGCAAATCAAAAACCCTAAAATCATCAAAAACTAAAAATTATAATACAAAATAGAATAAAGATCAATTAACAGAACTGTGAACAAATGATCATTCGGATAAAAACCATAATCTAAAAACATAAATCGACGAACAGTAAGTCTAAAAATTATCATTAAACTGAACAACAAAAACATATACTTCAAAGTAAATAAGGACTGTAAAACAAACCATAAATTATGCAGGAAATCAAAAAAGATGATTAACAGATGATATTCAAAAAACAAAAACTAATATGAAGAACATGAAGACCAAAAGATAAACCTGATATAAAATAAATGACTGTAACTTGAGTACCTTCAAAAAGTTAATCTGAATATGATCTAAAGATTGTATCGCCGATTGAAGATAGTTGATATGATAATAGGGATGGAAGATTGGACATAAAGGTTTGAGAATACCAAGAGATTACTGACAAATAAAGAAAATATGGAGAGAGGTAATGATGGAAATCCTGTACAGAAAAGAAATAATGAAAAAATATGGGTTATATAGGATCCGAAAAATCGGGTACCACATCAAATGAATCGAGATCCGCGTGACTCATTTTCAGCACATTTCGTTTTCCCGCCAAAATGAAAATCTAGATGCTCTAATCTACTGCCACATCAGCCCAAATCTTTATGTTTATTATATATAATAGATTGTGTGACTATCCACTTGTGTTATGACTCTCCATATACTTAACTCCTATCTCTCCATATACTTAACTCCCATCTTGTAAGCCTATAAATAGAGGCATATGTAATCCCTTTTAGACATCAATAAGATATCCATTTTCCCCAATCTTTATTTCTTATCTCTATAATGTTAATAGGCTAGTTGTTACACAACACATTATCAGCAAGAATTGCTTTTGAAGTTGAATTGTATCAACACAAGACACCATGTCGTATCAACGTTGGCGAAAGAGATAAAAGACAAAATTGTTGATCTGGTATGAAAATCCTTAATTGTTTTAATTTTATTTCCTCTTTTCTCATCAATTGTTGGTATGATAAAACTTGAAAATTAACTTACGCTTTTCTTGATATTTTTATTGGTTATGATTTAAGATTAAAATCATCATGAACAACATTGACATCATCCTTATTTAACCAGGATCTAGTGAATTTATGGTTTAATATAGTTATCCCAAATATGCAATATATATTTAAATCTCCACAATTGGTCATTTTGAAACTACTCTAAAGATTTTAATAATATAATTCTACTTGTATGTCAACTAACTCTTGGAAGATTCAGTTATGTGTGGTATGTATTAAACATGGAATTATTTAGATTGGGAATGTGGTATGCAATGATATGTCGTAGTGAATCCATGTTATACATCTTTGTAAAAGCTAATAAATTAAGGTGTATATCAAATATCTAACTTCTTAAAGCTTGTTATGAGTTTATCGAAACTTGTAAGATTTTAAACCGATAAGTATGAATGTCTCGGTTATATAACTACATCTCTATTTATATCATGTGATGAGAAAAATATATATCATAATCCATTGAGCAAAACAAGTTCCATTGCCAAACCTCAAATATGCTCTTGAAGAAACAAGATTGTTAAAGAATATGTAAGGTTTGAAACGACCACCATGAAAGTTGTGTGATTCAAATCCGTTCATGAAGTGAATGTGATGATATAATGACCAATGTAAAGGTCGTGATCATGTATATAATAACTAAGAAAATTGTAATGATGTCACCATGATAGTTGTTTGGTTATAATCCATTCCTTGAACTGAATGTGATGATATAATAATTGGTGTAAAGTTCGTAATCATGGTAATTGAGAAAATTGTTATGATGCTCATGTAATGAGATCAACCATGTTAATAATGAGATGATTATACAATGATCGTTATAAAGGTCGTAAGATATAAGATTGATAAATCTTATACGACTCAACTACTTCTCAATTGTTGGTAAGCAAATAGAACATTATTTACAAGGAAAAATCGATTAAGTTCTTTTCATTTGTCACACTTGAGACATATGCTCCTAAAGTAGCAATATCGTTATAAGAGTTATGAAAAAATGAAATGATTTTATTATACTCATGTGACCGAGTAAATAATGAAAAGCTATGAAGCTTGTTTTGGCTCTACTTCATTCCCAAAAGTGAATGTGATTATATATTAACCATTGTAAATGTAATGATGGACCTAATTGAGACACTTGTAATGATGAGATTGACTATAAGAATTGTAATGATGACCATTTTAGCAATGAGATAGACCACCAAAAGTGGCAAACTAAGGAGTGATTGCATAACGTGATGGTTTTAACTTTTAAGTTATAATATATTCTCTTGTATCATACGTTTTGTATTACATACGAGCAAGTAATACATATACGATCATAAACCAGAAGTTTATGCATCATAATTATTTAATTAGTTAGCATGATCGGTTAGACCACACCGAGTCAATGATGATGTGAAACATAATGAAGAACTAGAAGATTCTTCAAGAGAATAATTAACATGAAATGTTTGCTCTCAAGGAAAATTATATATTTGCAAAATAAACGAGGGTGTGTATACCTAAATATTCTGGAAACGGTTAAAGGATATGCATATCCCAACATGATACCATTTAGTTTTTTTAAATCGATGCATCGTCTAAATGGTTATCAAATCCACAACCTAAAGCTTGTGTGATTGTGGCTTAGCTAATGTGATAGCAAGCATATTAATCCAAATTAGTATATTTATTTGATAATCGTGAATTTGATTCCCAAGTTATTAACGATCATTGGAATAAGTGTTATTGTGATCACTAAATGTATACTATTGGTTACAAAGCTAGTAATCATGAGATGAGCAAAAGTTCATTTAGGTACATGTAATTTTATATATAGTACCATCAATTCACATCAAGCCAATAAGTTATAGGTCTCCCCATACAGTTGGTTTTTGGTCAGGAACCAAAGATGTCTCATCAATGATTTTGGTTGTGCGACAAATATTGAAACTCATCCACTACACCGCACAAATATGAGACTTCTACAAAGCTTGAGAATATGTTGGGTATAAATAATCGTCTATGATTAAATATTTAAAGCCATTAGTGAGAAATTCGTTTATGGCTCATTGGTTATCACTTTAATGAATGAATGTTCCCAACATTAGAGGGAGATAACAAGAAGTTGAAAAGTGAAAAGTGAAATGAATTATCATGTCATCTTGATCCTCAGACTATAAACTATGAACTAGAAGTTTAAAGTATAATTCATTTACCAATATTAAAGATCAAATTACCAGACAAGTTCACTGACCTAAATAGAGTGACTAAGTAAGTCACATAATCAACTGCTTATGCTCCAATTATATTTGTGTCCCAAGAGGACAACCACATATTTTTGTAATGAGTCTATTGCACGTCTAAAGCGTGGTAGACTAGTTGATTTCAATAATAAAATTCCTCGAAAATTGGAGCAAGTAATTAAGATGGTCAAGTCGAGGTAATAGTAATAAGATCTCCTGAAGAGACAATAGACATGATGGTTCAAGAAGAACCTCAGGTACCTGAAAATAAAGAGATCTCGATAAGTTGTATCATGTCTAAGATATGTATGGAATGGAGATAAAAATCGATATCGTTATACTTTTGTATATAATGTAGCGCTTAAAATGATTAAATGATAAGGATCAAGATTTAAGATCAGTCTATGAATGAATATTAAGAAATGATTGGCCAAAATAGAAAGACGTAAATAAGGCAGAGTTTAGTTCTCTAATGAAATGGAAAGTTTCTGGACCAACTGTCCATACAACTGAAGTTGTAAAATATGCTGGATACAAAAGTGTCTTTTACGCGAATCATGTGAAAATCAAATTAAGTGATATAAGTCAAAATTGGTGGCACAAGAATTTTCACAAAGACCTATGATTGATTATGAGAAAACGTATTCTCCAGTTGTGGATGCAATGACTTTCCAATATCTTATTAGTATGGTAATATAAAATAAGTTCTCGAGAATATTATGATTATTATATAAATTCAGATCTGAATACATATACATGTTGTATATGTTATTGAATTGAATATAATTGGAACTCCCCATGAGTATCCTAAAGCATTTGAGTGATTAAGAGGTTAATTGAAACACCTTATGGGTGTAATTATAGTGCACCAATAATCTAATAAACATACATAGAAAATATGTACCTATTTATTATGGCATCTCAATGTACACAGTGTACAAACATGGTACAATATGAATTTTGGTGATAAAAGCAAGTGTTCTTGATATTTTTGCATATGATATTGATATCTATGTGTTAAAAGGGCAAGTTTATATAGCAAAACTTCTAAGAGTGAAAGCACATGCATATTTGGATAAGATGGAAAGAATTCTCTCATGGATTGATAATGCTAGAAGCATTAGTGATGTCAAAACCTCAAGAACGTATTATATGAAGTTGACAAAATACGTATGGACTAAATAGTCGAAACGAGTGTTGTACAACTCGAGATATTCGCATAAAGAGGGATATAAGTTTGATTAAATTAGCCATGTTCTATGAACACTCTACTTTTAAAAGTTTACTATAATCGCAATTTACAGTAATGATGTCTAGGCATCATTTAGAGAAATTGTCGAGCTTTTAGAGGGAGAATTTTTTAATGACCTTGGCACGGTCTAATTATTACTCGAACTGCAGTTCGAGTATATATGTAATTATATTTTACTAATCCCTCAAGTACATCTAGAAGATGATGTTTGGATATTTTAGTATGGACATAGTTGAACCTTAAAGTATGTTAAAGGTTTTTAAATCATTTGTTATAAGAAATGTCTATTATCATCTCCTACCAAAGTAGAGATTCTCATTCTAGAAGTACCATCGTTAAATACATAAGTGCATTAAAATGTTTTGCTAGCTATGTATGATTATAATATCTTTCACTTGAGCTTATTGTCATGGTATAACCTTTCTCAAGCGAAGAGACATTGGAATGAGTTCAAATAAATATTTCAGGTATAAACGATATTTGGTTATATTTTACTAACCCATCAAAACTAGTTTGGTTAGTCTTGTAGATGCAGGAATGTAACAAAACACAGTCGTGGACATATGATATTTTTTTGGAAGGAGGCACCTAAAGTCTCGTTAGAAGATTATACAACATTACTCAACATAAAGGATTGCACATTAAGGGATCAAGCGACAAATCATTCGCTACAAAAGCTTTATTCGACTTTCAAGGAAGATGGACACACATCACTTAAAGGATACATGTTAAAATGAGGGAGATACTTACTCAAGTTGCACTCTTTTTCCCTTGACTAAGTTTTGTCCCATTGTGTTTTCTTAGTAAGGTTTTTAATAAGGCAACAAACCTGATCCAAAAGTATCAGGGGGAGAAAATACGCGCTGCACTCTTTTTTCCTTATCTATGGTTTTATCCCACTGGGTTTTCCTAGCGAGGTTTTTAACGAGGCAGCATCACCAAGCGTATTATAAGTATAATATATTATTTTGTCACGTGGATAGTCAAGGGGGAGTGTTATGAATTATTATATATTTATTGTGTGACTATTCACTTGTGTTATGACTCTCCATATACTTAACTCTCATCTCTCCATATACTTAACTCTCATCTTATAAGCCTATAAATAGTGGCATGTGTAATCCCTTTTAGACATCAATATGATATCCATTTTCCCCAATCTCTATTTCTTATCTCTATAATGTTAATAGTCTAGTTGTTACACAACAGGAATAATAATACTAATAGTAATAGTAATAATAATAATAATAATAATAATAATAATAATAATAAAATAAAGAAGGCCCAATTATTTGATATGGCCATATGGAACTGAGCTCTATTGCGTTATCAAGCATTAATGTAAAGCAAGGTTAAGGTTATGTGCAGGGCCGACTCTGGGCCCGGCAAACCTATGCTGACGCCCGAGGCCTTAAATTTTAAAGGGTCTGAAAAGTCTTTATAAGCTTGTATATATTTATTAAATTATATATTTAATATATTTATCTGTTTATTATGCAAACAAATATTGGTGGTGTAGTGGCAAAAACCATCTCAAAATAATGTAAAGGTTTCAAGTTCAAGTCTTTGCTCCATCACTAAGTTTTTATTTTTGTAATTCATTTACCCTTAACCATAATTTTGGGCCCAATTCTTTCCGTCGCCCGAGGCTAAATTTTTTCAAAAGTTTTCGGGGACGGCTCTGGTTATGTGCGTTTGGTTTCCTTGAATTTAATGGAATTCAGTGGAATTAGAATCTGAATCCTAACTCTTAAGATGTTTGATTCACATATTTTGTTAGAACTGGAATCTCAATTCTAATCTTCTTGCGTTTGGTTGGCAAAGAAATTGGGCATGAATTCCTTCAAATTCCTTTAACTAAAGGAATTCAAAATCATTCCTACATATAAAGGAATTCAAGTAAATTCACTGGAATTTTCAACCGATTGACAGCATCGCATCCATCATACCCAGCTACCCGGTCACTGTCTTGACCCGACCCGCCGAGGACCTGCACCATTTCGACCCGACCGATTTGACCGGAACCGTTTCGACCCGAAGCGTTTTGACAAGCATCGATTTGACCCGCACTGTTTCAACCCGCACTGATTCAAGCCGAACCGTTTTGACCCGCACCGTTTTGACCCGTACAGTATCATCCTGAACCTTTGTGACCCATACCACTTTAACCCGCACCGTTTCGACCCGAACCATTTTGAACCGCATCGTTTCGAACCAAACAGTTGCGACCTGTACCGTGTTGTAAACCATTTCGACCAGAACCGTTTCGAACCACATCGTTGCAACCCGAACCGTATCGACCCGTGCAGTTTCGACCTGCACGTCTCGACCGGCACCGTTTGGACCCACACCATTTCAAACCTGTCTGTTTCGACTGGAACTGGGGGTGGTGGGGGCAGGTGATAAATTTCAATTCATTTGACCACCAAACACATCAAACATAGAATCGAGATTCCAATTCCTATTGAAATGTTTAAATTCCAAATCCAATTCCTTCAAATTTTAATTTCTATACAAATTCTAATCTCAATTCCAAAACATTTTGTGAACCAAACACACCCTTGCTCTCTCATTCTCTCCGGAATTTAGTCTGAATATTCTTTTGGGTTACATCATCTAATTTAATCGGGTTCTATTAAGGGGCTGTTTGGCAACATCTGAATGATTAAGTGCTGAACCAGTAAGAGGTCTGAACCATTAAGTGCTGAACCAGTAAGAGGTCTGAACCATTAAGTGCTGAACCAGTAAGAGGTCTGAACAATTAAGAGCCTGTATAATGCTTAACTGTTCAGAGACAAATGACCAATTCAGATTAAAGGTCTTAACCATTCAGACTCTGTATAAATCTTAACAATTCAGAGGCAAATGTATGAACCATTCAGACATATCTGCTCGTGAAACAAACAGTCTGAACCATTAAGTGCTGAACCAGTAAAAGGTCTGAACCATTAAGAGTCTCATTAAGAGGTAAACAAACAACCCATTACTAGGAGTAAACTTTGGTGACATGCAATGATATAAAAAGTTATAACCGAATAAAAGTAAATCCTATATCTAAGTAAAACAACTAAAGTTATATTATAAAAGCATAAAACATGATAAGGTTTCACTCATAAACGATCGTAGCCGCCGGTTAGTCATTGTTGACCACCATGTGCATTCTAAAATATAAAATTATTTCTTTTGGGCAATTTGTTTTTAGTGGTTACTTTAGATTAGAGGGTATGGAGAGCCTCATCTCTTTGGAGATGTGCCGTCACGTCACCGCCACGTAAGCGAGGCTTAAAGGGGATGGACCTAGGGGGTGGGGGATGGGGAAGGATCCACTAAAAAGTGGATTTTGCCTAAGTAGCCTAAGAAGGATTGTGATGATGACATGTGACACTCCTAATAAGTAGGAATCAAGGGCATTTTGATCCTTATAAATAGGAGTAAAAATGACATGTGGCACCCCTTTTGTTTTTTCAAAATACAAAAAAAAATCTAGTACAAAAAAATCTAGCACAAAAAATGTAGCACAAAAAAATCTAGTACAAAAAATATAGCACAAAAAAATTCAGCAAAAAAAATGTAGTATAAAAAAATCCAGTACAAAAAATTAAGACAAAAAAATTCAGCACAAAAAATTTAGTACAAAAATCCAGCACAAAAAAATGTTATACAACATAGAAATACAACACATTTTAGTGGGTTTTTTTAGTCTTCATATTTTATATAGCAATATGGTACTCAAATTAAAGATAAAATGACGATCGATTTCATGGTGAAATTTTTATGAAAAAATAATGTCGTATAAAAAAGTTATGAACGTTTAAAAAATAGGGGTGAAATATGCATGTGCCTTGCATGTGGAGAGAGAAAGTCCATAAATAGGATTTTCCCAATATACCCTTGCACTCCTCCTTTCTCTTACACTTTTATCTTAACTATTGATTTGAAAAACGAATGGTTAAGATTCCTTCTCATCCTACTTAGGCAAAATAAACTTTTTATTTGATCTTACCCCGTGGGGGATGAACCCCTTTATATATATATATATATATATATATATGTATGTATGTATAGGCATATGCGAGAGAAGGAGGCACGGCGAGTCCGGCTTGTGAGAGACGGATGGGACGAGCAGACCCTATGGGGGGCGGTGTGGGGGACCGGCGCCGGTAGGGCTGTGCAACAGTTCAGAACCGAACCGAACCGGAACCGAACCAGAACCGTTAATTGCTAAGTTTAAGAACCGGAACCGAACCGTATTATAACGGTTCCGGTTTGGTTCCGAACCGGTTAAACGGTTCTCATGTAAATGGTTCTCGCGGGAACCGATTAACAATTAAATCGTAAAATTAACAATTCAATAAAAACGAATCAAACCATTTAAAACATTAACTAAGAGTTGCAACATTCAAAGTTCAAACCAACCAAAATAAAAGTAGCAAAGCAACAATAAAAAATTTCAAGCCATAAAACAAACTCTAAATAAAACTATTACAACCATCGTGTTAACAATTAAAACAAACATCTTCAAATTTCATTCGATCTTCATCCTCTCAATCTTCTCAAAAACATCTAAATGAAACCAAGTGTTAGCAATTAAAAAAAAAAACGAATAATGCATCTACTGTATTTAGTTCACGTGAATAGATTGATCAGTAATGCATCTACCGTATTTACCAAGCGATACACTATTTATATACACATTTACAATTTGATCAACATTGATTTGATTATTTTTGTTCAATTTTTATTTTCACATACAGAAAACTATATGTATCATAAAGCAAACATCTAGAAAGAAAATATATATAATCATAAAAACAGGTCATGTAGAATAGCGTACCTGTATTTGCAGGGTGTTGATGAGATGAACTTGTATGATAGCAATTAGGGTTATGGTTGAGAGATGGAGAAGAACTAGAAGATGAAAGATGAGATCGTGGAATGAATATAAGAGGAAGGAATAATAATTGGAATGGTCGTATGATGTTGAAAAGCTCATTAATAAAATAGGGTTTTAAATATTTATAATCTCAATTGGTTCTAGCGGTTCTTTAACCGGAACCGTGGTTTTAACCGGAACCGAACCGGGAACCGTTTTTACCCAAATTTAAGAACCGGAACCGGGCCCTATATACAAAAATACGGTTTGGATCTAGCGGTTCCTGTTCGGTTCCCTGGTTCTGGCGGTTCTAAACCGTATACTGCTCAGCCCTAGCCCCTAGCCCCTAGGCGCCGGGCCAGGCCGGGCCTAAGCCGGCCCCCATACCGTCTGTTCTTAGTCAAATTTTTTTACACGTAAACATATAACTCTTTATTTTAATTTTTTTTTTTTTAAACTACACATTAACCAGAAAACTTGTTAAGTTACGTCAAAACAGAAGGTAGACGGGCAACAAGCTGCGCCGCCAACCCTTTCTGAATTGCAAACCCCAACCTCCCGAACACAAACCCCTGCCCCCTTGGGGTCAAACAATTGCTGTGGATAACCCGTTGAACCCTCGTCAAGAAGTTGATGGCTTCTGGCGCTAGGGAGCCAAAAGTATCAAAGGCAAAAGGGATAAAGACATGTTGGTTCTCTGCGCAAGCTTTAGCGTGCTTATCCACTTTCTTTGATTCTGCCTTTCTTGCTGCTAGTCCAGCTACAAACCCGTTTTCCCTTAAACCAACCAAAGGGGAAACCCCCGTGAGGTCTACACAAGCATGTTTCCCTCCAGCCCAGCCAAAGACGAGCAGATCCGCTGGTCGCAGAGTAGATCTCCCTTCCATAGGGTCCGCAGATGTATATGTAATTTCATTTTTTAATATAAAATAGAAATGTAATCCAAGTTTGTTAAATATAGGTTTTATGCCTTTAGTCCAATGTTCTTAGATCATTCATTGTGATTTAACTAAAAAATTCCTAACTTCTCGTCACAACACTGTCACGTAGAGAATGAGCTTTAACTAACTCACCATTTAACTATCATGTTGTTGTGGTTAAATATACATAAAAAACGTAATTGGTTGAAATGGGGTGGACCGCACCTCAAAATCCTTTCAAGGAAGTTAAGGGGGTAATGACTCCGCAGATGGCGTCCCTTTCACTGGTGCGTTTCGGTGTTTAATGCCACATTTGATGATGTGGCGTTGACGCCCCTTTCCTTACTCCACAAGATATGCCTTTTATATATTACAAAGGAAGTGGACTTATGCTCATTGAATTGGTCTAGAAAATATATGATTTTACCTCTAATTAAAAACTATGATTTTGCCCTTGTTTAAATTATGATTGTCCCTGTTCAAAATTACAGTCTTGTCATCGTTTTATCTTTTGACAAATTACGATTTTGCCCTCACATCAAAATTTCGATTTCGCCCCCGCCTGGCACTCCGTCATTGATTAAAAAAAAACGATTTTGCCCCTATTCAAAATTACGATTTTGCCCCCTCTTCAAAATTACGATTTTGACCCCTGTTAAAAAATTACGACTTTGCCCCTGTTGCCTGGCACTTCACCATTCGTCCAACCAAATTACGATTTTTCTCTGTTAAAATTTACAGTTTTCACATTAGTTTTGTTTTTTCCCTTCAAGCCAAACTACAATTTTGTCATTGGTTCAAATTTATAGTTTTTCTTTTTTTTTTGTTTTTTTTTTTCTGTCAAATTACAATTTTGCCCCCGGTGTAAGATTATAGTCATCCCATGGTTTTAAATTTTTTTTTTTTTTTGACAAAACTATGGTAGTGTTTTGTTTTAATTGATTGATTCGGTGCAACTTTTATTTGTGCCAGGTGGCTGTCTGGCACACACTCATTTGTCCTGAAAAAATATAAATATGCTCCCAGTTTAAAATTATAGTCTTTCTATCCTTTTAGTTTTTTTAGCAAAAGTATGGTAGTGTTTTGTTTTAATTGGTTGACTCGACGTGATTTTTTTAGATAGTGTTTTGAGTAGTATGTACAAGTAACCGAAACACAGACGTATACGCTATGAGAGAGAAATATTCGGTTTAATGCCCCGCAACGTGGACAGTGCAAAACTAGTACTAAATACATCTTATAGATGCTGATGACGGGTAGTGGTGCACAAAAAACCCAAACCCAGACCCGGACCTGGAAAAAAAACCCGGAACCAGGTATTATAAAACATGGTTCCGGGTATTCATATCTGATCTAAAACCCGAACCCGTAATCGGGTTTTTTTTACCTGGTTTATACCCGGTTTTTCGTACTACCCGGTTTTATAAATACCCAGAACCGGGTTTTATGAATACCCGGTTATGGGTTTTATAAATACCCGGTTATGGGTTTTATAAGACTTCTAGTTCTTATGATTTAACAAAATTATGTATGCAACTTAATGTAATCTTGTTTAATTATTGGGTTTCTAAGAATTATGTATGCACTTTGATGTAATCTTGTTAAAAAATGTTATTAAAGTTTAATAAGCTAAACCATCCACTAAAACATATAAAGAAACATTTAATACCCAGTTGGGTTTTTTAATACCCGGTGTGGGTTTTTTGCCAACCCGATGCATACGGGAACCCTACCCGATGCATACCCGAACCCGGAAATAGGGTATTATAATACCCGGGTTTTATAAAACCCGACCCGGACCCTACCCAGACCCTGGTATATAGGGTATACATTTTTTGTAGAAAAACCGGACCCCGACCCGGTTTTTAAAAAAACCCGATTTTATAAAACCCGATCCTACCCGAACCCGGTTCCATACCCGGAACCGGTTTTTAAAAAAACCCAATTTGTGCACCACTAATGACGGTGTTCGAATCTTAATGCTTGAATCTAGGCCCATATGAGGTCCGGTCCATTGTTTCCTTAATCTATATAAACAAGGCCCAAATGAGGTTGTTAAAAGGTTTTTTAACATCCATTTTGAAAAGACGTTAGCAATGTTGTAGAAGGCGCTAGGCGCTAGTCAGGCGGTGAGGTACAGCCTTGGGATTAATCGGGATTAATCGGAATGTGATTTTTATATGTATTTTTTCAAAATTATATATATATATATACCCAATAATATAAAAATAATACTTCAAAATTCACATAAATACTTCAAGTTTCAGATATGGTTCGATTTTGACAGATTTTGACCAGTTTGACCGCCTAGGACCGATTTTGATCGATTTTGACCGACTAATATTGTCCGATTAATCCGATTTTTGACCGCCTAGGACCGATTTTGACCGATTTTTGACCATGACCGATTAATTGACCGCCTAGCTCAAAATTAGGCAGTAGATGACCACCTAGCGCCTAATCGGCCGCCTAGGCCGATTTCTGCAACCATGGACGTTAGTAGTGTGATTTGATACTTTACCGACATCTAGACCTATAAACGTTTTTTAACATCCATTTTGAAAAGACGTTTAATAGTGTGATTAGACACTTTACCAACATCTAGACCAAAGGAACGGAACGAACACAAATATAGGCATGTATGTATTCGTTTATTTAACTTTAAACAAATACAAACACGAAAATATAATCGAATAAATTTTTTTATTAGTGTTCGTTCATTAAGAAAATTAGCATGTTTGTGTTCGTTTAAAACCTAAATGAACAGTTTACGAACGTAAACGAAAATAAACGAACAAACTTAAATAAACATAAACAAACATTAATCAACATGACCACAATTCAAAAAAACATAATTTAACATTAATGAACACAATCAAACAAATCTGATACATTATAATTTATTAAAAAACACATCTAAATAGGGTTCATACATACTTACAATAAATAGTTTTTATATAAATAATTAAAAATGGGTGTGAAAGGGTACGAGTTAAATGAACAAACGTAAATAAACAAACATAAAAATGAATTAACATAAATGAACGAAAACAACGTGTGTTCATGTTCATTCATTTAATTAAATGAACAAAAGTTTTTGTTCATGTTCGTTTGTCTATTAAATAAATGAACTTCTCGCCAAAGAAGTTCACCAACAGTTCATGAACGTTCGGTTCATTTACAGGCATATCAACATCAGAGGTGGAGTGAAAGGGTACGGGTTAAATGACTCCGTACAATTTCGTTTATATAGCACCTGTGTAACGGAAACTCGAGTGATCTAGTAGGTTTTTTTTACAGCGACCATATAAACAATTTACAATTTGCTTAATAAAATGAGAGAACGGAATTAGGTAGCAAGCATGACTCCTAATATTAATTGTGTTTGTAATATAAACAAGTGTTTGTTAAAAAAAATAGAAAGATATATAGATGATATATGGTAAAACGTAGAAAGAGAGATAGAATCATCATACAAAACAAATCAAACAAGACATGTAAATCATATGACCCAAAAAAAAAAAAACATTTATTATGAGCATATGTGCTATATACCATTGCATTTTTTTATGTAAATTGAATTTGTTTTCTTTTGTTTTGTTTTGTTTTTGTTTTGTTCTTGTTTGCAGCGTGATTAGTTGCTATCCAACTTCGCCTCTCTTGCTTTTGTACTGCCAGAAAACATTTCAGTGAGACTCAACATCGTTGATTAAGATTCATCGCAACGAATTCTTTGACATCTCATTTGTAGGTTGTTGCTAAATGACCGCTCCTTTTCATATATTATTATCCATTTTGATCCCATAGTTTTAATTTGACTTTTTTGCTCCTTGTGATTACTCAATTGATTCAATCACTTCCCTATCTTACACACACCCTTAAAATTGATTTTTTATAAGGGCCAACAAGTCTTTTTGGGTAGGGGCGATTTTGTCTTTTGCCTTTCAAGTTCATAAACCCCCAAAACCATTCAAATTCCATATCAATCAAACCATCAGGTGACTTTCACGCTATGGAGATTTTTTAGGTTCCTTAGAATTGAAGTGTAGATTTTTAGCGTTCGTGATATTCGAGCAAATTGAAGTATAGATATAATTGAAGCATGGTCAAACAATTATTTTTGATTTTCTACAACAGGTTTGGATTCTTTCTATTTTCTTCTCGTTCGATTTTTTTTGTGTTCTTTCTCGATCCATGTCGTAGTTAGTTTGAGCGTGTTTCGACTTATATATGTTCAGAGTTGTCAAAATCATATGTATGCTTTGATTTTGTATACGGTATGGAGATTTCAAACTTCATGTCAAGATCTGATTACTTTAACCATAACTTTGTATATGAATAAATAAAATCATATACACAAAAAACATATTAGTCATTGTATGTTAATATCTAATATTAACTGTTATTTGTTATTAAATTTTATAATGTGAAAAATCAATTTTCTTAAGTACATATCACCTTTCAACTAGTACCAACCACACGTTGTCATAGTTTTGTGTGCCATGTAAAAAGATTTACATATTTAAATTTGCATGTGTTAAAAGGAAATTAGATAAAGGCAATGGATAATCATTTACCATAAAAATCTAATTAATAGGATACTTTGCGCTAAATATGCATACTTTAAAAGGAAGTTAGATTAACGAAATGGGTATATTCCCTTTTTACATTGAAGGGGTATGGTCCTAAAAATTTTAAGCAGGCGCATTGAACCAGACCATAACCTTAGGCCTGCGCGACCGAGCAACGGTTCTAAATAAGATTTGGGAAAGAACAGTCTTCGATAACCGTGCGCCGGAGAAAAGGAGGAACAAACATTCAACTAACACTCTCGCGCGGGCTCGCGCAAGGGCACAGTTAGGCTTGAAGAGAAAATCCTAAACATCTCCGCGCGCCTTAAATCAAGACTTGAATAAAGGAATCTTTTCTGTTACAACGGAATGGACATGTGGCAAAGGCATATGGTTTACAGCTGTAGATCTTCTAGAAGGACTTAAATGCTCATTGTGCATGGCTCCGGTCAGTTGCAACTGAATGTGACGTGGCATGATCCTGAGCTTTCATCTAAATCACGATGATGGCACTAACTTGAAGAAAGGTCTACACAAAAACCACTTTCCACGTCCCAACTCCCTAACCGTTGATCAAACCCACGATCCATGTGCATGGACGTAAAGTTAACGATTGACGGAAAGAAAAGATAATCGCTAACGGAAAAGTGCTTTCCGTTACGCCATTTTCCCGCAAAAACCCGGTTATAAATAAAATGCTTCAGGTATGATCTCACAGGTTACTTTTCACTTACTCTCACTCATACAACTTCATCTTCTTCGTGGTCACTGTACTTATTCTCACGCTGGAAGGTGGTCACGGAGAGAATCCCCATTCTCCCCGTGGCGAGTCTAACGGCTTTCTGTTTTGCAGTGATCACCATAGAAGGAAGCGAGCCAACCACCGAATCGACGAGGAGATTAACCCCTTTATGCAGAGACAAAACCCCTGATCTAATCGATTCCGGTCGTATCAGTTCACTGTTTATTCGTTGGCGCCCACCGATTCTTCTATTTTCATTTTCATCTTCTCGATCGATTCATTTCTTTTCTGTTTTCAATGACAGAAGCTCCGTCGAATCATCCACCAGGCCCTCGACCAGAGAACAGGGGCAATTTTGCTCATACTTCCCGTGTCGAGGGAATCGTGGAAGAAGCATCTGATGATAACGATGTTCAGAACAACATTAATCATGAAAATGATCCTGTTACACCAGGAGTACAGCCTGAAATCCCGATTAGCTCAATTTTACCTCCTGGCGAGACTCCGATCTCGTGGTACGTTAAGTCCCAAGGTGCGTTGAACGCCGTTTATGCACAGCTATGTGCACAAACTGCTAAACCAGCACCACAGACGCGTAGATCTGCAGCTCAGGTGCGAGCCTCATCTGCACCTCGAGTATTGCATTATGATGCATCGTCACACATGTCGGTCGACGATATGGAACTCTACTCCAAGTCCAGCAATAGATATGAATCTACTCACTCTGAATCTATACGACGAGACCACTGTGAAGAGCAATACTCTAAAAAACGCCAATCGGTTCATTCAAGTTTGGACCCGCGTTTCTCACAGAAGCGGGACACCCAAACAGATGAATACGACAGAACGTATAATGAAGACGACAACACAAGTGTTTTCAATCGGATACAGAGAGATCAAGCAAGTTACAAACCAAAAATCCGTGTGGTTTATAACCTAGAAGCGGAGTATTATTACAATCTGATTTATCGACCAGCGGAAGCTGCTTAAAACTCAAAGTTTGTCAGAGAAATAGCACTGGCTCCCCTCGAGCAGGCAAAGTTACCCTCAAATGTGAGAAAGTTCAATGGACTGTCAGATCCTGATAATCACCTGTGCGTGTTCACCAGCGCGGGACTAGTCGGCGGATGGACACTACCTATGTGGTGCCACCTGTTTGTCCAAACCCTTACAGGCGCCGCGCGCCTTTGGTTTGACAATCTACCAGTAGGTAAGTTAACATCCTGGGTTGATCTTAAGGAAAAATTTCTAGTTCATTTCAGTCAGCAGCGCCGATCCATTCGAGACTCCGCGGATGTCATAAACATCTGGCGGAGGGATGATGAAAGTTTGGAAGATTTCATCATAAGGTCAACAAGGAAGTGTTGGAAATTGGTGATGTGCGCGCACACTTAATCCGCGCACAGTTCAAATACGCGGTGAGATTCGACGATATGATCAAGGTATTATCGGGGACTGAAGGATTACCGAAGAACTGGGAGAAGTTGATGGCAGCAGCCAAGGTTTATGCTCAAACAGAGCGCAATTTAAGTTCCAACAGACCACCATTGCCCCAAAATCGCCCTCAAGACATGAGCGGAAGCAGTGGTCGGAAATTCAAGAAAAACTGGAAAGACTCAACTTCAGGTGCACACTCTTCAGATGATGCCCGCACAACAATAAACAAGATCACATCTCAAAAGGAAGCCAAGCAAGAAAACCGCGAAAGGCAGTGGACGCCTCTTACCAAGACACTGGCGGAAGTAATTAGCACCGAGGATTACCAGTTCAAAACACCACCGCCAATGAAAAACAAAAGAGGACAAGATCCAAACCTCTATTGTGAGTACCACATGGACAATGGCCACACCACGAACAACTGCATTAGTCTACGCACTGAAATAGAAAAAGCACTCAAGAGTGGAGAGCTTACACATCTAGTTCAGAACATACGCAAATAAATCAAGCAGATCACCCATGGAGACGAAGGGCCAAGAAATAAAAAAGCTAAACAAGCCTAAGGGTCCAGGACAATTCAGCGCGTATGTAATCATAGTTTCCTTCATATTTGGCAGGTTCTTCAACTTGTCAACTTATGGCACAAGGACTATTTACATGCGCAGTAACTTAAGTTTCTTATTTATCCTAATAGCAGCTTTGTACTACATGGCCTCTGCACCTTATTCAAATCAATACAAAGTCTGTTACATTACACCTTTATGTTTTATTACAAATGCATGCAATTTCTTTTGGTAAGCACAAAAACACTATGGTAACCAAACACAAGTCTCATGAACGGTCAGCGGTCACAGGTACTGTGCAAGGTCCAACCCTACGTTCACACATGAGCTTTATACCATCTTTATTTGTCTTACCTAAACAAAGTAATTGTACTCATGCAAACATTGTAACTAAAACATACCATGCATTCATAAAAGTTACTAGCGCGGCAGCGCATTAACAAAAACTACATGCGCGGCAGTGCATTGGAAAAAGTTACTTGCGCAATAGCGCATTAACAAAATATTACATAAACGGGATCCACATCCCAAACCTATCCAACAAACATGTTCAGCAACCAAAAAATACAAGACAACCTATTCTAAGTCTTCATCGGAGGCATCCGCTTCGTCTAGGAGTATATCTTTCAGTTGCACCTCAAAGTCATCAGACTGAAGTGCAGCGGTTACCAAATCCATCACCGAAAGGCGCAGGTTGTTATACTCTGTCTTAGCAGCAGCATGGGCAACTCCAGTATCAACTCCGCGTGTGGCAGACCTACTGTTGTCCCAATCAACCCTTAGCGCGTCATTGACATGTTGGGTACATTCTGCATACCCCTGAGCATATCCGTCACTGCGTGCGGTAACCATTAAATTGGCAATAGTCTGATCCAAGTCAATGGAGTTTAAGATTGAATTTGCAACCTGCATAGACAGAAGTCACGATAAGAAGACATGCAAACTTATCAGAAATATTACAAGGGGTTGACATACTTTTGTTGATAATCCCATGATGCCTCATCCATAGCATGTCATTCTTTAGAGGTTCAACCAAACTCTCCGCCGTCACCCGGGCAGTTTCAGAATTTTCCAACTTCTCCTCAATTTCGGCAAAACGGCGGAGGTTTCGGCTTTCTCAACTTTCTCAAGCTGCAAGTCCTTTTTGGCAGACTAAAGCTCTGCCTTGGTTTGTTCCTAATCAGATAATAAAGAAGTGAGTTCTTCTTTCTCCTTATTTCTAAGGGCAAGGGTGGCGCAGGTTTGTACCTCTCTTTGCTCGCTCCTTTCTCTATGAGAACGAGCCTCATCACGAGCAGTTTCAGCCTCTGCTCTGCTCTTTCTTTCTTTAACCTTTCAATCTCTGCCTTGAGATTGTTAATATTGTTCCGAAGAACCATCTTCTCGCTGTTATCTTTGTCACAAATTTCCCTCCAACGTTTTCGTTCTTCTGAAAGAAGAGCGGCTTCAGATTCAGCCTTCCTTTTCCATCCCGCAGCAGACCACTCCTCTGTCTTCTGCTCGCTTTCAAACTTGGCTTGATCAGCCTCCAGTTTGGCTCTCAACATGGCAACTTTCGCCTTCTCTTCAGTAACTTCTTTTTTCGACGCTTCAAAAGCATCCCACTCCTTATGCATGTTGCGCCATTCGCGCACTATTCTATGAGTGGTGGAAGTTGAACTAGCAGTTTCTTCGAGGTATGAACGATAAGTTTGATCATGAGACCGTTCTTCTTGGAATTTAACTTCAGCAGGTGGGAAGATACCTTTCAACCAGTCTCGGTAAATCTGCCAATCAGAAAAGGTGTCGCCCTATTTAAGTTTCCACACAGGCGCGTGGATTTCGGAAGCTCTCTTCTCTGAATAAGATCGACAGTAATAATCCCCCAAAGTTTCCTCCGGGCGGATAGGAGAGTCTTCCTCCTCATAAGCAATAAAGTCCTGATCAACACCAGTTGGGTTTTCCTCAACATCATCTCTGGGAGGACCAAAAGTAGTCACGGAAGAAGGAACGGTTATCACAGGATCCTCTTGTTCAGGAATGGATTTTCCTCTTTCTGGCCCACGTACCATAACCTCAGGTGACTTGGGCTTGGTAGCACCAACGTCAACCGTGTCCGCTTCCACAATCTTCTCTGCTTCCAATTCAACCTCAACAGGTTTCTCCACTTCAACAGCTTTCTCTACCTCCGCCTCTGCAGCCTTGGTGCCCTCCAACTGTTCTCTAATAGATGCGCGGGGTGGTAATGGCGGAAGATCATCATTAAAAACAGATGATGATTCCACATGAACAGGTGGACTAGGCTTTTCTGCAAAAGGAAAAGCTCATGTTAGCGCAAAGTATGGTGAAACAAAAGTTAAGAAGGCACTCACCCAGAGACAGCTTCGCAGCAAAAGCATCCAGGTTACCCTTCTTACTAATCCTTTTCCTGATAATCTTCTTGGCAGGCTGCGCCGCAGCTTCACTCTCTGGTTTCTTCTTCACCGCTTTAGCCCTCAGCAAGGGCTCAGGACTTGAGTCCAGGTCAATAGGATCATCAGGATTTGGCACCGGAAGGTCCGCAGTATCTCGAGGCTCCGCCTTTGGTTTCCGCACAGCCACAGGCGCAAGTCCTTCCAATGTATCAGACACCACTATATAATCACACCAGGCATATCAACCTTCTCTTAGGAACTTTCACCTTCGGCGCATCAACCTTCTTCGGCGCAACAGTAACAGCCGGAGCACGCTTCTTCTTTTTCTCAGGGCCTATGCCCAAATCAGTCAACTCACCTATTCAAAAGAAATATTGCAATATTACCCAAAGCGCAAATTCAGCAAAGAGTAATATTGCAATATCACTTAAAATGTAAAATAAAATACCAACATTAGTAGAAGGCTGCGTACTCAAATCTGCATCCCTTGGAAGCGCAAAGTTCCTTACTATTTGATGGTACCACGGTTCTTCATTCGCACCCTTCTACACAGTTGTCATTTTTCCATGTTCTCCCTTGTACGCCACAACGTACAACAAAACAACTGCAACAGGGAAAATCAGCAACAAAACGATTTCACAAAATAAAGTAAAAGATCTGACGACTTACTCTTGTCATCTTCCAAAGACACTGGCTTGTTGTGACGGTCTGCCTTCCAATGCAGACTCATCCCAGCAGCAATCAAGGCCCTCTCAGGCAGTTCAATGGAGGGAACATCCTTCATATCCTAATACCATATCTCCGACTCCGGAGTCTTCAGGGTGTCCACCTCAATATCTTTCGCACCTCGGAAAGTCACCTTCATCGGAATCACTCCGGCCTTGATGAAGAAAAACTTGGGTTTCCATTCATGAAAAGATTTTGGAGGTGCGAGCAAAATTTTCTTGGCAGTTGGACGTTGAGCAAACGAGCAAAAGCCTTGAGCACAATGGAGTTGATAAAAAAACTCTAAAACGATCAACTGTGGGTTCGATATGCATCGCTCGGCAAAAAAAATTGAAATGTCGAATCCGGACTGTAACATCCGTAAAAAACGGGTCTCCGAAATCCGACCCGGATTGCAAAACCTGATCCTTTTCAATTAATTTTTTTATTTAATTATCTAAGTAAGCGTCACGTATCACGCTGGATTAAAACCGAATGAAAAACGTTAACTTTATAAAGAAACTTAGTTAGTTTGGTTAGATTTATATAAGGGAAGCTTTAACGAAGTTAGATTGATTAGTTAAATAAAGTTACAAGTTAAGAGGTTGTTTTTGTAATTTATTCAAACGATAAAAGTAAAATAAATGAACTAACTAGGTTAGTAAACCCAGTTAACTCAGTTAGTCATCTTTATAGGGACTTAACTAACTAGGTTAGCAAACTCAGTTACCTTAGTTAGTTATCTTTATAGGGACTTAACTAACTAGGTCAGGTTCTTTGCTAGTGTTATATGATATCTACACTAACTAGGTTAGTGTATTAAGTTAATGGAGTTAGCTAATAAAAAACAGGACGCGTTACCCAGGACTCGAACCCGGGTCTCTCGAAGAAATAGTTACGCAGCAAGCCAGCTGAGCTGCAATCATTTTTGTATATAATTAATGGTCCGAGTTATATTAATACACAAACTGAACGCGCTGATTCTGCTTCTCCTTCATCATTTTCTTGCGCACATGCAACCCGACTCGGTTTTTAATGGTGCGTTACAAAATGAAACAACGCGATTTTTGGCTCTATCTAATCGTAATAAAGGAGAGTAAGGTTCATGATGTCAAACCGTTCCATTTAGCTCCGAAACTAACGATTTTAAATTCGAACATAATCACCATTAAAATACCATCAAACACACAATTGGGTTTTGTTTCAAATCGTCAAATTGGGTTCCAAAAATTTTACCATTCGTTCACCTGATCAAACCATACAAAATCCCACTGGAATTTCTCCATTTCATCACTTCTACATCGCGAATTTAATCGAAGAACATTCTAGGGCTTGTAACTTGTGCGGACGATATCTCCTTCAATTCTCAACCTTTTCAGGTGATTCCAAATCCAAACTTGCTTAATTTTTCGTGCTCTACAAAAGCCTTCTATCAATTTCTGTGATTAAAGGCTAATTTATCTGAATTTAATTTTAGTTGAAATTAGGGTTCTTCATGCATAAAATTTGGGGATTTTAGATTTAGACTTGTGTTTTGATGAAATTGAAAGTATAATATTGTTATATATCATACTAGTGTATTGTGTGTAAATTTTGAGAATTTTTAAATATCAATTGGAATTTTGGTGAATTATTTATATTTTAATCACTAGATAAATCGAATAAAAATACAAGTTAATTTCAGATAAATTCAACATATATTTTCATTTGGTATTTCAGAGTATATAAACACTAGGAAATTTTAATATAAATTTTCCTTAATTTTTGGGAATTCATGAATATAATTTGGATTTATACATGTTTTAATTATTAAAAAAAATACAAGTTTATCACAAATAAATTTTATAAATATTTTTACTAATTTTTCTATAGGTTCTATAATTGTTTTGAGACACTTTTATTAATTTTCTATGATTTTGGGTAATTATCTTATCAATGGATTTTCTTTTAAGTACATGAAATTTCTTTATAAAATTTATTATTTTAAATTAAAAATGTGGTAACCATGAAATCTAAGGCATGATTTTGTTAGATAAATTCTATTAATTAATCAAAATTGGTAGCATTTAACGATTATGATAACATACTAAATTGTTATTTCTATATAATTAATCATGACTTTTTAGCTAAGTATCGATTTATCTATTATAATGAATAATCATTTAAGCCCCAAATAGGAGAATCCAACGTTCTAAAAATTTATATTGTCCTTTCGTTCAAGTATTTCGTTATTTAGAATCTTGGTTATATTTATTCTAGGGTGATTTAGTCAATTGTTATACCTCGTGTACTCGTGCGATATTTCTCGTGGAACGTTTCTTCGCAACCTGTGAGTAAACTCTCTCCCCTTTTTATCACTAACTTTTTGGGGTGTATCAATGTGTCTCGTTCAATTGTTTTTATCTAAAATCGAGCATGCAAAGTCTTGTGTGTCGTATATGCATTACTTGTTGTTGTTGATTGTTTGTTGAGGTTGTTGGTTGAAGTTATTGTTGTTGTTGTTGTTGTTGTGTTGGTCATCATAGTCAATAGTCAATTCAGTGGATCCACGGCTGACCTTTCCTCATGACCTGGAGATGTCGGTATCGCCCCATTAGTCTTGGGCTGACCTTTCCTCCTAACTATGGGATGTTGGTATCGTCACAGTCATACCCTTTTTGGGTGTGGGACGCAAGGTGTTGGTTTTGGGTTTTGGTGTCGGTCTTAGTCTTAATCATTACTCAGTTACTATTTTATGTTCATACTACTTGTGCATTGCTTCCACATGATTGATTGCATGTTTAATATTTAATTAGTATTTGAAATTAAAAAGGTAAAACATATTACTTTTATTTCTAAATTTTAAATGTTAAACCTATTTTACTTAACCAGGGTTTACTCGCCAGCTCTTGTAGCTGACCCAAAAATACTATCTTACACATGATACAGGTGTAGAGGATTGAAGACTGGACTGGATCAGGATCACGTAGGAACTTTGCCTTAGTAACTAAAAGGATAAGTTGATGTATTATTTGAATATTTGAAACTTATATGAAAAGTGTGACATTAAATCATGATATGTTTAATTATGAAATTTTAATAGTGCCATAAGCTTTGGGCAATCATCATGCCTCGTACCATTCCGCTGCGGGTCGGGGTGTGACACGGACCATCCCCATGGGATTTAATTGAGAAATGTGAAATTTGTAGTAATCAAGAATATCAAGAACAAATCTCGTTACCGGTAATCGGAAGTTACCCTCGGTAAAATAATCCCAAAACAAAGTTATATAGCCGGCCGGAGCTTGTGCCGCCGTCTGAAATTGAAATTCTGAACAAGCCCATCAAAGATCTCCTTCGACCACTTCAGCGGTGGTAAGGAAGCAGACATCTCCTTTGCAGAATCGTCGGGATGATCCCCAGTAGACATAAAGAGTAAAAAACACAAGTTGCAGGTTCCTCTTTAAAGAAAATCGGAGAAGACGAAAGAACTCAAAGACAACTAATGAAAAAAGGCAGGCCACTCAAGGGTATATATACCCATCACCATTAATGCTCTCGAAAACCATTAAACCCCTTTTTTCAGGAAAACGCGGTTACCAAGACAATAAGGGCGAGTGGGGAACAAGAAACAACTTCACACGCGTGTACGTGCCACGTTTGACAACTCCTAATTAATGTTTGACGTCTGACAAGTGACAGCCTGTCACCTAACCGTCACATGTCAACATCAGCACAATACCTTTTACCAGCTTCCTGCCATGAGTCAAGATTTTTCAAAATTTGAAATCATGAAAACCTCAGCTTGAAAAAACAAGGAATATCTTTTGCAAGAAGATTCTTCGCACCTCGCGCTGAACAAAGCTTGCTACTTCTAAGCAAAAAGCGCACACGTCATTTTGTATACGTCCAGTGCTCCACCTACTTGCCATTGACGCATAGGAGCAACACTGGACTGGGGGACTTGAAGGGGTATTGATGTGTGTAAATTGCAACATATAAATCACATCAAATGAGCCATAAAACTAACCCTTTTTTAGTACTAATGTTGGAAAAAATATGCTTTTGTCTTCCTTTTGTATTTTCAGGATTAAATGAGCGTAAATGAATAAAAGAAGCAACTATGCAGCAAAATCAAACATAATTACAAGAAAAGGGATAAACGTAGCATGCCCGACCCCTCGACAACATCTTCCTAAGCAAAAACAAGAGATCAGAAGACTGAACACGCCCCTTGCCCAGCGGACACGGGGGCGTGCTCAGGTGTCTGCAGAAAAGACAAAGTTGTAGAAGCTTCTATTTCCCAACACGGGGGTGTGCCCAGCTCAACACGGTCATGGTCAATGCTAAGATTCGCAGAATTCAAGCAAATCTTGATAGTACAGATACGCTTCTGAACAGAGGGTCGTGCCCAGCGGACACGGGGGCGTGTGGAAATAATACAGACAAACTGCAGTTAATGAAGAAAGAGAAAGTGGATGGACACGGGGTCGTGCCCACCGGACACGGGGCCGTGTCCGGGCTTCTGTGCAGGATATAAATAGTGGTGATTGGTTCACTTCAAAGGCATCCCTTTGCAAACCACCTCTCTCCCACTTCACCCACACTCCACCACCATCACAACACCCACATCCACCACCATCATCCATCATCCATCATCCATCATAGAGTGTGTGTAGTAGTCTCGAGATCCAAGATCGATAGTAAGAGTTCTTGACAATCAAAGGCCATGTTTTCCTAAGTCTCTTACATCACTTGGCGAAGCCAAGCATTTAGTGTAATACTTTTGTTTTTTAATCTTTTCGCACTTTTTATTTGGTTTTGTATTAATGACTTTAATAATTAGTTTTTTATGTTGAAGGTGAAACTTCCTTATCATTTGTCCGTGGTGTCTTGGCGTTATTTTACTGTCTATATAAAATAAAAGATTTACATCATTCATATCTCTACGGTCTATATAGAGATATGTTGGCTACCTGGTCGGGGGTTAAGGGAATGGTTTGGTAAGTTTCTTGCCTTGTTCAGTGTATAGATCCTGCAAGGACCTGGGTCAAGCTTATTAGGACCTCCTTCAATACCCACTGGTATTGGATGGCGGGGGTGCAAATGGCTTGATCCCCTCATATGAAAACTACTATTAATACTTTAACCCGGCTATTTGGGATTGTATCCCTGCTGACTCAAACCACTTAGCCGAGGGTAACGTCACCTTCAAAAGAGGGGCCTACCACATTACGCATTAATAACTTAATTAATTATATTTCAATAATCCAACCCTTTAGGATTGTATCCTTGCTGACTCAAACTACTGGGTAAAGGGTAACGTCACCTTCAAAAGAGGGGCCTACTACTATAACTAAGATAATCTCTTAAAAAGTGCAAAAGTGCGGAAAACATCAAAGGTTACACTAAAGGCGAGTTGGATCCAAGTGATTCATCTTGTCTATCTGTTTTTATTTTATTTTTATTTTCAGCATTTTTAGTTTTTATTTTCATGTTTAAACCTTTTTCCAAAATTTTGATTTGATTAGACGTTGAGGATAAACCGGTATTAAAAGCTCTTGTGTCCTTGGACGACCTCGGTAACTTACCAACGCTATACTATGCTCACGATGGGTGCACTTGCCCATATGTGTGTTTAGTGTTAGTAGAATATCGTGTTTTATAAATTTAAAACTTGACTAAAGTGTTAAAAAGGGCTAAAAATATATACAAAATTATATAACGCTACACACGCATCAAGCTTTTGGCGCCGTTGCCGGGGACACAAGGATTTTAAGAAAGTTAGGAATCAACGGCGTAATCGTTTTTCTTATTTTTTTTCTATTTTTTTAGGATTTTTCTTAAATTTTCAGCTTCTGCAGAACTCAGCACGGGGTCGTGCCCGCTGAACACTCCCCGTGCCCAATCTTTGGAACTGGCAATCCTGTTTTAAGTCAAACAGTAGCTGAACACGGGGCCGTGCCCACTAAACACGCCCTGTGCCCAAGTATCAGATACTGAAAATAAAACCGTAAGATCCTGACGGTTGGTAATTTCTGACACAAACATGAGCGATACTGATTTTTTTTTACATCCGCTCCTCTTATGGTACGTGGTGTCAAATATGTGGTGGAACTCATGAAGATTTAAAATGTTATTTTTTAAATTGCACTCCCCACTATATAGACCCATTGTTTTCCTGTAGCCTTAAGAGGGGCGAGAGTAAAAATAATCCCTATCTCTCCCTAGAATGCTCTCAATCATCTATTCTAAATGAAATGATTCTTGAAGAATCATTTCAAATGGAAGATCTAATTTTTAATTGGATAAGAGAGCTTGAGATGGACAAAACTAATTCATCTCAAGACAACGCCCAAGAAGAATTATTGAGATCGCATTCGGATAAAAACAACATCGTCGCTCCCGAAATCACCTCTAACTCTTGCGAAGACTTGAGCGATAGTCGTCCCTGTGTCGATTGTGCCGTGAAGGACTCCCCATCGACTTCCGTCGATGCATACATAGACCTGAGCGATTCGACATACACCTTCTTTAACGAGAGCCCGGATAAGGGTTGGACTTGTCCACCTACATTTAGCATAGGAATCACCCTTTCCGATAACCTCTTGCGTTCTCGTCTAAAACTAGGGCAACTAAGGTATCTCAGGCACTTCGGTGTTGTTCCGTCCAGTAAGGAACCACCCGATCCGAATAAATTCCTTTTAAAAGACAAAACTTCATAAACATCTTCTAGACACGGGGCCGTGTCCAGGTCAGCACACCCCCGTGTCCACCAAAAGATTCTCGTCTGACTTTCGGTCCGAATACGGACAAAAAGTGTCAGAATCTCGTTTGCACACGGCGCCGTGTCCAGCGTGCTGTAGTTTTCTATAAATGCAGCAAGATTCCTGCACTCTTGGACCACTCCAAAGACATAGATTTGGTGGGATCTTCACACATACCATACTAGGTATATTCTAAAGAAGGTTCTCAACAACCATCTTATCTTTTCTACTTATGTCCATTGCCTTCTTCTTCATTTTCTCCTCAAAACCTCCATTAAAGCTTAAAACCTCCATGTTTTCAAGCTTTATTGTGATATTTGTTTGGTTTTTATTCAAGGAATCTTGTTAAAAATAAGTTTTACAACATTGTTTTAAGTTATTTCTGCTTAAAAATGCATCAAAAGTCAACTATGTATATGCCTTGAGAGAGGCCATAGATGAGATGACGGGGGTTGAGGAAGCTCTGGTCGACCGTATCAATCATTTATCGGTGGGGCTAGAAGGGTGTCTTAGAGAGGTCAACCTTTTGCACCAAAGGTTGAATATTCTCGCTTCTCCTCCTTTGGTACCAATTGTTACACAAAGGGCATGGAATGTGGTACCGGAAGTCATCATACCGGCCGAGTGGAACGCCATGCACACGGAACCCCCTCGAAACATACTACATAGGGTCCCGGTTACCATCGCTCCTCCTCACCATGATGTTGTGGAAAATGAGCCTGCCTTCTTCCTCCCGAGAGAGATAGAGGAATGGCTCAACGACATCTAAAGGACACCTCTCGGTTCCAAGTTCTACAACACCTTTTAAATACCGGGAAGCTATTTCTGGGTTTTTTGATTCCTACAATAAGAGTAGAACTCCTTAGGATGATTTCATGTATCACTTGACCTATCTATCTTAGGAACTTTTTAATTTTCTATTTTTCTTTGTTTTTAATTTTAGGACCTTATGTAATTTGTTATTTTCAATGAATGATGGTTTTAGTTAATGGTGTTTGGATGATGTTGTAATGGGTAAAACACACTCGGGATGATTAAAGATACTAAGGGAAACTTGAGCCCATACCCCATGCACAAAAACAGAGCCTCCCGACAAAATTTTCTTCATTACAGCAAGTTCAGCACGAGTCGCGCTCAGCCAACACGCCCCATGACCAATGCTGTAGAAAAACGGCCAGTTCAGGTACCTGGACACGGGGCGTGTTCGCTGAACACGTCCCTGTGCCCAGCCTTCTGTTACTTTCTGATACTGGCAATCTGAACACGGGGCCGTGCCCGGTCACCACGGGCCCGTGTCCAGATGCCCAGTAACATAAAATTTTGCTTTTTGACACCTTTTTACACATTCAATCAACCTAAAAACTTATTTTTGAGACACATTGAGGACAACGTGTAATTTAAGTGTGGGGGGATGCTAAAACCTTGAATTTTGCAAGTCCTAATTACAAGCCTTACACAAAACTCTATTGGAACCGCTAAACACCCCAAATTTTTTAAAAACTTTTCATTTTTTTACTTGTCTTGGTTTAAGTTGGGAATAACAAGTTCTAAAAAGGTTATATTTTTACAAATAATCAACCGATAGCGTCGTGATAAAAAGAACCAACATAAGAAAATTATGAAACGGCATGACAAATCTAGTTAAAATTTGATTATATATACTTGATCACATTAAAAACCCATTCCCACAAAAAAGTGAGTTTTGAGCTTTTATTGAGCATACAAATATACATCTTTAAACTAAATGCTCATCTTTCGTTTCTTGTGTGAATAGCCGTTTGGTTTCTTACGACTCTAGAACTTGCCATAACGATGCATTCCCGGTCCTTATCAACTTAAACCCAAGTAAGTAAATGATGGAGGCATTAGGACTAACTCTTTTTCTTTTCAACACCATTTTTTTTTTTACCACCTACCCAAAATTCCCCTAGTCCTAGTTAACCCCTTTGAGCCTAAACCTTTTCATTTCTAAACCCACAAAATAAACACCCTTTTATCCACCAAAAACCCTGTTTATTTTAAACCATTTATTTTAGTAAAAGCTCGGTTTCCATGTGACAATCCTTATCAAAAAAAAAGAAAAAAAATATATGAAATATAGCAATAAACAAACAAGTTCCCCAAAAGAAAACTTTGTTTGAAAATGCTTCGTCTGAATAAAAAGTCACAAAAAAATAAAAAGTTTTACGAAAACCGATGCTTTTTACGTCTTTCGCCCTTTTCTACTAACCACTAACCCAAAACTACCTACCTTTAACCCAAGTCTAACCCATCCCCAAGTCCTCTTGATATTTATAAAGGTTTTTAGTTAAAAAGGAGGAGGATTGATTGCTTGGCAAGCATATGGTAGAAGTGAGTTCCATGCCGGTCTCGAGTGTTTCACAAAAATACATCTTCGGCCGAGTGTTGAGTGATCTCCCGTGAGGTATGTGAACTTGTATATAAATGGAATTTTAAAGAGACATGTTATGCCCAAATAAGTAATTTCTCTTATGAAACGTTCTAAATAAATCATAACGAATAGGATTGTAAATAATATAAAAATAATGCCTAAATAAAGATCTTGAAATCCCGACACTCAAAGACAAGCCCAAGAAACTTCTCTTCTACCCATTCCATTTGGGTGTGTAAGCCACATTAAAAAGAGTTTTACTTGAGGACAAGAAAAGATTCAAGTGTGGGGGTATTTGATGTGTGTAAAATGCAACATATAAATCACATCATATAAGGCATAAAACTAACCCTTTTTTTAGTACTAATGTTGGAAAAAGTGTGCTTTTGTCTTCCTTTTGTATTTTCAGGATTAAATGAGCGTAAATGAACAAAAGAAGCAAATATGCAGCAAAATCTAACATAATTACAAGAAAAGGGATAAACGTGGCATGCCCGATCCCTCGACAGCATCTTCCCAAGCAAAAACAAGAGATCAGAAGGCTGAACACGCCCCGTGCCAAGCGGACACGGGGGCGTGCTCAGGTGTCAGCAGAAAAGACAAAGTTGTAAAAGCTTCCATTTCCCAACACGGGGGCGTGCCCAGCTCAACACGGCCATGGTCAACGCTAAGATTCGCAGAATCCAAACAAATCTTGATAGTACATATACGCTTCTGCATACGGGGCCGTGCCCAGCGGACACGGGGGCGTGTGGAGCTAATACAGACAAACTGCAATTAATGAAGAAAGAGAAAGTGGATGGAGACGGGGTCATGCCCACCGGACACGGGGCCGTGTCCGGCCTTCTGTGCAGGATATAAATAGTGGTGCTTGGTTCACTTCAAAGGCATCCCTTTGCAAACCACCTCTCTCCCACTTCACCAACACTCTACCACCATCACAACACCCGCATCCACCACCATCATCCATCATATAGTGTGTGTAGTAGTCTCGGGATCCAAGATTGATAGTAAGAGTTCTTGACAATCAAATGCCATGTTTGCCTAAGTCTCTTACATCACTTGGTGAAGACAAACATTTAGTGTAATACTTTTGTTTTTTAATCTTTTCGCACTTTTTATTTGGTTTTGTATTAATGACTTTAATAATTGGTTTCTTATGTTGAAGGTGCAACTTCCTTATCATTTGTCCGTGGTGTCTTGGTGTTATTTTACTGTCTATATAAAATAAAAGATTTACACCATTCATATCTCTACGGTCTATATAGAGATATGTTGGCTACCTGGTCGGGGGTTAAGGGAATGGTTTGGTAAGGTTCTTGCCTTGTTCAGTGTATAGATCCTACAAGGACCTGGGTCAAGCTTACTAGGACCTCCTTCAATACCCACTGGCATTGGATGGCGGGGGTGCGAATGGCTTGATCCCCTCATATGTAAACTACTATTAATACTTTAACCCGGCTATTTGGGATTGTATCCCTGCTGACTCAAACCACTTAGCTGAGGGTAACGTCACCGTCAAAAGAGGGGCCTACCACATTACGCATTAATAACTTAATTAATTATCTTTCAATAATCCAACCCTTTAGGATTGTATCCTTTCTGACTCAAACTACTGGGTTGAGGGTAACGTCACCTTCAAAAGTGGGGCCTACTACTATAACTAAGATAATCTCTTAAAAAGTGCAAAAGTGCGGAAAACATCAAAGGTTACACTAAAGGCGAGTCGGATCCAAGTGATTCATCTTGTCTATATGTTTTTATTTTATTTTTATTTTCAGCATTTTTAGTTTTTATTTTCATGTTTAAACCTTTTTCCAAAATTTTGATTTGATTAGACCTTGAGGATAAACTGGTATTAAAAGCTCTTGTGTCCTTGGACGACCCCGGTATCTTACCAACGCTATACTATGCTCACGATGGGTGCACTTGCCTATATGTGTGTTTAGTGTTAGTAGAATATCATGTTTTATAAATTTAAAACTTGACTAAAGTGTTAAAAAGGGCTAAAAATATATACAAAATTATATAACGCTACACACGCATCAGGTATGCTCTCAAAAACCTTGCGCAAGCGCATTGGACCATACCATAACCTTTGGCTAAGAGCATCTTAAAGAAGACCCTGCGCGGCCGCAAAGCGGTTCTAAATAAGATTTGGGAAAGAACAGTCTTCGATAACCGTGCGCCAGAGAAAAGGAGGGACAAACATTCAACTAACACCCTCGCGCGGGCTCGCGCAAGGGCACCGTTAGGCTTGAAGAGAAAATCCTAAACATCTCTGCGCGCCTTAAATCAAGACTTGAACAAAGGAATCTTTTATGTTACAACGGAATGGACACGTGGCAAAGGCATAACAGTTTATAGCTGTAGATCTTCTAGAAGGAATTAAATGCTCATCATGCATGGCTCCGGTCAGTTGCAACTGAATGTGACGTGGGATGATCCTGAGCTTTCATCTAAATCACGATGATGGCACTAACTTGAGGAAAGGTCTACACAAAATCCACTTTCCACGTGGCAACTCCCTAACCGTTGATCAAACCCACGATCCATGTGTATGGACGTAAGGTTAACGATTGACGGAAAGAAAAGATAACCGCTAGCAGAAAAGTGCTTTCCGTTACTCTCTCCGTTAATCCATTTTCCCGCCAAAACCCGGTTATAAATAAAATGCTTCAGGTATGATCTCACAGATTACTTTTCACTTACTCTCACTCATACAGCTTCATCTTTTTCAAGATCACTGTACTTATTCTCACACCGGAGGGTGGTCACGGAGAGAACCCTCATTCTCCCCGTGGCGAGTCTAACGGCTTTCTGTTTTGCAGTGATCACCGGTGAAGGAAGCGAGCCAACCACCGAATCGACAAGGAGATTAACCCTTTTATGCAGAGACAAAACCCCTGATTTAATCGATTCCGGTCGTATTAGTTCATTGTTTCTTCATACATATACAAATTGTATATGTAATTACAGTTTATGAAAAATTAACTAATATAATTAAGTAATTTAAACCTATAACATACACCCTACACAAAAAGACTTGTTTGCCTTATAAAAAATCAATTTTAAAGGTGTGAGTGTAAGCTAGGCAAGAGATTGAACCAATTGAGTAACCATAAGGAATAAAAAAAACTCAAATTAAAACTATTGCAGCAAAGTAGATATTTGGACCAAACAACAGGGAGCAAAATAGAACTTTACTCATTATTATATATGACTAAAAACCCATTTAAGGTAGGGTGTTCAAAAAAATCCGAATCCGAAATTCAGAATCCGAATTATCCGAAATTTCGGCTATCCGAAAATTCGGATATTTCGGCTTCGGATATTTATTTTGAAAATTCTCGGATATTTCAGATATCCGATATCCGAAATACTAAATAATACTATTTTTTATTATTTTATATATAAAATATAAATACCCTTGTTTCCTTATTTCCTTATTTCCTTACAAACCCTAGATCCACACGACGACACCTCTCCAATTCGCCATGGCTCGATCGATCTGAATCCTCCTCCATCGATCTGAATCCTCACTTCACTCGTTCAAATTTCATCGATCTAGTCTCCATGACACCATGACTTCATCGATCTAGTCTCCATGACACCATGACTTCATCGATCTAGTCTTCAGCCGTTCAAACTTCGCGAATTTTGGTCCATAGAATCAGGTATTACAGCTGCATATCACTCCATAGAATCTAGTTGAGTTTACATGTTGGAAGACGATTCGTTTCTCGATTTCTCCACATGATTTGTTACATTGTTAGTTTGTTACAAACTTACAATCTTGTTTTTTCAATTACAGTCGTACATCAAGTCATTAGCTGCTTAATTGTTTGTCTGCAGCCACACAGTTACTGAGTTACAAGTTACAACCCACAGGCCACAACCTACAGGTAGTTGATTACACCAACTTTGTTATATTTTTGTTACTTTTTTAGTTATATATGTTTGTAAAATTAGAGATTACACCAGCTTTGGTAGTTAAAAGATTTGCTTATTAGATTGTTTTTAATTGTTAGTTACCCCAGCTTTAGTAGTTAAAAGATTAGCAACAGGTCCACCATTGGTGAATCGTCACATGATCCATTGCCCTCTGTCAACTACCCAAATGGTTGACAAACACTTCCCTGTATAGAAACAGAATTGTACCGTTGACTTTATCAAGTATACAGACTATAGAGATCTGACCGAACTGCCATTTGATGGACTCTTTGATCTTGTAGGTGTGTCTATGCCCTTCTTATAGAGGTTTTTGGTAGCTTTTCTGGATGTATGTGGTTTGATGTGAATATGATGACAGTGGCTAGGATCAAATTGTGAAGTGGTTTATTGTTACGTGCAGCTGAGTAATTCCTTTCGGACTGCAAATAGCCATTATGTACTTGAATCATATTCGTTCAGAAATATATAGAATTACATGTACACAAATTCTTTGCTTCTCTTTATTTTAGTTTTTCTTGATTTCTAGATTGCCAAGCATCTGTGTTTACTTGTTCTCAAATCTCAACTCTTATTCGGAAAGAATTTTCGCAAGCATTTGATTCAAACAACTCACCAAAGGTTGACATCTACTCAGTTTGCGCACTTAGCCACTTATGTTTATGGTTCACTAGTTAGTAAAGTAATTCCTTTTATTATTATATTTCAATTTATATTTATTTTATTTTAAATACATACATGTTGTGCACTTGGTTACTTGTGCTTATCATTTTTCCTTTTATTTGCATTCAGGTTTTTGTTTAGCTTGGAAGTTAGGAAGAATCGAAGATGGATTGGAATTTGGGTTAATCTCATTTGGAAGATTATATCTTTAGTTTGGAACAATGAATTATGTTTATTATTATGTTCTAATTTTGAAGCTACAAATTGTGTTTATTTACCTTTTTTTAACTTCTTGTATTTGGTTTGCTATGTTACAAGTGGTTATGTTAAGACTTTCAATTGGAAACTGTTTTTTTTTTTTCCAGAATTCGGATATCCGTTTCACTATCCATATCCGAAAATTCCGATATCCAAATTTCGGATATCCGAAAATTCGGATACGGTTTCGGATGGTGAAATTCGATATCTGAATTTCCGGATATCCGGTTTTGAACACCCCTAATTTAAGGGACATGTGTAAAAGAAATTATATAGATTGACATGGCTATTGATTTAAGTATTTGTATGGTTTAGCATGTAATTAAGGTTAAGTGGATAGGTAAGTTTGTATAATTGGTTTTGGGGTTTAATACATTAGATTAAAGTTTATGTATATAACATGACAATCGAACTATACTACTTATTGCTGCAAATCAATTGTCGGGGTCACCCCCAAAAATGATTAAAAAAATATTGGGGCATCATACGAGACAAAAAAAATTGGTCCCCAACCAAACAATATGGATTAACTAAACGAGGATGTGGAGCCTTCGGCTTTGGGGTTTTCTTTCGGTCTTTCAAGTATCAAATTTAATTGGGGTAAAAGGTTTAAAACTTGAGCTCCTTATTAAGTAGATATATCGTTTTTTCCTAGTATATATATATATAGAACAAAGATCCGTTAGGAACCACCCTTTATTGCGAGAACCGTGAGAACCAATGTAAACACAACCAAAAATGCCTAAAAAGAGCTAAAAAACACACAAATTTTTTTTTTAATATTTTTTTTAAAAAAATCGCTACTTTTAGTAGCAAAAAAAAAAAAAAATTTAATTTTTTTTTTGCTACTAAAAGTAGCGATTTTAACATAAAAAATATTAAAATATATATATATATATATATATATATATATATATTTTGATTTTTTAGATTTTTTTTTTAGGTTTTTTGGGGGTTTAGTTTTTAGCATTTTAGCTTGGAGGGGGGGGGGGGGGGTTAGGGTTTTTTTAGGTTTTTTGAGGGTTTTAGTTTTTAGCATTTAGCTTTGGGGGGGGGGGGGGGGTGTGGGGGGGTTTTGGTTTTTTTTTATGTTTTTTTAGCTATTTTAGGTTGTGTTCACATTGGTTCTCGCAATAAAGGTGGTTCTCGCATGAACCTTACCCTATATATATATATATATATATATATATAGTGGTGATCCTACGGAAAGTGTGTTTTTCCTAGAAAGTCTAGGAAGCGATCTGGGCCATCCAATGGGTGTGTTTAATGGTTGAGATCATCTTGGTGACATTTTGGTAATATGTGTTTCTTAAAAATAGGATTATTTAATTAATCAGGGGTAGATATGTCATTTAGCTTGTTTTAAATATGGAAATAATTGTCATTCCATAACCACCCCACATTTCTTGCGGTTTTTTCTCTCTCTCTCTCTCCCTTTCTCTCTCTCTCTCTTCCTTCTATCCTTCATGAAGAAACACATCAAGAAAACACATCGTATTAATCTGCTTGCTAATCTGCTTCCTGTTAAACACAGCGTTAAGAAATCCTCCAGCATTACCAACATGGATGGTAAAACACAACGTATGAATCTGCTTGCTGTTAAAACACAACTGTATGAATCTGAATGCTAAAACACAACTGTATGAATCTGCTTGCTGTTAAAACACAACTGTATGAATTTGAATGCTAAAACACAACTGTATGAATCTGCTTGCTGTTAAAACACAACTGTATGAATCTGCTTGCTGTTAAAACATAACTGTATGAATCTGAATGCTAAAACACAACTGTATGAATCTGCTTGCTGTTAAAACACAACTGTATGAATCTGAATGCTAAAACACAACTGTATGAATCTGCTTGCTGTTAAAACACAACGTCAAGAACATTCTGGTGGTTTCCAGACATAATTAAAAATCGATACAGACCAGATAATAGTAAACAGAAAAAGAAGTGTCTTTGCCATATCCGCAATCAAGAATTGTGTTTGAAGCCATAACTATCTCTCACGTAAAAAATGATTTACGAATAAAGTTGATCAAGATTGTGAAAGAAACGAATGAGAATTTGATTGATATTTACATCTGGTAGTAATTCGCAAATCATGGAGAATCAGTTACTATAAAATCGTGCATAGTTAGTTAATGAGATATAAATTCCAAAATTAAAATAAAATGTCAAATTACACATTTACCCTTTTAGTTAAAATCATTCAATGCCACATGTCACATTCTGATTGCTTCCTAGACTTTCTAGGAAAATAAGGCTTTCTACCCAACTCCTACGCTATATATATATATAGGCCGGTTAACGTATAATACCTCTTATACTACATTATGTACGCGATGCCTACAGCCGTACGATCTTCAATCGATCAAACGCAGGCTAAACTAATTTATATGATCAAATTAATCATATTAATATATTCAAATCATACCGAAAAAGTTAAAACGTCATTGCGAGATCATAATCTCTGTAACTGACCGAAGATAGTTCAAAATCAAACCCTAAATCAGATTCAACAACCTGAGATTATTCTTCCCCAACCTCCCTTCGTTCCTTTTGGTGCGATTTCATCATACGATGATAAGAACTACTGATTTGGGACTTGTAAGGGACAAACGGAACAAGACTAACATCGATCGACCACAAAAACAGAATAAGATAAGCAGTTCAATTTATCAGCAAAATGTGAGTCTTTACTACCGAGGAAACTTGCCTTCAACCAATCAATCGTCAAAGATTGGTACAGCTTTCAGCATTGAAAAGCCAAAAGATTCTCCGAAAAGCTCATCAAGATATGATCCAGGTTATCATTCTTCCTTAACGACATCAAACGCAGTAGAACCTGATGAGATTCAATGCAACATTGCATTGAAACTGAAAAATTCTCCGACTATGAGTATCAATGCTGCTAAACAACAAATGAGTTTCTTACCATTGATTCTGGAGTCATATGAGAGTCTAGTGGCGGGGAGAATTGGAAACCCCGAAATGACAAAGGAAGACTATGACCAGATAGACCCGGAAGAAATGGAACTCATTGACATCAGATGGTGTTTAGCTAGTGGCATTAGGAGAGCGCAACGGTTTATGGAGATAATAGGCAGGCAGTGTCTTGAAGGTTTAAACACAAAGCTAGGGTTTGATAAGTCAAAGGTCACATGTTTTCGGTGTAAACAAAAAGGTCATTTCAAAAGAGAGTGTGTGAATTGGGAAGTGAACGATCACATCAATCCATTCCATGATGACTACTACAGGAAGGTAATTTATCATCAGAACAGTGAACAATCATCAAAGCCGATTCAAAAGCAGATTGGGGAAGGATAGTCAAGAGAAAAGAAACAGGCTTTGGTGACAATTCAAGATGATGAAGGGTTCAACTAGAACACATATCTTCTAAAAGAAAAGTTTGCTATGGTTGCTGAAGTGAAAGCAAAATCTATTGAAGAGAACACGTATAGATAAAGACGTTTTGCAGAGATCGGAATGGATGAAATGCAAGCAGCAGATGATTAAGCTAGAAGAATGGGTCGATGGGATAAGCAGAGAGAGTGTTACACGGATCATAAAGGTAATCCAGTTGTAGATTCAAGTAAGGTGGTTTACAATGATCTACTGCAGTCATTCCTCTTTCTGGAGAATATTACTCGAAGAAAGAAGCGGATAAAGATTACCTCTCAAAATCGGATAAGATAATCAGAGAAGTGACGACAACAAGCTTGAGGAAGAGAGATGAAGATAGAATGAAGAAAAATGTTGAAAAGATGGTGGATGAGTTGAAGAAAACTGCAGAGGAAGGCAGTGGAGAAAATGAACAGAAGGTTGATGATCAGAAGAAGAAAGCAGGTGAAGCTAGTGATGAAAGCCAGGAAAAGGCTGATGAGAAGCTGAAAAGGCCAGCAGAGGAAGCTGTTAATGGAAAACAGTAGGAGAAGGAAGACGATCAGAAGGAAACGGCAAAGGAAGCCACGGTGCCAAATCATACTAAGGTAATAACTCAAACCGAATCTTCTGAATCGTTAAATAAAATGGATAATAAAACTGATGAACAGTGCAAGAAATGTGTGGAAACATGCAGTGCTTGTACTGAAAAGGATGAAAAATTTAAAATCAGAGATATGGAATTCTCCAAAATTGAAAGAATTTTTAAAGATAAATGTAAAGAAATGTTTGAAAATAAAAAAGTTTTGAAAGAAAACGATGAAAAGTTGACACACAAATGTACGGTTCTTGAAAAGGAAAATGAAATTTTGAAACAAAAGTGTTCAGCAATAACTGAAGAATGTTTACAAAAAGAAAATGCGGTTCAAGAAATGAAAAAAGAATATGATTCAATAAAAATTGCATATCAAATTACAAAAGAATCATATGAAGCTGTGAAAAGCCAAATGAAACTTGTTCAATCTAGATTGTCACAATGTTCTGAAACGTCACAAATGCTTAAAAACCAGTATGAAATAAAACAACAAGTTGTAAATTCATATATTGAAGAGGTTGCTAAGCTTAAACATAAAATACCTGAGTTAGAACAAGATAATAACAAGTTACATAGTTATCACGCTTCATCGTATGTTCTTGAACGTATTTTCAACATAAAACCGGATGATAAAGATTCTGAAAGAAACAATAAAGGAATTGACTCAGAATATCATTAGGTTCCACCACTGTTTGAGAAAAAGTTCATATTCTATGATGACGAGAAGGTGGAAAAAGCTTTCAACATGGTTGATCAATTGCCAGAAAATATTAATGTAACCTATTCCAAATCTGATGATACTGGTGATTCAGAGGTGGTAGGTAAGGTCGTTGAAAGTGTTTTGAAAGATGATTCTACCAACACATATAAGTCCGAGTCACAAGATGAAGATGAAGAAAGTTTTCATAAAAATTATCTTAAAAAATCAAAATCTGAATACAATGTGAATGATGATTCAATAGGATTGGCATATACCATGATTGGATCAGACAAATTATTCTCAGATATTGAAGTTCCGATTCAAAATGTGATTCCGGATAAAATTGACAAAGTTTTTAAATTGGTAGAAATTAAAAAGTCTGAAATTGAAAAATTTGCTGGTAAGAGAAAGAAAACTTTTTATAACAAACCTGGTTACAAAAAGAAAAACATGAAGGCTGGGTTGGGTTATAAAAAGAAACAAATTCAAAAAAGGTTTGACAAGAGAAATCTTCAAAAAAAGACGAACTTTGTTCACGGAACAAGTTCTGAGGAAGAGAAAGAACTCAAATTTAGTCGACAGACTAATGCACAGTTCTTTGCTCAAAAGAAACAACAACAACAGGTCAAAGATGTTTCAAAGAAAACATGCTTTAAATGTCAACAAGTGGGACATGTTAGTCGTAAATGCCCACAAAATCTGAAGACTGTTGATTTTATCCAAGAGGAAAATAAATTTGATGGGATGAAACAGAAGTCAACCAAGTTCGAATCAAAACAAACCTGGAAGCCCAAAATATCCAAGGTTGAATCACAACAAACTTGGAAATCAATGACACCCAGATTTGAGACAAAACAAAGTTGGAAAACAACGACTGATTTGACAAAGCCAAACCAATTTTGGAAACAAGAGTTGATTTGTCAAAACAAAACATTCAAAATAATTCACGATTTTATCAAATGAATATTTTAAAAGGACAAATATAGGTAATCGAGAAACAGACTTCTGTGAGTGATAAAAGGAAAATCGATTCAACCAAGAAGGTTGAAAATAAGAACGAAAAAGTGTTTGTTAAAAATGACAAAGATTTTCCTAAGTTAAACAATTCATATTGTGTTACAATACCCAAGGTCAAATAGGCTTGGGTTGCATTATTCAAATTATTGAATTGTGTGTATGTGCAGGTGCTCCTAAAGACGGATAATTGTCAACCTGAAGAAGGGAGCAGCCTTGTCGCAACCCCCGATCCCTGATTCCCGGGAACGGGCAGACGCGATCTCAGAGTTTTTGGTGGTATCAGGTTATTTAATCTTGCAGCGGAATTTACATCAGGACCGTAGTTAGGAAATGATTATCAGAGTAAAACCACCTCATTTAATATTAATAATCACATGGGTAAAACCCAAGTTTCTTATTACAATACATTTATAGGGACAAACCCCATTTTATTGAATTTAAAACATCGTTTATTAGGTAACTTTTATAGCCACATTTTTCCCAAGCCTTCAGTGCTCTCCAGCTGGCTTTCATTAATTGACTGTTCACATTGTGTTACCTGTAACGCGTTTTAAAAACATTTGTCAGTCGGAAATAGTGGTGAGTGAATCCCAGTTTAATCAAGAAACATTTTGTCAATTAAAACAGTATTGAGAGCGATCACATTGTTTATTTCTACACAATTACTCATTCAGTATTTGCCACTCGACCGGATCTATGGCTATGGTCAAATTACCCATTGGCTAACTCGTTGTCCAATGGTAATGTACTGTCATTCCTGACTTACTACTACTCGTAGTAATAAATTTTGTATACAAAACCCCATAATACCGGCAGTAATTAAAGAACTACAAAGACTCAATCATCGCTTAATCACATTGTAAAACAATTAAGGTTTTGTAAAACATTCCAAAAAGATTATCAAAAAGAGGATAAACTCACATTGCTATCTTAGATTTCTCGTGAGGGTTTCCTGGATATAATCTATAATTTATATAAATGTACATTGGTTAGTACCATAACCCTTTGAAAATATTAATAATACCCTCCCCGAGACGGCATTCCAACAACTACGTCGGGCAGAACCACGACAGTTGTTATGGAACCCTAAATCAATCGGGCAGCGTAACTGTTACGAAACTAGGGTTATAATACTTACAACGGAGCAGAACCTTGCTAATTAGGGGGTATTATACTTGAAAATTATGCCTATTATCAGAGATTTCGAGATTGAGAATTGAGAATGAGCGACGGAAAACGAAAACTGATGCGTTCTATTTATATTGCTGAAATCTGGTTCCCAGGCGGCCCGCGTAAGATAAGGCGAAGCCTTACTTGGCCCGTGTCAAACCGAGGGTCAACGCATAGCTTGTCTGGATCACCACTAGGCTTGACACGATGACGACACGTGTCAGCTCAGGATGTATCCGTGTTTGATGAGCTCTTGCGGCCCGCGTCGATGTAAGCTTAAGCTTACGCGGCCCGCTTGAACTAAAGAAATCATCGGAGTCAGGTTCTAGCATTGATACCGCCCGCGTAAGCTTGAGGTGAGGTCCTACGCGGCCCGCCTCAGCTTAATATTTCTTGTTTTTATTTTATATTATATGTTATAACATATTTCGGGCTCGGTTTTCACATACGGGGTGTAACATAAGACATATTGAGACATTCTTAAATATATTAGAGTGTTAGAGATATTATAAGGGTGTCGGTTTTACCGAGGGTTGTTACATTCTCCCCACCTTGTTTAGAGCTCGTCCTCGAGATCTACTGAAATAAATACGGATATTTCTTTTTCATTTCTGCTTCAAGCTCCCATGTGTACTCAGGTCCTCTTTTGGAGTCCCACTTCACTTTGACTAGAACTAGTCTCTTATGCTTTAGATTCTTGACTTTCCTGTCTTCAATCTGTAGAGGTCTTTCTACAAACTTGAGTTGTTCATTTACCTCTATATCCTTAAGAGGTACTATCAGGGATTCATCAGCTAAACACTTTTTGAGATTAGATACATGAAACACAGCATGTATTCCTGCCATTTCCTCTGGCAGTTGTAGCTGATAGGCTACAGGTCCTATTCTTCTAATAATATCAAAAGGTCCAACATACCTGGGACTTAATTTTCCCCGTTTGATGAATCTTACCACTCCTTTCCAAGGAGAGACTTTTAACAATACTTTATCTCCTACTTGAAACTCCAATGGTTTGCGTCGGTTATCTGCATAGGTTTTCTGTCTATCACGTGCTGCTTTCAGTCGTTCCTTGACTTGAATAATTTTGTCAGTTGTTTTCTGCACTATCTCAGGTCCAGATAGTTGCTTTTCCCCAATTTCTGCCCAACAGACTAGGGTTCGACACTTTCGTCCATAAAGTGCTTCGAATGGTGCAGCATTGATACTTGTGTGATAACTATTTTTATAAGAAAATTCTATTAAAGGTAAGTGATCGTCCCAATTACCTCCAAAATCAATTACACAAGCTCTAAGCATGTCCTCCATTGTCTGAATTGTCCTTTCGCTTTGTCCATCCGTTTGTGGATGATAAGCCGTACTTAGCTTTAACTTGGTTCCCGTTGCCTTTTGGAAACTTGACCAAAAATGAGAGGTAAAGCGGCTATCTCTATCAGAAACAATTGATAAAGGAATGCCATGTAAAGAAACAATTTCATTTACATACAACTTAGATAATTGTTCCATACTAATTGTTTCCTTCATTGGTAGAAAATGAGCTGACTTATTTAGCCTATCTACAATCACCCAGATTGTATCATTACCTTTCCTTGTTTTGGGTAATTTAGTAACAAAATCCATCGTTATAAATTCCCATTTCCAAACTGGCATTTCTAATTGCTGTAACAAACCTGAGGGTTTCTGGTGTTCAGCTTTGACTTGTAAACATGTTAAACATTTAGAAACATAGGCTGCTATGTCCTTTTTCATTCCTATCCACCAGAAATTTTTTCTTAAATCCTGGTACATTTTATCACTTCCTGGATGCATCGTATATTTAGACTTATGGGCCTCTTCTAGTATACGATGACGTAAGTTTCCCAATTTAGGTATCCACATTCTCTTTTTATGGAATATCCAGATTCCATCGGTTCCTTGTTCCAATTCTTTTAGCATACCTTTTAATTTTTCAGAATCATCCTTGATTACTGATTCTTGTGCTTCTCTTATCTGATCATTTAAATCTACTTGCAGATTTAATTTAAGAGAACGTACCCTTTTTGGCTTTTCATGATACTTTCGGCTTAAAGCATCTGCCACTATATTTGCTTTTCCTTCATGATACTGGATATCACAATCATAATCACTAAGAAATTCCATCCAACGTCTTTGTCTCATATTCAACTCTTTCTGCCCGAAAACATACCTTAAACTTTTGTGATCAGTAAATATGGTAAAGTTACTACCATAAAGGTAATGTCTCCAAATTTTAAGAGCAAAAATTATAGCTCCTGATTCTAAATCATGGGTTGAATAATTCTCTTCATGATTCTTAAGTTGTCTAGATGCGTAAGCTATAACCTTTTGGCGTTGCATCAACACACATCCATAACCTAATCTTGAAGCATCACAATAGACTACGAAGTCTTCAGTTCCTTCTGGTAACGCTAGTATGGGTGTATGGGTTAATCTTTGCTTAAGGATTCTAAAGGCTTCTTCTTGTTTTACTCCCCATTCAAACTTAACAGATTTACAGGTTAGTTTAGTTAAGGGAATGGCTATTCTAGAAAAATCTTGAATAAATCTTCTATAATAACCGGCCAATCCTAAGAAACTTCTAACCTCGGTTGGTGACTCAGGGGTTTTCCATTTAGTAATTGCCTCAATCTTTGTTGGATCTACATGAATTCCTTCATGATTGACTAGGTGTCCAAGAAATTGTACCTGTTCTAACCAAAATTCGCATTTAGAAAACTTAGCATAAAGCTTTTCCTTTCTTAACAAACTTAAAAGTGCGTGCAAATGCTTTGCATGATCTTCTTTATTCTTAGAATAAATTAGAATATCATCTATGAAAACAATTATGAATTTATCCAAATATGGCTTACATATTCGGTTCATCATGTCCATAAATGCAGCTAGGGCATTGGTTAAACCAAATGGCAAGACAGTAAATTCATAATGGCCATACCTTGTTCTAAATGCGGTCTTAGGAATGTCCTCTTCCTGTACCTTTAATTGATGATATCCTGACCTTAAATCGATTTTAGAGAAAAATTGAGCTCCTTGTAGCTGATCAAACAGATCATTGATTCTCGGTAATGGGTACTGATTCTTAATCGTGACCTTGTTTAATTCACGGTAATCAATGCACATACGCATTGATCCGTCCTTCTTTTTAACGAAGAGTATCGGCGCTCCCCATGGCGACGAACTTGGTTGTATGAATCCTTTTTCTAAAAATTCGTCTAATTGTTTCTTTAATTCCTGCATTTCTGCAGGTGCCAAACGGTAAGGTGCTTTGGCAATCGGTGCTGTTCCTGGTATCAAATGGATTCCGAATTCAACTTCTCTATCCGGAGGTTGCCCTGACAATTCTTCTGGAAAGACATCTGAAAACTGAGATACTACATGAATATCTTTTAGTTCTTTTCCTTTAGTGTTAGTGATTATAGAAATCAAATACACTATAGAACCTTTTCTTATAGAACTTGTAGTTTTCATCACAGAAATAAACTTAGTGGACTTAGAGGATTTATCTCCTTTAATTGTGATCATTTTACCTTTTGGTGAATTTACTTGTATTGACTTTTGATCACATAAAATATTGGCTTTATTGGCTATTAACCAATCCATTCTTAAAACAACATCAAATCCTACCAGGTTCATGGGATAAAGATTTGCAATAAATTTCTGATTTAAAATTTCTATTCTTGCTCCCTGCAAGATTTCAGAAATTCTAACAGTTTTTCCGTTGGCTGTCTCTACTAAGCATTCTAGTGGTAGTTTAGTTAATGATTGATTTAAAATTTTGCAAAACGATGTATTAATAAAACTTTGGTTTGCACCAGAGTCGAATAATACTTTAGCAAAGACATCATTAACTAAAAACGTACCAGCTATGACATCTGGAATCATTTTGGCTTCTTCTGCAGTCAGAACAAATGCTCTAGCATTTTTAGTATTCTTGTTGTCTGTTGCTGGAGCTAAAGTTACAATACCCTGCTGTGATATGACCTTGTTCTCCGCAATTGTAACATACCCTGCTGTTAGCTTTCTTCCTGCAGTTTTCTTCCTTGTGTCCCGATATTTTGCAAAAGTTACAATATATGGAGCATCTTCCGGAATGCTTTCTTTTGCAATACCTATAGTAGGGTGCAGAGGTAGAACCTATATTTTTCCCACAGTTAGAATTTCCAGAACGAAATTCTTGGGTCAACTTCTGGGTTAGGTTCCTCCTTTGATCCTCTTCTCGGGTACGGACTAACTCATCAGTCAAGGTATTTGCTAGTTCTACAGCTTCTTCTATGGTTTGAGGTCTAGCTGCCTTGACTACGTGTCTTATCTCCCCAATTAATCCCCAAATATAACGGGAGATTAACACTGGTTCTGGTGAGGCAAGAGTTGGCACTATCCTAGCATATTCGAAGAATAACTTAGTGTACCCCTTGCTATCCACACCAGTCATCCTAAGGTTTAGGAATTTGTTTGCTATCTGTTCTTTTTCATTAGGAGGGCATAATTTCCTTTCTACCTTGTCCTTAAATTCTTCCCATTCCATATTATAGGTTCTATCATTTCCTCTTGATTGAAGGATAGTGTTCCACCATTCTAGTGCTGCATTCTTAAACAGATTAGAAGCAAACAATATTTTGTCTTCTTCAGCACATTTGCTTATCCTTAAGACTGCCTCAGTCTTTTCTATCCAGCGTAAGGTTGCAATGGCCCCTTCGTTGCCCGAGAATTCCATTGGTTTACAAGACCAAAATTCTTTATAAGAACAACCGTAAGGCACGGTTCTTCTTCTTTTGGGAATAGGCATTTGAAGTATAGGTCCATTGTTCACGCTGTGTTCTGGTTCACTTGGTCGCTTACTGCTATGTTTACTTTTATTATCAGCATCCTTAACAGTTTGAAGAATAAATGGCATTGCATCTATAATTCCCTGTGCTACTATGTGTTGGATAGCACTATTATCCACTTGATTGTTATTGTTATTGATGCTTGGATTCTCATTAACCACGTTAATGTTACTCTGGTTATCATTATTCAGATTTCCTTGATTTCCTTCGTCGGCCATCTGAATTTTAAACATTTACCCTATATTAATATCACAAATAATAGGTAATATAGTTAATCACATGACACGCAATTTAACCAAAACCGTCGATCATTGCGACTTGTACTCTATTTTCATATACTATGCGTCTATTACACACTAGTACAGAAATAAAGATTACAATACCAACAGAAAGAAAATTACACTAATAATAATATGCATCCTTACACACATATTTTATTTTATTTTTATTATATTTTATTATTATTACTACTACCATTCCTCCATTCTCACATTCATGGATATGGATTTATCCAAAAATCCATATTGCGCTCATCGTATTTCCATACGAGACGCTCTCCCACCTGACGAATTCTCTCACTCCTTTCTAAAATTTCCTCCCCGAAAGTCCTAAGTTCTTGAACGTTTTCTGCACTCATTGGGGGTGCAGGTTCTCGGACTGGGTTTGGAATCTGGGGTGCGGGTTCCTGATATGGGGGTGACAGTTCCTGAAATCGGTAAGGATCCTCTAAAATTTCCCTAATATATTCATCTTGGTAATAGGGATCTAAAGGGTCCATACCTGGGTAGGCTTCTATGTTCAGTATGGGTGGGTATTCCTGGATAGGGTAACGTTGCACAAAATCCCTATTATCGTCCCACCAGGGGTCGTAATTTGGATCTAGAGGGTTTGGTGCAGGTACCCTAGGGATTTCTTCTGGGTTAAAGTCATGCATCTCCACCTGGTTTTCTATCTCCATGGGTTGATCTGGGTTTTGTGGTTGTGGGGCTACTAGTTGTTCCAGACTCGGGTCAGCAGCAGTTGTGGCTAGGATATGAAAATTAGCTAGGCTTCTATTAAGCATATCCTGTGTATGGGCATCGGTTCTGCGTTTAGCAGCTGCTAGAACTCTTTGCTGTTGCAACTTTCGCATTCTCTTCCTACGAGCAAAAGCTTCCTTACTGAACCATCCTCGTTTCTTATTAGGGAATGGCTCTTCTGACTGAGCTCTAAAAGCAAACACTCCTTCTTCCTAATCAGCAGAATACCCAGAAAGGGCAGGCTGTGATGAGGTACCTTCACTCTTAGGTGATTCAGACAACAGACGATTCATGTCTGAGGGTCCTTGATCACTTATACTGTAAACTAACAAATAGTCAAATAACACATAACAAATAATTACAGTTATGCATGTATTTCCATAATTTATTTCCTAACACAAAATTTAGAATTTAAGTGTCAGCAGAACACTTCTTTGGCTCAGACCAGTGGCTAGGCTCTGATACCACCTTCTGTCGCAACCCCCGATCCCTGATTCTCAGGAACGGGCAGACGCGATCTCAGAGTTTTTGGTGGTATCAGTTTATTTAATCTTGCAGCGGAATTTACATCAGGACCGTAGTTAGGAAATGTTTATCAGAGTAAAACCACCTCATTTAATATTAATAATCACATGGGTAAAACCCAAGTTTCTTATTACAATACATTTATAGGGACAAACCCCATTTTATTGAATTTAAAACATCGTTTATTAGGTAACTTTTATAGCCACGTTTTTCCCAAGCCTTCAGTGCTCTCCAGCTGGCTTTCATTAATTGGCTGTTCACATTGTGTTACCTGTAACACGTTTTAAAAACATTTGTCAGTCAGAAATACTGGTGAGTGAATCCCAGTTTAATCAAGAAACATTTTATCAATTAAAACAGTATTGAGAGCGATCACATTGTTTATTTCTACACAATTACTCATTCAGTATTTGCCACTCGACCGGATCTATGGCTATGGTCAAATTACCCATTGGCTAACTCGTTGTCCAATGGTAATGTACTGTCATTCCTGACTTACTACTACTCGTAGTAATAAATTTTGTATACAAAACCCCATAATACCGGCAGTAATTGAAGAACTACAAAGACTCAATCACCGCTTAATCACATTGTAAAACAATTAAGGTTTTGTAAAACATTCCAAAAAGATTATCAAAAAGAGGATAAACTCACATTGCTATCTTAGATTTCTCGTGAGGGTTTCCTGGATATAATCTATAATTTATACAAATGTACATTGGTTAGTACCATAACCCTTTGAAAATATTAATAATACCCTCCCCGAGACGGCATTCCAACAACTACATCGGGCAGAACCACGACAGTTGTTACGGAACCCTAAATCAATCGGGCAGCGTAACTGTTACGAAACTAGGGTTATAATACTTACAACGGAGCAGAACCTCGCAAATTAGGGGGTATTATACTTGAAAATTATGCCTATTATCAGAGATTTCGAGATTGAGAATTGAGAATGAGCGACGGAAAATGAAAACTGATGCGTTCTATTTATATTGCTGAAATCTGGTTCCCAGGCGGCCCGCGTAAGATAAGGCGAAGCCTTACGCGGCCCGCGTCAAACCGAGGGTCAACGCATAGCTTGTCCGGATCACCACTAGGATTGACACGATGACGACACGTGTCAGCTCAGGATGTATCCGCGTTTGATGAGCTCTCGCGGCCCGCGTCGATGTAAGCTTATGCTTACGCGGCCCGCTTGAACTAAAGAAATCAGCGGAGTCAGGTTCTAGCATTGATACCGCCCGCGTAAGCTTGAGGTGAGGTCCTACGCGGCCCGCCTCAGCTTAATATTTCTTGTTTTTATTTTATATTATATGTTATAACATATTTCGGGCTCGGTTTTCACATACGGGGTGTAACATAAGACATATTGAGACATTCTTAAATATATTAGAGTGTTAGAGATATTATAAGGGTGTCGGTTTTACCGAGGGTTGTTACAAGCCTGGCATGGGAGGTGGCAGATCCCTGAGATTGAAAAACAGGGAGTGTTTGTTTGTCTTTGTATATAAATAAAACATAAATCAAAAACTCTAAAAAATAGAAAAATTTAAAAACCAAAAATATGTTTGTTTTTAAATTTGTTAAAAATCAAAAATTTGGAAAAAAGTGTTGATTGAATAAACATGATTAATTTCGCAAGTGGTTGAAAATGGTTTTAACATTGTTAAAAATCATTGTATTGTAAATCATGGGGGTGATTTGTACTAAACAGAGCATGTGATGCAGAAAATGGATGGCGAGATGAAGCTATCTACATCGGTTATCAAATTTTCCTTAAATGTTTTGGATTTTAGGGGGAGTAAAAATTTTGAAAATACAAAAACGTTTGAAAATTTGAAAAAGTCAAAAACATGAAAAACTTAAAAGAGTTTTTGTGTAAAAAGAGGAAATGATAGAACATCAGTAGACAATCACATCATGCTAAAGAAATAGAAAGTCAAATGTGATAAACGGTCTCACTGATGATATGCCAAGAGGTTTTTACACATTTAGTAGATTGATTTCGAGATATAAACCTAAATATCAATAACTTTCTTATCTCGTGGGGAATATCTCTCGGATATATGGACTTAGTACTCCAAAATTTCATTTGAGAGGTTTCCTGATTCTGAGATACTAGGTCTTTATACTTTTTGATATCTGGGGTATTATCCTTGGTCTTCTGATTTTGCATCAGCAATGGCCTAGACCTTGTATAATACTTTGCGTGCTTTAAAAGCTTTCCCTCCACATAAAAATTGAAAAATATCGAAAGATATAAATCAAGTGCAGTTGTAAAGAAGATTCTTAAGTGGAACACACCTAAAGTCGAGTGTTAGGAAACTTTATTTGTAAGTATTGAAGAAAATCCAATTCAGCTTGATCTATGAAGAAGATAAAGTCCTGAAGATCAAACAACAAGAAGAAACCAGATAGGACAACTGAAAAGAACAACATCTACTTCAAAGAATCAGAAGCTGATCAAGAACTAAAGAAGATTATCAGAAAAGGCCATTCTGATGGATCTGATGATAATTCTGATGAAATATCATCAGTTTCTAGCAAATCTGATCATCAGACTTTTTGATGATTTGTTCACCAGAATTTCTGATGAAGTGGTTATCATAAATTCTGATGAAACCCCACGTGTCTAAAATGAGTTCTACCCTGCCACAATAACCGAAGCAACTTGACATTATTGGATCTCATGATGACAAAGGCAACTTGATAATTGGATTCAATGAATATGTTAAGAAACTACTTTTTGCAGGATATATACATGAATAAACAAATGTTTATTCATGTATCCGGACTCTCTATAAATAGAAGGCTCATCAAGCAAGGAACAATGAGTTAAGCCAAGCATTCAATACATACAACAAAAACTCCATTGTTCTTTCACCTCAGAATTATACAAGTATTCGTTTGTAATAGATAATAACCTCACAATCACCTCACCTTGTAAACCATTTTGTTTCAAAGTGATATAAACTTGAAAATTCTATAGGTCTTGTTTCTTGAAAGTCTGATTTCTATTTCCGTACACTATTTTCATATTTGTTGAAATCACTTGCCATATTATGTGAAAAGAAGTTTTTAAGTCCAACTGGGACCAACATCGAGCCTTCATCTCTTTGACTGAATGGTAGTTCATACCTGAGCTCTCAAGGTCTCGCACTAACCCAGAGTACAGATAGCAATATAGTAAGTATACTCACCTGTAAGACTGAATCTGAGGAATTTTGATACGGGAGTATATTCTGAGGTAGGACACGCGAATAAGTTAAGTTCTTAAAATACTAAATCTCGTATCTCGGAACAATTGAAGTCTGTGTGAGAATTTAAGTGGACCAGTATACTGACAATCTAAGTGAATCGTTTAGAACTTAAAGTCTATAAAAGGTCAACGGTGCTAGTGATTTGTCACAAACTGATATGATCCTCTGACGCGAACTCAAACAAAAATATGTTTGTAAATATTTCTTTACTGTTTTTTATTAAAGAAAAATTACAAAAACATTTTGAGTGTGTTTTAGCATAAACTTTGAAAAATTCAAAAAGATTTTGTTCTACTTTATTTTCGACAACCGATGTCTGAAAGCGGAGTTTCAAAATCTAAGTATGTTATACATGTTTCTGAAAATAAACAAGTTCATTAATTTGAAACTTGAAGTTTTTAAAATGAAAAATTCAAAAACAGTTTGTGAAATCTCCAAGGTCATTAATTTGGACTTGGATGATTAACTGAGAGGGTTTAGGATTCTTTCATTGTCAAATTTATAGAGTTATTTGATAGGGGGGGGGGGGGAGGGCCAGTATGAAATCCTGTAGTTTTAAATCTATCAAAAGGTTTTCATAGAGCCAGGTTTCAAAACTGAGATATAATAAACTTTAACTGTTAAATATTTTTGTTTAGAGCCAGACTCACGATCTTGGACCTAAATTGTCAAAAATCTTTACAAGTGGTTTGAAATTGTTAGATTTTCAGATGATAAGCCAGATTACGATCCTGATAGCTGAGGCTAAGGGGGAGTCTGAAGACAGGCTCAAAGCAAGGGGGAGCTTGTAGTGGTAGAACCAGGTGTTGATACTGAAAAGCTGGAAGCTTAAAGAAAGGGGGAGCCTGGAGATAGAGTCAGATGAAAGGAGGAGCTGAGGAGTCAGAACGCAGATCCACAGTGAGTCTGTTAAAGCAGTAAGGAGTCTATGGTGCTGAAACTGTTAAAGCTTCTTAAAGACTCAGATAAAGAGAGAAGATAGAAAGCTACAAGATTGACTGCAGCAATATCCAAGGGGGAGTCTGTGAGTGAAGTATGTTTATCGCTTCCGTCAATCACGTATCATAGCTGGAAAATGTTCAAGACATGGTTTAGAATTGTTATTTCATGTTAAATAATATCCTATCGTGATTTGGAAGTCCATCCTCACGAATGGACATGATGGTTTGTGAGGATGGACATACACTATATATAGTGCTTTAGACTTGAACATTTAGAACTTCTGCCAACTTAAAGGCTATCTATTTCAAGGTATTGTACACTGTCATCATCATCAATAGAAAAAGTATTGAATTAAGTTCTTGTGTCTGATCCACTCATGTACACGGATTCCGCATGTGATACGTGATCCACGCAGTCATCGAAAGTACGAATTCAATCCGGACACGAATCCACATCAACACGCTTTCGTACTTAACTTATGCAAGCGTGTTAAAACATTTTGGTCAATACATAATGAAAGTTTAGTTGTTAAATTATCCGAGACTTGTGTTTTATAACTTTTGTAAATATTGGATGTTTCATAACTAGACTAAATGGTTAATTTGTATGTAAAAGCAAGACGTTATAGTATTGTATAAAAGTGTCAAATTTAGTCGTAATTTTTGGTGCCTAAACACTTGGTTTTGACCGCATTAAAGAATGGGCGCTACATATATGAATAAAGTAAACTCTAGTTAATGGTTAAATACTTGTTTATTATCTCCACAATACATGATATGGTTTCAATTCATTTTTTATTCTTTGATTAGTTTAATATTTGTGAATTAATTCTTTTCATATTAGTTCAAGAGATATTAATAATTTATTAGATATTAGATTTAGATATTAATAATATTATTAAAAATCCAATGACCTCTAGCTCAACTGGTAGGAGGATTTGAGTTCTTCTGTAAAGACTCAAGTTCGATTCTCATTTGGTGCAAAAAAGAGTGAGACACTAGTGGCAACGATAGGAGACCCAGGGAAACCTGAGTTCGATCCTTGAGCCAAACGGGTTTTACCAGTAATTTCACCGTCGTGTCTACGGGCGGGTGGGTTACCGGGTTTTCCCAGGAAGTGGTGGTGGACGACTCGCGTTACTCTCGGAGTACTCTGTTTGTCCAGTGGGTGCCCCAAGAGTACTCGGGATTGATCTGTTAGCCGTTCAAAAAAATATTATTAAAAGATTAAAGGAAAAAATGCCATATGGCATTAATTAAAATTATTTATTAATCTTAGATAAAGATAATGATAAAGATAAGTGATATCTATATATTAGTTATTAATATTAAATATTAAAAGAAATATATTAGACAAATCTATACTATATTATAATGCATGAGAGATGGGTATTTAAGATAGCAAAAAAATAAGAACTTTTTCCCTCTTAATTTATAAATACACCCCTAAAATGAGGGCAAATTGGTCTTTTAAATAATAATTACATTTTAGTCCTCATCTTATTACACTTAAATCTCTAAGTTTTAACATAATTATTGGTAATTATGTAACACCCCGAAAACGGGTTTGGTAATCAAACCACGTTAATACTAAAAGACGGGTAAAGTAACGTTAGTGGTAAAATTAATCCGGTGAATATTAAGATTTAAATAAATAAACCTAATATTGAATAAAAGTTAAATGAAAGCTTTTGAAAATAAATTTATAAAAGGCCCCTGTTAACGAGACTTAAAACAAAACGAGTTGTAACCTCCCCGAACCCACTAAGTTAACTAGGAATGTTTGTCACACCCCCAAAATACCACTTGCGGAAAACACCGCGGCGTGTGACGTACCAGGATCTTAGCCACCAATCGCATTGAACTCATAATATATTTGAATAAAGCTTTCATTCATTAACATAAAGTATTACAAAACGTTACATATAATTCATTATACACAGCGGAAGCATAACCCATTTGTTAAGTGTTTCATAAACCATGTGTACATAAACCATTAAGCTTGTATTGAACCTCCATGTATATTGACCCATGACCACTCCGGCATCCCAGACAGCAAGTCCCAATGATATAAACCTAGAGACCTGCAAGCATGCAGACAAGTGTGTCAGACGACGCTGGTGAGTTCAAAGTTTTGTTAACGTGTTTAGATACCAGTTACCAGATTAAAACGTTTCATAGATTTGATGTTGTAATAACTCGTTTACCGCTGATGGCTTAAAGTTGTTTTGCCCAAACCCCATTGCCTCTATCAAAGCAATGGTCAAGACTGGGATCATTAGTTCACTCCCGACCTCCCCGGTGCGGTGTGAGCTTGCCAAACCTAAATAGCGCTATTAACTAATACCCCGTTGCCTCCCTGGCAACAATCGGTAGATGGGACTTAGGTGATAGATATGCGAGTATTAACAAACATCCCAATAACCCAGCATTCCTCCCCGGAACATTTACCAGATGTCCCTCCCCGGGACGCATGCTTGGAAAAAGAGCAGTGAACTCACCTTAGATTGCTCGGTATGATTAGTTACTTGTTCACACATAATCAGTCAATGCCTATGATGTTCATGTACACGGAATCAGTTTACGTTCACGTTGTTCACGTATGTTCATAGTGTGTAATCGTAACAAGGATTATCGAACAACAGATAACAATCATTCATAACAGATAGGTTCACTAGTCACATACATGTTTCATGATAGTGCTTAATAGTTAAGTGAGGTATCCATCACAAGCAAGTCATGTTTCCTCGTTCATAATTAACATCGTTAACAAGCAGACAATAATCATTCAACAACAAAATTAACTTCACAACTAAATGCACAAGGAATATGTAAGCAATGGCCGACAAGGGTTAATGTGTGCAATAGAGTTTTACATGCAACCTTGATAAACTCTAAAGATATATGATTGGGCCGCTCATTACGTTGTCACATGGGCCGATCATTACCTTCACATGCAATAACAGTATATTACCAATACTTATTAACCTATACATCACCACAATCCACTATTCTAACGACAACTATACATGGCGAAATACCCATGTTTCGTTGGGGCCCATATGTGATGAAACTCTCATGTTTCGTCGAAGCCAACTTGTGACGAAACATCAATGTTTCGTCATGACCGGTTTGTGATGAAATACCACTAAGTTTCGTCGAGGAACAGTTATCATCTACATCGTGTAAACCCTAACCACGTTCTACAGCCGATAACAGTTCATCAATTTCCCTACAGATCTAACAATAGATTAAACAACGATTATGCATTCTAATTACGGACAATCATTACTCCTGAATGTAACAGTTTCTAGTTAACACACCTACAATTATAATCAAACAGTGACCATTAAAATACACAACCCTAATCAATATTCAAGTAGTTAACATCATCATCATTTCATTTGGATTTTCATGTATCATCTAATAGCTATAATCACATGTTCTGTTCACAATGATCAGCAATAATTTATGTATGAACAACCTAGACCATCGACATTAAGATCGAGTCATGAAATCAGATTCATCAACATGTATTATCACATCATTCATTGCAATCCATAACAATTCCGCATCATACTAAACCCGAGATCGGCACAACGAATCATACAAATCACACATGATCAAGAACAAAATATAAATAGACTAACCAAGGGGATTCGAATTAAACACAAGGACGAAGGAGAGATGATGTTTCGAGAAGGGTTCACAACCGTCGCCACCAAAGGAGGAGGTGAGGGATCGCCGTTCAAGCAGAGGGAGTTAGGGTTTGCCATTGTTTGAGAAAATACCCGTTCTGTACGTTCACACCACAAATACGCGTATAAGAGGAGAATGGATAGGCTCAGAGGAACTGGGCCGGAAGGCCACACTTGGCGACGAAACATCCTAGACGAAAGATCATGTTTCGTCGAGCAATAGGGTGGCGAAAGATCTGAGTTTCATCGAGTTGGGTGGTGAGGAGGGGTTAGTTTATAAGTTTTCACTTAATTACCCAAACCTAATAATTCTTAATTTGATCAATAGCACATCTTAACTTATTCGATCGGTGATCTGTCAATTGTGTCAGGCTTTATTAAATTCCAACAGGTAATCACGTGATTCTATTAGTTAGTGGCCTAATGAGTGTTTAGTGTTGACAGATATTCTCGTGGCCCATTTAATTGTGTTGTTTGTCAACTTAATAATAATAACTGAACAAGATATCGGCCCAATTAAAATGAACCAATAATCAATGTTGTCGGCTAAGATTGTTACGTGATATATCAGTATCTCATCCTCAATATTCAGCGGCCCATGTGATTCTTTAATTGATTTAGTTGTCAGCCCACTACTATTAACGGTCTAATAGGAAATAAGCAATACAAAAGTTGTCAGCCACTTATAAAAGTTGAATTGGCCCATTTATTCACAAACAACACTATATCATGACAGTTCAACATTTTATCAAATATGCATCAACAGTTAATCAAATATGCATCAATTACAACACAAATAATTATGAGAAGGTAGTGTGAAACAAGTAATGTGTCGAGGAAGGACCTTGAAAACTCGGGTTGTCACATCATCCCCAACTTGAAAGAAATTTCGTCCCAAAATTGGACAAGTAATCCAAAAACAGCAAGGTGTTAGATCAGGATGACTGTGGATTTTCCAGGTGCCACATCATCCCCAACTTGAAAGGGAATTTCGTCCTGAAATTCCTCGATGATGTCAAGAGTTGATTCAACCATTTGCACAACTGGAGATATTAGAGCTCCCTTTTGATTATTACGCTCCCACAAGGACTTCGGTCCACGTACTGAGTTCTAACCAACTCTTACGACCGGAATTTGGCTATGTCAACTAACCTTAACTTCTTGGTCCATGTTTTCAATAGATTCCCTGACAAATACAACTGATCAGTTAACCTTAGACTCTGGTAAAGGTATCACAAGTGTTTCATCGGACAAACACTACCTTAGATTCTAGGCATAATATCATCGCGAACGTTATCCAAATTCGTCGGTTAACTCGAGTTTGTGAGTCATGTCACCGATTTGTTCCAGATATCCAAATGTCCCAGCGTACCGCAAGCTAAGCTTGCCACATTTCCCATAGTGTACCGCACCCTCCCAGGGTGAGGCTTTCGATTATGATACGTTCGCTCACAGCGAACTCCCAGTGTTTCCTAAGCTTATTAGCTTCCCTGACGGTCACGTGTTGTCGCCAAACGATTTCCAATCTAAACAATCTTCCCAAGTGGTTCGAGTATAAATCCTGGATCTGCGATTACGTTGTCAACTACCTTAATCCAACAAGGAGATTGGTTTCACTGTCCATGCAATGCCTCAAACAGAGCTGCCTGAATACTAGAATGGTGACTGCTACGGTAGAACTCAACTGACGTGTGCGTATATATACATAATATTGCAATGAAATTACACACGATTTGGTTTTAAATTTATAAAAGTGATTATTACTTTTACATCAAAACACACACGAAAGTGGCAAGTGTACCCCGTCATATATGTAGTAAAGTATAGGTAAGAACCAAGTATCGATCCAAGGAAATGGGCGGAGAAATAATACTAGACCTTTGTCACTAAATTACCGGTAAAAAGATAAGTTTGTGATTTTAATTAAACTAAAGTAAGCGTAAACAAATACATAATAAAAACATAATAGATAATAGATAAAAAGCCTTGCTAAATACACAACCACGGCATGTCAACTAAGTTAGTTTTGGCACTAGAAGCATTCGGTCAATATTCCAATTTAAGACAATTAGTATCCCTTTCGGGAATCCTAACATGACAATCATTCGGAAAGCTAAAACGATAAACACACTTTAACCACCTAAAATTGTTCTTTAACGTGCAATTGATAAATGTCTATGAAAATCTCTTAAAAATAAGTTAGTCAGCCGTTAGGATTGTTCTAACCTCACTTAAACAAGGAAAGCGACACCGATAAACACAATGCAACCACCGAGATAAGCATAAACTAGATTAAATCACAACCGAGTTCATTTTACAAATCTTACACAATAATTCACTAAGATAGCAATTTTGGCCTAAACTACTAACTAAGCTAACAAATCATGGCAAGAATTTATAACGACACCATCTAACCCGTTAAGGTCCTTACGTGACGGCAAGCTCTCTTGATTAACAATAATTACATTTTATTAAATCACTAACCATTTCTAGTATCATGATGCACACATTTAAACCAAGCTAATCTAGTTAACCAAGTTCAAAGTTTACTAATACAAGATTAATTAAGCTTCATTATTTAACTATCTTAACTAACCAAGCACCAATCATCCAACATAATTACTTATAATCAAGAAATCAATATCAATAACAAGGTTGCAAACTAATCATCAAAGATAATCATAGAAAATACTTCAAGTGTCATTACAAACAAAGTTTAACAAACTAATGGTTATAATCTAGCAAGGGATTGTTGTGTTTTTGCCCAAAGGCTACAATAATACATAAATCATAATCTAAGTACTTGAAAGATTAACAAAAATATGGAAAGATTAGAAAATCAAACCATAAACAAGTACTAGACTAAGGATCCGGGTAGTAATCGAGCTAAACGGGACAATGTGGCTTGATTCCGGGTGAAAGCTAATGCCTCCGGAGCCTGAAAATCGCCTGTGAAGCTCTCCAAAAATCCAGAATATCGAGCAGAATGTTTTCTGCAAGTTTTTATACTTTTTGCTGTTGCACGGTCGTTCTCCAAATGGCACGACCGTGCACTTTATTCAATTATTGGGGATGGGTCACCATACTGCATACGTCATCAGATCGTTGACCAGATTTGAAAAGGCACGACCGTTCTTCGTGTGGAACGGTCGTTCAGTTCCGGGTCATTTGTTGCACGCCGAGTCGCACCGATCGTTCAGTTCCGGGACTCTGTTGGTTCATCGGAATTGCACGGTCGTTCCACAGATGGAACGTCCGTTCTTCACCGAGCCGCCTTATTTCCTAGAACGATCAGTCGCACCTCTCGTTCACTTCCGGGTTGATCACCTTTGTCGGAGATGCACGACCGTGCATCAGGTGGAACGGTCGTTCCACAGGCCCAGATCAGAATCCTTAACAGAATGTCCGCAGCTTCGTCGTTTTGTCTGGAAAGTCCTCGTTTTTGCTATCATCTTGTCTGGAATGCAGTTTTAGGCCTGTAAACACAAATGTAGATAAATAAGTATCCGAATGACGGTTTTACGGCAAAAAACGCATAAAATAGGGGTAAAACGGGGGACTAAAATATGTGTAAATTAACGAATATCATCAACCAAAGGTAGATGTCCTTCTAACTCTTACTAAATTCAATCACTCACATGCTCGCAGCACGCCTTCGAGTGTCTGGATGGTTCGTTTACTTTGACCGTTTGTCCAATGCTCATGCCTAGACGTGAGCCAAGGGTGTTGTGTGTTGTCCGTCATAAATCAAACATAGATCAAAATCAGAGGTATCAGGAGTTGGCTCCTCGTGCCTAAAAGCCGCCTCTCTCAGAGGAAGATCCACAGCTGTGAAGACTCGTCAGTTTCCTTGGTTGCGAGAAAGTGTGCTGGTTACGTGGGACAATTATCGATCACCCAGGTGATATTGTTTCCGTTTCGAGTTGTAGGTAGACTAGCGACAAAATCCATGGTAGTCTGTTCTCATTTTCCATATGGGCATTGTCGGTTGCTGATACTCCACCTTGACGTTCCCATAAGTCAAACATTATTCACATACCTCGTTGGGTGGGCCTTCATGCCCGATCACCAGTACAAGATTTATAGATCTAAATATCCAGACGACTAGAGTATTGAGGCCGGTGTGTTTTGCTCAACACGAGTTCCCTACAGCTGCCGTATAATGAGATCCACATTCGTTCCATGGGGTAGCAAATATCGTCCGACCTTTCAAAGGTTGCTTCTCCATGCCCCGCATGGGTTTAATTTGAAAATTCTCTTCCTTCAATTCTCCAGCTTGGACAAAGCGAGTCTGGTCAGGTGGGTTAGAGTCGATAGTGAGTTGCAAAGCTCATGCACGTTCAGGTTTTTCCATAGCCAAAATCATTCAAAAGTTCCATTCAGTGATGACATCACATGTTTAGCTCTTTCGAAACAAGGGTACACGGGAGGCCCCTGTGATCGGTCTAAGTAGTGCATTCGGTACCGTCCAAGTAATGCCTCCAACTTAAATCCAAAGGCCACGGTTTCCACCACAGGTTGTGTGTCGTGCAGTTCCTCTTTGTAACTCCGTTACGTAAGTCAGCACTCTCTCATGTCGCATCGGTGTGTAACTGGGACTCTGATTCGAACCCCTAAGGTATATCACTAGATCACCTGCACCCTCGGGTAAAGACGATGCACAGTTCATTGCAGAGTTGGAATTTGAAAGCTGAAAAGACGTCTTCCTGTTTTGTTTTCCATGAACACAACACCCTGCTGTGCTAAAGAGATTTAAGCAGCGCGATCTTCGAAAATTCCTGTGATGAATCTGCGATAGTATCCAGTGAGGCCAAGAAATTGTTGTATCCTTGAAGGGATCTTTGGTGTCGATCAGTTTCTAACAAAATGGATCCTAGCGAGATCCGCGTGTATTCCCACTTAGTTGTTTATATGACCAAAAATGTACCTCTCGAAACCAGAAATTACGTTTAACAAGACTTCGCGTGGAGTGGCTCCTCCCTCAGGAGCTCTAGAATAGGATACATATGCCGCCCCATGTTATTCCTTTCTCCTGGTAATGATTTCAAACGTCATCAACACACGGTCGATTCATGTGGTCCATAAAGCTGCTGGTGTGTTGATTAACCCACAGGTCATGGTATACAAAGTCGCAATGGCCACATTGCGTTCGATATGCCGTTCTAGGAACATTCTCCCCTTGGACTTCCATCTGAGGATAGTTCGTTCATTAGTCAATCCTCGACTGGGGCCTGACCCTCGCATCTGGCCAGCAGGTTGTCAATCCTCGAATTAAACACAAGGACGAAGGAGAGATGATGTTTCGATGAGGGTTCAGAACCGTCGCCACCAAAGGATGAGGAGATGGATCGCCGTTCAAGCAGAGGGAGTTAGGGTTTGCCATTGTTTGAGAAAATACCCGTTCTGTACGTTCACACCACAAATGCGCGCATAAGAGGAGAATGGTTAGGCTCAGAGGAAGTGGGCCGGAAGGCCACACTTGGCGACGAAACATCCTAGACGAAAGATCATGTTTCGTCAAGCAATAGGGTGGCGAAACACCTAGATGGCGAAAGATCTGAGTTTCGTTGAGTTGGGTGGTGAGGAGGGGTTATTTCATAAGTTTTCACTTAATTACCCAAACCTAATAATTCTTAATTTCATCAATAGCACATCTTAACTTATTCGATTGGCGATTTGTCAATTGTGTCGGGCTTTATTAAATTCCAACAGGTAATCACGTGATTCTATTAGTTATTGGCCTAATGAGTGTTTAGTGTTGACAGATATTCTCGTGGCCCATTTAATTGTGTTGTTTGTCAACTTAATAATAATAACTGAACAAGATATCGGCCCAATTAAAATGAACCAATAATCAATGTTGTCGGCTAAGATTGTCACGTGATAGATCAGTATCTCATCCTCAATATTCAGCGGCCCATGTGATTCTTTAATTGATTTAGTTGTCAGCCCACTACTATTAACGGTCCAATAGGAAATAAGCAATACAAAAGTTGTCAGCCACTTATAAAAGTTGAATCGGCCCATTTATTCACAAACAACACTATATCATGACAGTTCAACAGTTTATCAAATATGCATCAACAGTTAATCAAATATGCATCAATTACAACACAAACAATTATGAGAAGGTAGTGTGAAACAAGTAACGTGTCGAGGAAGGACCTTGAAAACTCGGGTTGTCACAATGTTTAACCTAGTTAATTAGAGGGCATATTATTGGAATTAAGTGGGTGGTGGCCTCCTTAATAAATAAACCAAACATGAGAGGGCCAAAATGTTATAACTTGAAAGTAGTATAATAAAAATAAAACAACAAAAATCAAACACACAGTGTGTGTGTGTTCTGGACTTCTGTTTGACCAGAAGGAGCTCCTCAGGAGCTTAAACCCTAATTCCAACAAAATCATCAAATTGAAGGGCCAAATGATGCTCAAATTCACAATTGAACGTGAATTAACGATCACCCAAGCTAGGGGATCTTAAGGTATGTAAAATTTTGATGAATTGTGAAGTTGAGAAATTTGAAGAAACATCATAATCGCGAATTATGTATGAATTATAGAAGCTATGGCTGAATTAGTGATGTATACTTGCTTAGGAACAAAACCCCAAGTGAAAATTATACATATGATGCTATGAATTGAATGTTTGGATGATTTACCACACTAGGATAAGTGGGTTTTAATCATATGATGAAATTGATGATATAATTGTGTTTAGAATCATCATACATGATAGTAATAAAGAAATACTTGAACAAATTGTGTGTTTGAGTACATGATCATACTTGCTATGAAATGGGTTTAGTATGATAAAAATGAAAATGATGATATATTCATGTTAAAAGGATGTTCGATATCATCATGTATTAATTGAATGAATTACGATTACAAGAACTTAGTTAATAAGTGGTTAAAGCGGTAGCATAAGAATGATGCTTACTGGATAATTGACCAAGTAATTAAACGAGTAGTTGAACTACATCGTGTAATTATTTACATTAATAGGCAGTTGACTTTAAAAAGTCCAACTGACCATTAATATGATCGAATGATAATTTTGACTTAAAAATCGTAGGATGGAATAGTCATGAATGATTATGACTAATCTAACCATCTTACGAATTACAATGATAGTTTGACGCTTAACAAGCTAGGTGGAAGCTTGGGAAGGAAGTGGGTCAAACAAATCAAGTATGAAGGAAGAAGCATAATTTGGAGGCAAGGTAAGTAAAGCTTACACCTTTTATTGAATACCTATTTGTTTTATAGTTTATGAATAATATAAAGTCATGTTTAAATTATGATGTTCTGACGCGACATGATACGGGTCGGAACAAGAAACAATAATAATAAACCATGTTAAATGGTTAAAAAGGAATAATACGATTATTCAGTCATGCAATAACTAATAAATAATGAGTTTTGAAGGGTTAGCTTATAGTGTAAACCAAAATAAATAATAAGGGTAAAACGGTAATTCGGTCACGCGTTGACGATAACCGTTAGTGCTTGAAAGACACCTTATGGCATAAGCCATGATGGGTCAAAAAGAAATTAAGAAATAAATTATAAGTAATATGAACGTACGGTGTAAACCTGAGCGAGTCATGTAGATAAGATGGTAATAAATATCATCTCCCAAAGATAAACGGTCATTTAGACCAAACGGGTCAAAAGGTGAAAATATCACCCTTTGACAATATTGACTAATGATTATATGTCGAGTTATAATAATTACAGGAATAAATAGCGTGTGGAATATGCGTTGCTATTAACTAGCAACTTAATTGAGGAAATACTAAAACGGGTCAATATGTTGATCCGAGCCAGGTATGTATAATAGATCAACTCATCATTTAGAACTTGACGTTCTAGGAGAGTTAGAAAAAGTCGAAAATGAACATTTGGTTACCTTAATAGGGAAACCCAATGATTTAAATAATAATCATTATGTTTTATGAAACATAATGATTCTTAAACAATATGATACCTAAAAGGTGGGAAATTGGTTAAACATGCCTTTAAAAATTCTTCATCGTAAAAGAAAGACTAAAGTTGACCAAAATACCCTTGATCGATAAATCAAGCAAACGGCCCTTATGGGTTGCTGAAGGGGTAAGGTCCCAAAAACCTCATGATAAGTGCTTGGAACCATACCACTACCTCGTCTTTCAGCTCTTTTTACCTTGCGCGACCGCGCACTGGTCTTACAAAGAAGAGCTCGAAATACCGACAACAGTCAACATTTGCGCGCCAAAAGGAAATCATAAATCCTTGCGCTTTCTTCCATGAGTAAAGGATGAAATTCCTAAACACCTCCGCTTAATATCCAGACTTGAATATTATTGCCCAGACTTGGGATTTATTAATTCAGCTGATTCCACACGATAAGGAGTCACACCAGATTACAGCAGTAATCTTCTAAAAAGAATTCAATCGTGCACCACTAAGACGGTTATAACCGTCTGGACACGTGTCGTCACCTCAGGCATCCCTGAGATCACAACGACAGCATGTAATTGGAGAGTAATCTCCACTTGATCACTATGACACGTGGCATATCCCCAGCCATTGATCTAAACCACGATCCGTGTGCACTCACGTCGGATCAAGAAGTTTGACGGAAGGAAATGTAACCGCTTACGGGGTTAGCATCTTCCATCAACTTTTCACTAACGGGTTTTCCCACCCAAAGACTCCCGGTTATAAATAGGAGAAACAACTCAGGTATGAATTCAAGTTACACACACACTTCTACAATACATCTTCTTCTTCATAACCCATACTTTTTCTCACACCGGAGTCGGGTCAAGGAGAGAACCCCTTTCTCCCCTTGGCGAGGCTAACGGTGCTTCTTTTTTGCAGAGTTCACCGGAGAAGGAGATCAATTGTAATCGAATCAGATGAGAGAGAGAGCAAACCCCTTTATGCAGATCCAAACCCCCTAGATATTCCGATCCCGGTCGTTTATCTAGTGTTTCTTCATTGGCGCCCACCGTTTCTTCTGTCTTATCAGTTTTCATCTCGTTTCGATTCAGTTCTTTTCATTCTCTGTTTTCACTTGGCAGAGGATTCCTCATCTCACCCGTCAGGTCCTCGATCTGAATTCAAGGGTTCTACAGCCCAGAATACCCAGATCGACGGAATAATGGGAACTCACAAACATAACAGTCATACAGACGGAAAGAATCCTTTAGATCAGCTCACTAAGAGGACTCCAGAATACTGGTTTGACAGATGCCAGCTTGCTTTAAACCAAATTTTCACACAAATTTACAGATCTGAGTCCCCAAATATCAGATCTGACGCTCTCAAAGGAAACAAGGGTGAAATCAATACTGCAGTATTAGACCCACAGACACCTTGTCAGTGGGACATCCAATCTGACAGTAACGTTGAGAAAATTCGACAATCAAGAGGTATCAACCATCAGAAAACCAAACAAATAAACATGGTTCAAGGACGTCCGTCACGAAGGCCAAACAAACGAAACCATGATCAACATTGGAGGGAATAACAGGTTGTGTTTCCTGTTGTCCCTGGAGGCCCTCAGGAAGAGCGACCAGTAATTATTACTGGCATCTTCGGTCATTACCGAACGGACTATATGTTTATAGATCCGGGTAGCTCGATGGATATCATATACGAGCAATGTTTCAAACAGCTTGATCCAGAAGACAAAGCACGTCTAGAACCGGTTGATTTCCCTCTCACCGGATTTTGTAATGAAGTTGTATTCCCGTTAGGGAAAATAGTATTTCCCGTGACCCTATCTGATGGGGAACATTCACACACAGTGACGGTAAACTTTATGGTCATGCCAGCAACATCACGCCATGATGTTTTGCTCGGAAGAAGGTCGCAAAGGGAATTCAGCATGATCACTTCCATTCCACATGCTGCATGCGGATTCCCAACAGAAACCGGAGTCGCAATTTTATACTCAAGCAAAGAGGTCATGTACGTGGATGACGAGCCACCAATGAAGGTGGCCAAACTCTCAACATCAAACGAACCGGAGAAATGGATTCTGAACAACGAATATCCAGAGCAGACCATCCTGCTAGGACACGCCATTTCACCGGCAACGCGAATACAATTAAAAGAATTACTGTGTAACAATAAAGACATATTCGCTCGATGCCCAACAGACATGACTGGGGTTCCGCGCGACATAGCACAACATTGCCTGAACATCTGACCATCAGTAGAACCTGTTGCTTAGGGGAGGCGCAGCTTTAGTGAAGAAAAAGCGAAAGCCATGGACGAGCAAGTAACAGAGCTACTTAATGCGGGAATCTTGCGCGAAGTTAAATACCATACATGGGTTGCCAATCCAGTAATGGTACAGAAACACAGTGGCGGATGGAGAATGTGCGTCGACTTCAAAGACTTGAATAAAGCATGCCCCAAAGACTGCTATGCGCTTCCTGAGATAGACAAGAAAGTCGACTCTCTAGCATCATTTCGATGGAAGTGTTTTCTTGACTGTTACAAAGGTTATCATCAGGTCCAGATGAAAGAAGAAGACGAAGACAAAACTGCATTCCGTACAGATAAAGGCATCTTTTGCTACACCAAAATGCCCTTCGGCCTGCGCAACGCAGGCGCAACATACCAACGACTAATGGACACAGTCTTCAGAGGAGACATTGGTAAAACAGTCGAGGTATACATGGACGACCTTGTCATCATGAGTCATGAGGAAGAAACAATGTTGGCAAACATTCAGCGCACATTCGACTCATTGCGCAGTGTAAACTTAAAGCTCAACCCAACAAAATGCTCCTTCGGGATGGAAGAAGGGAAGTTTATGGGTTTCATAGTAACACGAGATGGGTTTAAAGTAAATCCAGAAAAGGTGCAGGCCATCCAGCTAATGCCATCACCTGCAACAATAAAAGAAATGCAAAGACTCGCCGGATGCTTAGCAGCCTTGAACGGATTCTTGGCCAATCATGCGGCAAAATCTTATCCATTCATCAGTACACTGCGGAACTGCGCCAAGAAAACCCACTTCCAGTGGACACCCGAAGCAGAAACAGCCTTCAAGCAAATGAAGGAATGCCTAATTCAGTTGCCAATGCTAACGGCACCACGAGAAAAGGAACCACTGATCTTATATTTGTCTGCTGCGGAAGTAGCAGTTGGTGCAGTATTAATGGTGGAGCGAGAAAACGTTCAGACTCCAATTTACTATATAAGCAAGATACTCACCGGCCCGGAAACTCGTTACTCAATGATAGAAACACTGGTCCTAGCACTGGTGCATGCGTCACGACGCTTACGTCGGTACTTTTCGGGCCACGTCATCACAGTTCTCACCAATTATCACTTAGGCCAAATCTTATCCAAACCCGACGTGGCGGGAAGATTGGCTAAGTGGGCTATTGAGCTAGGAGGATACAATATCCTGTACAGATGAAGACCAGCAATCAAAGGGCAAGTTCTAGCAGACTTTGCCACAGAAGTTCCCATCGACAAAGTTCAAGAGTGCGAGGCAATCCAGAACCCTATTCCTGTTTTCGATGATAGAGTCTGGACTCTGCACACAGATGGAGCTTCCAATGACGACGGATCCGGCGCAGGCCTTCGATTAGTTAGTCCGATGATCACGAACTTACATATGCCATACGCTTGGATTTCCGAAGCACGAACAACGAAGCTGAATATGAAGCATTCTTGGCGTGTCTCCGCTTAGCGCTTAAAATGGGGGCAAGAAACCTTGAAGCCAACTTCGATTCAAAACTGGTGGCCGAGCAAGTTAATGGCCATTATGATGCGAAAGGAGAAGCTATGGCATTATACCTTGAACAAGCGCGGATGTTAATCAGCCAATTCCAGACGTTCAAGGTTAACCATATAAACAGAAGCGAAAAACAAGCACGCAGATGCGCTAAGCAAATTAGCCGCTACCAGCTTCAAGCACTTAGCAAAAGAAGTGCGCATAGAGGTATTGTCCAATCCTTCTGTTCACCTCAAACAAGTAAATGTTATAGAAGTCGGGAATCCATCCTGGATGTCTCCGATCATCTTATACCTGCAACACGGAAAGCTCCCAGAAGGAAAGGCAGAAGCTCGAAAAATCCAACACAAGGCAATAAACTACGAAATGGCGGATGGCGTCCTGTACCGGAAGTCATTTATGGGACCATTACTGCGCTGTGTTGAGAAAACAGATGCACAATATCTGGTCAGAGAAATCCACGAAGGTTTGTGTGGAATACACGCAGGGTCACGCATGGTATAGCAAAAATAATGAACGCAGGATACTACTGGCCATGAATGCATGTGGACGCAGTAGAATTATTACGGAGATGCGCAGCCTGTCAACGCCACGCGCCAAAAACACTCCGACCAAAGAACCCGCTCGTGCCGGTCACATCCGCCTGGCCCTTTCAGCAGTGGGGCATTGATCTCATTGGTCCTTTCCCTGACGCGCCAGGCGCGGTAAAATTCATCATTGTAGCAGTCGACTACTTCACAAAATGGGTCGAAGCTAAGGCACTAGCCTCAACAGCAACAATGGTAATTCGTAAATTTATATGGGAGCATATTATTTGCAGAGTCGGATTACCTTTGCGCATCATCTCCGACAACGACACAAACTTTGCCTCAGAGGATCTTCAGAAATGGTTCAAAGAAATGAATATTGAGCACAACTTTGCCTCTGTGGCACACCCACAGGCAAACGGCCAAGTCGAAAGCATCAACAAACAGATAGTCGACGACATTAAGGCGCGACTAGGCACAGCGTGCAGAGGATGGGTTGACGAACTCCCCAGCATCTTGTGAGCTCATCGTACAATGCCAAAGACTAGCACGGGAGAAACTCCATTCAGCCTAGTCTATGGGTCTGAAGCAGTAATCCCAGCCGAAATTGGTCTTCCATCACCGCGCATGCTAGCCATGGAAAGACAAAACAACGAACAAGAACGGAGATTGGATTTAGACCTTTTTGAAGAAAGGCGCGAAAACGCCGCCATCACAGAAGCAAGGTACAAATCCAAACTCGAAAAATATTACAATGCGCGCGTCCGCGTATGCACATTTGTCCCTGGTGATTTTGTCTTGCGCGACAATGAAGCTTCCAACGCGGAGAAACCAGGCAAATTAGCACCAAAATGGGAAGGACCATACATCATTAATGAGGTCTTAGGTAAAGGGGCGTACACCTTAAAGAGACTTGATGGAACAATAGTTCCTCGCACCTGGAACGCGCAACAACTGCGCAGGTGTTATATGTAAGCTAAAAAGATGAAACTACACATTCGATATATTTTTCTATTATATTTTGTATTAGTGGCTTTACGCCCTCATCAATACAAACATCATCCTTCCGCATGTTACTGTTTATTACAAATTGCATGTAATTCTTTTGGTTTACGCGAAAACAATATGGTAGACATTGTACACCTCATGAACAGTCTAAAGACGGCAAAACTTACACGCCTTTTTAGACAAACATTCACACATGAGCACAATACCATTCTCATTTGCTCTACCTACTAAAAGCAATTAAACACATGCAACATATTGTAATCTAAACATAACCTGAAACTTACGTGCACAGCAGTGCATCAAAAATATACATACCAACAAAAAAGCAGTATGAACAACCATTCACAACAAATCACGACAGTGACCTTCAGAAAAAAAGTTTTTGGAAGCAAGACCAACATAAACATCAAAAAAAAAGGGGGGGGGGGGAATACACAGTTCCCAAGCCTAACCTAATCAGCAATGACGTCCTCATCAGCAGCCGGCATATGACCAACTTGACGATTCTTCCAACGACGATATACCAGCTCACATCCACCAGGTTGAATCATTGGAAAACGATCCATCAAGGCCTCAACAGATAATACACCAGTTTCTTCTTCAGCATTCTCCGGTGGGTAAACTTCAGAACCAGCACCCGTCACCGAGGGAAGAACAGAAGACACTAGCTTCCCGGCTCCGGTAGCTATTAGCGGCGGTAAGCTAGCAAGAAGTAAGAGACTCTCAGCGGCCTCATACATATTCAGAGCATCCAAAAGACGTCGGGTCCGAGAGGAGCGAGTAGTCTTCATCTTTTTTAGAAACAAACAAAGGGGAAAAAAGCACCCAAATATATAGGCGAGTGAACTCCGGGAAAATGGAGAAGCATGATTACCTGTTAGGTGTCCTTTCCAAACGGCGCTACAGGAGCAAGCGTCATATCTCCATTAATGAAGCCTGACAGGCGCCACTACGTATCCCAAGGTCATGATTACAAAAGGGTAAAAAATCACAATTTCCCCTAACAAAGTTTTTAAGCAAAGTTAAATCTTCTCATAAAAGATTCATATTTTCGTGCCAAAAAGCATTTCCCTCTCATAAGTCCAGTGCTCCACTCATTTGCATAAGTGCAACACTAGACTGGGGGGACTTGAAGGGGTAAGGTCCCAAAAACCTCATGATAAGTGCTTGGGACCATACAACTACCTCGTCTTTCAGCTCTTTTTACCTTGCGCGACCGCGCACTGGTCTTACAAAGAAGAGCTCGAAATACCGACAACAGTCAACATTTGCGCGCCAAAAGGAAATCATAAATCCTTGCGCTTTCTTCCATGAGTAAAGGATGAAATTCCTAAACACTTCCGCTTAATATCCAGACTTGGATATTATTGCCCAGACATGGGATTTATTTATTCAGCTGATTCCACACGATAAGGAGTCACACCAGATTACAGCAGTAATCTTCTAAAAAAAATTCAATCGTGCACCACTAAGACGGTTATAACCGTCTGGACACGTGTCGTCACCTCAGGCATCCCTGAGATCACAACGATAGCATGTAATTGGAGAGTAATCTCCACTTGATCACTATTACACGTGGCATATCCCCAGCCATTGATCTAAACCACGATCCGATTGCACTCACGTCGGAACAAGAAGTTTGACGGAAGGAAATGTAACCGCTTACGGGGTTAGCATCCTCCGTCAACTTTTCACTAACGGGTTTTCCCGCCCAAAGACTCCTGGTTATAAATAGGAGAAACAACTCAGGTATGAATTCAAGTTACACACACACTTCTACAATACATCTTCTTCTTCATAACCCATACTTATTCTCACACCGGAGTCGGGTCAAGGAGAGAACCCCTTTCTCCCCTTGGCGAGGATAACGGTGCTTCTTTTTTGCAGAGTTCACCGGAGAAGGAGATCAATTGTAATCGAATCAGACGAGAGAGAGCAAACCCCTTTATGCAGATCCAAACCCCCTAGATATTCCGATCCCGGTCGTTTATCTAGTGTTTCTTCAGTTGCTTAGAAATAAGCATTTCGATCAAGTAAATCCTTAGGATAAGTATAAAAATGAAAGGCATGATCCTTGTGAGTCAAATACCTTAAATTGCGTCTTGTCGTAAAATGACATATCCGAGGGGTAGAACTTGGAATAAATAGTCTACCACATTAAATCCACCACAATTATAGTTGTAGTGGAAGACTAATCAATATGGAAATGTGGAATTGTTATGCAAATAAGGAATGAGCGCGATTTAAGCTAAAAGTGCTAAAACACCCTTAATGGGTCAAAATAAGATTATAAGAAAAAACGGGTTAAGGATTTGTAAAAACTCGTGAATTGAACCTTCTATAATAGGAAACAATTATAACAACATGTTCATGAGAAATTGAATTGCTACAAACAAGTTTGTTTGATAAAAGTCATGAACGGGTCATTATTTTGTATAAAAATAATAAGCCGAGGGCTTAAATATCAAGAATTTTATTTATCTGGATGTTGGATTTTAACTCCATGTAATGGAGAATCAAATTACGATCACGTAGGAAGAAACATGACGTAAAACGGATCAAAAATGAGCGAGTTATGTTCGTTTCCGTGGAATTTGGTTCGGCTGTAAATATGCAGGTCTGCATAACAAACCTTCTGTCGAAATGAGCTCCTCGCGTCACGTGACGGAGAGGACTATACACGGTCGTGGCACGCAACAGTTGTCGGCACGCGACAGGTTTTGGTGAACGTTGTCGCGGCATGCGACGACATTAAAACCTGGCAAATTGTTGTTGTTTGTTCTTTTGGGTCTTAGGAACTCATTTAAACATGCGTTAAACTTCTATAACTAACTCATTTCATGTTTTTATGAAATGTAGATATTATGTAGAGTACCGGAGGACGATCAAGCTCAACGAAGAAACGAACACGATTAAGATTCAAGCTTCCGCGTTATGTTTCGCCATCACGTTTTTAAATGGCGAATGTTTTATAAAATGTTGGAATGTTTTATCTCTGGAAAGGTTTTAAGAAATCCCTATTTTGTAAAGTATGTGTAACCGTAATTATGCAATTATAGTCGAAAACTATATGAAAATAGTACAACTCATTGTAGGATCTTACAAATTAAATCCCTAAGTTTTAACATAATTATTGGTAATTAGTTACAATTTTCTCTCTCCACAACAAACTTATAATTCTTTTACGTATTCTTGTCATATCTTATAAACTACACTTAGTTAGTAGTTACACTTTATCCCCTTATAATAAAGGGTTTTTTTTACATATTTCCCCATCCTAAGCTGGCTTATTATGTATTTCCCCAAACAAAAAAAATTAAAAAATTACACATTTCCACTTCATAACCCATATATATTACATATTTCCCCTTTTCATTAAAATTACTCTTAAAATGACTATTTTACCCTTAATGAACTATTAAATGAATATTTACATATTTCCCTTATTTAAGATCATCAATCAATTACATATTTCTCCAATTCATGTAGTATTTCTCCAATTCATATATTCATATAGATTCATGCTTTTGTAATAGAATTGGTTCAAATTAGGGACGTGCCCAAGTGGAGGCTTGGGTGGCGGGCGTCCCCCTTAATTTTTTTTTTGTACTTTATAGGCAAAAAATCCCTATCGTACCCATTGAAAGTTTGGTTGAAACCTTCGTTCGCACCCCTAGAAAATTATTTGTGGGTCTGCCACTATATCTTCGGTTGTGTCAGAGTCAGGTAGCATTACGATGAATTAAGGATCAGTATTTGTCATTGTGAAGAGCTCAGAAGGCAAATAACAATCCCCATTTAAAGTATCTGAACCATACTGAAATATAGCTTCTTTGCATGACCAATTGTTGACACATGCTTGTTTGTAAGTCTCAATATCCACCATCTCCATATCTGCAATAATATTGAAGTACGTAAGGTTCTTAAGTGGAAACAAAGTTTGATCTTGGGTGGCATTACATGTGAGAGGAGTAATTTCAGAGCAACCCAGGTTAGGTTGCCGATCATCCACTGCTTTGAAAAACTCCTGTCTAAAATTGTCTATCCTGGGAAAACTTGGTACTGGACAGTTACACTGTTGATTACCTTAGCAGAGGGCATTTCTTCAACAAGACAAAGGGTAATTACACTCTCACGATTTTTAAATGGTCATAATTTTTTGGTACATTAATATACTTTTTTTTAATTTCACCATATAAACGAGTATTTTATTCTCTTTAATTTGAGTATAGTATTGCTATAGTTTTATAATTAAAGAAATAGATATGTTACATGATTAGCAATGTCTAAGGGTGAGTAATAACTAAATCGTGAACCAAAACTGAACCGAAATCAACCAAAAATTGAGTTAACTGAAGACTGATTAATCAAAACCCGAATTAACCAAAAATGGTTATCGATATTTTTGTACCCTCATTTAACCAAAATTAACTAAACCGAACCATTCATATTTTCATATATTTCTAGCTTTTATACTTTCAGCTCATGTATTTCATATTTATACCCCCAATCTATGTATTTATACCTCCATTTCATGTACCTATACATCTATTTCTTGTATTTATACCTAATTTAATGTATTTCTTTTTTTTTGAGCGGCCAACGAATCCTCCAAATGGGCTACTGGTGAAATTTACCACATCGGGATACATTCGTCTCCGAACTGGGGAAAACCCTCACTTAGGGCAGAAGCCCGTGAACACTCGCCCAAAAGCACGACAGTGGAGTGAGGTAAAACCCATTCAGTTCAAGGACCGAACTAGCAATCGCCGCCTACTCGCCTAGTCTCCCATCATCCCCAGATGCCGCTGAAAGTTAATGGGGAGAAGCAGGAATTGAACTTGGGTCACTTGGAAACCCAAGTCTCTTCCTTATTGTAATGCCTCGTATTTCCAAATTTCTACTTTTAGCAAATTTATATTCGCCTTCTATTTTTTCAGAATCACAGTCGAAAAAGGATCAAAAAATTGACAAGAAATGACCACCGAAGCATTTCACGCGATTTTACCGCAACTTGCGAACGTACGCGTCAAAACCGACTTCCAACATACGTTTTACGTGTTTTCGTCTTTACATGCATACTTTACGACATTTCATAAATTTTGGGAATTAAAAGACTATATACGAACTAATGGGCCTTGGGCCCAACCCACTTACTAACCCTACCTATTTAAACAAATTAACCTCTTCCCCTTCAAAAGAAAAACCCTAGCCCCTCAAGAACACTGCCTTTCTCTCCCTCTAGTCCGGTCACCGGATTCCGGTGACCATGCCGGCCGGTTCTGGCTGTTTCTCTCTGACCATCCTCGACACTCCTTCACAACCTCCCACTATTGTACCATCATATACCCGCACACATCCAGAAATCGAGAGAGAGAGAGAGAGAGAGAGAGAGAGAGAGACGCGGAGAGAGAGAGAGAGACGATGTCGTAGGAGCCGATCTCTGGCGACCTCCGACGGCAGCACCAGGTGGTCCGACTCCGGTCTCAGAGGCGGTTTGGCTTAGGTTTGGGTCCTGTTCAGCTTCCCTGACAACGATGGTACGGTGATTCTATTCTGGGTTTCGTCTCGGGTTAGGTTTGTCCGGGACCGATGATGGTGATGTGACGGGATGTCGATGGTGGTTGCTTCGATGACGGAGTGGTGGTGCCGACAGAGAAATGTCGCCGTCAACGACAATGGTGATGTTTCGGGTCAGTTCAACCCGGTTCCAGTTCGAGTCTTGGTTCAGGTAAGGATTTTGAGTTTATTCGGTTCAGTTTTGGATTGTTTTGAGTGTGAGTTTGTTCGAGTTCGTTTCAGGTCCGACACCCGACGTCGGTAGTGGTGGTTGTTCTTGTTTCTTGGTTTGGATCCGGTTGTTTCATTTTTGGTTTGCGTATATTTTGTTTCAGTCCGGTTCGAGTCTCGGTTTGGGTGGACCAATCAAAGCTAATCAGCATTTTTGTCAGGTTTAATTTGAGTGCATTTCGTTTCAGGTCAAAACTGGTCAAATAGTCAACTCGGTCAACTGTCGGGTCAAACTTGGTCACAAAACCGCATCATATATAATTTGTTTATAAAAATACATAGAAATATATATAATTATATATTGTTTTGTTATTGTTGAGTTTTGAAATAATAATCGACACTTTGGTTGTAGGGATGGTCCAAAAACAGAGTAAACTCTGTCCGTTTTTTGTAAAATCGGTAAAACGAAACGTGTTAAATTTATAAAACGAAACCTATCAATTAATTTTTATAAAAATAAATATAAATGTATATTTATTTTAACAATACTCCTATAATCTCTGAATTCTCTCTAATTCTTTGCATTTGCAAGGACAAGACTCGAATTCTTCAAGAACTAAAATGTGTCCTCGGTGTTCCATCATTCAACCCTCAACTCTTCACGGAATTACCAAAAGAAGCTTTGCAAAATAGTGAGCATACTCGACCCTTTTTACGCTTTAACGCATTTTTGGGTGCAACATGTATCAACTAACAAAATCCACTTTATACAATCAAACATATTCGACCACTCAATCCATCGAGCACGTTATTTGTTATGATTTATTTGTTTATGCATGCCAGTTCCAACTTGTATATCCACGCTAATTGTTATGCTTAGGTTGTTTATGCATGTTAGTTTCAACTTGTATATCCATACTATTTGTTATGCTTAGGTTGTTCATGTATGCTAGATTCAACTTGAATATAAATTGCCACGTTGGATTGAGATAGACTTCTATACTTATACTTATATTCAAAGTTGTATGCTCGCCAGTACTTTTTGTACTGATCCATGCTTTTATTACATGTTGCAGGATTTGATAATGCAAGGAATCTAGTAGGATTGCCTAGAAACGCATTTAAATTTTAATACTTGTGGCATTGTAATTTACTTTCAAACTTGTTGTATTTTGTTTCCAATCTTGTAATAAACCATTTTCATGAAATGAAATTTATTTACTTGAATACTTGTTATTTATTTCAAACTTGTGGTATTTCCAGTTAAAGCAATGTAAAATGTAATCATTAAACACTTAACACAAATAGCGTTATGAAGTCTCTTGCAATCTAGTTTTCATCTCACTCCGATGTTTCCGCCATCGGTTGGGGTGTGACAGATTGGTATCAGAGCCATTACCATAGGGAATTAGGTAGAATTGCCATGTTCGACCTAGTCTATAGTATAAGTACCAAAACTTGCTTAATATGTAATTCTTCCTATTTGCTTATACCTCTCCTTTTGTCTAAATATACAATGTGTCTTTTCTAAGACATTTTATACAATACATACTTGAAGACACTCATATTCCGCAATCGAAATGACTCATCAAAATAGGGGTGATTCCCGCCTTTGGTGACGAATTCCAATCCATCCGTCATGTTATTTTGCACGAAATTTACCATCAAGTCAGGAGTGACATCCATATCTTGATGGGAATTTCCACTTTATATTCTAGTGGATCCCTGTTGACGACTCGAGATTATATCTTGTTTCGTTCAATAAACCACATTTTGGGGACGGAATTGTCAAGCTAGGATTGATATCCACACCTTGATGACTGGTTCCATTCTTCAATTTTCAATCTCACTAAAGTTTCGTATGTTCGATCAAATTAGGGACATGTATTAACCGGAAGGGTAAAATACCGTTAATCGCCTGTCAATGAGAGTATTTTACCTATTAGGCCAAAGCATGTCTCCCTAATTCGAAAGGACTTACGAGTCACTTTGGAATAGTCGAAGTTTCTAAACCCGAAACGTTCCAATATTTTATCAAACATCTCTTTTATGCTATCTCAATTTCTATATGATTTAATACTTTTTATCTCGTTCATTTCAAAACCAATGTTATACTAGAATCGATTTATCATTCAACCATCCAATACATACATACATACATACTAATAGTTATACTTGATTTGGGATTACTGGGACATTCTTATGGGATAAACTTGTCATTAACTTTGATCAAAGCCACAACTTAACATGTATGGTGCTTGTGTAGCACTATAGGAGTAGCGCCCATCCGTATTCTAGATGTCATGTTAAGACATTTTGCGGTACACGATGGATTGATAATTAGTCATCGACTTTGATCAGGCCACAACTTAACATGTATAGTGCTTGTGTAGTGCAATAGGAGTAGCACCCACCCGTATTCTTGAGGTCATGTTAAGACATTTTGCGGTACACGATGGATTGACCTGTTTATTCACATGCCAGTAATGTGTTAATCTTGTTAAACTAAGTATGTCTTGTGGATTGTTCAAATATTTTACTCATGCTCATACTCTAACTTATACATTCGCACTACTTGGTGGTCATACTTGGAATTCATTCACATACTTTGACACAATCATGCTTACATACTTAAATTTCTAAACGCTATCATTCTCACTCGTAATACGTTAATATACCCTGACCCGTACACTACTAGTACAAACTATGCGGATCATGCACAAACCAAAATAATCACGGATGCATACGAAATTATATTGGTAGGTGCACGAAAACCATAGTAGGTTCTACTGTGTATCATAACACGGAACGTAACATAACATCGAATAGTGAAACATGCGTAATATGGTATGAGCATGGTTGATACTATAACAACCCTCCAAAATATTTTCGATACCCCTAATATGTTTAAAATATCCCAATATGTCTTAAAATACACTCCATATACGAAAACCGAGCGCAAAATACGATATATAATTAAAAATAAAATAAAAACAAATTTAATGGTCTCTCGTGGGGTGCGTAGCCTTTGGCTACCACCTACGCGGGGCGCGATAGCTCAGAGTCAGGGCTGCACCCGGTGCCGCCACGTGTCGGGCTCATGTCGAAGCTAAGGTGCTGACCAGTCACAGCTAGGGCCTACTTACCCTACTACGTGGGCCGCGTAGGCCTTTCCTTTCTCTTACGCGGGCCGCGAGGGAAGGTGAAAGGTCACCTATAAATAAGGACCATCAGTCTTCAATTTCCATCGCTCAATCTTTTCTTTCTCTCTCGAATTCTCACATAGTATAAGCTATTTCCGGGCATAATACCCCCCTAAATAACGAAGTTTTGCTCCATTGTAAGTATGATAACCCCGGTTACGTATTAGATACGCTGCCCGATTGATCCAGGGTTCAGTAATGGCTGTCGTGGTTCTACCCAACGTAGTCATTGGAATGCCGTCTCTGGAAGGGTATTGATAATGTAAATATTGGGTTATTATACTAACACATGTGCATTTGTGTAATTAATAGATAATCACCAGGAAACCCTTAAAGGAAACCATGAGACAGCAATGTGAGTAATCTTCTTTTTGTAAACCATTTTGTAAACTGTTTTTACAAAACCTTAAATATTTTACAATGTGACTAACAGTGATTGAGTCTTTGTAATTCTTGAATTACTGCCAGTATGTTGGGGTTTTGTATACAAAATGTGGAACACGTTACCATTGGACAAAGAGTTAGCCAATGGGTAATATGACCCACTAGTCAGGATTGACAATACTGAATGAGTAATTGTGTAGATGTAAACATTGTAATAGCTCTCAATACTGTTAAAGGATAAAACTCTTCTTGATTAAACTGGAATTCACTCACCAGTATTTTCCACTGACAAAATGTTTTAAACGCGTTTCAGGTAACAAAATGTGAGAGCCGACTAGAAGTCAGCTGGACAGCACTGAAGGCTTGGAAAAAGTGGCTATAAAAGTTACCTAAATAAAAGAAGATGTTTTATTCAATAAAATAGGGATTTTCCCTATGAAAAAGTTTGTAATGAAAACTTGGGTTTCATCCCAATATGTTTAATATTATAAAAGCGTGGTATTTACTCTGATAGATATTTCCTAACTACGGTCCTGATGAAATTTCCGCTGCCAAAATGATAAACACCGATACCACCAAAACTGGTCTCGCGGCCGCCCGTTCGCGGGACAGATAGGGGACGGGGGTTGCGACAGAAGGTGGTATCAGAGCTAAGCCACTGATTCAGCCACAGAAGTGTTCTGCTGACACCAAGATATTATTCAAATTGTTAGGAAATTAATTACGAAAATACGTGCATATCTGTATTTTACTGTTGTTTGTTATTTGACTATCTGTTAGTTTACAGTATGAGTGATCAAGGACCCTCCGACGCTTATCGTTAGTTGTCCGGCTTACCTAGGAGTGAAGGCACCTCTTCACAACCTGCCCTCTCTGGGTATTCAGCTGACAATGAAGAAGGGATGTTTGTGTTTAAGGCTCAGTCTGAAGAGTCATTCCCTCAGAAAAAGAGAGGATGGTTCAGTAGGGGAGCACACGAGCGTAGGAAAAGAATAAAAAAGTTGCAACAGTAGCGAGTCCTAGAAGCCGCTGTAGGTCCCTCTCCCGTATGGATCGTAACAAAACTGACAATCTACCAAGGGTGCGGAATCCCCTTGATAAACCAAATAAACAGAAACAAGAACACGAACCGATTTACCAACTGATCTTCTATGATTATCCAACGAAAACGTTTACAATCACTCAAGATCTTCACGAACTCACAGCCAATAATCTGTGTATTCGAACTCTCTCTCAATTGCCTAAAAGTCTCCAAAAGTCTAACCCTAAAACTCTAGGTAAAGGTTGTTTATATACACACAACCATACAATTCGAACTGGGCCAAGCCCATACGAATTCTGTTTACAATTCGGGCTAAACTAGATAGACTTTAACTTGATACAAACTTGGACTAGATTGGGCTTCAACAAACTCGAATTCTATTCAGTCTTCATAAGTCTTCGCGGCCCAAACTCATTTAATATCCAAAGACCAATCCAACGCTGTTGTCACATAAAATGCACCAACAAACTCCCCCTTGACAATAGCTTGCAAAGGAAACTTTAGTCTTCAGAATATCGTCACAGTCTTTGGTCTTTGGATAGCGTCAGCTTCAACATGAATTCTGTCAGCAACAGACTCCCCCTAAGCTGATGTATCCAATCACCAAATCTTCCAAGTTTTGATTCAGCGTTCCAAGTAAGTCTTCACAGCATCCATTCTGCATTGTAGAAGGAGGACTCTACCAAGCAGCAACAAACTCCTCATCTCTTCAAAGCAACTTCTCATCTTAACTTCTCAGCAACCAACCGCTTCAATCTGTATACTATAAAACAAACATCTCGAGAAACCATAAGAATTTTTCAACAAAGTTAAAGAATTATTATTATTCAAGAGATATTTAAACTGTATCAGACTAAGCATTTTCAAGTTAAACACCAACACGCAACAATGTGTAATCAAACACCTTATAACCTGCATCATTTCAAAATTTTGAACCCACTTACTAACACCGTCTCCCCCTATCAGTAACAATTCCTCCACGAATAACAGTTTTCCGTACGTTAAGAATTTAAACAGAAAAAGACACTATTTTTGTATTTTTGTATTTTCTGAAAGCAAATAAATACGAAAAGCAATAAACACTCTATTTTTGTGAGAATCACCGGTAAGAAGATCATATCAGCACAATCAAACTGTTTCACACTATTAGATAATTCTTTATTTAATTTTTCGTGAAAAGCAGTTCAAGACGATTACCAGTATATTTGTCCACTTAAACAAATGCATGAACATTTCAAGTACCATTACCGTATGATACGTTAAGGTAATATTAATTCTGAAATACTAGTGTGTCCCACTTCAGGATATACCCCCGCGATCAAGGTATGCACAAAGATTCATCGTAGTAGGTGAGTATACTGAATTCATCCGTTTTATTTTTCAACGATAGATAATTGGTGAACAGGTCAGTACTTCCGTACAGCAGAGAGACCAAAATATCTTATCGAGGGCTAAGACAGATACCATTTTTGGTACGATTTGTGCATTTTGCACTTATTTTGAATGACTCTCTATGAGAGCTTCTTCATTTTCAGGGTTTTGGCATTTTTAGCTCTTTTAAGATATCCTGGGTGTGTCTAGGTCAGCATATATCTGGATGCAGCAGAAGGACACCCCTGATATCCCCAGATGAAATAACAGTATAAAGACCCAAAACTTCAGATTTTGGCAATCTATCAACGCAAGATTTAAGGTTATTAAACCATACACCACTGATGTGTTCCCCACTCATACTCAGTTCATTTAGGTTTATATCACTTTGGTAAGTTGATTATTTCATGCTTTTGCCTACCGGTATATCATATGATGAAGCTACTATCACACTTAAGCAATTTAATTCAGTCTGAGTGTGACAGTCTAACTTGCTGATGTACTATCATATCTTCTTTTTCACACAGTGATAACTCATTTTTGATTTTCTATTTTTTTTTATGTTTTTGATTTTTCAATGTTTTTGTATTTTTTATTTTTAAGAAAAAACAATAAAATATTTACAAAAATTCTTATGAAAAACCAGTTATTCAGGATTCCTCATCCCGTTGAGTTCGACTAAGTGTTCAAAGCGAGCTCGATCAAAAGCTTTTGTGTAAAGATCAGCAAGGTTATCTTGTGTGTCGACTTAGCACTTTGAACTTCAATTTAAATCAATCAATATATATATATCAACAATCTCACATCCCCCTTCATGTGCCTAGAGCAGCCACTATCAACATAAGTTGATAATCCTCCTTAGCAGCTCCTGCACACACCAACTAAGAAATTAGTTAGATTGGGGGACCCAAGCCTTAATGGTCTTGGGTCGTCCAAATTCACCAACTACTGGAACATCCATCCAATATCCGTTACTCCTAACTGGAGTCTTGGATCTCAGACCTGTTGATGGAATTCGATTGTGATTTCCATAAGGTCTCTGGTCCTGAGGGTACCTATTTGTGTTTGGACTATGTGACCTTTGAAAATTTTGATTTTGATTCCAAGAACCTTGATTGTAATTTCTAAAGCCATTGTTATAAAAAGTTCGACAACCATTATTTTGGTATCGATTTTGATATTGACCTTGACTTCTGAAATTACTTGAATTTCCATTAAAGTTGTTCATTCTAGGTGAACTGCTTCTAGGTCTCTCGTATCTGCCTGGTGGAGATCTAGGCTGAAATCTTGGTTGATTTCTTTGAAAACGAGGAACTTGTGGAGTTCCTTTTTCAGCCTTATCTACACCAACAGCAACAATCTCCGGTTGCTTAGGAGCAGATTTCTTTTGAGAATTTGATCCTTTCTCCTCACTATCACCTTCCTTCACTGGTAATTTCCCTCTCTGTTTTTCACTCAGTTGTGCTTCACTCTTTTTGTTAGGACAGCAGCTTGCGACATGTCCTTTGAAGTGACATTTGAAGCACGATCTCTTTCTCGAAGACTTCTTAGCTGGAGTCTTTGAGGTAGATCCCTTATCAGATGGTGATGATCCCTTAGATGAACCTTGTTCAGTTTGCTTGATTTCAGATTTTTCTATGTTCTTATTTTTTGCAAACTCTACATTCGATTCATTTTCAATAACAGCAGTTTCGTTTTTCATATCACTACCTTGAACAAAATTAATCTTTTTAACAAAAGCTTGATTTTTATTCTTAGGCGGTGAATTTTTCTTTTTCAAATCATCACTCTCAGATCCATCACCTTTACTTGATGTGGATGCGAAACTACTTGGTGTAGATGCCATAAAGTTTGCTAGCTCATCATCACTAGGCAGGAATGAATAGTCATGACTAAGAGGAGGTGGAACTTCATTAAAGCCCTGGAAGCCCACACTGGTCTTGTCATTACTCTTCTTTAACCCACCCATCATGTGTTTCGTTACAAAAGACGAATCTCTGAATTGACTCAATTTCTTTTCAAGTTCAACAATTTTGAGTTGTGCATCTGACAACTCTTTGCATTTTTCAGAAATCTCTTTTGTTTTCTCAGCCATCATGTCATGAGCTAAATCTATTACTTGAAGTTTTTCATTTAACTTGCATGTTAAAGCTTCAATTTCAGCTTCACAACCTTTTATTTTCTTCAAGTATGATGATTCATTTCTTTTAACAAAAAAGTTTGCTTCTTTTATGTTAGACATCTCACTTACCAGACTTTGGTTTTGTGTTGTCAACCTGGCAACCTCACCCTGTAGTTCACAACATCTCAAACACACAGAAATAGATTGTACCTCTTTCACATGAACTTCTGAGTTTTCATCAGCAACAACCTGTTCAGCTTCACTCTCTTTCTCTACTTCAGCATCCACTTTTGCTTCAGCATTCTCCACTTGAGCTTCAGCATTTTTCACTTCAGATTCAGCATCACTCACAGTAGTTTCAGCCTCATCAACTGGCACTATCTCTGCCATGAATGCCTGAGTGGCACTCTCATTTCCCTGATATCGCTTTTGTAATGCATCCCACATATCCTTTGAATTAGTGTACTTGTTGAAGATATGCTTGATGCTATCAGGTAAAGACATTTTAATGGCTGCCAAGGCTCTCTTCTCAGCCTCATACATTTTCTTCTGTTCAGCATCCATATCAACATAAGCAGTTACACGTTGTCTTCCCTCAAAGTCATGAGTTGGGTTCACATACCCATCGTCTATACATATCCACATACGAGTGTCCTGGTACTCAATAAAGGATTGAAACCGATCCTTCCATGTCAAGTAGTTCTCCACCTTCATCATCTTAGGTGGTTTGTTCGTTGTGCCTACCTCGTGTTCCATCCTTAAAAGCTCGTTCAATTTAGACATGTTCGACATTTTAAGTTAATCAGACTGTTAAAACCGTACAATTTTAGTCCGAAACCTGTTTTTACCAAATTATACCGTTAGATTCGTCTCGAGATTACGATTCCAATGATATATTACGATTCCAATTTTAGTCCGAAACCTGTTTTTTTTTTTTTTTTTTTTTTTTTTTTTTTTGTCCTAAAAATCCAAGGAGTCCAACGGTGCAAGCGGTTTGTCCAGATGAGTTACGGATAATTCTCTAAACACGAAACTGTGAAATTTTTCCTACGATTGCCTAGAAAAATTCCACCACTTTCCAACTTTCAACTACTCAGTCCAGTCGAGACTACTGTTTCGAGTCGAGACTAATATTCCGAGTCGAGACCTCCGTTGCGAGTCAAATCAGCACAAGTCGAAACCACGGTTGCGAGTCGAAACCACGGTTGCGAGTCAAATCAGCACAAGTCGAAACCACGGTTGCGAGTCAAATCAGCACAAGTCGAAATCACGGTTGCGAGTCAACCAGCACAAGTCGAAATCACGGTTGCGAGTCAACCAGCACAAGTCGAAATTACGGTTGCGAGTGAACAGTACCAGTCGAGACCTCTGGTTGCGAGTCGAGACCTGCACCCTTGAGTCGAAACCAGCTATTTTTCAACCAAAATCCCACAAAATCAGCACCTTTTACACCGCAGAATCTTCTGATTGATCACTTTCCAACCGAAACTCCTAAAAATCAGCAAACACTTTCCAATAACTCCAAAACAGATCAAATTCGTGAAAATTTTGATTGTTCTTCGATGTTCTTCGTGAATTCAAACAGCAACCCGAAAACCTTCAAACACGAACACAATCCTTGAATCTGTAATATCAGTTTTGAACCGTACACAAGAGCAAATGCTCTGATACCAATTGTAGGTCCCTCTCCCGTATGGATCGTAACAAAACTGACAATCTACCAAGGGTGCGGAATCCCCTTGATAAACCAAATAAACAGAAACAAGAACACGAACCGATTTACCAACTGATCTTCTATGATTATCCAACGAAAACGTTTACAATCACTCAAGATCTTCACGAACTCACAGCCAATAATCTGTGTATTCGAACTCTCTCTCAATTGCCTAAAAGTCTCCAAAAGTCTAACCCTAAAACTCTAGGTAAAGGTTGTTTATATACACACAACCATACAATTCGAACTGGGCCAAGCCCATACGAATTCTGTTTACAATTCGGGCTAAACTAGATAGACTTTAACTTGATACAAACTTGGACTAGATTGGGCTTCAACAAACTCGAATTCTATTCAGTCTTCATAAGTCTTCGCGGCCCAAACTCATTTAATATCCAAAGACCAATCCAACGCTGTTGTCACATAAAATGCACCAACAGCCGCTAAGAGAGAGACAGATGCTCACACACAGGATATGCTTAATAGGAGCTTAGCCAATTTTCATATCCTAGCAACTACAGCTGCCGAGCCAAACTACAGCTGCCGAGCCAAACCTGGAACAACTAGTAGCCCCTCAACCATTACCCTTGTTTCCCACCCAGCCAATGGAGATTGAAAACAATCCAGAAAACCAAATCCAAATACATGATTTCAACCCAGAGGAGATACCTAGGGTACCAGCACCCAATCCCTTAGATCCAGACTATGACCCGTGGTTCGATGATCATAGGGATTATGTGCAACGCTACCACCTAACCGATGAACCCATGCCAAACCTATCAGCTTACCCAAGTCTGGACCCTCTAGATCCCTACTACGATAACGATGAATACATTAGGGAAATCTTAGAGAATCCGTATCCTCAGGAAGAACCCATGCCACAGTACCCAGACCCAGTACCAGCACCTGCACCCCCAATGAGTGCAGAAAATGTGCAAGAGCTCCGAACTTTCGGAGAAGAGATTTTAGAAAGTAGCGAGAGGATGAGACAGGTTGGAGAACGACTCATCTGGAAGTACGACGAGCGTAATATGGAGTTCTGGATGAACCAATATCAATGAAAGTGATGGTGGAGATAGTAATAATAATATAATAATATATAATATGTGTGTGTGAAAAAAAATATGTGTGTAATAATAATAATATATGTTGTAGTATAGACCACTTTGTGGTTAGCGATGCATAGTAGTATTGTAATTTTTAATTCCAGTATCGGTTTGTAGTAGATGTATAATAGATAAGAAAGAGTAAGTCGCAATGGTCAACGCTTTTGACCAATATGTGTGTTGTGTGATTGTTTGCCTTAAAATATTATTTTGTGATATTAATAATTGGTTAATGTTTAAAATTCAGATGGACAACGAAGTGAACCAGGAAAACCAGAATAATGATAACCAAAGTAACAATAACCTGGATAATGAAAACCCGAACAACAACAATAATGGAAACCAAGTGGATAACAGTACCATGCAACACATAGTGGCACAAGGGATAATAGATGCGATGCCATATATTATCAAAACGGTTAAGGAAGCGGAAAATAAAAGTAAACGTGATAGCAAACGACCATCTGAACCTGAACACAGTGTAAACAATGGAACCATACTTCAAGTGCCCATTCCCAAAAGAAGAAGAACCATGTCTTATGGTTGTTCTTATAAAGAATTCTGGTCTTGTAAACCAATGGAATTCTCGGGCAATGAAGGGGCCGTTGCATCTCTACGCTGGATAGAAAAGACTGAGGATGTCTTAAGAATAAGCAAATGCGTGGAAGAGGATAAGATAATGTTTGCTTCTAATCTGTTTAAGAATTCAGCACTAGAATGATGGAACACTATCCTCCAGTCGAGGGGAAGTGATAGAACTTACAATATGGAATGGGAGGAATTTAAAAACATGGTAGAAAGGAAATTATGCCCTCCCAATGAAAAAGAACAGATAGCAAATAAGTTCCTAAACCTTAGGATGACTGGGGTAGATAGTAAGGGTTATACTACATTATTCTTTGAATATGCTCGAATAGTACCAACCCTTGCATAACCTGAACCAGTATTAATCTCCCGTTACATCTGGGGATTAATTGGGGAGATTAGACATGTAGTCAAGGCAGCTAGACCTAAAACCATAGAAGAAGCTGTAGAACTAGCAAATACCTTGACTAATGAATTAGTGCGTACACGAGAAGAGGATCAAAGGAGGAACCTAACCCAGAAACTTACCCAAGAATTCCGTTTTGGAAATTCTAACCGAGGTAGAAATGTAGGTTCTACCTCTGCACCCTATTGCAAGTATTGCAAGCATTCTGGAAGATGCTCCATATACTGTAACTTCTGCAAAATATCTGGACACAAGGAGGAAGACTGCAGGAAGAAGCCTAACAACAGGATATGCTACAACTCTGGAGAACAACGTCATATCAAGCCAAACTGCCCAAAACTAGCTCCAGCCATGAACACCAAGAATACTAAAAATGCTAGAGCATTTGTTCTAATTGCAGAAGAAGCAAAGCTGATCCCTGATGTGATCACCGGTATGTTTTTAGTTAATGACATTTTTGCTAAAGTATTATTTGACTCTGGTGCGAACCAAAGTTTTATTAATACTTCATTTTGCAAACTTCTCAATCAACCATTAACTAAACTCCCACAAGAATGTCTAGTAGAGACAGCAAATGGGGAAACCATTAAGATTTCTGAAATCTTGCAGGGAGCAAGAATAGAGTTTCTAAATCAGAAATTTATTGCAAACCTTTACCCAATGAATCTGGCAGGATTTAATGTTGTGTTAGGAATGGATTGGTTAATAGCCAATAAAGCCAGTATTTTATGTGATCAAAAGTCAATCCATGTAAATTCACCAAGGGGTGAAAAGATCACAATTAAAGGAAATAAACCCACTAGATCCACAAAATTCATTTCTGTGATGAAAAAAGCAAGTTATATAAGAAAAGGGTCATTGGTGTATTTGATTTCCATAATCACTAACACTAAAGGAAAAGAATTAAAGGATATTCCAGTAGTATCCCAGTTTTCAGATGTATTTCCAGAAGAATTACCAGGGCAACCTCCAGACAGAGAAGTTGAATTCAGAATCCACCTGCTACCAGGGACAGCACCAATTGCCAAAGCACCTTACCGTTTGGCACCCGCAGAAATGCAGGAACTAAAGAAACAGTTAGATGAATTATTGGAAAAATGATTCATACAGCCAAGCTCATCACCATGGGGAGCACCGATCTTATTCGTTAAAAAGAAAGACGAATCAATGCATATGTGCATTGACTACCGTGAATTGAACAAGGTCACAATTAAGAATAGGTATCCATTACCGAGAATCGATGATCTGTTCGAACAGTTGCAAGGAGCTCGATTTTTCTCTAAAATCGATTTAAGATCAGGATATCATCAATTAAAGGTACAGGAAGAGGACATTCCTAAGACCGCTTTCAGAACAAGGTATGGCCATTATGAATTTACTATCATGCCATTTGGTTTAACCAATGCCCCAGCTGTATTTATGGACATGATGAACCGAATATGTAAGCCATATTTGGATAAATTCATAATTGTCTTTATAGATGATATTTTATTTACTCTAAAAGCAAAGAGGAACATGCAAAGCATCTGCACGCACTTCTAAGTTTATTAAGAAAGGAAAGCTTTATGCTAAGTTTTCGAAGTATGGGTTTTGGTTAGAACAAGTACAGTTTCTTGGACATTTAGTCAATCAAAAAGGAATTCATGTAGATCCCACAAAGATCGAGGCGATTACCGAGTGGAAAACCCCTGAGTCACCAACCGAGGATAGAAGTTTCTTAGGATTGGCCGGTTATTATAGAAGGTTTATTCGAGATTTTTCTAGAATAGCCATTCCCTTAACTAAGCTAACCTGTAAATCGGTTAAGTTTGAATGGGAACCAAAACAAGAAGAAGCCTTTAGAATTCTTAAGCAAATACTAACCCATGCACCCATACTAGCATTACCAGAAGGAACTGAAGACTTTGTAGTCTATTGTGACGCTTCTAAGTTAGGCTATGGATGTGTATTGATGCAACGTCAAAAGGTTATAGCTTACGCCTCTAGACAACTTAAGAATCATGAAGAGAATTATTCAACTCATGATCTAGAGTTAGGAGCTATATTTTTTGCCCTTAAAATTTGGAGACATTACCTTTACGGTAGTAAGTTTACCATTTTCACCGACCATAAGAGTTTAAGGTATGTTTTCGGGCAAAAGGAATTTAATATGAGACAAAGACGCTGGATGTAGATACTTAGTGATTATGATTGCAATATCCAGTATCATGCAGGAAAGGCAAACGTAGTAGCTGATGCTTTAAGTCGAAAGTATCATGAAAAACTAAAAAGAGTGTGTTCTCTTAAGTTAAACCTACAAGTAGATTTAAATGATCAGATTAGAGAAGCACAAGAATCAGTAATCAAGGATGATACTGAAAAGTTAAAAGAAATTATTACGGAATTAGAACAAGGAACATATGGAATTTGGAGATTTCATAAGAAAAGGATGTGGATACCTAAATTTGGAAACCTACGTCACTGTATATTAGAAGAAGCCCAGAAATCTAAATATACGATGCATCCTAGAAATGATAAGATGTATCAGGACTTAAGAAAGAATTTCTGGTGGATAGGGATGAAAAAGGATATAGCAACATATGTTGCAAAATGTTTAACCTGTTCACAAGTCAAAGTTGAACATCAGAAACCCTCAGGTTTGTTGCAACAGTTAGAAATGCCAGTCTGGAAATGGGAATTGATAACAATGGATTTTGTTACTAAATTACCCAAAACAAGAAAAGGTAATGATATAATCTGGGTGATTGTAGATAGATTAACCAAGTCAGCTCATTTCCTACCAATGAAAGAAACTTTCGGTATGGAACAATTAGCTGAATTATATGTAAATGAAATAGTTTCATTACATAGAATTCCTCTATCAATTGTTTCTGAAAGAGATAGTCGTTTTACGTCTCATTTTTGGACAAGTTTCCAAAAATCCATGGGAATCAAGTTGAATCTAAGCACCGCTTATCATCCTCAAACGAACGGACAAAGCGAAAGGACAATTCAGACACTGGAAGACATGCTTAGAGCTTGTGTAATTAATTTTGGAGGTAATTGGGACGATCACTTATCGTTGATAGAATTTTCTTACAATAACAGTTATCACACAAGTATCAATGTTGCACCATTTGAAGCACTTTATGGACGAAAGTGTCGAACGCCCGTCTGTTGGGCAGAAATTGGAGAAAAGCAACTATCTGGACCTAAGATAGTACAAGAAACAACAGACAAGATCATTCAAGTCAAGGAACGACTGAAAGCAGCACGTGATCGACAAAAGAGTTATGCAGATAATAGACGAAAAACCATTGGAATTTCAGGTAGGAGATAAAGTGTTATTGAAAGTCTCTCCTTGGAAAGGAGTGGTAAGATTCATCAAAAGGGGAAAGCTAAGTCCCAGGTATGTTGGACCTTTTGAGATTATTAGAAGAATAGGACCTGTAGCCTATCAGCTACAACAGCCAGAGGAAATGGCAGGAATACATAATGTATTTCATGTATGCAATCTCAAGAAATGCTTAGCTGATGAATAACTTGTAGTACCTCTTAAGGATATAGAGGTAAATGAACAGTTAAAGTTTGTAGAGAGGCCTTTACAGATTAAAGACAGGAAAGTCAAGAACCTTAAGCACAAGAGATTAGTTCTGGTCAAAGTGAAATGGGACTCCAAAAGAGGACCAGAGTACACATGGGAGCTTGAATCAGAAATGCAAAGGAAATATCCACACTTATTCCAGTAGATCTCGAGGACGAGCTCTAAACCAAGGTGGGGAGGATATAACAACCCCCCAAAATAATTTCGATACCCCTAATATGTTTAAAATATCCCAATATGTCTTAAAATACACTCCATATACGAAAACCGAGCCCAAAATACGATATATAATTAAAAATATAATAAAAACAAATTTTATTGGTCTCTCGAGGGGCGCGTAGCCTTTGGCTACCACCTACGCGGGGCGCGACAGCTTGGAGTCAGGGCTGAACCCAGTGCCGCCACATGTCGGGCTCGTGTCGAAACTATGGTGCTGACCAATCACAGCTAGGGTCTACTTACCCTACTACGCGGGCCGCGTAGGCCTTTCCTTTCTCTTACGCGGGCCACGAGAGAAGGTGAAAGGTCACCTATAAATAAGGACCATCAGTCTTCAGTTTCCGTCGCTCAATCTTTTCTTTCTCTCTCGAATTCTCACATAGTATAAGCTATTTCCGGGCATAATACACCCCCCCTAAATAACGAAGTTTTGCTCCGTTGTAAGTATTATAACCCCGGTTACGTATTAGATACGCTGCCCGATTGATCCAGGGTTTCGTAATGGCTGTCGTGGTTCTGCCCGACGTAGTCATTGGAATGCCGTCTCGGGAAGGGTATTGCTAATGTAAATATTGGATTATTATACTAACACATGTGCATTTGTGTAATTAATAGATAATCACCAGGAAACCCTTAAAGGAAACCAAAAGACAGCAACGTGAGTAATCTCCTTTTTGTAAACCTTTTTGTAAACTGTTTTTACAAAACCTTAAATATTTTACAATGTGATTAACAGTGATTGAGTCTTTATAATTCCTCAATTACTGCCGGTATGTTGGGGTTTTGTATACAAAACGTGGAACACGTTACCATTGGACAAAGAGTTAGCCAATGGGTAATATGACCCACAAGTCAGGATTGACAATACTGAATGAGTAATTGTGTAGATGTAAACATTGTAATAGATCTTAATACTGTTAAAGGATAAAACTCTTCTTGATTAAACTGGGATTCACTCGCTAGTATTTCCCACTGATAAAATGTTTTAAACGCGTTTCAGGTAACAAAATGTTAGAGACAACTAGAAGCCAGGAAGACAGCACTGAAGGCTAGGAAAAAGTGGTTATAAAAGTTACCTAAATAAAAGAAGATGTTTTATTCAATAAAATAGAGATTTTCCCTATGAAAAAGTTTGTAATGAAAACTTGGGTTACATCCCAATATGTTTAATATTATAAAAGCGTGGTATTTACTCTGATAAATATTTCCTAACTACGGTCCTGATGAAATTTCCGCTGCCAAAATGATACACCGATACCACCAAAACTGGTCTCGCGGCCGCCCGTCCCAGGGACATATAGGGGGCGGAGGTTGCGACAGATACGCCACTGGTACTTCCTGTATATAAGCGTTCCTACCATATTCATAAACTTTCGTAAAAACGTGCCATGAGAAATTTGGTGTATCCCCTATTATATTGAATACAAACTTTGATCACTCATAATATATTCCTCGCATTGTATCAAACACACTTCGAAATGCTTGATGCTCAATTATTCATGACAAAATATCGCACTTCGAACTTCGAAATTTGATTTTTTTAACTAACCGTTTTTTTTTCAAAGGTCTCCTCTTGAATAAATTTCAGGACGAAATTTTCTAAAGTAGGGGAGACTGTAACGCCTCGTATTTCCGAATTTCTATTTTTACCAAATTTATATTCGCCTACTATTTTTTTTTAGAATCACAGTCGAAAACGGATCAAAAATTTGACAAGAAACGACCACCGAAGCATTTTACGCGATTTTACCACAACTGAAGAACGTACGCGTCAAAACCGAATTCCAACATACGTTTTACGTGTTTTCGTCTTTACATGCATACTTTACGACATTTCATAAATTTCATGAATGAAAACGAGTAGTGGAAACGTATTTGGGCCGTTTAAAAGACTGTATAAGAATTAACGGGCCTTGGGCCCAACCCACTTACTAACCCTACCTATTTAAACACATTAACCTCTTCCCCTTCAAAAGAAAAACCCTAGCCCCCTTGAGAACACTGCCCTTCTCTCCCTCTAGTCCGGTCATAGGATTTTAGTGACTATGCCGGCCGGTTCCGGCTGTTTCTCTCTGACCACCCGCATCACTCCTTCACAACCTCCCACTCTTGTACTGTCATATATCCGCACATATCCAGAAATCGAGAGAGAGAGAGAGAGAGACGATGTCGTAGGAGCCTGAAGGGGTAAGGTCCCAAAAACCTTGTAATAAGTACCTGGGACCATGCCACAACCTCGTCTTTCAAGCCTTTTTACCTTGTGCGGCTGCGCACTGGCTCTTTAAAAAAGAAAGGCTTAAGGCAGATAGCAGACAAACACTCGCGCGCCAAAAGGAAATCATAAAACCTTGCGCTTTCCTCCATAAAACAAAGGATGAAAATCCTGAAATAAACACTTCCGCCTGATATCCAGACTTGGATATTATTTATGCAGATGACTCCTCACGGTAAAGGGTCACATCAGATTACAGCAGTAATCTTCTAGAAGAATTCAATCGTGCACCACTAAGACGGTTATAACCGTCTTGACACGTGTCAGCACCTCAGACGTCCCTGAAATCACAACAATAGCATGTAATTGGAGAGTAATCTCCACTTGATCACTTTCCACGTGGCATATCCCCAGCCATAGATCTACACAGCGATCCGAGTGCATTCACGTCGGATCAAGAAGCTTAAACGGAAGGAAATGTAACCGCTCACGGTGTTAGCATCTTCTGTTAACTTTTCAATAACGGATTTTCCCTCCCAAAACTCCCGGCTATAAATATGAGAACAATTCAGGTATGAAATTCAAGTTAGACACACTTCTACAATACATCGTCTTCTTGATAACCCATACTTATTCTCACATCGGAGTCGGGTCAAGGAGAGAACCCCTTTCTCCCCTTGGCGAGGCTAACGGTGCTTCTTTTTTGCAGAGTTCACCGGAGAAGGAGATCAATTGTAATCGAATCAGATGAGAGAGAACAAACCCCTTTATGCAGATCTAAACCCCCTAGATATTCCGATCCCGGTCGTTTATCTAGTGTTTCTTCATTGGCGCCCACCGTTTTTTCTCTGTTCCACCCGTTTCTCTCTTGTTTTTCGATTCATTTCGTCGATTCCATTTGCTCATGGAAGAGACATCAGCTCACAGGCAAACTGGCCCTCGGCCGAATTTTGGTAATAACGTCCAACCTGAAGGAATTCCGGAAGAAGTCTCCGATGATAATGAGGTTCAATCCAATCGAGCAAACGAACCTGTCACTCCAGGAGTGTTACCATCAAACCCTGTTCACTCAATTCTGCCACCAGGAGAAACTCCAATTTCCGGGTACGTCAGGTCTCAAGGGGCACTAAATGCAGTATACACACAGCTGTGTGCACAAACTGCTCCCTTGACTCAATCACGGAGACCAGGATCTCATGCTCATGCTTCCCAATGGGAGGATACATCTTACGAAAATACAGAGGTTTATGCCAGATCCACATCAAAACATGAGTACACTCAGTCAGGAAGTCACCAGAGAGAGTATCATGATGAACCATACCCTCACCGAAGGCAATCGGTTCATACTAGGTTGGGTCCTCAACGAAACACTCACACTGATGAATCCGATCCAACCTATCATGTGAGTGAAAATACCAGTGTGTTTAGCCGCTTGCAGCCCAATTACAACAAATGCAGACCTCGTGCGGTTTACAACCCTGAGGCCGAGCATAATTACGATTTGATTTATCGCCCTGCGGAAGCAGCGGAAAATTCGAAATTCATCATGGAGATAGCTCTCGCGCCACTGGAGAAAGCAAAATTACCATCTAATGTGGGAAATTTTAACGGGTTGACAGACCCGGATGATCACCTAAGAGTGTTTACCAGCGCAGGTTTGGTTGGGGGCTGGACCCTCCCATTTTGGTGCCATCTGTTCGTACAGACCCTAACCGGCGCGGTGAGAATCTGGTTCGATAATTTACCGGTCGGGAACATTACATCATGGAAAGATCTGCGCAAGAAGTTCCTGACTCATTTCAGTCAACAACGACGCTCTATCCGAGACACATCAGATGTCATGAACATTTGGCGTCATGACGACGAAAGCCTAGAGGACTTTATAACCCGATACAATAAAGAAGTGCTGGAAATCCGGGGGGTTCACGAGCAATTGATCCGTGCACAGTTCAAATACGCGGTCAGATGTGATGATATGATCAAGGTCCTGTCTGGGACAGAAGGCCTCCCAAAAAGTTAGGAGAAAGTAATGGCAGCCGCAAAGGTTTATGCACAAACAGAGAAGAACCTTACCACCAACAAGCCGCCGCCACCACACAACAGACCCGCGGACTTAGGCTCCACTGGCGGAAGAAAGTTTAAGAAATCGTGGCGAGATTCTGGCTTGACAAATCATTCGTCTGAAGATGCTCGAGCAACGATCAACAAACTTACCGCGCAAAGGGAGACCAAACAGGAGAATAGGGAGAGACAGTGGACTCCCTTAACTAAGACCCCGGCGGAAGTTTTGAGTACTGAAGACTATCAATTCAAACCTCCGATCCCCATGAAAAATAAGCGTGGACAAGACCCTGCCCAATACTGCGAGTATCACAAGGACAGCGGGCATACCACTAACAACTGCATTTCTTTACGCACAGAAATAGAGAAAGCCCTCAAAAGCGGCGAGCTCACACATTTGCTCCAAAATGTGCGCAAAGAAATAAAGCAGATAACTCGGGGTGAGGAGGGCCCAAGCAAAAGGGCGAAAACTTAAGAGACAACTCTATGAATTTCCCGCGAAAAAACATGATCTATCAAACGAAGCGGGAAAGTTAGAGAGTAAGTTAAGTTTCATATAATTATATTAGCAAACTTTGTAATAGCCTCTGTGCTCTATCCCTAAATAAAATAGCAAAGTTTCTATTATTCTTGTGTTTTTCTTACAAAGTGCATGCAATTTCTTTTAGTAAGCGCAAAAACATTATGGTAGTTACAAAACAAGCTTCATGAACGGTCAGTGATCACGTCACAAATGACCATAAGTTCACACATGAGCTTTATACCAACTTCATTCGCCTTACTCAATAAAAGTAATTGTATACATGCAAAATATTGCAAAACTAAAAAACACAACATATTGTTCTCCGCCTACAAATACGCCCTAAAAACTATCAAACACGGCAGTGTTTTAGTTACTTGCGCAACAGCGCACCAACAGAAAATTGTTTAAAACATTTTTCAACCTACGCTAAATCTTCACCCTCATCCGGAAAGATTTCCTTCAGTTGTGCTACGTGATCATCAGATTGCAGCGCAACATTTATCAGATCCATCACAGGAAGTTTCAAGTTGTTAAATTCTGTCTTTAAAGCAGTAAGCGCAGCACCAGTATTCACGCCATAAGTTGCAGATTTGCTAATATCCCAATCAACCTTCAAAGCGCTGTTAACATGACAAGAACATTCAGCATATCCTTGAGTGTACCCGTCTTTTTGCGCAACAACAATTAACTGCGCCACGGTTTTATCTAACTCTTCAGAGTTCAGCACTGATTCCGCAACCTGTGAAAGAAGGAAAGGGTAAATAACATGACAGCGCGTGAAAAACTCCACAAGTAAATAAGCAACTTACACAGGCAATTCCGCGATCTTTCAGCCACGCCATATCACTCTTTAAAGGTTCAAGCTCGCTTTCTGCTGTGGCCCGCGTCGTTTCGGAATTTTCCAATTTTTCTTCGGTCTCAGTCAAACGGCGAGAGGTTTCAGCCTTTTCGGAATGCGCAAGCTCCAGATCCTTTTTAAGTTGTTCCTGGTCAGAAAGCAAAGCAGTATGTTCTTCCAACTCTTTATCTCTAAGAGCAAGAGTGGCGCAAGCTTGTACCTCTCGTTGCTTACTACATTCCCTATGAGAACGCGCTTCTTCTAGCGCAGCTTCTGCATCAGCTTTCTCCTTTTTCAACTTTTCTACCTCCGCATCCTGATTCTTCAGTTTTTCAACCTCAGCCTTGAGGTTATTAATGACATTATGGAGGTTTACCTTCTCAGCATTATCTTTTTCGCAAATTCTCCTCCAGTTTTTGCGTTCTTCGGAAAGGAGAGCAGCTTCAGCTTCTGCTTTCCTCTTCCAACCTGCAACAGACCACTCCTCGGTTTTATGATCAGCCTCAAACTTGGCTTGATCAGCTTCTAATTTAGCTTTTAGCTGAGCTAAACGCTTCTCATCATTAGCAAACTTCTTCTGGGATACCCTAAGAGTTTCCCAATCTTTATGCATACTATACCACTCACGCACTATGCGATGATTGGTAGAAGCATGAGAAGCAGTCTCTTCAAGATAAGCTTGATAAGTTTGTTCATAAGACCGGCTTTCTTGAAACTTGATCTCCCCAGGCGGAAAGATCCTTTGCAACCAATCTCGGCACACGCTCCAATCCGAAAAAGTGTCTCCTCTCTTCAAATTCCAAACATAGGCATGAAGCTCAGAAGCATCTTTCGCCGAATAAGTCCTGTAATAATAATCCCCCAGGGTTTCCTCTAGGCGGATTGGAGAATTTTTATCAACACCAGCAAATGAACCTTGCTCCTCAACAGTAACCTTCTCAACACGCTCGGGCAGAGCATCAGAAGGTTTAGGAGAGGAAGTGGAAGCAGGAGTTTTCTCAGCAGTTTGTTCTTTCCCCAGGACTGGAGCAACAGTTTTAGGGGTTCGGGGATTACCAGCACCATCCATAACCCCTGGATCAACCACTTGTTCAACTTCAGCGGTAGCATCAACAGGCTCTTCAGCCTCAATAGTCTTCTCAGCACCACCTTCAGGGACCTCTGTAATCTTTAACTGATCAACAATGGAGGCACGCGGAGGAGAAGGTGGGAGTTCTTCATTAACCACAGGTTGTGGCTCTGTGGGAACAGGGGAAACAGGAACCTCTGAAAAAACAACAAAGTCTGTAAAGATTTAATGCGCATTAAAAGGAAAAACAAAGATAACACTTACTAGGAGCGGACTCAGAGATAAAAGCATCCAGATTGCCTTTTCTGGTGATTTTCTTCCTCTGGATTTTCTTCAAAGGCTGATCCTCTGCTTCAGTATCAGTCTGTTTCCTTTTGCCCGTCTTCCTTGGCACCAAGTGTTCAGGACTAGATTCCAAGTCAATGGGATCATTCAGGTTGGATGGAGGAATATCAGCAGAATCTTTCGGTTCAGTTTTTGGTCTCCTCACAGTAACTGCAGGCGTAAGACCCTCCAAAGAGTCAGAAACCACCACATAATCACACCAGGAGTTAGAGGAATGGCGCATACCTTTCTTCTCTCCTCCAACATTTCTTGCCTTCAAGGATTGAGCTTTATCTTCATTTTTCTTCGGCGCAGAAGTAGAAGTCACCGCGCGTTTCTTCTTTTCAGGGCCTATGCCCAAGTTTGACAACTCACCTGCAGAAGCGCAGATAACAATTTACTCAAAAGCGCAAAAAAGCGAACAGTAAACCAATATGCACAATATCTTACCAACACCAGCAGCAGGCTGAGCAGACAGATCCGCATCCCGCGGAAGAACAAAGTTTTTTACAATCCTATGATACCAAAGTTCTTCATCAGGTTTCTTCTTGATGGTACCCATCTTTCCGCCTTCCCTTTTAAATGCAACAACATACAGCGAAACAACTACAAAGGAAGAAAGGCAAAGCTAAAAAAAAAAAAAAAAAAGAGAGGGAAAAACCCCAATCTTACCATGACCACCCTCGGTATACACCGGCTTGTCATCACGGTCCATTTTCCAATTCAAGCTCATACTGGCACCAACAAGGGCTTTTTCCGGTAAAGCAATGTTGGGAACATCCTTCAGATCCTGATACCAGTTCTCGTCAACAGGGGTCTGAATTGTTTCGACGGGAACATCTTCTTTCCCCCTTAAAATCATTCTCACCGGAATCACTCCAGCCTTGATAAAGAAAAATTTTTGCTTCCAATCATGGAAGGATTTCGTAGGCTGCTGTAAAATCTTCTTTGCAGACGCTCTCTGAACGAACGAGTAAAACCCTTGGGTACAGTGCATCTGGTGGAAAACCCTAAATCGAGGAACAGTCGGTTCAATATGCATTGTCCGACACACAAATTCAAAATGTCGAACCCTAACCATGCCAATAGGGTGAATTTGGGAGATATGCAGCTTGTAATACCCAAGGATTTCAAGAAAAAACTTAGTGACAGGCAAACGGAAGTTGCCTTCACAGAAAAAGTCCCAAAAAAGGGTAATATACCCAGCCGGAGCATCTGCTGCAGTCTGCCCCTCTTCAGGGTACAAAGCACCCCAGTTCTCCGGAAATTTAAGATTCTGAACCAAACCATCAAAGGTCACTCTGGGCCACTTTAACGGTGGAAGTTCAGCTGACATTTCTTCAGATAAGTCTTCTTGGTGTTCTACGGTTGACATAAGAGGAAGAAATGATAAACCTTTTCTTGGACGGTTAATGAAGAAAGGAACAGGAAAAGTTTCAACAAAACAATGATTAAACGGAAAAGGGGCAACTCAAACGTTATATACTCACCGCAATAAATAGCATCGGTAACCACCATAACACCTTTTTCGGATATCACAGTTTTCCAAGCAACAGAGCGAGTGAAAATCAACACGAACGCGATTACATGCACGCGTGCAGAACACGGACAGTAAGAAACAACTGACAGTGACAGCCTGTCACTCAGTATTTACTGTACCAGTCCCATCTAAGGTCAAAGATTTTCAAAATCTTTATAAAAAAAAACAACAACAAAGCAAAATCTTCTCATGGAAGATTTCACATTTTTCGCGCCAAAAAGCATTTCCCTCTCATAAGTCCAGTACTCCACTTACTTGCATAAGAGCAACACTAGACTGGGGGGACTTGAAGGGGTAAGGTCCCAAAAACCTTGTAATAAGTACCTGGGACCATGCCACAACCTCGTCTTTCAAGCCTTTTTACCTTGCGCGGCCGCGCACTGGCCCTTTAAAAAAGAAAGGCTTAAGGCAGATAGCAGACAAACACTCGCGCGCCAAAAGGAAATCATAAAACCTTGCGCTTTCCTCCATAAAACAAAGTATGAAAATCCTGAAATAAACACTTCCGCCTGATATCCAGACTTGGATATTATTTATGCAGATGACTCCACACGGTAAAGGGTCACATCAGATTACAGCAGTAATCTTCTAGAAGAATTCAATCGTGCACCACTAAGACGGTTATAACCGTCTGGACACGTGTCAGCACCTCAGACGTCCCTGAAATCACAACGATAGCATGTAATTGGAGAGTAATCTCCACTTGATCACTTTCCACGTGGCATATCCCCAGCCATAGATCTACACAGCGATCCGTGTGCATTCACGTCGGATCAAGAAGCTTAAACGGAAGAAAATGTAATCGCTCACGGTGTTAGCATCTTCCGTTAACTTTTCAATAACGGATTTTCCCTCCCAAAACTTTCGGCTATAAATATGAGAACAATTCAGGTATGAAATTCAAGTTAGACACACTTCTACAATACATCTTCTTCTTGATAACCCATACTTATTCTCACACCGGAGTCGGGTCAAGGAGAGACCCCCTTTCTCCCCTTGGCGAGGCTAACGATGCTTCTTTTTTGCAGAGTTCACCGGAGAAGGAGATCAATTGTAATCGAATCAGACGAGAGAGAACAAACCCCTTTATGCAGATCCAAACCCCCTAGATATTCCTATCCTGGTCGTTTATCTAGTGTTTCTTCAGAGCCGATCTCTGGCGACCTCCGACGACAGCACCAGGTGGTCCGACTCCGGCCTCAGAGGCGGTTTGGCTTAGCTTTGGGTCCTTTTCAGCTTCCCTGACAATGATGGTATGGTGATTCTATTCCGGGTTTCGTCTCAGGTTGGGTTTGTCCGGGACCGATGATAATGATAGTGAAGTGACGGGATGTCGGTGGTGGTTGCTTCAACGACGGAGTGGTGGTGCCGACAGAGAAACGCCGCCGTCAACGGCGGTGGTGATGTTCAGGTCAGTTCAACCCGGTTCCAGTTCGAGTTTCGGGTTTGGGTCATCGGGTTAAACACGAGACTTAGTATTTTAACGACGCAAATATTCCAATTATATTGTTTTATATTTTGTTATCACAAAACCGCATCATATATAATTTGTTTATAAAAATACATAGAAATATATATAATTATATATTGTTTTGTTATTGTTGAGTTTGGAAATAATAATAGACACTTTGGTTGCCGGGATCGTCCAAAAACATAGAAAACTCTGCCCGTTTTTCGTAAAATCGGTAAAACGAAACGTGTTAAATTTATAAAACAAAACCTATCAAATTCAAATAATTTTTATAAAAATAAATATAAATGTATATTTATTTTAACAATACTCCTATAATCTCTGAATTTTCTCTAATTCTTTGCATTTGCAAGGACAAGACTCGAATTCTTCAAGAACTAAAATGTGTCCTCGGTGTTCCATCATTCAACCCTCAACTCTTCACGGAATTACCAAAAGAAGCTTTGCAAAACAGTGAGAATACTCGACCCTTTTTACGCTTTAACGCATTTTTGGGTGCAACATGTATCAACTAACAAAATCCACTTTATACAATCAAACATATTCGACCACTCAATCCATCGAGCACGTTATTTGTTATGCTTAGGTTGTTTATGCATGCCAGTTTCAACTTGTATATCCATACTATTTGTTATGCTTAGGTTGTTCATGTATGCTAGATTTAACTTGAATATAAATGGCCACTGGATTGAGATAAACTTCTATATTATACTTATATTCAAACTTGTATACTCGCCAGTACTTTTTGTACTGATCCATGCTTTTATTACATGTTGCAGGATTTGATAATGCAAGGAATCTAGTAGGATTGCCTAGAAACGCATTTAAATTTTAATACATCTGGCATTGTAATTTACTTTCAAACCTGTTATATTTTGTTTCCAATCTTGTAATAAACCATTATCATGAAATGAAATTTATTTACTTGAATACTTGTTATTTATTTCAAACTTGTGGTATTTCTAGTTTAAGCAATGTAAAATGTAATCATTAAACACTTGACACAAATAGCGTTATGAAGTCTCTTGCAATTTAGCTTTCGTCTCACTCTGATGTTTCCGCCATCGGTTAGGGTGTGACACTTACCACTCCCTTCTTGTATTTCTAATCAAAAGTTTTAGCCCAAGTTTGGTTTTGGCTATTAACCGAAATTAAATGAATCAGACCAAAAACCGTCAACTAAATAACCAAACCGATTAACTGAACACGGATTGGTTAATAAAATAGACTAATCGATGACCTTGACTTCGGTTAAGGATAATAATCAAAGAACCGAACAATGCACACCGTTGCAACGTTTGTGTTTCCCATCACATCGCGTGCACCTATCGATTATTAACCAAAACCGGTTATCTGTGAGCAATAACTAAATCGCTAACTTAAAACAAACCGAAAAATTGACGAAACCAAACCAAAATCAATTTAAAACTGAAAACCGAATTAACCAAAAAACCGGTTATCAATTTTTTTGTACTCTCGTTTAACCAAAATTAGCTGAACCGAACCGAATCATTCATATTTTTATATATTTCTAGCTTTTATACCTCCAGTTCATATATTTCATATTTTATATCTCCATTTCATATATTTATACTTTCATTTGTTGTATTTATACCTCACTTTCATATATTTATAAGCAAAAGTTTTAACCCAAGTCTGGTTTTTTCTATTAACTAAAATTAAATGAACCAAACCGAAAACCGTCAATCTAATCGAATAAACATAAGTGATTAACTGAAAACCAATTGGTTTTGGCTTCGGTTGAGGATAATAACCGAACCGAGAGAACCATGGACAACACAATGAAATGGATTACTCAATTACTTCGATTTTGATGTATATCTATCACTAGGGCTGCAAATGAACCGAACAAACACGAACAAAACCTATCACTAGGATTACTCAATTACTTCGTTCGTTTGTTCAGAAATATATGTGTTCGCGAATTGTTCACAAACACTTATCGAACGAGATTTTATGTTCGTGTTCGTTTGTTAAGGAAATGAGCTTGTTCGTGTTCATTTGTGTTTGTTTGTTAATTTTAGACAACGAGCAAAAACGAACGTTGACAAACACAAATGAGAACAAACTAATGTTCATGAATACAAACAGAAACAAATGAACACAAACAATCGTTCATGAACAGAATATATAATATGACACTTATTAGATATTTAATTTGTCAGAATTTTGAAGTATTTAAATAAATATAAAAACTAAAAACACTAATGAACTATCAAACACAAATGAACATGTTACTGAACGTTCACGAACATAAACGAATGAACATGACTTCTGTTAACGTTTGTTCATTTAACTAAACAAACGAAATTTCTTGTTCGAGTTCGTTTGTTTAATAAATGAACGAACACAAACAAACTTCTCGTCGAATGGTTCACGAACTGTTCGCCAAACATTTGGTTCGTTTGCAGCCCTATCTATCACAATAATCCTACAATAAATATTATATGAGTAAGAAAACTACCAAAACGAGTGTCGCAATGCGATATGTCGTTCCCGCCGCATCGCACGGGCATCCTTCTAGTATAAGTAAAATTTATGAGGTTGAAGGAGAGAATGTCATTGGCATTATTTGAAGTCTTTTATTGGATTAGAATCAAATACAAAGGGTAACATAAATAAGAAGGGTAAAAATGATTCTAGTCCATTGATCTTAGATTTGGAGGGTTGAGATTAATTTAAGGGAAAAGAAAATAATGGAAGGGCAGGAAGGGAATCTCACATTTAGGGGCTGTTTGGTAGCCTCTAAATGGTCATTAAGAGGCTACCTCTTAATGGAACCATTAAGAATTTTACCAATGAGAAGGTAGTAGAATGTGACATGTGATGATTTACCATTCAGAAGTTACCTCTTAACCATTCAGACTTGAGGTTACCTCTTATTTATTCAGATGTTTTAAACCATTAAGAGGTAGCATCTGAATGGTCATTAAGAGGCTACCAAACAGCCCCTTACTCCACATGCAAGGCACATGCCAATTCTCCCATCAATTTAAAACATCCATAACTTTTTCATATGACATTTGTTTTTTTAACAAATATCCTTATAATAACTAGTGTTTTTTATCTTTAATATGAGTATGATATTATTATATATAAAAAAAATAAAAAAAAATCATTTTTACTGGGTTTTCTTTGTATTGTGTTAAAGGTTCTAGTCATTGTGTCATTCAACTGGGTTTTGGTCCTTACGTTTTTACTAAGGTTTCTATACAATGTGTTATTATCAAAACTTATAACACACTGTTATTTTTTTGGGGGGTAAAGAGTTACCCCGGTGAATTTTTATATATCAACAAAAAAACAGGGTGCGCCATGGCATTGACACACACTACTAGACTTGGAATACCAAGACTAGGACAAAGACCAAACCAAAACCCGAAACAAAACACAACCCAACAAAACAACAAGACAAACAAAGCCACAATCACAGTTTTAACAAAAACACTATTCCACTTTAACCCGGATCATTTTCCATGTTCTTCAGTGAGATCTGCCATCTATCCAAAATCTTCCTTTGCTTCGGATCTCTACCAACCTTAAACCCTATAAGCCTAAGCCGTACCATACTAACGATCACCTGGGACACGATACTTGCACTCCTGTGGACTTGTGAGAATAATCGGTTGTTCCTTTCTTTCCATATAAAGTATGTAGAAGTCGCGACAGCTAGATTGCAAACAATGTGGTCTATGTTCCTTGGACTTGAGTTTTGCTCCATCCACTGCATGATCGAACTGCATGTATCATTTACACTCCCCATATCGACCATCTTCTTTACAGTGTTCCAAACTATAAAAGCATAGGAGCATTGAAAGAAAAGATGGTCTCTAGAATCTCGGTCATATCTGCAAAGAGGACAACACGTGAGATTTAAATTAGTTGCACTTCCCGCTTCCCAAATAGCCATCCGATCTTACGTCTTCAGCTTGTTCTTAATTACCAACCACAAATGGAAAGAATGTCTAGGGATGCACTTGTAACAACCCGACTTTTGAAAGTCAAAGTATCAGTCAAAGCCAAAGTCAAAGGAAGAAAAGATTGCTAATTGCGATCTGTCACTCCGTGCTTAATTATTCATTGTATTTCTCGACTTGTAATCGATACTCTATTTTAATTTGCTTTAGTTGTATTATGTGGAGTACTTGTTAATAAATCGCTATTTAATCGCAGTTTAATCGCTAATCGCATCGCTATCTGTTGGTGCACTACATCTGTCGACTTCGTCTTGTATCGAGTCTTACATTAAAATGTATAGATTAGGGCACGTTTTACGAGAAAATTGGAGAATGTATGTAACTAGAATGATGATTTCGCTCATAGGGACATTAAGGAGGTTTCGCTTATGTGGTCATGACTGATTTCGCTCATGTGTCATGTATCTTGGAGCGAAATCAGTAACTCTATATATAGGTGCTCATAAGCGAAATCATGTAACAGTTGTGCAATTCCATATCGAGGTGCTGTCGGTGTGAGATTTGGATGTAATCTGTCAGATATCAATACAGAAAGGTGTTTAAAGTGATTTGCTAGCTGTTTCTATGTCAGATACTTGTTTTCCGCACCTGTATCTGATCAAAACTCCTCTGAACGACTCGTTCGGGTCGAAACACGATCCTACAAGTGGTATCAGAGCTTCAGGATGAGGAGTTCTGCAGAGAATAGCTGGAATTCATCGAGATTTCTTACTTCTACATATTCTTTCATCATTTCAGAAAGTTTTACTGGTCAAATTTCGCTCAAAATTTCACAGACTGTGCGTTATTGGACATAGACAAATCCCTTAAAGTTTGACACTGAAATTCGGATTAAAAATGGACCAAATCACGTTCGGATTAGGTTTCGCTTATACGGAATTTCTGTGATTTCGCTTATTTGGACACTCTGATTTCGCTCATAGATGCACAAATTAGGGGTTTCGCTCATTTGAACAAACTGATTTCGTTCCAGTGTCAAAGTATCAGAGGTTTCGCTTTTGTGAACATAAGGTTTCGCTCTTGTGTCACCAAAACCATAATTTCGCTGTTGTGAACCTAAGGTTTCGCCTTTGTGAACAATCTGATTTCGCTTTTAAGGATATCCAAAGTCTTGATTTCACTTTTAAGGACAGTAGTATAAATATTTGAAATCTGAAAAATGGACGAAGATTTTTACAACGCATTCGCTACTCCGGTTACCCCGATCACTATTGCACAGAACACAATGCTTGAAAACGAAACGGGAACAATGCAACCACCCAAACTCATGAACATAGAGGAATATAAGGGTTGGGAAGGACGGTTCGAAAACTGGGTGCAAGCCAACTACTTGGATGCGTGGGAATGTGTTGAGGCAAAATATATTCGACCGACGAATGATGATGAAGAAGTGGTTCCGATTAAAGATCTAAGTGCCGATGCTAGAAAGAAATACAAAGATGAGAAAATGATGCTGAGTCTTCTACAACAAGCTATGAAAGAAGATATTTTGGTTCTATTGCAATATAACGGAACTTCATACTCAATTTGGAAAGCCTTAACATCGAAATTTCATGGAAGTCAAGAGATGGTTAAGAACAAGAAATCACTTTTGAAGAAAGAGTTCGATTTTTTTCATGGGTTGAAGAATGAGAGCACAAGGCAAATCATTGAGAGATACTGCAATCTGCTAGCAAACATGAAGAGATTGAGTATTGAGAAAGACAATGAAGAATTGATCGAGAAGCTTGCTGATGCTTTGCCACACGAAACTTGGGGCACATATCTCATGATGCTCAGAAACAAGAAAGGTTTTAGCAGCTTAACACTGAGCAAGTTCATTGAAAAGATTGAAGCTCAGGAAATGGAGCAGAGAAAAGTCTTAAGGATGAAAGATTTCGATGGTGAACAAGACAATGGACTTTACTATAAAGGTGGTGTCACTGATAAATCCACCAACTTGTCACCGAAAGTTGAAACCGCATACAATGCAAAGAATTCATCTGGTAGTTCATCAAAAGGATCAAACAGCAACACGAGTTTCTCATCATTTCCATCTTTTGATCCGAACATTTCAACAACAAGAAATGGCAAAAAGCTTCAATGCAACATTGTATTGAACATTGAAAATGATCAGGAATATTCTGAAGAGTTAGCAAAAAGCCATATGTCTTTATTGGGAACTGTTCTTGAATCTTATGGTAGTTTTGTTGCAGGTCGAATCGGGAATCCAATGCTGACAAAGGAAGATTACGACCAGATCGATGCTGAAGAGATGGAACTAATGGACATAAAATGGTGCTTGGCCAGCGTGTTGAGGAGAGCTGAGAAATTCAAGCAAATCACTGGAAGAGATGATCTTCGTGAGGCTGGTGTTTCTACTTTAGGTTTTGACAAATCTAAAGTCACTTGTTTTCGATGCAGGGAGAAAGGTCACTTCAAGAGAGAGTGCACCAATCGCGAAGCAAGTGGAGCTCAGAATCCTTTTAACAACAACAATGATTACTACCAAAAAGCCATCTACCATCAAGTTGCTCAACAATCACCTCAACAACAACAACATCAGGCACAAACTGCGCATGGAAGAAATGTGATTGAAGATTCTGGAAAGAGAGCGTGTGTGGTGAATCAAGATGAGAAGTCTTCAACAACATTCAACTGGGATAAATATATTCCATTTGATGCTAAAGCATGTGTGATTGATCAAGATGATGAAAAATTACCTAAAGGGTTTAGCTGGGAAAATTTCACATGGGATAATTATGTTCCTGATCAAGCTATAGATCACAAAGCTTTTGTAGCTCGAGTTGAAGAAGATAGTGATGATGATCGTGAATACTGGGCAAGAAAATTCGATGCTGATATGAAATTGATTGCTGAGAGTGATAGTGAAGATGAAAAAGTCAAGAAGAAAAAGAAAAAGATAAAGACACCAGTTAGCAGTGACGATGAAGAAGTTCCAGTGATCAAAAGGAAAGTAAAGGTTGAAGTTCCAAAGTTCAAAGTTGATGAAGAAGTTGATACAAAGAAGATTCCAGTGAAGTGTGAAAACTGTGATGCTGTGAAGAAGCAGAACAGTACACTGATTTACAATTTGAACAGTTTGAAGGAATCTTATGATGTGTTGAACAAAGCAATGAATCAGTATAATCAAACAAGTGAAGAACAAGCTACAGCAATGAAGACACTTCAGGGTGCTTTTATGACGAAACAAAAAGTGGTGAACAACTACATTGAGAAGTGTGCTGTGCTTGAACAGAAGCTAGAGTTACAAAGAATTGAAACTGAAAGAGTTAATCGTTTGTTGAAAAGTTACTCATGTACTTCTTATGTCATTGACAGGATTTATCCGACTGTTGAAGGCATGAAGGCATTTGAAGAGGATGAAGTAACTGAAGAAAAGAATGATGATGGAAAAGTGGCTGAAGAAAAGACTCCAGAAAAGAAGAACAAGAAGAAGAGTGACACAAAGAAAAAGACTGACAAAAAGGATTCTGGTAAGAAACAAGATGTCGGTTACAACAAGTGTCCACCCCCGCTTGAAAATGGATATTCTCCAAGAAATCCAAATTCAGAAAGAGTTGAAAAGGCAACAAATTTACAATGGGAGTCGGAGTCCTTGGTCAATTTGCCAGAAAATATTGATGTCGTGTTTACATCATCTGACACTGATCATGAGTCCGAGTTAATAAAGAAAGTTGTCGATCAGGTGTTGGATAAAGATGAAACAGAGGAGTCAAAGTTGGAGTCAAACTTAAAGTCAGAGTCAGAGTCAAAGTCTGGTTCTGAAACTTTGAGTTCGACAGTCAACAGTCAAAATTCTTCGGTTAAAAGAGTTTACAACAAAGAATTCCTGTTATCAAAGTCTAATTTGAATGATGAAACGTTTAAAGTTGCATATACTTTGAATGATTCTGACAAATTATATTTTGATGAGAAATTTCCAATAAGAGGTGTCAAAACTGAATTGATCAAAAAGGTTTTCAAACTAACAGAAATTGATATTTCTGAAATAAAAGATTTAAATCTTAATAGTAAACCTAAACCTTACACCTCAAGAGTACAACAAAGATTAAACAAGAAAAAAGGTTACAGTTCTGGTTCTGGTTTTCACAAGAAATCAAATCATAACCGTAATTTCAAAAAGAAAGGTCTTGGATTTATTCCAACAAAAAAACAAAAAAATGAAAGATATGTTCGTGATTTTAAATCAAAGTTGACATTTGTTTCAGGTACATCAGCAGAAGAAGAAGAAAAGAAAGAATTCTGGAGACAATCGAACAAAGAATTCCTTGCGAAGAAGCAAGAAGAGATGAAATTTGCTGATCAGATGAAAGATACGAGAACCTGTTTCCAATGCAACATTGTTGGACATATTGCCAGAGATTGTTCTAAGGCAATACCATCAAAACAGGGAGTTTCTCATAAACAGAAAGAGAAAGAGGTTGTGTTTGAATCACCAATTGACATAACAAAGTTATTCAAAAATTCTACATTTGAAATTGGTGAATGTTCAAACAAGTTTTACAAGAAAAGAGCTAAAAATGACAAACAAAAATGGGTGGTTAAGAAGTCTGGAGGTAGTTCTAGCGATGATTCTGATAGGTCAAAATCAGAGGAGCTATCTTCTGGCGATGAATCTGATTCCACAAAGTCCGAGGAGCCACAGGTTGTTTCAAAAAGTGAAGAATCAGTTCCGACTGTGGATGATGAGAATTTTCCACCACTTAGGGATGAAAATTTTAAAAAGAAAATTGGTAAAGTTGAGATTTCAAACCAATTTTATGATGATAAAAAGGTTTTTGATGTTGAAAAAGCTTTTAACCCCACTGTAAAACATATTTTTGGAAAAATGATTGATCGAAAAGTCAAAGGGGTTAAAGAGTTCTATGAGAAGAAGACGAAGAAAGATAAAGTTGAACCATCCCTGGATTGTGACTGGGTTGGCTCATACTATGAACAGTAAGTCTGTGGACTTGCCGGAAATCCCAAGTTGGTAATCGTGGATCAGGAATCGGCATCATTTATAAAAATTGTTGTTTGTGAAAAAATTTTAAAAGTGTTTAAATGTATACATGTGATGGACTATGCCGGAACTTCCAGGTTGGTAAGTGTGGAGTAGATATCGGCATTTATTTTGAAATTTACTTTGATAAGTTCATCGTACAAGTGGTACAGATGTTTGTTCTGACATAGTGATTACTCAAGGTCATTAATTTGAACTTGATGTAATTTTCATACAAGTGGTTGAAGGACAATATGATGAACCATGCCCTTACAAGTGGTAAAAACAAACTTATTATCCGGAAAAATCATTTTGATTAAAACAAACTTAAGTGTTTTGAAATCTGAATGAGAAAATGGTTTGTTGTGAGGGGGAGTTCTGATTGTTTATGCCAAGTGGATGGCGAATTGAAGCAATTCGATATCGGTTGTCACTTTATCGTACAGTTTGTTTTCAAATTTCCTAAAATGTGTTTGCATTTTAGGGGGAGTAAATTTTTTCAGAAAATCCAAAAACATTTGAAAATTTTGAAAAAAAACAAAAACATGATAAAATACAAAAATGAGTTTTGTTGTAAAGAAGAGGAAATGATAGTACATCAGTGGACTATCACAGCATGCTAAAGAAATGGAAAGTAAAATGTGATAAACGGTCTCACTGATGATGTGCCAGTAGGTTTTTGCACATTTAGTAGATTGTGACGAGATATAAACCTAAAATTCAAACTTGCTTATATAGTGGAGAAACATCTCTCGGATATATGGGTAACCCCCGAAATCTTGTTTGAAAGGTCCCTCTTTCTGAGATACTAGGTCTTTATACTCAGTGATATCTGGGGTATTATCCCGGGACTTCTGATTTTGCGGAAGCAATGGCCTAGTCCCCGGAGAATACTTTCTGCTTGCTTGAAATATAGCGCCGCCCCTCAGCAAATTGATGAAACAATAAAATTGATAGTCATTGCTGTTGTAACAAAAGATCCTCTAAAGGGGACACACCAAAAGTCGAAGCCGCCATCTCTCTGCGTATACGGGAGTATCGACCTGAGCTCTCACGGCCCTCGCATTATAATCCCTTACAGATATCATCTGTGGTATACTCACCTGTAAGACTGAATATTGGGATCTGGATACGGGAGTATATTCTGAGGTGGGACACGCGATTGAGTTTAAGTGCTTAAAACATTAATATCATATCTCGAAGCAGTTGAACTTTGTGTGAGAATTTAAGTGGACCAGTATAATGACAATCTAAGTGAATCGTTTAGAACTTAAAATGAAATAAAGCTTAATGGTGTTGGTGATTTGTCTCATAAACTGATATGATCCTCTTACACAAACTCACAAAAATATTGTCTGTAAATATTTCATTTCTACATTTTCTTGATTCTACAAGTGGTGTCAGTTATTTTCTTTCAGAAAATTCAAAAAGATTTTCGACGACTGATATTGAAAAGCTGATTTTCAAAATTCCAAGTGCTAAACATGATGAACAGATGGTTTGGGAGAGTGTGTTATTTTGATAAGAAAAACGATATTGGTTAAATTGGTTCATCAGAAATGAATTGATATATTTGTTCGAGATAGTTTCAAATGGTGTCTGTATGCTTAAATGTTTATCATAAAACTTATGTTTGTGGTAGAGTTTTATGCAGGATGAGTCAACATTTGAGGGGGAGTGCATGTTGATGATGATGAATTTAAAGTTGTCAAAATCTAAGAGAAGAAGTTTGTTGGTGATTTAAGAGAAAGAGATGAAGATAGAGAGAGAGAAACCCAGAGACTGATCAAGACTGAAGAAGTGAAGATATAGCATTGTCGTGACTCGATAGTCGACTCGTCAACATCTGAGGGGGAGTCTGTTGGTGCACTACATCTGTCGACTTCGTCTTGTATCGAGTCTTACCTTGAAATGTATAGATTAGGGCACGTTTTACGAGAAAATTGGAGAATGTATGTAACTAGAATGATGATTTCGCTCATAGGGACATTAAGGAGGTTTCGCTTATGTGGTCATGACTGATTTCGCTCATGTGTCATGTATCTTGGAGCGAAATCAGTAACTCTATATATAGGTGCTCATAAGCGAAATCATGTAACAGTTGTGCAATTCCATACCGAGGTCCTGCCGGTGTGAGATTTGGATGTAATCTGTCAGATATCAATACAGAAAGGTGTTTAAAGTGATTTGCTAGCTGTTTCTAAGTCAGATACTTGTTTTCCGCACCTGTATCTGATCAAAACTCATCTGAACGACTCGTTCGGGTCGAAACACGATCCTACACTATCGCATCGCAACTCGAATTATAGGTTATGGATATTGTTTTACGTGTGTGTGCTATTATGTGTTAGTTGTGCATGTTATGTTTATGTTGAGGTGTTTAATCGCAACTCTATCACAACGCAATCTCATTGCAAACTCGAGATTTAAGGACTATATTTATGGAATTTAGTAGTTAGGTTATTTGTCTAACTAGTGGGTAATACTATCGCATCGCTTACTCAAAACGCGTCGCAACGCTCAACACACAAAATGAAACATCGAAAACCAACTCTCACCACCATCTGATCGAATGACCATTCGATCGAATGGTCATCTGTCCGGATGACCATCCGATCGAACCGCACTTCATCCCATCACTTGTACACCACCGTTCCTTTTTTTGGAATCCTATAAATAGCACCTGTCACATCACAAACAGTGATGTGACAGCTCTGGTGTGACTCTTCAACTTCTCAGGCCTTTCTCCTTCGATTTCTCATGATTCTTGTAAGTTTCTTCCTCAAATCTTGTACATCTATCATCTTCACGCACTCCTTCATCTTTTTCACCATCAAATCTTCACTTTTAACCATGAAATCGGCTGATTTGAGGTGTTCAAGGATGATGTCATCATGGGGTTCTTATGAACTTCAAGATTTGACCTCATTCCACCAAGAACAACTCATATCTAAAGGATTTCAACATGATTTAACACTGTTTTCGCATAGATCTAAACATTTTCAAGCTTTAAAGGATTGAAAGATGGTTTCACAACTTTTCTTTCAACCCTTTTACACTTTTTAGCTCAAACCCGATAGAATCAAAACTCGTTCGGGCCTTCTACTCACTCCATAGTGAGGGGTTGGACTGAGAATGGATTTTCATCGGAAGAGACGATCGATTCACTGGTTGAACATGAACAACCGTCAAAAACAGTTAACTAGTCAGAATGGGGTGATTCCCGTCATATCGGATAACTGGGACTTGAGGGATTTTCCGTTGTTTAACACGTTGTCATACCGTCTCGATCAAGCCGCAAACTTTCAAACTTAACAAATTTCAAAACGAACAAGTCACCAAATGGAATGCCGTCCGATCGGATTGCCATCCGATCGAACGATAATCCGATGATTTGACATATGGTCTCAACACTTGAACTTTTTACAAACTTTCAATACTTATCAATATCTAGCGAGTGGCCATCCGATCGAATGACCATCTGCTGTGAACTTGTTCTCTAAGGAATATGTCACACCCTGGCTTTGCGGAAGCGTGGTTAATTTGGTGTGACTTCTTAATACCATAGCTTAATCATAACAAAGCTATATGAAAATAAAACCATGCAAGATCATCCATTAAAATAAGTTTGAAGAGTAAAGAACCACAACATTGTCTTAACGGATATCACATCCTAACAAACATAAACAGTGTTCAAAAGACACAACACCAACAAGAAGTAAACACAGTTTAAGAACTGTGACTCGTCCAGGAAAAAGTCACATCCCTTAAACTCGGATGACCTCGAAACTAGTGCAGCGGGAAAACGTGTCATACCGCGCCAGATCCTTTAATTCCCTGAAATACACGTAAGTTGAAAAGTCAACAATAATGTTGAGCGAGTTCATGTGTAAGTGAGTAAGTAAAACCTTTGTAAAATGTCTGTATGTATGAAATTTCCTGGTATGTAGCAATAAGGAAAAAGAGATCAATTAATGTGTAGCTAATACATTAATAAGTGAAATGGCCTAGGAAGCACTCAAACCTGTAACGCGAATTTCATACCGGTCCTTCCGGCGGAACGACATAGTCACCACATGCAGCCACACGCTGGCTCATGTGTGGGGCTCGCAACACCCGATAGATCTATCACTCATGCCTCTCGGTCCTTATACAAGGATTAATGGTCTTACGATAATAGCCTACCCATTCACATGATCTAGGTAATAAATTCCTTAGCTAATCATACCGCGTAAGTAAAAGTTCGTAATCATAGTAACATGTATTTCACCCCCGCAGTTTAGAAAACTGAAAACAGTTAAGAGAAAAGGGGGACATGAACTCACAGTGGTGCGTCTCTACCAAGTATATCTCCTGCTCAAGCAGCTGTGCGACGACCTACACGTACTAACTCTATTAGACGGACGGCCGTGCCTTAGCTTAAGGTTTAAGTTTTTGGGGAATAGTTAGTCAACTATTTCGTGTTTATATTTTTGTAAATACTTGGTAATTATTCTCCTTCCCAAGGATGGGGGATTTAATACATGTGTGTTCATAACATTCGAAATACATTATTAAGTCTCACTTAATATATTTTATTTCTTACTTCAAAATATAATCATTCTTCCCAAAAATATTATATTTTATTTCATACAAATTTCCAAAATAATATTCTTGACAAATACGCGTTCATAAATATTTTCTTAAAATGCGTAAGTTACGTTTTAAAGATCGGGTGGTAATAATTATACCGTTGTAACTTATTATTTATTGTGAAGGCGTTCGTATCATTTTGGAATCGTTAACATTCGGTAATATTATTTTTACCCTAAAAATAATATTCGTATAGTTCACAAAGTAATCATAAACATTTTACAAGTGACGCTATGAAAAACATATATTCTAAATATATATATTTCAGGTTTTATTTTGTGAAATCCCACCTCCGATATTTTGTAAATAAGTCGTGGCGAAATCTATAATTTGAAAACAAGTAAAAATGTATTGCTAACACTTGTGGTGAAAATATTTCTAAGTGTTAGGTTTTTGGAAAAATTTCGCCAGAGTTTCCCCTGTAACTGGAGGTGGCCACGCTTTTAAGCGTATCATTTTCTTTTAAAATTCAAATCAACAATAAACCATATTCAAACCATCAAACTAGCCAAAATAGATGTAAATCGCAAAAATGCATAAACTTGTGGTTTATCTAAAATATGAAGTAAATCCCATTACTTTTAGTGGGTCTTTTGTATAAATCAATCCGGTTTCGTAAAAGTCTCGTTTTTAACGAAATTCCATCTTTACAACTTCTTGTCAACATTTACAAAAATAGTTCTTTTGTCAAAACTTAGTGTTACACAAGTGTTTACACACTTGTGTGTTTACAAAAATCATCCTCGTTCATGAAAGATCCGGTTTTAGAAAGTATGATTTCTTTGACACTTGGTTCTTTGTAAATACCGCTTGTAGATCCATAGATCTACTAGTTTTAAACACTATTTCATAAGTAATATTGATTTTACACAAGTTCATGTTTAGGGTGTGGTAGGGTTTCATCACTTAACCCTTGTTACACTTAAACAAGCTCTATGTCATGATCCATGATCATGACCAATCCGGGTTAAACGATGATCCGAGCTACCACAACATAGATCGGCACTAAATAATTACACAAAACAAATCTTACAAGATTTACACAACAACTTAGCTTTTAACCAACATTTTTAGCATTTTTAGTAGACTTTTACATATCATTTTGTATGTTCATAGATTTTAACCGTCATATATCGTTTTAACCACTTTAAAATAGATTGAGAGTGTGTTTCAAGCAACTTACTACTAGCTCGAGGCTAGGGAAGATTCTAGTCGCAAAATGCGTGGATAAAAGCAATGAGGTGAGGTCCTTCGCGTTCCGAATGCACCGAGCTTCCTTGTGTGAGATCCTTAACACTTGTGTACCCTTGGAATGGCAAGATCAAAACCGAAAATGGATGGATGGTGGTGGTGTGCTCTCGGCCGAGAGGGAGCAAAGAGGGAGAGAGTAGTGTGAATTTGTTAAGTGTGGTTTAGTGGAGAATGATGGACCATGAGTTATATAATTAGACTAAACAATCTTCTTACCCATTGGTTAACATGTCTTCTAGATATGAAGCACATATGATTATTATAATCAACAAAGGACAAGGGTGTCCCCCTAGGGGACGAGTTCGGTTAGGGGGGGGGGGTAATCTAGTTCATTTCCAACTAAGTGTTAAGTATTAGTTAGATGATTAGGAGGTTAAACCATTTACTAGCATGTAGTGCGTTGTGACGGGTGTTAGGGCATTCGGGGACCCTAACTGGCTCATAAAAAGAGAAACAATGTTATTGGCAATATTTTTATGTTCCGGGTAAAGTCCGGTTGTTCGGTTGGATAGTGATCCGTTAAAGTGCTTAACAAAGCTTTAAAGTGTCGTTATTATTATTTTTAGTGACACAACTTATTCCCGACACTTTGGAAAGTGTCTAGTAATATTTTTCTCATGTTTTGGCACTTTATTAGGTAGCTTAATGCTGAATTTTAATTAAAGTGCTGAATTTTGTACTTAAAGTACGTTTTAGGCACATCCGGTCACTGTAATCTCATTCCTAGTGACGCAGTTCTACAATCCTCACTTCCCTACACTTTCTATTAGTGTAGTAAACTATCTCTGTCTCATACAGGCCTTAGAGGCAGTGTCTGCCTGGTGCTGGCTATATCAGCGTGTTAAATGGGTTATCCGTTATTGTGCTACAGTGCTTTTGTGCATCACGGTTGTCACTACAGTTCCGTATGTAAATAGTAGGGTGACAGCAAATAAGGTATGATGCAAGTAAGTACATGTATCAGTATTCAAATAGCAGTTTATCCACAATTTCAAGTAAGCACAGTAATTAAGCAGTAATTAATTATTAATTAAGTCGTACGGATACCTGGTTTGGTGAGGGTTGTCACATTCTCCCCCCGTTAAATAAATTTCGTCCTCAAAATTTGTACTACCCTACTACTTATGGTTAAGTCACACACGTATGTATATGGATAATATCGAAGTAGATAATCATCAAATCGAAACAAACCTTACTCACATTAGCTAAGTCCCAGAATATATAACAACCCGAATCCTAGGGTTGAAAGGTGTGTGCTTCTAGCATTGGATGTCAACGGTACAAGACGTACTTGACGTATAACCTAGCGTAAACCAACTAGCAGGGGTTCCACAAAAGTGGAGTTTTGACTAATAAGATTCTTTTAAACGATTGGTTACAATATGCAAACGGGTTTTTACAAACCATAGCACCCGCTATATGAACTCAAAAGCAACAACTCAACGTAATAGTAAAATGATCTGTCAACTCTTGAATAAATGTCTGGTAAGGTTTAGTGTGTCGACATTTTGAATAGTGGAGATACACCGAATGGAATACAAGTGAATCTGGTGTATCATTGTCTTGATTCGTAGTTGCATCAGAAATGTTTAAATGATAAATCAAACAGAAGTATGTGTGGTCTCGTGTAAAACGGTTACCACGATTAGCACAAGCTACAAGTTTATGATGACACCACAAGGTGTCGTAATGGCATTTCCCAATAATGGTGGTGACTGAATAAGTTCACCGCGTTTGAAATCAAATGAAAGTGTACTGAGGCAATCTGAAGATTTGATTTATACCATGTTACAGAGTTTTCAGTTAAATACGGAACATCAAAGATCCACTGTTTCCAATCGAAGATGAAATGTAATAAGTATCGCAAGGCATTTGATTTACAACGAAAGAATCGTTAGGGGGGTACATCATGATATGAAATGAATTTATGTACCTTTGACTCAGCACGCAAGTGTGTTGAGAGTGATTTAATTGTGATAAAGAAACGGATTTAGGGCAAGTTGTCAAATAATCAATTAAATCCGTGTATGAAGTGAGTAGTCAAATAAGCGCAAGCTTCTGTTCTGTGAAAGTATCACTGTAAGGTGTCGAAATCTATCCACGATTTAGTGGAGTCTTAGACCAAATAAGTCTACCACGACCCGAAACAAAAGAATCTGTGCCAAAGTATTAGAATACGATGCTCTCAATGCATCATATGGCGTCTCAAATTAAGCAGGTGAACTGGATAAGTTCAAGCAGTTGAACCTAGTAACCAAACAATAAACGTACATATCAACAAGGAAATCTTGACATGATAGCAAACATGTAACTTGAAAGAAGGTAGTCTCAATAAGTGTGTTGACTTGATAACAAAAGAGTCAACAATGACAAAAATGTAGGTCATTCGAATCACCACTAGTAATTAGAATTTGACAACGTAATATCTGAACATTCATGAAGCGTTTATTCGAAATGAAACCACGTGCGTAGCAAATGGTGCATGGGTTATATATAGGTTTTCAAATGATGAAGTGATGCGTTCTTACCAAAACGAAGAAGTGACCAAATATACGAAGCAAACGGGCGTTCGCTCTCAGCGAAGGAAAACAACGTGATGCAACTACTTGAGGGGAGTAGAAATGCAAATTTCTACTTGTTAGAAGTGAAAGTGAAGGCTTTAACGGAAGAAAATTTAAGTACTTTCGGGTTCGTTAGCTGCAATGACAAGTTGGTCAAGTTAATGGTGTTTGATTGAGTTGACAGATATGGTTCCTAGATGTAAGGCTTCTAGTTTTTCTAGATTCTGCACTTCGTGTGGATCTGGTTAATACATTGTGTAGGAAACACCGTTTTTGTGTACGTCTAAGAACTAGTCATTGTCCCACAACTTTCACCGGTAAACTTTCTTCTTGAATTTACTGTTAACGACGCTCGATTGTGGACCAGTCGTGTAATAGTTGTTGGGTCCTCATAGTTAGTTATATAAGAACTTCGTTAGTCCTCAGCAAGAGCCACCGGCTCTTGTTGGCTAGCTCGTCCGACTCCCGGTCATTTGAAAGTCATTCGTCCTTTCTTTTGGTGAGCAGAATTGAGGTTATCCAAAACAAAAGTTTTGGTCTGTTATCTTCCTTCTCTATCCACTGTTAAAACTTCACTGTCAATCCTTGCATCTCCGAAAATGTAAGTCGCTACGATGCATCGACTACAGGTGCGGTGCCTGGGATTAAATCGATGCGAGACTCGACTAATCGTTGAGGAGGTGATTCCAGTAAGTCTTCGAGGAAGACTGCAGGATATTTCCTTATCATAGGAACCTCTCTGTGCTTTGGTTCTTCGGCTCCTCCTGTCCCCGACATGAGCCAAGAAAACAACACATTCTTCCCATAACAACCTTCATGCCTTCAAGCAATTCGTGATCTGTGGAGGCGTATCCTGCCTTGTGAGTCGAGATCATTCCTTCATTCGTCATCCTGGTGCGGATATCGATCTCCTATTGATCATTTGTCAACCAATCCCTCCAACTACCTTGTTGAAGTCTCCCAATTCACTGGCAGTAGATCGAGTGTAATCTTATGCTTCCCGGGTTCTATCTTGCCGATTCCAGTTATTGTGTTGGCTTTCACTAGCTTCCCCTAAGCTAGTTCTAATGGGTACTGGAATATCTACTTACTCGCTGCTTAAACCAATTATACTCTCGAACTCTAGGGGTGCGAAGCGTAAAATTTACAACATATTTGGCAATACAGATGCATAACATCGGGTAGTATGGGACGTACCGATATTCATGCTTGGATTCCTGGCGTGCTTCCCTGGCTCCGGTGTTAGACATCCTTTCCATCATTTTGCTTAATCTCCCTTGGGCAATCTTTCCTAAAGTGCCTCATATCCCCGCAGGTATAACATCCCTTATCTTTCCCCTTTCCTTTCTTTCCACGCTTCATCTCACGCCAACACGTTTCCCTGTTGTGTCCCACTTTGCCACAGTTGTCACACTTCCCATTTTTACATCGCCCGGTATGATGACGTCGGCACGTATCGCATTTAGGTAGCTTACCCAGGTACTCTTTTCTCTTTTTGGTCTTGTTGTTGCTACTCGACTGGGTACCCTGTTTGAAATTTGCCAACTTTCTCTTGTTGTCCCCAGATGACTCTACATGAGTCTCCTTCTTCTCCTCAGAGGTTGAAAATTTGTTCGCCCTGATTGCCTCTTCAGTCAAGGCTACACTTAGATTGATGACCTCAGTGATCGTTGCAGGCCTTGACGTCATCACCAAGCTCATGATTTGGGGTGCCAATCCCCAAATGAAACGCTCAATCCTCTTAAACTCCGGATCTACCATGTAAGGAACGATACGCGACAGAACTTGGAACTTCTCCACATACTCAGCTATTTTTGGACCTTCCATCTTCAAGTTCCAGAACTCAGTTTCTACCTTCTGGCTTTCTGTTCTCAAACAGTACTTTTTATGCATTAGCTCTTTCAGCTCGTCCCATGATAAAGCATATGCAGCGGCCTCGCCCATTGTCTGAACCTGAAGTTTCCACCATGACAGAGCCCCATCTCGGAACAGCCCAGAAATGTACGTGACCTGATCTTCTGGGGCGCATTTGCTCGCACGCAAAACAGTGTCCGTCTTCTCAATCCAGCGTACGAAGGCTACGGCACCCCCAGTGCCGTCGAAATGTAGGGGCTGGCAGCCTAAGAACTGCTTGTAGGTGCAGCCGTTGGGTGGGTTATTTCCTGAGGTACCTCCGTTGTGTTTGGAGCGCTGGGCCTCGTACTGTGCGATAAACTGCACGAGGCGTTCTTGAAATTCCGCCTCTGTCGTTGGCAGAGGGTTGTTGGTATCGGTGTTCCCTTGAGTCGACATCTTCTGAGAAAAAAGTCGGTTAGGTCGGGTCTTAGTAAGGACACGAGCACCTAAGTCTCTATTTAACGAATAAGACCTTATAGGTATATTACATTTACGTAAATACGCAGTTGTTTAACAATTAATCACATATCCTCACGGTTATAACACAGCTTGCAAATAGGAACGTAGCAAGTAAACATGTGGTATTATAGTTATAGCACAAATATGTAGATCATCAACGTGCTTAGTGAGAGCATAGCGACGATATTTTTCGTCGGTCATTAGTCATAAGTATTGTCGCGTGTTTAAAGATGATCGGGCTTTCATTATCCACCGGCCACAATCATTGCGTCTTACCAAAATGTATCACATCAGAAGGGACTCAGGGTCACCCTACCCTTGTCCAACAAGTATATCAGTGCATCACAACTACGTGGTCAGAAGTGATCCTCAAAAGTCTCCGAAATCCCCGCTTATCATTAGCGTCTTTTCCTAAGCGTAATGCAATCCGCTTAATCCAGAAATCAACTATACTGGTGACTGAGGTGGAGGAGGAAAGAAAAGTATACTGTTAACGTGCGTGAGTCCCTCCTCGAGTTTGTATATACGTTGAAGTAATCATTTGCTCTGCCGCTTGATAGTTTAGAAATGAACATCGGAATCCCGGGAATGGTGAAAGAACAAAGGTCAAGAGCACAGAGGAGTCTTAATGCATGCGGCGGATCAAATCATGCTGGTGATAGACCGGCTGGAGAACGTGGTATTTTGTATAGACTTTTCAGACAATATGTGGTCTTGTGATGTAGACACTCAAGTCATGTTTTCAGTTATGTAATGTTTCGCAATTGAAGTTGCCAATTGTGGCGTCAGCTCAAGCTCCAACATTCTGTGACTCATATCCTTATCTGCAGTTGATGTTACAAGAGCAACTCATCTCACGTGTGGCCTTTATAATGTAAGGGTCTAACTTCAGCACAGTGTACAATAGGAATCACCGAGATGGCTCGTCCGACGTTGTAGAGGTGAATGTAGCAAATGGTGCGACCTGTGCAGTTGGGAATATGCTGTTGTAGCAGATGAATCGTTATCCGGGTGCTGACCTGAAGTACCTCCCCGAGGTATAGTTATATTCCGAAAGGAAACTATAGGCATCTTGGCGCAATGGACGTTGGTCTTCATAGGGGAAAGGAGCAATGTCAGCGGTTGCGGGTGTAAAAAAAAACGAACATCTCACAAATGAGGAGATTGGCCGATGCAGGTAGATATAAGGGGTGCAATGTATGGCAGACCAAAAAGAAACAGGGTCGTGATCACGTAAAGGTGTAGGTTCAGCAGGCGCAACATCAAGCTGACCCAAATGGTGTAGCACCTGGCTCGAGTGCAGGCTCCGGGTCATGTCACGGTGTGGTGAGTATCAGTGGTGAGCGTGGGAACAAAGGTGCTTCCATAGGAACTGAAATAGGGGCTGAAACAGGGGTCACAAGGGGGCGTCACAGGAAACTCGAAAAGTGGGTAACCATTGTCATCGTCTATCCACCCATTTCGGGTGTGCGCGTATCGAGGATCAACTTGGGTTGCAAAAGGCGCATGATCGAACTGTACAGGCACAGGGTCAGGGTGGGGTGCAACAAGAGAGTCAGCAGGTATAACAGCGATAAGTGGGGGATCAACATGATCAGCAGCAATAACATGGTCACCCTCCAGTAGTGGTGCATCAGCAGGGTGATCACCAATGGGTAGGTCAGCAATCACAGGATCAATGGGCATGCCAGCCTGAACAGGGTCATGCTCAAACACTGGGTCAAGAACAGCTACTGGCTCAAGGGCCATGGCAGGCTCGGGATCAACGAACTCCATAACAAAATCTGCATGATCAGCGAATGCAGGGTCAACTGGGTCTACTGGGTCAACCATAGGCTGATCCAAGTGGATGAACTCTATCTCCGGGTCCGGTCAAATCCAGGGGGAAAAACAGGGTCTGAATCCTCATCGAGGTCGTGATCGAAAGCAATTCTAGGAGCAGAGACAGCAGATGATGCCCTGTCAGGATCTGAACCGTGTGAATAGTGCTGTGCGCTCCGAGTGTGTGACGGTGCGGAGGCCACAGACTCGAAGGAGTCTGGAGCGGGTAAGTGTGCAGGTGACTCCTCAGCTGAAGCATCTGCGAGTAATAAAAGACCACCGTCAGATAGAAGGGCCTCGCCCTCAACATCGTCCTCCAGGGGCTCATCATCAAACGGATCGACGTCGTCGTCAGCGTCGGCGTCGGCGTCGAGGAGCATATCGTAAGCAGGATAAACGGCCAAAGGTTTGGGAGCAGGGATCTCTACGAGTGGTAGATACCCAGCAAAAGGACCATTAGCGGGCTCATCGACAGCGTCGGGTAGCGCAAAGGGATGAAAGTCATCCTCGTCTGTGCTGGTAACATCTGATGTGTGGACCTCGTGCTCTGAAGACTCTAAGTCGTCTGATACTATGGGTCTAGGGTCCCTGGTGTCCGATTCACCAGTGCCTGATGAATCCATGGTGTCTGTATCATAAACACAAATATGCACAAATAATCAATCATATAATCAGACAAGCACATTAGTCACCAAGTAAGCAATCAAACAATTTTCCTAGTCCCACTAGCCTCCCAGCCTCTCAGACTGCTCTTCCTAGTCCCACTAGCCAAATTCTCCCAGCCTCTCAGACAGCTCTTCCTAGTCCCACTAGCCAAATTCTCCCAGCCTCTCAGACTGCTCTTCCTAGTCCCACTAGCCAAATTCTCCCAGCCTCTCAGACTGCTCTTCCTAGTCCCACTAGCCAAATTCTCCCAGCCTCTCAGACTGCTCTTCCTAGTCCCACTAGCCAAATTCTCCCAGCCTCTCAGACTGCTCTATAAATAATAAATAAAATGTGCTCAACATTTGTTTGTAAAAACGTTTTGGATCTGGACTTAAGTGGTATGCAATGTAAAAATGTTTTCGTGAGAGCCCTAGTGATCATAGTCTAGACTCGAAAAAGAATCCTAGTTCGCTATGATCAGAGCTCTGATACCAAGCTGTCACACCCTGGCTTTGCGGAAGCGTGGTTAATTTGGTGTGACTTCTTAATACCATAGCTTAATCATAACAAAGCTATATGAAAATAAAACCATGCAAGATCATCCATTAAAATAAGTTTGAAGAGTAAAGAACCACAACATTGTCTTAACGGATATCACATCCTAACAAACATAAACAGTGTTCAAAAGACACAACACCAACAAGAAGTAAACACAGTTTAAGAACTGTGACTCGTCCAGGAAAAAGTCACATCCCTTAAACTCGGATGACCTCGAAACTAGTGCAGCGGGAAAACGTGTCATACCGCGCCAGATCCTTTAATTCCCTGAAATACACGTAAGTTGAAAAGTCAACAATAATGTTGAGCGAGTTCATGTGTAAGTGAGTAAGTAAAACCTTTGTAAAATGTCTGTATGTATGAAATTTCCTGGTATGTAGCAATAAGGAAAAAGAGATCAATTAATGTGTAGCTAATACATTAATAAGTGAAATGGCCTAGGAAGCACTCAAACCTGTAACGCGAATTTCATACCGGTCCTTCCGGCGGAACGACATAGTCACCACATGCAGCCACACGCTGGCTCATGTGTGGGGCTCGCAACACCCGATAGATCTATCACTCATGCCTCTCGGTCCTTATACAAGGATTAATGGTCTTACGATAATAGCCTACCCATTCACATGATCTAGGTAATAAATTCCTTAGCTAATCATACCGCGTAAGTAAAAGTTCGTAATCATAGTAACATGTATTTCACCCCCGCAGTTTAGAAAACTGAAAACAGTTAAGAGAAAAGGGGGACATGAACTCACAGTGGTGCGTCTCTACCAAGTATATCTCCTGCTCAAGCAGCTGTGCGACGACCTACACGTACTAACTCTATTAGACGGACGGCCGTGCCTTAGCTTAAGGTTTAAGTTTTTGGGGAATAGTTAGTCAACTATTTCGTGTTTATATTTTTGTAAATACTTGGTAATTATTCTCCTTCCCAAGGATGGGGGATTTAATACATGTGTGTTCATAACATTCGAAATACATTATTAAGTCTCACTTAATATATTTTATTTCTTACTTCAAAATATAATCATTCTTCCCAAAAATATTATATTTTATTTCATACAAATTTCCAAAATAATATTCTTGACAAATACGCGTTCATAAATATTTTCTTAAAATGCGTAAGTAACGTTTTAAAGATCGGGTGGTAATAATTATACCGTTGTAACTTATTATTTATTGTGAAGGCGTTCGTATCATTTTGGAATCGTTAACATTCGGTAATATTATTTTTACCCTAAAAATAATATTCGTATAGTTCACAAAGTAATCATAAACATTTTACAAGTGACGCTATGAAAAACATATATTCTAAATATATATATTTCAGGTTTTATTTTGTGAAATCCCACCTCCGATATTTTGTAAATAAGTCGTGGCGAAATCTATAATTTGAAAACAAGTAAAAATGTATTGCTAACACTTGTGGTGAAAATATTTCTAAGTGTTAGGTTTTTGGAAAAATTTCGCCAGAGTTTCCCCTGTAACTGGAGGTGGCCACGCTTTTAAGCGTATCATTTTCTTTTAAAATTCAAATCAACAATAAACCATATTCAAACCATCAAACTAGCCAAAATAGATGTAAATCGCAAAAATGCATAAACTTGTGGTTTATCTAAAATATGAAGTAAATCCCATTACTTTTAGTGGGTCTTTTGTATAAATCAATCCGGTTTCGTAAAAGTCTCGTTTTTAACGAAATTCCATCTTTACAACTTCTTGTCAACATTTACAAAAATAGTTCTTTTGTCAAAACTTAGTGTTACACAAGTGTTTACACACTTGTGTGTTTACAAAAATCATCCTCGTTCATGAAAGATCCGGTTTTAGAAAGTATGATTTCTTTGACACTTGGTTCTTTGTAAATACCGCTTGTAGATCCATAGATCTACTAGTTTTAAACACTATTTCATAAGTAATATTGATTTTACACAAGTTCATGTTTAGGGTGTGGTAGGGTTTCATCACTTAACCCTTGTTACACTTAAACAAGCTCTATGTCATGATCCATGATCATGACCAATCCGGGTTAAACGATGATCCGAGCTACCACAACATAGATCGGCACTAAATAATTACACAAAACAAATCTTACAAGATTTACACAACAACTTAGCTTTTAACCAACATTTTTAGCATTTTTAGTAGACTTTTACATATCATTTTGTATGTTCATAGATTTTAACCGTCATATATCGTTTTAACCACTTTAAAATAGATTGAGAGTGTGTTTCAAGCAACTTACTACTAGCTCGAGGCTAGGGAAGATTCTAGTCGCAAAATGCGTGGATAAAAGCAATGAGGTGAGGTCCTTCGCGTTCCGAATGCACCGAGCTTCCTTGTGTGAGATCCTTAACACTTGTGTACCCTTGGAATGGCAAGATCAAAACCGAAAATGGATGGATGGTGGTGGTGTGCTCTCGGCCGAGAGGGAGCAAGGAGGGAGAGAGTAGTGTGAATTTGTTAAGTGTGGTTTAGTGGAGAATGATGGACCATGAGTTATATAATTAGACTAAACAATCTTCTTACCCATTGGTTAACATGTCTTCTAGATATGAAGCACATATGATTATTATAATCAACAAAGGACAAGGGTGTCCCCCTAGGGGACGAGTTCGGTTAGGGGGGGGGGGGTAATCTAGTTCATTTCCAACTAAGTGTTAAGTATTAGTTAGATGATTAGGAGGTTAAACCATTTACTAGCATGTAGTGCGTTGTGACGGGTGTTAGGGCATTCGGGGACCCTAACTGGCTCATAAAAAGAGAAACAATGTTATTGGCAATATTTTTATGTTCCGGGTAAAGTCCGGTTGTTCGGTTGGATAGTGAACCGTTAAAGTGCTTAACAAAGCTTTAAAGTGTCGTTATTATTATTTTTAGTGACACGACTTATTCCCGACACTTTGGAAAGTGTCTAGTAATATTTTTCTCATGTTTTGGCACTTTATTAGGTAGCTTAATGCTGAATTTTAATTAAAGTGCTGAATTTTGTACTTAAAGTACGTTTTAGGCACATCCGGTCACTGTAATCTCATTCCTAGTGACGCAGTTCTACAATCCTGTAGGATCGTTATACAATCTGACGAGTCGATCAGAAGAGTGCTCAGATTGAATCAAAGGCGGAATTCATTGATTCAGTCTTTGTTTAGCTTGATTTCACTAATTTGTCTCAATTTATTGATCTTCTAACAGTTTACAAGCTCTGGAGACGATTTGGCAGGGCTTCGCCGTACCATACAAGACCTCAACCTTCCTACTATATGATTTCGCTCATATGTCCTATTTATAGACACACTGATTTCGCTTATACGGACATGACACAAAAGCGGAATCACCTGTAACTGATTCCACTCTTATGTACATGACACAAAAGCGGAATCACCTGTAACTGATTCCACTCTTATGTACATGACACATAAGCGGAATCAGATCTTGACACATAAGCGAAATCACCTCTAATACATGTTTCTTGGATTTTGTGTCATTGTCTAACCTAAATTCTACTAGACTCGATACAAGACGAAGTCGACAGATGTAGTGCACCAACAAATCCTCACTTCCCTACACTTTCTATTAGTGTAGTAAACTATCTCTGTCTCATACAGGCCTTAGAGGCAGTGTCTGCCTGGTGCTGGCTATATCAACGTGTTAAATGGGTTATCCGTTATAGTGCTACAGTGCTTTTGTGCATCACGGTTGTCACTACAGTTCCGTATGTAAATAGTAGGGTGACAGCAAATAAGGTATGATGCAAGTAAGTACATGTATCAGTATTCAAATAGCAGTTTATCCACAATTTCAAGTAAGCACAGTAATTAAGCAGTAATTAATTATTAATTAAGTCGTACGGATACCTGGTTTGGTGAGGGTTGTCACAGAATATCTCACTTGGATGGATCGCCATCCGACCGGACGACCGTTCGATCGAACGACCTGAAGGGTAGAGATACTTCTCTGTTTTCAAAATGCTACAACGTATACTTCAAAGTCACATCATACACAAACACATCCTTCCCAAGCGAATGGCAAACTGACCGAATGGCCATCCGACCGGATGACCATCCATCCAGATTGCCATCCGTTTGGATGTCCCTTCGACACTCAGTCACTTCGCATCATTTTACGCACTGTTTATTGCTTATTCTATCGTTCTGTAATCAAGCTAATTCTCCAGCGCTCCCTTCAATCCAAGACGGTGTTTATTTATTAAACGCTATCTCTGATTATACTCGATCCCTTTTTATTTTAAGCACTTTTGGGTGTTACATACGTTACTTATATAAAAACACATCGATCATACAACGCTAACCGTTACCGCATGTTATACGTGTTACTCGATGAATGCTTGTATGTTATGTTTACATAGTGATTGTTGCCTGACACCTTAGCAACGATAGTACTATAGTTTGGACTCAGCACCTGTCGTGGACAAGAGTTTTTAAGGGTTTTTCTCAATGTAGCAGTGGTGATATGTGTTGCGCATTCTACAACTCGCAGTCACGTTTGTGCATATTTCATTGTCGATAACCTACTTGCTTCACATTATACATGTTACATGTTGGTTATGCGTAAACTCGCTCTTGCTACTATTATACTATTAAACTTGTATGCTCACCTTTACACTATGTGTATTGACCTCTATTTTAATGTATGTGACAGGTGTTTGAAATGCTTGGATGCTTGCTAGCTTTTGTGGAGTCAAGTTAGGATTTGTCTAGAAACAAACAAACAATTTAAATCTGAGTTGTCGGAACAACTTTTATTTGTCTTTGAGAACTACTTGTCTGTAATAACTGTGTTACTTGTTATATCATGGTATGGGACGTGAAGCTTAAATAATTGGTAATTTTAGTTGCTATGGAATCTCTTGGACAATCTGTTTCGCTCAGTGCCGTGCCCCGATGTTTCCGGCATCGGTTGGGGTGTGACAGATTGGTATCAGAGCCATAACTATAGGGAATTAGGCAAGACTCGACCTAGTCCGGGTCAATTTCTTAGAAACAACCTAGTCTATAGTCTAAGTATCAACAGGCCGACTTGTGCATACCCGGTATGGGTTTTGCACGAGCTTACTTGATACCCTCACTCGAACTCGTTGTACACTACACTCTTGCGCGAACATCGCATACTACAGTTCCGCGCAAGATCAGTCTTTCCTAAGGTTGGCAACACACACAAATGGATGATCTGGTTGAGATTAGGTGTGAAAACCACAAACTCTCGACCAAATCACTCGTTCGACACGCATTTTTACTATAAACACGAGAACTTCCGTTTAATCAGGAGTGAATCCATACTTCGACTCGATTCTCCTTATCTATCTCGTGATTCTATCACACAAACAGGAATGCAGTCGCTAAGTTAGGGGTGAAACCCGAATCTTGATGACTCGTTCCACTCTCTATTTTGGTTTTACAAAACTCTTACAAAAGTCTCGATGGATTCCAATGACTCGAGTTGCGTGAGTAACCGAAAGGATGCGTGCCATTCACCGCATGCCGGTGATAGAGCACAGTCTACTAGGCCAAAGCATATACTCGAAGCCCTTGAGAATAGTCGAACCACTTTGGGTAGTCAACATCTATCAAGCCAAGACAATCTCTCTTCGATTTTATGTGTTTCGATTCTGGAATTCGCCGCCGTCGACTCTGAGATTTATCGATTTTATGTGTTTTTATGTGATTTTATGTGTTTATGTGTTTCGATTTTGGTGATTTACTCGCTTTTCGTTGTTCAATTTGATCAACATGCACAACCCACACTGCACATCTATCTCAATACGCTAACAAATCGCTTGTGTTATTCGCAATCGCTACTCCCTACTCGCATTCGCAACTCTCAATCGCAATCGCTGCCTTGAAAGATAGGTGAATACGTGCAATATATGTAGGCCAATACGTGCAAAATATAGTTGAAGATGCATTTATGTGAACTATGTGCTTCTGTGCTTACGTGGAATACGTGCTTATGTGATTACGTGCTTCTGTGAATTATGTGCCTACGTGATTTTGTGTTTTGGTGTGTTCTTGAGCTTTATATAAAGAAATTTTGGGTGAAATCGCTAGACTATACTAGGGTTAATGGAAATTGTGTCCGAGTCCTGTGACGATGTCTATTGTAGACAATGTCGTCATTTGGATCTTACACTGCTTGCTCCGCCCGACGCAACCACGAGGACAAACGGATTGCTGCACTAGTCGCCAAGCAAATGGCGAAAGTCATTCCGCAAATTGTTAGTGAGCTGAACGAAAACGCTAACAAGTCCTCAGAAGAATCCAGGACTGATTCTCCTAAAGCTACCTTTAGCTTCAAGCAGTTCAAAGCATGTGGTCCCAAAGAATTTACCAGAGAAGACGGGCCTACAGCCATGTTTCAATGGTTTAACCTTCGCACTGTTAACGCCACCGGCGTCTTCCAATCCCGGGCTCTGGTGGACTGCCGAAAGAAACAAACGAGGGAACGATGCAGCTTATGGGCTGACGTGGGATGAGTTGAAGGACATCATGATGCAGGAGTTCTGCCCTCCCCATGAGCTCCAGAAGCTGGAGGACGAATTCTGGCATATCAAACAGGATGGTGGCGACAACGCGGGTTTAACTGCTCGCTTTAAGCAGCTGAGTATCATCTGTCTGGGTCAAGTTACTACCCCTGAGATAACGATCAAGAAGTACATCCGCACTCTACTGGATTGTGTTGCTGACTTCGTTCAAGCTGCGAAGACGACAACTATAGAGGAAACTTACCTGCTCACTGCCGAGATTAACGACAAGTGAGTCAGGGCTGGTTACTTTGATAAAGTCTCCAAGAATCTGCACCAAGTTACCTCTGCTCCTACTGCTGAAACCGTCGCATCGCAATCTTCAAAGTCATCCCGTCGCAAAAGAAAGAACAGCAACTCCAGCAACAAGAACTGTGCAGTTACTGCCGCTCCACTCCAAGTCGTGCATGCCCAACCGCAACCGCAGAACCGCCAAGTAGCGGCGCCTGTGGCCAATGCACCGCCAGCAAAGCGTGCCTATACTTGCCCACACCTGCTCTGCCCTACTTGTACCTATCATCACCCGGTTGGAATTGCATGCCGGTTTTGTGTTCACTGCAACCTGTACGGCCATTTCACTGCTAACTGTCGTACCGGTCCTTGCCAAGCCCCAGTTCAAGCTCCTGCTCTACCAGCTCCGCAAGGACAGCAAGCAGCTCTTGCTGCTCATGCAAGAGCTTGCTTTGCGTATGGTGATCCCAACCACTTTGCAAACGTCTGCCCAAACAAAGTGGTGAAGCAAGAGCCACAGTAGCAGCAGCCAGCACTGCAACAGCACCAGTAGCAGCAGCAGCCAGCGCAGCAAGAAGCCCGCGGGCGAGTCTTCAATATCAACGCCCGTCTGGCTCAGGCAGACAACAACGTGGTTAATGGTACGTTTCTCATAAATGGTATATATGCTTCGTGATTGTTTGATACTGGAGCCGATAACTGTTTTGTATCGTTCAAATTTGAAAGGCTCCAAAACCATAAACGCGTTAACCTCCCATCACTATTCGACGTAGAAGTAGCCACTGGAAGAACCGTCACTGTTAGTTCCATTCTGCGTGACTGTACTCTTGATCTCAACAGTCACATTTTTCCGATCAATCTTATCCCGATGCAACTTGGTAGCTTTGATGTCATAGTAGGTATGGATTTCCTTTGGGAGAATCATGCTGAAATTGTTTGCTTCGATAAAATGATTCATTTCTCTCTCACGAACGGTGATCAATTGTGTGTTTATGGCGAAGTCGCTTCGAAGAAGTTACAACTCATGTCGTGTGTCCAAGCTGGCAAGTATCTCCACAAGGAATACCAAGCTTTCTTGGCACACATCGTAGTAGCGGAGGAAAAGGAAGTTAAGGCAATAGACATGGTACCTGTGGTTCATGATTTTCCTCGTGTATTTCCTGATAATTTACCTGGTTTACCTCCCACTCGTGATATCGATTTCCGAATCGACCTTATTCCTGGAGCAAATCCAGTTGCTAGAGCGCCTTATCGTCTTGCTCATTCAGAAATGCGCGAACTCTCAAGTCACCTCCAGGAACTGCTTGATAAAGGCTTCATTCGCCCTAGCACCTTTCCTTGGGGCGCGCCTGTCCTTTTCGTAAAAAAGAAGGATGGTCATTCCGGATGTGCATCGACTACAGGGAATTGAATAAGCTTACTATCAAGAATCGCTATCCCTTGCCTCGAATCGATGATTTGTTTGATCAGCTACAAGGTGCTACGTGTTTCTCGAAGATCGATCTATACTCAGGCTATCACCAATTACGAATTCAGGAGGAAGATATACCCAAAACCGCTTTCGAACCCAATACGGGCACTACGAGTTTGTTGTTATGCCTTTTGGTTTGACTAACGCTCCCGCAGTCTTTATGGATCTAATGAATCGCGTGTGTAAACCCTTTCTCGACCGTTTCGCCCTCGTATTCATCGATGATATCCTGATCTATTCCAAATGTTAGTGCATACGTCTGTCGACTTCGTCTTGTATCGAGTCTTGTACGTGTATAGATAGATCAGGGCACGTTATTCGAGGAAACTGTCAAAAATAGGTTTGAAGGTAATTTCGCACGAAATAGCAAAGTGTTATTTCGTTTGATAATTTCGCACGAAATTACTATTTCGTGTGAAATGTGATTTCGCTTGAGCCTGTTCATGCGAAATTAGCTAGCCTATAAATAGGTGCCTTGTGATTTCGTTTGAAGTAGTTCTAACTTTCCGGTTTGAGAGCCGAAGTGTCTACTCGCTGTAAATCTTTGTCATATCAATCAAAAGACAGTTTAAAGTGTTTATCTAGCTGAATTGAACTTGATACGACTGTTTCCGTCTCTCGTATTGAGCAAAAACTCTTCTGATCGACTCGTTCGGGTCAGAAAACGATCCTGCAAGTGGTATCAGAGCTCCGGAGGAAGAGTTCATACCAATTCAGCTGCAAATTCTGATTTCTACACCTTCTTTTCAAAATTAAACTTGTTTTCAAGGTCAAAATGTCTTGAATTTCACATATTATACGCGCAATAGTGTTTTAAAAAACCCTTGAAAGTTTCAGACCTAAAATCGGACAAAAACCTGATCAATTGAACCAAAATCAGCTCGAGATGATGACATCAGCAGTATTTCGCATGGAATAGCTTCTTAATTTCGCACGAAATCACATTTTGTGTTTAATTTCGTTTGAAATTGTTGTTTGATTTCGCACGAAATCAGATTTCGTTTGAGATATTTCATACGAAATCATTATTTCGTTCCAAAGAGGCTATTTTCGTTTGAATCCAAGTTAATTTCGCACGAAATTATATTTCGTTTGAAAATTCTGATTTCATTTGAGTTAGTATTTCGTTTGAAGCTGTATTGCAGGTAATTTCGCTTGAGAAGGTTATTTCACTTGAAGATTTCGTTTGAAAGGCTGATTTCGTTTGAAACTGTCTGAATTCGTGAAACTTGTTATTGAAACATGGAAGAAGAGTTTTATAACGCATTTGCTACTGCCCCGACTACTACTGCCATTGCTCAGAACATGAACATGGAAAATGAAACTGGAACTTTGCAAAAACCCCGGAAGCTAATGGGCATTGAAGAGTATTATGGTTGGAAAGATCGATTTGAAAACTGGGTTCAAGCTAATCATTTGAGGTCTTGGGAGTGTGTTGAGAAAAAGTATGTTCTACCACGTACAGATTTGGGAGTTGAGAAAAAGATTTTTGAATTTTCGGATAAAGAACGAGACATGTACAAAGCAGAAAAGATGATGATTAGTTTGCTTCAGCAAGCTATTAAAGAAGACATATTCATTTTGCTTCAACATGATAAAACTTCACGCTCAATTTGGGAAGCACTTCGAATTAAATTTGAGGGAAGTGAGAAGATGATCAAGAGTAAAAAGGCATTGTTAAAGAAAGAATTTGATCTATTTACAAGTTTGCCGGGAGAAGATACAAAGAAATTAGTTGAAAGATATTGTCACTTAGTTCGATCAATGTCATTGTTAAGTATCAACAAAGATCGAGAAGAATGGGTCGACAAATTGGCTGATGTTTTACCACAGAAAGAATGGGGTACATTTTTGATGATATTAAGGAATACTGGAGAATATGATGGTTTGACAATTTCCCAGTTCATTGAAAAAATTGAAGGACAAGATCTTGAGCAACAAAAGATTGCAAGAATGAACAATCCAAGTGCACAACAAGATGTTAAGATGTACTACAAAGGGAGTGTTCAGAATGTCAAAGCAAGCCCGAAAATCCAAACTGCTTTCAATGCAGAAAACTCATCCGGATCCGTAAATCAAAGTCCAAACAGCAGTAGTGGATTTTCCTCATACCCAAGTGTTAATCCAAAGGAATCAACATCAAGTCATCAGTTTCAAAGTTCAAACAGCAATAATGGTCAAATTTTACATTGCAACATCGCGTTGAATCTTCAGAATGGTCAAAATTTCTCTGAAGAGGTGGCTAAAAGTCATATGTCATTACTTGCTACAGTGTTGGAATCATACGAAGGGTTGGTTGCAGGAAGGATCGGAAATCCTATGTTGACGAAAGAGGATTACGATCAGATTGATGTAGAAGAAATGGAGCTAATGGATATCAAATGGTGTTTAGCGAGTGTTTTGAGAAGAGCTGAAAAATTCAAAATGATTACAGGAAGAGATGATTTCCTGGATGCAAATGTTTCTACTTTGGGTTTTGATAAATCTAAAGTTACTTGTTTTCGATGCAGGGAAAAAGGACATTTCAAGAGGGAATGTACCAATCGAGAAGCAAGTGGAGCAAAGAATCCGTTTGGTGGTAATGATTATTATCGAAAAGCTATATACCAACAAGTTGCTCATCAACAGTATCAACAAAAAGAACCACAAACTGCACATGCTAAAATGATCGAAGAAGCAAATAAGAAAGCTTATTATGGCATAATTGATCAAGATGATGAAAAAGTGGCAAAAGGCTTTAGCTGGGACAAATACATTCCACATGATTCAAAAATAGTTGCATTAATTGCACAGATAGTTCAAGAACCAGATTTGATGAAAAAATGGATGAAAGTTTTTGCTGATAATAAAAAGAATCAAGATGATGAATCTAGTTCTTCAGATGATAGTTCAGAACAGACACAAGTGTTTGATCAATCATCAACTGATGACAGTGATGATGAGGAAGAAATGCATATTAATATTGAAAAAACTCATTTATCTTCTGGAAGTTTTCAATTTTATTTTGCAGATAGAGTGGAGAAGCTGAAAGAGAAACAAGCAGCAAAGGAACAGAAAAAGATGAAGAGCAAAGATGTTGCTCAGGAAAAGATTTCTGAACAAAGTGAAGAAGTTATAGTTACTGAGCAGATAGTTGAAATTGTAGAGGCAGTTGATGATGAGATGATAGCAGAAGCTGAAAAGGTGTTTAAAGCTGAGAAAGTGGTTGAAGTTGAGAAAATTATCGAAGTTGAAAAGATTGTTGAGGTCATCAAACCTTGCTTAAAATGTTTAGAGTCATGTAAGCAGTGTGAAGAGAAAGATGAGAAATTGAGTGAGCAAGATAAGATGAAAGAAAATTTATTGTTCAATCTCAACTATGTGAAAGAATCGTATGACGTGTTGGATAGAACTGTAACTGGTCTACAAAAGACAAATTCTGAAAGAGAAGATGCATTAACCATGATGAATGCAGTGATGATGACAAAGCAGAAGGCGATCAATCATTATATTGAAGAATGTGCAAAATTGAAGCAAGAGTTGGAGACTGAAAAGATAGAGAACGAAAGAATCAGACGTTTGTTGCAAAGTTATTCTAGTTCTGATTATTTGATTGACATAATTTATCCAACTGTTGCAGGTTTTGAAGCATTTCAAGACAAGAAGACTGAAAAAAGGATACTGGTAAGAAACAAAGTGCAAATTATAACAAGTGTCCGCCTCCGATCTGGGAAGGTTATTCTCCCAGAAAACCAAATGAGGAGCAAGTCAAAAAGGCAGTCAATATAAAGTTAAAGTCCGAAACAACTGATGATTTACCAGAAAACATTGACGTCACATTCATATCGTCTGACACTGATCATGAGTCTGAGTTAATAAAGAAAGTGGTCGATCAGGTGTTGGATAAAGATGAGGAGTCAGAGTCAAAGTCGGAGTCCAAAAGTTCGAGTTCATCATCAGTTGACAGTTCAAAATCGTCGGTTAAAAGGGTTTATAATAAAGAATTCCTGTTATCAAAATCTAATTTGAATGACGAACCAATCAAAATGGCATATACTTTGATTGATTCAGACAAATTATATTCTGATGAGGAATTTCCAATAAGAGGTGTTAAAACAGAATTGATCAAAAAGGTTTTCAAATTAACAGAAATTAATATTTCTAAAATAAAAGATGTAAATCTTTCTGAAAAACCCAAATCTTACACCTCAAGAGTTCAACAACGTTTAAACAAGAAAAAGGGTTACAGTTCTGGTTCTGGTTTTCAAAAGAAATCAAACCATAACGGTAATTACAAAAAGAAAGGTCTAGGTTTTATTCCATCGAAAAATCATAAAAATAAGAAAATTTATAAAACAAAAACTGTATTTGTTTCAGGAGCTAGTTCGGAGGAAGAAGAAAATAGCTCGTTCTAGAAACAATCAAACAAAGAGTTCTTTGAAGAAAAACAAAAGTATGAAAAGAATGGAGTTTACCAAAGAAAGGAGACAAGAACCTGTTATAGATGTCAAGAAGTTGGTCACATTGCCTGGAATTGTCCAATGGCTACCAACACAAAACATGAAGTTGTTTCTAAACTCAAAGAGAAGATTTTTGACAAAAATGAACCACCAACTGAAAAATTCAAAGTTTTTAAAAATTCAAAATATGAAGTTGGTGAATGTTCGAAAAGATTTTACAGAAGAAGCGTGAATCTTGACAACCAGAAATGGGTTGTTAAGAAATCAGATGTGAAATCTGGCGATGAATCTGATTCGTCAAAATCAGAGGAGCCACAAGTTGAGTTAAAAATAGAAACTTCAGTACAGCCAATGGATGATGTCAATTTTCCACCATTGAGGGCTGAAAATTTTAAACAAAAAGTTGGAAAAGTTGAGATCTCGAATCAATTCTATTCTGAAAAGAAAGAATTTGATGTCGAAAAAGTTTTTAATGGAAATGTGAAAAAGATTTTTGGGAAAATGGTCGATGGAAAAGTCAAAGGGGTAAAAGATTTTATGAAACAAAGAAGGCAACTTACACCCCGAGTGAAGATGAGGAGGTAACATCCAAGTTTGGTCAGGCTTGGATGTCTGTTTTTCATATGTAAAAATTCTGACTTGCCGGAGCTTCCAGGTTGGTAAGAGTGGAGCAGGTATCGGCATCTTTCTTGAGAAATTCACGTCAGTGATATTTCGACTTACAAGTGGTAAATCAGGGACATTAAGTTGTACTTGATTTTCTACAAGTGGTATTTGTAGATTGAACTTAAAAATGTTATATTTTTTTAAAAAGTTGAATATGAAAGGACAAGGTGATGAATTGATCCCCTAACCTACAAGTGATTTTATGAATTCAACAAAACTTATTTTCCGGAAAAACCATTTGATTAAAACAAACTTAAGTGTTTTGAAATCATAATGGGAAAATAGTTTGTTGAAAGGGGGAGTTCTGATTGTTTATGCCAAGTGGATGGCGATTTGATATCAGTTGTCACTTTACTTGTACAGTTTGTTGTCAAATTTCGTTTAAGTATTTTTTAATTTTAGGGGGAGTAAGAATTTCAGAAAATCCAAAAACAATTTGAAAATTTGAAAAAATCAAAAACATGATAAAAGCAAAAATGCGTTTTGTTGTAAAAAAGAGGAAATGATAGTACATCAGTAGACTTTCACGGCATGCTAAAGAATTGGAAAGTCAAAATGTGATAAACGGTCTCACTGATGATGTGCCAGTAGGTTTTTGCACATTTAGTAGATTGTGTCGAGATATAAACCTAAAATTTAAAACTTACTTATATCGTGGGGAACATCTCTCGGATATATGGGTAACCCCCAAAATCTTGTTTGAAAGGTCCCTCTTTCTGAGATACTAGGTCTTTATACTCAGTGATATCTAGGGTATTATCCTGGGACTTCTAATTTTGCGGAAGCAATGGCCTAGTCCCTGTATAATACTTTTCGCTTGCTTGAAATATAGCACACCCCTCAGCATAAAAATGATGAAACATTGTAAAATGCTAATCTTGTGCTGTTGAAGAAAAGATTCTCTAAAGGGAACACACCAAAAGTCGAAGCCATCATCTCTCTGATTTTGCGGAAGCAATAGCCTGAGCTCTCATGGCCCTCTCATTTAACCCTTTACAGATATCATCTAGGTATACTCACCTGTAAGACTGAATATTGGGATCTGGATACGGGAGTATATTCTGAGGTGGGACACACGAATAAGTTTAAGTGCTTAAAACACTAATCTCGTATCTCGAAACAGTTGAACTTTGTGTGAAAATTTAAGTGGATCAGTATACTGACAATCTAAGTGAATCGTTTAGAACTTAAAATGTTTAAAGCTTAACGGTGTTGGTGATTTGTCTCATAAACTGATATGATCCTCTTACACAAACTCACAAAAATATTGTTTGTATATATTTCTTTACTGCATTTTCTTTCAAATTCAAAATTCCAAAAAGATTTTCAGTGTGTTTTAGCATAAATTTTTGAAAATACAAAAAGATTTTCGATAACTGATGTTGAAGAGCTGATTTTCAAAATTTCGAGTGCTAAACATGATGAACAGGTTTGGGAAAGTGTGTTTGAAAAGATTTTCTTACAAGTGATACATCAGTGTTCAAAAAATGTTAAATCATTTTGTACAATATTTGCATATGATGGTGTGGTTGTGTATACAAGTGGTAAGCAGAGAATAAATTTGTAAAATTTTAAATTTGTGAAATTTATTTTTGGGTTAAGAATGTGCAGGAATGGAACATGAAGTGAGCCAGGTCTTGAGCTTGGAACATAAAAACCAGACTAAGATCCTAGCACAACTTAAAGGGGAGTCTGAAGATAGTAGAGCCAGATTAAGATCCTGAAGATCATTCAAATTGCTGATACTGATGAACTTAAGGAATCAAGAGATCTGATCTAGAGAATTAGAGTGAGAAAAGAGCCAGATGGAGATTCTGGAGAAGAAGAGAAGACAGAGATTGAGGATGTTTTACATTGTCAGATACTTTGGAAGAGTTCGAGGAGCCTGATAGAGACTGATAAAGACTGAAGATTGAAGAGTCGACACTGAAGACTTCGTCAACATCCGAGGGGGAGTCTGTTAGTGCATACGTCTGTCGACTTCGTCTTGTATCGAGTCTTGTATGTGTATAGATAGATCAGGGCACATTATTCGAGGAAACTGTCAAAAATAGGTTTGAAGGTAATTTCGTACGAAATAGCAAAGTGTTATTTCGTTTGGTAATTTCGCACGAAATTACTATTTCGTGTGAAATGTGATTTCGCTTGAGCCTGTTCATGCGAAATTAGCTAGCCTATAAATAGGTGCCTTGTGATTTCGTTTGAAGTAGTTCTAACTTTCCGGTTTGAGAGCCGAAGTGCTGCCGAAGTGTCTACTCGCTGTAAATCTTTGTCATATCAATCAAAAGATAGTTTAAAGTGTTCATCTAGCTGAATTGAACTTGATACGACTGTTTCCGCCTCTCGTATTGAGCAAAAACTCTTCTGATCGACTCGTTCGGGTTAGAAAACGATCCTGCACCAAATAAAAAACCGAACACACGCAACATCTAAGTTTGGTTCTTGAGTTACTTCAGGGAAACCGTCTCTATGCCAAATTCTCCAAGTGTGAATTCTGGCTTGAGGAGGTTCAATTCCTCGGTCACATCGTAAATAGTCAAGGAATTCATGTCGATCCTACGAAGATCGAAGCTGTTAAGAGTTGGGTTACACCAAGGAACCCGTCCGAAGTTCGTTCTTTTCTCGGATTGGCGGGTTACTATCGCCGATTCATCGCTGATTTCTCGAAGATCGCTGTACCGCTTACCTCGCTTATGCACAAAGACAAACCGTTTGTTTGGGGAACCAAACAAGAGGAGGCCTTTCAAACTCTCAAAGTTATGCTTTGCAACACTCCCGTGCTCTCGCTACCCGACGGAAACGATGATTTCATAGTCTACTGCGATGCCTCTAACCTCGGTCTTGGTTGTGTTCTTATGCAACGGGACAAGGTTATCGCGTACGCCTCTCGACAGCTCAAGATCCACGAGAAGAACTATACAACCCACGATCTCGAGCTCGGTGCTGTTGTTTTTGTGTTGAAGATTTGGCGACACTACCTTTACGATACCAACTGTACGGTCTTCACCGACCACAAGAGCCTACAACACATCTTTAACCAGAAAGAGCTGAATATGTGCCAGTGCCGATGGGTTGAACTCCTCAACGATTATGACTGTGAGATTCGTTATCATCCAGGCAAAGCAAATGTCATGGCCGATGCTCTCAGTCGACGAAGCTATTTGCATAGCGTTCGTAATACCCAAGCCCAGTATAATCTCGAAGCCCTTATCTGTGACGCCCAACATGCTTGTTTTACCGAACGCACTTTGAAGAAGGAAAGGATCATCAACAATGGCGAGCAACTGGTGAATAAATCGAATGGTATATTCCATTATCTAGACCGAATTTGGATTCCCAAGCGTACCAACTTACGACAGATTCTACTAGACGAAGCTCACAAATCGCGATATTCCATTCATCCCGGTGCCGATAAGATGTGCCAGGACATGCGCTACAAGTACTGGTGGCCGGGCATGAAGAAGGATATCGCTATCTATGTTTTGAAATGCCTGACTTGCTCGAAATTCAAGGCTGAGCATCAACGCCCCTCTGGCTTGCTCGTACAACCTGAGATCCCTATGTGGAAATGGGAGAGTATAGCAATGGATTTTATAACGAAACTCCCGCGCACGCCATCAGGTCACGACAACATCTGGGTTATCGTTGACCGTCTTACCAAATCCGCTCACTTCCTACCGATACAGGAAGACTATAAGGTAGAACGATTAGCTCGAATCTATATCGACGAAGTTATTTGTCGACACGGGACACCTCGTGATATCATCTCTGAACGCGATGGTCGATTCACCTCGCGTCTTTGGGAAACGTTTCAATCTGCTCTCGGTACTACTCTCAATCTTAGTACTGCTTTCCATCCCCAAACCGACGGTCAGACTGAACGCACGATTCGTACCCTCGAAGACATGCTTCGTTCGTGTGTTATAGATTTTGGTGGTAATTGGGATTCGCATTTACCTTTAGTCAAATTCTCGTACAATAACAGTTATCACTCTAGCATCCAAATGGCACTGTTTGAGGCATTATACGGAAGAAAATGTCAATCGCCTATTGTATGGCATGAGATCGGGGATGCGCAAATTACCGGTCCCGAGTTATTGCAAGAAACGACGGACAAATCCTCCAAATTCGAGATAATCTGCTGAAAGCTCGGAGCCCTCAGAAAAGTTACACCGATAGACGCCGCAAGCCCCTTGAATTTGATGTTGGCGATCACGTACTCCTAAAGGTTGCACCTTGGAGGGGGTGATCAGATTCAGCAAGAAAGGAAAGCTCGCGCCTCGATATGTTGGACCCTTCAAAATTCTGGGAAGGATCGGAAAAGTGGCCTACAGACTCGAACTACCAGAGGAACTTAGTAACGTCCACCCAACTTTCCACGTTTCGAACCACAGAAAGTGTCTAGCCGACCAGGAATTTCATGTCCCTCTTGAGGATCTACAAGTGGACGAAACATTACACTTCGTGGAGAAGCCTGTCGAGATCATGGGCCGAGAAACCAAGGTACTCCGACGCTCACGCATTCCCATTGTGAAGGTTCGCTGGGAAGGCAAACGCGGCGCCGAGTTCACCTAGGAACTCGAAAGTGACATGAAGGCGAAGTATCCATAACTGTTTGTTACACCTGCACTTAAATTTCGGGACGAAATTTCCTAAAGTAGGGGAGGCTGTAACAACCCGACTTTTGAAAGTCAAAGTACAAGTCAAAGTCAAAGTCAAAGGAAGAAAAGATTGCTAATTGCGATCTGTCACTCTGTGCTTAATTATTGATTGTATTTCTCGACTTGTAATCGATACTCTATTTTAATTTGCTTTAGTTGTATTATGTGGAGTACTTGTTAATAAATCGCTATTTAATCGCAGTTTAATCGCTAATCGACTTATCGCTAATCGCATCGCTATCACATCGCAACTCGAATTATAGGTTATGGATATTGTTTTATGTGTGTGTGCTATTATGTGTTACTTGTGCATGCTATGTTTATGTTGAGGTGTTTAATCGCAAACGCAATCGCAACTCTATCACAACGCAATCTCATCGTAAACTCGAGATTTAAGGACTATATTTATGGAATTTAGTAGTTAGGTTATTTTTGTAACTAGTGGGTAATACTATCGCATCGCTTACTCAAAACGCGTCGCAACGCTCAACGCACAAAACAAAACGTCGAAAACCAACTCTCACCGCCATCCGATCGAATGACCATTAGATCGAATGGTCATCCGTCCGGATGACCATCCGATCGGATGGCCATCCGATCGAACCGCACTTTGTCCCATCACTTGTGCACCACCGTTCCTTTTTTTGGAATCCTATAAATAGCACCTGTCACATCACAAATAGTGATGTGACAGCTCTAGTGCGACTCTTCAACTTCTCAGGCCTTTCTCCTTTGATTTCTCACTATTCTTGTAAGTTTCTTCCTCAAATCTTGTACATCTATCATCTTCACGCACTCCTTCATCTTTTTCACCATCAAATCTTCACTTTTAACCATGAAATCGGCTGATTTGAGGTGTTCTAGGATGATGTCATCATGGGGTTCTTATGAACTTCAAGATTTGACCTCATTCCACCAAGAACAACTCAGATCTAAAGGATTTCAACATGATTTAACATTGTTTTTGCATAGATCTAAACATTTTCAAGCTTTGAAGGATTGAAAGATGGTTTCACAACTTTTCTTTCAACCCTTTTACACTCTTTAGCTCAAAACTGATAGAATCAGAACTCGTTCGGGCCTTCTACTCACTCCATAGTGAAGGGTTGGACTGAGAATGGATTTTCATCGGAAGAGACGACCGATTCACGGGTTGAACATGAACAACAATAAAAAACAGTTAACTAGTCAGAATGAGGTGATTCCCGTCCGATCGGATAACTGGGACTTGAGGGATTTTCCGTTGTTTAACACGTTGTCATACCATCTCGATCAAGCCTCAAACTTTCAAACTTAACAAATTTCAAAATGAACAAGTCACCAAACGGACTGCCGTCCGATCAGATTGCCATCCGATCGAACGACAATCTGATCGGATGACATATGGTCTCAACACTTGAACTTTTTACAAACTTTCAATACTTATCAATATCTAGCGAATGGCCATCCGATCGGACGACCATCCGATCGAATGACCATATACTGTGAACCTGTTCTCTAAGGAATATCTCACTTGGACGGATCGCCGTCTGACCGAACGGCCATCCGACCGGATGACCGTTCGATCGAACAACCTGAAGGGTAGAGATACTTCTCTGTTTTCAAAATGCTACAACGAAAACTTCAAAGTCACATCATACACAAACACATCCTTCCCAAGCGAATGGCAAAGCGACCGAATGGCCATCTGACCGGATGACCATCCGTCCGGATTGCCATCCGTTCGGATGTCCCTTCGACACTCAGTCACTTCGCATTGTTTTACGCACTGTTTATCGCTTATGCTATCGTTCTGTAATCAGGCTAACTCTCCAGCGCTCCCTTCAATCCAAGACGATGTTTATTTATTAAACGCTATCTGTGAGTATACTCGATCCCTTTTTGCTTTAAGCACTTTTGGGTGTTACATACGTTACTTATATCAAAACACATCGATCACACAACGCAAATACTTTTAAATGCTAACCGTTACCGCATGTTATACGTGTAACTCGATGAATGCTTGTATGTTATGTTTACACAGTGATTGTTGCCTGACACCTTAGCAACGATAGTACTATAGTTTGGACTAAGCACATGTCGTGGACAGGGGTTGTTAAGGGTTTTTCTCACATGTCGCAGTGATGATATGTGTTGCGCATTCTACAACTCGCAGTCACGTCTGTGCGTATTTCATTGTCGATAAACTACATACATGTTACATGTTGGTTATGCGTAAACTCGCTCTCGCTACTATTATACTATTAAACTTGTATGCTCACCTTTACATTATGTGTATTGACCTCTATTTTAACGTATGTGATAGGTGTTTAAGATGCTAGGATGCTTGCTAGCTTTTGTGGAATCAAGTTAGGATTTGTCTAGAAACAAACAAATAATTTAAATCTGAGTTGTCGGAACAACTTTTATTTGTCTTTGAGAACTACTTGTCTGTAATAACTGTGTTACTTGTTATGTCATGGTATGGGACGTGATGCTTAAATAATTGGTAATTTTAGTTGTTATGGAATCTCTTGGACAATCTGTTTCGCTCAGTGCCGCGCCCCGATGTTTCCGTCATCGATTGGGGTGTGACAGCACTGGCCGAACCAAACTGTATTGACCCACGCCACCTTATTGTCTCTAGTCCGAAGGTTATTCCAAGCTTCCCAAGACCCAAAATAACACTGTTAATTTGGGTTATGTCCATTGTGTTTTTATCAGAACCTATAACACAATGTATGACACAATGAAGATAGTGTTATATTTGGGTTTCTATACATTGTGTTATAGGTTCTTGTCATTGTGTTTATTATGTTATCAATTGTGTTTTTGTTTTGTTGTGCATTGTGTTTTAATCCGTTGTTCATTGTATTTTATTATGTTGTCCATTGTGTTTTAGTCTTCTGTTCTTTGTGTCTTTTATCTGTTGTCATCAATTGTGTTTTTAGTTTGATACTCATTATGTTTAGTCTACTGTTCATTGTGTCTTTTTATCTTTTGTCAATTGGTGTTTTTAGTTTGATACTCATTGTGTTTTACGTTATGTCCATTGTGTAATACGCAACTGGGTTTTCTCATTGTGTTTTATGCTATGTCCATTGTGTAATACGCAATTGGGTTTTTGAAATTTTTTTTAAAGTGTAACAATAGGGTACTCGTATTAAAGATAAAAAATGCTCGATTTTATAATGTAATTTTTTTAGAAACAAATAACGTATAAAAAAGTTACGGACGTTTAAAAAAATATGGGGAAATAGCATGTGACATACATGTGCATAATCTTTATGTTCTCTTTGACAAATTACCATTCTCACTTGAATTTTTTGGATACTTGTCACTTTATAGTGACTTCTGTGGCACCTGGGGGAAAATCCGCAGCAATCTTGATTTCTCACTTCACTCCTCTATGCTTACTTGTCAAATTTTGGGACGAAATTTCTTTCAAGTTTGGGATGATGTGACAACCCGAACTCTCAAGGATTGTGCCTTTCTGTTTTGTGGTCCTGATTTCCTCTTTATTCCTTTTTAACACGTTAGTTGTTAAACTGTTGTGCTAGGAACTTGTTAAAATTTCAAACGTGAACAAGGAGGACTAGTTGCATGTTTGGGCCACATGTATTTGGGCCGCACACACACGGGGTGTATCTGGGTCGTGACATGTGATTGACTAGCTACCCACCTCCTCTTGTTTCTAAACCCGCTGGCCCACATAGGTGATACTAGGCCGATCATGCAAGTCCAAAGCCCAAAACCTTGTTGTGGATTATATGAGTATATATTAGTTACATAGTTGGTTAAACAATTAATTGATTGGGCTTGAGCCCACTTCGGCCTAATGGGCTAACCGACCCCAAGACTATTATTATTAATATTATGTATACGTGATCAATGATTAACACAAAAGTTCAACAAACAAACCCTACACTCCCCTCTCAAGAATACGCACGGCAGAAGATCCCTCCCCCCCCCCCCCCCTCGTGACCTTCTCCTCTGCCTATAGTTCTTGAATCGGTATGTTTTCCAACATATGATTTATTTTAGTTGATTGTATTGAGATTCATGAATATATGTTGGATTGTAATGTTTGTAACTATAAACAAATCAGGATTTCTTCAGGCTAGAGCCACAATATTAACAATATGAATTATGTGCATAAGTTGTGATGAGTGATGCTGTTGATGGATGCATATTACTGATTAATTGGTAATTAAGGTGGTTAAAACACTCAATGAAACAAACAATATGTGACCGAATTGTGTAAACTATGTGTGAACAGATTGTATTATTAAAAGCATGTTGATGAATTGTTATTTGATTTTAGAATCTCCATGTTATTTGATTTATATGAGATTGAGATTTGAGAGGGTGATTAGGTTAGTAAATTGATTATCGATTTGAGGAATGGTGACTTTTGCAAACAACGAAGAAGATCAGCTGATGTTGATATACATATTTGTTAAATTGGGTTATGTACTTGGGCCGCATACAACTGTGGGACACACACATGCACATAGTCTGATCTATTAGTTTGGGCTTGATGATTAATAACTGGGCTGGGCTTGGTAATCGAATGGGCTGTACACATGGGTAGATGATATAGTGTTTTGGGCCATGCACTTCAATAGGCCTTATGTTATTTTCTTAATTATATTGGGCTGCTTCATGTGTCGAATTATCAGTTCAGTAATACATGTTGTAGGATCTAGTTAGCTTGACCTGGTTGAATGTGTATGATTTGTGTCATAGTCACTAGAGATAATTATAGGATTAATTGACAGACAATAAGGTTGCATGATTGGTGATGTTGATAGAATGATGATTATGTTATATTTATTTGGAGTGATACTTGACGTTTGTCACTTGACCTTTTAGAAGGGTTCAGAACACAATGAATGTAATCCATTTGGGCCGGGTTTTAGGCCTGGTAGGTTATTGGGTTAAGAAACAGGTTGTTGGGCCGGGTGGTGCAGATTAGTATTAAATGGGATGATAATGTGATTTGTGTGAATTCATGAATTATCATGGAAAAACTCGATTAAGTTATGTACTAAACATTGGCCATGACTTGACTAGTAACTAGGAATATGAAATTAATATTAAACTGTGTATGGGATGATTGTTAATGACTATTAATTAATAAAGAAAGAACTGATAAATGGGATTGGGAAATTATGAAACAATTATGTTAGGGACATAAGGGAATTACTTGAGCTAATTAATGAAAAGCATGGGCCGTGAAGTGATCATGGGCCGCACGATTTGTTGTGTGAATGGCAGTAATGTTTTGGATAAATCTTGTGGGATATGAACTAGTAATATAGAATACATACAAGTTAAAATAACATATATAATAATACGGATAACTATGATACTGCGTGAATTCTTGCTATGACATTGAAGGGGTAAGGTCCCAAAAACCTCGTTCCGAGCGTTTGGACCATACCACAACCTCGATTTCCTAACCTTCTTTAGACCTTGCGCGGCGGCGCACCGGTCCAATAAAGAAGACATTAAGAGAAAAACCACGACTTCATCTTTAATCCTCTTTAGACCTTGCGCGGCCGCGCACTGGTCCAGCAAAGAGGACACAGAAGAAACAAGCAAACAGTCAACACTTGCGTGCCAAAGGGAAATCATACGTCCTTGCGCTTTCTCCCACAAAGCAAAGGGTAAAAATCCTACATTGAACATTTCCGCCCAATATCCAGACTTGGATATTATTTACCCAGGCTTGAGATTTATTTATTTAGCTGATTCCACACGATAAGGAGTCACACTAGATTACAGCAGTAATCTTCTAGAAGGGCTTCAATCGTGCACCACTAAGACGGTTATAACCGCCTGGACACGTGTCGCCATCTCAGACATCCCTGAAACCACAACAATAGCGTGTAATTGGAGAGTAATCTCCAATTAATCACTTTACACGTGGCAAATCCCCAGCCATCGATCTAAGCCACGATCCGTGTGCACTTACGACAGATCAAGAAGCTTGACGGAAGGAAATGTAACCGCTTACGGGGTTAGCATCTTCCGTCAACTTTTCACTAACGGGTTTTCCCGCCCAAAGGCTCCCGGTTATAAATATGAGAAACAACTCAGGTATGAATTCAAGTTACACACACTTCTCAAACACTTCTTCTTCTTCATTACCCATACTTATTCTCACACCGGAGTCGGGTCAAGGAGAGAACCCTCTTCTCCCCTTGGCGAGGCTAACGGTGCTCTTTTTTGCAGAGTTCTCGGAGAAGAAGACCGGTTGCACCTGAATCAATCGAGAGGAAACTAACCTTTTTATGCGGATTCAAACCCCCTAGATATTTCGGTTCCGACCATTTATCTAGTGTTTCTTCATTGGCGCCCACCGATTCCTCTGTCTTATCAGTTTTCATCTCATTTTGATTCAGTTCTTTTCATTCTCTGTTTTCACATGGCAGAGAATTCATTGTCTCACCCATCAGGTCCTCGATCTGAGTTCAAGGGTTCTACAACCCAAAATACCCAGATTAACGGAATCATGGGAATCGATACAAATAATAATCACTCAGACGAAAAGGACTCCTCAGATCAACTCATAGAGAGAGCTCCAGAATACTGGATCGGCAGATTCCACAAAGCTTTGAACCAAATTTCACACAAATTATCAGACCTGAGTCCCCAAACATCAGATCTGATATTCGGCAAGAAAGCAACAACAGTCATTCGGGAGGAATTACTTCCCCAATGCAAACGGGAGTTCATAAACCGTTCAAATCTATTCATGGAGAAAAACTCCAGAGTACTGGGTCAACAGGTTCCAGATCGCCATAAATCAAATTTTGCACAAACACTCCAGAGTTGGGGGTTTCATTTAAGCTCTATGATCAACAAACTGCAGATCTGAGGTCGCACAACGCATAACTTCCGGAGCTTTGCTTCTTGGGGCTATAAGCCTTGACTAATATGGTTTTCGTCAAAACCTAGGTACTACAAATTCCTCTGAAAGATCCTTTTGATTTTTCCTTAAAACAAAATCCAGAATTCTTTTACATAACGTGAACACTTTCTAGTATACACTAAACAGTTGGTGCTATCACTTATAAACATTTAAACTGGCACTTATGCTAATTCAAGTGCCATGACTTTTCAACATGAAAGTGTTACAACCTGACACTTATCTAAGCTATAACGGATATATATGCACAAGCATTTATATTGACTAGCATAATTAGAGCGTCTATATCTGTACAACTGGTACTTAAAATTTGATGGATGAAAGAAATCATTAAAAAAGACATACGCCATCCATTATCTTTTCAAGATGATGCAAACAATATACATACTATTGTTGCGGTATAATACCACCGATTGAAAAATCACATCAAAAATTTTGGTAAAACTTATACTCCTTATTTAAGGATAAGAGCATGTAAGTCGCCACATGCGCATGCTCCTTCTATATACGAGCGAGCACACATGCGTTTTGCACACATGCTCCTCTATTTATGAGCACGTAAGCCGCCCACGCGCGCATGCTCCTTTACTACGAGCACACATGTGTTTTGCACGCATGCTCCTTACATACAAGCACGTAAGTCGCCATACGTGCAGGCTTCTTTACATTTGAGCACGTAAGTCGCCATCCGCGATTGCTCCCTTACATACAAGCACGTAAGTCGCCATACGCGCAGGCTTCTTTACATTTGAACACGTAAGCCGCCCACGCGCGCATGCTCCTTTACTACGAGCACACATGCGTTTTGCACGCATGCTCCTTACATACAAGCACGTAAGTCGCCATACGAGCAGGCTTCTTTACATTTGAGCACGTAAGTCGCCATCCGCGATTGCTCCCTTACATACAAGCACGTAAGTCGCCATACGCGCAGGCTTCTTTACATTTGAGCACGTAGGTCGCCATCCGCGATTGCTCCCTTACATACAAGCACGTAAGTCGCCATACGCGCAGGCTTCTTTACATTTGAGCACGTAAGTCGCCATCCGCGCTTGCTCCCTTACATACAAGCACGTAAGTCGCCATACGCGCAGGCTTCTTTACATTTGAGCACGTAAGTCGCCATCCGCGCTTGCTCCCTTACATTTAAGCACATAAGTCTCTATCCGCGCATACTCCTTTAAGTCGCTACACGCGTATTCTCCGAGCAAACACACATACACTTGCTCCTTCATAAACGCGCAACCCTGACAATCCATGGAAATACGCTAGTACAACCAATCAACGAGCACCAAGTTAAAAGGATACAACTAGCAACTATTCCTCACACCGGGAACGCGCAGCAACTAGCCAAGCTATTCAACAAGTCCAACTTATACAGGCAAGGTATTTTTTCCATTACACTTGTATTATTAGCCTCGCGCTTTATTAATGCAGACATCATCTTCATACATGTTACTGTTTGTTACAAATTGCATGTAATTCTTTTGGTTCACGCGAAAACAAAATGGTAAACATTGTACACCTCATGAACAGTCTGAAAAAAGGCGCAACATAAGCGCATATAAGAGACAAACGTTCACACATGAGCACAATACCATTTCTCATTCGCTCTACCTAAACAAAGTAATTCTACACATGCAACATATTGTAATTCAAACGTAAATCAATAAACACAAAACATGAATGCATAACATTGCATCAACAAAGGAAAGTTACTAGTGCAGCAAGGCACCTTTAGCAGCATTCACAGCAGCAGAACATCAAAACAAACACCAAAAAACATAACTGAAGTCTCATCAGAGGTATACAGTACTTCCCCGAACACCCTAACAAGGGGGAACAACAGCCAGCTCAAACTCCCCATCAACAACTGGTACCCTTTCCTTTCCAGGGGAAGGATCCGAGTAACATTTGTTTCGACGCCGCCGGTACACAAGCAAAGGCTGATCTTTCCGGTTAACCGGAAGATACTCCTTCAAAGCATTAGTAAACAATCCAACGACCCATCCATCATCAACACCCTTAGAAGAAGGGAAATCACCATCAGTATCTACCAGTTTAGGAGGACCTGGATCCAAAAGTCCCTTGCCTCCGGCGATTTCTTTCAACGGCGAGTTAGCAAGGAGGAGCAGACCTTCCGCCGCATCATAAACTTTCAAAACTTCAGAAAGCCTCCGAGAACGAGAGGATCGGCGAGTTTCCATATTGCCAAAATTGGTAAAAATGCATACTCCCCACATGTATATATAATAAGGAAAAGAAATATCAAGCATCGATAGGAGAGGCCAACAGAACCCGTAATGATTAACTATCAAATCATCTTCCTCTAAACGGCGCTACCAGAAAATGTCATATCTCATTAAATGAATTATGACAACGTCTGCACATATTCCAAAAAAAAAAATAGAGAGACGATGAAAAAGCACTACATGTATTCATGTTTTATTTTTCAAACTTCATAAACGTCAGATCATGACAAAGCAGGTCAGAACAATGAAGAAACCTTACAAGGTTTCTTCAAAGATTTATCGAAAACAAAACAATGCGCAAGTATATTTTCTCATAAAAAATTCTCCACCTTAGCGCCAAAAACCCTGCAGCAAAAGCTTTTCTCTCTCATAGTCCAGTGCTCCACTTATTTGCATAAGAGCAACACTAGACTGGGGGGACTTGAAGGGGTAAGGTCCCAAAAACCTCGTTCCGAGCGTTTGGACCATACCACAACCTATATTTCCTAACCTTCTTTAGACCTTGCGCGGCGGCGCACCGGTCCAATAAAGAAGACATTAAGAGAAAAACCACAACTTCATCTTTAATCCTCTTTAGACCTTGCGCGGCCGCGCACTGGTCCAACAAAGAGGACACAGAAGAAACAAGCAAACAGTCAACACTTGCGCGCCAAAGGGAAATCATAAGTCCTTGCGCTTTCTCCTACAAAGCAAAGGGTAAAAATCCTACATTGAACATTTCCGCCCAATATCCAGACTTGGATATTATTTACCCAGGCTTGGGATTTATTTATTTAGCTGATTCCACACGATAAGGAGTCACACTAGATTACAGCAGTAATCTTCTAGAAGGGCTTCAATCGTGCACCACTAAGACAGTTATAACCGCCTGGACACGTGTCACCATCTCAGACATCCCTGAAACCACAACAATAGCGTGTAATTGGAGAGTAATCTCCAATTAATCACTTTACACGTGGCAAATCCCCAGCCATCGATCTAAGCCACGATCCGTGTGCACTTACGACAGATCAAGAAGCTTGACGGAAGGAAATGTAACCGCTTACGGGGTTAGCATCTTCCGTCAACTTTTCACTAACGGGTTTTCCCGCCCAAAGGCTCCCGGTTATAAATATGAGAAACCACTCAGGTATGAATTCAAGTTACACACACTTCTCAAACACTTCTTCTTCTTCATTACCCATACTTATTCTCACACCGGAGTCGGGTCAAGGAGAGAACCCTCTTCTCCCCTTGGCGAGGCTAACGGTGCTCTTTTTTGCAGAGTTCTCGGAGAAGAAGACCGGTTGCACCTGAATCAATCGAGAGGAAACTAACCTTTTTATGCGGATTCAAACCCCCTAGATATTTCGGTTCCGACCATTTATCTAGTGTTTCTTCAGACATGCATGTTACTTGAATGTGGATTGAGTCACTTAACTTGTACTATGGCATGATATGAAATTGTATATGGATTACGACTTAGATCTGAATACTTGCTAGGACTGGTTAAATAATCTATATCTTGCTTGGTTGCTACTTGAGTAATGTGTGCAACGAATACGTGTATTATAAGCTGACTGTCGTTGGTAACTACGGTAGGGTTTGGATTGACCAACTAGGAACGGGTAACATAGCATACCGAGCAATCTAAGGTGAGTTCATCTCTTGAGCATGTGTCCCGTTGGTTGGGACAGTCAGTGGGTATCCCGGGGAGGGATAAGTCTTTTGGGTAAAAACGGGAATGTTGGATAATATACTATTCTTATCACCTTTAAAGTCCCTCCGTGTTGTTTGGTTACCGAGGAGGTAACATGGTATTACTTAGTAGCGCTACTTAGGTTTGGCAACCTCACCCCGTACCTGGGAGGACGGGTGTTGAACTAATGACCTAGTCATGACCATTACTTTGATAGGAGCATTGGAGAAAGGGCAAAATAATCAGAAGCCGTCTTGTATTCGGGGTATTATCAACATTACTTTTGGATTTAAATTCAATGGATTAATTAAACACTTGGTAACCAACGTTTTCGTAAAACTATGAACTCACCAGTTTTGTCTGATACACTTGTTGCATGCTCGCAGGTCGTTTGATGTCTTAGATTTGGAACTTGATGTCTAGAGTAGCAGGAGTGGTCATGGGTTGACTGGAGAGATTCTCGTGATTGAATTCTTGACATTATACATTAGTTTTGAAATAGTTTAACTTGGTTGATTATTCGCTTCCGCTAAACATGTTGGTTTTCATTTAAACTTATTGATGGCACCTTTCATTAATAATTGATGATTTTATTTAACTACTTGTGATTGGTTCAATATGATTAGTGGCTCGTTATTGGTTTGTCACACGCCTAATAGGGTTTCTCATGGGTGGTATTTTGGGGGTGTGACAGTTTGGTATCAGAGCCACTGGTTATAGTGAACTTGGTTTTAAAACGTTTTTATAAAACCAGACTATAACCGAAAAGATCCGAAATCGACCATGACACTCAGCTCCAGACTGCAAGGTTCGTTTCTCGTTTACTATTGCATAGTATATCTAGTGTTTGCTTATGAATAACATCACACGTGAATGCACACTTAGCACTGCAGTATGAACTTCTATGTTACCAACCCATGTTACGTGTTTTAAGAGTGCGACTCTTCTTGAACTTTCGTGGTCTATGTTGTGGTGTCATCTGTCTTATTGCTCGAATTCGGGGAACCTTTTAGCGCGAGTTAAGAGGCACTGAGATAAGCATGCAAATTTCCTTATTATTATGGGTGCACACATAATAATAATGTGGGGTGCATGTGAGTCCCAGTGAGGCTTAACGAGTGTGAGAGGGGTTCCGCTCTGTTAATTGATGTTATGTTAGAACTCAGCAGTCTATAGGAGTCATAGCAGTGATTGTCTCCTACTCGAACATGATCTTTTCACCCCTTTCTAAATCCTTACGAATCTCGATGCTATTGAGTATCACCTGATCACACATCTGAACGCCTAGCGAACTGTGTAGAATGTTAGGTGCTAGTACGAACGTCCCTGAGTTGGATGGCTCAGCGTCAAATGATTGGACTATACTTTCCTCACTTATCTTTGTTTGCTGGAACTTAGTGTGTTGACGCCTTAGATCCCGAAGTGCGATCACTTCTGCAACACTCTCGCAACATACCGTGTATCACTCAGTCAACTTACAAGAACGATGGACAAGAGGGTAAACGTAGTACCTTACCGACTTCAGCATGTGAACGACCCTAGTTACCTTCAACGAACAACAGCGATTTGACTCCAATCGAATCCTTAACCCCAGCCAGCGACTCATGGGAGTCGACTCTTACGAACCAATCGGAACAAAATCGATGATGATTGACTGTAGAGCGGACTGTGTAACCGCCCGCACCATGAGTAGTGCCTTAGGACGTGGCACGGAATGTGAAAAGATGGACCTTGTTGGTGAAAGGACGCAGGACACCGTTACAGGAAACAATATTAGAGGCAACAGTCGCGGCAACATCAAGGTACTCGTGATCGTAGCTTACAGTATGGAAACGAAGGTGACCTCGACAAGGATTGACTGTGTTAAGTCAAGGTGACGACAACCAAGGGAACGACGGCAGTACTGGAAATTCTCGTGACGAAAACAACACTGGAAATGAAGCTCATGGAAGGACATTTAGTATTGGCATAGGCTATACCAGGCGTAATAGCAACACGATAGCTTGGATGGGTAGCTATTCGCTTCATCTCTATTCTGTTTAACCCTGATGCTTCTTGAAACCGAACCTGTTGTGGAGTCGGCTGATGCAAGTCAATTGAAGCCTTATATGTTCGCTGGGATACAAACTCGACCTTGGGGGACAGGTGTTCGACATCGACCTTCCTTCTACTACCCCTGATGGTTACAATGCAGTAGTTAGTGTGGACTAGTTATTCAGAAATCGCGCAGACATACCTTGTGAGGAGAAAATTTTGTGTGGAGAATCGTTATTTGTTCTAAAGCAACAGAGTGGTGCAAAGGTTAGCGCCATATCAGCTATGAAGGCCCAGAAGTGTCTACGGAGGGATCACCCCGCTACGTTAGCAATCGTTACTAATGTTGAGGCTAAGGAAAAGAGGATCGAGGATCCACCAATTGTTCGTGATTCCTCTCAGTGTGCTACCCGAAGAGCTTATAGATTTACTTCCACCACTATTAGGCAGAATCTCAGTTTGATCTCACGACAGGGGCAACCCTGATTACTCGTGCTACATACCGTCTTGCACCAGGAGGGTTGCAAGGACTATCTACAGGAACTGTTGGACAGGAGTTTTATTGGACATAGTTTTTGTTCGCTTTGGGAAGCCCCAGCTATATTCGGGAAGATAAAGCCTTTTCGTATATGTACTGATTATCCAGAACTCAGCAAGGTGACAACCAAGAACTGTTTGCCTCGACCATGTATTGACGGAAGACCAAGAGGAGAATGTTCCTAAAACGGCATATCGAACGTAATACGGCCATTGTGACTTTGTACACCATGACCATTGAGTTAATCAACACACCAGCAGCTTTATGGACCACATGAATCGACCGTATTTATGGATAACGTTCTGGATCATTTCCAAGAGGAAGTAACATCGTGGGCGACATTTGTATCTTATTTAGGGCTCCTGAGGGAGGAGCCACTCCGCGTGAAGTCTTGTTAAAGGTAACTTCTGGATTCGAGAGATACCTTTTTGGTCATATGATCAACGAAGTGGGAATACACGTGGATCTCGCTAAAGACCTATTTCGTTAGATATTGTTCGGCACCAAAGATCCCTTCGAGGATGCAGCAATTTCTTGGTTATACTAGACTCTATCGCAGATTCACCACAGGATTTTTGAAGATCGCGCAGCTTAAATCTCTTTAGCACAGTAGGGTGTTGTGTTCGTGAAGGACAAAACAGGAGGACGTCTTTTCAGCTTTCGAATCCCAACTCTGCAATGTTTACACACCGACGCAACACGAGAAATTGATGACTTACGTAATGGACCTACAGGAAGAACTGCACGAGTCACGACCTGTGGTGGAAGCCGTAGACTTTGGGTTTAAATTGGAGGCATTACTTGGATGGTACCGAATGCACCACTTAGACCGATCACAAGAGCCTCCCATGTACCCTTGTTTCAAGAAAGCTAAACATGTGATGGCATCGCTGGATGGAACTTTTGAATGAATACGACCGTGAAACCTGGACGTGCACGAGCCTTGCAGCTTGCTATTGACTCTAACATACCTGATCAGACTCGCCTTGCTCGAACTGAAGAACTGAAGGTAGAGAGTTCTCAAGATTGACCCATGCGGGGCATGGGGAAGCAACCTTTGGCAGGTCGAACGATATTTGCTACTTCATGGAATGAATATGGACCTCACTATACAGCAACCTTAGGGAACTGGTGCAGGCGAAGCACACGGGCCTCGATATCATATTCATCTGAGTTTAGATAGGATGAATTAAAACCTGAAGACCATGTATGGATGACCGGGCCTGAAGGCCCACATAACAACGCATGAGAACGATGTTTGACTTGTGGGAAAGTCAAGGTGGGATATTGGCAACCAGAAACGCAAGAAATGGGAACGGACTGCCATGGATTTTATCACTAGTCTACTTACAACTTGAAACAGAAACATTATCACCTGGATGATCGTTGATGGACACACACTACCAGCACACTTTCTTGCAATCAAGAAAACTGACGAGTCTTCACAGTTGTGAATGTTCCTCTGAGAGAGGCGGATTCTAGGCACGAGGTGCCAACTCCTGTTACCTCTGAATTTGATCTATGCAGGCAATACACAACACCCTTGGCTCACGTCAGGACCAGAGCATTGCTTATCGCCGTTGGGCAAACGATCAGAGAAAACGAACTCTCCTGTCACCCGAAGACATGATGCGAGCATGTGTGTGACTCGCTTTGGTGAAATTGGAAGGACTCTTACCTATGGTTGAGTACTACTGCGGCAGTTATCATCTTGGTAACCAGACAGCTCTGTTGAGGCATTACATAGGAAATAATGCCAACCTTCTTGTTAGACTGAGATGGTTGACAACTTAATTACTGGTCCAGGACTGGTACTCGAAACTCTTGGGAAGGTTGTCTGGGTCAGGAGCCGATTGGTGGCAATGCGTGACCGTCAGGAAAGCTCATAAACTTGGGAAATGCTGGAAGATCATTGTAGGCGATCGTATCGTGTTGAAAGTCTCACCCTGGGAGGGTGTGGAATGCTTGGGAAGTATGGCGATTAACGTAACCTACAAACTCGAGTGACCTGACGAATTGGGTAACGTCATGATGTCATTTATGTCCCAAGACTACAAGAGGTGTTTGTTCGATGAAACACTTGTGATATCTTTACTAGGGCCTGAGGTTAACGACAAGTTGCAGTTGTCGTGGAATCTATTGAAACGCAAGGATCAGAGGAAGCTCAAGTACCCACACTTATTTCCAGTCGATTAATCTAAATCTGATGCAACCGGTGAATTTCGGGGTGAAATTCCTTTCAAGTTGGGGATGATGTGGCACCTGGGGGAAAATCCGCAGCAATCTTGATTTCTCACTTCACTCCTCTATGCTTACTTGTCAAAATTCGGGATGAAATTTCTTTCAAGTTAGGGATGATGTGACAACCCGAACTCTCAAGGATTGTGCCTTTCCGTTTTGTGGTCCTGATTTCCTCTTTATTCCTTTTTGTCACGTTAGTTATTAAACTGTTGTGCTAGGAACTTGTTAAAATTTCAAACGTGAACAAGGAGGACTAGTTGCATGTTTGGGCCACATGTATTTGGGCCGCACACACACGGGGTGTATCTGGGTCATGACATGTGATTGACTAGCTACCCACCTCCTCTTGTTTCTAAACCCGCTGGCCCACATAGGTGATACTAGGCCGATCATGCAAGTCCAAAGCCCAAAACCTTGTGGATATTATATATTAGTTACATAGTTGGTTAAACAATTAATTGATTGGGCTTGAGCCCACTTCGGCCTAATGGGTTAACCGACCCCAAGACTATTATTATTAATATTATGTATACGTGATCAATGATTAACACAAAAGTTCAACAAACAAACCCTACTCTCCCCTCTCAAGAATACGCACGGCAGAAGATCCCTCCCCCCCCCCCTCGTGACCTTCTCCTCTGCCTATAGTTCTTGAATCGGTATGTTTTCCAACATATGATTTATATTAGTTGATTGTATTGAGATTCATGAATATGTGTTGGATTGTAATGTTTGTAACTATAAACAAATCAGGATTTCTTCATGCTAGAGCCACAATATTAACAATATGAATTATGTGCATAAGTTGTGATGAGTGATGTTGTTGATGGATGCATATTACTGATTAATTGGTAATTAAGGTGGTTAAAACACTCAATGAAACAAACAATATGTGACCGAATTGTGTAAACTATCTGTGAACAGATTGTATTATTAGAAGCATGTTGATGAATTGTTATTTGATTTTATAATCTCCATGTTATTTGATTTATATGAGATTGAGATTTGAGAGGGTGATTAGGTTAGTAAATTGATTATCGATTTGAGGAATGGTGACTTTTGCAAACAACGAAGAAGATCAGCTGATGTTGATATACATATGTGTTAAATTGGGTTATGTACTTGGGCCGCATACAACTGTGGGACACACACATGCACATAAAGTGATCTATTAGTTTGGGCTTGATGATTAATAACTGGGCTGGGCTTGGTAATCGAATGGGCTGTACACATGGGTAGATGATATAGTGTTTTGGGCCATGCACTTCAATAAGCCTTATGTTATTTTCTTAATTATATTGGGCTGTTTCATGTGTCGAATTATCAGTTCAGTAATCCATGTTGTAGGATCTAGTTAGCTTGACCTGATTGAATGTGTATGATTTGTGTCATAGTCACTAGAGATAATTATAGGATTAATTGACAGACAATAAGGTTGCATGATTGGTGATTTTGATAGAATGATGATTATGTTATATTTATTTGGAGTGATACTTGACGTTTGTCACTTGACCTTTTAGAAGGGTTCAGAACACAATGAATGTAATCCATTTGGGCCGGGTTTTAGGCCTGGTAGGTTATTGGGTTACGAAACAGGTTGTTGGGCCGGGTGGTGCAGTTTAGTATTAAATGGGATGATAATGTGATTTGTGTGAATTCATGAATTATCATGGAGAAACTCGATTAAGTTATGTACTAAACATTGGCCATGACTTGACTAGTAACTAGGAATATGAAATTAATATTAAACTGTGTATGGGATGATTGTTAATGACTATTAATTAATAAAGAAAGAACTGATAAATGGGATTGGGAAATTATGAAACAATTATGTTAGGGACATAAGGGAATTACTTGAGCCAATTAATGAAAAGCATGGGCCGTGAAGTGATCATGGGCCGCACGATTTGTTGTGTGAATGGCAGTAATGTTTTGGATAAATCTTGTGGGATATGAACTAGTAATATGGAATACATACAAGTTAAAATAACATATATAATAATACGGATAACTATGATACTGCGTGAATTCTTGCTATGACATGCATGTTACTTGAATGTGGATTGAGTCACTTAACTTGTACTATGGCATGATATGAAATTGTATGTGGATTACGACTTAGATCCGAATACTTGCTGGGACTGGTTAAATAATCTATATCTTGCTTGGTTGCTACTTGAGTAATGTGTGCAACGAATACGTGTATTATAAGCTGATTGTCGTTGGTAACTACGGTAGGGTTTGGATTGACCAACTAGGAATGGGTAACATAGCATACCGAGCAATCTAAGGTGAGTTCATCTCTTGAGCATGTGTCCCGGTGGTTGGGACAATCAGTGGGTATCCCAGGGAGGGATAAGTCTTTTGGGTAAAAACGGGAATGTTGGATAATATACTCTTCCTATCACCTTTAAAGTCCCTCCGTGTTGTTTGGTTACCGGGGAGGTAACATGGTATTAGTTAGTAGCGCTACTTAGGTTTGGCAACCTCACCCCGTACCTGGGAGGACGGGTGTTGAACTAATGACCTAGTCATGACCAATGCTTTGATAGGAGCATTGGAGAAATGGCAAAATAATCAGAAGCCGTCTTGTAATCGGGGTATTATCAACATTACTTTCGGATTTAAATTCAATGGATTAATTAAACACTTGGTAACCAACGTTTTCGTAAAACTATGAACTCACCAGCGTTGTCTGATACACTTGTTGCATGCTCGCAGGTCGTTTGATGTCTTAGATTTGGAACTTGCTGTCTGGAGTAGCAGGAGTGGTCATGGGTTGACTGGAGAGATTCTCGTGATTGAATTCTTGACATTATACATTAGTTTTGAAATAGTTTAACTTGGTTGATTATTCGCTTCCGCTAAACATGTTGGTTTTCATTTAAACTTATTGATGGCACCTTTCATTAATAATTGATGATTTTATTTAACAACTTGTGATTGGTTCAATATGATTAGTGGCTCATTATTGGTTTGTCACACGCCTAATAGGGTTTCTCATGGGTGGTATTTTGGGGGTGTACACTTCTTATTTTTAAAGTCCTTTGTATTATAACTTAACCCGTTTTTATTACTAGTAGGGTGCCCGCGCGATGCGGCGGGGGCGACACCGCGCATCATGACACTCATTTCTGGTAAATTTTTTTATTCGTATAATATTTATGATAACATTATTGTGTTGGATATATGGCATAAGTGTTACACATATGTAAAGTTTTGTTTGTTTATAAAAATTAATAAGCAGAAGACAAAAAATATTGTTTTCTTATAAACATTATTAACTAAAAGACAAAAAATAAAAGATAAGTTGTTATAACTGTACAGTATGTTGGTTAAATTATAAAGTATAATTTTATTCTTTAAAGTCCATAACTTTTTTTTTAAATATCCACATAGAACTTTAAGTTTAAAATTTTCATTTTTATAAAAATAAAAAATAGTATTTGACTCGTAAGTACGTTTAGACCTTTAACTTAAATTGTTAAATTTCGTTTTTTTTACAGTTATAAAAAATAGGATGTTAAGAGTTTATATCTTTATTAACTTTATATCATACTGTTTTGGTCAAAAATTACCGAAGCAATTTAGTGATCAAATTAGTAATGTGAGGTAGTGTGCTAAAAAGTTTAAGGAAAATATGCTTGTTGAGTTATTTAGAAAATCAGTATTCAGGATACGGCTCAGGATATTGAGCTGTATCTACGATCAAACAGTGAGTAAATAATAAATAAAAAGTAAGGAAGACGACACGAGATGTACGAGGAAAGCCCTTGATCAATCTAGATCGCCGGCATAAAACCTCGGGAGCTAGCAATCGCAGCTGCCTTGTTCTTCTTATTGCTTTAAACTTCAGGATACAGTGCAGGATAAAGACCAGATCGCTAAGTGTCACAATAATTGTGTGAGAGTACAAATTGTGAGAGAGCGAGTGTTAGAGTGTAGCGAGTGTGAGTGCAGTGAAATTCTTGTGTCCTATTCGATCTGGAATCACTCCTATTTATAGTAATGAAATACAAACAAATATCCCTATAAATCTGGGATGCCCCGAATATTCCACCACGAACGTTGTAGAACGAGTCATAAGGCTTCAACGTCTTTCTTTGAACGGTTTGGACCGAGTCTTCCGCGGAATAAGTCTTGATGAACGTTGCTAGCTTCCAGCCCACGTACCTGCACATAATCCGTTAGTTATCCTGAGGATACATTTCAGGATATTACCAGTACCCTGAATCTGCACCCCGGATATGAACAGATATTATATAATCAAGATATAAGCCAAGATATTTCTCAGGATATGAGCTCAGAAATTAGCCCACAACAATTGTCCCCAAAAATGTTACCGTTTAGTATCCTCCTTACTAACGGTTACATTTTTTTTTACGCAGACCGAGGCAATTAAGAGATATGACCTGTGATGTGACCGTTTGCAACTACCCAGCCTATATCTACTCATCATGCCCTATATCTTCTCATCCTCATCTTCTTTTTTAATAATCATCGACAAGGAAAAAGGTACATTTTCTCTCTATCTTTCTTACTTTCCTTCATCTTTTCTCTCCGGTGAAAAATCCGACCGATCAAATGCCGCGCCAAACAAGATCCAGTTCAGGTGACTCGGCCCCTACATTCTACCATCAAAACCTTCTCCAAGAACCGGAGAAGGAAACCTGTACCTTTGATAGTGCCCACCTGTCTGCCTTGAAATCCTCCGGTATCTTCCCGGAAGGAACCATATTTAGACCGTTTGATCGTGAAATCCGGTCAGATATGGTCTCCAACGAGTGGATTTGCTTTAGTGCTTTTCCTTTTACCCTAGGGCTTCGATTCCCCTTTCCGGATTTCATCACCGAGTTCTTCAATATCACAAAAATCTCTTTTAGCCAAACAATGCCAATGCTCTGGCGTGTCTTAACTGTTCTTGATCAGATCAAGAGAAACCACATTCCTGAGCTTTCCATCCATGACCTCCCCCTGGCTTACAAGCTTAGATGTCACGGATCAAGTAGATTTCTGTTTTATTCTACTTCCGGTGACCCATTGATACTTCGTGCCACCAAGAACGAGGATGGTTGGCAATCCAAGTTTTTCTTCGTAAAAAGGGACTCAATCCCTGGTGGGACGGAATATCCGTTACAGTGGTTGAGAAAGGGTAGGATTTAGGGTTTAAGAATGATCCTGTCGCTTATCCTGTTCAATATCCTGAACTAACTTATCTTCTTTATTATGCAGCTGATTTCAGGAAGATTGCTCCTCCTCTTGCCAATTCTCAAGAAAGAATAGACGCCATTAGACTTCTCCCAGAGGCAGAAAGAAGTTTCAATCCTTCTCCACCGACTCCAAGCCCTCTTTCTAGTGCCAACATGTCTGGTAAGAATCCTGCAAGACATCCTGCACACATATGCTTCTTATCTGTTATTTATAGGAGGTATTAGAATTTACTCCCTGTGTGCAGACTCCAGCAAAGTCCCAGTCTATCTAGACCTGGATGAACTTGACAGCTATCCAACTCCAGCCATAGTCAAGAAGGAAACTCCTGCTACCACCAGCTCCAAGCCACTCCCGGCTCCCAAGACTAATCCAAGAACCCGTGCTTCCGCAGCGAAAAAGAGAAAGGGCCTTGAGGTCAGCACTCCAGGCTCTGAAGGGTTCTCCTATGATGAGCTCAGCTTCTCCGACTCCTTAGAGCCAATGACATCCTTCCTCAATAAGGTAATATCCTGCCACATATCCTCCATGTATATCCTGCACATATATCCTGCACATACATCCCAACAGGATATCCTGGTAGGACATCTTAGTTAGCATATATTCTAACCTCATACCTGTGATCAATGTGCAGGGCCTCCAGCATTTGCTCCACTTGTACAATGACGCTTGTGGTACTGTGGCACTTCATGAAGCCAGGATCAAGCAGCTCGAGAGCACCGTTGCTGACCAAGGCGCTATCGCCGAAGCAAAGAGCCGGCACTATGAAAGCTTGCTAAAGAAGGTCACCCAAGATGCTGAGGTCAAACTTGCCAGCGTTCAAATGGACCACGATCAGGCCTTGATCAGCTTTCGAGAGGGAATCAAGGCTTCTGCTATCGTCTCCCTGCTACAAGCACGCATCAAGATGGCCTATGAGGCCAAGGAGACGGGCCTTGTTTGTCCATCTTGGCCAGTTGAATCTTGGGTGGCTAAATTGAAGGAGCTCGGAGGCAAAGCTGTGCCCCTTCCTACTGAAGCTGGCGAGTCTTCTAAGTCAGCAGAGGTGGTGGTCCAGGCTGGAGAGAAGAAGGATGTTGGAGCTGATGCTGAGATGGACTTTGGCAAGGATGCTGCGCAGGATGCTGGTCAGGATGCTGGTGCTGAGAAGCTTGAGAAGGTTGGAGGTGATGCCGCTGTGTGAGGGCTTTCAGGTGGGCGATGACGGATATACGTGCCAAGGCCAGAGCCCACCTTTTTGAATTTGAATGTTGGTTTGAAGTCCCATAAACAATTTACTTTTCCGCACTTTACTTTTCCGTACCTGAACAATTTACATTTCCTGCATGCTTTTTGAACAATACAACAGTTGAAGGTGGATGGGTCTCGGTTTGAGATGAAGCCCTCAACTGTTGGGTGAATATGGTTATGAACTACTAGTGCTCTTAGCGGATGGGCCTTGTTTTGAGGTGAAACTAAGAGCACATCTTTTGGTATGTTAATAATATAACTACTTTCTTTTGACTTTATTGTTGTTGTCATTAACATACGAATTTTATTTGTGAAAATTGTTTGTTTTGAATACATATCATAAATGTATCCTGGGGGATATCCTGAAAGATATCTTGAAAAGGATATTGAAATATAACCCATAAATTATCCAAATAAAAAGGAGAGATCATACCATAGATTCTTAGAGAACCAGTTCCAATCCTTTATCATAAATTTGTCCCCAGTGCATACTTATAAACTTGGATCCATCCTTCGGATTATAATAATGTGTGTCCCCTGCGTTTGACAAAGACACAAATGTGTTTACCTTTTGGCTCGAATGCACTCCGAATGCCCAAGGGCAGAACCCCTGATATCCTGAGGAGAATCCTTAGCATATTGGGGATAAACCCTGATATCTGGGGATAAACCCTGAATTTCATGCGCTACAGGCGAGAGTGTATAAACTCCTAGACTTAGAAAGGTGAAAACCTTTAAACCTTTGAGAGTATGAAAATACTCTTTCGTGAGAGAGGGTGATCAATCCTCATATACCTTTAGAATCCAGGATATAGCCAACAGTAACGAAATTGTCAGCCACTTTTACATGAACTGGTCCCGCTACCTTGAACTACACCTAGATAACTTGCGCTCCAGGCGAGGTGTTTAAACCCAATTCGAAAGAAAGGTGAATACCTTTAAACCTGTGAAGGGATCAGGATCCCTTAAACGTGAGAGAGGGGGCCAATCCTCTAATCTTTCGACTTATCCTGAGTATATATCCTGGAGCTATATCCTGAAACATATTCTGCAAAACAGTTCTAAACTAAGGTGGGTGTTAGCTTGGCTAACACCCCTCCGATGCTTAAGTCAGTATTGGGTTCAAGATAATAAACAAATATATTTTAAAGAGATAGAACACATACCATTCCGAGATAGAAAACAAATTCTACTCTTACTTGAAATAGAGCTTCAAATGTATTGCATTCCAGGATCTTGGTAGCATATCCCCTTCCACATTCCTGAGTCGATATGCTCCTTTCCCTGCTTCTGACTCAACTTCATAAGGTCCTTCCCATTTCGGAGCTAGCTTGCCACCAGCAGGATTAGTGGTGTTTTGAAAAGCCTTTCTCAGCACCCAATCACCAACTCGAAATCTTCTAGTCCTTATGTTCTTATTGTATGCCCTGGATATTCTTTGTTGATATGCTGCTATCCTCAGCCTTGCTGCATCTCTTTTTTCATCTATAGTATCCAGATCCTGACATAAGACTTCAGGATTCTGTTCAGGATCCTGTAGCATAGATCTTGCAGTAGGTATCGTCATTTCCGTTGGAATCATTGCCTCTGCTCCAAATACCAAGGAAAACGGGGTCTGTCCAGTTGCATTCTTCACCGTTGTCCTATCAGCCCACAAAACAAAGGGTAACTCTTCCGCCCATCTTCCTTTCTTGGCTCCAAGTCTTTTCTTTAAGTTATTGACTATTATCTTGTTCGAGGATTCGGCTTGTCCATTCGCTTGAGGATGTACCGGAGTAGATGTGATCATTTTGATTCCCCAACTTTTGCAGAAGTCAGTAGTCCTTTTGCTTATAAACTGGGACCCATTATCACAAATGATCTCAGCTGGTACTCCAAACCTAGTCAGGATATTCCTCTTTATGAAAGATACTACTTCTTGGTCTCTCACTTGAACGAATGCTTCAGCCTCGACCCACTTAGAGAAATAATCCGTCATTGCTAACATAAATACTTTTCCTCCCGGAGCCTTTGGTAATTTCCCTACTATATCCATCCCCCACTTCATGAATGGCCAAGGGTAAACTACAGGATATAGTGGTTCAGCTGGTTGATGTAGTATGTTACTATGCCTTTGACATGCATCACATCTTCGAGCGTATTCTGCAGCATCTTTTCTCATTGTTGGCCAAAAGTATCCTGTCCTCAATACTTTCGAGAATAATGATCTGCCTCCAGTGTGATTACCGCAGTCCCCTTCATGTATATCCTGAAGTACTTCTTTGGCTTCATGATCCTCCAAGCACCTTAAATATGGTCCTGCAAGAGATTTCTTATATAGGATATTATTTATAATAGTGAATCGTGATACCTTCATTCTAAATGCCTTAGGATTTTCATTTTCGGGGATGTGTCCATCTTTAAGATATTTCAGAATTGGAGTTGTCCAGGATTCAGGACCCTGTTCAGGATATTCCACTCCAGGATCCCGAATATCCGCTACTTCTTTATCCTGAGGATTTGTTGCAGGATGTAAAACATGTATTATTGGTATTTGAGTCCCTTCCGGTATCCTGACTGATGATCCCAGATTTGCTAAGGCATCCGCTTCAGCATTATCTTCTCTTGGTACCTGTTCAAGTGTAAAAACATCGAAATATCCTGCTAATCTTTTGAGAATATCGAGGTATTCGATTAACTTCTCACCCTTAGCTGCATAGGATCCACTAAAATGATTAGTAATTAACAAGGAGTCAACATATACCTGCAAATTTTTGATATTCATACTCTTAGCTAGTTCTAATCCTGCAATTAAAGCTTCATACTCTGCCTCATTATTGGTAGCAGGAAATTCACACCTAATAGCCTGGGGTAATATGTCCCCCTGTGGCGATTTTAGTAGTATTCCCAATCCTACTCCTCTTATATTAGATGCACCATCAGTATATAATGTCCAGGATCCTGAGGATTCTCCTAACTGTTGAACTTCTAGGTCTACCTCATCCTGGATGTCACTACTAAAATCAGCCACAAAGTCAGCTAAAGCCTGAGATTTTATGGCATTCCTAGGTTCATATACTAAATCATAAGCACTCAATTTTACTGACCACTTAGCCATCCTGCCTGACATCTCTGGTTTCCTAAGCACATTCTTGACAGGATAATTTGTTTTAACATGAATCCTATGAGTCTCAAAATAATGTCTAAGTTTTGTTGATGCCATGACTAATGCTAGTATTAATTTTTCTAAGTGAGAATACCTAGTTTCAGCATCTAACAAACTCTTGCTAACATAATAAACAGGATATTGCTGACCTTCATGGTCCTTTACAAGGACGGCACTTACAGCGTTCCCTGATACCGCGAGGTATAGGGATAATGGTTCACCATTCTCAGGCTTCATCAGTAGAGGTGCGGTTGAAAGATATTGCTTTAACTCTTGTAGGGCCGCCTCATGCTTCTCACCCCACTCGAATCTTTTGTTCTTCTTCAGGATATCATAAAAATCTTTGCATTTTTCTGAGGATCTTGAGATAAATCTGTTTAGTGCTGCCACTCGCCCCGTTAATCGTTAAACATCTTTCATATTGGAGGGTGATTTAATATCCAAGATGGCTTTAATCTGCTCCGGGCTTGCTTCTATTCCTCTTTTGGTCACCATATATCCTAGAAATTTTCCTGCCCCCACTCCAAAATGGCACTTGGCAGGATTCAGCTTCATATTATACTGATCCAGGATATCGAACGCTCCTTTAATATCCTGGAGGTGATCCTGAGCTTTCTTTGACTTTACCACCATATCGTCAATGTATACCTCCATGGTGTCCCCCAGTTTGTCTTTGAACATTATGTTTACCAATCTTTGGTATGTTGCCCCTGCATTTTTCAAACCAAAAGGCATAGCTGTATAACAATAAATACCTGTTGGTGTCATGAAGGCAGTATCCTCCTGGTCAGAAGGCTCCATTTGGATTTGTTGAAATCCTGAGGATGCATCCATGAAAGTCAGCATTTCATGCCCAGCAGTGGCATCTACCATCGCATCAATATGAGGAAGAGGAAATGGGTCTTTAGGACAAGCTTTATTCAAGTCTGTGTAATCCACACAGACTCTCCATTTTCCGTTCTTCTTCTGTACCACTACCACGTTTGCTAGCCATCTTGGGAATTTGACTTCTCTAATCATTTTGGACTTCAACAATCTTTCAACTTCTTCTTGAATAATTGTATTGCGTTCAGGAGCAAACTTCCTTCTCTTTTGTTGCACTGGCTTGAATGATTTATCAATTCCAAGCTTGTGAGTGATAATATCTTTGGATATGCCTGTCATATCCTCATGCTTCCATGCAAACGTCGACATCCTGCATTTTAAAAAGTTAATTAATTGTTCTTCAATATCCTGAGGGATATTGGTTCCCACAAGCACCGAAATATCGGGATTATCCTGGTCCAGGACAATTTTCTTCACATCCTGCTCCGGATCCTCCACAATATCCTGGGCCCGCGTCTTTAATTGCTATGCTGCAGTAGGTTTGGTTGAGGATTTCATTGAGGATGAGTAGCATTCTTTCGCCTCCTGCTGATCGCTATCAACTTTAACAACTCCCCAGGGGGTAGGTATCTTGATGCACTGGTGATACGTTGATGGCACGGCCTTCATATCATGAATCCATGGTCTTCCCAGTATAATATTATAGCAGGATAGAGAGTCCATTACACAGAAATGTTGTATCGAGTTGAGTCCCTCAACGTACACCGGCAACTTTATCTCTCCCACTGTGTTCCTGGCCTCTCCACTGAACCCAACAAGCACGGTGGACTTCGAAGTGATATCCATTGGAGATACATTCATCCTTTTAAGTGTCTCTAGTTGGATTATGTTGACGGAGCTGCCATTATCAACCAATATCCTGCGTACAAAATGATTAGCCACATATAACGTTATTACCAGAGCATCATGGTGAGGATCCTGGACAGTATCCCTGTCATCAGCATCAAATGTGATCACTTTGTCAGTTGTGAGTGTAGTCATTCTGACAGGTTTGTCTCCCCTTTCGGCTTTAGCTTCTTTTGCATGTCTCTTTGCTGCCGAATACGAAGTCCCACAAATGTCGGATCCTCCCGAAATGAAGTTGATTATTTTGGCATCCGCGGGAGGTGAGGCCGCTCGCTCAGGATCCTTCTCAGTATCCTGACCCTTATTCTTCTTTCTTCCTAAGAGATCTTTCAAATATCCCTTGCTTAGGAGGTAGCTTATCTCTTTCCTCAAAGCAATGCAGTCCTCGGTCATATGTCCGAAATCTTCGTGGAAAGCACACCATTTTGATTTGTCTTTCCAATCCGCTTTTTGTTGATTCTTTCGAGGCCATCTCGCCTTGTCCCCTAGACCCTGCATGGCATACATCAACTCAGGAATGTTAACAGAAAAGCAATATTCTGATAATTCAGGATACTCTTCAGGATCCTCATCTTCAACAGCATTCACTCTCTTATTCTCATTTCTGCCATATGGCTTAGGCCGATACGACTTGAATGAGGATTCCGACTTCCTGTTAGTTGACTCATAAGTGTTAGATGAGTTCATCCTTTCTTGCATCTTTCTGTCATCTTCCAACCGAATGTATCTTAGGGCTCTGTTCCGAGCTTCATCCAGGTTCCTGCAAGGGTTCATTACAAGGTCTTGGTAAAATTGAGAATCTTTTTGCAACCCCATCTTGAAAGCTTGCACAGCTGTTGCAACATCAAGATGAGGAATGTCTAGTGATTCTCGGCTAAACTTGTTCACATAATCCCTAAGGGATTCCTGAGGCCCTTGTGTTATCCTGTAGAGATCACTTGTTAGTTTTTCAAAGCTCCTACTACAAGAAAACTGACTATTAAATAAATTTACTAAATGAGCAAAAGATGTGATTGAATGCGGAGGAACATTCAAGAGCCACTTCAAAGCTGATCCTGTCAAGGTTGAACCAAAACCCTTGCACAAGCATGCTTCTTTGAGATCCGGAGGGATAGGGTTGATCTCCATCCTCTCCCTATACTGAGCAATATGCTCCTCAGGATCCGTCGTTCCGTCGTAAAGCTTCATATTGGGGGTTTGGAACCTCTTCGGAATCTCAGCATCACAGATAGGATATGCAAAGCGAGATATCTTATGGCTATCTTGAGACACTTCTGGGATTGGCTGGACCACCCCGGGTACACTTGATATCATGTCCTTCAATTTTTGAAGTTCCCTGGTAAGCGCTGACGTCACAGCTGTATCCTGCAAGGATCCACTATTGTTAGTAGCATGAGTATTATTATTATTTAATATGTTACTCGTTGGAGGATTCTGCCCATATCCTGAGGCATATCCTGAGCTCCTTATGGTCGATATCCTGACCGAGGAGGGTATTTCAGGAGTATGATTTTGAGGAAGGCTGGGCACAATATTCCCCCTGTTATCCTCTGTATATACGGCTGAACTGAAGTTCAGAGCTCTGGGTTGTAATGGAGTGACAATATCCTCAACGGATCTGCTCGAGCCGGACTTCAGGAGTTGTATTTCCCTTAAAAGCATTTGGTTTGTTTCTTGCTGCTGCCTCATTTGCTCCTGCACACTTCCAAACAAGGTTAAAATTTCATCGTTAGATGCCAAAACAGGGGCAGATTCTTGAACAGTGCGAGTAGGGATAATACCCTGAGGTCGTGTAGAGGCTGGTATTCTTGGAGGAGGTGGTGGAAGCACCGAACTTGTAGTAGTAGAAGTCGTAGCAGACATAGTAGAGGAACTCATGTTTGATCGTGAGGCCATTGTGGACAATGTGGCAAAAAGTTTTGAAAATAAAAAACCGATTAGCGATTTAACAAAAAATTTTAGTAAAGATAGCACCACTTGCCCCACGGTGGGCGCCAAATTGTTTTGGTCAAAAATTACCGAAGCAATTTAGTGATCAAATTAGTAATGTGAGGTAGTGTGCTAAAAAGTTTAAGGAAAATATGCTTGTTGAGTTATTTAGAAAATCAGTATTCAGGATACGGCTCAGGATATTGAGCTGTATCTACGATCAAACAGTGAGTAAATAATAAATAAAAAGTAAGGAAGACGACACGAGATGTACGAGGAAAGCCCTTGATCAATCTAGATCGCCGGCATAAAACCTCGAGAGCTAGCAATCGCAGCTGCCTTGTTCTTCTTATTGCTTTAAACTTCAGGATACAGTGCAGGATAAAGACCAGATCGCTAAGTGTTACAATAATTGTGTGAGAGTACAAATTGTGAGAGAGCGAGTGTTAGAGTGTAGCGAGTGTGAGTGCAGTGAAATTCTTGTGTCCTATTCGATCTGGAATCACTCCTATTTATAGTAATGAAATACAAACAAATATCCCTATAAATCTGGGATGCCCCGAATATTCCACCACGAACGTTGTAGAACGAGTCATAAGGCTTCAACGTCTTTCTTTGAACGGTTTGGACCGAGTCTTCCGCGGAATAAGTCTTGATGAACGTTGCTAGCTTCCAGCCCACGTACCTGCACATAATCCGTTAGTTATCCTGAGGATACATTTCAGGATATTACCAGTACCCTGAATCTGCACCCCGGATATGAACAGATATTATATAATCAAGATATAAGCCAAGATATTTCTCAGGATATGAGCTCAGAAATTAGCCCACAACACATACTAAGTTCAGATTTTTAGTTTCTAACTAATCTTATGTATATGAGTCTACTTTTAACCAATAATACTTAAAATTATGCAACACAATCTACTATGTATCTAGTCAAGTTGGTAAAGAATTATTTTGAAACTGACTAATACTATCTATAACAATATAGTTGAACTTATAATTCCTAAAAATTTGCAACAAAATTTAGTATTTATCTAGTAAAGATTGTAAATTTCTGGAGTATTTTATTTATATTACTTGTTACAAAAAATATTTGTAAAAGAATTATTTTTTTATAAAAACAAAATGTTTTGTTTATAAATAAAGTAAAAAAACTGTTTTACACATATAAAGTTTCGTCTTTTAATAAAAAATAATAATCAAATGACAAAAAATAAAATATAAGTTGTTATGGTTGTAAAGTAAGTTTATTTTGTTGGTTAAATGATAAAGTTTATAATTTTATTCTTTAAAGTTTATAACTTTTTTTTAAATATCCACATGGTACTCATCCAAAAAACTTTAAGTTCAAAATTTTTGTTTTTATAAGAATAAAAAATAGTAGTTGACTCGTAAGTACATTTCACACCTTTAACTTTAATTGTTAAATTTCGTTTTTATATATATAATAAATTTATATTTTTATAGAATTTTAAAAACAGTTTTTATAAAAAAAATAGGATGTTAAGAGTTTATATATTTTAACTTTATATCATAGTAAGTTCAGTTTTTTAGTTTAGCTTTAAAGCTTATTACTTTATTATTTTTTAATTAAGTAATACAAATTATTAGATTAATATCCAAGAATAACTGCAAGATTTTATAATTTCAGCTTGACTATATCTAACTGTAATATCTATTTATTGCAACTTTAGGATATTAACTTATATAAGTTCAGTTGACTTGTAAATTTAATATACTAACTTTATTTTGAACTTTATTAATATGGTCAATAACTGCATTATATTTTCATATTATAAATTAGTAACATGTTGGTGTTTTATGTAATTGTACTCTAAGCATAGGGAGTGTTTCAAAAAAATGTTGGTCTTTTCACTTTTAATTTAAAGATTTTCATTTTTTTTTTTTTTTTTTGCATTTTAACCTCATTGTTTTTTTTTCCAATGTTTTTCAACTTTTTCAAGCTAACCTATAAAAAAATTTTATTTACAACTTTGATCTCCCATACTTTTCACATTTTTCAAATTTTTCGTTATACGTTTCGTTATACATTTCATTCTACATTTTGTGAGTGAATACGTTGCGACGTGCATGTGGGTTCAATGTTTTTTTGTCTATTTTATTTCCATTTGACAAGCCTGTTGCAATACGTCTTTATTTCCCTGTTTGGCAGTTTCGTCGCAACGAGCAAGGGTCCAAGATTACTTATTCTTTTCTATGTTTTACGTTTGAGTCTAATCTTTTAGCATTAACACGACGACGCAACAAATGTGCATGGTTCAACGATCTTACGTATGGTTTTCGTTCGGTGTTATTGTTTCCTTTTATGTTTTTTTTGTTTTTACCTGTTTTTTCGTGTGTGGGTGGTCGCTAGCAGTGATATAATTTTGGTACTACTTGACACAGTTTACGCCCCCCGCCGCAACACGAGGGACCTTAATACTAGTTAACACTAAAAATAAAGTTCAAATATAAAATAAACTTTATTCATACGTCTAGATCAAACATAACAACTGAAAATGAAAAAAAAAACATAAAAACACTTGATAGATTTCATATTAGACAGCATGAAATCTGTTCCGCTTCTGAATTAACACTCGAGGTATTTTTAATCAGGTTTTCTGGTTTGTGCTTGAATCGACAGTAACTTCTAATTCCTTTTCTTTGTCATTGTCCTCAGAATCGTCTAAATTAATAACTTTACTCCATTTCCATTCAGAGAGTCTCCTGGATCTCTTCATTTGAGTCTCAAACTTCTGATCCTTAAAAAAGACAAAAATTGAATACAAAAGTTAAAAAAGATTAAATAAACATTAAAATTACCTATTCACTAAATTCACGTTGAAAATCAGACTTGTATGGACTAAACATTGCACCATAAGAAATAATATCAACACTTTTATCACCATCATCCTGTAATAAAACACGCATATAATAACATAACGAACATGTTAATATGAAAGATATACGCAAAAATAATACTTAAAAACCAGCAAAATCAATACCTTAGAAGCTTGTTCGACAACTGAGTTGTTTAAATTGGCATCATGCCACTGAATCTGAAAAATCAAATAAGTTAACATTCACATAAAAGTAAACAAAAGAAAACAATTATTCACCACTGCGATATAATAGAATTGACCTTAGAATTTTCAATCTCGCATGCTTGGTTTTTCGCAACAATTGAATTTAGAACTGGATCCATTTTTTAATTTTGTTTAGCAATAGATATAGGGGTGTCCTGCTATGTATTGATAGTAGTAACTATAGAAGTGCATTAGAGTTTAATTTTAGATTTGTCACCCCTTTATTTAGGAAGTTTGTTGTGGTTAGTTTTAAGTTTTTATAAGATATATCTAAGTATAGATATTAGACAGTTTTAATAAAATAAAATGTGACACATAATATCTTCAATTTATGTTACCGTACTTTTAATTCTTTTTGTTTCTGTTTGCATAAATAGAGCTCATCTTTGTAGATTAAGCGCATTAGATCACAAGTATTAATTACTTGTACATTAAAGCATCATCGACTTGTACCTTTTAACTCGTGTGTCGATATTGAACAAGACAACTTCCGAAACGTCGACAAATATGTGTAGGTCGTCATGCTATCTTTGGATTTTTTTTTAAACAATATAGTTTATAAGATATGTCAAGAACACGTAAAAAAATTATAAGTTTTTTTGTTTAGGGGTGAATTGTAACTAATTATCTATAATTTTGTTAAAACCTCAGGGATTTAAGTGTAATAAGTACCCTATTTTAGAGGTCTTTCAATAAATAAAGGGGGGGGGGGGGGGCGGTAAAGTTCTAATTTTTTTGGTATTTTAAAATACCCTCACTTATGCATTATAATATAGTATAGATACGTTAGATTTTATCATTAATTTTGGTTTAAAGTTATAACTCATGTAACGTTTTAAACAACTTTAATAAAATTTAAATATCATGAACTAATACACTAAACCTAAACGTAAGGTTTTAAACAACTTTTAATAATATTTACCTTTTTATTCAAGAAAAAAACACAACGTTGAAAATCTATCATATTTTTTTTTCCATAAAACCAGAATACGATTCTTTTAGTTGTTTTTTTACTAACAAAACTATGAAAATGAGAGTAGTATGACGCGTGGTCGTCATCCAGCTGGATCCCAAACACAACCTCTTGCTAATCTCACAGCCTGTTCCCTCACCGTAACAACCCTATATAAAACCACAGTTTCCACCACCCATACAACTTGACACAACAAAACGCCACAAATAATAATAACAATGGATAGGATCAAAGGCCCATGGAGCCCCGAAGAAGATCAAATGCTCCAACAACTTGTTGAACAACACGGCCCAAGAAACTGGTCTCTTGTTAGCAAATCCATCCCGGGTCGATCCGGAAAATCATGCCGGTTGCGGTGGTGCAACCAGCTCTCGCCCCAGGTGGAGCACCGGGCGTTTACGCCGGAAGAGGATGAAACCATCCTTCGGGCGCACGCCCGGTTTGGGAACAAATGGGCTACTATTGCCCGCTTGTTATCGGGCAGGACCGATAACGCGGTTAAAAACCATTGGAATTCTACTTTGAAGAGGAAGTGTTCGTCTATGACGAATGAAGAATTTAATCAATTTTCGGTTCAACAACCTTTGTTAAAAAGGTCGGTGAGTGCCGGGTCGGGTGTACCCGTTTCGGGTTTTTATTTAAACCCGGGTAGTCCGTCTGGATCTGACGTCAGCGATTCCAGCGTGCACCGACCGCCACCGGTGACCGCCGTTGACGAACCGTCGACGTCGTTGACCTTGTCGCTTCCCGGAACCGACTCGTGTGAAGCGTCGTCGGTTCCACATCCGCCGCCGGTTCCGAAGCCGACGACGACGATTTCGTCAGCGATGCAGCGACTTCAGGTATCACGGCCGCCTTTGGCGACGGAAAATAAGTTTCCGGCGGCGGAGTTTTTGTCGGTAATGCAAGAGATGATTAGGATGGAAGTGAGGAATTACATTACCGGCGTAGACGGCGGTAGCGATGGGTTTAGGGCGGCGACAGCCGCAGTGGAGACCGCGGTGGCAAATAGGTTTGGGATTAACAAGATCCATTAGCAATGTTTTTATAACTGGACCGGACAGCAAGCTGGATCTTTAGCAATGTTTTCATAACCGGATCGGACAGTAGACTGGTTTGCTTATCGAATGGCAACCATTAGTACTACAGCACGGAAATTAATTAATTAATTTTGTTGGTGGCTGATGGTCAAAGGGGGGAGGTTGACCAACAAAAGTGAAATAAGTTTGTACAGTGAACGGATTAGTATCATGTTTATTTTGTTATAAAAGAGTTTAGTTTTAAAGCATGTTGAAAATATTTATTAGGGAGATATGTTGATGAAGTGACATGTGGTTGAAATTGGTTGAGAAGAAACGTGTTAACTGAATTTGGATGATATTTGAGAAAGTGAGGTACGACGTACAGCTTGCAGATTTGAATGCGATCTTGTAACACGCTTTTGACACCTAACATATATTCACATCTGTCCTTTTCTTTTCATTTTTTAACTATTTCTTTTAGTTTTCCTCTAGCGGTTTGGAACTCAAGCAGGGTACCCTTCGAAAAAAATAATCTAGTGCATTTTATACGGTAAAATTCCAATTGTATTTCTTGAAAATTTAGTTAAACCTCTTGTTCGCACCTTCAGAACCTTCAGAAAATAATTCCTAGGTCCGTCTCTGAACTCATGTGGTATTATATAGGGTCAGGATTTAGTGAAAACGGTGAAAAGTATGAGAACAGTGAGAACGCTTGTGGATCGTCAGATCAAAACAATCTATTAACTAGAATGGCGCGGATGTGTTTTCGTAAATAACATCAGTTTTATTACGTAGACGCGCTTTGTTAATGGTAAAAAGGTCTTTTACGCCTCAAAATCAAAACGTCAAACTAAAAAATGAGCAACACGCCATTCAAAACGAAAAAAACACCATTAATACAAAACGTCAAAACTTAATGATAAAACGCGCTGTAGACTTAGCAGGTAGAAGAAACAAACAGTAACTGAAAGTCAATTATTAACATTTATTAAAAGAAATTCCCTCATAAACTACGCGCCAAAAACATCATTATATAAACGACGTTACCATCGCTTCCATAATCACTTCCATTGATCATACTAAAAACGTCATCTTTAACCAAAACACCAATTTTAACCAAAACGCCAAAATGACAACCATCGTTTCACGGAGATACACCCTCAGAATCAGAAGATTCATAATACGTTTTGACAACAGAAGAAGAGTGTTTATTAAAACAATCAAAGCCATTTTGAAAATGGAAGAAGATGTACAGAGGGGTATCATTTCGCTTGGCATTCCTCTTGATAACGAATGTGATGAAATACATAAGGTTATGAGAAGATTAACTAGAAAATTTGAACCAAGCAAAGCAAATGCAAAAAAATGGACCCAATTATCATATCATGGCGTTTTGATGAAGAAACAGACATTGTCACCGTTATATGTGACAACGGAACGCAGGAAGAGTACATGCTTGAACACATCATGACCAAGCAGTGGGTTGGATTCCTGGAGGAGTTACACAACGCCACATGTTTGAACACAGACATGAACACAAAAATGGCGTTGATGCAGGACATGTTCAAATGGAGGCTTCAAAATCTTCAAAAACAAAAAGCCAATCAAAGTGAAAGTGATGACTTGGATGAGAGACTAGAAGAAGACTCCAAAGAAGAAGACGAAGGAAGTGATGGATACTTCTCAGACAAAGTCCCTTCTGACGAGAAGTTTTAATTTTTTTTGTTTTCTTTTGTGTAATTATTTTTCAAATAATAAAAAACTATTTTTCTCTCATTAGTTACAAAAAGCCAAAAGTACCACAAAGGCCATTGAATACAAAACGCCAAATAATAAAAACTATTATTCATGTGTAATTTTTTCTATGTTAGTGTATTTTATCATCTTGGTCTACAAAAACGCCATTAAATATAAAAATGCCAAACTTTGAAGATGGGAGGTCTTACATCCTTAACAGATAAAGCTGATCAAAACAGTAAATACAAACAGTAACTGAAAGACGGTTACTTTATTACTAGCATTTATTATAATAAAATCTCGCCTAAACTACGCGCAAAAAACATCCTATAAATAGAAACGTCTCTGCACAATCCATTGATCACACCCAAAAACAACGCCATGCTTCCTAAAAACCACTCACTTTAAAACGCCAACAAATAGTTAAAAAAACCACAGATGGCAAACCTCGTTTCTTGGATATTTAGTATTGTCTGCATGAAGTTTCACTGAATGGATTCTTACCTAAGGTGGGTATCTCTATAAGATTTTGCTGAATGAGATGGACAAATATTCAAGAAAAAAGAGCCTGATGACAGTGATATATCATTTTGTGTGCTTTGTTCTTGATGCATATTTGAATGGCATTAAGGGATCTATCCTAGTGTAAATGCTATCTTGGACTCCATGATGATAATAGCATCCACACAGGCTTTGATCAACAACAACATGTCAACAAACAACAATAGATCACACCAAAAAACGGGTTGCCAATGATCAGCTTCGTCTAAAGGACAGACGCTATGTAGGAAAATCGGCATCTAGTTAAGGTGTTCTAAGGTTCAAGCAGCAAAAAATTCAAGAAGAAGAGATTGATGACAGTGAAGATTTGGATGAGAAATTGGATTAGCATTTTTTTTTTCATTTTCTATTTTTTTTTAATTTTTGGGGGATCATTTTCTGTTGTTTGTTATCTAATTCTCCACTGATAAAATACATTATTTCTGTAAAAAAAATTATGTTTATAAAATGCCAAAATGCTACAAACATCAAACGTCTAATAGTATGAAAACTATGAGAACGGATCCTGGCCAAACACGTTGTTGCTATATAAAACGCCAAAAATACCAAAACTTATAATAAAATTACTTTAACAAATTATTATTAAAAACTCCAAAGATTAACTAAACGCCATTAAAACAATGTATAAAACAATGTGTCAGCTTTATCTAAACGCCATTAAATACAAAACGCCAAACTCTGAAAAAGATGGGATGTATTACATCCTTAACATATTGATGTGCGTGCGGTGTTATATATATTTTATGTATATTTTAGCCCTTTTTACACTTTAGTCAAGTTTTAAATTTATAAAACACGATATTTTACTAACACCAAACACACGTATGGGCAAGTGCACCCATCGTGAGCGTAGTATAGTGTTGGTAAGATACCGAGGTCGTCCAAGGACACAAGAGTTTTTAGTACCGGTTTATCCTCAACGTATAATCAAATCAAAAATTTAGAAAAATGTTTTAAACTAGAAAATAAAAACTAAAAATGCTGAAAATAAAAATAAAAATAAAAATAAAAACAGATAGACAAGATGAATCACTTGGATCCGACTCGCCTTTAGTGTAACCTTTGATTATTTCCGCACTTTTTAAAAGATTATCTTAGTTATAGTAGTAGGCCCCTCTTTTGAAGGTGACATTATCCTCAACCCAGTAGTTTGATTCAGCAAGGATACAATCCTAAAGGGTTGGATTATTGAAAGATAATTAATAAGTTATTCATGCGTAATGTGGTAGGCCCCTCTTTTTAAGGTGACGTTACCCTCGGCTAAGTAGTTTGAGTCAGCAGGGATACAATCCTAAATAGCTGGGTTAAAGTTTTAATAATAGTTTACATATGAGGGGATCAAGAAATTCGAACCCCCGCCATCCAATACCAGTGGGTATTGAAGGAGGTCCTACTAAGCTTGACACAGGTCCTTGTAGGATCTATACACTGAACAAGGCAAGACGCTTACCAAACCATTCCCTTAACCCCCGACCAGGTAGCCAACATATCTCCATATAGACCGTGGAGATATGAATGGTGAAAATCTTTTATTTTATATAGACAGTAAAATAATGCCAAGACACCACGGACAAATGATAAGGAAGTTTCACCTTCAACATAAGAAACTAGTTATTAAAGTCATTAATACATAACCAAATAAAAAGTGCGAAAAGATTAAAAATAAAAAGTATTACACTAAATGCTTGTCTTCACCAAGTGATGTAAGAGACTTAGGCAAACATGGCCTTTGATTGTCAAGAACTCTTACGATCAATATTGGATCCTGAGACTACTCACACACTCTATGATGGATGATGGATGATGGTGGTGGATGTGGGTTGTGATGGTGGTGGTGGGTGGGTGAAGTGTGAGAGAGGTGGTTTGGCAAGGGATGATTTGCTAGTGAGCCAAGCACCTTTATTTATAGCCTGCACAGAAGCCTGGACACGGCCCCGTGTCCACCCATCTTTTCTTTATTCATTAAATCCAGTTTTTCTGCATTAGTTGACCACGCCCCCGTGTCCGCTGGGCACGACCCCGTGTGCAGAAACGTATCTGTACTATCAAGATTTGCCTAGATTCTATGAATCTTAGCGTTGACTACGGCCCCGTGTCCGTTGGCTACGCCCCGTGTTGGGAAATAGAAGCTTCTACAGCTTTGCCTTTTCTGCAGACACTTGGGCACGCCCCCGTGTTCATTGAGCACGGGGCGTGTTCAGCATTCTGATGTCTTGTTTTTGCTTGGGAAGATGCTGTCGGGGGGTCGGGCATGCCACGTTTACTCCTTTTCTTGTATTATTGTTAGATTTTGCTGCATTTTTGCTTCTTTTGTTCATTTAAGCTCATTTATCCCTGAAAATACAAAAGGAAGACAAAAACACACTTTTTCCAACATTAGTACTAAAAAAATGGTTAGTTTTATGCCTCATTTGATGTAATTTATATGTTGCATTTTGCACACATCAAATACCCCCACACTTGAATCTTTGCTTGTCCTCAAGCAAAACTCTTTATTTTATGGCTTACACACCCAAATGGAATGGGTAGAAGAGAAGGTTTTGGGCTTGTCGTGAGTGTCGGGATTCCAATATTTTTATTAGGTTTTATTTTTATGTTATTTACAGTCCTATTCGTCATGATTTATTTAGAACATTACATAAGAGAAATTACTTATTTGGGCATAACATGCCTCTTTAAAATTCCATTTATATACAAGTTCACTTACCTCACGGGGGATCACTCAACACTCGGCCGAATATGTATTTTTGTGAAACACTCGAGAGCGGCATGGAACTTACTTATACCATATGCTTGCCAAGCAATCAATCCTCCTCCTTTTTAACTATAGACCTTTGTAAATATCAAGAGGACTTTTGGGGAAGGGTTAGGCTTGGGTTAAAGGTAGGTGGTTGGGTTAGTGGTTAGTAGAAAAGGGCGAAAGGCGTAAAAAGCGTCGGTTTTCGTAAAACTTTTTTTTTTATTTTTATGACTTTTTTTATTCTAATGAAGCAATTCTTTAAACAAAGTTCTTTTTGATGAACTTGTTTGTTTATTTCTTGGCTTCATCATCAATTTTTTTATAAGGAAGTCACAAGAAAACCGAGCTTTGTACTAAAAAAAGGGTTTAAAATGAAAAAGGGTTCTGGTGGGTAAAAGGGTGTTTGTTTTGGGTTATGAAATGAAAAGGTTTAGGCTCAAAGGGGCTAACTAGGGGGATTTTGGGTAGGTGGTAAAAAAAATAATGGTGTTGAAAGAACAAGGGTTAGTCCTAATGCCTCCATCATTTACTTATTTGGGTTTACGTTGGTAAGGACCGGGAATGTATCGTCATGGCAAGTTCTAGAGTCGTAAGAAACCAAGCGGCTATTCACACAAGAAACGAAAAATGAGCATTTAGTTTAAAGATGTGTATTTGTATGCTCAATAAATGCTCAAAACTCACTTTTTGTGGGAATGGGTTTTTGTGTTATCAAGTATATATAATCAAATTTTAACTAGATTTGTCATGTCGTTTCATAATTTTCTTATGTTGGTTCTTTTTATCACGACGCTATTGGTTGTAAATTTGTAAAATATAACCTTTTTTAAAAACTTGTAATTCCCAAATTAAACCAAGACAAGTAAAAAAATGAAAAGTTTTTGAAAAAATTTGGGGTGTTTAGCGGTTCCAATAGAGTTTTGTGTAAGGCTTGTAATTAGGACTTGCGAAATTCAAGGTTTTAGCATCCCCCCACACTTAAATTACACATTGTCCTCAATGTGTCCCAAAAATAAGTTTTTAGGTTGATTGAATGTGTAAAAGGTGTGTTAAAAACAAATTTTTATGTTACTGGGCATCTGGACACAGGCCCGTGGTGTCCGGGCACGGCCCCGTGTTCAGGTTGCCAGTAACAGAAATCATCAGAAAGTAACAGAATCCTGGGCACGGGGGCGTGTTCAGCGAACACGCCCCGTGTCCAGTTACCTGAATTGGGCGATTTCCTGCAGACTGTTCAGCACGGGGCCGTGTTGGCTGGACACGGCCCGTGCCGAACTTGCTGTAATGAAGAAAAATTGTCGGGAGGCTCAGTTTTTGTGCATGGGGTGTTGGTTCAGGTTTTCCTTAGTATCCTTCACCATCCCGAGTGTGTTTTACCCATTACAACATCATCCAAACACCAAACAATTCATAAAACCATCATTCATTCAATAGAGAGAGTTACATAATATTCCTAAAAGAAAATTTTAGATAAATAGGTCAGAAAACACAAGAAGTCTAAACCCGAAAAGAAGTTCTAGCCTATTATTTATTCTAATAGCAAAATTTCCGAAAAGATAATTCTCTCGGTTAGATGCGGCTTGAAAAACTTCTTCCTCCGGATATGGGTCCCTCACACGTCGGCGAGCCATTCTTCTATCTCCCTCGGGAGAAGAAAGGCGGGCTCATTGGCATCATCGTTTTGTGGGGGTGTAACTTCCACCGGGACTTCTTACAAGTTGCCAAGAGGAGGTTCCGTGGGGATGTCATCCCACCCGGTGGGATTATTGACTCCAAGTGCTAGGTTCCAATCCTCTTGGGGGAGAATCGGTTCCATGGGAGGTGTCACAAGAATGTTCAACCTCTGGTGCAAGAGGTTGATTTCTTGAAAACTATTTTCCAACCCCACCGTAAGATAATTTATACGGTCTATTAGGACCTCCTCTACCGATGTCATCTCATCAAGAGCTTCACGTAATGCCATCACGTAGCGTATGAGAGTTGCTTCGATTGAAGACCTTCGTTCTCTTCGACTGTTTCTGGAATGTGCTGACGAAGTTCCACTGTTTTGGCTCGACATTCTATGAAAATAAACTGAAAAGAGTTCATTTTAATGAAACAGTAACCTCGGACACGGCCCCGTGCTCAATGAGCACGGCCCCGTGTTCACCTGTCTGCAGATCTTTGAAACAAGGAATCTTGGGGTTTCAAATTATTTTTCTGGTTGTTAAAGCATTTTTAAGCAGAAATAACTTAAAACAAGGTTGTAAAACTTATTTTTTACAAGATTCCTTGAATAAAAATCTAACAAACATCTTAATAAGGCTTGAAACCATGGTGATTTCAAGCTTTAATGGATGTGTCTTGAGGTAAAAATGAAGAAGAAGGCAAGAGACAAAAGTGGAAAAGACAAGATGGTTGTTGGGAACCTTCTTTAGAATATACCTAGGATGGTATGTGTGAAGATCCAGCAAATCTCTGTCTTTTGGAGTGGTCCAAATGTGCAGGAATCTTTGCTGCATTTATAGAAAACGACATCATGCTGCACACGGCCCCGTGTTGGCTGGACACGGCCCCGTGTGCAGACAAAACCCTGACACATTTTGTTCGTATTCTGACCAAAAGTCAGAAAGGAATCTTTTGGTGGACACGGGGGCGTACTGACCTGCACACGGCCCCGTGTCAAGAGGCTGTTTTTGAAGTTGCGTCTATTTTTAAGGAATTTATCCGGATCGGGTGGTTCCTTACTGGACGGAACAACACCGAAGTGCCTGAGATACCTTAATTGCTCTAGGTTTAGACGAGAACGCAAGAGGTTGTTGGTAAGGGTGATTCCTATGCTAAATGTAGGTGGAGAAGTCCAACCCTTTCCCGGGCTCTCGTTAAAGAAGGTGTATTTCGAATCGCTCAGGTCTATGTATGCATCGAACGAAGTCGATGGGGAGTCCTTCACGGCACAATCGACACAGGGATGACTATCGCTCAAGTCATCGTAAACGTTAGAGGTGATTTCGGGAACAACGAAGTTGTTTTTATCCGAATGCGGTCCCAATAATTCTTCTTGGGTATAAGCATGTTTTCGCACACCGAACCTATCAAAGCTTATTTCTAAGCTATGTTTAGGTTATATATGGTATGTTTAACTTATGATCATGTTCTGGACTGTACGTTTCCTTACAAAACGGCAGACTTTTGCAAGTTGACGCAAATAGTCCCTGTAAGAGAATTAACTTGATTTCGGCATACCAAACCATCCAAAACTTATTTCTAAGTTATGTAAAGGTTATTTAAGGTATGTTAAGCCTATGTCACTATTCCGAAGTGTTTGTTGCATTAAACTGGTTATATTTACGCATCAGATCGCGTATAACCTTCCAGAAAGCGATTTAAAGCCCGAAATCGAACAAGTATTGATATGTGCAAATGATACACATATTTTCACAAATCCCAAGTATGAAACACAATATTTCATTGGTTTGGTATTTGTTTGACGGTCACAGTGACACAGGTGTCACAACTAGAAGGTGGTTATTTTATGTAACACATAACCACTTTCTAATCTTGTTAAATCATGGTTCTAAATATTATTTAACAAGGTTCTCATGGTGATTAACATCATACAACCAAAATCATCACAAATTTAACAACATACTCATAACAACATTCTACTAGTCCTATTTCATCTTCATGTAACCTTTATATGTAAAGCTTCATGTTCATTATTCTTGTTCTTGTTACTTTAGTGTTTTGAACATACTTAACATTCTACATCTTTTAACCAAGAAACAAGATGAACAAGGGTGTAACAAGAAACTTACTACTAGCACAAAGCTAGGGTAGAATCTAGTGAAGAAGATGATGAGAAAAGATGATGGTGAAGCAAGAAACAAGGCTCCTTTGAAGCTCCACAAGTAGCAAGCCTTCTTATATCAACCTTTAAGCTTGAATGGGACTTGAAGATGGAAGATGATGGTGGTGGAATGGTGGTGGTGTTGGCGGTTGGGTGTGAGCCGAGAAGAGGGAGGGGGAAAGTGAAGTGAGGGAGTGAATGATGAGTAGAAATGGTTGTGATCTTCATACCATACTTATAGAGATTACTTCACATATTTTGGACACCATCACAAGTAATATCTAATAAACAATTGCAACATAATCAAGCCAAGATATATGAAGCATGGTGTGGAAATTGTGTGGGTCCACATGGGGACCGAATTCGGACTAGGGGGTTAAGGTAAAGATTTTCCAACTAACAAGTAACTACTAGTTAGAATTCAAGCATACTCTTATATATGTTAGTTACTTTGATTTTTAGTGGGTGTTAGGGTGTTCGGGGATCACGACTAGCCAAGAAATAGATAAACAGTGTGTTTGGCAAAAATTTAGTGTTCCGGGTAATGTCCGGTTATTCGGTTAGATACCGTTCCGTTAAAGTGTTTAATTATTCCTTAAAGTGACTTTTATATATATTTTTGCAACACTTTCAATCCCCGGCACTTAGGAAAGTATACATGATCATTCTGATATATTTTTGCACTTCACTAGTATTTTAAAATGCTGAATTTTATTAATGAGTGCAGAATTTTGCACTTAAAGCGCGTTTCGGGTGCTTTTTAGTGCGTATTTTGGTCTCTGGAAAGTCTATATGTTAACCCTTGTACGTACTCTTGGGCTTCAATGTATTCTAGTCATTGGACCTACACCTAGGCTCTAATTTTTATTGTCTGACTGCTTTCTGCAGAGTTGTTGGCATATTATGTCTTACCGGTGAGTTTACTAGTATTTCTGACGCAACGCTCTCGTTAATGCATAAAGCAATATTTTGTAGTATTAAACGTGCATGAATTCACTTGTATAGTATGTAATCAGAGAATGTTGACATTTAAGCACATAATTACAGTCACTAAATAATGATTAAAGTGTACGGAAATTACCGGTTTGGTGCCAGTTGTCACAGTCTCCCCCCGTTAAAAGAATTTCGTCCCGAAATTCAGGCTGAACTAACTCTCGCAGGAGTCTTCTTAAACATGTGGGGATACTTTTCTTTGAACTGGTCTTCATGTTCCCACGTGTACTCGGGTCCGTGCTTAGAGTTCCAACGTACTTTGACAAGTTTTACACTGCTCCTCCTGGTCTTGTTGACTTTCCAGTCGGTAACCTCAACGGGTTGTTCTGTAAATCGGAGGGCGTCATCAATATGTACTTCATCCGCAGGGATGATCACGTTTCCTTGTGTTGGACTCTTCTTGAGGTTGGATACATGGAACGTATCATGTACTCCATTAAGTTCTTCCGGTAATTCCAACTTGTATGCCACGGTACCAATTCTTTCCAAAATCTTGAATGGCCCGATGTATCGTGGATTCAGCTTCCCACGTTTCCCGAATCTTACTACGCCCTTCCAAGGTGAGACTTTTAACAACACTTTGTCTCCCACCTCGAACTCTAATGGTTTTCGTCTTCGATCCGCGTAGCTCTTTTGTCGATCTCGAGCCGCCTTAATGCGCTCTCGGATTTGCATAATCTTGTCGGTTGTCTCTTGTACTAATTCAGGACCAACCATACGTTTATCTCCAGCATCTGCCCAACATAAGGGCGATCGGCACTTGCGGCCATACAGAGCTTCGAATGGTGCGGCTTTTATACTTGTATGATAGTTGTTATTGTAGGAAAACTCAACTAAAGGTAGATGAGTATCCCAGCTGCCGCCTAGGTCCATGAAGCATGCGCGAAGCATATCTTCCAACGTTTGTATAGTCCGTTCGCTCTGGCCGTCTGTTTGTGGATGGAATGCCGTGCTTAGATCTAGTTGAGATCTAAAGGCTTCCTGAAAAGATTGCCAGGTTCTTGAGATAAATCGTCCATCTCTGTCTGAAATAATGGAGATAGGCACTCCATGACGTGCCACAATTTCCTTTAGGTATATCTCAGCAAGCTTTCCAGTGCTATCCTTCTCTCGGATTGGTAGGAAATGCGCAGACTTCGTTAGCCGATCGACTATCACCCATATCATGTCGTGCCCTCTAGGGGTCCTGGGTAATTTTGTTATGAAGTCCATCGAGATTTGCTCCCACTTCCACATGGGAATCTCTGGTTGTTGTAGTAGGCCAGACGGTTTCTGATATTCAGCCTTAACCTTAGCACATGTTAGGCACTTTCCAACATAGACAGCAATATCGCTTTTAAGTCTCGGCCACCAATAGTATTCTTTTAAGTCTTGATACATCTTGTCTGATCCTGGATGGATCGAGTATCTCGATTTATGCGCTTCATCAAGGATGACTTCTCGTAGGCTACCATAGAGCGAAACCCAAATACCCTTCTTAAAGTATAAGGTCCCTCTTCATTTGGCACCATATATTTCAACATACCCCGGAGGTATTCAGCTTTACGGTTTTCCATTTTAAGGGCTTTTTGTTGTGCGTCCCGAATACGTGCAGCGAGGTTCGTTCGAATCGTCATTTCCAATGCTCGAACCCTTAGGGTCTTAACCCTTTCTTTTCGACTTAGCGCGTCTGCTACAATGTTTGCTTTTCCAGGATGGTACTTAATCTCACAGTCATAATCGTTTAGTAGCTCGACCCAACGTTGCTGGCGCATGTTTAGTTCCTTCTGATCAAATATATGTTGTAGGCTTTTGTGATCTGTGAAGATTGTACTTCGAGTACCATATAAATAAAGTCGCCAAATCTTCAAGGCGAATACCACCGCGCCAAGTTCCAAGTCGTGAGTGGTATAGTTTCTTTCATGTACCTTCAATTGTCTTGAAGCATAAGCGATGACTTTCTGGCGTTGCATGAGCACGCAACCCAAACCTTGTCGTGAAGCATCGCAGTATACCACGAAGTCTTCAGTGCTTTCGGGTAATGATAGTATCGGTGCATCGCATAGCTTATTTTTAAGTAGCTGGAAGGCTTCTTCCTGCTTGTCACCCCAGTCGTACTTCTTGTCCTTCTGCATAAGGGTAGTTAGCGGTTGAGCTATCTTTGAGAAATTCTCAATAAACCGTCGGTATTAGCCCGCTAAACCCAAAAATTGTCGAACTTCAGTTGGGGTTTTGGGGGCTTCCCAATTCTTTATTGCTTCGATCTTGGCTGGGTCTACATGAATGCCCCTCTCGTTCACAACATGACCAAGAAATTGTACTTCGCGAATCCAAAATTCGCACTTCGAGAATTTCGCATAAAGTTTCTCTTTCTTCAGTAGTTCCAAAATGGTTCTGAGATGTTGCTCATGTTCTTCTTTCGTTCGCGAGTAAATCAGGATATCATTGATAAATACAATCATGAATTTATCGAGATATGGTTTGCATACGCGGTTCATCAGATCCATAAAGACCGCTGGTGCATTCGTCAGTCCGAATGGCATCACAAGAAACTCGTAGTGCCCATAACGCGTTCGGAATGCAGTCTTTGGTATGCTTTCTTCTTGTATCCTTAACTGATGGTATCCAGATCGAAGGTCGATCTTGGAATAGTAGCTTGATCCTTTCAACTGATCAAATAAGTCATCAATCCTCGGTAGTGGATACCGATTCTTGATCGTGAGCTTGTTCAGTTCTCTGTAATCGATACACATCCGCAGTGTTCCATCCTTCTTCTTCACGAATAATACTGGAGCTCCCCAGGGTGAGAAGCTTGGCCTTATGAATCCTTTATCCAACAACTCCTGGAGTTGTGTAGATAATTCTTGCATCTCGGATAGTGCAAGTCGATAGGGTGCCTTGGCTACAGGAGCGGCTCCTGGAACCAGGTCTATATGAAATTCGACTTGTCGTTGCGGAGGTAGTCCTGGCAGATCTTCGGGAAAAACATCAGGGAATTCCTTCACCATAGGAATGTCTTCGAGTTTCGACTCCTCAGCCTTCTTGTCAACAACGTGCGCTAGGAAAGCAACGCATCCTTTCCTTAAGCACTTATGTGCCTTCATGCAACTGATGATTCGCAGGGGCGCGTCTCGTTTTTCTCCATGTACGATGAGAGTTTCATCATTCGCCAAAGGGATGCGAATGATTTTCTCATGACAAATAACTTCAGCTTTGTTCTTGGACAACCAGTCCATTCCAACTACTACATCGAAGCTACCCAATTGAATAGGTAAGAGGTCGATGCTAAATCTTCGTTCACCAAGTTCTAGTGTGCAACCTCTAACAACTTCGCCCGATTCAACAAGTTTACCATTGGCTAGCTCTATAGAGTAAGGAATATCCAACCTACTAGACTCTATCCCAAATATACGTTTAAATTCCACAGACATGAAACTATAATCGGCACCAATGTCAAATAATATGGATGCAAAGTGATTGTTAACGAGAAACGTACCGGTGACCACATTAGGGTCCTCGTGTGCGTTCTTTGCTCCAATCACAAATGCTCGAGCCTGAGCATTGTTTCCCTTTGGGCAGTCCTTCATGAAATGATCATTGCTTCCACAACTGAAGCATCCTTGATTTCGCCCAGCTCCATTCCGATTCTGGTTACCATTGCCATTTCCATTCCCACCATTCGCATTACCAGTACCGTTGCGATTTCCATTTCCGTTCCTTCCTTTCCCCCAACAGTCTTCTGTTTGATGACCCAATCTACCACATTTGTCGCACCTTGGGACGCGACTAGCTCCTTCATGATGATACTTACATCATTGGCATTTAGGTAGGGTGCCTTGGTATCCTTTGGCTGTAGTATCATTTGCCGCTGCAAAGGTTCTTGCCTCCTTGGGTGGATTAGTGTCACGCTTCTTGTGGTATGAACCTTTGTTGTTGCTGCGGGTTGCTTGATTCAGATTCGAATGCTTTCTCTTCTTGTCATCGGACGACTCAGCATGCGTCTCGGTCTTTTCAGTGGGGTTCAATGATAACCTCTTCATGCGAACACAATCTTCATTAAGGCTGACAGCCAGAGTTACAGCCTCTGTGATTGTTTGAGGTTTGGCCGATGTTACCATGCCACGGAATTCTGGGGCCAGTCCCCAAATGTAGCGTTCAACGCGCTTAAATTCCGGAGTCACCATGTAGGGAAGCACTCTAGACAGATCGTGGAACCTTCGAGTATAACCATTAATGTCAGCACCTTCCATGGTCAAGTGCCAGAACTCCATTTCCAGTCTTTGGAGTTCAGCACGAGAGCAATACTTCTCTCTCATTCTTTCCTTCAGTTCATCCCAAGTTAGACCATAAGTGGCATCATCGCCCAAGGTTTGGACTTGCAAGTTCCACCAAGTCAGAGCTTCATCGACAAACAACCCAGTAGCAAAAGTGACTTGTTGATCCGCGGTACACTTGCTCATGCGGATCGTAGCTTCAGTCTTCTCCGTCTAGCGCACAAACGCTACTGCACCTCCTGTGCCGTCGTAGTTCATTGGTTTGCAATCAAGAAACTGCTTGAAAGTGCAGCCTGTAATCGATTCAACCAACTCACACGTGAGCAATCAAAGAAATAATGAAACCAAGACCGTTCATAAATTTCTTCATGCTTAGCAAATTGTCTTATGGTTACCTTGAGCTGCGTTGCCTCCAGATGAATCTCCATTCCCATTACGTCTAGCGTTGCTTGGTCCTCCACTGTCTGCAGTACGGTTCGCCTCGTATTGGGTGATAGCAGCGGAGATCCTTTCTTCCAGTAGAGCGTTCAGCTCTTCAGCAGTCCTCGGTAGAAGAGGAGGAGGGGGTTGATCATTGCGAGCATTCACAGCTTCCCTGGGCGCCATGTTCTATCAGAACACAACACAGCAGGGTTAGATTTTTGTTTGATATCGTCTTACGAGACAGTAGTAGTATATATATTCAGGCATATACCACATAAGTGACATCAAACAATTATTACTCCAACGGAGTACTTAGTAGGCTGGGGGAGGGGTGTTCACGTTTGACCTTTTCTTGTACTGAGGGATTCCATACATGACAAGACTTGCTGTGATTTTTGTGCATTGAATTCCATAATTATGTATGCATCCATAATTACGTAACTCCTTGCACAGTCCGCACAGTTCGTTTCATCCTCGTATTTCTTCCTTCAGGTAGGCCATTTTTTTTTCAGGTAAAGTCACGTATACTTGTGACATTCTACTTCTAGCATATGTAAATATCAATTATCACACATAATTGCAAGTAATTCTTAGTCACAGACAAGTGCTACTCCAGTGCACCCTACGTCTCGTAGTGTCTTTTCTAGACTCTTGTAAACAGTTTCAGGTAGTGGATGTCGCGGGAAGTTTTATGCAATGAAAACTTTTTGAAAAATTGTTTTCGTGAAAGGATCCTAGAGATTGTAGACTAGACTCGAGATGGAATCCTGGTTCACTACAATCGTAGCTCTGATACCAATCTGTAACACCCCTTTCTAAAGCGGAAGCACGAGGTGTGATCATGAAAGGTTTTCATTGCATAGGATTGGTAAACATACTACATGCTCATAAAAATAACTTTAAATGCAACACATTACATAACTGAAATCGTAGTTTAAGTGTTTACAACACGAGACGGCATATTGTCTTAAAAGTTACAACTTTATTTATCGATAAACATAACGACATCCACGAGCATGAGTAAGACCACGCGCACATCCACTTTAGCTACCTGAAATACATGTGAGTTTTGAAAAAAGAACGTCAACATAATGTTGGTGTGAATTCATGCAGTTTTTTTGTAATGAACGTTGGTATACTTTGTATGAAAACATGGTATGGATTTCATAAAAATCAAGTAATTCTGGTTCTCATGTAAGTGAAGTATATCTGTATCTTGTACAACACAAGTAATCTTGTATGTATTAGGGTTGTTAATGGGTTGCAAGGCCATTAACATGTGACACGACATAGGAAGCAACCAAACCTTAGGCATTTTCTAGTTGGCATATTCTGAGACACAAAAGCACTGCTTGGTACTCGTTCTCACCAAGAGTGAGGCTGCCCGACACCCGTTAGATCTAACATTTTGTTTTGCGGTCTAGGTATATTGTTGATTAATGGTGCTTATGGTACCCTATTCGTGACACGATTTCTCGTATCATTCAAAACGCATCATACTTGGTACTCGTTCTCACCAAGAGTGCTTTTTGTTTTTGTACACATCATACCATTTTGTAAACATTGAAATATTTGTAACATGTATTTCACCTCCGGAGTTATAAAACTGAAAACAGCTAAAAGAAAAGGGGGAGCATGAACTCACAACTTTGCGTTCCTTGTGTCGTAAACTTCACCGGGTTTGTTTATATAGCGTCGTGACCTAAACGTGTTTTATTAACGTTAGTCACTAGTCTTGTATCGTACAAGTACAAGTCACTGTCTTTTGTGTACGTATTCTTGAGTTAAAAATAATTTATATTTTTAACTAAGTGTCTTACTTATATTATTTTCTCAAAAATAAATATAAGTTTCTTTTATTTTGCACCCGAATTATGTATCTTGTATGTTGTATGTGTATTTTTGTATTTTCACTTCTTATGAGTATTTAGTGTATTTTCAAGTCCTAATACACTATTACATGTAATACATATTACATACACTTAGCACAGAATTTGGTGGTCAAATAATATATATATATTTCTCTCAAAAATATACATACTTAATGTAAATTTTAGCCTTGAAGAAGGCATCATTTCTTAACACAAAAATTAGGGAAACCTTGGTAAATACCTTGATATACATTTTTAGGGAATAAGTTTCTTAGAAACTTATATTTTTCTAAGTGTCAAAATTTATAGAAATTTTGACAGAGTTTCCCCTAAAAATGGAGGTTTCCCATGTTTTCAAAACATGTGTTTATTTTCTTTTAAAATCATCATCAACACCAACGATTAGTCTTTACACAATTTCTACATCCCCAAGAGCAAAAATATACACGTTACGCACTAATCATGAACTTGATATATCCCGAAAACGCGTAGTAACTTGGTAAAGCCTTTAGTGGACTTAGTTACCTTCTAAAGTGTGTTTATTTCTTTAAAAATCATTTCCTTTCAAAAGTTTAGTGTTTACAACTTGTAAACAATTTTTGCAAAAATTAATCTTTTGAACTCTTCTTGTAAATAAAATGTTTCTACACTTATTTTATCTCCAAAAATAGTATAAGTGTATGTAAAAGTCATGATTTTCCAAAAACCGCTTCTCTAACTTGGTTTATTTACAAAAATTCTTTGTAACTCTTGGATTTACAAGATCATCAATTCACTAGTTTAATTATATTTCATGAAAAATCATTTTTATCAAGTTCATAGTTAACTAGTGTCACACCCCGACCACGTAAAACAACAAAACGTGGCGGAAACGTCGGGGAGTGTTGTAACAGAATCATTGTTTCACAACCATGGATTAAATAATTTAGTTTTATTAAACTATTGAACTCATCGTGTATAACAAATCAAATAAATAAAATTATTATCTTTCAAGTTTTAAAGTCGCTAAGGCACGAGTCCATCCTATGTATAGCATGTATCAACAATCATCACAAAGCAGTACCTGAAACATGTGTAAAAATAGGTACGTCAGCATAAAAATGCCTGTGAGATACATAGGTTTTGTTTAAGCATGATTCATGACTTATAAGTTTAAAGAAAAATGTTTTAATAAAAAGTAGTCATGAACCAAAAATGTTTCTTTTATAAAATCATGTGAAAATTTATGAGAAATTTGATGATATAAAAGAATGATGCATAAATACATAATCAAGTAAAATGGGTTTATAATGTTTTGAATAAAATGTTTTTAGTATATATATAAATATACTTTGGTTTTAAGAAAGTCGATTAAGTAATATATCAAAATATATTTCGGTTCCAAAATCGTTAAACAGATAATATATTAAATATACTTTGGTTGTCAAAATAGTCGTTTTTGATAGTATATCAAAAGTATACTTTGGATTTATAAATAACATATTAAACTATGTTTTGGTTGAATAAATAACATATTTAAAATATGTTTTGGTAGTTTAATAAAATATATGTTGTTTTGTACAATATCACACATGAGAGCATATCAAACTATACTTTTGGGAGTATAACTTAATATACAAAAATAATGTGATTTAAGAATTCATTCAGACCTAGTGCATCAAAATACACCTTTGAGACTATAGGGATACCACAAAGGCAATCCCTATTTGGATGGAGAAACAAATTGGTTTCAGACATTCCATGACAACAGGAATGGGGTGTCAAATCCTCTGGCGCTATATCATACTACCAATCTGTAACAACTCTCATTAAAAAGTCCTAATTATTATTTTAAAATTGTCCAATAGGAAACCCTAATTGAGAAACCCAAGTGATTCTGAACAAACCCTAAAAAATTTCAGAATAGTTGGAATTAGAATCAGGGCCCCTAAAACTCAGGGGGGGGGGGGGGTAAACCCTAATTAATAATTATCTTCGAATTACGCTGTCAAATTTTGAGATACGTTCGAATAACAACTCACCAGGCCTATACCAGTGACTAACCTACCCTACCCTACTTTGACACGCCCCGCGACACGCGACAGGAACGGAGACACCCTCCGCGACACGCGGGGGAACCGATTTTCAAGTATAAATACAAGAGTCTGGGACTTGACATTCTGTGTTAATTCGACGTAAAAACTCAAAACGTACTCTGAGTTATAGTATAATCACTACAAAACACACACACGAATCACGAAGTGCTGCCGCAATTCAGGGTAATAACTCGATCGCTGATACGATTCAATGTCCGATCGATTAAACTATCCAATGGATGTTTAAGTGCTGCCCACATTAGGGTTTATGCTTTGTCATTCGTTGTTAATTCAATGGATGTTTAAGTATCGCACTTTGTCATTCAATGTGAGGGTTTAGTTTCGTGAGTTATCGTAAATGCTGTATTAAGTTACTAACCTAGTTTGTGTGCATTATTATTTAAACTAGATTATCAAGGCTAATCAGTAGGCTAAGCTCTGTTCAAAATTAAATCTGCAATGTGAGTCATTCTCTTTTTATCAAAATTCTTTATAAATTCTTAAATATTTTCAAAGTTATAATTACAGGGATTAAGTCTTTGTAATCACCATATTACAGCCGGTATGTGGGGTTTTGTATACATTACTTGATAATCTTCACCATTGGACAACGAGTTAGCCAATGGGTGATATGACCATAGTCACAGAAACGAGTCGAGTGACAAATACCGAGGGTAGTTGGTTGATATCTGAAACATTGTAATTGCTCTTAATACTGTAAATTATAACAAATGTGTCGTTTTAGTAAATAGAATGATTCACTCAGTATTTCCCACTGACAAAACCTTTTTCAAACATGTTTCAGGTGATCTGTTGTGATCCAGGAAAAAGTGCCGAGAAGCACTACAAGCTTAAGGAAGTGGCTCAGTATAAAATAAAGAAACATGTTTTGTAAAATAAAGATTTCTCCGTGAAATCTCAATATTGTAAATTACCGGGTTTTATCCCGAGTTGTGAAATAAAATAATCGGGAAATATTTCAGTTTTAAAAAGATCCTGAAGAAACTTCCGTTGTTAATTAAATACCACGGGATTTCTGTCCCGCGGCTCCTGAAACGGGTCAAACCGGGTCGGGGGCCGTGACAGAAAAAGGTGGTATCAGAGCCACTGATTTAAGCCAATTAAGTATTTAGAAAATACTTAATTTTTATTAGTTACTATTTTGTGATTATGTGTTTTATTATCTGATTAGTTGTGTACAGTATGGGCAGATCTTTATATGTTAGCCACTGTAGCAGTAAATAGAAATCTTTAAAATAATCTGACTCAAAGTTTTAGCACCCGGATTACCTACAGTCTAGAAACCTTACCCAGTAAATAAATAAGTAAACATTAGGTTGTTTTAATTTTCAGTTGTTTTGATAGTTAACCAGTATGAAATAATATTTAAAAGTTTTTCTATAAAATTTTGTTATGATTTTAACTTAGTAATTTTGGGTATTTTGCTAAACAGCATGAGTGACTTGTCTGACGCCCTTCAGAATTTAAATCTCTATCCTGTAAGAATAGAGGTTTCCAGAGATTTCAATAGGTATATACCAGACATAGAAGAACCTATAGAATTCAGCGCTTTACCTCTCGAGAAACCCAAGCCTAAGAAAATGGAAATTGGGGAAAACTCTAGACAAATTGAGGGATTACCATCTCAGGAAGAGCTAGATTTTATATTGGCAAGCTATGATACTATTAAGCCTGTTAAGGAAAATGTTTTTATTCATCCTATTGAAACCCAACTACCAATGAACTTAGAAACAACTATTCCAAACCCTTCAATCCACTCGCAAATAGACGAATGGTTGACTAATGAAATACAGTTACAAAACAATCCCTATAAGCTTTTTCCTCAGTACAATCTAGAACCTTTACCAAATCCACCAATGAGTAACGAGAATATGGCTGAACTCCGTCATTTTGACAAAGAACTAATGGATGCAGGAAATAGGATCCAAGAGATTTTGGGACAGATCTCCTGGAAATACGATGAGAGGAAACGCCGTTACTAGAATATCAATTGACAAAAGATAGGGGTTTTATGGAACTGTGGTTGTGTAATAGTAATAGTAAAATCAGTCTGTAAAATAAAGTAAAACTTTGTAATATAATAGTGTGTATTGATGCATACTATAAGATATATAAAATGGAAATCGAGAATTCGATAGTTTTGGCTATATTGGTGTTATGAACTCTGTAGAGTTGTTTTGTGTAATTATTATTTATTTGATACTAATAAAATTATATATATTATCAGATGGAAAACGCTAATAATGAACCAGTTAATGAGGTTAATCAATCTGAGCAACAACCGGGGGATCAATATATGACTAGGCATGATATAGAAAATACCGTTGCTCAAGGGATAGCCAATGCTATTCCAGCATTCGTTGCTGCTGTTAAAAATCCAATAGAACCGCAACAAATCGTTCCTAGCAAACGTATTTCTGAAGATAACTTTAGTAATAGCGTAAACGGAGGCAATGATCATGTTAATCATGATAATGAACCACGGCAAGCTCCGCTCCCTAAGAAAATGAAAGCTGCAACACCTGGTTGCACTTATAAAGAATTTCTTGCTTGTAAACCCACTGAATTTGCAGGCAATGAAGGAGCGACTGCGGCACTGCGTTGGTTAGAGAAAACCGAGGCAGTAATTACCATAAGTAAATGTGCTCCTGACGACAAGGTCATGTATGCGTCAAATCTTTTCAAAGAAGGGGCACTAGAATGGTGGAACACGGTATTACAAGCCAAAGGAAGAAATAGGGCTTATGCCATGACCTGGGAAGAATTTAAGATTCTTGTAGAAAGAAAATTCTGTCCCGAATATGAAAGAGATCAAATGGCGAATAAGTTTTTAAACCATAGAATGATGGGTGTAGATTGTCGCGGTTATACTTCGACATTCTTTGAATATGCTAGAGTAGTACCAACACTGGCTTCGCCAGAACCGGTACTCATTTCTCGCTATATTTGGGGACTGATTAGTGAAATCCATAACATCGTTAAAGCTGCGAGACCTCGTACGATTGACGATGCTGTGGAATTAGCCAATACCCTAACTGACGAACTGGTACGCACGCAAGATGAAAACAGGAATAAGGAATTGGCTCAGAAAATTACCCAAGGATTTCGTACGGGTAATAATAGCAATTTCAAGAGAAAAGGAACGGGAAAATCCTCAACTCTGCCATTCTGCAAGAATTGTAAAAGAAAACATTATGGAAGATGTAATGTAACCTGCAATTTTTGCAAAATGGTAGGACATCGTGAAGAAGACTGCAGAAAGAAAACAACGATCTGCTATAACTGTGGAGAAAAGGGACATTTTAGACCAGAATGTCCTAAATTAATCAAACCAGCAGACAATAAAGCCAAGACAGTCGACGGAGCTACTAAGAAGAATGCCCGAGCCTTTCAGTTAACTACTCAGGAAGCCGAGATGATTCCAGATGTGATAGCTGGTACGTTTCTAGTTCACAACATTTACGACAAAGTATTATTTGACTCTGGTGCGAACCAAAGTTTTATCAATACTTCATTCTGCCAAGCTTTTAACTTACCTTTAACCAACATTAGGCAGATTTTTACAGTAGAAACGGCTGATGGGAATTCAGTTAAAATAGAAAAGGTTTTGCAAAAGGTAGAATTAGAACTTTCAGGTCATAAAAATTCTTTGCAAATCTATTACCTATGAAATTAGCCGAATTTGATGTTGTGTTAGGAATGGATTGGTTAGTAACCAACCATGCTCGAATTCTTTGTGATAAGAATTCCATAGAAATTCAAACAACCACCGAAGAAGTCATTATGATTACAGGAGATAAACCACGTAAGCCCATGAAGTTCATATCAGTAATGAAAGTTGCTAGTTATGAACGAAAGCAAGGAATAGTATATATGATTTCAGTAATCATTAGTACTAAGGGTAAAGAACTTAAGGAAATTCCTGTAGTCTCAGAATACTCAGATATATTCCCAGAAGATTTACCTGGATTACCACCAGATAGGGAAGTAGAATTTAGGATTCATCTAATTCCTGGAACTACACCGATAGCTAAGGCACCTTATCGGTTAGCTCCTACCGAAATGTTAGAACTGAAAAAAGCAATTAGATGAATTACTAAGTAAAGGATTCATACAACCTAGCTCATCCCCTTGGGGAGCTCCAGTGTTGTTTGTTAAGAAAAAGGATGGTTCAATGAGAATGTGTATTGATTATAGAGAATTGAATAAGGTTACAATTAAGAATCAATACCCATTACCTAGGATTGATGATCTATTCGATCAACTTCAAGGGGCTAGATATTTTTCTAAGATAGATTTACGCTCCGGATATCATCAATTGAAGGTACAAGAAGAAGACATACCTAAAACTGCTTTCAGAACTAGGTATGGTCATTACGAGTTTACAGTCATGCCCTTTGGGTTAACGAATGCACCTGCAGCATTCATGGACATGATGAATAGGATCTGTAAACCGTATTTGGATAAATTTGTAATTGTCTTCATAGATGATATACTTATTTATTCAAAAAGTCAGGACGAACATTGTCAGCACTTGCATTTACTCTTAACCTTGTTAAGAAAAGAAAAGCTTTACGCCAAATTCTCAAAGTGTGAATTTTGGTTGCAAGAAGTGCAATTCTTAGGTCACATGGTAAATCACGAAGGTATCCATGTAGATCCTGCTAAGATAGAGGCGATTACCAATTGGAAGGTTCCACAAACTGCAATGGAAATTAGAAGTTTTATAGGTTTAGCTGGGTATTATAGACGGTTTATTAAGGATTTTTCTAAGATAGCTGTACCATTAACTAAGCTAACCTGTAAAGCCATTAAGTTTGAATGGGTACCTAAACAAGAAGAAGCCTTTAGAATTTTGAAACATAAATTAACCAATGCTCCAATCTTAGCCTTACCAGAAGGAACTGAAGATTTTGAAGTATATTGTGATGCTTCAAAACTAGGATTTGGATGTGTGCTTATGCAACGCAAGAAGGTAATTGCGTATGCTTCAAGACAGTTGAAAAAGCACGAAGAGAACTATACCACTCATGATTTAGAATTAGGAGTTGTAATTTTTGCCCTGAAAATCTGGAGACATTATCTGTACGGAAGTAAGTTTACTGTCTAAACAGATCATAAGAGTTTAAAATATATATTTGGGCAAAAAGAGTTAAACATGAGGCAAAGGAGGTGGATGGAAATTTTAAGTGATTACGACTGTGATATTCAGTATCACGAAGGAAAGGCAAATGTAGTTGCAGATGCCTTAAGTCGTAAGTATCATGAGAAGCAACGACGAGTTCGGGCTCTTAGATTAAATCTATAGATAGATTTAATGGAACAAATAAAGAGTGTTCAGGAAACAGCAATCAAGGATGATGCTGAAGGAATGAAGGGACGAATAAAAGAATTAGAGCAAGGAGCTGATGGAATTTGGAGATTCCACAAAAACAGAATTTGGGTACCTAAGCAGGGAGAATTAAGAAATAAAATTTTAGAAGAAGCCCATAAGTCTAGATATACCATGCACCCAGGAAACAATAAGATGTACCAAGATTTAAGAAAGAATTTCTGGTGGATAGGCATGAAAAAGGATATAGCTAGATATGTTTCTAAATGTCTTACTTGTTCACAAGTTAAGGCAGAATATCAGAAACCTTCAGGTCTACTACAACAATTAGAGATGCCAGTATGGAAATGGGAACTTATAACAATGGATTTTGTTACTAAGTTGCCCAAAACAAGAAAAGGAAATGACGCAATTTGGGTAATTGTGGATCGATTAACCAAATCAGCTCACTTTCTACCTATAAAAGAAACCTTTAGCATGGAAAGGTTGGCAAAATTGTATGTAGATGAAGTAGTCTCCTTACATGGAGTTCCACTCTCCATTGTTTCGGATAGGGATAGTCGTTTCACTTCTCACTTCTGGAAAAGTTTCCAGCAAGCAATGGGGACTCGACTAAATCTGAGTACAGCATATCATCCACAAACAGACGGACAAAGTGAAAGGACGATCCAAACTATAGAAGACATACTCCGAGCATGTATAATAGATTTTGGTGGGAATTGGGACGATCACTTACCATTAATTGAATTCTCCAATAACAATAGTTATCATTCAAGTATTGAAACTGCCCCATTTGAAGCACTGTATGGAAGAAAGTGCAGAACTCCAGTTTGTTGGGCAGAAATAGGAGAAAATCAATTGTCAGGTCCTGAAATAGTGCAAGAAACTACTGATAAGATTACTCAAATCAAGGAAAGGCTGAAGACAGCTCGAGATCGCCAGAAGAGTTATGCAGACAATAGATGTAAGCCGTTAGAATTCCAAGTTGGAGACAGAGTACTGTTGAAAGTTTCTCCTTGGAAAGGAGTAGTTAGATTCGGAAAGAAAGGAAAGCTAAGTCCAAGGTACGTAGGACCATTTACAGTGATCCAACGTATTGGCCCAGTTGCTTATCGTTTACAACTACCAGAAGAATTAGCTGGAGTACATGATGTATTTCATGTATCCAATCTCAAGAAATGCTTATCAGACGAATCACTGGTAGTACCTCTTCGAGATATAGAGATAAATGAAAAGCTGAAATTTGTTGAGAAACCTCTTCAAATTGAGGATCGAAAGATCAAGTTTCTCAAACACAAACGACTAGTTTTAGTCAAAGTCAGATGGGATTCAAAGAGAGGAGCTGAATATACTTGGGAGCTGGAATCGGAAATGAAGCGAAAGTATCCTCATTTATTCCAGTAAATCTCGAGGACGAGATTTTTATTAAGGTGGGGAGAATGTAACAACTCTCATTAAAAAGTCCTAATTATTATTTTTAAATTGTCCAATAGGAAACCCTAATTGAGAAACCCAAGTGATTCTGAACAAACCCTAAAAAATTTCAGAATAGTTGGAATTAGAATCAGGGCCCCTAAAACTCAGGGGGGGGGGGTAAACCCTAATTAATAATTATCTTCGAATTACGCTGTCAAATTTGAGATACGTTCGAATAACAACTCACCAGGCCTATACCAGTGACTAACCTACCCTACCCTACTTTGACACGCCCCGCGACACGCGACAGGAACGGAGACACCCTCCGCGACACGCGGGGGAACCGATTTTCAAGTATAAATACAAGAGTCTGGGACTTGACATTCTGTGTTAATTCGACGTAAAAACTCAAAACATACTCTGAGTTATAGTATAATCACTACAAAACACACACACGAATCACGAAGTGCTGCCGCAATTCAGGGTAATAACTCGATCGCTGATACGATTCAATGTCCGATCGATTAAACTATCCAATGGATGTTTAAGTGATGCCCACATTAGGGTTTATGCTTTGTCATTCGTTGTTAATTCAATGGATGTTTAAGTATCGCACTTTGTCATTCAATGTGAGGGTTTAGTCTCATGAGTTATCGTAAATGTTGTATTAAGTTACTAACCTAGTTTGTGTGCATTATTATTTAAACTAGGTTATCAAGGCTAATCAGTAGGCTAAGCTCTGTTCAAAATTAAATCTGCAATGTGAGTCATTCTCTTTTTATCAAAATGCTTTATAAATTCTTAAATATTTTCAAAGTTATAATTACAGGGATTAAGTCTTTGTAATCACCATATTACAGCCGGTATGTGGGGTTTTGTATACATTACTTGATAATCTTCACCATTGGACAACGAGTTAGCCAATGGGTGATATGACCATAGTCACAGAAACGAGTCGAGTGACAAATACCGAGGGTAGTTGGTTGATATCTGAAACATTGTAATTGCTCTTAATACTGTAAATTATAACAAATGTGTCATTTTAGTAAATAGAATGATTCACTCAGTATTTCCCGCTGAAAAAACCTTTTTCAAACATGTTTCAGGTGATCTGTTGTGATCCAGGAAAAAGTGCCGAGAAGCACTACAAGCTTAAGGAAGTGGCTCAGTATAAAATAAAGAAACATGTTTTGTAAAATAAAGATTTCTCCGTGAAATCTCAATATTGTAAATTACCGGGTTTTATCCCGAGTTGTGAAATAAAATAATCGGGAAATATTTCAGTTTTAAAAAGATCCTGAAGAAACTTCCGCTGTTAATTAAATACCACGGGATTTCTGTCCCGCGGCTCCTGAAACGGGTCAAACCGGGTCGGGGGCCGTGACACAATCGGTCTGGTGAACAAAATATGTACTATCCAACAATTAATTTTATAATCTTTGAAAAATCAGTGTTTAGATCATAAATAATCATTTGGTTTCTCAAAAGATAGGTACTAATATGTATAATCAATTATACTTTGAAATCGTGAACATAACAATTAGGTACACATATCGCACCCCAAAACATTTAAAACAGTAAAAGAGGGGACTATGTACTCACTTGAGGGTGCTTAGAAGTCTTGAACAATAACCAAGCAAAGTTAGAGGGATCACGGAATCAACAAGGCACCTAGTATAGGTAACTATGTTAATAAACGGATCCTAAATCGGGAGATAGGATAGAATGAGGTTCCATAAATCAAATGAGTATTTGAACTCATATGGTATGATTTAATAGTCCCAACATTCTGTTTTGAAAGTCTACCTAAGTGCTTTTGACCCGTTTCGACCCATTATGGTAGTATAAGCTACCATAATGCGTCGTTAGCGTAAAACTATGTCCGGATGGTTAACTATGTGCTATGTCAAGTCTCACATGCCCAATTATGCCTAAACATGTTACTAAATCAGATTACATGTCAAAAAGTTGATCACTTATGCAAAATACGGATTTTAGCTTCAAAAGGGCGTTTTGGTAATTTCCTATGGGCATACAAGCTAACTAGCAAATGACTAACCAATCCTATGTGATCATAAGGTATAACCTCAGAGGTTATTCCCTATGCAACTATGATCACTAAGCAAGCTTGGTCGGATCCTAATGATCGACCAAACGGGTCGGGTTCGAAAGTCTAAGCGGTTGTTTAGACCGCTTAACTTACGACCCTAAACAAGCACAAAACTAATAGTGATGAGTTAAACATGTCAAAACATGTTTAACCTACTTAGAAAACTGATTTGGTATCAAAACAAAGTGTTTTGATACCTAAAGGTAGTTCCGTTGCAAAATGCGTGCTAAAACGCATTTTGACCGAAACTTTGACTCGTCACTACACCTAGTTAACGTGGTAATCAGTAGGCATAATCACTAAGGATTATAACCATCGTGATTACAATCACGTTTACAAAGTTCAATTGAACTTTGACTTGACCAATTGACTGGTCAAACTGAAAGTCAAACATTGTTTGACTTTTTAAACTAGTAAGCAATAAAAGAATGAAAGAATGCTCACTAAGGGTCCTTGCTATCTTTTCTACAAAGAATAAGCTTCCAATCAGATGAGAGAGCTCCCAATTCAAATTAGAGAGGAGAAAAGAAGGAAATGAGCAAAGAATGAGGAAGTGAAGGTGGTTATTTATACTTGTAGATGATGAACAAGATCATTACAAGTGTTTATTTGGCCTCCAAGCAATGAAATATGACCATACAAGTGTTAGGAACAGCTGGTATTACTTGGAGAGTCGTTTACTTGGAGCCCAAAACAAGAGAATTGCATACAAGGGCCTGAATTATCAAACAGCAGCTGAAAATCAAGTTTCTGTCACTGGGCATGCTTTACGGACCCTAAGGTTCAGAGCATACGGTCCGTAAGGACCTGCAGACCAGCAAGTTTCACATTTTGATAGTTTTGGTCCCTGCATGTGTTCGAGTCCATTTTAGGCACATTTGACACCCGTTAAGCCATTTTCAAGGCTCTACAAGGTCAATAAAGTTTAGAGAAGTTAAAATATGCTTGGAAAACTCTCGGATGTCGGCTCGTTTGGTCGTTCGGTCGCGTTGTTCGTTAAATTACGATGAAACTCAAACGGACGCGAAAACGAACCAAATTAAGCGACGAGTGGTATTTTTGCATGCCGATCACTAAAATAAAAATATTTTAGTGTCTACAAAAATTTTGAATGTCCAGATGTGGCCAGAACGTAAGATATGCGCGAAAATTTTTAAGGAATTTATCCGGATCGGGTGGTTCCTTACTGGACGGAACAACACCGAAGTGCCTGAGATACCTTAATTGCTCTAGGTTTAGAAGAGAACGCAAGAGGTTGTTGGTAAGGGTGATTCCTATGCTAAATGTAGGTGGACAAGTCCAACCCTTTCCCGGGCTCTCGTTAAAGAAGGTGTATTTCGAATCGCTCAGGTCTATGTATACATCAAACGAAGTCGATGGGGAGTCCTTCATGGCACAATCGACACAGGGACGACTATCGCTCAAGTCATCGTAAACGTTAGAGGTGATTTCGGGAACAACGAAGTTGTTTTTATCCGAATGCGGTCCCAATAATTCTTCTTGGGTATAAGCATGTTTTCGCACACCGAACCTATCAAAGCTTATTTCTAAGCTATGTTTAGGTTATATATGGTATGTTTAACTTATGATCATGTTCTGGACTGTACGTTTCCTTACGAAATGGCAGACTTTTGCAAGTTGACGCAAATAGTCCCTGTAAGCGAATAAACTTGATTTCGGCATACCAAACCATCCAAAACTTATTTATAAGTTATGTAAAGGTTATTTAAGGTATGTTAAGCCTATGTCACTATTCCGAAGTGTTTGTTGCATTAAACTGGTTATATTTACACATCAGATCGCGTATAACCTTCCAGAAAGCGATTTAAAGCCCGAAATCGAACAAGTATTGATATGTGCAAATGATACACATATTTTCACAAATCCCAAGTATGAAACACAATATTTTATTGGTTTGGTATTTGTTTGACGGTCACAGTGACACAGGTGTCACAACTAGAAGGTGGTTATTTTATGTAACACATAACCACTTTCTAATCTTGTTAAATCATGGTTCTAAATATTATTTAACAAGGTTCTCATGGTGATTAACATCATACAACCAAAATCATCACAAATTTAACAACATACTCATAACAACATTCTACTAGTCCTATTTCATCTTCATGTAACCTTTATATGTATAGCTTCATGTTCATTATTCTTGTTCTTGTTACTTTAGTGTTTTGAACATACTTAACATTCTACATCTTTTAACCAAGAAACAAGATGAACAAGGGTGTAACAAGGAACTTACTACTAGCACAAAGCTAGGGTAGAATCTAGTGAAGAAGATGATGAGAAAAGATGATGGTGAAGCAAGAAACAAGGCTCCTTTGAAGCTCCACAAGTAGCAAGCCTTCTTGTATCAACCTTTAAGCTTGAATGGGACTTGAAGATGGAAGATGATGGTGGTGGAATGGTGGTGGTGTTGGCGGTTGGGTGTGAGCCGAGAAGAGGGAGGGGGAGAGTGAGGTGAGGGAGTGAATGATGAGTAGAAATGGTTGTGATCTTCATACCATACTTATAGAGATTACTTCACATATTTTGGACACCATCACAAGTAATATCTAATAAACAATTGCAACATAATCAAGCCAAGATATATGAAGCATGGTGTGGAAATTGTGTGGGTCCACATGGGGACCGAATTCGGACTAGGGGGGTTAAGGTAAAGATTTTCCAACTAACAAGTAACTACTAGTTAGAATTCAAGCATACTCTTATATATGTTAGTTACTTTGATTTTTAGTGGGTGTTAGGGTGTTCGGGGATCACGACTAGCCAAGAAATAGATAAACAGTGTGTTTGGCAAAAATTTAGTGTTCCGGGTAATGTCCGGTTATTCGGTTGGATACCGTTCCGTTAAAGTGTTTAATTTTTCCTTAAAGTGACTTTTATATATATTTTTGCAACACTTTCAATCCCCGGCACTTAGGAAAGTATACATGATCATTCTGATATATTTTTGCACTTCACTAGTATTTTAAAATGCTGAATTTTATTAATGAGTGCAAAATTTTGCACTTAAAGCGCGTTTCGGGTGCTTTTTAGTGCGTATTTTGGTCTCTGGAAAGTCTATATGTTAACCCTTGTACGTACTCTTGGGTTTCAATGTATTCTAGTCATTGGACCTACACCTAGGCTCCAATTTTTATTGTCTGACTGCTTTCTGTAGAGTTGTTGGCATATTATGTCTTACCGGTGAGTTTACTAGTATTTCTGACGCAACGCTCTCGTTAATGCATAAAGCAATATTTTGTAGTATTAAACGTGCATGAATTCACTTGTATAGTTTGTAATCAGACAATGTTGACATTTAAGCACATAATTGCAGTCACTAAATAATGATTAAAGTGTACGTAAATTACCGGTTTGGTGCCAGTTGTCACATGGGTATTGAAGGAGGTCCTACTAAGCTTGACCCAGGTCCTTGCAGGATCTATACACTGAACAAGGCAAGACGCTTACCAAACCATTCCCTTAACCCCGACCAGGTAGCCAACATATCTCCATATAGACCGTGGAGATATGAATGGTGAAAATATTTTATTTTATATAGACAGTAAAATAATGGCAAGACACCATGGACAAATGATAAGGAAGTTTCACCTTCGACATAAGAAACTAGTTATTAAAGTCATTAATACATAACCAAATAAAAAGTGCGAAAATATTAAATATAAAAAGTATTACACTAAATGCTTGTCTTCACCAAGTGTTGTAAGATACTTAGGCAAACATGGCCTTTGATTGTCAAGAACTCTTACGATCAATCTTGGATCCCGAGACTACTCACACACTCTATGATGGATGATGGTGGTGGATGTGGGTTGTGATGGTGGTGGTGGGTGGGTGAAGTGTGAGAGAGGTGGTTTGCCAATGGATGATTTGCAAGAGAGCTAAGCACCCCTATTTTTAGCCTACACAGAAGCCTGGACACGGCCCCGTGCCCGTTGGGCACGGCCCCGTGTCCACCCATCTTCTCTTTCTTCATTAAATGCAGTTTGTCTGCATTAGTTGACCATGCCCCCGTGTCCGCTGGTCACGACCCCGTGTGCAGAAGCGTATATGTACTATCAAGATTTGCCTAGATTCTGCAAATCTTAGCGTTGAGCACGGCCCCGTGTCCGCTGGCCACGCCCCCGTGTTGGGAAATAGAAGCTTCTACAGCTTTGTCTTTTCTGCAGACACTTGGGCACGCCCCTGTGTTCATTGAGCATGGGACGTGTTCAGCCTTCTGATATCTTGTTTTTGCTTGGGAAGATGCTGTTAGGGGTCGGGCATGCCACATTACTCCTTTTCTCGTATTATTGTTAGATTTGGCTGCATTTTTGCTTCTGTTGTTCATTTAAGCTCATTTATCCCTGAAAATACAAAAGGAAGACAAAAACACACTTTTTCCTACATTAGTACTAAAAAAAGGGTTAGTTTTATGCCTCATTTGATGTAACTTATATGTTGCATTTTGCACACATCACATATGAAGCTGAACAAAACAACAACTACAAACAGTAACTGAAAACAACGGAAACTTTATTACTAACATTTATTATATTAAAAGCCATGCTATCGTAATTGAATTTATTTATCTTTTCAAAACGCCATAATTACCTGTCACATTATAGGGCTGCATCCTACATGGCACGACAAATGATGCACAAAATGCACATAAAAAAATTACTAATGTTTTTTAGCGCCAAAAACATATATCTACCTGGCGCCAAAAAAAACTCATTATATAAGTAGAACAAGTAAACAAATCTTAACACTTCACACATTCACTAAACACGCCACACATTTTATAAAACGCCATACAACTTAAAAAAATGGCTTAGGTTATTGCATGGAGGTTTGAGAGGTCAGAGACACATTTCGTCCTAAAGTTCTCTGACAGGAGAAGGGTGAAAGTCAAGACAATCAAGGCCAAACTTAGTATGGATGAAGCCGTTCAGAGGGATATTCTGGCCCTTGGGTTTCCGGTGGCCTACGATTGTGAAAGGACTCGAACGGTAATAAGAAGATTAAAAAGAAAATTTCCAGCAGATGATGATGATGATGATGACATTGACGATACTGATCTACCAAAAGTTACCAGTTGGAGTTTGGATGAACAATCAAGAACGGTGAACGTGAGTTATCAACACGGAGTGGATTATTCATTAACAATGGATGAAATGCTGAACACAGATAGACTACATCTTCTTGAACAGCTCTGCGATTTAGCACCTTCGAACGATGCAAGATCCAGCGTTGTGATGATATTTAAGTATAGGATGCAACAAAGACGAAATGATATTATGGCATTATACGCTAATGCACAAGATGATGATGATGAGTCTGATGAGAGTGATGAACAAAGCGATGGTTACATCTCTGATGTAATATCATCCACAGAAGACTATTAGTTTTTGTTTAATTTCTTCTCAGTTGTACTCTTTTAAATTGCTAATGAATTAAAATGAATTTAAAAACACCATGAACGCCAAGAAATTTACCTTTATAAGATATATGGAGTTTATTGAACTTTTGAAATCTACAAAAACACCTAATGAATTTGGGAACGCCATGGACGAAAAGAAGTTAGAATTACTAATTGATTTTAATGAATTTGGGGACGCCATAAACGTCATAATATTTACTATGTCATACAAAAACGATTAATTCATCGAGACAGATCTAAAAAAAATAAAACGCCAGGTAGTTATTAAATCTAACTAAATGCCAAAAAAATATTTCACGCCAAAAAAGAAGCGGTGTTGTGAAACACCTTGAAAAAAAGAATATAAAAGGACAAAAAAGCCCCTCCGCCCTTCATTATATCGCGTGCCACTTGTAGAGCCATAATCCGTTCTCACACTTTTTGGCGTTTTCTCTTGATCCCGTTTTGCACTATATATCTATCTATATACAGAGAGAGAGAGGGAAATAAAGAGGGACGTGTGAATACTAACACCCTATTAAATCTGTTACTCGGTTGAATATTTGATTCTCATAGCATGATAAAAATAAAAAGTGGTGTTTATGTCTCAAATCTCCTTTTGATTAAACAATATTTAAGATAATTTTGACCAACAATTCAAGTTTGAAATGGTGTTGGGAGAGAATTTTAAAGAAAAATTCGTTAGAAAAATGATTTTTAGATTATATAAGTGTTGGTGAAGTCCTCTAACCCTCTTCTCTGGGAGGGCAATCGAGCCCAAACTTTATGGGTAAACCTAAAACACGATATGTTTGGGATAGATTGGTGGTCGAGTAATCGGGTATGAGACTAGATTTTGAAAAAAATTTATTCTTTTTTTGTGGGAATGGGAATTAACATATACCTTTATCTAATCCGATTACCCGATAAAGTGTGACATGTTTATTTAATTGAATACATAATACGATTTCTTTAGTTTTTTTAAATATATATTAATTATTACTATACACTATTTTTATCATCTATGCGTCTTGAGTTTTTTTATATACATTTTGATATTTTATTTATATACACTAGTACGGAATCCATGCGTTGTGGCGGAGTCGACAATAATACGTGGCGAAAACGTGATACACATCAGGCGATCATGTGGTCATTCATGAACATACCCTGATTCAGTTGGATTATCATAAAGTAATCGACGCAAATAAAGGGAAATGTTAAAACAATATACTGACAATTTTAGTTGTTTACAAATTAGTTAAGAATAACAAAAGGTAGTTATCCTCTTTCCCTAATTTTACTTATAAAAATAGAGTAAACTGTAATTTGCATCCCTAAAGAAGAGCCCGATGTCAAGTTGCGTCCCCAAATTTAAAACTTTACTTGTTGAGTCCCTTGTCTTGTAGAAGCACTACACATTGCATCCCCAAACCTAACTTTTGTTTGTTTGACCATTTGTTTTGTGTGAAATATCCAATTTGCCCTTGTTTAAAAACCTTGTTTCATTTTACAAGCCCTAGTTTATCAATCAGTTTGATGCTTCTCTTCTGGTTCTTCTTCCATGTGAACAACTTAGAAAACCCTAAATCCCCAAATCGATCTCCTCTTCAACAATGTCACAAAAATCAGACGCTACATCATCGAAAAGACTAAATCGTTGGACCGAGTCATCGGACATCATCCGCTCATGTGATGCTTCTACTTGCTACAAGTACTCAGGGAGTATAGCCAAACCAGATCATTGCTACTTATGCTGTGTAAGTGTTCCTTTATCTGATTTGGTATTAGGATAATGTTTGATGTTGTTATTTGTAGATGAACAATGTTACTGCTTTAGATTTGCAAAGTGTAAAATTGACTTGTCTTGGTTAACAGTTTGGAGGATGTGGATTCAAACGGTGGGATGATGAAGTCCCTTGTCCTTGGTGTGACAACTTAATCCCCACATTGTTGAGCTTGATCGAAAAGAAAGATGAAATGGCAATCAAGAAAGCTAAGGAGGTGATGGTTTTGAAGATGTTGTTGTTGTTCAGTTGGGTATTGTTTGTTTACAGTGTGTTTAGGTAGAGTTATTGTAACACCCCGAAAATATTAAACTATATGTGTGTATACATGTATAATTGTTATATTGATAAGAAATTAGCGAAAATAAAACTAGGGGTATTTAACCTAGTTAATTTGATGTTATAAAAGGATAAAGAATCAAGAGATTCTAACCCCTTTTATAAACCTTAAAGCTAGAGGGACCAAAAATGGACATACTTGAAATTTTATTTTTGAAACAAGAGATAAATACAAAACATACACTTGTGTGTGTTCTGTATTCTATCCAAAACCACGGGGCAAAACAGAGTTCTTCATAGAAATCCTAAATTCACTATATATCACTCAAAATCAAAGAGAGAAACTGATTTGAACTCGATTCTAAGCTAAATTTGTGATCACTATAGCTAGAAGATCACAAGGTATGTTTAATTTTGATCTTTGGTGATGTTTTGATTCTTCATGAATTCTCATAAATGAAAATTATTGAAGAATTGATTGATGTTATGACAAAATTAGGACGATTACAAGTTTAGGAACAAGCCCTAGATAATAATTTAGTGATTTTGAATCATAAACTAGTGAATTAATGATTAACCATATATGTGTTATATGGGTTTTATGAATACATGAATGAACAATTGAATTATAGGGATGAATTGATGTTATTTGATTATTATGATACAATTCTAGATGTTCTTTATGCATATGAGACATATGATTTACAATATGATGACTAAACATGGTTAAAATTAATAATCATGAACATGATACTGTTAGTATACTAATTTCGCCCATAAGTTGTTTGACAAAATGCTTGAATGATCTTGACTTATTGAAAAATATGAAATAATCACTTAATTGATTAGTTAAACGTATAGTATGTCGAATATTGAAACATGAGTTCTAAGCGATATATTCGAATTGAATTCTATAGGCAATTTGGGCGTATCATCGAGTTGCCAAGGCGGAACAGATAACCGCTTAAAGGGAAAGCTTTAAAGGTACGCGGCTATATGCTTCGTGGATTGTCGTTAATGTTCTTATGTTTATTTATGATGAATGCTAAGTAAAATGTTATGAAGTTTGGTTAACATTAAAAAGAGTGGATTCCGTATAGATAAACCAAACGGATTAATTAAAGTCTAACGATAAGTTAGGATGTATGTATAAAGTGATGGATTTCACTATATAGGACAATCGGGTCAAAATGACTCGAATAATGAATGTTTGGTAGCACAAAAGCGGATGACTTCGCTAGTAAAACCAAACGGGTCAAAACAACTAAAGTTATGATATTTTGGTTGTATAAAAGCGATGGATGTCGCTAGAAAGACCGAATGGTCAATTGTGAGTCTTAACGTAAACCGGAAAGGTTTCATATTAAATGACTCTGAAATCATACCCGGCTATGGGTAAAAACTCATAATATGCATTATCCGAGAATAGGAAATGCAAGTTTAAAGTCAAAAACTCAGGTTGAGTATGACTAAAATTTCAATATTCCGTAGAAAGGAAATCGTGAAATGAAGGTTCGACTAGTTGTAGTCGAATAGGTCAAATAAGTATCGTACTTATTCCATAACGGTCGCATAAAGTTATGATTAATGCCTTAGGGATAGGAAATATCCATTGTTGTGATGTTAGTGTAAAAATGAAAGCCATTTTGACAAAAATGATGTTAAGACATAAACGGGTCAAAATAATTTGAAATAATAATAAGCCGATAGCTTAAATTTATGAAATTTGTTAATCCAGATATCAGATTTTTCTCCATATGATGGATAAACGAATTACGATCACGTAGGAAGAAACGGAACGTAATTCGGATCAAAATTGATAAAGTTATGATTATTTATGTGGAAGGTAGTTTGGCTGGGAATTATACAGGTCTGTGTTATAATCTTTCTGTCGAAAGGAGATCCTCGCGCCCCACGACAGAATACTGAGCCTCGGTCGCGGCCCGCCACAGGGTGTCGCGGCACGCGACAGCCTTCCTGGACTCGGTCGCGGCTCGTGACAAACACCCAGACCTGCAAATTTTTATTTTTGATGTGTGTTGAATTTAAGAACTTATTAAAACACATTATAACTAACATTTTGATGACTTTTGGTTATAGGTAAGTGATACAAATTTCCGGATGACGATCAAGCGTACACAAGGACCGAACACACAAACTAAAGAAGCTTCCGCTACTTTAATAGTCTCTTTTGTTACCAAACTTATGTAAAACTACCAGAACCATCTTTTGGATGTTTTAAACTTTGTAAATATTGTTTGAATGTTTTGAACTCTATGTAAATGTTGTTTCATCGATGTTTTAAAAAAAAACGGCCTTTAAAATGCACTATATATTATATGAAATATCTTATCAACTCATATCTACTTATTGTTTCAGTCCAAATAAACAAATTCCATATCTTTGAAATAATTATCAACTCAAGTGCATTATTTCATAGTAGTGCATTATTTCATAGCTTACTAACATGTTAACATAATAAAAAACCAATTTAATAAAATTCAGTCACCATGATTGGTTCTTAGTTGCCGGAAATATAAAACAATCTAATTTACTATTTCAAAACAAAAAATGGGCCAGTTTACTAACCTGAATCAGAATTCGAATTAAGTCGGTGCCGAAATTATAGCACAACTTGACAACAAAGAAACCGGTGGTTGTGACAAACCGGAGATGAGTCGAGGTGGCGACGGGGAACAAATGATAGTGGTGATGGATTGCGGTGGCGGGTTTGGTTCATGGAGGTAAGGTGGTGTGGCTGTGACGAAGCTTGCCTGTCGGCAAAGTGTGATGCGGTTCATGTGTTGAAGGTGAGCATAGGCGGCGACTAACAAGCGGGTAAAATGATGGTAGCTTTGGTCGCGGACTAGTTTGAGACGACAAAAAAAACTACGATGGATCACTTTCGGATTTTATGATGGTGTTTGTTTGGGTGACTTCAAACTTTGCCAGAAAACAAAAAGTGAATAGTTGCGTGGGGGTGTTCGTGTGCACCTTAGAACAAGAGACTAAACTCGGTATACACTACATCAATCGACGAAAAATCAACATGACTGACGGTTATGATTTCTTTGCCAAAATCCTGGTCCGTTTTGGATATTTAGAAAAAAAAAACTATGGGGAAGACCACATTGGTTTGTATATAGTCAATATCCCAACCCCAAGACGCCACTAGTCTATATCAATTATGTAGTTTATAAAGTCATAAACTTACAAAGCTATTAATTATAAATCAAGTTTATAAGTTAAGCACTATATGAAATTTTATAAAAACAAAGATTTATTTAAAATATTATTATTATTATTATTATTATTATTATTATCATTATCATCAAGTAAATAAAATAAAACGTAGTTTACAAAGTTAGATATAAAATAAAATAAAACGTAGCTTATAAAGTCATAAACTTGTAAACTATTAATTAAAACTCAAGTTTATAAACAAAGTACTATATTATTTTTAGTTTATTTTTATAAAAATAAAGATTTAATTAATATATTATTATTAGTATGTATATGTAAATGAATAAAATAAAACGTAGTTTACAAAGTTACAAGTAAAGTAAAATAAAATAAAATGTGGGTTATAAAGTTTTAAACCGATAAAACTGTTAATTAAAATGTATATAAACTAAGCACCATATGGATTTTATAAAAACTAAGATTTAATTAAAATATTATTATTAATGCCTATCTGTAAGTAAATAAAATAAAATAAAATAAAACAAAACTTAGTTTACAAAGTTATAAACTTATATAACTATTAGTTAAAAATCAAGTTTTAAGTAGTTAAACAAAACTATTATATATTATATTATATAAAAAGATAACAAATACAAATTATATGAAAAAATAGCAAACACAAAAGATTTAGTTAAAATAGTTTCATTAAATTTGGACTTTTAAAATTAATAACATCCACATTTAATACCAAGATATCAAACGTAGTTTATTAAATAGTGGCAAATTAGGAAGTATTACAAAGAACACTTGTACTTTATGCTTCGATTCTTATAATAAGCGTCTAATGTGTCATCAGTTATACATATTTTTAGTGCATAGTACATTTATCACTTTATAGTTCAAAATACTACCTAAATCGTTCCTATTTGACAAATGCATGTTTCCAATGTCTCTAGATGAAAAGAAGTGAAAAATGAGCATAAACGAGGCAAAAATACAGGATTCCAAGAAAATCGGCAAAGTGCCAGATAGGCATGGCCGTGCACAACGCCCACGAGCACAAAGTCAACAAGTCAACCTAAGAACGGTCAACAAAATCCACGATATAAGGAGGCACGACCGTGCACACCTTGGCATGCCCGTGCTTAGTTAAAGATAAATCATGGAAGCTTCGAGATCCGACAAGAATGAAACTTGTCCAAGCCCTGTCTATCAGCTGCCCAGGCACAGCCGTGGCACCCTTGGCACACCCATTCTATAACATAAATCTTAACAGCATGTACTGGGAAATAACAAAAAGGACAAGCAACTATCGAGGCAAAGGACTAAGCACGCCCGTGCTCATCTGTACCCGACCAGCCTATAAATAGAGGCCCTTGGTTGCCCATTTTCACCATCCCAATTCACCCACTCCTCTTCCACTTTTCACTCACATACTCTCTGGTCTTGAAAGGTCACGTAGGAGTTTGGGATCACTCCAAGAAAACACTTGTAATAACTTAGTTTGATATATATATATATATATATATATATATATAGAGAGAGAGAGAGAGAACTTATTTGATCTTACACTTGATTCATCATGATCCTTCACTTACTTGTTTGATCTTACATTTGATTCATCAAGATCCTTTTTATAATCATTGCTTGTAGATAAGTTACTATGGCCATTTATGGCTAAACCCTTTATGTTGCTTGGTTTGTAAATGAAGCTTGGTATGAATTAAATTTTTAAACTTTGGGAAAGTGGTGTTATGTCTTTTGATAATTCTCTCCACTCTTCTTCATCGTTAATGGGGCTTGTGATTCAGTTTTGGTCTTTGATCTTGTGGGTGTTCTTGATAACCTCAATAGGTGAAGCTTATTAGTATACTCATGGCGTGTGACAACCCATATACTAATAAGGGAAATCCTACTTTAGAGAAGTGGTTAACCCTTTTGTGGAAACACTAACATGGTCGGGTGTGTTTATAAAATGATGGTTATTTTTTGGTTGTCATATGCAGTAGTTCAAGTTTTAATTTTTATAAAAACACAATATGATACTATCACACTACAACTCATGTTAGGCAAGTGCACCCATCGTTGGCGTAATATAGTGATGGTAAGATATCGAGGTTGTCCAAGGATACAACAATTTTAGTACCGAGTCGTTGTTAACGTCTAGTCAAGTCCAAAAGTTGAGTTTTAAAAAAATGAATAAAATAAAAATAAAATAAATGACTCAAGAGGAAAATAAAAGATAGTAATCAATGATATGAAAATGGGTGTTTAGGATCAACATACCTCTTGATGCTTTGTTAACTAGATCATACCCTGGGGTAGCAAGGGCTCGATTGTCATACGAGGATCTATGCGTGTTAATGCGTATTGTTGTGCAGTATTTGGGTCGGAATCCTAAAACACTCGATCCTTCCAATTTGAATCAGCAGGGAAACACTACTCGAGGCCGGAATATAGTATTAATTACTTGTCCCTATTTAGTCCGTCAGTAAGTTGTCAATTCCCCTAAGGTAGTTACTTTTAAATAAACCAAGTCCTTTACACTTTGGTGTTATCTTCGTGCAAAGGCAAGATCTTACCCAACCTGAAGTCCCATTCAAAACTTATAACCTCTGCTAAGAGCATCAATAAGCTTTGACTCTACATATACATATACATAGACATAGAGAACATGAACGACTAAAGTTACTGGCGTCGCAAGGTTGTTGGTAGGTTTTAAGGATTAGGCGGAAAATCTAATGACCCAAGTTAAAGGCGACACTATTATTTCACTCACTTCAATAAACTATGTTAATTAGTTAAAGTCATTAAATACATCTAATTTCCGTGTATAGTTTGTACAGTTTTTTATTCCAATTGCATTGTTTTTAGGTAGAATTTGTACATTACTAAGTTGGTTGTGATTTGCAGGTCTCGAGAGATTAAAAAAAAGCTAAAACGGGTGAGAAACAAGCTATCTTGGAAGAAAACCGAGCCTTGGGACGTGTACGGTTGATCGAACAGTCGAATGACGAAAAAATTCAGGAAAGTAGCCGTCTCGCGGCACGCGAAAGGTGCTTTGACTTTTAAAGCCTCGCGCGATGTCACAACCCCCGACCCAACCCTGGGCGGGAGCTGTGAGCAGATACAATAGTGGTACATGTGTTTATTAAATTCTCAGTTGAATTTTTTATTAGGATCGTAGTTAGGAAAAATATCAGAGTTATAAAACACCGAAGTTTTATATATTAAATAGTTAGGATAAAACCCATATTACATCAAAAGATTTTTGTAGGGGTAAACCCTAGTTTTACAAAACACATTTCATTTTCTTTATTTTGGTGACATAGCCACTTTATTAAATCTTCTGGTGCTTCGTAGCATTTTCCTTACTTTCACAGTAAGTCACATGAAACGCGTTTAAAAACATTTTATCAGCGAAAAATACTGGTGAGATCATTAAAAAAGACACTTCCTTATAATCATAGTATTAAGGGTTTTACATTTGTTTATATCTTTCAATTATTCAAATCGGTATTTGTCACTCGTCAATCCTTGTGATTGTGGTCATATCACTGTTGATCAATCTCTCAATCAGTGAAGCTTATCAAGTAGTGCATACAAAACCCCACATACCGGCAGTAATTTAGGAATACAAAAAACTTAATCCCCTATAATTATAAGTAATAACCGGCAAACATTTTGGGTTTTGAAAATATTTAAGTATCACATAATGTGAAGAAAAGAGAATGTCTCACATTGTAGAATTAGGGTTTTGATTTTGCAGTCTCCTTGTATTAAGCCTGGATTCCTAGTTAAACACACAATGCAACACGTATTAGTGTAAGAAACCCAATTCAAACTTTAACGATGATCACGAGATCAAAACCTCAATGTAGTTAAAAAAAAGTATAGCCTTATTTAGGCAGCACTTTGGCATCCTGGATTGGTTTCGGATAAATCGGACAGGGTATCATACAAGCGATCAGGGTTTAGTACACTTCCTATGGAGCAGAGTTTCGAGTTTCAGGGGTTCGGGTATTAGAATTGACAGAACGAGAGAGTGATTGTATCGAAATTATACCGAACAGGTGCAACTGAACTTCTCCCACGCCTGCCATTATATAGCCTCACCTGGCTCTCTAGGCGCATCGCGGGAGGAGCAGGGGTCTCCCCCGAGTGTCGCCTGAGATGCCAACTAGGGCTAGGTCATCTCCGTCACCTGTAAAGCCTTGCCATTTGCCACGCACTAGTGCCACGTGTCTTGGTACCCTCCCGCGCATCGCAAGAGGATCAGGGGTGTCCCCCGCGACTCTCCTGAGCGTCATGTTTTTGAAAGCTCCATTTAACGCATAGGGTCTTGTCATGCATGTCGGGGTTTTGATTATGGTTCTTTATAGGGTCTTTTGGGAGTTATTACACACGGTGTGAGGAAGGAACCAAATACCCCTCGCATGACACGAGGGGCTTATATACGCAGACAAATCATGGTTTGGTTTTGGATCAGCATGTTATATTCATTAAACCTAATTATAATTGAAATAACTTATCTTGGACAAAAATGAAGAACTAAAGGATGATGTTTTGGCAGTTGCGGGAGATGATCTTGAAGCTAGAGATGGTCAAGGTTGAAGCTTTTAAGTTCCGAGAGTGAGATTCCTCGAGTTTCCATAAATCTGGTTTCACGTTCTTTTGTTTGCTTAATCTAAACCATGTCTTGTGAACTCAATATGCTTTTTGTTTATGATTTCATAACTATGTTAGGCTAAACACTTTGTAACTGCCTGGGTCGATGATTACATAATGCTTTGATGCTCTGTTTTCATCGGTTTATGGATTATTTGTGGATTTTATAATAAAGTAAAGGACTTTGGTTTTAATGATTAGATGTTTTTGCATATTTAATCTTGTTTGAACCTTATCACATGTTTCACTTGTGTTTTTTGTGGATGTCTTCCATGTATGAATGCAAGTTAGGTCATGGACTGTGTGTTAGCGATTAGTTTACGGTTAATTATGCATGATTTCCATAGGAACTGTGATTGAGTCTTTGAATAGGATTATGTATTATACCAATCTCGATAGTTGTGAGTTGAGAGGTTATCGATTCGTCTTTAGTGTTAGATTGCTAGGGTTAGTTACTTCGTGAGAAGAGCCTCTTAGTTTCCCTTTCACTATTTGCTTATCGAGTCTAATCAGGAATCCATAGTTACCCGTGACTCTCGCGCTGTGAGGTACATTTTCTAGAAGGTACTTTATTATTACAGTAGGAAAGCCCGTGAAGGAATCCTCTAAACTGGTAGTTTCGCGGTTTTAGGTTTCCACAGGTTTCTTCTCGAGAAGGGTTGAGGATCCTTTAGGTATTCCTTTAAGTTTAGTATTTTAAGATCCTGGTTTCCACAATAATTCCATAACCGATAGAATGTGTTGAACATGTGCAGGAGTCTGATATTTTTAGGTTTTTCTATACACTAGTTCAAGTTTTAATATTTATAAAAACACGATATGATACTATCACACTACAACTCACGTTGGGCAAGTTCACCCATCGTTGGCGTAATATAGTAATGGTAAGATACTGAGGTCGTCCAAGGATACAAGAGTTTTAGTACCGAGTCATTGTTAACATCTAGTCAAGTCCAAAAGCTGAGTTTTAAAAAGAATGAATAAAATAGAAAGAAAAGAAATGGCTTAAGAGGAAGATAAAATATAGTAATCAATTATAGGAAAAAGGGTGTTTAGGATAACATACCTCTTGATGCTTTGTTAACTAGATCTTACCTTGGGGTAACAAGGGCTCAATTGTCATACGAGGAGCTATGCGTGTTAATGCGTATTGTTGTACAGTTTCTAGGTCGGAATCCTAACACACTCGATCCTTCAGCTTTGAATCAGCAGGGAAACACCACTCGAGGCCGAAATATAGTATTGATTTTTTAGGCAGTTTAAGGAGTTTATATTACTTGTCCCTATTTAGTCCGTTAGTGAGTTGTCAATTCCCTTAAGGTAGTTACTTTTATATAAAGTAAGTACCTTTATACTTTGGTGTTATCTCCGCGCAAAGGCACCAATCCGAAGTCCCATCCAAAACCTTTAACCTCCGCTAAGAGCATCAACATGGTTTGACTCTACATAGACATAGAGAACATGAATGACCCAAGTTAATGGCGTCGTAAGGTTATTGGTAGATTTTAAGGATTAGGCATTTCTAACGATCCAAGTTAACGGCGACATTATTATTTCACTCACTTTCAATAAACTATTTTAATTAGTTAAAGTCATCAGCACACACATAACTTGTTCACCCATGATCTTTCTTAGCTACCTCAACATCAAGAGGGTAAGTTTCCCCCCAGAGACCCTTAAGAATCTAGCCAAGAATGGCCATGGAAGAAGATATGATCAAACTTGAAAAGATTATACAAATCATAAAAAGCTTGATTACACTAATAATTCTTGAGTTTTTCCTAATGATACAATGATTAGAGAGAGTGGGGTAGAAGAGAAGTGTGTAGTGGAAAAGTGGGGAGAGAATGAACAAAGAAAATTGGTGGGGAAGGCCTCTATTTATAGGCTGGCTGAGGCCCACTCATGGGTCGTGCCTGGACAACACGAGTTTTGCCTGGCCAAGTGACCAGCTGTTCCCGGTAATCGAGACACAGGGCGTGCCTCGTCAGCACAGGGTGTGGTCAACTTTATAGGCCCCATGGGATCTTCCAAATCTTCCAGAAGATTTTCCTTTGTCTTTTATAGCCAAGGAACATAACTCATCCTACGTTGTCATTCGTATTCGTATACATTCTAAGTAATTTCGCAACATAACTCTTTTCATCCGTACTTCTTTCCTTCCATTCTAATAATCTTTCTAAGTATGATTGATTTTGAATTATTTAACCTAACCGTACCCGGATTCAACATTTTGACTTTTCTTTCATTTTGTCATGCATTACTCGTTTGACCTGTTTCAACGGGTCAACTTTACACCATTAGAAATACCATGTTAAATATAATTTCCACATAAACCTTAACTCAAAGACACTGCCGACAACTATTAAAAAACTTGTAAGCCAAAGTAACTTACCTCGATCTTGTGTTCCTTGTGACTTCGGATTGCTTGACCCTTCTTCCTTTACACCTATTATGGGAGGAATTTTGAACCCATATCCTGATAGTATATCTTGATTTTATGTTTCTAATCTGTGATCAGATGCCGGACCAGGATATTGGTAACATCCTGCAGAAGTATCTTGATCGTTACTAACGGTTTGCTTATATACTTCAGCTACAAGAGACTAACGTTCACAGGGACCAAGTCTTCCTGAAGAATCGCTCAAGTTGGTTGAAAGGAGAACGTTGATGCCGGAAGAAGAGGTCTACAACGGTCACAAGGGAATATTCTCAGTATCCCGGATTTATAGGATAGTTAGTTAAATTGTAAAAACAATATAAAGGGGTGTCGGATCACTAGAAAACACACAATTTCGAACACACAATCTCATACACTCTCTGATTACTTGCTACATTCACACTCAAACACTCACATTTCACAATCATTATAACACTTAGAGCTGATCCGAGCATTATCCTGAAGTTGTATCCTGATTATTCGATCAATAAGAAGAACAAGGCAGCTAATAGTTGTCAGCTCCTGAGGTTTTGTGCCGGCGATCTAGATTGATCAAGGGCTTTCATCGTACATCTCGTGTCAATTTTTACTTTTATTGTTCATTACTTGTAAATTGATATAGTTTGATATCCTTGAACTATATCCTGGAACTTTTTACATTTTTAATCAAGTTAACACATTTTTGCGAATCACAATAGCACGTTATCTTACAAACTAAGTTTGATCACTTAATTGCTTCGGTAATTTTAACCAAAACAATTTGACGCCCACTGATGTGTGCAAAATGCAACATGTAAATTACATCAATTGAGGCATAAAACCAACCTTTTTTTAGTACTAATGTTGGAAAAAGCGCGTTTCTTTCTTCCTTTTGAATTTACAGGACCAAACGAGCTTAAAAGAACAAAAGGAACAAATAAGCAGCCAAAACCAACATAAATACAAGAAGAAGGAATAACATGACATGCCCGACCCCTCGGCAGCATCTCCCAAAGCAAAAACAAGGAAACAGAACTTGACCATGGGGCCGTGCCCAACCGGGCATGGGGCATGGTCAGCCCTGGCACATCAAGACAAAAGCTGCAGAAGCTTCTACGCCCACCATGGGGCCGTGCCCAGCTCACCATGGGGCGTGGTCAACTCTTAGATTTGCTGAATCTTGATAGTACAATGAAGAGTTGACCACGGGGCCGTGCCCAGAAGACACGGGGTCGTGTGGGGCCCTCTGCTGACAATTGCATTAAATGAAAGAAGAGATGAAGGATGACTACGGGTCATGCCCAATGGACACGGGGCCATGGCCGGGGCTCTGTTCAGGCTATAAATAGGGGTGCTTGGTTCACTTCAAAGACATCCCTTAGCAAACCACTTCTCTCCCACTTTGCCACCAATCCACCACCACTACAACACCAACACCCACCACCATCATCCATCTATCATCTTTAGAGTGTGTAGTAGTCTCGGGATCCAAGATTGATCATAAGAATTCTTGTCAATCAAAGGCCATGTTTGGCTAATCTCTTACATCACCTGGTAAAGACAAGTCTTTAATGTATTACTTTTGATTTTTAATCTTTCGGCACTTTTTAATTGGGTTTGTATTAATGACTTTAATAACTAGTTTCTTTTGTTGAAAGTGAATTTTCTTTACCATTTCTTCATGATGTCATTGATTTGCTCATTTGTGTATTTACGGTCTATATAAAGCGCGTTAACTACCTGGAAGGGGGTTAGGAGGGTGGTTTGGTAAAGTTCTTGTCTCGTTCAGTGTATAGATCCTGCGAGGACTTGGTTCAAGCTTACTAGGACCTCCTTCAATGCCCAACGGTATTGGATGGCAGGGGTGCGAATAGCTTGAACCCCTCATATGTAAACTACTATTAATACTTTAAACCGGCTTCTTGGGATTATATCATTGTTGACTCAAACCACTTAGCCGAGGGTAACATCACCTTCAAAAGAGGGGCCTACCACGTTTCGCATTAATAACTTACTTAATTGTCTTTCAATATTCTGACCCTTTGGGATTGTATCCCTGCTGACTCAAACCACTGGGTTGAGGGTAACGTCACCTTCAAAAGAGGGGCCTACTACTATAACTAAGATAATCTCTTAAAAAGTCCAAAAGTGTGAAAATCATCAAAGGATACATTAAAGATGAGTTGGATCCAAGTGATTCTATCTTGTCTATTTGTTTTTCATCTTACTTATCTTTTCATTTTTAGCTTTATTTTCATGTTTTAAAAACTCTTCTCAAAAATTTAGATTGATTAGACGTTGACGATAAACCGGTATTAAAAGCTCTTGTGTCCTTGGACAACCTCGGTATCTTACCAACAATATACTACGCTCGCGATGGGTGCACTTGCCCAAGTGTGTGTTTAGTGTTAGTATTGTAGGATTGTTTTCAGACCCAAACGAGTCGTTCAGAAGAGTTTTTGCTCAATACGAGAGGCGGAAACAAACGTATTGAGGTAATTCAGCTTGCAATACACTTTAAACTGTCTTTTGATTGATATAATAAAGATTTACAGCGAGTAGACACTTCGGCAGCAGTTCGGCACTGAAACCGGAAAGTTACAAATGAAATGGCACAACAGGTATTTATAGGCAAGCTGATTTCGTACGAAATAGTTCATACGAAATAGTGATTTCGCACGAAACAACACAAACGAAACGACTTGTTCATTTCGTGCAAAATGACTTATATCTCATTTCGTGCGAAATGCCCACAAACACACTTTTCTCGTAAATCGTGCCCTGATCTAACCAATCTAATACAAGACTCGATACAAGTCGAAGTCGATAGACGTATGCACCAACAGACTCCCCCTCGGATGTTGACGAAGTCTTTAGTGTCGAGTCTTTAATCTTCAGTCTTTATCAGTCTTCTCGTTCTCTCCGAAGTATCTGACATTGTAAACATCCTCAATCTATCTCTTCTCTTTATCAACTAATCTCCCCCTTGGATGTTGATCTATCATCTTCACAATCTTTGAATCTGAATCTCGAGCTTTCTAATTCTCTTGATTAGATCTCTTGATTCCTTAAGTTCATCAGCATTCATAGTACCAAGATTGTAACCTGGTTCACATTCTGCTCAGGATCAGGAACCTAGCTAACCTGCACACATCTCTACCTCACAATAAATTTCACAAATTTAAAATTTGAAAAATTTATATACCACTCGCAGGTATTAATCAAACAATAAATGATTTTACAATGTTAAACTCTGATGAACCACTTGTAGAAATACTATTTTTCTTTTCAAACAATTTTTCATCTCAAACAAACTCTCCCAAACCTTTTGTTCATCATGTTTAGCACTTGGAATTTTGAAAATCATTTTTTCAACATCAGTTGTCGAAAATCTTTTTGTATTTTTCAAAATTTTATGCTAAAACACAATGCAAATCTTTTTAGACTTTTGAACTTGAAAGAAAATGCAGTAAAGAAATATTTACAAACAATATTTTTGTGAGTTTGCGTAAGAGGATCATATCAGTTTTAAGACAAATCACCAACACCGTTAAGCTATAAACATTTTAAGTTCTAAATGATTCACTTAGATTGTCAGTATACTGATCCACTTAAATTTTCACACAAAGTTCAACTGTATCGAGATACGAATTTAGTGTTTTAGAGACTTAAACTTATTCGCGTGTCCCACCTCAGAATATACTCCCGTATCCAGATCCCAATATTCAGTCTTACAGGTGAGTATACCTAGATGATATCTGTAAAGGGTTAAAATGTGAGGGCCATGAGAGCTCAGGCTATTGCTTCCGCAAAATCAGAGAGATGATGGCTTCGACTTTAGGTGTGTTCCCTTTAGAGAATCTTTTCTTCAACAGCACATGATTAGCATTTTGCAATGTTTCATCATTTTTTATGTTGAGGGGGGTGCTATTTTTCAAGCAAGCGAAAAGTATTATACGGGGACTAGGCCATTGCTTCCGCAAAATCAGAAGTCCCGGGATAATACCCCAGATATCACTAAGCATAAAGACCTAGTATCTCAGAAAGAGGGGTCTTTCAAACAAGATTTCGGGCGTTACCCATATATCCGAGAGATGTTCCCCATGAGATAAGTAAGTTTGAAATTTATGTTTATATCTTGAACACAATCTACTAAATGTGCAAAAACCTACTGGCATATCATCAGTGAGACCGTTTATCACATTTTGACTTTCCAATTCTTTAGCATGCTGTGAATGTCCACTGATGTACTATCATTTCCTCTTTTTCACAACAAAACTCATTTTTGTTTTTATCATGTTTTTGGTTTTTTCAAATTTTCTAATGTTTTTGGATTTTCAAATTTCTTACACCCCCTAAAATTCAAAATCATTTAACGAAAATCTGAAAACAAACTGTACAACTTAAGTGACAACTGATGTGAATTGCTTTCAAATCGCCATCCACTTGGCATAAACAATCAGAACTCCCCCTCACAACAAACTATTTTCCCATTATGATTTCAAAACACTTAAGTTTGTTTTAATCAAATGGTTTTTCCAGAAAATTAGTTTTGTTGATTTTACCACTTGTAGGAATGGGGATAAACTCATCACTTTGTTTTCCAATTATCACTTGAATAAATAGTTAAATCAAGTTCAACTTAATGACCTTGATTAACCACTTGTATGTTTACCCAATAAACAATTTCAAGAATGATGCCGATTCCTGCTCCACGATTACCAACTTGGGAGCTCCGGCAAGTCCAGAGTTTAATCATAATAGGTTCTATCCCAGTTACCATCTTCACCTGGTTTCTTTGTTTTCTTCTCATAGAATTCCTTTACCCCTTTTACCTTCTCGTCAACCATTTTTCCAAAAATATTTTGAACTTTGGGGCTAAAGGCCTTTTCAACATCAAAATCTTTCTTTTCAGAAAAAAATTGATTTGAAATCTCAACTTTTCCAACTTTTTGTCTAAAATTTTCAGCCCGCAATGGTGGAAAATTTGTATCATCCATTGGCGGAACCGAATTTTCACTTTTTATTTCAACTTGTGGCTCCTCCGACTTTGACGAGTCAGATTCATCGCCAGAAAATAGCTCCTCTGATTTTGATGAATCAGAATCATTGCTAGAACTATCACCAGATTTCTTAACAACCCACTTTTGGTTGTCAAGCTTCACTCTTCTTCTGTAAAAACTTTTTGAACACTCACCAACCTCAAACTTTGAATTTTTTAAAACTTTAAATTGTTTGGTTGGGGGTTAATTCTCAACAATCTTTCCTTTTAGTTTTTTAGAGACTCCCTATTTTGTTTGTATTGCCTTAAGACAATTTCTGGCAATATGACCAACCATTTTGCATTGAAAACAAGTTCTTGTCTCTTTTTTCTGTTGAGCAACATTTTTCCTCATTTCCTCTTGCTTTTTCGCAAGGAATTCTTTGTTTGTCTGCTTCTTGAACAAACTTTCTTTTTCTTCTTCTGATGATGTTCCTGAAACAAAAACAGTTTTTGGTTTATAAGTTTTATCATTTATATGATTTTTCGGTAGAATAAAACCCAATCCCTTCCTTTTGTAACTACCGTTATGGTTTGGTTTCTTTCGATAACCTGAACCAGAATTGTAACCCTTTTTCTTGTTTAACCTTCATTGAACTCTTGAGGTGTAAGATTTAGGTTTTACAGAAAGATTTTCATCTTTTATTTCAGAAATATTAATTTCTGTTAATTTGAAAACCTTTTTTATCATTTCTGGTTTAACACCTCTTATTGGAAATTCTTCATCAGAATATAATTTGTCAGAATCATTCAAAGTATAAGCCACTTTGAATGTTTCATCATTCAAATTAGATTTTGATAGCATAAATTCTTTATTATAAACCCGTTTGCACTTATGGATTGTTGGACTTGACGTTTCAGACTTTGACTCTGAGTTTGACTCCAACTTTAACTCTTCGGTTTCATTTTTATCCAACACCTGATCGACCACTTTCTTTATTAACTCGGACTCATGATTAGTATCAGACGAAGTAAAAGTGACATCAATGTTGTCTGGCAAATTATCTGAATGTTCAGATTCCCACTGTAAGTTGGTTGCCTTATTGACTCTTTCTGAATTTGGATTTCGTGATGAATATCCATTTTCAAGCGGGGGTGGACACTTGTTGTAACTGGCACTATGTTTCTTACCAGAATTCTTCACTTCAGTATCCTTCTTCTTTTCAGAACTCTTGTCTTCAGATACTTCCTCTTCATCAAATGCCTTCATGCCTTCAACGGTTGGATAAATCCTGTCAATAACATAAGAAGTACATGAGTAACTTTTTAACAACCTGTTTACTCTCCCTGTTTCAATCCTCTGGGTTTCCAGTTTCTGTTCCAGTACAGCACACTTTTCAATGTAATTGTTAACAACTTTCTGCTTTGTCATGAAAGCTCCTTGTAGTGTCTTCATTGCTGTAGCTTGTTCACTACTTGATTGATTGTATTGATTCATAGCTTTATTCAAAACATCGTAGGATTCTTTCAATCTGTTCATGTTATGAATCAAAGTACTGTTTTGCTTTATCACTGCTTCACAGTTTTCACATTTCAAAGAAATATTTTGTGCATCAGCTTCTGCTCCCACCTTGAAAATTGGAATTTCTTTTACCTTTTTCTTTATCACACGAACTTCTTCATCATGACTGTCAACTTGTTTTTTAACTTTCTTCTTTTTCTTTCGAACTTTTCCATCATCACTATCACTCTCTTCTAGCATTCTTAAGTGCTCTTTCATTCTGTTTGCATAATAATCATCATTATCACTATCTTCTTCAACTCGAGCAACAAAAGCTTTTGCCAAGAATTCTTTATCCGGACAGTAATTGTCCCAACTAAAACCTTCTGGAAGCCTTTCATTATCTTGATTTATCATTTTGTTCATCAAATATGCTTCACTTTCTGCTGAAATATATATATCCAAACTGAATCCTTTAGTCGAACTTCCATTATCTTGATTCACCATATAAGCTTTCTTTGATTCTTCAATCTCCTTCCTAGCATGAGCAGTTTGTGGTTGTTGTTGATTTGATTGTTGAGCCACTTGATGATAGATTGCCTTTCGATGATAAGCATTGTTGTTGAAAGGATTTTGAGCTCCACTTGCTTCGCGGTTTGTACATTCTCGCTTGAAATGCCTTTTTTCCCTGCAACAAAAACAAGTAACTTTAGATTTATCAAAACCCAAAGTAGAAACATTAGCATCACGGAAATCATCTCTTCCTGTGATCTGTTTGAATTTCTCAGCTCGTCTCAACACACTCGCCATACACCACTTTATATCCATTAACTCCATCTCCTCAGCATCAATTTGATCGTAATCCTCTTTTGTCAACATTGGATTTCCGATCCTTCCTGCAACTAAGCTCCCATATGATTCTAATACAGTTACCAATAAAGACATATGACTTTTTGCAACTTCTTCTGAGTAATTCTGATCATTTTCAAGGTTCAGTGCAATGTTGCATTGTAGAACTTTGCCACTCTTTGTCTTTGAGAAATTTGGATCAAACGATGGATATGAAGAAAATCCAATTTTGCTACTAGATCCTTAAGACGACCCTCCAGACGAATTTTTAGCATTGAATGCAGTTTCAATCTTTGGTGACATGTTGGTTTTATCACTGATACCTCCTTTGTAATAAAGACCAATATCTTGTTCACCATCAAAATCTTTCATTCTTGAGATCTTCCGTTGTTCCATTTCTTGAGCTTCAAGTTTTTCAATAAATTTACTCAATGTTAGAGTGTTAAACCCTTTCTTATTCCTTAACATCATAAGGTACGTGCCCCAAACCTCATGTGGCAACGCATCAGCCAACTTTTCAATCAATTCTTCATTATCTTTTGTGATGCTCAATCTCTTCATGTTCATTACTAAATTGCAATATCTTTCGATAATCTGCTTAGTGTTTTCATTTTTTAAACCACGAAATAAATCAAACTCCTTTTTCAAAAGCGATTTTTTGTTCTTAATCATCTCTTGACTTCCAACAAACTTAGATTTTAAAGCTTTCCAAATTGAATATACACTTCCATTGTGAAGGGGTAAGGTCCCAAAAACCTCACAATAAATACTTGGGACCATACCACAACCTTGTCTTTCAACCCTTTTTACCTTGCGCGGCCGCGCACTGGTTCCACAAAAGGAAGGCTTAAAGAGGCGAACAAAGCAGACAACACTTGCGCATCATAAAGCCTTGCGCTTTCCTCCATAAAACAAAGGATGAAATTCCTGAGACAAACATCTCCCGCTGGATAATACCCAGACTTGGGATTTATTTATTCAGTTGACTCCACACGATAAGAAGTCACACCAGATTACAGCAGTAACCTTCTAGAAAGACCCAATCGTGCACCACCAAGACGGTTATAACCGTCTGGACACGTGTCACCACCTCAGGCATCCCTGAAAATCACAACGATAGCATGTAATTGGAGAGAAACCTCCACTTGATCACTTTCTACGTGGCAAATCCCCAGCCATAGATCTAAACAGCGATCCGTGTGCATTCACGTCGGATCAAGAAGCTTGACGGAAGGAAATGTAACCGCTTACGGGGTTAGCATCTTCCGTCAACATTTCACCAACGGGTTTTCCCGCCCAAGACTCTCGGCTATAAATATGAGAACCATTCAGGTATGAAATTCAAGTTACACACACTTCTTCAATACATCTTCTTCTTCATAACCCATACTTATTCTCACACCGGAGTCGGGTCAAGGAGAGAACCCTTTTCTCCCCTTGGCGAGGCTAACGGTGCTTCTTTTTTGCAGAGTTATATCAGAGAAGAAGATCAATCGTAATCGAATCAAACGAGAGAGAACAAACCCCTTTATGCAGATCCAAACCCCCTAGATATTTCGATCCCGGTCGTTTATCTAGTGTTTCTTCATTGGCGCCCAACGTTTTTTCTCTGTTTCACTCGTTTTTTTCTTGTTTTTCGATTCACTTCCTTGATTCCATTTGCTCATGGAAGAGACATCAGCTCACCGGCAAACCGGCCCTCGGCCAAATTTTGGTAACAACGTCCAACCTGAAGGAATTCCGGAGGAAGTCTCCGATGATAATGAGGTCCAATCCAATCGAGTAAACGAACCTGTCACTCCAGGAGTGTTACCAGCAGATCCTGTTCAATCAATTTTACCACCAGGAGAAACTCCAATCTCCTGGTACGTTAGGTCTCAAGGGGCACTAAACGCAGTATACACACAGCTGTGTGCACAGACTACTCCCTTAACTCAACCACGGAGACCAGGATCTCGTGTTAATGCTTCCCAACGGGAGGATCCATCTTACGAGAATACAGAAGTTTACTCTAGATCTACTTCAATACATGAGTACACTCAGTCAGGAAGTCATCAGAGAGAGTATCGTGACGAAGCACACCCCCACCACAGACAATCAGTTCATACCAGGCTGGGTCCTCAACGAAACACTCACACCGATGAATCTGATCCAACCTATCGTGTGAGTGAGAATACCAGTGTGTTTAACCGCTTGCAGCCCAATTACAACAAATGCAGACCTCGTGCGGTTTACAACCCGGAGGCCGAGCATAATTACGATTTGATTTACCGCCCTGCGGAAGCAGCGGAAAATTTGAAATTCATCATGGAAATAGCTCTCGCACCGCTTGAGAAAGAAAAATTACCATCTAATGTGGGAAAGTTCAACGGGTTGACAGACCCGGATGATCACTTAAGAGTGTTTACCAGCGCAGGTTTGGTTGGGGGCTGGACCCTCCCATTATGGTGCCATCTATTCGTACAGACCCTAACCGGCACGGCGAGAATCTGGTTCGATAACTTGCCAATTGGACAGATCACATCGTGGAAAGATCTGCGCGAAAAATTTCTGACGCATTTTAGCCAACAACAACGTTCCATTCGCGATACATCTGATGTAATGAACATTTGGTGCCACGATGACGAAAATCTGGAGGACTTTATCACCAGATATAACAAAGAGGTATTGGAGATTGGCGGTGTTCATGAGCAACTAATCCGCGCTCAATTCAAAAACGCGGTTAGGTGCGATGACATGATCAAGGTCTTATCCGGAACAGAAGGTCTCCCGAAGAGCTGGGAGAAGGTAATGGCAGCGGCAAAAGTTTACGCTCAAACTGAAAAGAACCTTACCACAAATAGGCCGCCGCCACCACATAATAGACCCGCGGACTTAGGCTCCACTGGCGGGAGAAAGTTTAAGAAGTCATGGCGTGATTCTAGCTCGGCAAATCATTCGACTGAAGATGCTCGAGAAACGATCAACAAACTTACCGCGCAGAGGGAGACCAAACAGGAGAATAGGGAGAGACAGTGGACTCCCTTAACTAAGACCCCGGCGGAAGTTTTGAGTACTGAAGACTATCAATTCAAACCTCCGATCCCCATGAAAAACAAGCGTGGACAAGACCCTGCCCAATATTACGAGTATCACAAGGACAGCGGTCATACCACTAACAATTGCATTTCTTTACGCACAGAAATAGAAAAAGCCCTCAAGAGCGGCGAGCTCATACATTTGCTCCAAAATGTGCGCAAAGAAATAAAGCAGATAACTCAGGGTGAGGAGGGCCCAAGCAAAAGGGCAAAAACTTAATAGACAACTCTATGAATTCCCCGCGGGAAAACATGATTTATCAAACGAAGCGGGAAAGTTAGAGAGTAAGTTAAGTTTCATATATTTATATTAGCAAACTTTGTAATGGCCTCTGTGCTCTATCCCTAAATAAAATAGCAAAGTTTCTATTATTTGGATGTTTTTCTTACAAAGTGCATGCAATTTCTTTTAGTAAGCGCAAAAACATTATGGTAACTACAAAACAAAGCCTCATGAACGGTCAGTGATTACGTCACAAACGACCATAAGTTCACACATGAGCTTTATACCAACTTTATTCGCCTTACTCAATAAACGTAATCGTATTCATGCAAGATATTGTAAAACGAAAAACATGACATACTATTCTCGGCGTACAGATACGCCCTAAAAACTATCAAACACGGCAGTGTTTTAGTTACTTGCGCAAACAGCGCACCAACAAAGAAAGGGATATACATCCCAAATATTACAAGAAAATTGTTCAATACATTTTCAACCTACACCAAATCTTCACCCTCATCCGGAAAGATTTCCTTTAGTTGTGCTACGTGATCATCAGATTGCAGCGCAACATTTATCAGATCCATAACCGGAAGTTGCAAGTTGTTAAATTCTGCCTTTAAAGCAGTAAGCGCAGCACCAGTATTCACGCCATAAGTTGCAGATTTGCTGATATCCCAATCAAGCTTCAAAGCGCTATTTACATGATGAGAACATTCAGCATATCCTTGGGCGTACCCGTCCCTTCGTGCAGCAACAACTAAACGCGCAACGGTTTTATCCAACTCCTCAGAATTCAGCACTGATTCAGCAACCTATGAAAAATAGGTAAGGGTAAATAACAAGAAGGCGCATAAACAAGCCCACAACAAAAAAAAAGGGCAAGCAACTTACACAAGCAATTCCACGATCCTTTAGCCACACCATATCACTCTTTAAAGGTTCAAGCTCGCTCTCCACCGTGGCTCGCGCCGTTTCAGAGTTTTCCAATTTTTCTTCGGTTTCGGTCAAACGACGAGAGGTTTCAGCCTTTTCAGAATGCGCAAGCTCCAGATCCTTTTTAAGTTGTTCCTGGTCAGAAAGCAAAGCAGTAAGTTCTTCCAACTCTTTATCTCTAAGAGCAAGAGTGGCGCAAGCTTGTACCTCTCGTTGCTCACTGCGCTCCCTATGAGAACGCGCTTCTTCTAGCGCAGCTTCTGCATCAGCTTTCTCCTTTTTCAACCTTTCTATCTCCACATCCTGTCTCTTCAGTTTTTCAATCTCAGCCTTGAGATTATTGATGACATTGCAAAGATTTACCTTCTCAGCATTATCTTTTTCGCAAATTCTCTTCCAATTTTTGCGTTCTTCGGAAAGGAGGGCAGCTTCAGCTTCCGCTTTCCTCTTCCAACCAGCAACAGACCATTCCTCGGTTTTACGATCAGCCTCAAACTTGGCTCGATCAGCTTCCAATTTAGCTTTTAGCTGAGCTAAGCGTTTCTCATTGCTAGCAAACTTCTTCTGGGATACCCTAAAAGCTTCCCAATCCTTATGCATACTATACCACTCACGCACTATGCGATGAGTGGTAGAAACATGAGAAGCAGTCTCCTAGAGGTAAGCTTGATAAGTTTGTTCATGAGACCGGCTTTCTTGAAACTTGATCTCTCCTGGCAGAAATATTCCCTGCAGCCAATCTCGGCACACGGGCCAATCCGAGAAAGTGTCACCTTTCTTCAAATTCCAAACAGGAGCGTGAAGCTCAGAAGCATCTTTCTCCGAGTAGGTCCTGTAATAGTAATCCCCCAGGGTTTCCTCTGGGTGAATTGGAGAATTTTTATCAACACCAGCAAATGAGCCTTGCTCCTCAACAGTAACCTTCTCAACACTCTCAGGCACAGCATCAGAAGGTTTAGGAGAAGAAGTTGAAGTAGGAGTTTTTTCAGCAGTTTGTTCTTTCCCCAGGTCTTGAGCAACAGTTTCAGGGGTTTGTGGATTACCAGCACCATCCACAACCCCTGGATCAACAACTTTTTCAACTTCTACAGTAACATCAGCAGGCTTATCAGCCTCAATAGTCTTCTCAACACCACCCTCAGGAACCTTCGCAGTCTTTAACCGATCCGCAATGGGGGAACGCGGAGGAGAAGGTGGGAGTTCTTCATTAACCACAAGCTGCGACTCTGTGGGAACAGGGGAAACAGGAACCTCTGAAAAAACAACAAAGTCTGTAAAGACTTAACGCGCATAAGGAAAAGAGGAAAAGATAACGCTTACTTGGAGCAGATTCCGAAATGAAAGCATCAAGATTGCCTTCCTGGTAATTTTCTTCCTTTGGACTTTCTTTGAGGGCTGACCTTCAACGTCAGTATCAGTCTGTTTCCTTTTGCTCGTTTTCCTCGGCACTAAGTGTTCGGGACTAGATTCCAAGTCAATGGGATCATTTGGGTTGGATGGAGGGATATCAGCAGTATCTCTCGGTTCAGGTTTTGGCCTCCTAACAGTAACTGCAGACGTAAGACCTTCCAAAGAGTCAGAAACCACCACATAATCACACCAGGAGTCAGAGGAACGACGCATACCTTTCTTCTCTCCTCCAACATTTTTTGTCTTCAAAGATTGAGCTTTATTAGCTTCGTTCTTCTTCGGCGCAGAAGTAGAAGTCGCCGCGCGCCTCTTCTTCTCAGGGCCTATGCCCAAGTTTGACAACTCACCTACGGAAGCGTAAAAAACTTTTTACTCAAAAGCGCAAAAAGTGAACAGTAAACCAATATGCACATAACTTACCAGCACCAGCAGCAGGCTGAACAGACAGATCCGCATCTCGCGGAAGAACAAAATTCTTCACAATACGATGGTACCAAAGCTCTTCATCAGGCTTCTTCTTAATGGTACCCATCTTTCCGCCTTCTCTCTTGAACGCGACAACATACAGCGAAACAACTACAAGGGAAGAAAGGCAAGTTCAAAAAAAAAAAAAAACAAAAGAGAAAGAGAAAGAGAAGAAGGAAAAACCCCAATCTTACCATGCCCATCCTCCGTATACACCGGCTTGTCATCACGGTCCATTTTCCAATTCAAGCTCATGCTGGCTCCAACAAGAGCTTTCTCCGGCAAAGCGATATTGGGAACATCCTTCAGATCTTGATACCAGTTCTCATCAACAGGGGTCTGAATCATTTCAATAGGAACATCCTCCTTCCCCCTTAAAACCATCCTCACCGGAATCACCCCAGCCTTGATAAAGAAAAATTTTTGCTTCCAGTCATGGAAAGACTTTGGAGGATGTTGCAAAATCTTCTTTGCAGACGCTCTCTGAACAAAGGAGTAAAACCCTTGAGTACAATGCGTTTGGTGGAAAACCCTAAATCGAGGGACCGTCAGCTCGATATGCATCGTTCGGCACACAAACTCGAAATGTCGAACCCTAACCATGCCAATAGGGTGCAATTGGGAAATATGTAACTTGTAATACTCAAGGATTTCAAGAAAAAATCTTGTTACAGGCAAACGAAAGTTGCCTTCACAGAAAAAATCCCAAAAAAGGGTGATACACCCAGCCGGAGCATCCGTTGCTGTCTGCCCCTCTTCAGGGTACAGAGCACCCCAGTTCTCCAGAAATTTAAGATTCCGAACCAAACCATCAAAGGTCGCTCTGGGCCACTTTAACGGTGGAAGTTCAGCAGACATTTCTTCAGATAGGTCTTCTTGGTGTTCTCCGGTTGACATAAGAGGAAGAAATGATAAACCTTTTCTTAAACGGTTAATGAAGAAAGGAAGAGGAAAAGTTTTCAACAAAGCAATTATTAAACAGAAAGAGGGCAACTTAAACAAACTTATATACTCACCGCAATAAATAGCATCGGTAACCGCCATAGCACCTTTTCCGGATATCACAGTTATCCAAGCGACAGAGCGAGTGAAAATCAACGCAAACGCGACTACACGCGCGCGTGCAAAACACGGACAGTAAGGGACAACTGACAGTGACAGCCTGTCACTCAGTCTTTACTGTACCAAGTCCCATCTAAAGTTAAAGATTTTCAAAAATCTTTATAATAAAATGAATCTTCTTCCGGAAGTTTCCCTACTTTCGCGCCAAAAAACATCTTTCCTCTCATAAGTCCAGTGCTCCACTTACTTGCATAAGAGCAACACTAGACTGGGGGGACTTGAAGGGGTAAGGTCCCAAAAACCTCACAATAAATACTTGGGACCATACCACAACCTTGTCTTTCAACCCTTTTTACCTTGCGCGGCCGCGCACTGGTTCCACAAAAGGAAGGCTTAAAGAGGCGAACAAAGCAGACAACACTTGCGCATCATAAAGCCTTGCGCTTTCCTCCATAAAACAAAGGATGAAATTCCTGAGACAAACATCTCCCGCTGGATAATACCCAGACTTGGGATTTATTTATTCAGCTGACTGCACACGATAAGAAGTCACACCAGATTACAGCAGTAACCTTCTAGAAAGACCCAATCGCGCACCACCAAGACGGTTATAACCGTCTGGACACGTGTCACCACCTCAGGCATCCCTGAAAATCACAACGATAGCATGTAATTGGAGAGAAGCCTCCACTTGATCACTTTCTACATGGCAAATCCCCAGCTATAGATCTAAACAGCGATCCGTGTGCATTCACGTCGGATCAAGAAGCTTGACGGAAGGAAATGTAACCGCTTACGGGGTTAGCATCTTCCGTCAACATTTCACCAACGGGTTTTCCCGCCCAAGACTCTCGGCTATAAATATGAGAACCATTCAGGTATGAAATTCAAGTTACACACACTTCTTCAATACATCTTCTTCTTCATAACCCATACTTATTCTCACACCGGAGTCGGGTCAAGGAGGGAACCCTTTTCTCCCCTTGGCGAGGCTAACGGTGCTTCTTTTTTGCAGAGTTTTATCAGAGAAGAAGATCAATCGTAATCGAATCAAACGAGAGAGAACAAACCCCTTTATGCAGATCCAAACCCCCTAGATATTTCGATCCCGGTCGTTTATCTAGTGTTTCTTCACATTGTGTTGCAATAAAACCAAGATATCTTCTTTAACAGCTTGTTGCAGTAAACTGATCATCATCTTTTCATTTTTGTATTTCTTTTTCTCATCAACACTTAGGTCTTTAATAGCAATCTCCTCTTCATCATCATTTAACGGTCTAATATATTTCGTTTCAACACATTCCCAAGCATCCAAATAATTTGCTTGAACCCAATTTTCAAAACGCTCCTCCCATCCTTTATACTCCTCAATATTCATGAGCTTTGGCGGTTTTGCATGGTCCCCATTTCGTATTCTAACATAGTGCTCTGAGCAATAGTAGTCGGAGTAGCAAAGGCGTTATAAAATTCCTCTTCCATGTTTCGGCAACAAGTTTCACAAGTTTCAAACAAAATAACTTCTTCACACGGAATAACCTTTGATGCAAAATAGCCTTGTTCAAACGAAATAACCTGCAACAACTTTAAACGAAATGAGTTCACACGAGATGAAGTTTGGTGCGAAATGACGATTTAGTACGAAATAAAGTGCTATTTCATACGGAATGAGTATCTGAATGTTAAATTTCAAACGAAATACCAACTTGATGCGAAATGAAGTGGTTTCGTGCGAAATAACTGATTTCGTACGAAATACCGGAACTTTCAAACGAAATAACGTTTTCGTGCGAAAACAAGACAAGCTATTTCGTGCAGAATGAATATGTGATTTCGTATGAAATAGATGAATGTGAGTGATTTCGTGCGAAATAAAATCCTCAATTCGTGCGAAATGCTGCTGATGTCATCATCTCGGCCATGTTTTTGTCAAATTGATCAGGTTTTAGTCCGATTTTAAGTCTGATTCTTTCAAGGCTTTGTTAAAAGACAGTTTCGAATATAATTTGAGAAAAATTAGATCATTTTGACCGAGAAAACTAGTTTGATTTTGAAAAGAAGGTGTAGAAATCAGATTTTGCAGCTGAAATAGTAAGAACTCTTCCTCCTGTGCTCTGATACCACATGTAGGATCGTTTTCAGACCCAAACGAGTCGTTCAGAAGAGTTTTTGCTCAATACGAGAGGCGGAAACAAACGTATTGAGGTAATTCAGCTAGAAATACACTTTAAACTGTCTTTTGATTGATATAACAAAGATTTACAGCGAGTAGACACTTCGGCAGCAGTTCGGCACTGAAACTGGAAAGTTACAAATGAAATGGCACAACAGGTATTTATAGGTAAGCTGATTTCGTACGAAATAGTTCATACGAGATAGTGATTTCACACGAAACAACACAAACGAAATGACTTGTTCATTTCGTACGAAATGACTTATATCTCATTTCGTGCGAAATGCCCACAAACACACTTTTCTCGTAAATCATGCCCTGATCTAGCCAATCTAATACCAGACTCGATACAAGACGAAGTCGACAGACGTATGCACCAACAAGTATAATATCATGTTTTATAAATTTAAAACTTGACTAATGCGTAAAATGGGCTTAAAATATTGATAAAATCATATCACGCTTAACGCACACCACCCACCGTGTGGCAAGTGGTGCTATTTCTATTCAAAACTTTGTTAAAATTACTAGTCGGTTTTTTGTTCTCAAAACTTTTTACAAACCTGTTTTCCATGGGCTCTCAATCAAACTTGAGCTCTTCTTCGATGCTTACTTCAACCTCTGCTGCGACTGGTTCATTGCTTCCTCCACCTCCACAAGTTTAAGCTTCTTAAAGGAGAAATGAAAGCCAAACATCTCAAGACACCCCTATTGCTCAGAATGTTTACAGATCCAGAGTTTCAGGGAGAACTCTTGTCCTTGCTTTTAATGATGAAATTTTGTCTTTGTTTGGCAATAAACAGGATCAAATGAAAAAGCAGCAGGAAACCAACCAGATCATAATGAAGGAGATACAACTCTTAAAGTCAAACTCCAAGAAACTTGCTGAGGATGTAACTACTCCTTTACAGCCCAGGATGTTGAACTTTAGTTCGGAAGCATTCTTTGAAGATAATCAGGGAAACATCATACCGAGTAATTCCCGAAGCAATATCCTGGAAATATCCCTAACGGCCAGGATATCGACCGTGAGGGATCCAGGATATGGTCTGGGATATGGCCAGAATCGCCAGGCTGGTAACACATCTATTAACACCAGTATCCCTACTACTAAAAATCTTGAATCTTTGTAGGATGCAGGTGTAACATCAGGATTGAACAGAGAACTTCAAAAACTTAAGGATATGATATCGAGTGTGCCTGGGGTGGTGCAGCCTATACCAGAAGTATCCCAGGATAGCCACAGGATATCCCGATTTGCTTACCCCATTTATGATGCAAATCTCAAAAAGATTTCAGACTCCCAACATGAAGCTTTATGATGGGACGATGGATCCTGATGAGCATGTTGCCCAGTATAGGGAAAGGATGGAGATAAATCCGATCCCGCCAGAACTCAAAGAGGCATGCTTATATAAAGGCTTTGGTTCCACCTTGACATGATCAACCTTAAAATGGCTTTTAAATGTTCCACCTCATTCTATTACATCTTTTGCTCATTTAGTTAACTTGTTTAACAGTCAATTTTCTTGTAGCAGGAGCTTTGAGAAACTAACAAGTGATCTTTATAGGATAACGCAGGGATCACAAGAATCCCTGAGGGATTATGTTAACAAATTTATTAGTGAATCCCTGGATATCCCGAACCTTGATGTTGCCACGGTAGTACAAGCGTTCAAAATGGGGTTACAGATGGATTCTCAATTTTACCAAGATCTTGTAATGAATCCTTGCAGGAATCTGAATGAAGCTCGTAATAGGGCCTTGAGATATATAAGGCTAGAGGATGACAGGAAAATGTAGGAAAGGATGAACACATCCTCAACGTATGAATCGACGAACAGGAAGTCAGAATCCTCATACAAACAATACCGATCCAAGTCTTATGCTAAGAATGACAACAAAAGAGTGAATGCTGTTGAGGAGGAGGATGAAGAAGAATATCCTGAACTTTCAGAATATCGTTTTTTAGTAAATATTCCTGAAGTAATGTATGCCATGCAGGGATTGGGGGACACAGCAAGGTGGCCAAGAAAGAGTCCGAAAATGCTGATTGGAAGGACAAATCAAAGTGGTGTGCCTTTCATAAAGATTTTGGGCACATGACGGAGGATTGTATAGATTTGAGAAAAGAAATCAGCTATTTACTAAGTAAAGGTTACCTAAAGGAACTTCTTGGCAGGAAGAAGAACAAGACTCATGATATTGACAGGATTCCTAAAAGAGCTGCATCTCTACCACCCGATGCAAAGATAATCAACTTTATCTCCGGAGGATCCGACATATGTGGAACTTCCTACTCTGCGGCCAAAAGACATGCTAAAGAGGCCAAAGAAGAAAGAGGAGATAAGCCAACAAGAGTGACAATACTCACGGATTATAAAGTGATAACTTTCGATAGTGATGATCGGGACAACATCCAGGATCTCCATCATGATGGGTTGGTAATTACTTTGTATGTTGCTAACCATTTTGTCCGCAGGATACGGGTAGATAATGGGAGCTTAGTCAATATCATCCAGCTGGAGACTTTGAAGAGGATGAATATCCCGGAAGCTGAGATTACTTCAAAATCCACTGTACTTGTATGATTCAGTGGGAAGCGAAGAACACTGTTGGGGAAATCAAGCTACCTGTCTATATTGAAGGGGTGAACTTTGTTTTGGTCAAAAATTACCGAAGCAATTAAGTGATCAAATTAGTTAAGTGAGGTAGTGTGCTGAGAATGTGTATCAAAAATATGCTGATTTAGTTATTTGCAAAATCAGTTTTCAGGATACGGCTCAGGATATCGAGCTGTATCTACAATCAAACAATGAGCTGAAAAGTAAAGGGTGACACGGGATGTACGAGGAAAGCCCTTGATCAATCTAGTAAAGGGTGAGCTGAAAAAGTAAAGGTTGACACGGGATTTAAAGGGTGACACGGGATGTACTATGCCTTTGACATGCATCACACCTTCGGGCATATTCTGCAGCATCTTTCCTCATCGCGGCCAATAGTATCCTGTTCTTAATACCTTTGAGAATAATGATCTGCCCCCAGTATGGTTACCACAATCCCCTTCGTGTATATCCTGAAGCACTTCTTTGGTTTCGGGATCCTCCAAGCACCTCAGGTATGGTCCTGCAAGAGATTTCTTATACAAAACATTATTTATAATAGTGAATAGTGATACCTTCATCCTAAAGGCCTTAGGATTCTCATCTTTTGGGATGTGTCCTTCCTTGAGATATCTCATAATTGGAGCCGTCCAGGACTTAGGATCCTGCTCGGGATACTCATCATCAGGATCCTGGATACTTACTACTTCCTTATCCTGAGATTTGAGAAGATCCATTGCAGGATACAAGATATGTAGTATTGGTATTTGGGTTCCCTCCGGTATCCTGACTGATGATCCTAGATTTGCCAAGGCATCTGCTTCAGCATTATCCTCTTTTGGTGCCTGTTCAAGTGTAAAAACATCGAAATATCCTGCTAATTTTTTGAGAATTTCGAGATACTCGATTAACTTCTCACCTTTAACTGCATAGGATCCATTAAAATGATTAGTGATTAACAAGGAATCGACAAACACTTGTAAACTTTTAATATTCATATTCCTGGCCAATTCTAATCCTGCTATCAAAGCTTCATATTCTGTTTCATTATTAGTGACAGGAAATTCACACCTAATAGCCTGGGGTAATATGTCCCCTTGTGGCGATTTTAGTAGTATACCCAATCCTACACCTCTTACATTAGATGCACCGTCAGTATATAATGTCCAGGATTCTAGATTTTCTCCTAGCTGTTGCACTTCTAGGTCTACTTCATTTTGTATATCACTACTAAAATCGGCCACAAAGTCGGCTAGAGCCTGAGACTTTATAGCATTTCTAGGTTCATATACTAGATCATAGGCACTTAATTTTACTGACCATTTAGCCATTCTTCCTGACATCTCAGGTTTCCTAAGCACATTTTTAACAGGATAATTAGTTTTAACATGGATCCTATGTGTCTCAAAATAATGTCTAAGCTTTGTCGATGCCATAACCAGAGCCAATATTAATTTTTCTAAATGAGAATATCTAGTTTCAGCATCTAATAAACTTTTGCTAACATAATAGACAGGATACTGTTGACCTTCGTGATCCTTTACCAAGAGAGCACTTACCGCATTTCCTGATACTGAAAGATACAGGGATAATGGTTCACCATCCTCGGGCTTCATCAATAGGGGTGCAGTCGAGAGATACTGCTTTAGTTCCTGCAAGGCTACTTCATGCTTCTCTCCCCACTCGAATTTCTTATTCTTCTTTAGGATATCGTAGAATTCCTTGCATTTTTCCGAGGATCTTGATATAAACTTGTTTAATGCTGCTACTCGCCCTGTTAATCTTTGTACATCTTTCATGTTTGAAGGTGACTTGATATCCAATATGGCTTTAATCTGTTCTGGGCTTGCTTCGATCCCCCTTTTAGTCACCATGTATCCCAAAAACTTTCCTGCCCCCACTCCGAAATGGCATTTGGCAGGATTCAGCTTCATATTGTACTGGTCCAAGATATCGAATGCTCCTTCAATATCCCGGAGATGATCCTCAGCCTTCTTAGATTTTACCACCATATCATCAATGTATACTTCCATGGTGTCCCCCAGATTGTCTTTAAACATCATGTTCACCAATCTTTGGTATGTTGCACCTGCATTTTTCAAACCAAAAGGCATAGCAGTATAACAATAGATACCTGTTGGTGTCATGAAAGCAGTATCCTCCTGGTCCACAGGTTCCATTTGGATCTGCTGTAATCCTGAGGATGCATCCATGAAGGTTAACATCTCATGGCTGGCAGTAGCATCCACCATTGAGTCGATATGAGGTAGAGGAAATGAGTCTTTTGGACACGCTTTGTTCAAGTCTGTGTAATCTACACAAACTCTCCATTTCCCATTTTTCTTTTGTACCACACCTACATTTGCTAGCCATTTGGGAAATTTCACTTCCTTAATCATCTTGCTTTTTAATAATCTTTCAACTTCTTCCTGAATGATTGCGTTCCGTTCTGGAGCAAACTTCCTTCGTTTTTGTTAGACAGGCTTGAAAGACCTATCAATTCTGAGCTTGTGAGTTATAATATCCTTGGAAATACCTATCATATCCTCATGTTTCCATGTGAATGTTGACATCCTGCATTTCAAAAAGTTAGTTAATTGATTTTCAATATCCTGAGGGATATTGGTTCCTACGAGCACCGAGATATCTGGATTATCCTGATCCAGGATAATTTTCTTAACATCCTGCTCTGAAGCCTCCAAGATATCCTGGGCCCGCATCTTTAATTGCTATGCTGTGTTGGGCTTTGTTGAGGATTTCATCGAAGAAGAATAACACTCCTTCGCTTCTTGTTGATCACTTTCCACCTTGACAACCCCCCAAGGGGTAGGAATCTTGATACATTGATGATAGGTCGATGGCACAACCTTTATATCATGGATCCATGGCCTACCTAATATAATATTGTAGCAGGATAAGGAGTCCATGACACAGAAGCGTTGCATTGAGTTGACCCATTCAACATACACATGCAACTTTATTTCTCCCACAGTATTCCTGGCTTATCCACTGAACCCAACAAGCACAGTGGATTTCGAAGTAATATCCATCGGGGATACATTCATCCTCTTCAGTGTTTCCAGCTGAATTATGTTGACGGAGCTGCCAATATCCACCTGTTAGGGGTGGATTTCTAAATGATCAGTGATCCTTATTTACTGTTGGGTTTAGTGATCCTCAATTCTGTCTGAAGTAGTGATCCTCAGAAGTGTTGCAGGATCAGGATCATGGATCACTATAAGGATCCCTGTACTAACGATTGTCTACTTTGAATTCGTAATTGTTTTGCAGGAGTATCAACTTGGACTTGGTCTTGGCGATATTCCTGGAGAATATTCTAAGTCTATTCCGCACGTGCTTGGCCAGAAATGGACGTTATGGAGTCGTGGAGGACTTGCACCATTTGCGGACAGTTTGTTAGGCTAGATATTTTCTAATTATAAGGGGGTAGCGAGCTATCTTTTAGAACACTTGGCTATTTTTGGCTACACACACTCGTACAACTGCACTCATCAGCTCTCGCTAACACACTTGGCGATTACACACATTTTCTACACAATACACTATAGTGATCCTTGTACTTAGCTCGCTATCATCCGAAGTTGTAACACATTTCTTGTTTAATTTGAGTTGGTGATCGGTAGTTTCCATCACCCGAGGTTTTTTATGCCGGAGATCATTCATTGATCAAGGGCTTTTTCCTCGTATAAATCTTCGTGTCACTTGTTCATTACATTTTATAGTGATCCTTATTGTTGTTCATCAATTCAAGCATCATACCTCACAACAGAAAGTTTGGTTACATTGTCATTGCTTGATTTTTGACCAAAACAGTTTGGCACCCACCGTGGGGCAATTGGTGCTTTATTCCTAGAAAGATTCGTATTTTCATGGTCATTTCGGTTCGCTACAACCAAACAGATGGCTTCCTCAGTGAAGAATACTTCAAGTTTGATGCCCTCATTCAGTTCTTCACAAGGCGTTCCTCCTTTACCTCCACCACCTTCTGGATCCCAGAAGAATGCTGAGAATGCTGCGAAGAAACCAACTCCTATTTTCCAAAAACCACCTACTTCTTCTGTTTCAACTAATCCTACTACTAATGATCTTTATGCCCTGATTTTGCAGATGAGGAATCATGCACAAGAGCAGGATAAAACCAACGAAAGGATCCTCTGGGAGATCGATGAGATCAAGAAACAGAAGAAATCAGTGGAGGATTACTCCCCTCTGATGCCAAGGTCGCTGAACTTCGACACTCCAGTCATAACTTCCCAACACTCAGCAGTTCCGGACGTGCAATACTTGGGTGAACTACCAGGAAGGCGTTATGGAACAACAACAATGAGTCAGGCATTTGGCTCTTACTTCCAGCCGCAGGAATCCTCTTCTCAGCCATCAGGATCCTCCTCTCAGCATTAGGGATACTTCACGTCAGGAGGATATGTGGGAATGCATGCAGTACAAGGACCCTCCCAGGTCCAAGGATCCTCCCAGATCCAAGGATCCTCACAGGTCCAAGGATTCTCCCAGGTCCAAGGATCCTCCCAAGTCCAAGGATCCTCCCTGGTCCAAGGATCCTCCCAGATCCAAGGATCCTCGCAGGTCCCAGGATCCTCGCAGGTCCCAGGATCCTCTCTGGTCCCAGGATTCTCCCTTGTTCAAGGATCCTCCCTGGTCCCAGGATCCTTTCAGGTTCGAGGATCATCTCAATTCCAAGGATCCAACCTCCTTCAAAATCAAGGATCCTTGAGAAGTATGCAGCCTCAGAACTCGGACGTTCATCAAGGAGACTTCATACCAATGCAGACCATCGCCTCCTGTGGTCCTTCAATCATGCCAGAGTCTCGACAAGATGGATTCACATCCGCAATTCCAAACTCGAATCCTGGGGGAAGTAACACTTTTAATAATTTATATAACACTAACCATGGCTTTATGCAGGATACAGGTATCAATCAGGCCATGGCTAGGGAGCTACAGAAGCTTAAGGATATGATATCCAGTGTACCAGGAGTGGTTAAACCCATTCCTGAGATTGCGGATGGTAGCCATAGGATATCTCGTTTTGCACCACCTTTATGTGATGCTGAGATACCTAAAAGATTCCAGATACCATCAATGAAGCTATATGATGGTTCAACGGATCCAGAAGAGCATGTAGCTCAGTACAGGGAGAGGATGGAGATCAATCCAATTCCTGAAAGGTTGAAAGAAGCATGTCTATGCAAGGGATTTGGATCCACACTTACTGGATCTGCTCTTAAATGGCTGCTAAGTCTTCCCCTTATTCTATTACTTCATTTGCTAATTTAGTTAACTTGTTCAATAGTCAATTCTCTTGTAGTAGAAAGTTTGAACGATTAACTAGTGATTTATATAGGGTAACACAAGGTCAAAATGAATCACTTAGAGATTATATCACTAAGTTTAGTAAAGAATCCTTAGATATTCCTAATTTGGATATTGCTAAGGCTGTAGAAGCCTTTAAAATGGGATTGCTTAGGGATTCATTATTCTATGATGATCTTGTTATGACACCTTGCAGGAATCTTGATGAAGTAAGGACTAGGGCCCTTAGGTTCATCCGCCTAGAGGATGACAAAAGGATCCAGGACAGATTGACAGGATCCTCAAAACAGGATAAACAAGGATCCTACTTCAGGAACAACAAATCTAAGTCCTACAACAGATCTGATAACCAGAATGTGCACGCAGTGGAACAAGAAGAGGATAATGAGGATTATCCTCCTATTTCTGAATATTGTTTTTCTGTTGATAACAACAAACTAATCCTTGCAATGCAGAATCTAGGTGAGAAAGCTAGGTGGCCAAGGAAAAGTGATAAACCAGCTGCTACAAAGGATAAATCCAAGTGGTGTGCATATCATGAGGATTTTGGGCATCTCACTGAAGAGTGTATTGCACTTAGAAAGGAAATTGGTTACTTGTTGAGCAAGGGGCATTTAAAGGAACTCTTGGGACGAAAGAAGTCAAGGACCCAGGATCCTGAAAGGATCCCGGAAAGGGCTCCTACTCCTCCAGCAGATGCACAAGTCATAAATTTCATATCCGGTGGATCAGACATCTGTGGTACATCCTTCTCAGCAGCAAAAAGACACGCTAAGGAAACCAAGATGGATAATGGAGACAGACCCGTCCGGACCTCCGTTGTCACCCAGGATAAAGTCATTACTTTTGATGAGGATGATCGTGTTGACATCCAGGATCCTCATCATGACGGTCTTGTTATTACTTTGTTTATTTCTAACCACTTTGTTCGCAGGATCCTTATAGATGGAGGAAGCTCTGTGAACATCATTCAGCTGGATGTTCTCAAGAAAATGAATATCCCAGAGTCTGATATTATCCCAAGATCCTCAGTACTAGTGGGATTCAGTGGAGAAACAAAGAATACATTGGGGGACATCAAACTCCCAATCTATATTGAAGGATTGCATTCTTATCAAAAGTTTTGTGTTATTGATTGCTTATCGTGTTGTAATGTTATCCTTGGCAGGCCATGGATACATGATATGAAGGCAGTCCCATCCACCTATCATCAGTGTGTAAAGCTTCCAAGTCCATGGGGAGTGGTGAAAATTGAGAGTGATCAACAGGAGGCTAAGAATTGCTATACCTCATCAATGAAACCAGCCTCAAGACCAAGGGAGCAATAGCAATTAAAGTATCCTTCAAGAGATGTCTTGGAGGCAAGAGAACAGGATTTGAAAGAAATCCTCATGGATCCTGATGATCCTGAATCCAAGATCTTCATAGGGTCAGTGATCCTTAGCGATATTGAACGGGAGCTAGTATCCTTTCTCAAAAGAAGGAAAACCACCTTTGCCTGGAAACATGAAGACATGACAGGTATATCTAAAGATATAATTATTCACAAACTTGGCATTGACAGGTCATTCAAGCCAATTCATCAAAAGAGGAGGAAGTTTGCACCTGAAAGAAATGCTATTATCCAGGAAGAGGTAGATAAGCTACTTCGAGCAGGTATGATTAGAGAGGTTAAGTATCCAAGATGGTTGGCCAATGTGGTTGTTGTTCAAAAGAAAAATGGAAAGTGGAGGGTATGTGTCGATTTTACAGATTTAAACAAGGCATGTCCCAAGGATCCTTTCCCATTACCCCACATTGACTCCATGGTGGATGCTACCGCGGGTCATGAGTTGTTAACCTTTATGGATGCTTCATCTGGATTTCAACAAATTCAGATGGAACCATCCGATCAAGAGGATACAGCCTTTATGACCCCAACTGGTATATACTGTTATATTGCTATGCCATTTGGATTAAGGAATGCAGGTGCTACTTATCAAAGGCTAGTCAATATGATGTTCAAGGAGCAAATTGGACACACTATGGAAGTCTATATTGATGACATGGTGGTTAAGTCCAAGAAAGCTGAGGATCATCTTAAACACTTGGAGGAAGCGTTCAATATCCTTGATAAATATAATATGAAACTTAATCCTTCTAAGTGTCATTTTGGTGTAACGGCAGGTAAATTCTTAGGATATATGGTGACAAAGAGGGGCATTGAAGCAAGTCCAGAGCAAATTAAGGCTATTGTGAATATCAAATCTGCTGCCAATGCTAAGGATGTACAAAGGTTGACTGGCAGGATCGCAGCCTTGAACAGATTCATATCCAAATCCTCAGAGAAATGCAAGGAGTTCTATGACATCTTGAGGAAGAACAAGAAATTTGAATGGACTCAAAAGCATGAAAGTGCCCTTAAAGCTCTTAAGGATTACATATCCTCAGCCCCAGCCTTGATGAAACCAGAAAAGGGAGATGTGTTATCCTTATACTTGGCGGTATCCTCAAAAGCAGTAAGTGCGGTCCTTGTTAAGGATCACCAAGGTACACAACATCCTGTTTATTATGTAAGTAAGAGCTTACTTGATGCTGAATCCAGGTATTCACATTTAGAAAAACTTATCCTTGCATTAATTATGGCATCTACTAAATTAAGACATTATTTTGAGACTCATGCCATCATTGTTAAAACTAATTTTCCAATTAAGAATGTTCTCAGGAAACCTGAAATGTCAGGAAGGATGGCTAAGTGGGCAGTGAAGTTGAGTGCATATGATATAAGATATGAACCAAGGACTGCCATCAAATCCCAAGCCTTAGCTGACTTTGTGGCAGATTTTAGTAGTGATTTGCAAAAGGAGGCTGAACTAGAAGTCCAACAGCTTGAAGAAACCAAGGATCCTTGGATACTGTTCACTGATGGATCCTCCAATGTAAATGGAACAGGGCTTGGAATACTACTAAAATCGCCACAGGGGGACATAATACCCCACTCCATAGCTTGTGAATTTCAAACTACCAACAATGAGGCTGAATATGAAGCCTTGATAGCTGGTTTGCAAATTGCAAAGCACATGAGCATCAGGTATCTTGAGGTACATGTAGATTCTTTATTGATCACTAATCACTTTAATGGATCCTATGCTGTTAAAGGTGAAAAGCTAATCAAATATTTGGAGATAGTCAAAGAATTGGCACTCTCTTTTGTATCCTTTAGTTTGACACAGGTACCAAGGGAAGAGAATGCAGAAGCTGATGCATTAGCCAATCTAGGATCATCTTTGAAGATTCCTAAGGATATCAAGATCCCTATTATCCATATCCTGACCCCTGCTATCAAGGATCATATAGCTATGGAGATAGGAGAAGATTCTTCAATCATCCCTAGTGATGATACCCAATCTCATTCAGGATCATGGATACTCCCAATCATGAGATACATATAACATGGAGAAATCCCTACAGGAGAAAACCCAAGGGCTTTCAAAATTAAGGTATCTCAATTTACAATATTAAATAATATGTTGTATAAACGATCTCTTGCAGGACCATATTTAAGATGCATTGAGGATCCTGAAATTCAAGAAGTCCTAAAGGATTTCCATGAAGGAGATTGTGGAAACCACACTGGGGGCAGGGCATTATTCTTAAGGATCCTGAGGACAGGATACTATTGGCCCACTATGAAGAAGGATGCTGTGGAGTATGCCAAGAGGTGTGATCCTTGTCAGAGGCATAGTAATATCCTTCACCAACCAGCAGAGCTCTTGCATCCTATATCCTCTTCTTGGCCATTCATGAGATGGGGAATGGATATAGTTGGAAAGCTTCCTAAGGCACCTGGTGGAAAAGTATTCATGCTTGCTATGACTGATTACTTCTCTAAGTGGATAGAGGCTGAAGCCTTTGCTCAAGTCAGAGAAAAGGAAGTTATATCCTTTATTAAGAGAAACATTATTACTAGATTTGGTATCCCTTCTGAGATTATTTGTGATAATGGATCCCAATTTATTGGGAATAGAACCACTAACTTTTGTGACAGTTGGGGGATTAAGATGATAACATCAACACCAGTCCATCCACAAGCTAATGGTCAGGCAGAGTCATCCAACAAGATCATCATCAACAATTTGAAGAAGAAGCTTGGATCCAAGAAAGGAAAATGGGCAGAAGAACTACCTTATGTGCTTTGGGCTGATAGGACAACTCCCAAGAATGCTACAGGCCAAACTCCATTTTCTTTGGTGTTTGGGGCAGAATCAGTGATCCCTACAGAGATGGTGGTTCCAACTGCAAGAATAAGCATTCGTGATCCTGTGGAAAATGATGAGAACTTGGTTCAAGACCTGGATACTATAGAAGAAATCAGGGATTTGGCAAGGATAAGGATGGCCAGTTATCAACAAAGGATGGCTGGAGCTTACAACAAAAATGTCAGGCTCAGGAAATTCTAAGTTGGGGATATGGTATTAAGGAAAGCATTTCAAAACACCACCAATCCTGCTGATGGAAAGCTAGCACCAAAGTGGGAAGGCCCCTATTTGATTGAAGCTGAAGCAGGAAAGGGGGCATATCGATTGCTAACAATGGAAGGTGATTTGCTACCAAGAGCTTGGAATGCTGTCCATTTGAAGAAATATTTCATGTGATCATGATCCGTGATCCTTACCAGACAAGTATCCTTGAAGGATCCCTACTGCTAGATGATCCTCTTTCTAGTAACATTCCAATCTCAAACTATTTCATTCTTTTTATTCTCTTACAAGGATAAGGATCCTGCGTCCTTTATCCTCCTTTTACTTGATTCTGAGTTTTGAAGGTTCAGATACTCTTAGCAAAAGGATAGTTATCCACAAAAGCAACCAGTTTGGGCCTGTCCCCAGTTTCGCCAGTAGCGCACGATGATCCTGGTATAGTTCATGGCAATGGGACTAGTACCCGCTTTAGGGGCTGATAATTTCATTGTACTGGCTATATTCAGGATCCTACGTATAATGGTAGACGTACCATACATCCGTTCCTAAGGTTTCTAACGTTTTCACGTTAGCTAAGTGTTTTGGTCAAAAATTATGTTGAGGATATTGCAACCAAACTTTATGTTACGGGGAATGATGCTTAAAATATGTAACAGCGATGAGGATCACTTCAATGTAAATTGCACAAACAACACCAGGATTTATACGGGGAAAAAGCCCTTGATCAAGAGTTGATCTCCGGCACAAAAAACCCCGGGTGATGGAAACTACCGATCACCAAGCTCAAATAAATGAATAAAAGTTTACAACTTCGGATAGTAACGAGCTAGATACAAGGATCACTACGGTGGAATGTGTCAAAAGTGTATGAAATTGCTAAGTATTTGAACGAGAGCTTGTATGAGTGTGTGTAACTGCAAAAAATGACTAAGTCTGTTCTACTAGCTCGTTACTCCCTTTTTAAAATAGAAATAACCACCTAAACTAACTATCCGACTTTCGTGCCAAGCCTCCACGTTCTCCATAACGTCCATTTTTGGTCAAGCACGTGTAGAATAGTTTAGGAATATTCTCCAGGAATGTCGCCAAGACTTGGTCAAGCTTGTTATACCTGCGAGATAGTACAAAACATGAGTAAACAATCGTCAGTACAAGGATCCTTAAAGTGATCCATGATCCTGATCCTAAAGCTCTTCTGAGGATCACCACCTGTCACAGAAGTAAGGATCACTAGTTAGGATAACGAATAAGGATCACTAATTGTTAGAAAATCCTCCCCTAACAATTGCCCCCAAAATATAAGGAGTAATTTGTAAAATTGGCGAGTTATGTTTTCTTGATCTTATCCGTAACTAACTAACGGATATATAGCCGTTAAAATAGAACTAGCCGTTGCGATGATGATGTCACGGAAGTGACAATCCTGCAGAATCATAATTATAAATAGAGATATAGATAGGATCATTATGCATTCAAATTCGAAAGAGACTCCCTTTAAATTCTCAGTCGACGTTCAACCAGGTATTTCTTTCTCCTCTTTCTTCCTTCTTACTCTGTTTCTCTATCTTTATCTCCGTCACTTCGAAAATGTTACTCCGAAGTTCACCGGCCAAGGATCATCCAAAGAATAGTCCTCCAAAAAGCCAGGGGATTATCGAAGACTCCATTAAAGAACGCTGTTTATTCAATGATGCTCAGATAGATAGGATCCGCCATTGCTTCCCGGCGAACACTGAATTTAGGCCTTTTGATCCCAATGCCTTGAGCGATCATATCTCCGATAAGTGGGTTGCTTTCCCCGTCACTCCGTTCACCATAGGTTATTCTTATCCTTTTCCAGCCTTCACCCAATCTTTCTTTTCCCTAACCGGCATCTCTTATATCCAAGCCATGCCGATGATTTGGAGGGTTTTGCACACCCTTGAAAGGATCATCGATCAGGAGAGAATAGACCTAGGAATGGCAGAGCTGGGAGAACTGTATGATCTTACCACCTTTGGCTCTCACCGTTATTTGTTCAAACGTAAACCCGGTGAGGAACACCCGATCTTCAAAGCCACCAAGAATGATACTAATTGGAAGCGACGTTTCTTTTTTGTCAAGAGAGATTCTATCCAGGATGGAAAGGATCTTCCTGAAAAATGGGCTACCCATGGTAGGACGGAGGATCCTGATAAGGATCACCAGGAACTTTCTTTGATTGTAAGGATAACTTATATTTTTGCTTTCTTTTTATGCAGCTATCACCGTCTCACACCTCAAACTGTCCCCTGCTGCTAAGGAGAGGCTTCTTGCCTTCAAGAAACTTGACCCTGAGACAAGAACTTTCAAGACAACAACCCCAGATTCACAAGAGGTATCCTCAGGCTCTGTCACAATGTCAAGTAAGTATCCTTGTCCAAAATTTAAATAAATAGTGAAATATGAATTAAGAAAAGATACTTATCTTATTTTGATTGTGTAGGTGCTGGAAAATCTGTCAAGCCTGTATCCCAGTTCGACATGGCTGACCTTGATGTCGTACGATCCAGGAAGAAGAGATCCACCACCAGTCCTAGCATTTCCATTCCAAAGGCACCCACTAAAGGAAAGGGTGTCAAGAAGAGGAAAACTTCTGATGCTGAGGATCTTCAGGGCCTACCACTGATCCGCCACCAGTTCCTTGAATACTTCAATGATGTAAGGATCCTTTATTCTGCCTATGTATCCTACTCGTATGAGGATCACTTGGTCTTGAACTGCTTTTATCCTTTTCTCTTGCAGAAATTTGCTGAGATTGAAGATTATGTGGGCCACGTTGAGGATCAAGATAAAAAGATTGCAGACCTCCAACAGGTTGCTGTGCTCAAGGATCTTGCACTTGCTGATGCTCGGAAGGAACTTCAGGATACCAAGCAGGAAATGGCCAAGGTTCTGGTCAACTTTGACTATGAAAAGCATGACCTCATAGAAAATGCCAAGGTCTCTGCCGCCATTACGATGTATCAGACTAAGTTGAAGATGGCCCAGGAAGCTCAAGATCCTAGCTTTGATAAAAACAGCTGGGATGTTGAGGGTTGGAAGGCAAGGTTGGCTGATCTTGAGGATGATGAAGAGGAGGCTACTGAGGTCTTGGCGATTGAAGCAAGTGGCAGTGGGAAGGATCAGGTGAAGGATACCGCAGCTGGAGGAGAAGAGGATGCAGCGAAGATGTAGGCTGCACAATTGGGCGATGATGGATATATGTGCTAAGGCCGGAGCCCAATTTTTTAGTTTGATGGTTGTGATGTTTAAAACAATTTCATGGTTTGTACTTTGAACAATAGGTTTTAGGATTAAGGATCATGTATGATCCTTTGGACAATAGGCAGGATTGCAATTGGTGGAGGGATCCTCTGTTTGGGGGATGAAACCATTGTGATCCTGCCGCCTTTATATTCCTGCACTACTTTTGAACTCATTATCATGGACACCCTTTACCTACCCCAGCGGACGGGCCACGTTTTGCTGGTAGAAGCTCGGGTAGGTAATTTTGACAACCTTTAAAGGGTTAGCCTTATGTTAATAAATAAAAACTTAACCTTTTGTCGCTTATCATGTGTTGTTATCCTTTTTAATATCTTACTTTCCAACTGTTATAATGTTCAATCTGTTTATACTTATCAAGCCTTGAAAATTTAGAAAAGATATCCAAAAAGTTTAGGATATGATCAAGGATCACATATCCCATAACCGATAGGTTCTAAAAGTGATATGGTTTAAGAAACACAAGTTCAGTTGTCAAGTATAAGGGTTATTTAAAAGGATAATGAATAAAGTCAAAAGAGTTAAGGATCATACCTGAGGATCCAAGTTAGAATCCTAACCATAATAAAGATAACTATAAGATAAACCTTAGAGTGAAATAAGGATCTAGGATCCCTAGCTGCCTATCTTCAAGGACCTGAAATAGAGCATAACTTGGGACTAAGCCGATATAAGAAAAGAGTTAGCAACTGGGGACAAGCCCAAGGATAACTGGGGACAAGCCCAAGGATAACTGGGGACAAGCCCAAGGATAACTGGGGACAAGCCCAAGGATCGTATGTAAACTGGAGTATGGCCCTAACTGGCGACTATCCAAACTTGGTGACATGAAGATGCCAAAACCTTAGCTAACGTGAAAACGTTAGAAACCTTAGCTAACGTGAAAACGTTAGAAACCTTATGAACGGATGTATGGTACGTCTACCATTATACGTAGGATCCTAAGCATAGCCAGAACAATGGAATTATCAGCCCCTAGAACGAGTACTGGTCCCAAAGCCTTGAACTATACCAGGATCAACGTGCGCTACAGGCGGAATCTGGGGACAAGCCCAAATAACTGGGGTTAAACCCAAAAGACGGATTGCTTCTGTGGATAACCAACGTTGTGCTGAAGATACCTGAACTTTCAAAACTTGAACTCACATGAGAGATGGATAAAGGATACATGATCCTTATCCTTATATGAGAAAATAAAGAAATGAAATAGTTCAAGATTAGGATATTACCTGAGTAAGGATCACCGATACTTTGAGGATCCTTTAAGGATATCCCTTCTCGCTAGGATCACCTCTGCCATGAGGATCCTGGTCACATGAAATATTTCTTCAAGTGGACAGCATTCCAAGCTCTTGGAAGCAGATCACCTTCCATGGTTAGCAATCTATATGCCCCCTTTCCTGCTTCAGCTTCAATCAAATAAGGGCCTTCCCATTTTGGAGCCAATTTTCCATCAGCAGGATTGGTGGTATTCTGAAATGCTTTCCTCAACACCATATCTCCAATTTGAAACCTCCTGATCCTGACATTTTTGTTGTAAGCACCAGCCATTCTTTGTTGATAACTGGCCATCCTTATCCTAGCCATATCCCTGATTTCTTCAATAGTATCCAGGTCTTGAGACAAGTTTTCATCATTTTCCTCAGGATCACGGGTACTTGTTCTAGCAGTAGGAACCACCATTTCTGTTGGGATCACTGATTCTGCCCCAAACACCAAAGAGAATGGTGTTTGACCAGTAGCATTCTTGGGGGTTGTCCTATCAGCCCAAAGCACATAGGGTAGTTCTTCTGCCCATTTCCCTTTCTTGGATCCAAGCTTTTTCTTCAAATTGTTGATGATGATCTTGTTGGATGATTCTGCTTGGCCATTAGCTTGTGGGTGGACTGGTGTTAATGTTATCATCCTAATCCCCCAGCTGTCACAAAAGTTAGTGGTTCTGCCCCCAATAAATTGGGAACCATTATCACATATAATCTCAGAAGGAATTCCAAATCTAGTTATAATATTTCTTTTAATGAAGGATATAACTTCCTTTTCTCTAACTTGGGCAAAAGCTTCAGCCTCTATCCACTTGGAGAAGTAATCAGTCATAGCAAGCATGAATACTTTTCCACCAGGTGCCTTAGGGAGCTTACCAACTATATCCATACCCCATCTCATAAATGGCCAGGAGGAGGATATAGGGTGCAATAATTCAGCTGGTTGATGAAGGATATTGCTGTGTCTCTGGCAAGGATCACATCTTCTAGCATACTCCACAGCATCTTTCTTCATGGTTGGCCAATAGTATCCTGTCCTCAGGATCCTTGAGAATAATGCCCTGCCCCCAGTATGGTTTCCACAATCTCCTTCATGGAAGTCTTTTAAAACTTCTTGAACTTCAGGATCCTCAATGCATCTCAAGTATGGTCCTGCAAGGGATCGTCTATACAACATATTATTTAAAATTGCGAATTGAGATACCTTAGATTTGAAAGCCCTAGGGTTTTCTCCTGTAGGAATCTCTCCATGTTGTAAGTATCTCATAATTGGTGAGATCCATGATCCTGATCCTGGATGAGATCGAGTATCCTCACTAGGGATCATTGCAGAATTATTCCCTATCTCCATAGCCACATGATCCTCAATAGCTGGGGTCAGGATATGGATAATAGGGATCTCGATATCCTCTGGGATCTTCAAAGATGATCCTAAGTTAGCCAATGCATCAGCTTCTGTATTTTCTTCCCTTGGTACCTGTGACAAACTAAAGGAAACAAAAGAGAGTGCCAAACTTTTGACTATCTCCAAATATTTGGTTAGCTTTTCACCTTTAACAGCATATGATCCATTAAAGTGATTTGTAATTAACAAAGAATCTACGTGTACCTCAAGATACCTGATACCCATATGCTTTGCAATTTGCAGACCAGCAATTAAGACTTCATATTCAGCCTCATTATTAGTGGTTTGGAACTCACAAGCTATAGAATGGGGTATTATGTCCCCCTGTGGCGATTTTAGTAGTATTCCAAGCCCTGTGCCTTTGACATTTGAGGATCCATCAGTGTGGAGTATCCAAGGATCCTTGGTCTCCTCTAGCTTATGGACTTCTAACTCAGCTTCTTCTTGTAAATCACTACTGAAATCAGCCACAAAGTCAGCTAATGCTTGGGATTTGATGGCTGTCCTAGGCTCATATCTTATATCATATGCACTCAGCTTCACTGCCCACTTAGCCATCCTTCCTGACATCTCTGGTTTCCTGAGGACATTCTTAATTGGAAAATTAGTTTTAACAATGATAACATGAGTTTCAAAATAATGTCTTAACTTGGTAGATGCCATAATTAATGCAAGGATAAGCTTTTCAAGGTGTGAGTACCTGGATTCGGCATCAAGTAAACTTTTACTTACATAATAAACAGGATGTTGTGTACCTTGATGATCCTTAACAAGGACCGCACTTACTGCTTTTGAGGATACTGCAAGATACAAGGATAACAGTTCACCTTTTTCTGGTTTCATTAAAGCCGGGGCCGAGGATAGGTAATCTTTGAGGGCTTTTAAAGCATTTTCATGCTTCTCCGTCCACTCAAATTTCTTGTTCTTCCTTAGGATATCGTAGAATTCTTTACACTTCTCGGAGGACTTGGATATAAATCTGTTCAAGGCTGCTATCCTTCCTGTTAGCCTTTGAACATCCTTAGCATTTGCTGGAGACTTGATGTTCACTATTGCTTTGATTTGTTCCGGGCTAGCTTCAATGCCTCTCTTTGTCACCATATATCCTAAGAATTTACCTGCTTTAACACCAAAGTGACATTTTGAAGGATTAAGTTTCATGTTATATTTATCAAGGATATCGAATGCTTCCTCCAAGTCTCTTAGGTGATCCTCAGCCTTTAAGGATTTTACCACCATATCATCTATGTAAACCTCCATAGTTCGTCCGATCTGATCCTTGAACATCATATTCACCAGCCTTTGGTACGTTGCACCTGCATTTCTCAATCCGAACGGCATAGCAATATAGCAATATATACCAGTTGGAGTCATGAAGGCTGTATCCTCTTGGTCGGATGGTTCCATTTGGATTTGTTGGAATCCAGATGAAGCATCCATAAAAGTTAACAGTTCATGACCCGCAGTTGCATCCACCATGGAGTCAATGTGGGGTAAAGGGAAAGGATCCTTGGGACATGCCTTATTTAAATCGGTAAAATCGACACATACCCTCCACTTTCCGTTTTTCTTTTGAACAACAACCACATTGGCCAACCATCTTGGATACTTGACCTCTCTAATCATACCTGCCCGGAGCAATTTCTCTACCTCTTCTTGTATGATGGCATTCCTTTCTGGTGCAAACTTCCTTCTCCTTTGATGGATTGGTCTGAAGGATCTGTCGATGCCGAGTTTATGGGTGATAACATCTTTGGATATACCAGTCATGTCTTCGTGTTTCCATGCAAAGGTAGTTTTTCTCCTTTTGAGGAAGGATACGAGGTCTTCTTTCATTTCGCCAAGGATCCCTGATCCGATATATATTTTGGATTCAGGATCATCGGGATCCATGAGGATTTCTACCACATCCTGTTCTCTGGCCTCCAAGACATTCCTTGGAGGATACCTTGATTGCTATTGCTCCCTGGACTTCGAGGCTGGTTTCATCGATGAAGTGTAGCAATTCTTAGCCTCCTGCTGATCACTATCAATCTTCACTATTCCCCAAGGACTAGGGAGCTTCACACATTGATGGTAAGTAGACGGGACTGCTTTCATATCGTGTATCCAGGGCCTGCCAAGGATAACATTACAACAAGATAAACAGTCAATGACACAAAATTTTTGATAAGAGTGTAAGCCTTTAATATATATTGGGAGTTTAATGTCCCCAGGGTGTTCTTAGTTTCGCCACTAAATCCCACGAGCACGGAGGATCTTGGTATGATCTCTGATTCAGGAATACCCATCTTCTTTAGAACATCAAGCTGGATAATGTTCACTGAACTTCCTCCGTCTATAAGGATCCTGCGGACAAAATGGTTAGATATGAAAAGAGTAATAACTAAACCATCGTGATGAGGATCCTGGATATCAACACGATCCTCTTCACCGAAGGTTATGACTTTTCCTTCGGAGACACTTGATGTTCGAACTGGTCTTTCTCCATTATCCATCTTAGCTTCCTTCGCATGCCTTTTAGCTGCTGAGAAGGATGTGCCACAAATGTCGGATCCTCCAGAAATAAAGTTTATCACTTGTGCATCGGCTGGAGGAGCTGGAGCCTTCTCAGGGATCCTTTCAGGATCCTGAGTCCTTGACTTTTTTCTTCCCAACAACTCTTTTAGATGCCCTTTGCTCAACAAGTATCCAATTTCCTTTCTTAATGCAATGCATTCTTCTGTAAGGTGTCCAAAATCTTCATGATATGCACACCACTTTGATTTATCCTTAGTTGCAGTCGGCCTGTCATTCTTTCTCGGCCATCTAGCTTTATCACCTAGGTTCTGCATAGCAAGGATTAGTTCATTGCTGTCAACAGAAAAACAATATTCAGAAATTGGAGGATAATCCTCATCATCCTCTTCTTGATCAACAGAATGCACGTTCTGATTATCAGATCTGTTGTAGGATCTGAACTTGTTGTTCCTGAATGAGGATCCTTGCTTATCCTGCTTCGAGGATCCTGCTAATCTCTCCTGGATCCTCTTGTCATCCTCCAGCCGAATGAATCTAAGTGCTCGAGTTCTCACCTCATCTAAGTTCCTGCATGGTGTCATAACAAGATCATCATAGAAAGACGAATCCCTAAGCAATCCCATTTTGAAGGCCTCAACAGCCGTAGCTATATCTAAGTTGGGAATGTCTAAGGATTCTTTACTGAATTTGGTAATATAATCCCTCAATGATTCATTATGACCCTGGGTTATCCTATATAAATCACTAGTTAATCGTTCGAATTTTCTACTACAAGAAAATTGATTATTAAACAGGTTAACTAAGTTGGCAAATGAGGTAATAGAATAGGGAGGAAGACTTAGCAGCCATTTGAGAGCTGATCCAGTAAGAGTGGATCCGAATCCCTTGCACAGGCATGCTTCCGTTAACCTTTCTGGGATTGGATTGATCTCCATCCTCTCCCTGTATTGTGCTATGTGTTCTTCAGGATCCGTCGAACCATCGTACAGCTTCATTGTCGGCACATGGAACCTCTTGGGTATCTCAGCATCACAGATTGGTGGTGTAAAACGAGATATCTTGTGGCTCCCATCTGCAATCTCTGGGATAGGTTTGACCACTCCTGGAACACTTGATATCATATCCTTTAGCTTTTGCAATTCTCTGGCCATGGCATGATTGATACCTGGATCCTGCATAAGACCATGGTTAGTATAAGAATTATTAAAAGTGTTACCTCCCATTGGATTCAGATTAGGAAGATTGGATGTTAGTCCATATGGTTGAGGCTCTGGAATGATCGAGGGACCAGTAGAAGCATTAGTCTGCATTGGAATAAAATCTCCCTGATGGACATCTGAACTTCCTGATTGCAAACTCCTTAAGGATCCTGGCATCTGGAAGGATCCCTGAAACTGGGATGATCCTGGGAAGAAAGAGGATCCTTGCACCTGGGATGATCCTGGAACAAAGGAGGATCCTTGAACCTGGGATGATCCTGGAACAAAGGAGGATCCTTGAACCTGGGATGATCCTGGAACAAAGGAGGATCCTTGAACCTGGGATGATCCTGGAACAAAGGAGGATCCTTGAACCTGGGATGATCCTGGAACAAAGGAGGATCCTTGAACCTGGGATGATCCTGGAACAAATGAGGATCCTTGAACCTGCTGCATTCCTGAATATCCTCCTGAACTCGTAAGGGATCCCATATGCTGATGATAGGATCCCGCTGGCTGGAAATATGAACCTGATGCCTGGGTCATTGTCGTTGTTCCGTAGTGCACTCCCTTTGGTCCACCCACATATTGAATGTCTGGAACCACTGATGGCTGAGAAGTAATCACCGGAGTATCAAAATTCAAAGATCTGAGCATCAGTGGGGAACGATCCTCTACCGTTTTCTTCTGTTTCTTAATTTCATCAATCTCCCGGAGGATCCTTTCGTTGGTCTTATCCTGCTCTTGTGCATGATTCCTCATCTGCAAAATCAAGGCATAGAGATCATTAGTAGTAGGATTAGCTGAAACAGAAGAAGTAGGTGGTTTTGAGAAAATGGGAGTTGGCTTCTTCGCGGCATTCTCAGTATTCTTCTGGGATCCAGAAGGTGGTGGAGGCAAAGGAGGGACGCCTTGTGAAGAAGTGAATGAAGGCATCAAGTTTGAAGTATTCTTCGCTGAGGAAGCCATTTGCTTGGTTGTAATGAACCGGAATGAGCACAGAAATGCGAATTCTTCTAAGGACAAAGCACCAATTGCCCCACGGTGGGCGCCAAACTGTTTTGGTCAAAAATTCTGTTGAGGATATTGCAACCAAACTTTATGTTACGGGGAATGATGCTTAAAATATGTAACAGCGATGAGGATCACTTCAATGTAAATTGCACAAACAACACCAGGATTTATACGGGGAAAAAGCCCTTGATCAAGAGTTGATCTCCGGCACAAAAAACCCCGGGTGATGGAAACTACCGATCACCAAGCTCAAATAAATGAATAAAAGTTTACAACTTCGGATAGTAACGAGCTAGATACAAGGATCACTACGGTGGAATGTGTCAAAAGTGTATGAAATTGCTAAGTATTTGAACGAGAGCTTGTATGAGTGTGTGTAACTGCAAAAAATGACTAAGTCTGTTCTACTAGCTCGTTACTCCCTTTTTAAAATAGAAATAACCACCTAAACTAACTATCCGACTTTCGTGCCAAGCCTCCACGTTCTCCATAACGTCCATTTTTGGTCAAGCACGTGTAGAATAGTTTAGGAATATTCTCCAGGAATGTCGCCAAGACTTGGTCAAGCTTGTTATACCTGCGAGATAGTACAAAACATGAGTAAACAATCGTCAGTACAAGGATCCTTAAAGTGATCCATGATCCTGATCCTAAAGCTCTTCTGAGGATCACCACCTGTCACAGAAGTAAGGATCACTAGTTAGGATAACGAATAAGGATCACTAATTGTTAGAAAATCCTCCCCTAACACTAAGGTTTTGGCATTTTCATGTCACTAAGTTTGGATAGTCGCCAGTGAGGGCCATACTCCAGTTTACATACGATCCTTTGGGCTTGTCCCCAGTTATCCTTTGGGCTCGTCCCCAGTTATCCTTTGGGCTCGTCCCCAGTTATCCTTTGGGCTTGTCCCCAGTATATTGGGCTTGTCCCTAGAATTGTTGGGCTTGTCCCCAGTTACTAACATTCATCTTATATTGGCTCAGTCCCAAGTACTATCTTATTTCAGGTTTGTGAAGATAAATGACCAAGGATTCTTGATCCTTACTTTCAACTAAGGTTTGTATCTTGGGTTATCCTAATTTTAACTGTTAAAGGATAGGATCCTAACTTGGATTCTCAGGTATGATCCTTAACTATTTTGATTTTATTCATTATGTATTTAAGTGACACTTATCCTTTGACAACTGAACTTATGATCCTTAAACTATTTTTTATGTGATCCTTGATCATATCCTTAACTCTTAAGGGATATTTTTTAAATTTTTCCTTACTTGATAAGTTTAAACAACATGAACATCACAATAGATTGAAAAATAAAATAACCATAAGGATATCAACACAGGATATAGCCAAAAAGTTAAAGTCATTTTATTCACAAAAGTTTAAACCCTTTTTAGGTTGTCAAAATTGCCAACCCACGTTTCTTCCATCAAAACGTGGCCCGTCCACATGGGTTGGCAAAGGGTGTCCATTGTTCATAGGTCTAACAAGTGCAGGAAATTAAAGACGGCAGGATCACAATGGCTTCATCCCCCAAACAGAGGATCCCTCCACCATTTGTAATCCTACCTATTGTTCAAAGGATCATCCATGATCCTCAACCCTAATTACTATTGTTCAAGTACAGACCAACCATTTTTTATCAAAACACCATCAAAACAAAAAACCATAACCAAACTAAAAAATGGGCTCCGGCTATGTCTAGAAATGTCCTTCATCGCCCATTCAAGCAGCCTACACCTTCGCTGCATCACCATCTCCAGCTCCACTAACTTCACCACCATGATCCTTGCCACTGCCTCCAGCCTCGATCGTCAGGATCTCCTCAGCCTCCTCCTCGTCATCCAGCTCAGCCAGCCTTGCCTTCCAGCCTTCCACATCCCAGTTGCTCCTGTCGAAGTCAGGATCCTGAGCTTCCAAGGCCATCTGCAATTTGGTCTTGTACATCGCTATGGCAGCAGAGACTTTAGCATCCTGGGTGATCTCATGCTTCTCGTAATCAGCATTGATCAGAACCTTGGCCGTTTCAGCTTTGGCATTTTGGAGGTCCTTTTGGAGGTCAGCAATCTTAAGATCCTTGAGCAATGCGACTTGTTGGAGGTCAGCAATCTTCTTGTCCTACTCCTCGACATGCCCAACGTAGTCTTCAATCTCAGCAAATTTCTGCAAAGAAGATAAAGAACAGTTCAAGAATAGGTGATCCTCAAATAAGCTGGATACCTAAAGCAGGGACAAGGATCCTTACATCGTTGAAGTATTCAAGGAACTGGTGGCGGATCAGGGGCAGACCTTGCAGATCCTCAGCATCAGAGGCTTTTCTTTTCTTGCCACCCTTTCCTTTAACGGGTGCCTTGGGGATCGAAGCAGTTGGGCTAGCAGGAAGCTTCTTCTTGGAGGATCGTACAGTGTCAACCTCAGTGACACTAAATTTGGAAGCAGATCTTGATGACTTTCCAGCGCCTACACACCCAAAACAGATAAGTGTCCTTATTCTATTCATATATAACTATTTATTTAAACATTTGAATATAAAAAGAACAGGATACTTACTTGACATGGTGACAGAGCCTGAGGATACCTCTTGAGAATCCTGGGTGATTGTCTTGAATGATCTTGTTTCAGGACCGAGTCTTCTAAAAGCAGCAAGTCTCCCCTTGGTGGCAGCTGAAGGGATAATATGCGAGAATGTGATAGCTGTACAAAAGAAGCAAAAGCATATTAGTTATCATTATCAGAAATGAGCTTACTTATTGATCCTTCTAAGGATCCTCCTATCCTACCATGAGTGCTCCATTTCCTAGGCAAATCCTTTCCATCCAGGATAGAATCCCTACTGACGAAGAAGAAGCATCGTTTCCAGTTTGTATCGTTCTTGGTGGCTTTAAAAATGGGGTGTTCTTCACCAGCTTTTCGTTTAAACAAATATCGGTGGGATCCAAACGTTGTGAGATCATACATCTCAGCCAACTCCGACATTCCTAGGTCAATCCCTTCCTGCTCGATGATCCTTTCAAGGGTATATAAGACCCTCCAGATCATCGGCATAGCCTGGATGTAGGAGATGCCGGTAAGGGAGAAAAAGGATTGGGTAAAGGCTGGAAAAGGATAGGTGTATCCTATGGTGAATGGGGTAGCAGGAAATGTAATCCAAGTTTCAGAGATATAGTCGCTCAAAGCAGTGGGATCAAAGGATTTGATAACGGTGTTAGCCGGGAAACAATGGCGAATTTTATCAATTTGTGGATCGGTGAAACAACAGCGTTCTTTTGTGGAATCTTTGATGATCCCTTGGCTCTTTAAGGGGCTGTTTTTCTTGTGATCCTTGCCCGGTGAGTTTCGGAGCATCATTTTTAACGAGATGATGGTAAAGAAAGAAAAGCAGAGTAAGAGAAGGAAGAAGAGGAAAAGAGAATACCTGAATAAGTCTTCTGATGAGGATTTAAAAAGGAAACGCTCGGATTTAAATGCCCTTTTGCTCTTATCTCTAACTGCCATTTATAATGATGATTTTGCAGGATAAGTCACCTCAGTGACGTCAGGATTCCAACGGCTAGTTCGATCTTAACGGCTATTTATCCGTTAGTTTGTTGCGGATAAGATCGACAAAATACAACTCGTTTATTTACAATATTACTCCTTATATTTTGGGGGCAATTGTTAGGGGTGGATTTCTAAATGATCAGTGATCCTTATTTACTGTTGGGTTTAGTGATCCTCAATTCTGTCTGAAGTAGTGATCCTCAGAAGTGTTGCAGGATCATGATCATGGATCACTATAAGGATCCCTGTACTAACGATTGTCTACTTTGAATTCGTAATTGTTTTGCAGGAGTATCAACTTGGACTTGGTCTTGGCGATATTCCTGGAGAATATTCTAAGTCTATTCCGCACGTGCTTGGCCAGAAATGGACGTTATGGAGTCGTGGAGGACTTGCACCATTTGCGGACAGTTTTTTAGGCTAGATATTTTCTAATTATAAGGGGGTAGCGAGCTATCTTTTAGAACACTTGGCTATTTTTGGCTACACACACTCGTACAACCGCACTCATCAGCTCTCACTAACACACTTGGCGATTACACACATTTTCTACACAATACACTATAGTGATCCTTGTACTTAGCTCGCTATCATCCGAAGTTGTAACACATTTCTTGTTTAATTTGAGTTGGTGATCGGTAGTTTCCATCACCCGAGGTTTTTTATGCCGGAGATCATTCATTGATCAAGGGCTTTTTCCTCGTAAAAATCTTCGTGTCACTTGTTCATTACATTTTATAGTGATCCTTATTGTTGTTCATCAATTCAAGCATCATACCTCACAACAGAAAGTTTGGTTACATTGTCATTGCTTGATTTTTGACCAAAACACCACCAGTATCCTGCGCACAAAATGATTAGCAACATATAAAGTTATTACCAAAGCATCATGGTGAGGATCCTGGACAGTATCCCTGTCATCACTGTCGAGCGTGATCACTTTATCAGTTGTGAGGGTTGACATCCTGGTTGGCTTATCTCCCCTCTCTGCCTTAGCCTCCTTTGCATGTCTTTTTGCTGCAGAATAAGAGGTCCCACAGATATCGGATCCTCCTGAAATAAAGTTAATTATCTTGGCATCCGTAGGAGGTGATGCTGCTCGTTCAGGATCCTTCTCAGTATCCTGGCCCTTATTCTTCTTTCTTCCAAGGAGATCCTTCAGATATCCTTTGCTCAGCAGATAGCTTATTTCTTTCCTCAGGGCAATGCAATCTTCTGTAACATGTCCAAAATCCTCATGGAAGGCACACCACTTGGATTTATCCTTTCAATCAGCTTTCTGTTGGTTCTTCCTATGCCACCTTGCTTTGTCTCCTAAACCCTGCATAGCATACATCAGTTCATGTATATTAACATAAAAACAATATTCTGATAATTCAGGATACTCCTCAGGATCCTCGTCTTCAATAGCATTCACTTTTTTGCTGTCATACCTGCCATATGGCTTAGAGCGATATGGTTTGTACGAGGATTCTGACTTCCTGTTGGTTGATTCATAGGTTGTGGATGAATTCATCATCTCTTGCATCTTTTTGTCATCCTCCAGTCGAATATATCTTAAAGCTCTGTTGCGAGCTTCATCCAGGTTCCTGCAGGGATTCATTACAAGATCCTGGTAAAATTGAGAATCTTTTTGCAACCCCATTTTGAAAGCCTGCACAGTTGTTGCAACATCAAGATGTGGGATATCAAGAGATTCCCTGCTAAACTTGTTCACATAATCTCTCAAGGATTCCTGAGGTCCTTGAGTTATCCTGTAGAGATCACTGGTTAGTTTTTCAAAACTTCGACTGCAAGAAAATTGACTATTAAATAAATTAACTACTGCAAGAAAATTGACTATTAAATAAATTAACTAAATGAGCAAACGATGTAATTGAAGGAGGTGGAACATACAAGAGCCACTTTAAGGCTGATCCTGTTAGGGTTGAACCAAAGCCCTTGCAGAGGCATGCTTCCTTAAGATCTGGGGGAATAGGGTTAATTTCCATCCTTTCCCTATATTGAGCAATATGCTCTTCAGGATCCGTAGTTTCGTCGTAGAGCTTCATGTTGGGGGTTTGAAATCTTTTTGGGATTTCAGCATCATAAATAGGGTATGAAAACCGGGATATCCTGTGGCTGTCTTGGGATACTTCTGGAATTGCCTGGACCACCCCAGGTACACTGGATATCATGTCCTTCAATTTCTGAAGCTCCCTAGAAAATGCCAATGTCATACCTGCATCCTGCAAAGATCCAATACCATTAGTAGCAAGAGTATTATTATTATTAGACACGTTACCAGTCTGAGGATTCTGGCCATATCCTGAACTTCTCACAGTTGACACTCTAACTGAAGAGGGTATCTCAGGAGTATGATTCTGGGAATGACTAGGCACAATATTGCTCCTGTTATCCTCGGTGTACACTGCTGAACTGAAGTTCAATGCTCTTGGCTGTAGGGGAGTGACAATATCCTCAGCAGGCCTACTCGGACCAGACTTCAAGAGCTGTATCTCCCTCATCAGCATTTGGTTGGTCTCCTGCTGTTGCTTCATCTGATCCTGTATACTACCAAATAAAGCCAGTATTTCATCATTAGAGGCCAAAACAGGAGCAGGTCCCTGAATATTCTGAGTGGGGATAATATCCTGAGGTTGCGAAGAAGCTTGCGTCCTTGGAGGAGGTGGTGGAAGCACTGAACCAATCATCGCAGATGTTGTGGCAGACACGGTAGAAGAGCTCATGTTTGATCTTGAAGCCATTGAAAATAGTGTAGCAAAAAGTTTTGAATATAGAAAACCAAGTAATGATTTTGCAAAAGCTTTTAGCAGAAATAGCACCACTTGCCCCACGGTGGACGCCAAATTGTTTTGGTCAAAAATTACCGAAGCAATTAAGTGAACAAATTAGTTAAGTGAGGTAGTGTGCTGAGAATGTGTATCAAAAATATGCTGATTTAGTTATTTGCAAAAACAGTTTTCAGGATACGGCTCAGGATATTGAGTTGTATCTACAATCAAACAATGAGCTGAAAAGTAAAGGGTGACACGGGATGTACGAGGAAAGCCCTTGATCAATCTAGATCGTCGGCACAAAACCTCGGGAGCTGGCAATCGCAGCTGCCTTGTTCTTCTTATTACTTCAAATATCAGGATACAGTGCGGGATATGATGCGGATCAACTAAGTGTTACAATGCGATTCGAATACAAGTGTAAGTGTGTTGTGAGTGTTTGCAGCTAGAGAGAAAGAGAGTTCGAGAGATTGTGTGTCCTTATCTGATCCGATCAATCCTATTTATAGCAAAGTAAAACTAACTAACTAGCCTACAAATCCGGGATATAACGAATATTCCCTTTGTGAACGTTGTAGTCCACGTCTTCCGGCTTCAACGTCCATATTCTAACAGATTTGCCCGAGTTTTTGGGAGAAGAAGTCCACTTAAACGTTATAGACTTGCACCATTAATCTGCACGTGAATTAATTAGTCACTACCAGGATACTATATCAGGATGTTACCAATATCCTGATCCGGTATCCTCATCATAAACAAAAGAAGCACAGTCAGAATATTATTCAGGATATATGAGCAGAAAACCACCCATAACAAACTCGTTACAACGCTTCTGTGTTATGGAGGCTTTCATTAATAACATATACACATATAATATGCATACAAATTAACATTCACAAATGCTCAAGATTTCTTCATCACACTACACCATACTACTATGACACAGAGAGAATTTGTCATCTTCATACTCTTTTGTCACACAAAAATTTACCAAATCAAGAATTGTGACGTACCTTATGTTTAACAAGATTAGATGATCATAGATTAGAGTTCATGCATGAGATTTACTATCATTTGCTTCTTCAATTTTCTAAATTTTGGGTTTAGGTTCTTGGAGATGTTTTCTCCCTTCCTCTCTCCTTAAATCACGCACACACACACATACATACATCTGCACTTTTATTTTCTTCTTATTTAATAACTTTCCTACATGTCACATTTAACCCTTCATGTTTAGTTACTGATTATTTGGCTCCTTATTTACTCATTTAATTAATACTAATATACTAACATAACTATGTTAATTGTTACTACTTTTAACCCTCATGCTAGAAACTTATCAAAATAAACATAATAATACGAATTTTGGGGTGTTACAAGTGGTGATGATTATGGTGGGTGATTGTAATATAACGTAACCACATGACGCAAACTCCAATAAAAAAAGGTAGTTTAGTCCTTTTACCCAAAGTCAAAAGGTCAACTGATGGAGGGGTGCATAGTGTGATGATTTGAAACCACACGGAGACATACTGCAAAAGAGGGAGGCATCATACAAGCGTCCCAAAACTACAGAGAGACAAATTGTTGTTTACGCTATATTTAAAAACCATTTGTTGTTTATCTTCTTCTACAATATCTAGCTCATGAAAGGCGTCGTTTTTTACCAATGATTTAACCTTTCATCAACATATGATATAAAGCATGTGGGTTAAAGTTTTACCTTATAACTCATAGACTGGCAGTAGATCGCAAAAGAGGTGGGTGAATGAAATTTCTTTTTGAGTAGTGGGATAGTTTAGAGAGGATAAATCGTTCGTTAATTTGTAACTTAACATTTTTTATAATATTAAAATACGAATGTGACATAAATATTATCAATGATATTATGTTCATACTCTATTCCCGATATATAATAGGAAAAAGATTGTATAAGATATCAAAAACATAAAGAAACACCAAACAAAGGCATCACTACCAATACACAACTCGACTATGGGGAACAACTTACCAAGATAGGCATCGCACCCACAAACGTTTACCACTTCTCTAAAAAGCATTTTCATAACGTTTTGGATATGATTGAGAAATAAAACATAGTGTTAAATAATGTTTAGCTTTCTAGACTCTTAAGCATGTTAGAAACCATTAAGTAAGATTCTTCCCACCACTTTTAGTTGCACTCCTGTTTTTTTTTAAATATCTTATCATTTGTGACTTTGACTATATTTTTAATTTTCTTGACTAAGTTTTCGTTTTTGACTTTGATTGAACTCTTTAACCCTCATTAGAGCTCTAGTGGTGACCATAAGTTCCATTAGTCTAGGTGATAGAGATTTCTCATTGAGGTGTTTAAATTGGGAATCTATTCTACGACGGGTAGAGGCGGTTCTTAGAAGGCCCGTGCCAGGGCCACGGCCCTGACAAGTTTTTCGGCCGTAGTGCTAATTTTCCGCATTTCGATCGAAATTTTTTATATATACTATGTTCGCCCCGGACATTTTTTAGGGTCCGTGTCTTTCGGCCCTGGGACGTTAAACGGGCAAGATCCGCCACTGACGAGAAGGCCTTTAGCGCGGGCCCGGTTAAGACAACGTATGCTAAACCTCCCGCTATTTGCGAGTAATTCACAACTTTCTAAAAAAAATATCCGAAGCCAAGAATTCTTCACTACTCTCTTCTCAATGTTGCTGAAATGACTAAATTGTCACATTAACAGTATGTAGGTCTAAAGAACACATGTTTCCCAAAACCGACGTTTAAGGAGCTGTTTGGTAGCCTCTGAATGGTCATTTAGAGGCTACCTCTTAATGGAACCATTAAGAATTTTACCAATGAGAATGTAGAAGAATGTGACATGTGATGATTTACCCTTCAGAGGTTACCTCTTAACCATTCAGACTTGAGGTTACCTCTTATTCATTCAGAGGTTTTAAACCATTAAGAGGTAGCATCTGAATGGTCATTAAGAGGCTACCAAACAGCCCCTAAGTGTTATTATGAGAGTAATACGAGTGTAATTACAAGTATTCTAAATCTCTAATGTAGGTCTTTGAATTTATAATAATAAAAAAGTTATTTTTTCTCGTATTTTTAACAAAAAGGGCATAAAGGTGGCAGATAACGACAAGGTTGGTCATTATACAATACTGGGGATCTCATCATTTGCCGTTTTCTTCTACTTTACCCAAGGATATAAATAATGATATATGGGTCATGCTATTTACACACGGCCAAAATTATTTTCACACCTCAAAGTGCCGCGCTTTGGCCATAGCGCGGCGCTTAGGTCGACAAAAGGTGACTTGATTGACGTTTGAGACATGAGTTACTGTTTGAGAGACATAAAGCTGATTACGAGGTTTGTCGTTAACCCTAAGCGCCGCGCTTTGGCCATAGCGCGGCGCTTCGACCCCAAATTTTCCCTTATAAAAGCAACCTCTGAGACAGTACCTTTAATGTTCGATATATATTGCACTCAATATGTTGTTTACAAACATACGGGGGTTTTGTTGTTTGTCGATTTCCAAATTACTTGTGTTTCTTCAAAATAACGCGCGGTTTTGCTGTATTAGTTACGTGTCTTGAAAAAACGACGTCGTGGTTAAGCAACTATCTTTTCGGTCCATATTCTGACGAGTCAGTTGTTCCTGATTCTTACGAGGGGACCGCTATTTCTGACTCGTATGAGAAACCGGTCTCGTCCAACTTGAAGGAGGCAGAGGTTGTATCTGGCATTCGTTATCGTGATAACACGGTGACGTTGGATTTGAATACCCCTGTGGAGGACCCTTACGCACAACAAGGTTATTCGAATTTCGGTTACGGTGGCGACCACAGCTTTGTACAGCAGGAGCGTTATCCAAATCACAGTTACGGTTGTCAACAGAGCTTTGAACATCAAGTCTATTCGGACCTCGGTGACGATGGTGAGCCGGAGAATGTGTCTGTTGACGAGGAAGGCTGTTACCCGGTTACATTTTCGTTTGATACAACGCAGACCTTTTCGTCACGTAAAGAGTTGGTGCGTTGGGTACAAGACACGGCAAAAGACAATGGTTACCTCATTGTGATTAAGAGGTCGAATAAAAGAGGAGAGAATTACAAGATTTGGTTTCAATGTACTTTTGGTGGGGAGCATAAGAGTATAGCTACACAGAGGAAAACGGGTAGCAAGAAAATAGGCTGCCCGTTCGAGATGATCGGGTTTTCGGAATCATCCGGAAGTGTTTGGAGGATCGAGGTGACGAAGGCGAAGCATAACCACACTCCTATTGAAAACTTAGAGGGTCACGTGTATGCGAGAAGGCTTTCTTCGGAGGATACAAAACCGGTTAAGGAGCTGGCAGAGCAAGATATTCCCAACCAAAGTATCTGGCGAACGCTGACGAAAAACAATCCGGCTAGAAAGCTTATTCCGAAAGATATACACAACGCTGTTCAGAAGATCAACGCCGAAAAAAATGTCGGTAAGTCTCCGATGCAAAAACTTAAAAACATTCTTCTCGAAAAAGATTACACTTATTACATGCGCACGAATGAGATATCGAACGCAGTTGAAGATGTCTTCTTTGTTCACAAAAAATCATTCACTATGTGGTGTGCCTTCCCGCATGTGCTAATGATTGACGCCACCTACAAAACGAACATGTACAACCTGCCATTTGTTCAGGTCGTAGGCATGACGTCGACAAACAAATCGTTTACGGCTGCTTGTGCGGTAATTTCCGCTGAGAAGTTAGAGAACTACCTATGGGTGTTGCAGAGGATCAAGTCTATGCTGGTAGGATGTATGGAACCGCGCGTGATTTTAACAGACAGGGAATTTGCGCTAATTAACGCGTGTGAACAAGTTTTTCCAAAAGCGCATAAGTATCTTTGTCGGTTCCATATTCAACAAAATATTAATAAGAACAGCAAGAGGAAATTCTCTGACAAGCAGTGGAAAGAATTCGTACGTACATTTTGGACATTGTGCGAGTCTACGACCGAGGAAATATACAGGTATAACTTGGAAAACCTTGAAGCACAGCTGAAAGAAGATAGCCTTGAACGTGAGTATTTCTTGCATAATTATGTTCAAATTTTATATAATAACTAAAACTGACTATTTACGTTTTTTAATTTCAGAGGTTTTTGATTATTTGATGAAATCCTGGTTGGATCCGTACCGTGAAAAGTTTGTATCTTGCTGAATTAACAAAACTATTAACTTTCACCAAACTACGACCAACAAGGTTGAGGGCATGCATGCAACACTAAAAAGTCACTTTCCAAGTCATCGCAACACACTGGATAAACTTGTACTGTATGTTGATCATGTTGTTGATAGACAATACGCCGAGATTAGTAGTAGCTTTGAAACAAGCCTCCGAAAAGTGATGAAGCACCACAAGGATCATCCCATGCTTGCAAATATTCTCAGAAAGGTTTCAATATTTGCGATTGAGCTTTTGAATATGGAACTAAAACGTAAGGAAGACGGGTTGAGAGCCTACGGTGCAAGCTGAGGTTGCCAACTTTTTACCAGCTGTGGTTTGCCATGTGCCTGTCGTTTGGAAAAGTTGGAAAATAACGGTAATTAATACTTTTGACCTTTGTCGTTATGATTTTGCCACCTAATTTGTTTTCGTCCACAGGTCAGCAAATCCGTATCAATTTGATAGACGTGTTCTGGAAGAAGCTTGACTTCAAGCCTGCAAGGACTAAGATAGAGGATATCGATGTAGACGCGGAATTTGAAAAATTGAAACGACAGATCGATCCAACACCCCCTCAAGTGAAAAGGAGCTTCTTTGAAAAGTTTCAGCAAATCCTCAATCCAGGGAACAATAACAAAAAACCTCCGGTTGTTCTGAAGAAAACTCGTGGTCGCCTAACATTGAAAACGCAGGAACAAAGCGCCCCGCTTTGGCCAAAGCGCGGCGCTTTGGGTGTGCAAAAAGACAAATGGCGTGTGCGAATAGACCAGGCCTAATATATTTCAGAAATTATTTGAAAATATGGGTGAGAATCAAATAGAAAGTTTATTTTGGCTAGCAAGTATAGGAAGCAATAGGATCATGACATATGGTAAAATTTAAAATAAAGATAAATGGTATTTTAGTCAATATTACCCAATCTTCTTCCTTTTTATTCTCTCTGTAACTTCAAAACCCAACATTTTCAAAACCCACCATCTTCAACATTTTCTTCACTTTCTATCTCAATAAGCACTACATTATAGTGTGATTTTCGTCACCAATCAAAGATTCAAACACCAAATCAACGTGTTCTTCAACTTTTTTGAAGAAACCCAATTTAATTTCATACAATATCTCATTTTTTTTCCTGTGATTTTGAAGCGAATCACTCGATTCGTTCGATTCGATCGCTGATAAGTGTTTCTAACACTCAATTTTCGTCAATCGGTGAAGAAATCGGCTTCGATCTATGTAAGAATTTTTTGAATTGCATTTTTACGATCTGTGTTTTTGAATTGAGTCAATGCGTTTTACGATCTTGGCGGGGGTCCGGGGGCAGCGCCCCTGGGAGCAGGGTCCAAGGGGTAGAGCCCCTGGCTAGGGTCGAGCTGCCAGGTCAGCTTGGATTTTTTTTTTATTGAATTGCTTTAATAAAACTGCATTAGAATTTTTTTTTTTTGGAAATTCTCTTATTTTTGTAGTAGACAGAGAGAATACTTTCTGGCCATTGCGTTTTTAGAGAAAACACATTTTTGAAGTGTTTTTAGTCATTGCATTTTAGGTAAAACACATTTTTATGTGTTTTCAGTCCATTGCTGTAACATATGTGCTTGTAATCATTGTATAAACTCTGAATAGTTCAATTATCAATAAAACAATGTGATTTGACCCCAATAATTGTTTATTTATGTATGACATTTTACACGTTTTGATTTTGTTCGATTTCAAACTCTATATCGCTTTCTGGAAAGTTATACGCAAACTGATGCGCAAACGTAATCAGTTTAATGCTACAAACACTCCGGAACATCAACATAAGCTTAACATTCCTTAAATTACCTTTACATAGCTTAGAAATAAGTTTTAAAGGGTTTGGTATGGCAAAAACAAGTTTATTCGCTCTTAGGGACTATTTGCGATAAACTGTGAAAGTATGCCGATTCGTATAGTAACGAACATTCCGGAATATGATCATAAGTTAAACATACCCTAAATATCCTTTACTTAGCTTAGAAATAGGTTTTGAGGGTTTCGGTGTGCAAAAATAAACTTATTTGATCAATAGGGACTAAAAGCGTCAAAAAGTGCATAAGTTTGCATTTACGCGCATATCTTACGTTTTGAACGTATCCGGACATCCAAAAATTTTTGTAATCGTTAAAATATTTTATTTTAGTGATAGGGATGCAAAAATTCCATTCGTCGCGCAATTTGGATCGTTTTTCGCGTCCGTTCGTGTTTCGTCATAATTAACCGAATAACGTGACCGTACGACCAAACGAACCGATATCCGAGGTGTTTTCAAGCGTATTTCATGTTCCCTATACCTTGACAACATTTTAGAGCCTTGAAAATGGGTTAACGGGGCTTAAACGTGTCAAAAATAGGCTTAATTGTGTGCAGGGACCAAAACTGTAAATTCTGAAACATAGCCTCTGTCACGCCACGCGACGGCCACAAGACCATCTGTCGCGCCACGCGACAACCTGCTTTTCACAGCTAGGTTGTTTTCAGTAACCAACTTGAATTTCAGAGTCTTTTATGCAACTTTTTCAATACAATGGACTTGTTTTAGAGCTCCCATGGTATCCTAAACTATGTGCCACACTTGTATGGCTAGGATCAAAGTTCTAAACACTTGGAAAGATCCTAATGGAGCTTGAATTCCAATATAAACCCATGAAATTTCATTCCCAATGTGCTCATTCACTTCATTCTTCTCTAATCTGCTTCGGAGCTATCCCTTGACTGGTTGAAGGCTCCATTTCATCAGTTTTCTTGTTCTATGTTCAAGCACTGGACCTTTTGTAAGCTTCTTTCATGCTTTTTATGCATTTCAAGCATGAAAGTCAAACAGTGTTTGATTTTCTGCTTTGACCAGTCTTTCGTCAACACAAAGTTCGTTTGAACTTTGCAACGTGAGCGTAATCACGATGGTTATAGCCCCTTGTGACTATACCTACTGATTACCACGTTGATTAGGCGTAGTGACGAGTCAAAGTTTCGGTCAAAATACGTATTTATGCGTATTTTACAGCGAAGCTATTTTTTGGTATCAAAACACTTTGTTTTGATATCAAACTTGTTTTCTAACTTATTTTAACATGTTTAACTTGTTACTTTTAGTCTAGTGCTTGTTTAGGGTCGTAAGTTAAGCGGTCTAAACAACCGCTTAGACTTTCGAACCCGACCCGTTTGGTCGATCATTAGGATCCGACCAAACATATTTTGTGACCATAGTTGTATAGGGAATAACCTTCCGAGGTTATACCTTATGGTCACTTCGTTTAGTTAGTTGTACGATAGGTAGTTTATATGTCTTAGGAAAATGACCAAAATGCCCTTTTTACGCTTAATTTCATTTTAAGAATATTGTAACTTAAATTTTGACATCCAAACTGATTATACAATGTTATTAGACATGTTAAGGCATATAATACTTGTCATAGGACTAGTTAGGCGGTCCGAACACACTTTTGCGCGAACAACGCATTAAAGTAGCGTATACTACTTTAACGAGTCGTAACGGGTCGTAAGCACTTAGGATAGGTTTCGACTTAGAATGTAGGCCTTGTTAAACATATCATATGAGTTTCAATACTCATTTGGTTTACGAGACCTCATTCTATTTGATCTTCCGATTTAGGTTCGGTTTATTAACATAGTTACCTATATTAGGTGCCGATTGATTCCGTGATCTTCCAAGCGTTATTTGATTGTTATTACAAGACTTTTAAGCAATATCAAGTGAGTACATAGTCCCCTCTTTTACCGCTTTCAAATATTTTGGGGTGATACACATGTGCCTACTTGTTACTTTCATGTTTTTCGTGCTTTCATGACATATACTTGCTATCTTCACTAGTACGCATATAGTACATGATTTCCATTATGCTTTGCTATGTATGTTTACTTAGCATGCAGGCACATTGATTTCATAAACATTTTTGTTGCATATGTTTACTCAGCATATGGACATATTGATTTACATTACATTTCTGCTATGTATGTTTACTGAGCATGCTAGCACATTGATTTACATGACATTTCTACTTCGTATGCTTACTTAGCATACTTAGTACATTGTTTTCACATAACATGCTTACATTTGGTATGACATTCGGTTTGTTTAACGAAACTAAAGTACGTTCATTAACATTGATCACGCCGCTCGATAGTATGTAGTGGTACCATAGGAATTGACAACTCCCATTCCTGGAATCCTAGGTTTGTTTGGACGTAAGGAATGACAGAATCCGAAAACATTTTTAATAAACCTTTAATTTGTTTGAAGGTTTATCCTATAGTCTCAAGGCTTGGATGTATGCGTTTAACATTACCACATAAATGTTTGTATCAGTAAAGCATGGATTTTGCAAAACATAACTTTTGACTTAAACTATGATTTATATCAAATACATTGTTTTGTACATTTTACCTATGGGGTTGAGTAATACTTTTTATTCACCATACATAATATTTGATTACACATTATCATTATACATATGGTTTGAGTAGATACTTTTTACTTGCCATACATAACATTTGATTATACAAGACATGATTTACATTTGACATTAGACATTGTTTACACATAAACATTTTTGACATTGGTTTAAACAAGACATTTTGGTGGTTAATGGGTAAGTGATTTAAATAACGAGACGTGTGTAAAATGATAAAAGCATGGTGGATACGCCGCTGGTACTTCTTATATATATAAGTGCTTTTATGATATTACATATCGTAGCGTTATCTAAATCATTTCAACAAAGACATGATACATTTTACATTAACGATAGATTTTCACAAAATATTGTTTTACAAATAACATAACAAATACAAACTCATTTTACTTGGTTATTCAGTTAACCATACACTTTTCTTTAATATTATTTGAATTTCATATCGATTTTCGTATGATTTATAAAAGAAAACTTTTTACAAGATTCATGACCAATTTTTGTTAAACATTTTCTTTTAACTTACAAGTCATGAATCCTGCTTCAACAAAACCTATGTATCTCACAGGCATTTTTATGCTGACGTACCTATTTTCACATGTGTTTTCAGGAGCTGATGCATAGGGTTGATCGTGATTCACTTAGGCGGACTTGGGCCTTAGTGACATAAAAGAAGCAAGACTAGTTTAATTTTATGTTATGCTTTCCTTGTTTTAAGACAATTTAATCAATGTTAATAAATAAAACGAAACTTTAAATACCTTGGTTGTGAAACAATAATTATGTTGCTCCACTCCCCGACGTTTCCGCCGCGGTTTGTTGTTTTACGCGGTCGGGGTGTGACAATTGTGTTTTAGAGAGAACATTTTCTTTTGTGTTTTTAGGCCACTGCGTTTTAGAAATAAGACATTTTTATGTGTTTTCTGGCCATTGCATTTTAGAAATACACATTTTTGAAGTGTTTTTAGTCCATTGCGTTTTAGGTAAACACATTTTTATGTGTTTTCAGTCCATCGCGTTTTAGAAAAAAGACATTTTTAAGTGTTTTCTGGCCATTGCGTTTTAGAAATAAGACATTTTTTTTTGTGTTTTTGGTGCATTGCGTTTTAGGTAAAACACTTTCTTTTGTGATTTTATGCTATTGCGTTTTAGAAAGTACCATTTCTTTTGTGTTTTTAGGCAATTGCGTTTTAAACAACATACATTTTTAAGTGTTTTCTAGCCATTGCGGTTTAGAAATAAGATATTTCTTTGTGTTTTTGGTGCATTAGGTAAAACACATTTTTATGTGTTTTCAGTCCATTGCGTTTTAGAAAGTTATTTTGTGTTTTTAGGCTAGTGCGTTTTAGAAATAAGACATTTCTTTGTGTTTTTTGTGCATTGCGTTTTAGAAAAATGTCATTTTTTAGGTTTTTTTTTCCATTGCGTTTTACGCAACTGGGTTTTCGAATTTTTTTCAAAAATATAGCAATAGTATACTCGTTTTAAAGATAAAAAACGCTCGCTTTTTTGATGCAATTTTTATAAAAAAAAATAATGTCGTATGAAAGAGTTATTAACGTTTAAAAAATGGGGGGGGGGGGATTGAAGGAGAGAAACTATTGCATTGGATTGATTAGAATGCCCCTAGAGAAACCCACACGCCTCCTTTTTTTCCTTCAATTTCACTCATTTAATCTTAGCCATTAATTAAATAAATAGATGGTCAAGATTACTTTTTAGGCTTCTACCCAAACAAACTTTCTATTATATTCTAACCCTTAAAATAATTGTTTAAAAGATAAAAGTCTAAATGTAATTTTGTAACTTCATTAATAAAAGGATTTACTCTGCTACGGTCATTCGACTCGTTCTCTACCATCACACAAGCCTACTTCACAAGTATAAAGGCTAACAATACAACCAAAGATAACCCTTAGTGAGTAGTGACTTTAAAAATCAGGTCTTTCACATATTTTAAGCATTCGTACCTGACAATATTTAAAAAATAATATACGGCTTACTATATTTTGCCTACAATAAGACTTAAACACTCACCATTTGAGAGGTGTTGCACCTTAACAAACACCTTGTTATCTATACTACAAAAACCAACATATGAATAGTGATATCTCACATTAGAAAATTGTATGTATAAGTTGTATCTTTCAACCCTTTATGATATACATAATATACGTCTTTAACTCATATAGCTATTTTTACCTATTTGATCTTTCTCCAATAACTTTCGCTATTTAACTTATAAAAAAAACTGAATATGCGATTATATTTAATTTTTCTCTCAACGTTCCGGTATAATTTTTATTGGAATATTGTATGCGTTGTGTACCATGTCTTCACTCCATATACTTGATGTGATATGTAAGCTTTGAAGGAGGTTAATGCTCAAAGGTTATTAAGTTCTCCAATCCTAATTCATGAATGATTTTGTTTATTTGAATATTAACTAGTATAGCGGGTTACACTACAGTGGCGGACCTACCCATAGTCGTGGATGGACGGCTGCACCACATGAAAAAAAATTAGTGTATATTTTAGGCCAAAAACCCGGCCGTACCCGTTGAAAATATGGTTGAACGCCTCATCCGCACCTCTAACATATAATTTATGGGTCCGCCACTAGTTACACATGTTAGTCATATGGAGAAATATACATTTAATAAGTGTCACTCTGCTTTTGTAAATGAAGTTGTCATTTGTATGCATTTTTGGGTATGCTTTGGTTTATTTGAATATGAACAAGTGTAGCGGGTTACACATGTTACGTTTTTTATTTTCTTTTTCTTTATCGTGATAGCAGTTATGGAGCATATACATTTAATACGCGTTGCGTCGACCCTTGATAATATCGTTGTCATTTGTCTCCGTTTTCATGATTCTTAAACAACAATTATTACCATCATTTGTCCTTTATTATCAATTTCTTACACACTTCCATGTTTCCTTTTCTAATCATGTAATGAGTTCCTACTTTCCTTTCGGTTTCTTCATGGTCTAAGAGGGAACTAATTGCATTAAGATAGACCTAAAAGCTTCTAAAATTGGGTGAATACGTAGGGATGACTTTGTCCTCTATGCTTTTCTACTTGTTGCGCCTGATAATCATCATAGATTCATATCGTACTCATTACTAGATGGTTGGTATGTAGTTGCCATTGATGAGTTTTTTTTTTTTTTTTTTTTTCAAAGCAATGTTAAAGCATTTTCGAGTTTGCTTGTAGTATTTGTCTCCTAATGGTATTGACTACGTGTTATGATTTAAAAGTATATGAAAGCACCTATTATTGAGCTATGTTTTATTGTTTCTACTTACTAGTAATAGTTGAAAGTCGAAGAACCTTTAACGATATGGCTATACCAAGTTACATAAATAATTTGTTAAAGATAATATTTGTATTGATAGAGATCAATGATGAATTGCCACTATTTTTGTATTGAAGGAGAACAAATTCATTTTCCATGGATGAAAAACTATTCATTAGATTTTGGGAGCAAAAAATTGTCATGATAGGGACTACCATTGAGGTCATAGTTAGGTTGTTAGGTTTTGTTTGATTGGATATAGCTTGGACCATATGCATAGTCATAACACACCAATGTCACTATCAACTCAATAAAACATATGGGGTCCATACATAAAAAAAAAATGCACCATAATTAACTTACTAATATGTATAATTAATTTCCTAATGTGTATTTCTCTTTAATCGATGATATTTGTAAGATCATTATAAATATCTTGTCGTGTCTACAAATTAATTAAACAAATCAAATATGAAGGATTATAAGTCGTTGGCTATTAAAATTAAAGGAACTTGAACTACTAGGTGCTTAAGGGGTTTGATCCCGCAAGGAAATATGAATTAGAGGTAAAATCTCTTGTTTGATTAAACATAAAACAACTCCTTGAATGTTCGTTTCGGTAGACAAAATCTTAGCATTCTAAAAATAAGTTTTGTGTAAGAATAACTAATTGGCTTATTGAAGGAGGTGAAGATTTGTAAAATAGGGAAATGATTAAAGAGTACTTATAGAGTTTTGGAGAGTTGGAGATGATCCTTAGTTCGTAGCATATGTGGGAGTACTTATACGAGGGAGTGAATCAGGGCTTTCATGCACAATTCAATCTAAGATACGAAAGTATGTTTGTATCTAAGGTGGTGCTTCTCCTGTCATGCAATCCAATGGATACCACGCCATTCATTTGGTCGTCTGGAAACCGCCCTTTATCTTCCGATAAAATAACATGTGCACACATACGTGTCACATGTTCTACATAATTATAAGCCTAAAAGTGTATCATGTCACAATTGACTTTTCTTTTACTTTAGTTTGCTTAACGCATAGGCACATATGCATCACACGGTTCGCTTTTCGTGGATAAAGAGTCATGCACACTATCTCCATAGCGTAATCACATAATGTGTGGGCTCATGGTTGCCACATGTTACACAATTTGGGTTATGGATATAAAAGGAGGACTTTGTGTATGTATATGATTTCGTTCCTAACCTTATTTCTTATTCATCCTTTGAGAATGCTAAAACAAACAAAATTATGCTACATAAATTCAAAACTAAGAAATAAATAGTTCACATTTAGGAAAGAAAATGATTTGTCTTTTTAGAGTCATGACTCATGTCCATGTAACATTTAATTAAGTTCTCACTTTAAAGATGATACATAACCTTACACCGACAAATATTTGAAGATATATTGAAATGAAGATGATACATAACCTATATATATATATTGAAAATAAGCTACTTTTGTGAAGTGAAAAAGAAAGCATAGACACGTCTTTATTCTTTAGTCCATGATTCCAGCTAACATAAGCCGTAAGCACACATCGTACCGTCCAAAGTACCATCTTCGTACGCCACCACCTCTTTTTACTTTTTCTTTATTTCCGTTGTCCTTTTCCTTTTCCAATTATTGGCCACAAATAGAAGTTGTTTAACCTCCACTCGCCCACTTGCTCTTCCATGTCCTACAAAACCCAATTTAACGTCATCAAAATATTGTACATATTCATTGTATTTGAAATCGAGCAACATCATTGAAGTATAAGTAAATAAAGCCTTAACAAATAAGTAAATGTTAACAAACTAGTAATTTTACTCTACGCACGATACAATGAAAATTTTTTGTATTACAATATGAAAAGTTTAGCCTAAAATACTCATTTTAATATTTGATGTAATGATAATAATGACAAAAATAATATTAAAGCATACATTAATAATAATATTAAATTCACTGTAGTAAATATATTTTAATAATGAGTAAATTACTTTTTGAGATGTGTTTTAAGTGTATTAACCATTTGAGTCCAAAATTAAAATGTTTAACATCATAAGTTTCTACAACCACTTTTCTTAAACCTTTGAGTCCAATTTTTTAACTCCGTCAGAAATATTTTGTTAACTATTGTCAAATGACCAAATTACTCCTATTATATTATCAATATTATTATTATTATGTTACCTATTGTCAAATGACCAAATTACCCATAGGTTTAAATGTTGATTAGTTATCATTTAAACAAAGAAAGCTTTAAATAAAACAACAAAATCATTAACTACATGTCTAGAACAAGTGAACAACCAAATAAACCATAAAAAGATCAAACCCTTATATATCTATAATTCCCCCTAATCACCACATAAAACAACAAAAAACAATCAATAAATAAAGGATACCCGTTCTAAGTCGGAATTCTGGGGAACGATGTGAATTTTGAATTTTCCGGCCAAAAAAATTGTACAATTGTGAGTCGCTTCTACTGTCGCTGGCCGTTTTTTTTTTGGGGGTGGGATGTGGATTTTGGAAGCCGAATGGGTGGGTTGGTTTGGTTTTTTTTATTTAGTTCAAAATCTTTGGGTTGGGTTTGAGCTTTAATAGTTGGGTTAATAAAAAAGGATTGCAGATTGGGCAAAGTAATTAAATGGTTAAAGAATAAATATATAAACCGTATTATATACTTATATATTAATAATAATCAGTGTTTAAAATTTTTATTTTTTATAAATTCGTCATTTTTTTCGAAGGGGCGGTTGAAAATTTTCAAGGGATGCGGGTGAAAATTTATAAGGGGTGCGGTCAGGATTTCTAGCGAAAATTAACACTAAATACTTTTTTTTCAAGGGGTGCGGCCGCCCACCCACAAATATGGGTAGGTCCGCCCTTGCTAGATCTGGCAAAATAAGTCCATCCATTCCATTTTGGGTTGATATGGGCATTCTAAATTTTAAGATGAGTTAAGATGGGCCAAACAAAATTAGTCATTAGTTTAGAATAGGTTGTGAAGTGTTGCATAAAAAAGTGAGTAGATCAGATGGGTATGAGATAAAACCCAAACGGGTCAGGATGGGTTAGAATCCATTAATGATCCAAATTAAATGGATCATAATCCGATCCATAATCTAACATAATCGATCGTGATACGATCCATATACAAATAATTTTAAATAGACAGATCACTATCCGGATCGATCCATATTAAAAAAAAAAAAAAAAAACTCAAAAAAAAAAAAATCACAAAAAAAAAATATTCTAAAAAATAAAAAAAAATCTAAAAAATAAAAAAATCAAAAAAATGTAAAAAATAAAAATAAAAAAAATCCAAAAAATTTAAAAAATAAAAAAAAAACAAAATAGCTAAAAAATTCGAAAAAATATAGAAAATCAAAAATAATTCTAAAAAATCAAAAAATTCTAAGAATAAAAAGAATATAAAATTTAAAAATATCAAAAAATATTGTAATTTTTTTAGAGTTTCTAGAATTTTTGATTTTTTTGAAGTTTTTTTGGAATTTTTTTTTGTTTTTATCAATTTTTTTTTTGGATTTTTTTTTTTAGATTTGTTTGATTCTTTGAATTTTTAAGATTTTTTTTTTATTTTTTAGGTTTTTCCATTGTTTTTGTAACTTTTTTAGATTTTTTAATTTTTTAGATTTTTTCTATTTTTTGCAAGTTTTTTTTTATTTTTTAGAATTTTTTTTATTTTTTACATTTTTTTATTTTTAAGAATTTTTTATTTTTAGGTTTTTTTTCTTTTTTTTTATATTGTAATTTTTTTAGGTTTTTTTTCTTTTTTTTAATATTTTTTGATTTTCTAGAATTTTTATAATTTTTTCATGTTTTGTATTTTTTAATTTTTTTTAGATTTTTTTTTCTTTTTTAGGGTATTTTTTTATTTTTGTTTTCTTTTAGCATATAATAACTGAAACTCATCTTGACCTAAACCTATCTTGACCCAAACATATCTTAACCCAAACCCATCGTGACATTTTTTCTTAATAAACCAATCCTAACCCAAACTCATCCTAACCCATTACCCAAACTTGCCCAACCCACCCATAGTCGACACGAACACTGCGACTACCAACGCCCAGAGTCTTTGTAGACGCCACCCCACCCCACCCCAACACCGTCTTTGATTACACCATTGTGACCACCACGACCCTTCTTATATTGTCACCAACTTCTATATTTAGGATGCCACAACGGTTGCCACCAATTCTAACACTGTGATGCCATCACTGTTGTTTGACCCGCCGTCGACTCCATTTATAACCATCGTCGCCACCACAACCCTACCTGTATTGTCACCAACTTCTATACTTGGGATACCACCAACATCGTCACCAACTCCAACACTGGGATATGCCATTACTGTCGTCTGCCCTCGCCACCGACTCCACTTACAAGACATGTTTTGACCTGAACCTATTATGATCAGAACTCAAATTGACCGTATACACAACCCGATTCGATCGACTTGTTCTACAGTAAATCAATTAAATCAACAAAACAAGTAGCATAACCTGTATTCACTAAATCCATGTTAATAAAATAATAGAGTAAATTGCCATTTTAGTCCCTGAGTTTTGTCCAAATTTGCCATTTTAATCCAAATAGTTTTTTTTTTCTCATCTGGGTCCCTGACTTTTCCCCTTTGTTGCCATTTTGATCACATTGTCCAACTCCATCCAAAAACCTCATTTTTAACCAGGGGTATTTTGGGGATTTTCAATTTAAATCTTTCAAATTGCCATTTTGATCCATTTTTTATATTGAAAAAAAAATATATCTAATTAGTGGAATCCACCCCTACCATCCCCTTCTTCATCACCTGCTCTCTCTCTCTCTCCCCTCTCTATCTCTATCTCTAAATCCGAATTCTTTAAAGTGGTTGGTCAGGGACAGGCATCCTTTGGTAGTAGTATCCATTGGCATTGGGGATGTGATACACACTGGCAGACGGAGCCTGAAACATGTAAACGAGATATGTTTCCTGTATAGAGGTGGTTCTGTAATTCCAAGTTTCTGTAGGTCGTGGATATATTTCTAAATTCGATCATCAATAACCGCCACAACTTCTGGCTCCTGTTCCGGGATCTGAACCATTTCTTTTTCCAACCCAAACATCAGTTCCTTAGACTGAAGATGGTCAGAATTCAACGCATCCATAGTAGTGGAACCAAAACTATTAACCGAAGTTAACGCTGGGCTTTGACCGTTAGCAGGCAAGAGAAAGAGCCTCAACTTAGCCGGAGAAGGCAAGCGATCATGCTTGTGCATCATGTGTGCCAGATCATCATCGTTGGTGACGGAAATCAAGGCGTCAAGATCTTCACCTGGCAGCTAGTACTTGAAAGAGACGTCGGTGTGGCATAAGGCCTTTAACTTGGCGATGAGAGTAGCGAAGATGACAGAACGATGAACGACTAGGATCTTAGTCTCTCCACCGACATAGGAGAGCTGGTTATCATGAGGCCTAGGCTTGATTTTACCTCCATAACTGCACATAAACTTGACCTTGCAGACATTGTCCAAGTCTGCATCAGTACGCGAGCGTGGTGAGGAGTCACCGGATTCAGCATAGGACTAGTTGTCCATGATGATGGATGAAGTTACTTTGAATTGAACAAGAATGTGGAGGGAGATTTATTGGCTGCAGGGTAGAGAGAGAGAGAGCATGTGATGAAGAAGGGGAGGGTAGGGGTGGGTCCTACTAATTAGATATTTTTTCTTTTATATTTTCAATATAAAAAAATAATGGATCAAAATGACAATATAAAAGATTTAAATTGAAAATCTCCAAAATACCCTTGGTTAAAAATGAGGTTTTTGGATGGAGTTAGGCAATGTGATCAAAATGGCAACAAAAGGGAAAAATCAGTGACCCTGAGGAGAAAAAAAACTATTTGGACTAAAATACCAAATTTAGACAAAACTCAGGGACTAAAATGGCAATTTACTCAAAATAATATAATTTATAAGATTTTGAAGTTGATTTTGACCCAACACTATTAGACTTGACGGTGTGGAGGGGCTTGAAGGAAGGGCGTGGAGCGACACGTGGCAACCACGTCAATGTGGTGTGGAGAAAAAAGCACGGGTTGAAAAGTGGCGTGGGAGAGAATAAAAAATTAAAAAAATAACATCAACCAATCAAAACAAACCTAAACTACACCCACCAATCAAGAGCCTCCACCTAACCCACACATTTGCCCCCACACCGGTGGAAATCCTCAAGCCCCAAACACAACGCCGGGCACGGGGTGGTTTTGCGGGCGTGGACTGGCAACAACGCCATGTTTCGACGCCCACATCGTGATGTCTTTAATCAACGGGTTATGAGCCCAGCTCCATTGCTCATAAGATAAACACAGACACAATGTCCAAACCAATCAAGAGCCGTCCGAATAATGATTGATGACCGGCCAAAAATCCAGATATAAAGAATTCTACACTCAGATATCAATCGGGGAGGGTTTCAAACGAAAACTCCTTTTATTATGGGACCTCGAAAACTCTTGAAAAAACTTAAAAGACATCAAAATTTTTTTTAACATTCCTTTGGCTGTAAATCTAACATTTTTAAAATACCATAAAAAATAATTGGTATTACACATGTGCAACACTACAAAAAACCTAAACCGGCCAACCCCCAAAAAGCTAAACCGGCCAACCCCCAACTACTAAATTTTTTTAAACATTTGTTTGTGTCGAAAAAAAATGCTCGAATATACTCGAATGAAAGATAAGAAAATTTGTGATCTTATAGTGCAATTTTTTGAAAAAAAGTTAATAACATACAAAGAAAATAGAAATGTTAGAAAATTGAGTTAATAATTGTTTTCGTCCCTGTGGTTTGTCAAAAATCACTATTTCAGTCCATTAGTTTAAAAATTGTGATTTCAGTCCCTGTGGTTTCACTTTCTTAACCATTTCAGTCCACCTTGTAACCATTTCAGTCCATGTACTTAACAGAATAATGGATTGAAATGGTTACGAAAGTGAAACCACATGGACTGAAATGGTTACGAAAGTGAAATCATAGGGACTGAAATCGCAATTTTTAAACTAATGGACTGAAATAGTGATTTTTACAAACCACAGGGACGAAAACAGTAATTAACTCTAGAAAATTTATATATTATATATATTTTTTTTTCTAATTTTGCCCCTCCTTCACTAAATGCCCCCTTCCCTTTCTTATTATGGGTTTTTTATTGAACCCTTGTATCATTATTTGCAACTTTAATTACATAACATGAAAAAGATGCAGTCATGCAGAATCGACACTCCCCCACCCACAACCATCACGCAGAAAAGCTGGATACACAACAATAACAAGCAGAAATATTATAAATTCCAAACATCATCTCAAAACTTTTATAAATTGCACAATAAATACCTAACACTAAAATAAAGCAACAAAACATTTGAATAGAACTATGGTTCATTAAAAATCGATTATTCCTGCATACCACCATCATCATGATCTTCATCGCCACCTTCTTCATCGCTTAGTTTAAGATCATCCAAAAGCTCTTCCAATGGCACAGAAGGCACATCCTCACCATCTGTCACAGACGCCATTTCCGATGGCTGATACTCCTTGTTTCGGTACAAGGATATGTTAAATCTTAACTCGGGGTGCTCTTCAAGATCCCTCAAGAACTGTTCATACTCCTTGTTCATCTTTTCTTCGTCTACTCTACCTCGGGTGTCACTCGCATCAACCTCAATCGGAAGAGCTTTAAGCTTCCAAGCACGAGGCTTTCCACGCTTCTTTTGCCTCCTTTCCTCGTAACTTTTCTTCACTAAAATAACCTCTGGCATCACAAGACCTTTATACTTGTCTATCTCCATGTCATTACTATTAGCAGCATGTAAATCGTAACCAAGAGCATAATCACCCGCGTTTAACAGATGTCCTAGATGAGTCTTTACCATAAACATGGTATCATTCTTCCCGAAATCAGACACGCGAGCCACCTGTACATCAGCCATCACATACTTTGACCCACCAACGTTGACTTCAGACGAAATGGGATCGACATCCAATACAATATATTCCACAAGCTGTTTAGAGGAAAGAAGGGACTTAAATGACGCCCTCCAGTATTGGTCGGCATCGAGAAAACAGTGCCTGAGAGTTAACGGGTCAAGTAAAGCGATACTGTTGCTGATTTTCGTGCAAATGACAAGCGGGCCGAGGTTTCCCAAACTAGAAGCGAGTTTCGGAGGGAGACAGACCAGATCCTCACGACAAATCGGGCAAATTTCAACAGAAAACGTGTACTTGTAATTGTAGTTATTACTTTTTGTATCCTGGGACACGAGTTGCTTGTCGTTGCGACTCTTAACCGGGACAACCTTCTGAATAAACTCGACAAACTTAACCGCGTGACTACGATTGGAAAAAAAGAAATCAATACCTCGATCCATTTGCTTAATCCTAATCGCTCTGACAGCGGCATCATGTTTGAGAATAAGTTGCTCCAGATAAAAGAACGTCCGTCTGTGAGAAACGTGTTGTCGTAGCTGAACCGCAGCCACCCATTGATCTGGGTTCGCTTGGACTCGCGAACAGGACTCGCACATTTGATCCTGAACCACGTACTCAACCATATAAGCTTGCTCGAGAACAGCTCCGTTCATAACCTCTTTTTGAACCCTGAGTTTGACTTTGATTCGCTTGGAGTGAGGTTCGGTCCAGATGAACTCTGCGTGAATCAGCCTAACTTTGTTCAGATTTTTTAAACGCTTAACGCAGAAGGTCAAGAGTTCTTTTGATTCTAGCTGGGCTTTAAGCCAAGTTCTCGGTGGCTGCAAGTAGCAATCGCACTCAGGGCAGTGAATGATGATGACATGCTTTTGTAGACCCTCGGTTATGTCCACTTCGGAACGTAGACATTTGACACACATGTTGGCAGCATTTGGGGGCATCAGAATGCCACATTTGCAGCACAAGACACTGCCTACGGTTTGTTGTACTGTAAACATTCCCGCTTCTCCGGCCATTATTGCTAACACAAGCCAAAAGAACAACCATCAGTTAGGGGAACCAAATTTCTATATCATTTAACAACGTTTTTACTCAAGTAACGCAGTGATGTATTGATATTGATATTGCTCTCACTGTTTATATCATGTGATTTCTAAATAAACATTTCTTCCACAACTTAGAACTAACTACAAAAATCAAGGAAAAATATGGCATAAACAATTTTAGTTAAAAAGACAACAGCTTCCACAAATGCGAAGGATACCAGGGGCCTAAGAGGGATCGATTCGAGTTAAAAAATAAAAACCATGTTTCACTTATTTACCAATGAACAGAACCAAGTGAGTTTCACACCAAACCGAAAACGAAATAAAAATTTGGTTCAGTTCAGTTTTCAACTGAAAAAACCATATATGTTTTTATCCAAAACTTAACCAAGTTCTGATCTCAAAATCATTAATAAGTTTTGAGTTGCAAGATTCAAACAACTATTCAACACATCTCCAACTACTAAACAGCAATCCAATATCTAATTTCACATTCTGTTAAAGAGTTCAGAAACTTAAATGCAAAAAGCCAAAAATTGTGGTCTAAGTTCTAAACGAAAACTCACAAAGACATAAGAGTGCTAGAATGTTACATATCAGTTGTCAGAACAAAATCATTGAAGACTAAAGATCATGTGAGAATTGGCTGAGTTGAAACTTCAAAAAGCCAAATAGGTTTTCGCTTGGTTTAAAAAAGCGCGAGGCGCTCTGAAGCGTTTTGGTTCCAAAAGCTTTAAGCGAAGCTTCAAGCGCGAAGAAAGAGCTTCACGTATACGAAGCGCTCAAAATAAAAATAAAATATTGTACACATCAATATCACCAGGGGCGGATCTTAGTGGACTAGTGGCAGGGCCACGGCCCTGGCAAGTTTTTCGGCCGTAGTGCTAATTTTCCGCATTTCGATCGAAATTTTGTATATATACTATGTTCGGCCCTGGCAAGTTTTTCGGCCGTAGTGCTAATTTTAGTGCCCGTGTCTTTCGGCCCTGGCAGGTTCAACGGGAAAGATCCGCCACTGAATATCACCATATGATATGGACTTTTCCGAGGCAGCAGTAGTGCTGTTTGATCCTGAGGCCATTATGACTTCTAAACAGAAATCAAGTTGCAGAGATAATAGCTCTCAGAAATAAACTTCCGAAATCGAAGTTAAAAGAATGATGAATCGCAGGAGAAATAAACCTCTTTGAATGCTGATTATTGGAGAAAGTATGAAGAATCGCAGGAGAAGAGGAAGGGAGCGGCTGAATGAATATGTTAAAAAGATAGCTAATGTGACCTGATTGGGCTGAAGCGTCGCCTCAAACCAAGGTCGCTTCGCGCTTAAAGCTCGCCTCAAAACGCTTCACGTGTTGTGACGCCTCAGAGCAAAAAAAGCGACATTCACAGCGCTTCAGCGCCTCATGCTTTAAGCTCGCTTAAAGCGCGCTTTTTTAAACCAAGGGTTTTAGGTCAAGCAACTTGGAAAAAAGTAACAGATTTATGGGATTTTGGGCCATTTTGAGATCTTGGTCCAGCATAAAACTTAAGAGTGGGCTACCTGCCACTTCAAGACTACTTTGGCTAATTTTTAGAGCAAAATTAAGAAGAACTAAAATAAACAGGTTAAGATGTTAACCCTCAAATCATTGTTTAGTGTATAATAAGATAAAGCAAAATTAAAATAAGCATGCTAACAGCCGTGTTATTATTATTAAGAAAATGGTACTAAATTATCAATTGAGTTCTATATAAAAATATTCAAGAATGTCATTTTTTTCTATAGTTATTTAAACTAAGTGAGCTACGCAAAATATTCATAAATTCTGATTAGCATTTATTCTTAATGTTCAAAGAAAAAAATAACACCAAGCCAGTCAAATTTATACAATTAAAAGATCAAAAATGTAACATCAAAATATAATAACTGACCCTCTTCATATAGGTTCGGAAGTAGTGAACTCTTACTATTGCAATTTCAAATTTCAATTACATCAATGACTCGTTTTCATAAACAGATTACTAATAAGAACAAAGAGAACCAAATGGCTACCTGCTACTTCAAGTAGCCTACTTTGGCTGAGGAAAAACTTATAACCTATAACTAAGAATGGATTATTCAGGTTTGATTTATTTGGCTTTAGTTTCGGTTTGGGCCGTCTGGTTAAAAACCGAATAATGAACACCCCTAAGTGCAACAATGATTCAACTTGGTTAAGAAAATAAAAATTAAAAGGGGTTAAGTCGGGTTAAAAAAGGCAACCATGTTCCACTTATTTACCGATTAGTGCAACCATGATTCAACTTATACTAATATATGCGAAAACTACAAGTTACCAAAAGTAAAACTTGGTTTAAAATGAAACTTCTTTGCAGGTGAAAACATTTGCCTCTGATTGTTTGCTAGTAAACTCGTTCAACATTAAAAATCTAACCTTCAAAACAATTTTGTTAGGTCTTTGAAATCATGTTTGGCATATAAAGTATAATAAAACTCATTAACCTTCAATAACCGGGTGTCAATGGGTCACCCAAGGGGCTCTTATAAAATAATATATAAAATGTTATTTGCAAAAACTGGGTAATCAGATCCACCGATCACTAAGCGCATCCCTACGCGGCTAAGCCCAGCCCCTTCAAATAACTCGTAAACTTAAAGGATGTTTGGATGGTGCATAATCAAAGGGATTATTGTGACTTAGAAAACAAGAAACAAACTATAAACCTATAGATAGATATGTAGTCCACTAATTCTATATCTCATCAATCTGTGTTCAAACCTTAGCCTAATTATTTACAACTAAACATTTAATATGAACTTTATAATTTATATAAAGGTTTATTAGAATTAGACATGAATAAAATCTAAAACTGATAACTAAAATTAAAACAAACAAACCTAAATTCGCCTTGTAATCTAACCGAACAAAAACCAGCAGAAACAAAATTACTAGTATACATATCGATCAAATTAAATTGATATAAACGTTTACGAAACATGATCATCTACGTAAATCTAAAATGAAAACAACAATCAAAACAAGCCTAAATTCACTGTGTAATCTAATTGAACATATTATTACCATGAACAAGACCAGCAGAAATCAAATTATCAAATTAAAATAGGTGAAAAATAAAAAGAAATGAAAGAAATCATACCAGTCAGTAGAGACGTAGGTTAATTGGAGACGGAGGAACAATTGAAGAAGAGAAATATATGTAAGGTTTAAGAGGCGGTGAAGGTTTCCGTAAGTCAATAATAATGTTCCAACCAATTTAGAAGTCAAAAGGCCCAATGTTTTCTAATGGGTCAAAATCTTGTAAAAAGCTTAATGTTGGTAGCTCAACAGAGAACGACCCAAGTTCAATACTGTGATATTCATGGGTTCACATATACAATACCGGTTTGGGCCCACACCAGTTCAGGTTAAGAAACGGTTTTTTGTGGTTGAAAATCTCAACCCACTCAAACCGATTTTGATCGAGTTCAAAACTAGTTTTAGCGTTTAAACCGGTTTTTATCAATTGTTACGCAGGCTCGGACCGGTTCAAGTTGGAACTGATTTTCAACCCAAAAAAAAAAAAAAAAAAAAATCCCAAATCCATACCAAACCGGTTTTTTTACCGGATCGGTTTCCTAGTGAGCAGGCTTTAACTGATACACCTCTAGTTCACAATAACGATGTCAATCAAAACACGTACTAGCTATAAAAAAATGTTGCGATGTTATGTATCGCATTTTTATAACCGTTCCCGTTAATTTATATTTTATACATTATCTTTAAAGGAATGTCAAATGTGTGAAATGATTCAATTGCTGCCTAGTGAATTCATAAAATCAATGTTTTAAAAACTGGTTCAAACCGGTCGGTAGTACCGGTTAAACCGTCCGATACACCTGGTTAAACCGATCTGAGCCCAATCCGATAGCGTATAAAAACTGGATTTTAAAACATTGCATAAAACCTGCTATAACGATTTATTAGAAAGTTTAATTTATCTAAGAGTAAATTACAAAAAATTGTCCTTTATGTTGACATCATATTGCAAACTATGCCCTTTGTCTTTAAAGTTGACGAGATTTATACTTTATGTTTACAAAACCTTACACATTATGTCCTTTAGCCCTAACTCTGTTAGATTTTAATGTTAAATCTGACCAAGGGGACCCTATATGAGGGTATTTTAGTTATTTTACCCTAAATACGGAAAACGAAAGTCATGTCGACCGTGCTCGATTTGCAATTGATTTGGGTATTCGATGTTGCCAAAAACGGTCGACCGAGGATAAACGTTGGTTGCTTGGTTCGATCCAAAGAGACATAATCCAATACTAAAAATTTCATCGGATAATAAAAGTCCTCGACTTTTACTATTACATTCGTGACTATCCCACGAGGTAGTTTGGGGGTCAAGTCGGCTAACACCACGGTGGTGTTCGCCGCTTTAAGTGGACCAAATTCTTATTGGTCATACAAACTACCCGGCAAGATACTCACGCTAGCACCAAGATCTAGAAGTCCCTGGAAACGGCGCCAAAATTTGATCGGAGTGTCACACCCCGGTCAAAGATAATATTTATATGCCCTAGTTACCCTTAACAATGTGTTAGTGGTAGTAAGGGGTCGAACCACAAAAAAATTGTGATTTGCGGATGGACAAGATTGATTATAAACGATGTCACACTTTTTATGAAGCTTGTTATCTTGATGAAGGGTTTTTATTTGTTTAGAAAAGAGTGTTGGAGTTAACCGAAAAGTTTGATGCTAAATTATTTAATTAATAAAACTTGAACACTTTCGATTGCACGAAAACTTGATTGTTTGATTAAAACTATAATTGGAGAACAAGGTTCACATCTGTGACACCTGTGTCACTTCAATCATCAAACAAATACCAAACCAATGAAATATTGTATTTCATACTTGGATCTTGTATAAATATGTGTATCGTTTGCACATATCAATTCTTGTTCGATTTCGGGCTCTAAATCGCTTTCTGGAAGGTTATACGCGCACCGATGCTTAAATATAACCAGTTTAATGCAACAAACACTCCGGAACAGTGACATAGGCTTAACATACCTTAAATAACCTTTACATAACTTAGAAATAAGTTTTGAAGGCTTTGGTATGGCAAAATCAAGTCTATTCGCTTACAGGGACTAAAGTTGACAAACTGCGAAAGTATGATAATTTGAACTGTAACAGACATTCCGGAATATGACCATAAGTTAAACATACCATAAATATCCTCTACATAGCTTAGAAATAGGCTTTGAGGGGTTCGGTGTGCTAAAATAAACTTTTGGGTCATTCAGGGACTAAAAGCGTCAAAAAGTGCATAAGTTTGCATTTTCGTGCATAACTTACGTTCTGAATACATCCGGACATCCAAAAATTTATGTAAGCACTAAAACATTTTATTTTAGTGTTTGGCATAAGAAAAATCCATTCGTCGCGCAATTTGGACCGTTTTTGCGTCCGTTACGACTTCCGTCGTAATTAACCGAACAACGCAACCGTACGGCCAAACGAACCGACATCCGAGATGTTTTTGAGCACATTTTAAGTTCCCTATACTTTAACTTCATTTTAGAGCTTTGAAATGGGGTTAACGGGGCTTAAACGTGTCAAAAATGCATCGAAACCCAAGTTTAGGGGCTGCAGGGACCAAAACTGACATTCTGTGAAAGTTGTTAGCTTACGGACCGTAAGGCCCTACCCATACGGTCCGTAAGGACCTCCCAGCACTTCAGAATCTTCTAACAGCCTAGTTCCAGCTGTTGCACACTCAAAAACCCAATACCACATGTTGATTACTGATAATGGGGGGCCAATTGAAGCATCCATAACATTCCAACACATGTACGGATGAGATTAAATCACGGTTATCGAGAAACGATCCTAACGGTCCTAGTAATCCTATAAATACCCCCACCCTTCACTTGCAAAACCCACTTGAAATCTGAGTTTTTCTCTAAGTGGTTGTGTTTATACACTTCCTACCTGAGATTACTTGGAAATCAAATTTGCGGGGACCCGTTGTAAGTGTTCTTTCGTTCTTTTCCATTCGTTTTAGCGTTAAAGTCAAACTGTGTTTGACTTTCTGCGTTGACCAGTTTATGGTCAACACGAAGTTCGATTGAACTTCATAACGTGAGCGTAATCACGATGGTTATGGTCCCTACTATACCTACTGATTACCACGTTATCTAGGCTCAGTGACAAGTCGTAGTTTCGGCCAGAATACGTATTCTTGCGTATTTTGTAACCAAACTACTTATGGGTATCAAAACCGTTTGTTTTGATACCAAACTTATTTTCTAACTTAGTTAAGCATGTTTTAACGTGCTTAGCTTGTCACTTTTAGTTTTGTGCTTGTCTAGGGTCGTAAAGGTAAGCGATCTAATCAATCGCTTATACTTTCAAACCCGACCCGTTTGGTCGATCATTAGGATCCGACCAAACACATTAGGTGACCAGAGTTGTATAACCTTCCGAGGTTATACCTTATGGTCACGACGTTTAGTTAGTTGTATGATAGGTAGTTTATATGCCTTAGGTAAATTACCAAAATACCCTTTTTGCGCCAAAATTCATTTTAAGCATATGTAACATAACTTTCGACATCTAAACTGATTCGGCAACAATATTAGACATGTTAAGGCATATTTTACTTATCATAGGACTAGTTAGGCGGTCCGAACGCGTTTCACGCGAACGATGCGTTATAGTAGCATAAGCTACCTAAACGGGTCGTAATGGGTCGTAAGCACTTAGGTTAGGTTTCATTTTAGTATGTAGGCTTTGTTAAACCATATTACATGAGTTCCCATACTCATTTGGTTTACGAGCCTTCATTCTATCCGATCCTCCGATATAGGTCCGGTTTATTAATGTAGATACCTATATTAGGTGCCGTTTGATTCTGTGATCTTCTAGCTTGCTTGGTGGTTATCCTAGGACTTCTAAGCAATCTCAAGTGAGTACATAGACCCCTCTTTTACTGTTTTCCAAACATTTTGGGGTGAAACACATGTGCCTAGTTGTTACTTTCATGTTTTTCCATGTTTTCACATCATATACTTGCTATGTTCATTAGTACACTATTAGTACATCGTTTTACATTACATTTCATGCTATGTATGTCCATTGTGTGCATACTTAGTACATTGTTTTACATTACATTTCATGCTATGTATGTCCATTGTGTGCATACTTAGTACATTGTTTTACATTACATTTCATGCGATGTATGTCCATTGTGTGCATACTTAGTACATTGTTTTACATTACATTACATTTTGTTGCATATGCTCATCCAGCATATGAACACATTATATTACATTATGTGAACCATTTGTATCTATTGAACCATGTGAACCATTTGACAATAGACATTTGACTATACCTAAACATTTCTACAATTGTTAAACATTACATCTTGATGGTTTGGTTTGAGTAAGTGATTTAAGTAACGAGGCGTGTGTAATATGATACAAGCATGGTGTATACGCCGCTGGTACTTCCTATATATAAGTGTTTGTATGGTATTACATATCGTAGCGTTATTTGAATCATTTCAATTTGAGACATATAACATTTTATACAAATAACATACTTTTCACAAGACATTGTTTTACAAACAACTTATCTTATACAAACTCATTTTACATGGTTATTCATTTAACCATACATTATTCTCTTATTTATACATATCATCTGAACTTATTGTTTTTTAAATGATTTACAAAACAAATCAATTTACAAGGTTCATGACTAAACTTTATTAAACAACTCTTTCTAAACTTACAAGTCATGAAACCTATTTTCACAAAACCTATGTATCTCACAGGCATTTTTATGCTGACGTACCTATTTTCACATGTGTTTTCAGGAGTTGATGCATAGGACTTATCGAGACATACTTAGGCGGACCTGTGCCTTAGTGACTTAAAATGAGACAAGAACTAGTTAATTTATGTTAGTACTCTTTATTTCTTGTTTAAAGACAATGTAACTCGCTTGTTTGATGAATAAAACGAAACTTTAATTTCCATGGTTGTGAAACAATTAATTCTGTTACAACACTCCCCGACGTTTCCGCCACGTTTCGTTGTTTTACGTGGTCGGGGTGTGACAACATCCGGTTCAACAATTGCAAAGCCTAGGGTTGCTACACATTTTTAAGTTGATTTAATTGAATTTGTCATTAACGGTTTTAATATCACGAGGCTTAGGTGCCAATTGCTATCAACATTCACAACGCACCGCAATGCACTTCGTTACCTCGGACAATTAAATCCTCTCGAAATATAAGGCATAAATACACAAACTTATTTTGCAAAGTCAAATTTTAAAATCACTCGACAATTCACAAATCTAGTTCAAATGCAAGACAATTATCAATCAATTCAAATACAAACTCAACTCTTCACAAATCAACTAATAAACATAAAGCAAACCCTAAACCTTACAAAAGTCTACACCGGGGTGAAACCCGAGAGAATTAGCTGCTCATGACGAACGACACACGATCACCGGATGATTGAAACTCGAACACGAACATCTTGAAGCTTTGATAGTGAGGATGATGATGGTTAGGGTTTACGGTTGGTGGTGATGGTAGATTGATTTGGTGAGATAATTGGGGATTAGGGTTAGGATGAATCGATGGATGATGATTGTGTAAGATGGTAATGATCGGTGATGAATTGGATGGAATGAAATTGGTGTTGGGGAGGTTCTTGGCTCCAAGAGTGGTGTTTCCACTTAAAAAATATGTAACTCCCTCAAAATACCCTAAAAAGTGGGTTGTATTCGTTCCCACCTCAAAGGAAATAAAAAATCAGTGTTTTGTAATAGCCGAGGGCATTCCACCCGACGAGGTTATCAGGAGGGCGTCGCCGACGACCCATATGGGCGTCGGCGACGCTATCCCAAGATTATCCCGCCCTTTAAACTAACACATCATACATATCCCAAGATTATCCCGCCCTTGAAACTAACACATCATACATATCCCTCATAATGTTCTCTCCACTCGGTTTAAAATTTAGCTAATAATGATGAATTAACAATTCTCAAATAAACACTCAAACCGATTAGAACATGTACTTGCATAGGCTTGCAACTCAATCGTCCTCCACCAATTAACGCAAACACGAAGCACAAGTCAAAAGGTCTTTAAAGGTTGTAATGTGGCTAGGCTAAGGGTACAGAATGCGATATTTTAAAAGTGGCTAATGTGATAAAAACTAAATTTTTATTACATCAAATACCGAACCAAACTATGCTACAAAACATCAAACTATAAGGCAAAATTTTTGCCTTTTTTTCAACAACTACTAACACTTGTTTTTGTGTTTTTTCACAAATTTTTTTTCACTATTTTTCATGCCACTTTCTGAATTTTCGATTTTTTTTTCACAAAGTCAAAACAAACTAAACCTAAAATCGAATTTTCATCACACCAGTTTAAAATTAAAAAGGCTTAATGGTTAAATGGCTAAATGGGTTGGTCAAACGAAAAGGGTTAGGCTCAAAGTTGGCGACTAAGGGATTGGTTTTGGGTAGAGATACTATAAATGGTGTAAAAAGAAAAGGTTTACCCAATGTTTTGATCATTCTTGTGCTCGTATTCGGTCTAAGGTCTTAAACGCATCAAAAGTTGCAAGTTCTACAATACGCGACTAATGGCACACTCAAAAAAAGAAATATATGTCTATGATATATATAAGTGGATCAAAATCTCACGTGAAAAGGGTATGATATGTGATATGGAAGTCACATTAGTTTTTTAAGTGGATTATTTCTAAATAACCACCTGCTAAATACCTGCCATGTTACTAATTAGAACTTGACCATGATAAAAGACTAAATGGGTTGTGCCATCCCTCGTTGACTTTGTTAATCGTGCTTTTTAGAATGTTTTTTAAGAGCACATTTTTTTTTAAAAAATTGAAAATTTCCACCATCCCCACACTTAAGGTTAACATTGTCCTCAATGTGTAGATTTTAAATGAAATGGTCAAAATCGCAACTTTTTCTCCCCCATCCCTACACTTGAGGTCAACACTGTCCTCAATGTGTTGGAATAAGGGCTTTTAAAACGCACAAGGGGCGTGACACGACCAACCTCCCAAACTTCACCCCGTTCAAAAGAAATATGCACAATGCAATCCACTTATTAACTAACTAATAATCAAAGCTAAAAAGAAACAAATGCACCTGGTTTTCGCTCATTTCTCGTGTGCTCTTCATTCTTCAATGAAAATGGTCATCCTCACGATTATAAGTGTACTTACAAATCTCAACACTCTTTAATGAAATGTCCCTCTTTTGGCTCCGACTTATCTTTTATGTATCCTTTGATGATTTCCGCACTTAGTGTTTTTTAAGAGATTATCTTAGTTCTAGTGGCATGCCCCTCTTTTGGAGGCAACGCTACCCTCGGCCATATTGGTCTGAGTCAGCAGGGATACAGTCCCGCAAGGCCGGATTATTGAAAGATAGTTAAGTAAGTTGTCAATGCAAAATCCAAGTAAGTAAATGATGGAGGCATTAGGATCAACCCATTTTTCAAATCAAAACCTTTATTTTTCTTTGCTTTAACCAAAAACATCCCCCTAGATAAACCCTTTGAACCTTAAACCTTTTCATTTTCCAAACCCACAAAAACAAACCTTTTCATTTTTCATCTTTCATTTTTGTAAACCTATCGGTTATGAAATTACGATTATGGATCAGTTTCAACTTTGGCAACAAAAAAAATCAGAAAATTTGCCCAAAGTATTTTTTGCTTAACCACAAAGCAATAGAAAAACCGATATTTTACGCTTTTTCGCCATTTCAATAAAACATACCAAACCTGAACCACCACCTACCCTTTAAAGCCCTTTTGATATTTACAAGGATTTAACTTCAAAAAGGAGGAGGTTTGATTGATTGTCAAGCCTATGGTAGGAGTAAGTTCCAAAACCGGGCACGAGCGTTCTCGCTTACACAACTTCGGCCGAGTGGTTTGTGACCACTTGTGAGGTGTGTAAATTTGTATATAACTAAGTGGAATTTTATAAAGGCATGTTATGCCCAAAGTAAATAATTTTTCCTAACTTTTGTTTTAAATAAATCATGACGAATAAGATTGTAAATAACATAAAACCAAAATAAATTTAGAACTTGGATTTCCGACACTCTAAAGATGAGACTAAAACCTTCTCTTCTACCTATTCCGTTTGGGTGTGTAAGCCACGTAATAAAGTTTTGCTTGAAGACAAGCAAAGATTCAAGTGTGGGGGTATTTGATGTGTATAAAATACAACATATAAGTTATATCAAATACGGCGTAAAATCAACCCTTTTTCAGTACTAATGTTGGAAAAAGCTTGTTTTCTGTTCCTTTTTAATTTACAGGGTCAAAAGAGCTTAAATGTGCAAAATGAGCAAAATAACTGCAAAAACCAACATAAATACGAAGAGGGAGGAATTGACGCAACTCGCCAAGCCCCAATCCACAAGAATAGCAAGATCAGAAGACCTGACACAGGGCCGTGTCCACCAGACACGGGCCATGTCCAAGACTGAATGTTGTGCAGAATAAAAGACAACAGCAAAGGACAAAACAGACAGCCAACACAGGGTCGTGCTAAGCCAACACGGGGCATGGTCAACTCAAATATTTTTAGAATCTGCGATAGTACAGCAAGTACATTGACCACGGGTCGTGCCGTTGACACACGGGGCTGTGTTAGTACAAGACCTGACACAGCAGTTAATGAGGAAGAGAGAGAAATGACCCCGGGGCCATGCCAGGCGGGCACGGGCCGTGGTGAAGCCCCTAATTTCAGCTATAAATAGATGTGCTTTGTTCCATTCCAAACCATCCCTTGGTAGATCACTTCTCTCTCACTTGCCACCACTCCACCACCACTACAACACCATCATCCACCACCATCATCCATCTTCCATCATTTAGAGTGTGTGTAGTAGTCTCAAGATCCAAGATCGATAGTAAGAGTCTTTTTCAAACAAAGGCCATGCTTGGCTAAACTCTTACATCACTTGGTGAAGACAAATCTTTTATATTTCTTTTTTTATTTACAATCTTTGGCAACTTTTTAATTGGGTATGTATTAGTGACTTTAATAACTAGCTTTATATTGAAGGCAAATTTATCTAATCATTCTTCATATGTTGTTGATTCACATATTCGTGTCTTTACTGTCTATATAAAGCGCGTTAATTGCCTTGAAGGGGGTTAGAAGGGTGGTTGGGTAAATTTTATGTCTCGTTCAGTGTATAGATCCTGCGAGAACCTGGTTCAAGCTTAGTAACACTTCACGAGTCGGACGAGCTCTACCCACCAACGGGAGAAGTGCCAAACGCTTGAATCCCTTATTTATAAACTACTATTAAAACTTTAAACCAACCCTGCGAGGACTGTATCCCTGCTGACTCAGACCAAAGGGTTGAGGGTGATCGCTGCCTGTAAGGGGGGCCACCACTTTTTGAATTAATAACTTACTTAATTATCTTTTAATAATTCGACCTTGCGGGACTGTATCCCTACTGACTCAGACCAATAGGTTGAGGGTAGAGTCGCCTTCGCAAGAGAGGCCTACCACTATAACTAAGATAATCTATTAAAATGCCCAAAGTGTGGAAATCATCAAAGGATACATGAAAGTGGAGTCAGAACCAAGTGATTCCTTCTTGTCTATCTATTTTTCCTTATATTTTATTTTCACTTTTTAGTTTATCTTTTTTATAGTTTTAAAGATCTTTTCTTCAAAGTTTGGTTCGATTAGACGTTAATGATAAGCCGATATTAAAAGCTCTTGTGTCCTTGGACGACCTCGGTATCTTGCCATCACTATACTACATCCGCGATGGGTGCACTTGCCTTAACGCGTGTGTAGAGTGATAGTAGAATATCGTGTTTTATAAATTTAAAACTTGATTCAGCGAGTAAAAAGAGCTAAAATATATCTAAAAAACATATACACACCCGCACACGTCAAGTTTTTGGCGCCGTTGTCGGAGACACAAGAACTTTAAGAAAGCTTAAAATTGACGGCCTAATCCTTTTTATCGTTTCTTTTTATGTTTTCTTCTTTTTCTTTTGATTTTTCACTTTCTGTAGAAGTGAACTCGGGGCCGTGCCATATCTCCACGGGGCCGTGTTCACTCTCTAGTATCTTAAAATCTATTTTCTGCCAGAAGCAGACTGCAGCACGGGCCATGTTACCCTAATACGGGGCCGTGTCAAACTGACAGTTTGTAGGAAAATAGTAACCGGCTGATCCCGACGGTTAAAAAAAACTTTCTGGAAAAACATGGATTTCTTTGACTATTTTTACCCCGCCACTCTTACGGTGCACAGTGCAATTATTGTGGGGAGGAGCATAAAGAATGGGAATGTGGCGTTCTAAACTTCACTCCCCACTATTTAGTCCCATCGTTTTCCTGTAACGAACACCTTAAGATGGGCGTGAGTAAAAATGATAATGAAGTCCATCCACCTGAACTCCATCAACCCTCTCACTTAGACGACTTAGAAGACATAAGTCAAATAAAAAAGAGGATTATCCTAAAAATTAAAGAAATAGAATCCTTGATGAAGGCGCGATGTTCATCAAGGGTTTCATCCGAAGGAGAATCGATGGAAGAAAAATCAGGTACAAACAACAACACCAAGGTCAACCAATCCTCTACCATAGACGCTTGCGAGGACGAGAGCGATAGTCCTCCCTGTTTTGATTTCACAATGACGCTCCCCTTTACAGAGTGTGAATTTCACACCGACGGTTTGGACAGGAGCGAATCGACTCATACTTTCTTTAACAATAGCCCGGATAAGGTAAATAAGGGATGGTCCCGTTTTCCTATTTTTAAAGAAGGCTTCTACCTTTCCGATAACCTCTTGCATTTTCGTACCTCTCGCCGGAGTCTAAGGTATATCTGGCAATACGGTGTTGTTACAAACAGTAAGGAACCACCCGATAACGGATAATTCCTTAAAAAACCTAGACAATCTTTATGTCTCGTTCAGTGTATAGATCCTGCGAGAACCTGGTTCAAGCTTAGTAACACTTCATGAGTCGGACGAGATCTACCCACCGACGGGAGAAGTGCCATGCTTGAATCCTTTATTTATAAACTACTATTAAAACTTTAAACCAACCCTGCGAGGACTGTATCTCTGCTGACTCAGACCAAAGGGTTGAGGGTAATCGCTGCCTGGAAGGGGGCCCACCACTTTTCGCATTAATAACTTACTTAATTATTTTTCAATAATCCGACCTTGCGGGACTATATCTCTGCTGACTCAAACCAATAGGTTGACGGTAACGTCGCCTTCACAAGAAGGGCCTACCACTATAACTAAGATAATCTCTTAAAATGCCCAAAGTGCGGAAATCATCAAAGGATACATGAAATAGGAGTCGGAACCAAGTGACTCCTTCTTGTCTATCTTTTTTTCCTTATATTTTATTTTCACTTTTTAGTTTATCTTTTTATTGTTTTAAAAATCTTTTCTTCAAAGTTTGGTTCGATTAGACGTTAACGATAAGCTGGTATTAAAAGCTCTTGTGTCATTGGACGACGTCGGTATCTTGCCATCACTATACTACGTCCGCGATGGGTGCACTTTCCCTAACGTCTGTGTAGAGTGATAGTAGAATATCGTGTTTTATAAATTTAAAACTTGATTCGGCGAGTAAAAAGAGCTAAAATATATCTAAAAAACATATACACACCCGCACACGTCACTCTCTCTTTTTAAAACTAAGATTCATCATCGTTCGTTTTCATTTGTTGCCTAAAATTAACAAACAAACACAAACGAACACGAACAAGTTCATTTCCTTAACAAACAAACACGAACATAAAATCTCATTCGGTAAGTGATGTGATTAAAATACAACATATAAATTGTGTCAATGTAACACCCTTGTTATTATTTAACGATTATCGTATAATCGTAACTCATAATCATGTAATTATAGTCTCAATTATACTAAAAATACGGGTTTGTTAAAAACTTTTACAATTTAAAGTAGAACAACATAATGTGGCTTAATTCGCCGTTTTAGAATATAACGACGAAACAACATTGCGGAAGCTTCGTTTAACGTGTGTTCGGTTCTTGCTCGATGCTCGATCTTCATCCGGGCCTCTCGACATTCTCCTGTGATCAAAACCAACTTAAAAGTCAGTTTTGATAATTAAATAACTAGTACAACAAGGAAGATTGGGTCAATTAATCGAATTAAACAAGGAAATTAGGAAATTCCAACTTTGATATCTTTGATCCCAAAACAAAAACTTGAAAATTGCCTCCACCGTAACTTACGGTTCCACCGTAAGTTACGGTGGCCCCTGGAATATAATACCCCACCGTAACTCAGGGGGTAATTGCCGTAAGCCTTCAGCCCTCCACCGTAACTTACGGTTCCACCGTAAGTTACGGTGGACCCTGTATCAGACCATCCCAAATTGCCGTTTTTGACACGAAAACTTTCGTATCTTTCCAACCGTTTGTCCGTTTGACCTACCGTTTCTTCCTACCTGATTGTAATTTAATTCTCCACCTTATGGAGTTAAAATCCGACATTCAAACTAATAAAATTCTGGATTTCTAAGTATTCGGCTTATTGGTCAAAATTAACATTTTGACCCGTTGTGCTTAAAACCACTAACTCGATCTTTAAACGTTCAAAATACGTACACTAATGTATTTGACACACAACCTTAGCCTAGGTTCATACTTTCTTATGAATTATGTATGCACATAAAACCATTTTGACCCATTTAGAGAGTATTAAGCACTTTAGTCTAAATCTTGTTCTTTTTCCTTTCACACCTCATAATTCTACATTCAAGGCATCTACTTATATCTCCTAATCATAATGCAAGTTTCCAAACAACCCATATGGGTCGTTTGCCTAATATACCCATCAAGGGCTTTATGGTCAATTTTAGTCCCTTACTTTACAACGAAGGACTTTTGCTAAAATTTGACTAGAGTATCACTTCTACTAAGCCCTAAATATGCGTACCTGGCTCGGGTCATAGCATCGACCCTTACACATGCCTTTTGCTTTAAATTTTCTAGTTAAATCAATGCAATCACATGTTATATCCTGTTATCACAAAACTCAACAAGTAGTCGTCAGTTATTATTGTCAAATGGTATTTGTACATGTTGGAACCTGAAGGTTTATTCATGTAGGTTAGTATAGTTTAAGGGTTGATTATGTACTTGTTTAGTTTTCATGTTTTGGGTCGATTTTGTAAGGGTTGGGCTAGCAATGGGCCTAGTGTGTAGCCCAGTTGTTTTGTATTTAAACAAACATCAACCTCTTGGTTGTGGTTGTTCGTCAGTTTGGAGATTGCGACTCAAGGGAACCGAGTTTAGTGTGAAGTCTTGTATCAGTCTTTGCTTTGTCATTGAATGCAAGATTTCGGTTTGTGATTCACTTATTATTCTTATGTTGATTATTATTACTTGTTCTTGAATCGACTTGTGATTGTTTTCCGCACCTTCACAAGTTAAAGGTTGATATCATTGAAAGATCCTAACGGGTTTTACAATTGGTATCAGAGCCATTGAAGTCTTTCAAGGCTCGGTTTTGATATCATTCAGATTCAAGAACCTGTTTTGCTACTGATCCAGTTTTGTTGCTTGTTTTTGCAGTGAAAATTATAGCAATACTCATTCTGTTCTTGATCGAATCTTTAAAAAAAATTGCTGATTTTGGTTTGTTAATTTCAGAAAAGGTGTTTGCTGAATTTTCGGAAAGTTGGAGGTCAATAGATTCAAAGATTACGATATCTTTGAATTTTTGAAAGTGCTGAAAATTAGGGATTGCGAGTCAACAGATCTTATCTCTTATCTGTTTTGCAGGTTTCGACTCGCAACCTTCATCAGTCTCGGCTCATCCTGCTTTGGTTTCGACTCGCAACCTTCATCAGTCTCGGCTCATCCTGTTTGGTTTCGACTCGCAACCTTCATCAGTCTCGGCTCATCCTATTTGGTTTCGACTCGCAACCTTCATCAGTCTCGGCTCATCCTGTTTGGTTTCGACTCGCAACCTTCATCAGTCTCGGCTCATCCTGTTTGGTTTCGACTCGCAACCATCATCAGTTTCGGCTCATCTTGCTTTGGTTTCGACTCGCAATCAATTACGGTTTCGAGTTGTTTGATTTCTGGTTTTGACTCGCAACGACACTGATCACGGACTTTTGACCTGTTGACTATTTGGACTTAAAATTTAATTAATTAATTAACTGATTAATTAAACATGTCGACAAATAACACTGACCTGGCTGCCCTTAACAAACAACAAGAACTGGACTCAAAGGTTGGAACCTTTGGAGCCTCATAGTTTTAGAATTTCCTACACAGAGAGAGATAGAGGCGATCTTGGTGTGTCATCTTGTACCAGACGTTTTGCTAATTCATAGTAATAGAACGTGTGCAAGTTTGATAGTGATTCCGGTTTGTTCTTCATTGTTCATATTTCTTGTTGGTTTTCGTCTTATTTCTTGAATCTCACCAAGTTTGGATTCCGCATAAACTTGGTGATTGTTTGATATCATTGAAAGATCCGGTTAACGGGACTTATATTGATGCACAAGGAAAACCCAGATCCACTATGGGCTGGGTTCCTAAATCTAACTAATCCCGCTAATCGTGCAGGAACAGCTGTGGAGGACTACCGTGCGCCTCTGGTACATGGATAGTGGCTGTTCCAGGCACATGACAGGAGACTTATCCCAACTGGAAAATGTCAAAGAATTTAATGGTGGATATGTCTCATTTGCGGGAGGAGATTTAGGCAGAATCACGTTAAAAGGAACTGTACGAAACGGCGTGTTAAGCTTCGAAAATGTTAATTATGTTCCAGAACTGAAACACAATCTGTTGAGCATTTCTCAGATTTGTGATCGAGGGAATTCAGTTCACTTTACAAAGAAAGGATGTCATGTTCTTAAACCTGGAATTGTCATTCCAGAAGACTGGTTCTTAATGTCAGCAGAGAGAAGAGGAAACGCTTATGTGATTGATATGAACAAGAAGCCGTGTGAAGAAATTACTTGCCTATTTTCGAAGATTTCAGAACATGATGGTCTACTGTGGCATCGTCGCCTTGGGCATGTGAACATGAAGAATTTGAATCGACTGGCAAAAGGTCAATTAGTACGTGATCTTCCGATAAAAGATTTCATGTTGGTTGAAAGGTGTGTTGCTTGTGCAAAAGGAAAAGCTCATCGAAAACCTCATAAGACTAAACCAACACCCTCGACGAAGGCCGTGCTTGAACTACTTCACATGGATCTTTTTGGTCCAGTGAATGTGTTGAGTATTGGCAAGAAAGCTTATTGTCTTGTAATTGTCGATGATTATTCTCGCTACACCTGGGTGTATTTTCTCAGTCACAAGAATGAAACTGCAGTCTTGGTGAAACAATTTATCACTCTGGCTGAAAATCAAGCGAGTGCTAAGGTGAAGGTTATTCGATCTGATAATGGGACAGAATTCAAGAACGTTACTTTGGACACATTCTGCACTGATAAGGGAATTGATAGTCAGTATAGTGCACCACGGACTCCTCAACAGAATGGAGTAGCTGAAAGAAGAAATCGTACTCTTATCGAGGCTGCACGAACTATGCTGGCTGACTCGAAGCTTCCTAGTTTCTTTTGGGCCGAAGCTGTTAGCACGGCTTGTTACGTCCAGAATCATGCTTTAGTAAACAAACGACATATGAAAACTCCATATGAGATTCTGGAAGGACGTAAACCTTCGGTTTCACCCTTTCGCATCTTTGGTTGTCCATGTGTGTTACTACTTATGGACTCTAATGGAAAGTTTGAGGTCAAAGGGGACGAATGTTACTTTGTTGGATATGCTAAAGGGTCAGCCTATAGAGTATATAACAAGGTAACTAAAAAGGTCGTCGAGTCGTGCAACATTGAATGGCTCGAGGAAAATGCTACGGACGCTAGAGTTGGACTAGATTGGTTATATGATTATGCTGAATTGTTTAAGTCATTTAACATTTTGTCAAGTGATTTTTCAGATGCAGGTGTGTCTATTCCAAAACAACCTCTGTCTTTTGAGGATACTGAAGATGAAGAACAGACAGAAGGAAGCGTGAGACATCATACCATTGATCCGCCAGGAATGGTGTTTACACAGCATACTACGAGTCAACAAACGTCCCATCAATCCCCTGAAGGTGCTTCAAATAGTGGTTCTGCATTTAATGGTTCCGGATCAGCTCTATTTCCTGAACAAATTCCTGAAGATTGCATTATTACCACTCCATTCGTTCATAACACTGCAGCATCTAATGAGGGGGAGTCTAGCAACACCACCGCTGAAGACGAGACCGTACCTGACCTGGCAATACCCACAAGTGTTCAACGGAATCATCCTATAGAGAATGTGATTGGTCCTGTAAATGCAGGAGTTTTAACCAGGATGTCACATCCCCAAAATCCACCTGCGGAGTACTACCGCTTGGAGGCGTGACTGACCAGGATCCAGCCACCAATCATATTGAACAAGCATATAAGTAGTTATAAAAAAAAATCCAACCAATACAATTGGTGTTCATACAAAACATAGTTAAGTTGCAAGCGGAAGCATAAGTCTTAAATCAAAACATAAGTTCAATTGTTTCAAAGTTTAACATGGCACTCAGTCGTCCATGTCCCACAACGATCCCCCTCCATGCAAGCTCCAGCTAGGAACCTAAGGACCTGCAAAGCATGTAGTAACGAGTCAACAACAAGTTGAGTGAGTTCACGGTTGGGTGTTCGTTTTAAGTTGTTTCGAAAACAGTTTCCTTTAGCTGGCATCCTGCCGTGGGGGTTACCCCATAGTTAAAAACGTGACTTGCTTATTCCCGGTTACTCTGGCTATCCAGCCGTGGGGGCTACCCCGTGTTAGTTATCTGGCATTTCGGCCGTGGGGGCTACCCCATGTATACACTAGACTCGTTACCATATCGACTGCTGACTGTAGTCATGTTTAAGTGCCCTGAAACTGTCAATGTCTATCATCATTGACGTGCCCCAGATCCATTAGTTCACGCCCGTCCTCTGCGGCACGGTGTGAGGTTTGTCAGACCTAAATAGCGCTATCTAACTAATGACCCGCTCGCCATTGGCCCGGCGATTAAGTCGATACAAAAATGAGGGACTTCATGATAGAGTTTTGGTCTAGTACGAGTTATCTGTCCGTGAGGACGAGGAATTACATTCCTGAACCATTGCTGTCCTACCCAAGGAGGACGAGGAACCCATGTTCCTTAACCCCAATTCCCGTCCCCTGTGAATCCCATGCTTTGTAAAGGGTGTGAACTCACCTTGGTTTGCTCGGTAGATACACAGAAAAGTCAAACAAGCAATATTGTGGTCACTCGCGTCCTAACATAGTTGTACCATACAAGTCAGGTTCGTATCCAAGTTGTGCACGTATGTTCTACACGTATACTAGCAAGTAGCATGCAGGTATAATTTATGGCATACACGCATAAACATAACGGTTCACAAAGACACCTATGAGTTCAAGTATACAAGCGAACAAAGCCCAACAGTCCGGCCCAAGCACTTCGGCCCGTAACAGTGAGAGTCCAAACAGTGTGTACATGCACATGGTCTTGAGTCGCAACTGATGCAGGTTCTGGTCTCGAGTCGCAACCGGACACGCAATCATGGTCTCGGTTCATGCTGTTTTGGTCTCGAGTCGCAACCGGACTCGTAACTGAGATTTCGAGTCATAAGGTTTGTGTGCTGATCCCATGTGGTTTCGAGTCGCAACCAGGTGTCTGCGACTCGCAACCGATGTCGCAACCGGGAGATTTCGACTCATCATGCGGTGGTTTCGAGTCGCAACTGGAGGTTTCGGTTGGACAACTGCTGATTCGGTACAGTGTACTATCCAATGGAAAATCAATTTCATGAAACAGTTTGTACTATCCACTTAAACATGTTTATTTGTCTAACAATTTATCAAATTGGATCAAACATATCAATTTTCAAATATTCAAACATGTTCATATGATATTCAACAAGTTCTTCATGTGTGCATCATGTTCATCAAATATTCCTATGAACTTTAATCAAACAAAAATCATAATCAACAACTTATCAACACCAACATGTACCCTATGATATCAACACAATGAATCGTCCTAATCGTGCACATTCCACAGTCGATTACAAGTATTCGGTTTCCATTCATCAATCATTTCAACTTATATCAACATCCAAACCATATAGAGCCGATAACACTCATACCTAGTCAAGCATACATTATTCACCTTATTGAAATCAACACATTAACATATAATCATCATCAACCGAATGTAAACTCATAACATAGAACATTTATGCATCGATTACTTGAACACTAACTCATCATCAATGTATACCATCATATTAATCAAAACATCATAAACACTAACCAACAAGCACCATAAATACTAACCGGTTGATGAGTTTCAAAGGTGAGTATGAAGCTTCCAAACGGGTGTGTGTGTGTCGATCCGAGGGCCCCTAATGTCACCGGTTTGATCCGAGAAGAGGGAGGAGAAATGTGATGTTTGGTGTCTAGGGTTTTAGTGAGAGGGAGTAGGAGAGTGTGTGTGTTATCCAAAGAAAATGGCAACATGGCTATCTATCAAGTTTATATATCCGCTCCAAGTAATGCACCCTAATGGGCTCTCAGTTGGGTTAAGTGAGGTGTATGGCCCATCCGGCCCATTGTTTCATTGTTCACTCGAGACCACATGGTCTCGAGTTGGGTCCGTGTGTCGCGGTTCATACTAATACACACATACTATACATACTATACATACAAGCATACATATACGTAACACATAGTCACATACGAGGTTCACTTCTCATTAATCACACAAGTTAACTAGTCGCACGTTCGTGTTACATCGGGATATAAGAAAGGTTCTAAATTTCGAGTTGTCACATCATCCCCAAGTTGAAAGAAATTTCGTCCCGAAATTTGGTAGGCACTCACTGAGGAAGCTAGTTAAGTTGTATGGTTTTCCCGGTTTTCCTGGGGTGTCACATCCACCCCCCGTTGATCTGGAATTTCGTCCCGAAATTCCGTAGCTTCGGCCTCAGTAGTGGGTGTACTGTTTGCGAACAGTTGGGGATACTTTTGTTTCATCAGATCTTCGCGCTCCCAGGTGGACTCTGGGCCGCGACGTGAGTTCCAACGAACTCGAACGAGAGGTATTCTGGTGCTCTTGAGGACCTTAACATCCCGGTCCGTGATCTCGACTGGTTCCTCGACGAATCGTAACTGCTCGTCGATAGTGAGTTCCTTCAAAGGAACTACGTGGGTCTCATCTGACGGACACTTCTTCAGATTCGACACGTGGAAAACGTTGTGAACTGCACCGAGTTCCGCTGGTAAGTTTAGTCTGTAGGCCACCCTGCCTATTTTCTCAATGACTTCGAAAGGTCCAACGTATCGTGGGTTAAGTTTGCCGCGTTTACCAAAACGAACCACACCCTTCCAGGGTGAAACTTTGAGTAGTACCCGCTCCCCAACCTGGAGCTCAAGCGGTTTCCTGCCCATGTCGGCGTAAACTTTCTGACGTTCACGGGCTGCCATCATGTGTTTTCGTATCTGAGCGATTTGCTCGGTTGTATCTACTACATATTCTGGACCAGTGATCTGACTATCCCCCACCTCCGCCCAACAAAGAGGTGACCGGCATTTTCGTCCGTACAATGCCTCAAACGGAGCAGCTTTAATGCTGGTGTGGTAGCTGTTATTATACGAGAATTCCACAAGTGGCAGATGCTTTTCCCAGCGGTTGCCAAAGTCGATTACACATGCACGAAGCATGTCCTCTAAGGTTTGAATGGTGCGCTCAGACTGCCCGTCCATCTGAGGGTGATATGCTGTGCTCATGTCTAATCGTGAGCGGAAGGATTTGTGCATTGCTTGCCACAGTTCTGAAGTAAAACGCGCATCTCGATCCGAGATAATAGAGGTGGGCACCCCGTGCCTCGAAACAATTTCTTTGATGTATATCTCTGCAAGAGTGGAGAATTTGTCCGTCTCCTTGATAGCCAAGAAGTGTGCAGATTTTGTAAGTCGATCCACGATCACCCAAATAGTGTCGTTCCCGCGCTGGGATCTAGGCAGGCCAGTGACAAAATCCATGGAAATTTGCTCCCATTTCCATTGAGGTATCTCTGGTTGTTGGAGTAGGCCTGATGGTTTCTGGTATTCCGACTTGACTCTCGCACAAGTCAAACACTTGCTGACGTAGGTCGCTATGTGGGCCTTCATGCTAGGCCACCAGTACGTAGTTTTGATATCATGATACATCTTATCCGATCCAGGGTGTACTGAGTAGCGAGACTTGTGTGCTTCATCCATCACAAGCTCTCGTAGGTTGCCGTAGAGTGGGACCCAAACGCGTCCCGTTACGTAGTAAGCACCGTCTTCCTTCTGTTCTAATCGTTGCCTTGATCCGCGTAGGGCTTCAGCCCTGACGTTTTCTGGTTTCAGTGCTTCTATCTGAGCAGCTCGTATTTGGGAAGGCAGACTAGAATGGATCGTGAGTTGTAAAGCTCGCACGCGCTTAGGCGCAGTGTCCTTCCGACTGAGGGCGTCAGCCACCACATTGGCCTTGCCCGGGTGATACCTGATTGAGCATTCATAGTCATTCAGCAGCTCGACCCATCGTCGTTGTCGCATATTCAGTTCCTTCTGTTTGAAGATATGCTCGAGGCTTCTGTGGTCGGTGTAGATTGCGCACTTGGTACCATACAAGTAATGCCGCCATAACTTAAGTGCAAAAACAACAGCTCCCAGCTCTAAGTCGTGCGTAGTGTAGTTCTTCTCATGAACTTTGAGTTGGCGTGAGGCGTAGGCTATAACTTTATCTCGTTGCATCAATACACAACCAAGACCCTGAATTGATGCGTCGCAGTAAACCACAAAGTCGTCTGTGCCTTCCGGCAAGGAAAGGATAGGTGCGCTACAAAGTCTATCCTTTAGGTGCTGAAATGCCAACTCCTGTGCGTTTCCCCAGCGATAAACAACGCCCTTCTGCGTTAGTGAGGTGAGAGGCTGTGCGATCTTAGAAAAATCCTTTATGAATCTTCGGTAGTATCCCGCCAAACCCAAGAATTGGCGAATTTCCTTTGGTGTACGAGGCGCAGGCCAGTTCTTAATCGAGTCTATCTTGGATGGATCAACGTGAATCCCATCCTTGTTTACCACGTGGCCTAGGAAATGGACTTCTCGAAGCCAGAAGTCGCATTTCGAGAACTTTGCATAAAGCTGTTCTGTTCGAAGGAGTTCCAGAATAAGTCGTAGATGTTGCTCGTGTTCCTCCTGACTCTTAGAATAGATCAGGATGTCGTCGATGAAGACTATAACGAACTTGTCCAGGTAAGGCTTGCACACTCGATTCATCAAGTCCATGAAAACCGCAGGTGCGTTTGTCATCCCAAAAGGCATGACCAAAAACTCATAGTGCCCGTATCGAGTTCTGAAAGCTGTTTTGGAGACGTCCTCTTCCCGGACTCTCAGCTGGTGATAACCTGATCTCAAATCGATCTTCGAATAGTAGCTCGACCCTTGCAGCTGGTCGAACAAGTCGTCGATACGCGGTAGAGGGTAACGATTCTTCACCGTCACCTTGTTGAGTTCCCGGTAGTCGATGCACATTCTGAAAGTACCGTCCTTCTTCTTTACAAATAATACTGGAGCTCCCCAGGGCGATGAGCTTGGACGAATAAAACCCTTATCCAGGAGCTCTTGTAGTTGCGTAGAAAGTTCTTTCAACTCTGATGGAGCTAAACGATAAGGTGCACGAGCTATGGGCGCAGCTCCAGGAGCTAGTTCAATCTGAAACTCGACTTGGCGATGAGGCGGAAGACCAGGTAATTCCTCAGGAAATACCTCTGGATAATCGCGTACAACTGGGAAATCTTCTATCTTCTTCTCTTTTTCTGAGGTGTCAGTAACGAGAGCCAAAATGGCAGCGTGGCCCTTTCGCAAGCACTTTTGGGCCTTAAGGAGAGAAATGACGTTCTCAACAGCACTCCTCTTGTCGCCATGAATCATGAGAGGTTCACCACCGGGACCTGGAATACGGACAACCTTCTCGTTGCAAAGAATCTCTGCTCGGTGTTGGGATAACCAATCCATCCCAATGACAACGTCGAAACTACCCAAGACAATAGGAATGAGGTCGATAGAGAAGGTCTGGTCAGCGAGAATAAGTTTACAATCCTTGACTATGTGTGTGGCTTCTAAACTCTTACCATTGGCTAGTTCTACGGTGTGCTTGTTGTTCGAAGGTGTTGGGATACGCTTAAGCATTCGACTAACTTCTAGTGACATGTAGCTAGTATCGGCACCCGAATCAAATAAAGCTGAAACATAAAAGTCGTCGAGAAGGAACTTACCCGCCACAACATTGGGGTCATTCCTTGCTTCACCTTGGCCAATCACAAACACCCGCCCCCTGGCGCCATTGTTGTTGTTGTTCCCATTGTTACCATTCCCCTGATTGTTGTTATTGTTGTTGTTGTTGTTCTGGTTCCTGTTCAGTTGGGGACAGTCTCTCTTGAAATGGCCCTCAGCTCCACACTGAAAGCACCCTTTGTTATCACCTTGCTGCTGCTGCTGGCGCTGGTTCTGTTGGGCTTGCTGACGATTCTGATTGGCGGGGTATAAGCTCCTGCAATCCTTTGCAGCATGACCAGGCTTGTTGCACCGATGACAGTTGCCCCTGGTGCATGGCCCGCTGTGGTGCAGGCTGCAACGATTGCATTTGGGGTGATTTCCTTTGTACCCACCATGACTTTGACCACCAGACGATTGCTGACTAGGGCTCTTGTAGTCATCAGTCTTTCTCTGCTGAGACTGGGACTGAACAGAAGTCGAACCCTTACTCGAAGTTCCATCCCATTTCCGTTTGTTGTCACTAGAGGTACCAGAAGTAGTTGCAGCACCTATGCGTTTTGGTAACTTGTTCTGCTCCACCGCCTGATCCGTGAGACGGTGAGCCAACTGAACAGTTTGCTGGTAGGTGGCGAGGTTCGCTGAAGTCACATGACTTTGGATTTCCGGCACTAAGCCCTGAAGAAATAGTTTGATGCGTTTGATGGGAGGGTCCACCATAGTAGGGCACAGAATTGCCAGTTCGTTCGACCTTTTCACATAAGCTTCAATCTCGGACCCCGTCATCTTGAGGTTGAAGAACTCCACTTCCAGTTTGTGAATCTCATCACGACTGCAGTATTCTTCCTTGATCATTTCCTTAAAATTTTCCCATGGGGTGGCGTTGGCAGCAACCAACCCCAGCATCTGAACCTGAGCATTCCACCATGTGAGGGCTAAACCCTCGAGAGTACCGGTAGCGTACTTCACCCTGCGCGCCTCAGGGCATTCGCACATTTCGAACACAGATTCTAGCTTCTCAAACCAGTGTAGGAGACCTACTGCTCCCTCAGTGCCGCTAAAAGTAGTTGGTCGGCAGTCCATGAAAGTCTTAAAAGTGCACACGGGTGGCTGAACATGCTGACCTATCGTAGGTGAAAGAAAAGACAGAGTTTAACACAAAGGTTGGTTCACGAGAGTAGGATCCTAAAGATCCTAGAATGAGTTTGGACTGCAGGATATACCTCCTGCGTGTGCAGCTGCAAGTGCTGCGGCAACTCGTTCGTTGATCAGAGCCGTCAACTGGGCTTGTGTCAGGTTAACGCGTCCAGACATGATCTTCATATCAAGAAGAACGTGAGTGAGAGGGGTTCGCGAAAGTACGACGATAAAACAGAGTAAGCACGCACGTGTTCCAGCAACAGTAGTTATACTAACCAGGCATGCCATAAGCAATGTACTATGTAACTAACAAGTAGGCAATATATACACAGATCATATCACCTAGAATGTCGAGCCTTGCATGTGGAGTGAAGCGTCGTTGTGGACCGTCGAGCACTGTACAGGTTATAGTCCGGTTTTAACAAAAACGTTTTCCCCTTTATTAAAACCAAGTTCTCTATAACCAATGGCTCTGATACCAATCTGTCACACCCCCAAAATCCACCTGCGGAGTACTACCGCTTGGAGGCGTGACTGACCAGGATCCAGCCACCAATCATATTGAACAAGCATATAAGTAGTTATAAAAAAAAAATCCAACCAATACAATTGGTGTTCATACAAAACATAGTTAAGTTGCAAGCGGAAGCATAAGTCTTAAATCAAAACATAAGTTCAATTGTTTCAAAGTTTAACATGGCACTCAGTCGTCCATGTCCCACAACGATCCCCCTCCATGCAAGCTCCAGCTAGGAACCTAAGGACCTGCAAAGCATGTAGTAACGAGTCAACAACAAGTTGAGTGAGTTCACGGTTGGGTGTTCGTTTTAAGTTGTTTCGAAAACAGTTTCCTTTAGCTGGCATCCTGCCGTGGGGGTTACCCCATAGTTAAAAACGTGACTTGCTTATTCCCGGTTACTCTGGCTATCCAGCCGTGGGGGCTACCCCGTGTTAGTTATCTGGCATTTCGGCCGTGGGGGCTACCCCATGTATACACTAGACTCGTTACCATATCGACTGCTGACTGTAGTCATGTTTAAGTGCCCTGAAACTGTCAATGTCTATCATCATTGACGTGCCCCAGATCCATTAGTTCACGCCCGTCCTCTGCGGCACGGTGTGAGGTTTGTCAGACCTAAATAGCGCTATCTAACTAATGACCCGCTCGCCATTGGCCCGGCGATTAAGTCGATACAAAAATGAGGGACTTCATGATAGAGTTTTGGTCTAGTACGAGTTATCTGTCCGTGAGGACGAGGAATTACATTCCTGAACCATTGCTGTCCTACCCAAGGAGGACGAGGAACCCATGTTCCTTAACCCCAATTCCCGTCCCCTGGGAATCCCATGCTTTGTAAAGGGTGTGAACTCACCTTGGTTTGCTCGGTAGATACACAGAAAAGTCAAACAAGCAATATTGTGGTCACTCGCGTCCTAACATAGTTGTACCATACAAGTCAGGTTCGTATCCAAGTTGTGCACGTATGTTCTACATGTATACTAGCAAGTAGCATGCAGGTATAATTTATGGCATACACGCATAAACATAACGGTTCACAAAGACACTTATGAGTTCAAGTATACAAGCGAACAAAGCCCAACAGTTCGGCCCAAGCACTTCGGCCCATAACAGTGAGAGTCCAAACAGTGTGTACATGCACATGGTCTTGAGTCGCAACTGATGCAGGTTCTGGTCTCGAGTCGCAACCGGACTCGCAATCATGGTCTCGGTTCATGCTGTTTTGGTCTCGAGTCACAACCGGACTCGTAACTGAGATTTCGAGTCATAAGGTTTGTGTGCTGATCCCATGTGGTTTCGAGTCGCAACCAGGTGTCTGCGACTCGCAACCGATGTCGCAACCGGGAGATTTCGACTCATCATGCGGTGGTTTCGAGTCGCAACTGGAGGTTTTGGTTGGACAACTGCTGATTCGGTACAGTGTACTATCCAATGGAAAATCGATTTCATGAAACAGTTTGTACTATCCACTTAAACATGTTTATTTGTCTAACAATTTATCAAATTGGATCAAACATATCAGTTTTCAAATATTCAAACATGTTCATATGATATTCAACAAGTTCTTCATGTGTGCATCATGTTCATCAAATATTCCTATGAACTTTAATCAAACAAAAATCATAATCAACAACTTATCAACACCAACATGTACCCTATGATATCAACACAATGAATCGTCCTAATCGTGCACATTCCACAGCCGATTACAAGTATTCGGTTTCCATTCATCAATCATTTCAACTTATATCAACATCCAAACCATATAGAGCCGATAACACTCATACCTAGTCAAGCATACATTATTCACCTTATTGAAATCAACACATTAACATATAATCATCATCAACCGAATGTAAACTCATAACATAGAACATTTATGCATCGATTACTTGAACACTAACTCATCATCAATGTATACCATCATATTAATCAAAACATCATAAACACTAACCAACAAGCACCATAAATACTAACCGGTTGATGAGTTTCAAAGGTGAGTATGAAGCTTCCAAACGGGTGTGTGTGTGTCGATCCGAGGGCCCCTAATGTCACCGGTTTGATTCGAGAAGAGGGAGGAGAAATGTGATGTTTGGTGTCTAGGGTTTTAGTGAGAGGGAGTAGGAGAGTGTGTGTGTTATCCAAAGAAAATGGCAACATGGCTATCTATCAAGTTTATATATCCGCTCCAAGTAATGCACCCTAATGGGCTCTCGGTTGGGTTAAGTGAGGTGTATGGCCCATCCGGCCCATTGTTTCATTGTTCACTCGAGACCACATGGTCTCGAGTTGGGTCCGTGTGTCGCGGTTCATACTAATACACACATACTATACATACTATACATACAAGCATACATATACGTAACACATAGTCACATACGAAGTTCACTTCTCATTAATCACACAAGTTAACTAGTCGCACGTTCGTGTTACATCGGGATATAAGAAAGGTTCTAAATTTCGAGTTGTCACACAGGAGCCAATCAGGAACCATCAATACTTGTTTATATTCTTGCTACATTTCTCAAATCGAACCTAAAACTGTTGATATAGCTTTGCAGGAACCAGGCTGGGTAGATGCTATGCATGAAGAACTAAACCAGTTTGAGAAGCTTGGAGTATGGAAACTTGTCAAGTTGCCACAGGGAAAGCGCAAACTTGGAACTAGATGGGTTTTTCGAAACAAGCAAGATTCTGCAGGGGTTATTGTTCGAAATAAAGCAAGGCTGGTGGTTCAGGGATTTCGACAAATAGAAGGCTTGGATTATGATGAAGTATATGCTCCGGTTGCCCGACTTGAAGCCATCCGGATTTTCTTAGCTTACGCGTCATATATGGGGTTCACTGTGTATCAGATGGACGTCAAGACAGCGTTTCTCTATGGGGATGTGAAGGAAGAAATTTTTGTTGAACAGCCACCAGGTTTCGTGCATCCAGATCATCCAGAATATGCCTACAAGCTAGATAAGGCATTGTATGGATTACACCAAGCGCCACGTGCTTGGTATGCCACACTCACTGAACATCTTCTGGCTCATGGGTATACACGTGGCACGATAGACCAGACTCTGTTTATCAAGAAGGTGGGCAAGGATCAGATCTTAGTTCAAATCTATGTTGATGATATTATTTTCGGATCTACAAGTGAGGAACTTTGCAAGGAGTTTGAGAGAGTTATGAAAAAGAAATTTGAAATGAGTGCTCTTGGAGAAATGACACTGTTTTTGGGTTTACAAGTCAAGCAGAATTCTCAAGGGATTCTTATCCATCAAGGGAAGTATGTGGATGACGTGCTAGCAAAATTTAAGTTTTCGGACGCAAAGCCTGCTGAAACACCAATGGCAGAGAGACCGCTATTGACTGAAGATGAAGAAGGATCTTCTGTGGATCAACGTCAGTATAGGTCTATGATCGGATCGTTGATGTATCTGACAGCTAGTCGTCCGGATATTATGTTTGCTGTCTGCAACTGTGCAAGATATCAGGCTAATCCTAAAACTTCTCATCTTACTGCTGTTAAACGAATCTTTCGGTACCTTAAAGGCCGACCTAGGTTTGGTCTGTGGTATCCGAGGGATTCCAATTTTGACTTGTTTGCTTTTTCTGATAGCAATTTTGGAGGTACTGATAGTGACAGGAAATCTACATCAGCTGGATGTCAGTTTCTGGGTGACAGGCTCATTTCTTGGCAATGCAAGAAACAACAAACGGTGGCGATTTCTACAGCTGAAGCTGAGTATGTTGCCGCTTCTGTATCTTGCTCTCAAGTGGTGTGGATGCAACATCAATTGCAGGACTACGGTTTGACTTATCTCAACACTACTATTTACTGCGATAATGATGCTGCAATACAAATTGTTAGAAATCCTGTTTTTCACTCCAAAACCAAGCACCTAGACATCAAAGTTCATTTTATTCGAGATTGCTTTGACAGAGGTCTTATTACACTTGAGCAAATCGACACAGATGCAAATGCTGCCGATTTGTTCACCAAACCTGTCAGCAGCTCAAAATTCAAAGTGCTTGTGGATTTTCTGAAAATGATCCGCTTTACTGACTGAGCATGTTTTTGTTTTTCGTAGGTAAATTTGTTCATAAAGTTTTCTATTCTTAGGTAGTTTTTATTTATGCTCAAATTTAGGGGGAGAAATTTTGAAAAATACAAAAACATTAAAAAATAGAAAAATACAAAAAGAGGTGTGGCATGACTGGGAAATGAAATGAATTTTCACATCATGGTTAAGGGCTGACTCATGTAAAACCAGTATCGAAATAGTTTGACTCTAGTACTGATATGCTGGTAGGCTCTATTCTTATGACTAGAAACATTGACTGTTTTGTTTAGAACTAAATTAGTACATGACCTCAGAAAAGAAAATCACTTGGAATTAGCTCATTTCTATTTGAATGTCTGTATGTTGTCCTGATACACACAATTTTGATCTGATTCTGAAATCTTCTCTGAAAAAGTCGTGTACCTCCTCTGCTGCATCCAGATACATGCTGACCTGGAGGTGCTAGGCAACGACAGCTTCTGCTGCATCCAGATACATGCTGACCTAGCTGTACGTTGTCGCTCTGTAGATCAATTATACACCTGAAAGAGGCCCTCAAGTGCCCAAAAGAAACCCATGAAACCTATATCAAATTGAGAAAAACTCATTTGATCTGTATATTATACCATCTCTGCTTAAGATCTATTCTGTTCTCTTCTCAATCTATTCCCAGTTAAGATTTCAGAGATCTGGATTGGACTTGTGAAATATGTGGTAGGGAAGCTACTTACATGATAGTGTGTGCTGTCTGCAATTCCGAGATTTGATTAGTATTTGTTTGGGTGTTCATTGTTAAGAAATCAAAACATGATAAAATTTGTTACAGGCAGTTATATGGAAAAGGTCTAGGAAGATGAGTTTAGGTGGACAAATATACTGGCAATCGTCTAGATCTTTCGGTAGTAGATCAGTGTTGATAAGTGAAGTCAAGCCCGAAACCTTGTGATTTGATCCCTGAGTATCTTTGCAAATTTCCTAATTTATTTTTGTAAATAATATTTTATTATTTAATTTTTGTTTTTTTTTTGGTTTTTGTTTTGTAAATTTTGCTCAGAAGGTTTAGTGGGTATTTTCAAGTTAAATCTGAAATTAAAATTTTTATTAAAGGGTTTATGTTGAGATATAAATGGTGAATCTGTTAAGCCCAATCTTAAGTTTCAAGCCCAATCCGTTAAGTTTTGACCCAAAAGTCAAGGGCCCATGATCAAATTTGAGGTATAAATGGCTGGTTTCGAGTCGAGACCTAATTTATCACTCGAAACCAAGCCTCATTCTCTCTCAAAAGCTCCGGTGATCTTTGAAGATTCCGACTTGTCTCCGGTTACGACTCGCAATCTGCGGTTTCGACTTGTTGATAATCAAGGTATTATGATATTATTATTCAAGTTTTTGCAGAAAATTATGAATATTTGAAGAAGCTCCGATGAAGATTTGAAGATTCCGGCTCACAATCAAGAAGCTCCGATGAAGATTTGAAGATTCCGACTCGCAATCAAGAACACTAAGATGAAGATCATATGATTGTGTGGTTGCGACTCAGACAACACAAGGACTCGAGACCAGTGGTTGCGAGTCGCAATCTCAAGATTGCGACTCATGGTTTCGACTCAGAGTCTATTGGTTGCGACTCATGGTTGCGACTCAATGACAAGTGGTTTCGACTCGAGACCTTTCGGTTTCGACTCATGGTCTCGAGTCAACAGTAACAGTGTTATTTATTAATTGTTTTATCTGAACACTGTTATGACAAAGGTTGGAAATTTTAATTAACTTATGTTTTGTGCAGAAAATGGACTTGAAGTTTATATCTTCTCACAATCAAGTAGGATATTTGGCACCTCCACCAGAGAAATACAAGCAGCTGTACATGTCACTGATGAAAGGTCTAAATAACTGCCGGATTGCTTATGCTCTTGGTGAGAATCCGGTTGTTTATGAAGAGCTTATTCAAGAGTTTTGGAAGAGTGCTAAAGTCGAAGTCGTTGAAGGAAAAGGAGCTATAGTTGCTGAAATTCTAAAGACGAAAGTTATAGTTACTGAGCAGATGATTAGAGAATCATTAAGATTTAATGATCAGGAAACAGATCCTATAGAACTTCCAGCTGGAACAGTGGAAGCAATTCTACCTCGTTTAAGCTACGAAGGGAAGTTTCCACCCCTGACAAAGAAGTTTGTGCATCCGTATTGGCGTCTATTGCTGCACATGTTTCTTTTGTGCATGACAGAAAATAGAGGGGGAACTGATCAGTTGAATACCACTCAGTCTGCTGCTTTAATATGTGTGATTACCAATGAGCCGTTCAACTATTCAAGATATATCTTGGAAGCGATGAAGAGAAATGCAATCGGACTTCGAAAGGATAAGTTTCTTATGTACCCGAGGTTTTTGCAGATGATTCTGAATGATCATTATCCAGGATTGAAGAGATCTGGTGATACGTTAGAATTAAAGCCTATGGGTCCATCATGTTTTGGTGCACTTACTACAAAGAAAGGTACTGAAAAGAAGTTTGAAGGTTTGATTCCATTGGAGAAGTTTGGTCAGTTTGCAGAGACGGAAGATGTTAGTGCAAATCCAGTACTAGTACGACCCGTTCCAGTGCATAGTGTGCCTGCAAGTGCTATTGTTGCTGAAGAACATGATATTCCTAGGAGAGTTGAAGGTGAGCCTGAGACGGAGTGTATAACAATTAACTCTGACGATGAAGGTGTCGAGATTATGTGTGATTCTGATGATGATAAAGAACTTCCTCCTGAAGTTGATGCCGTTGTTTCTACTGTTGAACCAGTGATTACTGCTGAAAGTTTGGCGATGCTCTTAAAATCAGTAACTGACAAGATGGGAAATCCTCCTTCCAATCTGTCAGTATCAACTGAAGAGCCTGATGAAAGCCCAATGGATTCTGATTCCTTGCCATTAAAAAGGAAAAGGAGGGATCCTAGACCTGGAATGTTTGTTGAACAAGGAAAAGATCAATCCGTGAATGTTGCTGATGATGACGAAGGTTTATATGACTTCGATTTTGAAAGAAATGTTAGTGATACCACCACCACTGCTGAGAATATCTTTGAGTTTGATGTTGATACTCAAAGAGATGAGATGGATACGGCAAATGTTGAAGTTCAAAGGGATGATATAGATGTTACTACTGCTGAAGTTCTAGCTACAACTGTTGATACTGTGCCAATTGGTATTTCTGATGTTGAAGTTCACAATGATGCTGGTCCTTCTGGAATTGTTCATGATGAACCTAGCAGTTCTAGTGGTAAAAGACCTGAAGAATCACTAAGAATGTCGTTTGATGATGATTCTAGTGATGAAGATGAGTTTATCAGCATGAGAGATATGAAGAAACGAATGGTTATGCTTAAACAAGATTCAATTCATAAAGATGCGAAGATTATCCAACTTGAAGATACTATTGTGAAGAAAGATCAACAGATTGAGCAACTTCAAGGAGATGTTAGCTTGTTGTTCAATATGGTTTATGATTTACGAGGGAAGTTGGAGAAGAAATTTGGACAAGAATTCTCTGATCCAACTGATGTTGAAAACCGAAGAAAAGCCTTTGCTAAAGATGATGCTGAAAGAAGTGCTGCAATGGAACAATATTTCAAGAGAGTTACAAATACAGTGGCAGACAAAGAGAAGGCGGAAAGGATTAAAAAGAAAAGAGAGTTAGTGATTTTGAAGAACAAGAATTTGAATCCAGATGATGAGGATGCTCATGCAACTCATCATTTAATGGATGTTGGTGAAACTCTCTATGATAAAGTTGGTAATCGTTCTGGTGTAGTTAGCTAGGGATATGATCATGATCGTAAGAGATGGTGGATAAAGAGAAAAATCGGTCCTGTTGAGTGGTATAAGCATCCAGGCCAGTTTCAGTCTTTCACTAAGGTGGATTTGACAAATTTGTCTAATGCACCTTATGTGGATGATAAGCCTGGAGGTGCTGGATATATATTTTTCGAGAGATTGAAGAGGGAGGTACTTAAGGGTTTTCCTTCAATGCGTACGGCAGAGTCTATTGTTAAACCAGCTAAAGGAATTAGAGATCCTTACATAAACAAACGTATGAAGATTGTGCATTGGCCAGCTACTGATAAAGAAAAGACAATTCCTTTAGTGAGAAAGATCCCAAAAGGTGCGCTGAAGACATTACACTTTTGGGCATATGATGAACGTCTTGGGCAGGCGGTGATAGTTTGTGATGGAGAGACGAGTTATTGTTTGGTCGATCAGATTGACTTGCTAAATCTTGCTGCTGAAGATCTGGAAGTCTTGGCGTGTAATCAGATCAGAGCTACAGAGAAATATGAAGAAATAGCTAAGGCTTGGACTGCTGCTGTAGCGTCTGTTCTGCATATTCATAAGAAGGGATTTGGTGGTTATAAGGATAGTGCAAGTGGTGGTGATCAAGGCAATTGAAGTCAGAAAAACTTCATGCATAAACCTAGGGGGAGATTGTTGGAACCTGAAGGTTTATTCATGTAGGTTAGTATAGTTTAAGGGTTGATTATGTACTTGTTTAGTTTTCATGTTTTGGGTCGATTTTGTAAGGGTTGGGCTAGCAATGGGCCTAGTGTGTAGCCCAGTTGTTTTGTATTTAAACAAACATCAACCTCTTGGTTGTGGTTGTTCGTCAGTTTGGAGATTGCGACTCAAGGGAACCGAGTTTAGTGTGAAGTCTTGTATCAGTCTTTGCTTTGTCATTGAATGCAAGATTTCGGTTTGTGATTCACTTATTATTCTTATGTTGATTATTATTACTTGTTCTTGAATCGACTTGTGATTGTTTTCCGCACCTTCACAAGTTAAAGGTTGATATCATTGAAAGATCCTAACGGGTTTTACAGTACACTATTTGACCCGTTTAGTTGACATGACCATTAGTCAACGTATGATGATAGATTAACACCATCATGCCCCCTTGAACCTATTCCGGATCACGCCATGGTTCTTATTACTTTAAAACAATATTTTTAAATTGTTCGACCCATTATAGCTTTTACCAAATGGTGTCTTCATTTTAATCACTTTTATTTTAGCTATCAATTTGACTCATTTGGTTGACGAGTGAGTTCCATCACTTCAATAACATTTCAAACACAACCATTTTCGTTACCTCAACATTACACGTATTTAGACTAAGCTTGTCTATATAAATGTAACGGGGTGACAAGCCACTTACCTCAAAGCTTTCCCTTCAAACGAGCGTCCGCACCGGCTTGACTTCCCGATGCCTTGCTTGTGTTGCCTAGAATATACAAGCCAATTATCATTAGAACCTTCCGGCTCATAACTAAAGCTTGTTACTTTGCCAAACACCACAATTAGTGTCTATCAATGTCTTTTAGGCATTTTGTCGAGCACCTTGTGTGCATACTACTTAATTAGCCCTTTTATTCAATTAAACCTTGGTAAATCCAAGAATTTCATTCTTATTCAAGCTTCATTGCTCATCACTGCCCATACCATCATACTAGTTAAACCGACCTAGATTATTACTCACATAGTTTATACAATATGTTGGGGTTTCTTATTCTAGATAGAAACCCACTTCATGATATAGCACATAGCTACATTAACACACAATTTATTAATCTTTTCACATGATTTCAGTTAGGTTTATGATCCTACATTCTAATCACACGTCCTTGAATCATAACATTACTCAATCATTCAAGAATTTCTACTAATTAAACTTTACCCATAAATCAAGCATCACCAAATCTGAAATTGCAACTTACCTAGTGTTAGACAAGTGTAGGTGATCAAGATTTTTGATTCATACAGTGATTTCATGCCCAATTCACCCTTCAATTGATCAAATTAGATGAAATAAGGGTTTGGGGGTTCTTCCCCTCTCCTGGTCGCTCCCACGCACCCACACACTGATGTGTGTGTGTGTTTGATTTGTTTTTTTATTTTTATAAAAATCAAGTTTGGTCATTTATACAAAATCAGCCCCTTTAGTTCATCTTTTTAGACTAATGCACATCAAACTAACTTCTTTCATTTAATTACAAGACTTGTACTAGGTTATTTATTTCCTAGTTACTTTATCTTGTTCACAACCCGTTTTATTTTATGTCCCGTTAAATCTCGGGCCTTTTATATACTTTGCTTTCTCAAAGTATTTCTCATCCTTTTAATATATATTAGATTTATTTATTTAAATCCTAAAATTTACCGGGTAAGTTTTACCACTTACTGTATTTTACCCGTCCTGTAGTATTAACGTGGTTTGATTACCAAACCCGTTTTCGGGGTGTTACAAGTCTACCCCCCTTAGAGAGGTTTCGTCCTCGAAACCTTTTCTTACATAATTCATTGAGTTTAAACTCAATGTATTTGATCCGAGAAATCTTTTAAACATTACTTATACTTTTAACCAATTGTTAGTACTACCAGATAAGTATGGTAACATCTTTTTGGTCGCTAATTGTATACGTATCTCATAAGACATAATGCATCTTGAAATAACGTAGTCTAGTTATTTCCAATAGTTTAGTTAACTTAGTGATATCCATCGCTTTCGGATACTATCGAATTCTTTATGAATCCGTTACTTTGACTTGTTTAAAGGTCTTTAGTGAAATCTTTCACTTTTAGCAACAAATTCTTTTGTTTTCAAATTTATTTATTCGGTTCAATTATACCGAATCTACCGCTTACAAGCGAACCAAATTCCCTGATTTGAATTGCTGACCTTAACCGGTCTCACTAGCTAGACTTATTAATCCAGTTACTGTCACACCCCGACCACGTAGAACAACAAAACGTGGCGGAAAACGTCGGAGAGTGTTGTAACAGAATCATTGTTTCATAACACATGGAAATTGAAATATTGTTTTATTGATTAAAGTAGTTACAATGTCTTGACAATCAAAGAAACATAACATAAATAACTAGTCTTGCATCTTTTATTGTCGCTAAGGCCCAAGTCCGCCTAAGTGTATCTTGATAAATCCTATGCATCATATCCTGAAACACATGTGAAAATAGGTACGTCAGCATAAAAATGCCTGTGAGATACATAGGTTTATGAAAATAGGATTCATGACTTATTGTTTAAGAAAATGTTTAGTCATGAACCTTGTAATTTGATTTGTCTTGTAAATCATTTGAAAAACGATAAGATCAGATGATATGTATAAATAAGAGAATAATGTATGGTTAAATGAATAACCATGTAAAATGAGTTTGTATAAGATAAGTTGTTTGTAAAAGAATGTCTTGTGAAAAGTATGTTATGTGTATAAACTATTATATATCTTAAATTGAAATGATTCAAATAACGCTACGATATGTAATACCATACAAACACTTATATATAGGAAGTACCAGCGGCGTATCCACCATGCTTGTATCATATTACACACGCACCGTTACTCAAATCACTTACCCAAACAAACCACCAATGTAAGATGTCTATGTTTAAACAAATTGCCAAACGTATTGAATAATATGTCAAAAATGTTTATGTCAATATGTAAATCATGTAATGTGTAACCAATGTCAATAATGTTCATGTGTCAAATGTAAATCATGTAATGTGTAACCAATGTCAATAATGTTCATGTGTCATATGTAAATCATGTAATGTGTAACCAAAATGATCTGTATGGCTAGTGAAATGTATCAACTAAACCATATGCACAAAAACAAAGTATTGAAGTAAAACATGGTTTAAATCAAAGCTATGTTTTGTGGAAATGCATGCTATACTGATACGAACATCTATGCGGTGTTGTGAAAATGCATACATCCAAGCCTTGAGACTGTGGCAATAAACCCTTAAACAATTTAAAGGTTTATCTAACTTATGTATATCGAATTCGGTCATTCCTTCCAATCCACACCAACCTAGGATTTCAGGAACGGGAGTTGTCAATTCCTATGGTACCACTACCTACTAACGAACGGCGTAGCTAATGTTAATGAATGTATTGTTCCATTGTAAACAACCCAAATGTCATAACAACATGTAAGCATGTGATGAAAACACTGTACTAAGTATGTAACCAACGGACATACATAGCATAAAATGTAAATGTAAAACAATGTACTAAGTATGCACACAATGGCACACATAGCATAAAATGTAATGTAAAACAATGAAATCATGTACTATAAATGTACTAATGAACATAGCAAGTATATGATGTGAAAGCAGGAAAGCATGAAAGTAACAAGTAGGCACATGTGTTCCACCCCAAAATGTTTGGAAAACAGTAAAAGAGGGGTCTATGTACTCACTTGAGATTGCCCAGAAGTCCTAGGATAACCACCAAGCAATGCTAGAGATCACGGAATCAAACGGCACCTAATATAGGTAACTATGTTAATAAACCGGACCTAAATCGGAGGATCGGATAGAATGATGGTTCGTAAACCAAACGAGTATAGAGACTCGTGTCATATGGTTTAACAAAGCCTACATACTAAATGAAACCTAACATAAGTGCTTACGATCCATTACGACCCGTTTTGGTAGCTTATGCTACTTTAACGCGTCGTTCGCGTGAAACGCGTTCGGACCGCCTAACTAGTCCTATGACAAGTGTTATATGCCTAAACATGTTACATAATCAGTTATGTGACAAAAGTTTAGGTTACATATGCTTAATTACCAATTATACATGAAAAGGGTATTCTGGTAATTTACCTAAGGCACATAAACTACCTATCATACAACTACTTAAACGAAGCGACCATAAGGTATAACCTCAGAAGGTTATTCCCTATATACTATGGTCACCTAATGTGTTTGGTCGGATCCTAATGATCGACCAAATGGGTCAGGTTCGAAGGTATAAGCGATTTATTAGATCGCTTACCCTACGACCCTAGACAACGTGGTAATCAGTAGGCATAGTCCCAAGGGACTATAACCAACGTGATTACACTCACGTTGCGAAGTTCAAACGAACTTCGCATTGACCATAAACTGGTCAACGGAGAAAGTCAAACAAAGTTTGACTTTCAGACTCGAAAAGACTCGAAAAGCAATAAAAGAACGAAGGAATACTTACGAAGGGTCCCCGAATGCTAACCTCGATCCAAGTAGCTCAGGTATGAAACAATGGTTTCAACTTAGAGCTTCTCAAATCAAGATTCTAGTGGTTTTTGCAAGAAGTGGGGTGGGGTATTTATTGTGTTTCCTGAACCGTTAGGATCGTTTCTTGGAAAACATGATTCGATCTTGGCCATACACTTGCACCCATGGTATTGTAATACCATGTGCATCAAAAACCAGCCCATAGTATTGAGAAAAACCATGTGCAAGGGTGGAACGGACCATATTCGATGTTTCTGCATGTTTTCTGCTGTCAGGGGGCTGATGCGGCCCGCTTCAGGATCAGACAAAGCTCAGGCGGGCCGCCTGGAGCTTCTGATCAGAAAATAAGTTTCAAAAGTGACAGTTTCAGCCCCTGCACGTGTTTAAGGCCATTTCCGACACTTCTAAGGCCCGTAAAGCCAACTTTAAGGCCCTAAAATGATGCCTAAACATTGTGGACATGAAACATGCTCAAAAATATGTCGGATGTCAGTTCGTTTGGTCGTACGAACGCGATGTTCGCTTAATTACGACGGAATGCGCATAAGCGCGAAAAACGATCCAAATTGCGCGACGAATGGATTTTTCTCATGCCAACCACTAAAATAAAATGTTTTAGTGCTTACATAAATTTTTGGATGTCCGGATGTATTCAGAATGTAAGTTATGCGCGAAAATGCAAACTTGTGCACTTTTTAACGCTTTTAGTCCCTGAATGACCCAAAAGTTTATTTTAGCACACCGAACCCCTCAAAGCCTATTTCTAAGCTATGTAAAGGATATTTATGGTATGTTTAACTTATGGCCATGTTCCGGAATGTTTGTTACAGTTCAAATTGGCATACTTTCGCAGTTTGTCAACTTTAGTCCCTGTAAGCGATTTAACTTGATTTTGCCATACCAAAGCCTTCGAAACTTATTTCTTAGTTATGTAAAGGTTATTTAAGGTATGTTTAGCCTATTTCACTATTCCGGAGTGTTCATTGCATTAAACTGGTTATATTTACGCATCGGTGCGCGTATAACCTTCCAGAAAGCGATTTAGAGTTTGGAATCGAACAAGAATTGATATGTGCAAATGATACACATATTTATACAAATCCTAAGTATGAAATACAATATTTCATTGGTTCGGTATTTGTTTGATGGCCGTGGAGGCACAGGTGTTACAGTCTCCCCTACTTTAGGAAATTTCGTCCCGAAATTTATTTAGAGGAAACTTGTGAGAGTTTAAAACATGAAGTTGAAAAGATCGAACAACATTGGTTAAGGTTCTGAACTTCTAGTAACCTTAATAACATTATGCTTGCAATGTAAGAGGGATACTTATATACAAGTATATGAAGCGTCATTGGTGCGTCCACCATGCCTCCATTACATCGTTCTCATTTTGTTATTGTTGTCACTATCGGTTCTTACACATAATAAACCTTACTGGGTTTCTGTGCACTAAATTTCATAATTATGTACGCGTCCATAATCAGACAATTCCTTGCACAGTTCACACAGTCTATTTTATAATGTGTAAGGTAAAACCAAATGAACAATCCTGTGATGAGTGTGACTAGACCGCCATAGAGTCCTTCTAATTAAATCAATATATGATCTAAATAGACTATTAGGGAGTCTGTTCAGCTACATCACTAGATGTCGTTCTTTAACCAAATTGTGAATCAATCTTTTTTACTAGACCACTAAAAGGGTCTCTTATGAATCATGGAGTGGTACTATATAATCCAAGGGTCTTAACTCTTACATAGAAGCCCATTAAGGATTTAAGGTAGCACCTTTTGAGTACCCTGCTACGAATCCCTCATATGGAGATATGAAAGATCCTGCGAGGATTTGGATAACGAATATCCAGAGTATAAAAACACAAAATGCATAAAAGAAAACATAAGATGAATAAACACATAGTCGTATAACCACAAAGATTGTTTATTTGTTAATTTGTTTTGTTTGACAGAGCACATGCATTTAAAGTACAATAGGAATCCATCTCGTGGATTTCATTTGGCACTTTAAACATTTACAAGAATCTATCTATAGAAAGATTTTTAAAAGAGAAATTCGATTTCGATTATAAGGAACCGAAATGTTCGAATTTAGGTACATAAGGAATCCAATTAAGGACTCTGATTTGAATGATGATCATCCACAAGGGTCTAAATGTGAAGATAAAAAGATCCCATATGGATTTTAGGAGTTGAAGATGTTTTGAAACCTTGCACTGGACGTGCTTATGTCAAAATATGAAGTAAAAAATGCTTTACGAAGTTGAGATGCTAGATATGCCAAGGCAACATATGAAGCAGAATTTAAAGGTTAAGTAAATGTATGAGGAAAATATTTTTGAAAACTATGCATGAGGTTCAAAAAAAATGTGTTCAATGTTTTTGAAACCTTATATATAATACATTTGAAATTATAAAGTAGGTGTACTAGGTAAGTATATTTATAAAAATGTTTTAAAATCATGCGAGATGAATTTTGAAATTATGTATAAGGTTTTTGAAAAACATGAATGATGCTTTTCGAAATCATGCACTTGATAAGAAAATGTACTGTGTTAATATTGCCTTCAGACTATATGAAATATTTTGAAATTAGGAAGGTTGGTTTTGATAATATGACCAATGTTTTTGAAATAACATAGACAATGCATTTTTAAAAAAAATGTTTTCAAACTATATGAAATGTTTTGAGATCATGAAGATTGTTTTTGAAATACTTGTACTGTATATGTTGAAAAATCAAAACATAATGGGTATGAGATTTGGAAATACCCTTAGTTATCTAACCAAGGATTTAATGGCACAGATGTGTAAAAAGCACGATTACTCATAATTTCACTTTATTTCATATACTTCGTTTCTTAGAATGAAACGAGTACTTAAAATTTTTGGGGGAATCATGAGCGATCATTTGAAAGGGAGAATCACAAGAGTAGTTTGTAAGGAACATAGTTCCTTGATGTAGGTATCATATGAAAAGTCATACACACATGTAACTACACTTGTACATCAGACTTTGTGAACAATAATTTATTTATGAACAAAACAAATTGTTTCACATTACAAGAAAACAAAAGAAACAAAGGCATAAGACAGCAACATCCTTTATTCAGCCAATTGCTCATCCACGGGTGGGATTTGCACTGACAATCTTCGGGCAGTTGTTCCTGTAATGGCTCGTCTCGCCACAGTTGTAGCAAGTACCAGGCGGAAAACGAGCTTGAGTAGGGTTGACTTGGGGTTGATTTGGACCACCTTGGTTCGGGTTATATCGACAAGTACTTGCCAGATGACCAACTCGTCCACATGATACACACAGATGACACTGTAAGTGAGCTAGGTGATGCCCCTTACATTTGTTGCATAATGGTGCCATTCCCTTGTATTGCTTCTTAGTAGGTGGTGTTGCCACCCGGATGGGTCCTGTTTGATTTGGTACTGCTGTAGTTGGGCAAACCCTTGCCGTATGACCTATAAGTCCACAAATTTGGCAATTGCGGCACTTCACATTAGCATGATGATGAAGGCTACATTGGTTGCACAAGGGTGAAGTTCCATTGTATGGCTTCCTAGCTGGTGGCCTTGCCACATGGCTAGGTCCCGCTTGATTAGGTGTAACCGCTGCGGGTTTCCTTGAAGCCTTACGCTTCCTTGATTTTGGTGCTGGCTTGACTTCTGCTTCCTTTGGTGACTCTTGAGTGGCTTCATTGTTGAGACAAGAGGCTTCATTGTTGAGACGAGACATGGCAATGCCTAAATCCACAGACTTCAGAATCACTTCGCCTATTTGTTGGGCAAATTTAGCTGTTTGCTCGGACATTTGACCGTCGCTGAGAGGAAGAGACATTCTAGAAGAAAATGAAAGACATAGGAAGAAACAAGTGAAAGGTTATCGGGTAAATAATGCAGAATGGTAATGCATAAGAATTTGCGATCATTTGTTTGTTATCTAAGGCAAACAAATGAGACAGTGACAAATCAAAGTAAATGGGTCAAAAAAATAATGTATCGCGAAGACATGCTCGCCTATAAGTGAACACTCATCCCAAGAATTCCCAGGTAAGCACAACTGGTCTCGCGTCTGATGAGATATATACGAAGTGCTTTCCTAGACAGAAAACCCAGAATACAGGCATTCACCCTTCCAGTTTGCACGTGTTCACATTATTTAAAACCCAAAACCTTGACGAGATTTTGAAAATTCAAAGGGGTTCAAAACCATATAACAGAGAGTTCAAAACCTTACAATAGAGGGTTCAAAACCTAGTAATCAATCATCCTAGAACAGATGATTAGTTTTCAAAGCGGTTTGGAAATTTATGTTCTCGTTGAGGTCGTCGCCTAAGGATAGGTGACGGTATCGTTTTATGACTAAACACAAGTAAACTCGCGTTAGGGTCCTAGGAAGGTTATAGACTAGGTCAAAGTATTACTAATAACCTAATTCCCTATAACCATGGGCTCTGATACCAACTTTTCTGTCACACCCCGACCACGTAGAACAACAAAATGTGGCGGAAAACGTCGGGGAGTGTTGTAACAGAATCATTGTTTCATAACACATGGAAATTGAAATATTGTTTTATTGATTAAAGTAGTTACAATGTCTTGACAATCAAAGAAACATAACATAAATAACTAGTCTTGCATCTTTTATTGTCGCTAAGGCCCAAGTCCGTCTAAGTGTATCTTGATAAATCCTATGCATCATATCCTGAAACACATGTGAAAATAGGTACGTCAGCATAAAAATGCCTGTGAGATACATAGGTTTATGAAAATAGGATTCATGACTTATTGTTTAAGAAAATGTTTAGTCATGAACCTTGTAATTTGATTTGTCTTGTAAATCATTTGAAAAACGATAAGATCAGATGATATGTATAAATAAGAGAATAATGTATGGTTAAATGAATAACCATGTAAAATGAGTTTGTATAAGATAAGTTGTTTGTAAAAGAATGTCTTGTGAAAAGTATGTTATGTGTATAAACTGTTATATATCTTAAATTGAAATGATTCAAATAACGCTATGATATGTAATACCATACAAACACTTATATATAGGAAGTACCAGTGGCGTATCCACCATGCTTGTATCATATTACACACGCACCGTTACTCAAATCACTTACCCAAACAAACCACCAATGTAAGATGTCTATGTTTAAACCAATTGCCAAACGTATTGAATAATATGTCAAAAATGTTTATGTCAATATGTAAATCATGTAATGTGTAACCAATGTCAATAATGTTCATGTGTCAAATGTAAATCATGTAATGTGTAACCAATGTCAATAATGTTCATGTGTCATATGTAAATCATGTAATGTGTAACCAAAATGATCTGTATGGCTAGTGAAATGTATCAACTAAACCATATGCACAAAAACAAAGTATTGAAGTAAAACATGGTTTAAATCAAAGCTATGTTTTGTGGAAATGCATGCTATACTGATACGAACATCTATGCGGTGTTGTGAAAATGCATACATCCAAGCCTTGAGACTGTGGCGATAAACCCTTAAACAATTTAAAGGTTTATCTAACTTATGTATATCGAATTCGGTCATTCCTTCCAATCCACACCAACCCAGGATTTCAGGAACGGGAGTTGTCAATTCCTATGGTACCACTACCTACTAACGAACGGCGTAGCTAATGTTAATGAATGTATTGTTCCATTGTAAACAACCCAAATGTCATAACAACATGTAAGCATGTGATGAAAACACTGTACTAAGTATGTAACCAACGGACATACATAGCATAAAATGTAAATGTAAAACAATGTACTAAGTATGCACACAATGGCACACATAGCATAAAATGTAATGTAAAACAATGAAATCATGTACTATAAATGTACTAATGAACATAGCAAGTATATGATGTGAAAGCAGGAAAGCATGAAAGTAACAAGTAGGCACATGTGTTCCACCCCAAAATGTTTGGAAAACAGTAAAAGAGGGGTGTATGTACTCACTTGAGATTGCCCAGAAGTCCTAGGATAACCACCAAGCAATGCTAGAGATCACGGAATCAAACGGCACCTAATATAGGTAACTATGTTAATAAACCGGACCTAAATCGGAGGATCGGATAGAATGATGGTTCGTAAACCAAACGAGTATAGAGACTCGTGTCATATGGTTTAACAAAGCCTACATACTAAATGAAACCTAACATAAGTGCTTACGACCCATTACGACCCGTTTAGGTGGCTTATGCTACTTTAACGCGTCGTTCGCGTGAAACGCGTTCGGACCGCCTAACTAGTCCTATGACAAGTGTTATATGCCTAAACATGTTACATAATCAGTTATGTGACAAAAGTTTAGGTTACATATGCTTAATTACCAATTATACATGAAAAGGGTATTCTGGTAATTTACCTAAGGCACATAAACTACCTATCATACAACTACTTAAACGAAGCGACCATAAGGTATAACCTCGGAAGGTTATTCCCTATATACTATGGTCACCTAATGTTTTTGGTCGGATCCTAATGATCGACCAAATGGGTCGGGTTCGAAGGTATAAGCGATTTATTAGATCGCTTACCCTACGACCCTAGACAACGTGGTAATCAGTAGGCATAGTCCCAAGGGACTATAACCAACGTGATTACACTCACGTTGCGAAGTTCAAACGAACTTCGCATTGACCATAAACTGGTCAACGGAGAAAGTCAAACAAAGTTTGACTTTCAGACTCGAAAAGATTCGAAAAGCAATAAAAGAACGAAGGAATACTTACGAAGGGTCCCCGAATGCTAACCTCGATCCAAGTAGCTCAGGTATGAAACAATGGTTTCAACTTAGAGCTTCTCAAATCAAGATTCTAGTGGTTTTTGCAAGAAGTGGGGTGGGGTATTTATAGTGTTTCCCGAACCGTTAGGATCATTTCTTGGAAAACGTGATTCGATCTTGGCCATACACTTGCACCCATGGTATTGTAATACCATGTGCATAAAAAACCAACCCATAGTATTGAGAAAAACCATGTGCAAGGGTGGAACGGACCAGATTCGATGTTTCTGCATGTTTTCTGCTGTCAGGGGGCTGATGCAGCCCACTTCAGGATCAGACAAAGCTCAGGCGGGCCGCCTGGAGCTTCTGATCAGAAAATAAGTTTCAAAAGTGACAGTTTCAGCCCCTGCACGTGTTTAAGGCCATTTCCGACACTTCTAAGGCCCGTAAAGCCAACTTTAAGGCCCTAAAATGATGTCTAAACATTGTGGACATGAAACATGCTCAAAAATATGTCGGATGTCAGTTCGTTTGGTCGTACGAACGCGATGTTCGCTTAATTACGACGGAATGCGCATAAGCGCGAAAAACGATCCAAATTGCGCGACGAATGGATTTTTCTCATGCCAAACACTAAAATAAAATGTTTTAGTGCTTACATAAATTTTTGGATGTCCGGATGTATTCAGAATGTAAGTTATGCGCGAAAATGCAAACTTGTGCACTTTTTAACGCTTTTAGTCCCTGAATGACCCAAAAGTTTATTTTAGCACACCGAACCCCTCAAAGCCTATTTCTAAGCTATGTAAAGGATATTTATGGTATGTTTAACTTATGGCCATGTTCTGGAATGTTTGTTACAGTTCAAATTGGCATACTTTCGCAGTTTGTCAACTTTAGTCCCAGTAAGCGATTTAACTTGATTTTGCCATACCAAAGCCTTCGAAACTTATTTCTAAGTTATGTAAAGGTTATTTAAGGTATGTTAAGCCTATTTCACTATTCTGGAGTGTTCGTTGCATTAAACTGGTTATATTTACGCATCGGTGCGCGTATAACCTTCCAGAAAGCGATTTAGAGTTTGGAATCGAACAAGAATTGATATGTGCAAATGATACACATATTTATACAAATCCTAAGTATGAAATACAATATTTCATTGGTTCGGTATTTGTTTGATGGCCGTGGAGGCACAGGTGTTACAGTTACTTTTACCGCTCGCTTGATTATAACGTAATTCTACCTCACATTGCATTTCTTGACCGTGATCGTGTCACATTATGTTTAATTCATATCAACCTTTCATTTTCGAAAACATCACTTTTTCGAATATATCGTCTTGTGCCTATAAGCGTCAAGACTTGAGCCTTTCATGCTTACTATTCAAATTCCTATCAGAATTTATATTTGTAAAAACGTTATTTCTTACTAAAACCGAAGTTTTAGTTTAGGATATTCTCTTAACTTTTGTCAATTATCCATACCAGGGTATTGACAGTCCATAATTTATTCCTTTATAGTCTTAGTTTTATGCGGGGATTCTCAACTGATTCCCTCGCTTTATCTAATTAACCGCGTTAGTCTGTCAACGTGTTTATTTCGCGCTTGTCTTATATTTAACAAGTGCTTTGTATTTGTTATGAAAATATCTTGACTTCAAATAGTTTTACCGGCTAGGCTAATCAGTCGCCGTCACTTTATACCCCGTCACCCGGGTATACTATTTTGCCATCCCCGGCCTTACGTGTGAATAAGATTTTCTAAATCACTTCATACCACGTATGTTTTGTTAAAACGTTGTTTTTTACTAAAAACTGAATTTTTTTGTTTTACGTTTCCTCTTTGTCTCACATCTTTCTCTCATTTCTAGGAATGTTACTCCCGAGGATCTATTTCTTTCCGTTATCATTTAATGCGGGGAATTATAACTAATTCCCTCGCTTAGCCCATATGATCCGTAAGTTCTTTCACTTAGCCTTATATGCTATTTCTTTATATTTCCACCTTTTTAAGGTGAGAACAGTTTGTTTCTTTCTATTTATGGCCCAAGGGTCTTCTTGGTCCTGTAGACCTTAACACTATGTCTAATCCCGTAGGTTATGATAATCCCGTAGATCATCATTTATTCAAGTCTTTATTCAACTGTATATATATATATATATATATATATATATATATATATATATATATATATATATATAGGGAGAAGATCATGCGAGAACCACCTCTTATTGCGAGAACCGCGAGAACCAATGTGAACACATGGTAAATTTGTAATTAAATGACATTTAATAAAAAAACACGCTCCCCTCTTATTTCATCCCCTGTTCGCTCCCCTCTTATTTCATCCCCTGTTCACCACCGTCATTCACAATCTAGGGTTTCGCTGGAGATTTTGCTTAATCGGCGACGGAGATCTACGGCGGTGAGTTTCACGGCGGCGATCTTACAGGGGATTCGATTGGGATACTGATTACGGCGTTGGGATACTGATTTCGGCTACACATAGCTTCGTCTGACTCAATTCGTGTTGGAGTTGAACCTACAGCATCTGAAGGTTTTATTTTTTGAACCAATTTAGATGTTTATGCTATGATTTCAATTTATGATTTGCCCTTGATTCGAATCTCGTTTTGAAAGATTATTTGGTTGTTCTGGAATCGAAACAAGTTGCAATGACATGACGATGGCTGCTGTAAGTAATTCTATTTTACATATAGCATAATCCAACAGGTTTTATTCTATTCGAATCCCAAATAAATTAGGCATTATTGTTTGGTGTTTGGTGGTAGTTGCAGGTCAGAAGTGATGGTGATTTTTTAGCCAAGTGGTATCTTCTCAGGTAAAAGGTTTATATATAAATCTTTAATTTGTCAAATAGATGGTATAGTTTGTAATTTATGTTTACATTCACTTTAGTTTTTACTTGTAGTTGTTATTTAAGTATGCATTAAGTTGGTATTTTGTTAAAGTTATATGTTAATTAGTCAATTTTAAGGCTTGTTAAATCTATTATTGTTATAAGTATTAAACTGAAACATAAGCTATCTTACAAGTCAATTTCAATCTCAAAATAGGACTTAAAAAAAATAAAAACCTTAGAGCTGGTCACAAAAGGAAAGGTATTACAGTGATGTTGGTATTGGGAATTATCTATGATTGGTTTTCATCTTACCTATATAATGCATTATATTATCTTTATGTAATAGAAATTGATGAGCTAAATCGTTGTCTTGAAAAGCTTGTTTTAGATTGAGAGAATTGTATATGCACATGTGCATGTTGATTGTAAATGATATTGTATTAACTTATATGCACATGTGCATTATGTTGAAAATTATACCATGTCATTGATGTATGGATTCTGTTTATGTATGGATTCTGAACAGGTGCCTTATGGATGACTATCCAATTATGTACAGAATGGCATTAAACAAAGGGTCTTGGGTGGCTGACAACTAAAAAAAATGGAAGAATAAGCCGACAACCGGGGAGGCATGGGTGGAGTTTATGCATCTTATGGCGTGCTGAGAAACACCATAGTGAAGACGGGTCAAGATGGGTAATTAACAATTATATGATGTTGTATTAAATTATATGCACTGTGCATTATGATGATTGTAAATGATATTGTATTAAATTATATGCACATGTGCATTATGTTGAAAATTAGACTATGTCGTTGATTTATGTATTCTGAACAAATGCCTTATGGAGAACTATCCAATTATGTGCAGAATGGTAGCAAACAAATGGTCTTGGGTGGCGGACAACTACAAAAAAATAGGGGAGGTGACTGTGTGGGATTGGCAATGGAAGAACAAGCCGACAACCGGGGAGTCAAGGGTAGAGTTTATGGAGCTGTTGGCACTGCTGAGAGACACCAGAATGAAGACGGGTCAAGATGCGTGGGTTGGCACTCGGAAAATAAGTCGACTTTTAATGTTAAAACCGTTAGAGAGGATTTGTGTGTCACAAGCAGGGACCTGTCGAGTGGCTTTGTAATGACCTGGAACGGTTGGGCTACACCTAAAGCCAATATGTTAGCATGGAAAGGCGTCGAAGGCAGGTTACCGACAAAGACGGAGCTGGAAAAAGGGGTAATTCAGACCAGCAACACATTGTGCCCAGTTTGCGAATACGAGCAAGAAACTGTTGAACACATTCCCATTCTGTGTTTGATGTCGAAAACGCTATGGTGGATGGTCGAATCATGGCTGGGAGTAAAATATTTACATTCTTACTCAACAATGACAAATATTTTCTCTTTTTCCTGTAATCTGGATTTGATTCTGTTTTTTATTAGTTGTCATAATGTGGATTATCAAATTTACATTTTGATTATGTTTTTTAGTTGTTTTCATGTGCATTGCCAAACTTAATGTATTGACAGAAAGATGCACATGTGCATACATGTTTTTTGTGTTTAACTTAACATGGTTATTTGATACGGAAAAAAAGATGCACATGCGCAATATACGTGTTCTAATAATTCTCATGTGCACCCATACATATTTTTTAACAACATCCAAGCACCGCTTTGATACGTATATACATCGCTTTAATATACATAATACATCATTTTATATACATAATACATCGACATATGATTACTATTTTGAATAATGCACATGTGCATCCATACATAATTTATCATATACAACTACTGTCAACCAAATATACCCACACCATATCAGTTAGCCACTTACTACTGCCCAAACCAAAACAAAAAAAAGAAAAACATAAAAAAACAAACACTACGAGTTTCATGTCATAACATCATATTGTGTGTTCATTTTTCAAGTTGTTGAGCACACCCCAGCACTTCTATTGCTTCAACGCCTCTTCGTCTATGTCTAACATCTGCTTAACTCTTTCATCAGTTAATCCATGCATTTTTTCCATCGGTGATCTACAATGAGCATGTGTATCAACATTAATTTATGATCAACATATAAGATATGCACACGTGCGTCATTATATACATGTACATAAACATTAAATACCTTAATAACACATGTTGAAAATTATGCACATGTGCATATTAACATATTTTGTCAATCTATGCACATGTGCACTACTATATATCACACAGTTATACCTTATTAACATATTCCAAGATGAAATACACGTTCGCATAACTGTATATCACACCAAAAAACACCTAAATAAAACTAAATACCGATTACAAATCATTGATGCGTAGGTGAGACTCCTATTCAAAGTTATATGCATCAATATTATCTACTTTGTTAAACTATTATTGCAAACTATGCACACTTGCATATTAACCTATTATAACAATTTATGCACATGTGCATAACTATATATATCACAAATTTAGTTTATTATCCTGTTATGTGTAATCATATTCTGTCAAGATATGCACATGTGCATAACTATATATCACACAATTAGACCTAATCAACATGTTCTGTGTAAGCCTGTTCTGTCAGAAAATATGCACATGTGCATATCTATATGGATCACAACATTACCTTATTATCCCGTTCCGTGTAAGCATATTATGTCAAAATATGCACATGTGCATAACTGTAGCTATGCACATGTGCATTAACATGACATAACTTACCAACAGTTATAATTCAGTAAAAAAAAACCCTAACACTTATCAAATCAAATTTCGGGTTGCCCATCATATCTAGCGTTATTCACATAACATTATTCAGCAAGAAAAACTACAAGAACAAACATTACGAGTTTCATGTCATAACATCATATTGTCTGTTCCTTATTCCAGTTGTCGAGCACACCCCCGCACTTCTATTGCTTCAACGCATCTTCGTCTAACATCTGCTTAACTCTTTCATCTGTTAATCTATGCATTTTTTATGCATTTTTTTTTCCATCGGTGATCTACAATGAGCATACATTAATTTATGATCAACATATAAGATATGCACACGTGCGTCATTATATACATGTACACGTACATAAACATTAAATACCTTAATAACATATGTTGACAAATTATGCACATGTGCATATTAACATATTATGTCAATCTATGCACATGTGCATGATTATATATCACACAATTATACCTTATTAACATATTCCGAGATGAAATACACGTTCGCATAACTGTATATCACACCAAAAAAACACCTAAATAAAACTAAATACCGATCACAAATCATTGATGCATAGGTAAGACTCCTATTCAAAGTTATATGCATCAACATTATCTACCTTGTTAAACTATTATTGCAAACTATGCACACTTGCATATTAACCTATTATAACAATTTATGCACATGTGCATAACTATATAGATCACAAATTTAGTTTATTATCCTATATGTGTAATCATATTCTGTCAAGCTATGCACATGTGCATAACTATATATCACACAATTAGACCTAATCAACATGTTCTGTGTAAACCTGTTCTGTCAGAAAATATGCATATGTGCATATCTATATGTATCACAACATTACCTTATTATCCTGTTCCGTATAAGCATATTCTATCAAAATATGCACATGTGAATAACTATGCACATGCGCATGGCATAACTATGCATATATGAAACTACATACAAAAAACACATAAATACTACATTACAGATCGTGTTATCACAACGGTCGCCCCTAATACCTCAAAAATTATATACATCACACCATCTTCACTAATGCATATATGAAACTAAGATTTAAGCGTCATATTCACTTATAAAAGATCTGAATCGACCATTAAGCGTCATGTTAACATATAAACGTGCAAGTTGACAAATTCTCGCAAACTATGCACATGCGCATGGCATAACTATGCACGCGTGCATCAACATGAATGACCTTATTAACCTATCCTGAAAAATTATGCACATATGCATAATTATACACATTTGCATCAACATGATTGACCTTATTAACCTAATCTGGAAAAATATACATATGTGCATAACTATGCACATGTGCATTAACACGGATGACCCACAAGTTTGCTTCAATAAAAAAACCCTAACCCTTACCAAATCAAATTCCGTATTACCACCAATCATATCTAACATTAATCAGTAACAAAACTACATACAAAAAAAAAAAAAACACATAAATACCACATTACATATAGTTCTATCACAACAGTCACCCCTAATCCCTCAACAATCATATATATCACACAATTTTCACTAGTACAGATATGAAACAATGATTTAAGCGTCATATTAACATATAAAAATCTGAATCGACGATTAAGCGTCATGTTATCATATAAAACTGCAAAACAAAGAGTATAAACTTACAAATTTACGGAACGGTGTAGCGACGCTGAATAATCTGTCAATTGGACGTTTGTTCTTCAGATTCTTCCTAATTGTGACAGAGTCTTCGATGATTATGCTCTTATTGCCCTAATTTTGAGCAGATGACGAATATATGATCTGATTATGCTCTTATTGCCCTAATTTTCAGCAGATGACGAATATATGATCGATTATTATGTTCTTATTGCCCTAATTTCGATTACACTGCCCTAATTTCGATTACACGATGAATGGTAAGATTGATATGACGAATTTTGGAGATTCTGGTGTGTTGGATGTGAACTAGGATGACGAAGTTTGTAGATTTTTGGAGTGTCGGACGTGAATTGAAAAAAAAAGAGGATTTAATTGCTGTTTGAAGTCGAGTAAGAGGAGAAGTGATATCTGATTTAATTTTTGTTATGTATTTACAAAATTGCCCCATGTTCAAATTGGTTCTCGCGGTTCTCGCGATAAAGGTGGTTCTCGCATGAGCCCCTCCCTATATATATATATATATATGATGTCAAGGCACCCCTTTTATGTCTAGAACTATTTACTCTTGCTTTTTTTTTTTTTTTTGAATTTCATTTTGACCTTGACCGTAGTCTAAGGCTACATTAGTTCTCTTTCGAATTATCTTTCTGACTTTATGACTTCTAACGTCATTTATACGTCGGTTTGTCCTACACTTACCGTTACCCGGTTCTTACCTATACTTCTTTACGACCCATTACCCGGGTTCTTTATCTTAGTGTTTTTAACATTTTTGTTTCGCTAGTTTGCGTACCTGTACATATTCCTTTATGACCCATCACGTAGGTTCATTAATGTTTCGCGCTTCCATTATTCAGTTTGCGCTTACTTGCACTACCAAGTTTTTATACCTTATTTATCTCGTTTGACTTGTTCGTGTGAAATTTCATCACTTGTGAACATCAAACTCCATTCTTTACTCGACCCGTTCAACTTTAAAATAGTTGAGCGTAGTTACTAACATTTCTGTTTGCAAATTCTCATTGTCTTTTAGTCATGACTCATATTCCGAGTCTTTTGACTTTCTATTTCGCGTTCCCGTCTCTCGGTTTATGCATTTTTTTTCCAAATCCTACCCATTCATCGGGTATCTTTACCGTAATCATTTTCAAGTAACCATTCTTATATGGTTTTAGACGTTATTTTAATTTATTTGGTCATCTTAGCGAGATCCATCGCTTTTATTCTAATTAATCCTTTATTCTTTATTCAATTCGTTTGACTTATCCATGTGAATTTCATCACTTGTGACAGTCAAACTTTTATCCCTATGCCTTAGCATTCCTATTGGCCGGTCTGTATTTTCTTTTTACTTAATCCTTGTCCCTTCTCTCGGGCTCGTTATTCTTACGTAATACGCTTCCGTCATCCGACTTACGTTTACGTTTACCATCAAACGTCTTACTTATTTGATTCATTTGGGTACCATTTAAGTTAGTCCCATTCACCCCACCCTTACTACATCGGACATAAATGTGTCCATCATAAGAAGTTCATGGGTGTTCACTACTTACTTGGCCAGAGTAAGCGATCAACACCTGGTATACATGACCTTTTTATAATTTTCACATTACACCCCATGTAAGTAATGCCTCTATTTGTTTCTCTTGGAAACAATATCCTGGATAGGTATTCTATTCAGGTTTGTCCAAGTTTTCAATCTAAATCTGTAATTATCAATTTCTACGTATTGGTTGCATGTTTATATTCATGCAATAATTTAAACGTGCACCAGGTAAATGCTTGCCCTAACGGGCTTTTCTTGCCATTAGCCTTGTTCTCGACCATTACGCGATTTAGGTCCTTAATGAGCATGCTCTTCTTGTCATATCTCGGACCATTCCATCATCATATCCACAATTCGTTTGACTCTCGTCGTCTTCAAACGCGAGTGTCCTACAATTAAAACATTCACAAAAGTTAGTAACATCTACTTCAATAATCGCCCGTATTATAATACAAGGCTTTTTCTACTATACGCATCAATGCACGTATTTTCGTCAACTATTTCAATCATTTCAATTGGGGTAATGTGTATCACACGGTAGCCCTATGTGTTGTTTACAACACTTTAGCATGCTAAACTATTAACATACATGTACTTACCGGATTTGCGATCAAGCCTCGAACCGAACACTAATCTTTATTAAGAGCATAAGGTTTAAGTCCAGGCATAGTTTTCCCACCATACTTGAATCTCTTAAACCAAGGCTCTGATACCAACTTGTAACACCCTTGTTATTATTTAACGATTATCGTATAATCGTAACTCATAATCATGTAATTATAGTCTCAATTATACTAAAAATACGGGTTTGTTAAAAACTTTTACAATTTAAAGTAGAACAACATAATGTGGCTTAATTCGCCGTTTTAGAATATAAGGACGAAACAACATTGAGGAAGCTTCGTTTAACGTGTGTTCGGTTCTTGCTCGATGCTCGATCTTCATCCGGGCCTCTCGACATTCTCCTGTGATCAAAACCAACTTAAAAGTCAGTTTTGATAATTAAATAACTAGTACAACAAGGAAGATTGGGTCAATTAATCGAATTAAACAAGGAAATTAGGAAATTCCAACTTTGATATCTTTGATCCCAAAACAAAAACTTGAAAATTGCCTCCACCGTAACTTACGGTTCCACCGTAAGTTACGGTGGCCCCTGGAATATAATACCCCACCGTAACTCAGGGGGTAATTGCCGTAAGCCTTCAGCCCTCCACCGTAACTTACGGTTCCACCGTAAGTTACGGTGGACCCTGTATCAGACCATCCCAAATTGCCGTTTTTGACACGAAAACTTTCGTATCTTTCCAACCGTTTGTCCGTTTGACCTACCGTTTCTTCCTACCTGATTGTAATTTAATTCTCCACCTTATGGAGTTAAAATCCAACGTTCAAACTAATAAAATTCTGGATTTCTAAGTATTCGGCTTATTGGTCAAAATTAACATTTTGACCCATTGTGCTTAAAACCACTAACTCGATCTTTAAACGTTCAAAATACGTACACTAATGTATTTGACACACAACCTTAGCCTAGGTTCATACTTTCTTATGAATTATGTATGCACATAAAACCATTTTGACCCATTTAGAGAGTATTAAGCACTTTAGTCTAAATCTTGTTCTTTTTCCTTTCACACCTCATAATTCTACATTCAAGGCATCTACTTATATCTCCTAATCATAATGCAAGTTTCCAAACAACCCATATGGGTCGTTTGCCTAATATACCCATCAAGGGCTTTATGGTCAATTTTAGTCCCTTACTTTACAACGAAGGACTTTTGCTAAAATTTGACTAGAGTATCACTTCTACTAAGCTCTAAATATGCGTACCTGGCTCGGGTCATAGCATCGACCCTTACACATGCCTTTTGCTTTAAATTTTCTAGTTAAATCAATGCAATCACATGTTATATCCTGTTATCACAAAACTCAACAAGTAGTCGTCAGTTATTATTGTCAAATGGTATTTGTACACTATTTGACCCGTTTAGTTGACATGACCATTTGTCAACGTATGATGATAGATTAACACCATCATGCCCCCTTGAACCTATTCCGGATCGCGCCATGGTTCTTATTACTTTAAAACAATATTTTTAAATTGTTCGACCCATTATAGCTTTTACCAAATGGTGTCTTCATTTTAATCACTTTTATTTTAGCTATCAATTTGACTCATTTGGTTGACGAGTGAGTTCCATCACTTCAATAACATTTCAAACACAACCATTTTCGTTACCTCAACATTACACGTATTTAGACTAAGCTTGTCTATATAAATGTAACGGGGTGACAAGCCACTTACCTCAAAGCTTTCCCTTCAAACGAGCGTCCGCACCGGCTTGACTTCCCGATGCCTTGCTTGTGTTGCCTAGAATATACAAGCCAATTATCATTAGAACCTTCCGGCTCATAACTAAAGCTTGTTACTTTGCCAAACACCACAATTAGTGTCTATCAATGTCTTTTAGGCATTTTGTCGAGCACCTTGTGTGCATACTACTTAATTAGCCATTTTTATTCAATTAAACCTTGGTAAATCCAAGAATTTCATTCTTATTCAAGCTTCATTGCTCATCACTGCCCATACCATCATACTAGTTAAACCAACCTAGATTATTACTCACATAGTTTATACAATATGTTGGGGTTTCTTATTCTAGATAGAAACCCACTTCATGATATAGCACATAGCTACATTAACACACAATTTATTAATCTTTTCACATGATTTCAGTTAGGTTTATGATCCTACATTCTAATCACACGTCCTTGAATCATAACATTACTCAATCATTCAAGAATTTCTACTAATTAAACTTTACCCATAAATCAAGCATCACCAAATCTGAAATTGCAACTTACCTAGTGTTAGACAAGTGTAGGTGATCAAGATTTTTGATTCATGCAGTGATTTCATGCCCAATTCACCCTTCAATTGATCAAATTAGATGAAATAAGGGTTTGGGGGTTCTTCCCCTCTCCTGGTCGCTCCCACGCACCCACACACTGATGTGTGTGTGTGTTTGATTTGTTTTTTTATTTTTATAAAAATCAAGTTTGGTCATTTATACAAAATCAGCCCCTTTAGTTTATCTTTTTAGACTAATGCACATCAAACTAACTTCTTTCATTTAATTACAAGACTTGTACTAGGTTATTTATTTCCTAGTTACTTTATCTTGTTCACAACCCGTTTTATTTTATGTCCCGTTAAATCTCGGGCCTTTTATATACTTTGCTTTCTCAAAGTATTTCTCATCCTTTTAATATATATTAGATTTATTTATTTAAATCCTAAAATTTACCGGGTAAGTTTTACCACTTACTGTATTTTACCCGTCCTGTAGTATTAACGTGGTTTGATTACCAAACCCGTTTTCGGGGTGTTACAGTCAAATACGGCGTAAAAACAACCCTTTTTAGTACCAATGTTGGAAAAAGCTCGTGTTTTCGTTCCTTTTAGATTTTCAGGGATAAAAGAGCTTAAATTTGCAAAAGGAGCGAAAAGACAGCAAAATCCAACATAAATGTAAAGAAAAAGAAATTTCCGCAGCTCGCCAAGCCCTATTTCACATCCAAACCACAAAATAACAAGAACAGAAGGCTGACACGGAGCCGTGTCCACCAGATACGGGCCATGTCCGAAGATGGATACTGGGCAGGAGAAAAAGACAACTACAAAAGACAAAAATGGCAGCTAACACGGGGCCGTGCTAAGCCAACACGGGGCGTGGTCAACTCAAAGATTTTCAGAATCTGCCATAGTACAACAAGTACTTTGGCCACGGGCCGTGCCGTTGACACACGCGGCCGTGTTAGTACAACATCTGACAAGCAGTTAATGAGGAAGAGAGAGAGAAATGGGCACGGGGCTGTGCTAGCCGGGCACAGGTCGTGCTGAAGCTTCTGAAGACATGTATAAATAGAAGTGCTTGGTTCCACTTCAACTCATCCCTTGTCAAACCACTTATCTCTCACTTGCCACCACTCCACCACCACTACAACACCATCATCCACCACCATCATCCATTTTTCCATCTTTAGAGTGTGTGTATTGTCTCGGGATCCAAGATTGATCGTAAGAATCTTTGTCAAACAAAGGCCATGCATGGCTAAATTCTTACATCACTTGGTGAAGACATATCTTTTATGTATTTCTTTTATGATTTCCAATCTTTGGCTACTTTTTAATTGGGTATGTATTAATGACTTTAATAATTAGTTTTTTATATTGAAGGCGAATTTATTCACCCATTCTTCATATGTTCGTTTACTCAACATATTCATGTCTTTACAGTCTATATAAAGCATGTTAATTGCCTGTAAGTGGGTTAGAAGGGTGGACTGGGTAATTCTATGTCTCGTTCAGTGTATAGATCCTGCGAGAACCTGGTGCAAGTTTAGTACTACTCCATGGATTTGCCGGGAATGACTGGCCCGACTGAGAGTAAGAAATCGCTTGCATCCCTTATTCATAAACTACTATTAAAACTTTAAACCAACCCCGCGAGTACTGTATCCCTGCTGACTCAGACCAATGCGTTGAGGGTGATCGCTGCCTCGTAAGGGGGGTCCACCACATTTTGCATTAATAACTTACTTAATTATCTTTCAATATTCCGACCTAATGGGATTGTATCCTTCCTGACTCAAACCACTAGGTTGAGGGTAACATCGCCTCCAAAAGAGGGGCCTACTACTATAACTAAGATAATCTCTTAAAATGCCCAAATTGCGGAAATCATCGAAAGGGTACATGAAAGATAAGTTGGATCCAAGTGATTCTTTCTTGTCTATCATTTTTATTTTATTTTCATTTTCTATTTTTATCTTTTTATTAGTTTAAAAAAATATTTTCTAAAAGTTTGGTTCGATTAGACGTTGACGATAAGCCGGTACTAAAAGCTCTTGTGTCCTTGGACGACTTTGGTATCTTGCCATCACTATACTACGTTCGCGATGGGTGCACTTACCCTAACGTGTGTAGAGTGATAGTAAAATATCGTGTTTTATGAATTTAAAACTTGAAATCGGCGAGTTAAAATAGAGCTAAAAATATAACTAAAAATATACTCACACCGACACACGTCAAGTTTTTGGCGCCGCTGACGGGGACACAAGGATTTCAAGAAAGCTTAAAATTGACGGCCTAATCTGTAACGCTCTGCATTTTTTTGAACTTTCTTATTTTAGCAAGTCATGTTGTACTTTCCATATTTAAACTCTCGTACTCTCTTTGTAATCTACTTTCATTCCGTTTGTAATTCGAGACTATTGATCTTAATGAAAACGAAACTATTTTATTCATGTTTGTGTTAGACTTATGTGCAAGAATTCATGTTTAAACGATATACTATCCAAAACTCTCGATTCGTTATTACGCTCAATGCTCGTTAAACTAGTTGAAACTCGTAAAATAATGAAACTCGAAAGTTGCGCGAAGTGATTGATCGTCGAAAACCTTTTATCCTTATTTCGTTATAAATATAATTATTTATAAATTGTTTGATTAATTAAAATTAATTCCTCTTTCAATTTAAAGAGTTTATTTTTATAATAATCTAATTAAACTCGTCAGACTTTAAAGTTAGTAAATTAACCTAGTTAGTTTGTATTATAAAGTTAGTTTTCTTTTTAAACAAACTAACATAACATAAGTTTAGGGTTGTTTGAGTATTTAACTTAAACTTTAACTACAGGGGCTGTTTATGTCATTTCTGAAAGATCTTTGTTTCAAAAGCAACAGAAAAAAAAGAATTAAAACGCTGCTGACCGCGGGACTCAAACCCGGGTCACCCGCCTCGCACACACACATACTAACCGCTGGGCTGCGGCCTTCTTATGGTTATAAATCCGCACCAGATAACCTTTAACCCCTCTTTACGCTGAACCAAGGCAGCCCAACGCGGCCAGACTCAAAAAAGGCGATGTTTTGGTGTTAAATTCGAATTTTGAGCATGTTTTAACATTAATTACTTCACCAAAACCTAACCTAATCACTCCCTATAAATACCAATCCTAATCCAAGCTTCCTACACTTTTCTAAACACTCCAAACTCCCCTAAATTCACCTCTAAACAGCTGCAAATTGCAAGTTCGAGCAGAATCTTCAAGCTCCACTAAAGTGAGCATAACTTCTTCGTTTCTCATCCGTTTTAGTCCATTCTTTTTTCAGAACACTTGGCTTGACCTTAGCTTCGATTCTAGGGGTGTTTCACAGCAAACAAGTCCCTGAAACTCCGGCAAAAAGGCTTCAAAGTCCCTTGTTCAAGTTTGTTTTCATTAACCTTTGCTTAAACATGAGTTTAACTCACTCAAACCCACGTCCTTATGCGCATAACCACTTGTATGGTTAGTTGGGCTTAAAAACGGGGTCGAGACATACAAGAGCAAAGGTTAAACCTCTTAAACTTTCTGTTTTGTTTAGGGTTTATAACCCACAAGTAATGTTCAAGCTCCAAGCTTTATGTAGGTGTGATTATGGAATGACTTGGGTTGTTCCAACATAAAATCCCCACATTACTTGATGATTTCTTTTAGCATAGTGTTTATTATTATTGTATTAATCTTAGTTCATGACCCTCCTTGTATGTTTTTACAACAAGTGTAGTGGTGAACACATAAGAGGTGCCTAAATGGAAGCTTGTTCTTCCTACCTCCTACATGAATTCTATGACACATTTGAGGTACCTAAATGAAGATTTAATCTTCTACCTCATGCTTGAAATACTTGTTATATTGGACATATTAATATATACTACATAACCTAAATAATAACTATGTACATTCGAACCTTTGATGATGAATTCATGTTCATTTGTCAAAGTAGTAGAACATCATCTAAGACCTAAACCTTGTTATGATTCTAATGGGTGTTCAACTCATGAAAACATTATAACCCTTGTGGTTACATAGTGTCATACAAGTGTTATGTGTTAAAGATGATTATTTTGATATAATACTTTTAGGTTATTCTAAATTCCGAAGCTATAATCTTCCGTTATTCTCCAAACTCACACACCTATGTTTTCCTCATGTAGAAGGACTAGGTGCTCCAAACTAATCCATCCATCAAAACCACTCGCGGGATTTCAAGTAGGAAAGCTTGCAAAAACCGTGAGTATACTCGATCCCTTTTACTTTTTACCACTTTGGGATGCAACATGTATATTATACAAAATGACTCTTAGACTATTTTAAACATACTCTATCGATGCTTAACATGAAACTATGTGTGATACTTGTTATTCTCGTATGCTATGTAAACTATTTGGTTGTTATATGCTCATTAACTTTGCTAGCCTCCCTTAACAATTATAGCGCTATAGGATTAATGCACAGCCCGTTAGACTTGGGGTATTGTTAAGTTAAACATGTTACCTCCCGCTACTCTATTGGGATTAGGCTATTTTAACGCATTGTATACTCGGGTTTGAACATATTGTACGCCATATTTGCATACTAGCACTCACATATTATGAATCATGTTGGATATGAGCACTTTTTATTCTATTTATGCTATGTAACAAAACTTGTATACTCACCTTTGCTTTTGCATTGAACTCTATTTTAATACATGTTGCAGGTTAATTGATGAAGTGATGTTACAAGATGAAACAAGATTTAGGGTGGACTAGATACACACCTAGATTAATCTATCTTTTGTTGTTATGTTACAATTTGAAACAATGTTGTTATTTTTATTTGAATCTTGTATGACAATTAGTCTTGAAATGAAATTTGAATTAAATTAATATTGTCACATAGTGTTATGAAGTCTCTTGCAATCTACGCACTTCGTCTCATCCCGATGTTTCCGCCATCGGTTGGGGTGTGACATAATCATTTTTTTTGTTTTTATTTTTCTTCTTTTCTGCTAAAAATTCTGCTTTCTGCAGATTTAGCACGGGGTCGAGTGGGATCAACACAGGCCGTGTTAAATCTGCAGTATCTGGGAAAACCTGTTTTCTTGTTACTGGAAATATTTGACACGGGGCCGTGTTGAACTTCCAGTACTGGGAACCTGAAAACAGAAAGTTTTTCCTAGACAGCATGGGCCGTGCCAGCCACAGCATGGGGCAGTGCTACCCTTCTGATCAAGCTTTCTTTTTGTTTTTGTTCGCAGAAAATCACACAATTCTGTATAATTCGCAGGAATACAGTTTGGTGCATGACCTCCATTTTCGACAAAGACATAAAAGTACCGCTTGACGAACCCGAGCGCTTTTTAAGAAAACGCCTTAAAGTCAAAAACCAACAAAAAGCCTCGATCCAAAACCCCCCTATGGCGGATCAACGCACTCTCATGGATTACCTACGGCCTACGGTCGGTAATCTTGGAGCCGCTATTAACCCTCCTAACGTTGATGCTAACAACTTTGAGCTTCGACCACACCTTATCCAAATGCTCCAAAATTCCGCCACTTTCTATGGCCTAGCCGATAAAGATCCCGATTTACATATTACCAACTTCTTGGAAATATGTGACACCTTCTGGATCAACGGAGCCTCTAGCGATGCCGTTAGACTCCGTATGTTCCCTTTTTCCCTCAAAGACCGAGCGAAAGCTTGGTTAAACACCCTCCCAAGTGGGTCCGTATACACTTGGGATGAACTTGCCCAAAAATTTCTCTTCAAATATTTCCCTCCCGCTAAAACCGCCAAACTCATGAGCGAAATTAACACCTACTCTTAAGAAGACGGGGAATCCTTGTACGAGACATGGGAAAGGTTCAAGGAGCTACTAAGGAAGTGCCCACATCACGGTCTTGAACGTTGGCAATAATTGTCCACCTTCTACAACGGACTCTTGCCGCATACAAGGCAAATCCTTGATTCTGGCTCCGAGGGACTCCTTGGGAATCGGCGGCCCGAGGAAATTTATAATCAAATTGAAGAACTTGCTCAAAACAGATTTCAATGGCACACTCCTAGGGGCTCAAAATCTATAGCCCCGGACGCCCACAAAGTGGATGAATCCACTTCTTTGCAAGCCCAAATTGAAGCCTTAACTAATAAAATAAAGAAACTTTAATTGAACAAAACGGCTTCAGTTATGGCTTGCGAAGGATGCGGCGGCCCCCATGAAAACTGGAGTTGTATGAAAGATCTAGAAAATCAAACGAAAGCGGTAAATTACCTAAATAACCACCCACGACCACCAGGAGTTCAAATTAATACTTTCACTCCCGAGTGGCGTAATCATCCCAACTTTAGTTGGAGGGAATTGGGGGGTAATAACCAACAAAACCAAAATCAACGATCTAACTTTTAACAACAACCACAAAATGGGCAACAAGGTTTTCAATCACAACTAGGAGGAAGAGAAAGGCTTGATGATATCATCACTCGCCTCTTCTCCGAATCCGATAAAAGATATTTGGAAAGGTTCTCACAAACCGAAACAGAAATTAGAAACCAACGGGCTAGTATTCAAAATTTGGAAAAACAATTTAGTCAACTAGCCCAACATTTCGTCGAAAGACCATAAGGAGCCTTGCCAAGTAACATCGAAACAAACCCAAAATCCCAAGTAAACATAATCAATCTAATAAGCCGGAAGGTAGGACCCGAAAGTGAGCCAACCCCACAACAAACTGACCTAATCCAAGCTAAAACACCCACCAACGATAACCAAGAAAACACCCAACCCCAAAACACCGACACAACCAAACCACCCCCGGTCCCTTACCCCGGTCGTTTACTTCGGCAAAAGACCGACGAACAATTTACTAAGTTCGTGAGCTTGCTTAAACAACTTCACATCAATCTTCCTTTTATAGAAGTCCTCACTCAAATGCCAACATACTCCTAGTTTGTGAGAGACTTCCTCACTCATAAAAGGAAGATTGAAACCTTATAACAATTCACCCTTAGTGAAGAATGCTCGGCGACACTCCTCAACAAGCTCCCCCAAAAAAAGATTGATCCCGTAACCTTCACCATTCCTTGCTCTATTGGTGGATCGCCAATAAGCAATGCACTAGCCGACTTGGGGGCTAACATTAATTTAATGCCGGCCTCTATGTTCAACCGACTAGGATTGGGAAAACCACATCCTACAAAAATGAGCATCCAACTTGCGGACCGGTCGGTAAAATACCCTCAATGTGTCATAGAAAATTTATTGATAAAGGTAGGAGAATTTGTTTTTCCCGCCGACTTTGTTGTTCTAAACATGGAAGAAGACACCGAAATTCCGCTCATACTAGAACGGCCCTTCCTTGCCACCGCACGAGCTATGGTAGACATGAGCGAAGGACAACTAACATTGAGGGTTGGTGAAAAAGAGATCAAGTTTGAAGTTGGGCAACAAGCGGAGGACGATCCGGTCAAATACCTCAACACGATTGACTCAAGCTTAAACGATGCAATACAACGCTACAACTCGGGATGTGAGTCATCCCGCGTGGGTAACATTTGACCGAATTTGGGTCTAGCCAAGGACCCTATGAATGTGGCGCATCGTGGAGGCATTCCATGGACTATCCAGTAGTTTAATAGTTTAATCATAATTTAATTTTAGTTAAATCTTAGTTTAATATCTAGTTTAATTTTTTCTTTTGAGTATTTAGCTTTGTAGGAGTAAGACACACTCAACAGAGGAAGATGGATGATAAAATGGAACCCATGCACGTGAAACAGAAGCCTCCCGACTCATTTTCTGCAAAACAGTAGCTGCAGCACAGGGTCGTGCTCACCCAGCACGCCCCGTGCCCGTCTTACTGTTGTCAAAAATTTTCTGTCCAGAAGGTGGGACGGGCCGTGCTCACCCAGCACGCCCCCGTGGCCACCCCACTGTAAGTCTTCTGATTTCATTTGTTACTGGCACTTCGGACACGGGGTCGTGTTCTCATAGCACGGGGCCGTGCTGCAAGTGCCAGTAACAATTTTTTTTTGTTATTTTCATACTTTTTACACATTTTTCCAAAATAAATCCTTTTTGAACATATTGAGGACAATGTGTAATTTAAGTATGGGGGGGGGGGGGGGGGGAGGGGGAGGATAATAATAAAAACCTTGAATCGTTTGTCCAAAATCAAGCCTTACACAAAACTCGCCTTGGAACCGCTAAACACCCCAAACTTTTTCAAAATTTTCTTTTCGTTTTTTTACTTATCTTAAGCTTAGTTGGGTAAATCAAGTTCTAAAGATTATGTTATTACGAATTTACAGCCGATAGCGTCGTGATAAAAAGAACCAATTTAGAAAAATTATGAAAACAGGCATTATAAATCCTTGTAAAATTTGATTATATATACATTTTTACACTACAACCCTTTTTCCCACAAAAGTGAGTTTTGAGCCATTACCAAGCATACAAATATACATCTTTACTAATTGCTCAATTTTCGTTTCTTGTGTGAATAGCCCGTTTGGTTCTCACGAATCTTGAACTTGACAACCCGATGCGTTCCAAGTCCTTACCGACAAAAATCCAAGTAAGTAAATGATAGAGGCATTAGGACAAGCCCACTTTCCAAAACAAAACCTTTATTTCTTTGCTTTATTCAAAATCACCCCATTAGTTAAACCCTTTGAACCTTAAAAACATTTTTCATTTTAAACCCACAAAAAATAGCCTTTTCATTTTTCATTTTTGTAAACTTATCGGTTATAAATTTACGATCACGGCTCAGTTTCAACTTTGGCAACAAAAAAAAAAAAATCAGAAAAATATGGCAAAGTATTTTTTGCTAGGCCAAAAAGCAATAGAAAAACCGATAATTTACGTTTTTCACCTTTTTTTCGAATAAAACTTACCAAACCCGAACCACCACCTACCCTTCAAAGTCCTCTTGATACTTATAAGGATTTAACGTCAAAAGGAGGAGGTTTGATCGATTGTCAAGCCTATGATAGGAGTGAGTTCCAAATCGGGCACGAGCGTTTCACTTAATATTGGCCGAGTGTTGAGTAATACTTGTGAGGCGTGTAAAATTGTATATAACTAAATAGAATTTTATAAAGGCATATTATGCCCAAAATAAATATATTTTTAAAATTGTGTTTTAAGTAAATCATGACGAATAGGATTGCAAATAAAATAAAAACAAAATAGATTTAAAACTTGGATACTCGACACTTTAAAGATAGGACCAAAACCTTCTCGTCTTCCTATTCCGTTTGGGTGTGTAAGCCACGTAATAGAGTTTTGCTTGAGGACAAGCAAAGATTCAAGTGTGGAGGTATTTGATGTGATTAAAATACAACATATAAGTTGTGTCAAATACGACGTAAAAACAACCCTTCTTTAGTACTAATGTTGGAAAAAGCTCATGTTTTCGTTCCTTTTAGATCTTCAGAGATAAAAGAGCTTAAATTTGCAAAAGGAGCGAAAAGACAGCAAAATCCAACATAAATGTAAAGAAGAAGGAATTGCCGTAGCTCGCTAAGTCCCAATTCACATCCAAACCACAAAATAACAAGAACAGAAGGCTGACACGGGGCAGGAGAAAAAGACAATTGCAAAAGACAAAAATGGCAGCCAACACGGGGCCATGCTAAGCCAACACGGGGCATGGTCAACTAAAAGATTTACATAATCTGCGATAGCACAGCAAGTACTTTGGCCACGGTCCATGCTGTTGACACACGGGGTCGTGTTAGTACAACATCTGACAAGCAGTCAATGAGGAAGAGAGAGAAATGGGCACGGGGTCGTGCCAGCCGGGTACGGGCTGTGCTGAAGCTTCTGAAGACAACTATAAATAGAAGTGCTTGGTTTCACTTCAACTCATCCCTTGGCAAATTACTTCTCTCTCACTTGCCACCACTCCACCACCACTACAACACCATCATCCACCACCATTATCCATTTTTCCATCTTTAGAGTGTGTGTGTAGTCTCGGGATCCAAGATTGATCGTAAGAATCTTTGTCAAACAAAGGCCATGCTTGGCTAAATTCTTATATCACTTGGTGAAGACATATCTTTTTTGTATTTCTTTTATGATTTCTAATCTTTGGTACTTTTTATCTAGGTATGTATTAATGACTTTAATAATTAGTTTTTTATATTGAAGGCGAATTTATTCACCCATTCTTCATATGTTTGTTTACTCAACATATTCATGTCTTTACGGTCTATATAAAGCATGTTAATTTCCTGTAAGGGGGTTAGAAGGGTGGACTGGGTAATTCTATGTCTCGTTCTATGTATAGATCCTGCGAAAACCTCGTGCAAGTTTAGTACTACTCCATGTATTGGCTGGGAATGACTGGCCCGACTGAGAGTAAGAAATCTCTTGCATCCCTTATTCATAAACTACTATTAAAACTTTAAACCAACCACGCGAGGACTGTATCATTGCTGACTCAGACCAACGCGTTGAGGGTGATCGCCGCCTCGTAAGGGGGGTACACCACATTTTGCATATAACTTACTTAATTATCTTTTAATATTCCGACCTAGTGGGATTGTATCCTTGCTGACTCAAACCACCAGGTTGAGGGTAACGTCGCCTCCAAAAGAGGGGCCTGCTATTATAACTAAGATGGTCTCATAAAATGCACAAAGTGAGGAAATCATCGAAAGGGTACATGAAAGATAAGTTGGATCCAAGTGATTCTTTCTTGTCTTTCATTTTTATTTTATTTTCATTTTCTGCTTTTATCTTTTTATTAGTTTTAAAAAAATCTTTTCTAAAAGTTTGTTTCGATTAGACGTTGACGATAAGCCGGTACTAAAAGCTCTTGTGTCCTTGGACGACCTCGGTATCTTGCCATCACTATACTACGTCCGCGATGGGTGCACTTGCCCTAACGTGTGTAGAGTGATAGTAAAATATCGTGTTTTATAAATTTAAAACTTGAAATCGGTGAGTTAAAATAGAGCTAAAAATATACTCTCACCGACACACGTCAATAAGCGTTCATAAACAGTTCGTGAACACATATATTTCTTAAAAAACGAACACGTACAAGAACTTGTTCTTCTTCGTTCGGTTCGTTTACAGCCCTAGTTATAAATAATAATTTTTTCAAGATTCAAAACTAAAGCCCACTTAAATGTATTTTTCAAAGATAAATGAGTGATTGGATATATCACATAAACCAGTTTTATTAAAAGAGGTATGATATACTCGTGTTTATTCAAATTTTACGGTTCTTTATTAAAACTGATTTTTTCCCTAATTTAACGTCCATCCATATCAATAAGTGCACAGTTAGAAATGAAATTCATTAGTCATTCATTTGTAGAACAATTAAATTCGTAAAATTTTCTTATCTAAAAAAACTGGTGAAACTCATTTATTTACTATTAAAGAGAAAGGTAGGTGGAGACCTTTCTTTTTTAACCCTCAACTTTTTGACTTTTTCATTTCTTTAAGCCCCTTACACTTTCAAGTTTTTTCACTTTATGCCCTTAATTTTTTGATATGAAACACTATTAACCCTTATCTTTAAGTAAGTTGCACATTCACTTCTAACTTTCAGTAATTGACAACTTTGACCTCCTTTACCTTTTCTACTTAATAACTTGACACCTCCTTTGGTTTAAATGACTTTTATAACTTTACACCGCAACGTGGACAACTTATTATACTTTTTTTTAAATCTATCTTCTACTTATTTTGTGTACGTTCGTAAACTGTATTTGAAAGCAAGTTGAATCAAATATACTACGTTTTCATTCGATGGCGGTGTAATTTTTTTAAGTAAAGAGTCAGGTCAAATATACAATATAAATACGAATTACTTTAACTTTCGACGCCGCCGCAACACGTGGCGGGTCAAAATCCTTGTATAATATGATAATAAAGTGTTAGGATCTTAATTTATAAATAAACTAAAGGGAGAGGATCAAATAGGAAGTTGATTTTGGCTAGGAAGGATATGAAGCAATAGGATTATGACATGTGGCAAAATTTAAAATAAAGAGGAAGGGTATTTTAGTCAATCGTATCCTTTCTTCTTCTCCCCAGTAACTTCAAAACCCACCATTTTCAAAACCCACCATCTTCAACTTTTTCTTCACTTTCTATCTCAGTAATCACTACATTATAGTGCGATTTTCGTCACCAATCAATGATTCAAACACCCAATCAACGTGTTTTTTTCAACTTTTTGGAAAAAAAACCCAGTTTAACTCCATACAATATCTCATTTTTTCCCGTGATTTTGAAGCGAATCACTCGATCCGTTCGATTCGATCGCTGATAAGTGTTTCTATCATTCAAATTTCGTCAATCGTTGAAGAAATCGGCTTCGATCCATGTAAGAAATTCTTGAATTGCATTTTTACGATATGGGTTTTTGAATTGAATCATTGCGTTTTACGATCTTGGCGGGGGTCCGGGGGCAGCGTCCCTGGGAGCAGGGTCCAAGGGGCAGAGCCCCTGGCTAGGGTCGAGAGAACTTTTTGATGTGTTTTCAGTCCATTGCGTTTTAGAGAGAACATTTTTTTCTGTTTTTAGGCCATTGTGTTTTAGAAAAACACATTTTTGAAGTGTTTTTAGTCCATTGCGTTTTAAGTAAAACACATTTTTATGTGTTTTCAGTCCATTGCGTTTTAGATAAAAGGCATTTTTAAGTGTTTTCTGGCCATTGCGTTTTACGTAAAACACATTTTTATGTGTTTTCAGTCCATTGCGTTTTAGAAAGTACACTTTCTTTTGTGTTTTTAGGCTATTGCGTTTTAGAAATAAGACATTTCTTTGTGTTTTCTGGCCATTGCGTTTTAGAAAACAGACATTTTTAAGTGTTTCCTATACATTGCGTTTAAGAAATAAGAAATTTCTTTGTGTTTTTGATGCATTGCGTTTTAGGTAAAACACATTTTTATGTGTTTTCAGTCCATTGCGTTTTAGAAAGTACACTTTCTTTTGTGTTTTTAGGCTATTGCGTTTTAGAAATAAGACATTTTCTTTGTGTTTTCTGGCCATTGCGTTTTACAAATAAGACATTTCTGTGTGTTTTTGGTGCATTGCATTTTAGAAAAATGTCATTTTTTAGGTTTTTTTCCATTGCGTTTTACGCAACTGGGTTTTCGAAAATATAGCAATAGTATACTCGTTTTAAAGATAAAAAAACGCTCGTTTTTTTGGTGCAATTTTTATAAAAAATAATATCGTATGAAAGAGTTATTAACGTTTAAAAAAATGGGGGGGGGGGGGATTGGATGAGAGAGAAACTATTGCCTTGGATTGACTAGAATGCCCCTAGACAAACCCCAGCCCCTGACCCAACCCCGGGAGCGGGAGCCGCAAGCCAGTCAGATGGTATCGGTGTTTATTAATTTGGCAGCGGAAATTTTCATCAGGACCGTAGTTAGGAAATATTTTTATCAAAGTTAAACACCAAAAAGTTTAAAATAGATAGATGGGATAAAACCCAAGTTTTGTTGATAATACATTTATAATAACAAGTGGGACAAAACCTGATTTTCATTTGTAATATATTTATAGGGAATAACCCTAATTATTGAAAACAATTCTACTTTTTAATTAGGTAACTTTTATGGCTACTTTTCTAAGCCGTCAGTGCTCTCTAGCTGGCTTTTATTGGTTTCATACTAAGTTACCTGAAACACGTGTTTAAAAGATTTTATCAGCAAGAAATGCTGGTGAGTGAATCCCAGTTTAATCAAAACAAGTTTTATCATTTTACAGCATTGAGGGCAATCCAGCAATTACATTTGTTTACATCTACTTTAATTACCACCCACGGTACTGTTAATCCTGACTTGTGGTCATGCTACTACTCATAGTGTAGTAACAATTTATGTATACAAAACCCCAACATACCAACGATAATTGTAGAATTACAAATACTCAATTATTGCTATATAATTTAAAATAATTGAGGTTTTATAAAAACAGATTATGACAAGCATATGCACTCACATTGCTATTTTAGATAATTCCTGGTGACTTCCTGGTTATAATATATTTAAAATAAACAATGCACACGCGTTAGTATAATAACCCAATTTATATTAGCTATACCCTCCCCCCGAGACAGAACTCCAACGACTGAGTTGGGCAGAGCCTAGACATGCATTACGGAGCTCTAGATCAATCGGGCAGAGTAACTAATACGTAACCGGGGGTTATAATACTTACAACGAGGCAGAGCTTCGCTTATTAGGGGGTATTAGGCTATAGCCCCAGCCTATAGAATTTTGAGAGAGAAATAAAGAAAATGAACGACTTGGAAATTGTAACACCTCGAATATTCATGTCCAATAATGTATTGACACGTGTCATGAGCTTTAAACGTGTAAAAGATCACTTATGAAGGACTAAAGTTGACAAACAAAGAAAGTATGTGAATAAAAGGGTTTAAAGTGTCAACAATGGATAATTATACCTTTCAATAACCCTACACGATGTTCATACCCATAAACGAATGATTCATGGATCATACGAAGCTAATTGTGAGAGAAAGTGAGAGATTACAAACTACAAGGGTTAAATGTGTCAACATGTTTAAAGTATACCTCTGAGTGACCTTTTAGCAAACCCGAAGCTTTGTAATGATTAATTATGCTCACTAGAATATGTGGTAAAAATTTACTAAGTTTCGTTATCGTGTGAAAAAGTTATGATAAAATTCGTGTACGAAGGGTTAAAAGCGTCAATGTTGAAATTTATGACTTTTCGGGTGATCATAAAGTTAACCAAGGACCTAACAAAGTTTGTATATGTCTTGGAGCCCTTAAAAGTTAAAGTAGAGGGTTAAAAATGCAAATTTGGAAGTTAAAACCACGTATATAAGGAACAGGGACCTGAAATGCAATTAATGAAACATTTTTAACCTGATCCGGGGGCTCATACCGGCCGCGTAAGACCTGGGTGGTCTCTTACGCGGGCCGCGTCCAACCTACAGCGACAGAAAATACAGGCATGTGCCTGTTAAAGCTGTGTAACCGATTTAAACCTTGTTTTTACATACCAGGGGCTGCCCCCAATGGTATTTCATGCACTAGGGACAGTTGTGATGATCTGAATTAATGCATAGAGTTGTTTGGCATCATCTTATGAGATCAAATTTCATATATAAGCAACCTTTATGTTGCAACTCTTGTGCCATTCATTTGCAAACTTTCACAAGTTTATTTCTGGAGCTCTCTGATCAGCAACCAAAGTTTCTTAGACTTCCTAGTCGTGCTTAGGACCCTTGTAAGTGTCCTTAACCTTCTTTAATTCAGTTTTGCCTAGTTAATTAGCCTAAAGTCAAACCATCATAATTAGAGTTTGACTTCGAGATTAATCAATAATTGTCCAGTCAAATCTCAAATTAAAAGTACCTATGAGTTGGTAATTATGTGGGCAATAAACCCTTAAAAGGGTACTCTCTGATTTCCACTCTTAGTAGGTCAATTGCCGGGTCAAAGTTAATCTTAAAAAGTCAACAGAAAGCTTATTTTCAAATTAATGCATAATTAGCAATGTAGGATACATGCAACCTGTTTTATCATTAATATAACTTGGTAATTAATGTAAGGACATGTCTAAACATGTTCAACCCGACAATTTTCAATTTAGGCTCGGTTCGGAACCGAAAGTCGCATAATTTGACTTTTGCTTTGACTTTCAGTTCTGACCCAATGTAGCATGTTTTAGAAATGCCTTAGAGCCTTAATAAGACTTGGTTTCATGTTAGTATAACCCTCTGTGATTATACAGCTTGGTTCATTAGTTATCCGATTCATATGCATGTTTCCGTTAAATGCTTAAATGTTGACTATTATGCCCATATGACCTTAAAACGTGATTTTTGAAAAAGTAAAAGAGTAGAAACCTTCATTACTTATTTATAGACTTATTCCTAAAATTTGATATCAGTTTGAGGTCTAGATTAGGAGTTATGCTCATTAGCGTAATTAGAAAGCTTTTTATTAAATAAACGGCGTAATTAGCATATAGCCTATCTAAACCCAATTTTTAATACCAAACTTTTTACCTACTGATATAAAATAATATTTTGGGATTTTTGAAGATTTTTATTTAATTTTAGGCTGAGCATAACATAGAGTTCTAAGCTTGATTCGGTAATTGCCGGTTTTGCCCTTTTGGGCTATAAAATGAGTTTTACAAATTATTTTGATATCAAACCTTTTTCTACTGATCTAATATGATAAACAAAATATTTTGAGCCTTCTGGAATAATAAAAATATCAGCTTTCCTTTAAAAACCCGGAAATAGCTCAAAATCGCCTTTTTAAGCGTTTTTAACGCATAGTATGTATTAAAACTATTTTAAACATATAAGGTATGATACCTACTGATATTTTTAGTAAAATTTTATACATTAACAGAATGTAAAAGTTTTAAACTCAGATTTTCAGTTTTGACCTTTTAAGCCTATGTGAAATTACCAAAATGCCCCTAAGGTGCATAGTTTAGTTATAAAAGATAAATTTCACATATTTACAATACCCTATTGTTATAACTAATTAAATTAAGTATTTTTACTGATTATATCAGACCTGTAACTCAGATTATTATTTAAACTCTTTTATAACCTTTTAAATGACCAAAATGCCCCTACGGGGCATAGTTTGAGTTTAAATTCGTTTTGGGCATAATAAGAGATATCTTACTGATGTCACAACATATTTAAGGCATATTAACTTAGGAAACCTGTATATGGCTCTTATGGTTACCCGTTACGCATCTTTCGCGTTCGGTTCGGTTTATGTAACTAGTTTGCATAAATTAGCCGAAACGGGTCAAACCTTATCATTTTTGTCTCAAAATCCTGACTGTGTTTAGTTTACCCATATTACACAAGTCTCCAAACTTGTCAGGTCTAAATCACATTCTATTCCGGTCTTCGCTTAATCGTGCGTTTGAACCGTATCTTCCTTTAAAACTAACCGGTCTAAGTTTAGGCTTAATTAAAGACCCGTTAGGAATCTAATAGGTTATTAAAAACCTTTGTTCCAGAATAGGAGACCCGGTAAAAGCTACGTGCACTCGCTGTTTGTGATTAATACTTGCAAAGGTAAATACTTTTAACTTATTTTCCCTATACGGGCTTGGGGTACGGTATATAAAATACCGCTTGGTCCGGCATTGAATTTTAATTGTATGAAGATTAATTTATGGAAATGTCCCGTTTAATTTGTTTTGTTTGCTTAAAACCTTTTGGGGGGGGGGGGTTAATGACCATGTCCCGGATATCCTTGGCATCATTTTATGAAATGGCCACGACCTAAGCACGGGGTGTAGGCGTACACCCGACAGTGCATAAATAAATAATAAGGTCTAACCGCCGGTTTCGGGAATAACCCGCCGCGGGACTATATCATGCGGTGTGTCAATTAATCTTTAACCCGGTGTCAATCTGTGCTACTGAACATATAACGAACATGTAATTCTTTTACAAGTTTATATATAAATAATTATCCCAAGTTATAAAATGTTTTGTGCCTTGTGCATTCAAATCAATTTTCTAAACCTTTTCAAAATGAGTCAGTTAATTGTATTTACCCGTGTAAACTGACGTATTTTCCCAAAAAGATTAATTGCAGGTACTAATCGAAATAGGCTGGCATCTCCTTAGCATCAATAAGAGTCTCGCAAGCTTGGATGCATTTAAAGTCTGATGAACTATGTTTCCTTTTTATTTGATCCGCCTGTGGATTTGTTTCAACTATTTGTGATACTTAATATTACAATTTATTCGGTTGAAATAAATCTATCTTTTGCTTCCGCTGTGCATTTAAAATTGTGTTGTTTGACTATGATGATATCAACTACGTCACGATACTCCCCACCGGGCCCACCGGTAACACGTGGAAATATCGGGGTGTGACAGGTTGGTATCAGAGCCAACACTGAGTGAATTAAACACTAGCCTTTTGTGTTTAATCTCAGTTACACAGTTGCACATTCCTCTATTCTCGAGTCTAGACAAAGAACTTAGGATTTATCCAAATTTGTTTTATTTCTAACTTTGTCTTTTATATTTTCTTGTTGTATCCTTTGTTTGTTTTGACAGGATTGAACAAGATGCCACCAAGAGTGAGAGGGAGAGGAAGAGGCAAGGGGCCACTCGCCACCCCGAACGATCATGAGGCCGGGCCTTCGCACCGGCAAACACCGTCAGATTCCCACAACCGGAGTCCTCAAGATAACTGGAGGACCTATACTGAACCAGCAAGGCGCTCAGTTTCGCTGAGCTCCTCCCCTTCTTTTCAACACTCCTTTGGGCCTCATTCTGAAAATGAGCCCCATAATTCCCACCAATCTTACATTCCTCTCCAGGGCCACAACTCACCTTTTGATGACCCAACACCCTTTTTCCAGAGCCGGTTCAACCCGGCAAACTACCTTGGAGAACCAGTGGGTTTTAACCCACTAGGACCCGAAGACCATTTCTCTGGCGACCATGCGATGGACATGGATGAGGACACCGATCCCGCAGAGCCACCGTTCGGAACCCCTAACCACCCTATTGAAATTTCGGATGGGTCACCTTTCATGGGATCACCTTATAACGGTCCCGAAAGCTATGAAGAAAGGTTCTGACAGATCGACTGGGTGTTTACTCCCAGTTACCACAACTCACCACAGCCGCAGCAACCATAACAGGATCCCTCCGAGGATTCCCGTTTTGTAGCGGTCACTCCACCACCACCACCAGTTCAACAACAGCCTCCGGAGCCACCGAGGCGAAGAGATCGAACGCACGGATGTCCGTGCGAGGAGGAGTGCGAATTAGTACCCCTCAACCTTCGAGTGGCATCCGCTACCCGCCACTCCATGAAGAACCGCAGATGGGTGGGTCTTCAAACCCCGTCTCGGAAGTAAACTCTGCGCCTGTCGCGCCACCACCGTTGGGCTTTGGCGACCCTATACCTACATACACCAGTGCGGCGGCGTATAATCCCTTTGAGCAGCCGATCCACACCAACTACAACTATGCCGAGGCCGACCCTTACCTGGTAGCAGCGGCAAACTACAATGCCCATCATCCGGAAGGATCCTTTGGGATCCCATATCAAACTGGATACCCACACTATGGGTACCCACCATATGGGTATCAGCAACCGCCGCCTCCTCAACCTTCGTTTTATCAGCAACCCCCGCAGCCGCCAGTGATGTCACCACCGCAACATCAAGAGATTCTTCAAAGGATAAATGAGGTGCGGCAGGAGGTGCGGGAAGACCGTAGGCAAAACCGTGGAATGTTCAAGGGTCTGGTGAACCTAATCAAGGGAAAAAACAAGAAGGATCATTAAATCCTTTATTTGTTTGTTTGTTTTTAATGTTGTAATCATGTCCCTGCGTGGACATTTGTTTCTGTATTCTGCCCCTGCGTGGGCATGTCTTTCTATTGACCCCTGCGTGGGTAAGTTTGTTAGTTTAGCCCCTGCGTGGGCGTGTTATTCTGTAAAAGTCCAGTTTAGGGCAAGCTTGTACTTGTTTAAATTTTAATGGAATAGTTAGTTTAAATTTTCATTTTTTAAATTATATGCATAAATATAATATGTGAAATAAATGAAAAATAACATTCATTTTATAAAACCTACCATTTTAATAAAATAATAAGAATCTTAAAAGGTGAAACCTAGCCACATGTCATTCTAAATATGGCCAAGATGGTAAGACATGTTTAAAAGATTCAAATCCCTGTTAACATCTTTAAACATGTTAACATTCCTGGCAAAATGTGATTCGATAAAATCACATAAGTCATCCTTATATTAGGATTTCAAATTTCTTTTTATTATATTAAACATCCAGTAATGCCTACGGGCTATATTCATTGTCATATAAGACAAAGTACAGTCGTGGTCTTCGACCCCCTGTTAAGAAGAGGTAATGAATTATAATTAAAACCTCAATACCATGACCCTATAAGATCATGATTAAAGATTTAAAACCGTCCATGTGACTAGGCCTTTTTACCATTAATATATTTTAATTCTAACTTGGGATTATAATAAATTCCTGAATATATATATATATATATATATATATATATATATATATATATATATATATATATATATATGCCTAACAAATTGATCAAAATGGTTCTTAAATACCATGATTAATAAATCATCTAGAATGATAAAACTATTATAGACCTCTGAATGAATTAAAATCATTATTTTATGTAGCAAACAAGCTACATGACCGGGTAAGACGAAGCCAACAGTCACCCCAGAGAAAATCACAACACCTCCTGAGTCAACGTAGCAGGAGCAGAATTACAAGAGTTAATAGATAATGCTGTTACGCGAGCTTTGGATAGGCAGTTCAATGGGTCCAGTGGTACCCATGCAAGGACTCAGTCTGTGCCACACTCTAAACCACCTTCTAGGACTCACACCACTCACAAAAGTGATTCTCATCACTCAACGAACCAGAGAAGTGTTCCATCTAAGAGAGTTGTGCTGAACCAAGAACCACGTGCTAAAGGTTGCACCTATAAGTACTTTGTTTCCTGCAAACCCAGGGATTTTACTGGGGAGAAAGGAGCAGTTGACTGCATGTCATGGTTGGACGAGATGGACACTGTGGTAGATATTAGTGTATCCCAGTCGTTCAAGGGTGAGGCACTAGCCTGGTGGAGATCTTTGATCCAAGCCACTGGGAAAATCCCATTGTACAATTTTTCTTGGGAACAGTTTGTGACATTAAGGAGAATTACTGCCCTCAGCATGAGGTTGAAAAGATTGAAGCTGATTTCTTGTCATTGGTTATGAAAAACCTTGATTGTCAAGCCTACCTTACAAGCTTCAACACCATGTCAAGACTGGTTCCGTATCTGGTAACTCTGGAACCCAAGAGAATAGCTCGTTTCATTGGGGGTTTGGCCCCAGAAATCAAGGCCAGTGTGAAGGCCTCTAGACCAGCTACTTTTCGGTCTGCAGCTGATATATCATTGTCCCTTACTTTGGACGCTGTCAGGCAGAGATCGCTGAGAAACACTGACGCTGAGAAGAGGAAGCGTGAGGATGACAACTCACGACGTTCAGACAAGAAGCGTAAGGGAAACAATGACCACAAGAAGAGTTCTGGAACGAAAAAGGATGGTCATCAGTCGGGTGATAAGCCCAAGTGTAAGATCTGTAAGAAGCACTATTTTGAAGGTGCAGATTTGAATCAAAATCCCAATCGCAGCCAAGGCCTTGTGGGATTTGTAAATCTTCTGAGCACAAAACATTGGACTGTAAGAAAATCAAGGACGCAACATGCTACAGCTGCAATGAGAAAGGGCATATTAAGTCCAACTGCCCAAAGTTTGCAAAGAAGGCTGAAGAAGGGAAAAAGACCAATGCTAGGGTCTTCCAGATGAACGCTCAGGAAGCGATCCAGAATGATAATGTCATAACAGGTACCTTCCTTATTAATGATATTTATGAAAGAGTGTTATTTGATTCTGGAGCAGATAAGTCATTTGTTGATGATAAGTTTTGTAAGTTGTTAAACCTACCTGTTAGAACCCTAAGCATAAAATATGAGGTTGAATTAGCCGATGGCACCATAGAAACCGCATCAACCGTGTTAGATGGATGTTTTATATCCATTAGGAACCACTCTTTTCCTTTGTCCTTACTTCCTTTGAAGTTAGCCGGTTTTGATATAGTTATAGGCATGGACTGGTTATCTCATAACCAGGCCCAGATTATTTACAACAAGAAGCAAGTGGTGGTCAAGACTCCGTCTGGTGAACCACTTACCATTTAGGGAGATACCCAGTATGGACTGCCTGAGCAAGTATCTATGCTCAAGGCATCTAGGTGTTTGAAGAAGGGTTGTGTCATTTATATGGCACAGGTAACTATTGACGAGCAGAAGCCTAAGATTGAAGATATTCCCATCATTTCTGAGTACCCAGAAGTTTTCCCTGAAGAACTACCTGGTTTGCCACCAGATAGGCAAGTAGAATTCAAAATTGATATTATTCCAGGAGCAACACCTGTTGCAAGGGCACCTTACAGGTTGGCACCAACAGAGATGAAAGAGTTGAGGACTCAGCTAGACGAGTTGTTGGCAAAAGGTTTCATTCGTCCTAGTTTATCTCCTTGGGAGCACCAATCCTGTTTGTGAAGAAGAAGGATGGGTCGATGCGTCTATGCATCGATTATCGCGAACTTAATAAGGTCACTATCAAGAATAGATATCCATTGCCCAGGATCGACGATATGCTCGATCAACTTCAAGGGGCGAGTTAATTCTCCAAGATCGACCTGAGATCAGGCTACCATCAACTGAAGGTTAAAGATGAGGATGTACACAAGACTGCATTTAGGACTCGTTATGGTTATTACGAATTCCTAGTGATGCCTTTTGGGCTCACTAATGCACCAGTTGCATTCATGGATCTCATGAATCGCGTCTGCAAGCCTTACTTAGATAAATTCGTCATCGTCTTCATCGATGACATACTCATTTACTCGAAGAGCCAAGCTGACCATGAGAAACATCTTCGATGCATTCTAAAACTGCTTCATCAAGAGAAGCTCTATGCCAAGTTTTCGAAGTGTGAATTCTGGCTTCATGAAGTTCAATTCCTTGGACATGTGGTTAGTAAGTGTGGTATCCAAGTATATCCCGCTAAGGTTGAAGCTGTCATGAATTGGCAAGAGCCAAAGACGCCTACAGAGATTTGTAGCTTTCTAGGTTTAGCAGGATATTATAGGCGATTTATTGAAAACTTCTCAAGGATTGCTGCACCCCTAACTTCATTGACGCGTAAGAATATTAAGTTTGACTGGGGTCCTAAGCAGCAGGAATCCTTTGACATTCTTAAGCAAAAGCTGAGCAATGCACCTGTGTTGACATTGCCTGATGGAATAGAGGAGTTTGTAGTTTATTGTGATGCATCGCACACAGGTATGGGATGTGTGCTTATGCAGAAAGGCAAAGTTATTCCTACGCTTCTCGACAATTGAAGGTGCATGAGAAGAATTACACCACCCATGACTTGGAGTTGGGTGCCGTTGTATTTGCACTAAAACTATGGAGACATTACTTGTATGGAACCAAGTGCGTGATCTATTCGGATCATAAGAGCCTTCAACATCTGTTTAATCAGAAGGATTTGAACATGAGGCGACGACGTTGGATGGAAACCTTGAATGATTATGACTGTGAGATAAGATACCATCCAGGCAAGGCAAATGTGGTTGCCGATGCCTTAAGTAGAAAGGAAAGTGTGAAACCCATAAGAATCAATGCCAAGAGCATTGAATTAAAGAATAGTTTGAATGAAAGGTTGTTAGCTGCACAGAAGGAAGCTGTATTAGAAACTAACTATCCTGATGAAAAGCTGGGAGTAACTGAAGAACAGTTATCCTATGGCAAAGACGGAATCCTAAGGTTAAATGGACGAATATGGGTTCCAGTTTATGGAGGACTTCGGGATGTTATCCTCCAGGAAGCCCATAGTTCTAAATACTTCGTTCATCCTGGAGCTGACAAGATGTACCAGGATCTGAAGGCGAATTATTGGTGGATAGGCTTGAAGAAGTCTATAGCAACCTATGTAGCCAAATGTTTGACGTGCGCTCAAGTCAAAGCTAAACATCAAAAGCCGTCAGGTTTGCTACAACAGCCTGAACTTCCCACCTGGAAGTGGGAAATGGTGACAATGGATTTTATCACCAAGTTGCCAAAGACAAAGAAAGGAAATGATACTATATGGGTGATAGTAGATAGACTAACTAAATCAGCACATTTCCTACCCATTAAGGAGACTTATAGCTCCGACATGTTAGCCCAATTGTACGTAGATAAGATTGTATCTCTGCATGGCGTACCAGTGTCTATTATCTCTGACAGAGATACTAGATACACATCACATTTTTGGAAAAGTTTCCAACAATTTTTAGGCACACGCTTAAAATTTAGTACGGCTTACCATCCTCAGACGGACGGGCAGAGTGAGCGTACCATCTAAAATTTGGAAGACATGCTTCGTGCATGTGTGATTGACTTAGGTGGTAGTTGGGATAACCACCTGCCATTGATCGAGTTCTCCTATAGCAATAGCTACCATACAAGCATTCAGGCTGCACCTTTTGAGGCATTATATGGTAGAAAATGCAAGACGCTTATTTGTTGGGCAGAAGTAGGAGAAGCTCAGTTATCAGGACCTGATATAGTCTTTAAAACAACGGACAAGATTGTCCAAATTCGTGACCGCCTGAAAGCTGCAAGGGATAGGCAGAAAAGCTACGCAGACTTAAGGCGTAAACCTCTAAAGTTCAAGGTTGGTGATAAAGTGTTACTGAAAGTGTCACCATGGAAGGGAGTGATGCGATTTGGTAAGAAAGGTAAGTTAAGCCCAAGGTATATAGGACCATTCGAAATCATCGAATGTGTGGGGACAGTGGCTTATAAGTTAAATTTACCTGAAGACCTCAGTGGTATTCACAATGTATTCCACATCTGCAATCTGAAGAAATGTCTAGCTGATGAGTCACTAGTCATGTCACATATGTAACACCACGTAAAAACGTGTCCAATTATGTAAAGACACGTGTCCTAAACTCTAAAGGTGTGAAAGATTTAGTTTGAAGGACCAAAGTTGTCAAACAGTGAATCTATGAAACCACAGGGACTAAAAGTGTCAACATGCCAAACTTGTGCCTCTGAATGACCATACATGATGAATATATTCTTAAACAAGTGATTGATTGGATATAAGAAGCCGTTTATGAAAATAATCGAAAGATTATTAAATTACAAGGGTTAAACGTGTCAACATGTCAATTCTGACCTCTGAGTGACCTTTTAATGAAACCGAGGCTTCGAAATATTCAAATATACTCTCAAGAATAAGTGGTATAAATTTCACGTGGTTTCGAGATCACTACGCATGTTTCCAAGACTTTGGGCCAAAAGTGTCAACTTGATGAAACTTGCTTTCATAGAGGTATTAAACGAACCGGAGCTTAACGAAGTTAGTTTATTCATCTTAGAGCCTCAACATACTAACTACAAGGGCCCTACATATCAACAACGAAGTTAAAAAGGGTTAAAAACAATCAGGGACTAAAACTGCTAAGATTCAAACTTGTTTTACCTGATCAGCCGGTCCAAGCGGCCCGCGTAAGTCCCCCCCCCCCCATGGCTTACGCGCCCCGCCTCAGAGTGCCAGATCAGTAAAATTTTGCCAGGTGCGGGTTTTGGCTGTTCCACCGCCTTAGCCTAGTTTGTAACGACCTAAGGAGCTGTAAGTCTGTTAATTTCACTAGCTAGGACACCTGGGGTGATCCCAGGGCCTCCAATAACACCTGGAAATGATCTAGATTCATGGACTTTGCTATATAAAGGAGCTTATTCTTGTGTTCATAAACACATTTGCAAACAATTCACTTGAAACAACAAAGGGACTTGTTCTGGAGCTTCCATCAGTAAGAAGAGGATTACCAAGTGTAGAAAAGACTGCTAGGACCAGTAGTAAGCCTCTAATTTCTTGTTTAGTCGTTTTAATTAGCTTAATTACTCTAAAGTCAAACTTATCGTAAATTTAGTTTCACTTTCGTTTTAATTACATATGGTTTAACCACTGATCAAATTGAAAGTGGTTATAGAACCACATTAGTGTAGGTGATTAATCCTTAAAAGGGCACCTCCTAATTATCTCGTTTGACTAGTCAATTGTCGGGTCAAAGTAGTTTGACAAAAAGTCAAACTGGACAGAATATTTGAAAATGATTAAAATTAATAAACTAGAGGTTCTAAATTATATTTTAACATTCTAATGACTTGGTAATTAATATTAAAACATGTTTTATCAGTCCTAACCCGACAATTAATAGTCTAAGGTCAGTTTATAACCGAAAGTCGCAAAAACTTGACTTTTGCTTTGAATTTCAGTTCTGACCCATTCAAGCTTAATTCTCCCATGTTTTAAGCTTCCATTAGGACCACATTACTTAGTAGTATAACCCTCTGGAGTTATATTGCATGGTGCCTAGTGGTTTTAATTATATGCACTTGATGGTAATTATGCTTAATAAATGCCTTAAACGCCCTTTTGGCACACAACTGAGATTTTTAGCAATGTGAATGGACTAACATTTTACTACTGATATTTAGACATGTCCCGAAAATTTGACATCAATTTGAGGTCTAGAATAGGAGTTATGCTCAATAGCGTAATTAAGAAGCTTTTTGTTATTTAAAAGGCGTAATTAGCATAAAGCCTATCTAAACCCGATTTTTTGATATCAAACTTTTCACCTACTGATATAAAATAATATTTTGGGATTTTTGAAAAATTTTAATTATTTTTAGGCTGAGCATAACATAGGATTATAGCTTGATTTCGGTAATTGTCGGTTTTACCCTTTTCATGCATAAAATGAGTTTTACATAATTTTTTAATGCCAAACCTTTTGCTACTGATTCTACATGATAAATAAAGTATTTTGAACTTTATAAACTGATCAAAAACTCAGATTTCCTGTTTTAAACCAAATATCCCTTAAAACCGACTTTTAAGCGTTTTTAACACATAGTATGAGTTAAAACTATATTTGACATATAAAACTTATTACTTACTGATGTTTCTAGTTAATTTATATAATTAAACAATAAGCCAAAGTTTTTAAACTCAGAAGTCTATTTTGACCTTTAAAGCCTATGTAAAATTACCAAAATGCCCCTATGGTGCATAGTTTGGTAATATAAGATAAATTCCACATATATAAAATACCCTACTGATATAACTTATAAAAATGCATATTTTTACTGATTTAATCAGACCTGAAACGCAGTTGCCCAATTAAACTCTTTTATGGGCATTAAAATTACCAAAATGCCCTTATGGGACTTATTTTGGTTTAAATTACTTTTTGGGCATATATGTTAACATCTTACTAATGTATTAACATATTTTGAGCATAATAATGATTAAGACCTGTATATAATTCATTTGGTTAACCGTTATGCGTTTACGCGTTCGGATCGGCTTATGTGACTAGTTTACATAAAATAGTCGAAACGGGCTTAACCTTATCAATAAATTCTCAACTTCCAGAATGTGTTTAGTTTACCCATATTATACAAGTATCCAAGCTTGTCGGGTCTAAATCTCATTCTATTCCGGTCTCCGCTTAATCTAGCATTTAGAACCATAAGGTTTCCTTCTAGCTAGCCGGTCTAAGTCCTTGACTAAATTAAAGACCCGTTAGCATCCTAATAGGTAATAAACCTTCTATAAAGATTAAATAGCTTCCGGTAGAAGGTGCCATCAAGAGCTTTAGGATTATACTGCTAGCATCAGGTAAATACTTTTAACTTATTTTCCCTTATACGGGCTTGGGATATGGTATTATAATAATACCACTTGGTCGGGTATGAAATTATTTAATTGGATTGTGATTAATAAATTTACATAACCCGTTTTAATCTGTTTTGTTTGATAACATAAGCATTGGGGGTTAATACGACCGTGTCCTAGATATCCTCGGCTCATTTCATTTGAAAATGGCCACGACCTATGCACGGGATGTAGGTATACACCTGACAGATGCAAATGCTAAAATATAAACCCACATGTTGGGGATAACTCCTTTGTGGGTTCTATAAGTGGTGAGTCGGTTAATCACGACCGGCTTCTAACCGGCCCCAATTGTAAGACAAACATGTAAATCTGTATACAAGATTATATTTAAATAATTGTCCCAAGTTATAAAAGATTTGTGTCATGTGCACTTAAATCAATTTTCATAAATGTTTTCAAAAGAGTCGGTTAATTGTATTTACCAGTGTAAACTGACGTATTTTCTTAAAGATTGATTTGACAGGTACCTCTCGTAATAGGCTGGAGCTATTAGGTGTCATAAGAGGATCTTGCAAATCCGTAGATACCTGAAGTCTGTTATTTTGTTTTCTTGTATTTATTTATGATCCGCCTATGGATCTTATTACATTCCAGTCTGTATATTCTGTCACTTGAACACTCAGACATTATGGTTTGTAATAGTTTATTCAACAAACCTTCCGCTGTGCTATTATATTATGTGTATTGACTATGATGATATCAACTACGTCACGATACTCCCCGCCGGGCCCACCGGTAATATGTGGAAATATCAGGGTGTGACAGGTTGGTATCAGAGCCAAAATTGAGTGAATTAAACGCTAACCTTTTGTGTTTAATCTCAATGACACAATAAGCACATTCCTTAGACTCTCGAGTCTAGGCAAATGACCTAGGATTTTACTCTTAACCTTCCTTTTTACTGTTTTATTATAATTACTTGTTTTGACAGGTTACTACTTAGAAGAATGCCACCAAGAGTAAGAGGAAAAGGCAAAGGACCCATGCGTGGAGGACCGTCTAGCAGCACGAGACCCTCCCATAGACGTACACCATCCGACTCGCTTTCCGGCTCCGACTCAAGGGATAATTGGAGCCATAGCTTTGAACCAGCAAGACATTCTGTCTCGCTGGGATCCTCACCATCTGACCCTCCTTACTTTGGGTTGCCCATTCCTATCGAACCCCATCATTCCCCTCTTTCGCAGGGAACTCATCACTCAAACCAATCACACCACTCCTTTCAATCTCATCCTTTTCATCATTCAGATTCCACTTACTCTCCCGCACAGTTTAATCTGAATGATTATGTTATCAACTTTTAGGGCTACAACCCTTTGGGGCCTGAGGATCACTTTTCTCAGGAAATGGAGATGGATGATGACCCAGATCCAGATTTGCAAACAGGAACACCAGGCCACCCAATAAGCGTCTCAAGCGGTTCCCCATTTCAGGGATCACCGTACCATGGGCCCGACTCACTTCAAGAGAGGATGGCTCAGTATGATTGGTTCTTTACACCTTCATACCATAACTCCCCAGCCCAACCTCCCTTGGTTGAACCCCAGCTCCAAGCTGTTACCCCACCATCGTTACCAGTTGAGGAACCACCTCAACACCCTCCCGAGCCTCCAAGGCGAAGGAGAAATGCTAGAATGTCCGTACGTGGGGGACCACGGTTTGCATCTCCTCATGGCTCAAGTTCTTACCCTCCTATCCCAGAGGACCCACAGTTGGGCGGACCCTCACACACGGTGCCGGAAGTCAACCTTCCGCCAGTTTCACATGCACCACTGCAGCCATCATTGGGTTTTGACAACCCAATTCCGACATACCCGGGTTCATCTGGGTATAACCCATCTGGTTATCCATCGGATTATGGAACTCATGATCCGTACCTTACAGCTGCACAATACCATCATCTTTACCCTTCTTCTTACCCTCCAGTTCATCCAACTGGATATTCGGTGCAGGGATACCAATACCCACCATACCAGCAACCCCCTCCTCACCATCAGAAACAAACTCAAGAAATTTTACAGAGGTTAGACCGGGTTGAACAGGAAGCTCATGAAACTAAAAAGAAACACAATGGTTTTGTCAAGGGGTTCTGAACCTTCTTAAGGGCAAGAAGAAGTAGGAGATTGTTGTTTCATGTTGCATTTCAATAAAGTCCCTGCGAGGACGTTTATTTTGTTTTCATGTACCAAGTCCCTGCGTGGACTTACTTTCTGTTTCAGTAGCCCCTGCGTGGGCAGTTTGTGTTGTTTTTCTCAAGTCCCTTTTTGGGCAATGTTGTAATCGTTTCGTGGTTAATGAAGTCATTTTTGATTTTAAATATGTATTTTATTACATCATGCTATATCATTTCAAATTTATTGATCTGCCAATAAATTTTCTTAAGGGTATAACCTAGCCAAAATAGTAAATGGCTATGATGTTACAACCTTTTTAAGATAGTAACTCTTTGTTAACATCTGAAAAACATGTTAATAATCCTGAATTGTGCGGTACGAGAAACCACACAATCTTTCTAATGTACTTGGATTTTTCCAAGCCACTATTTTTAAGCTTATATGATCATCATGAATCATGGCTAATAAACATCAATATGATGTATACACCACAGCATCCATTAGAGATGTACGCTTATAAGCAAAGGTGTAATAATGACAATGAAAGTTTTAATAGACTTCTTGTCAAAAAGGCGATGAACTTTGTTCGACCCTTAAAAGAATCAATGATTATAATCGTACTTGTGACAAGGCTTTGTGCCATCTAAATGTCCTTCGAGACGAGCTTTGTGTAATAGGAATATGTCTTCATGACATTGACAGTGTGATTTATATTCCTCTGTCTAGTAAAAATATAAAGATTTATATCTCTTTGAATATTATTTTTATATGGTCTATATGGTTTAATAATATCACGACCATCTAATCATCAATATGATGATTTAATGCATAATTTAAATATATCATTATTGTTTAATATAGTACTCGAAAATGGCTGGATCCGATGAGGCAAATAGCCACCCTCGAGGAGAAAACAATAATGAAGCAAGAGTAAATCTTACAAATGCTGAACTACAAGCAATGATCGATACTGTAGTTGCCCAAGCAGTAGATAAGATATTTAAGGAACCGAGCAATGTTCGGTCCATAAGTCATTCGAGATCCCATTCTCAAACCCATACTCATAAGAAAAGTGAGTCTCAGCACTCATCTAATCAGGGTAGTGAGCCAAAGAGACAGGTTGTTCTTGAGCCGACTCCCAGGTACACCAAGGGTTGTACCTACAAGTACTTTGTCTCCTGTAAACAGAGAGATTTTACAGGAGAAAAAGGTGCAATCGATTGCATGAAATGGTTAGATGAGATAGAGACTGTGATAGACATTAGCGGTTGTGCTAAAGAGGATATAGTGAAGTTTGTATCACAATCCTTTAAGGGCGATGCCCACACTTGGTGGAAAGCACTAGTGCAAGCCACCGGGAAGGTTCCTTTGTACAATCTGTCATGGAACAAGTTTGTTAACTTGGTTAAGGAAACCTATTGCCCTCAGCATGAAGTCGAGCGGATAGAGACTGATTTCCTCACTTTAGTGATGAAGGATCTGGATTGTAGATCCTATGTGACTAGCTTCAATTCAATGTCGAGGCTTGTGCCATACCTAGTCACTCCTGAAACCAAACGCATTGCGCATTTCATCGGTGGTTTGGCACCTGAAGTAAAAGGGAACGTTAAGGCCTCTAAGCCAACCACTTATAGATCTGCTGTGGATCTATCTTTGTCCCTCACTTTGGATGTTGTGAGGAGTAGGGCAAAGAAAACCACTGATGAGGGGAAGAGGAAGAGAGAGGAAGATAAGTCTCTTCAGTCGAACAAGAAAGGAAAAAGGAACTTTAATTCCAAGAAGGGGCAGTCAAGTGATAAGCCCAGATGCAAAACCTGCAATAAGAGGCACTTTGGGAAGTGCAACTAGGACCCACAAGCCAAACCTTGTGGGATCTGCAAAAAGAAAGGGCACAAATCGGTAGAGTGCCGGAATATTAAGGATGCAACCTGTTACGGTTGCAATGAAAAGGGGCACATCAAAACCAATAGCCCCAAGAATGCTAAAAAGCCTGAGGAGGCAAAGAAAACCAATGCAAGGGTTTTCCAAATGAACGCTAGGGAAGCGGTGAACGACGAGAACGTCATAACAGGTACCTTCCTCATTAATAATAATTATGCTAGAGTCTTATTTGATTCAGGTGCTGATAAGTCTTTTGTAGACCATAAGTTTTGTAAATCACTGAATTTGCCTATTAAGACTCTAGACATAAAATATGAGGTAGAACTTGCCGATGGTACCTTAGAAACAACTTCAACTCTTCTTGATGGGTGTTTCATATCCATCAAGAATCATTCTATCCCGTTATCCCTCTTGCCAATGAAATTGGCCGGGTTTGATATAGTTTTAGGCATGGATTGGTTGTCACACAACCAAGCCCAAATTGCCTGTGACAAAAAGCTAGTTATTATCAAAACCCCTTCTGGTGAATCTGTCACTATTCAAGGAGATACACAATACGGGTTGCCCAGCAATGTGTCTATTCTCAAGGTATCGCAGTGTTTAAAGAACGAATGTGTCATTTACATGGCACAAGTGACTGTGAAGGATCCGAAACCTAAGATCGAAGACATCTCAATCATCTCTGAGTATCCAGATGTCTTTCCTGACGAGTTACCTGGATTACCTCGTGAGAGGCAAGTAGAGTTCAGGATAGACATTCTTCCAGGAGCTGCACCTATTGCACGAGCTCCTTATCGTCTAGAACCTACTGAAATGAAAGAACTCAGAACTCAATTAGATGATTTATTGGAAAAAGGTTTTATACAACCTAGTTCTTCACCTTGGGGAGCTCCAATACTATTTGTGAAAAAGAAGGACGGATCAATGCGTCTATGCATTGATTATCATGAGCTAAACAAAGTAACGATTAAGAATCGTTATCCTTTACCCAGGATCGACGACTTATTTGATCAGCTCCAAGGAGCGAGCTTCTTCTCCAAGATTGATTTGAGATCTGGGTATCATCATGTCACACCCTGGCTTTTGCGGAAGCGTGAATTATTTTGGTGTGACTTCTTAATACCATAGCAACAATCATAACAATGCTATATGATAAAAATACATGACGTTCATCCATTCATTTATTTTTAAAATACCACAACATCAGTATTTGGAAAAGTAGATACTTAAAATAATTTACAAACCATACTTGTCTAAAACGTGTTCATAAGACACAACAAAAGACTTTTAATAAAACGAGATTTAAGACATGCAACCCGTCCAGGTAAGGGTTACACCTCCTAAACCTACTGCCCTGGATGACATCTTATTCAACGCAGCTTGACTTATGCATACTTCGCCAGATCCGCTAAATCCCTGAAATACATGTAGTTTGAAAAATCAACATAAAGTTGAGCGAGTTCATGTGTAAGTGAGTATGAATAAACCTTTATAATATGTCTGTATGTATGAAAATCCCTGGTATGTAGCAATTAAGGAAAAAGAGATCACCATTGGGTTGCAAAGCCAATGATATGTGTGAAGTGATGCAGGAAGACTCAAACCTAGCAAATTTGTGCGTCGGGCACATAGTCACCTCATGGTCCACTCGGCGGACTCAGGAGTGTGGGGCTCGCTACACCCAAATAGATCTATCACTCATGTCCCTCGGTCCTACAACGAGGATTAATGGCCTCAAGTTCCACCTACCCACTCACATGATCTAAGTAGTAAACCCTCCTTAAGCTAACCATACCATGTATATAAAAGTCTGTAATAATTGTCGCATGTATTTCACCCCCGAAGTATAAAACTGAAAACAGTAAGGAGAAAAGGGGGAACATGAACTCACAGTATTGCGTCTTCAGTATGTGTAACCCAAGTCTCCTCAGCCAACACGACTACCTACAGTGTACTAACGTCTATTAGATGAATGGGTCGTGCCTTGTCTTAGTATTTGTGTTTTTGGGTTACGTTTATGATATTATTCCAAGTTATAATAATTATATTTAGTTTTGGAATAATTGTTTATGCAGTGTTTCTGTATTAATACTTCTCAAGTATTTTAACTTCGTATTTTCCTTCCCAAGGATGGGGGTTATATCATATGTGTATCTTCATAATTGTATTTGTATACCTTGCCAAGTAATGGCGTCGTATTTCGGTGTATTGTTCTAAATATGTTAATATATTCCCAATATATATTTCCAAAACCATATATTTCAAGTCTCACTTAAATATATATAAATAAACCTTATTTTGTTTAATCATGTATTGTTCCAGAAAATATATATATTTTTCTCAAAAATTATATATCTTCTAAATATACTAAGAAAATATATTTTTATCTCCCACTTGGAAAAATATATTCAACTCATTTGTCCAAAAATAACGTATTTCCAAAATATATATATTTTTCAAAAAAAATAATATATTTTTATTTCTACGGTTTCCAAAATAATATTTTATCAAAATATACGTATAAGACTATTTTCCCGAAATATTACATAAGTCACGTTTTAGCGTTTCGTATTGCTTTGTCGAATGCGTAACTTAAATATTTATTTCGTGAGAGTTTTGGGTATTATTTTGGAGTCGTAATTTTATGGAATACATGAGTTATATTATTTCATCTAAAAATAATATAACTAGTTCACAAAAATAACAATCAATCACACAAGCGTCTTAGTATAAAATATATATTCTACATATATATTTATCAAACTTTATTTACGAAAATCAACCTCCGGCACTTAGTATTTTGTAATAAAAATCATGGCGAAGTTTTATTTTGAAAATAAAGTTAGAAATACATTTGTAAACACTTACTAGAAAAATATTTTCTAAGTGTTGAGTTTTTAGAAAAATTTCGCCAGAGTTTCCTTTGTAAACGGAGGCGTCCACGCTTACTAGCGTAACATTTTCTTTTCAAAATTTACTCAAACAATCATCAATCAACAATATACAATTTTCTATTCACCAACTTGACCAAAAATAAACATGAACCATAAACTTGTGAACTTGAAAGTTTGTAAAAATATGTAGTAAATTACTAACATATTTAGTAGGTCTTGTTATCTTTAAAAATATGATTAGTTTCTTAAAAACTTTATTTTTAAAGAATTTGAAGTTTAACAACTTCTAGTCATAATTTACAAAAAAAATTTCTTTGTAAAATCTTCCTTTTACACAAGTGTTCCTACACTTGTTTACTTACTAAAAATGCTTTTAGTTCATACAAGATCCGGGTTTTAACAAGACTAGTATTTTTCACTTGGTTCTTTCGAAAAACCACTTGTAGATCTTTAGATCTACAAGTTTAGAATCTTATTTTTCAAGAAAAAATATATTTATTCAAGTTCAAGGTTCATGTATGGATGGATTCATCATCTTTCATATTTCTAACTTTTACATCTTACTAGTTTATGTTCTTAAACATGAACTAGTATGTCTAGATGATGATCCATCTTGCTTCTACTAACAAACAACATGCAATAATCATAACAACACAAGATCTACATGATTTACCCATATATCTTCTCTTTATCCACCCTTTACCCCTTTATGTTCAAGACTTAGATTATGTTCATTAGTATTTCTTAACATTTACTCATTCTATCAACTATTAACCACTAAATACAAGAACAAGATGATGTTTTAGAGCACTTACTACTAGCACAAGGCTAGGGGAGAAACAAGGCGTAAAAGTGGTGGATAAAAGAAATCTAGAGTGGTCCTTGAGCTTCCGAGTGCACCAAGCTTGTTTGTAGGACTCCTTGCACCTTTGTATGTGTGTAGATGGCTTGGATGGAAGCTTGATAGTGGTGATATGGGGGTGATGGTGTTCGGCCGCAAGCAAGGAAGGAGGAAAGGATGAGAAGTTGGTGGAAGTGTTGTGATGAGAGATGCTAGAAGTCTTGTGTGTTTATTTATAAACCAATTCTCACCAATATCCATCATGTAACATGCTTCTTATCCTCCAACATTATACAATTAAAATAATCAAAAGAAGCAAGGGTGTGTCCCACCCTTGTGACCGTCAAAGTGGGGGGGGGGGGGTAGGGGGTTGGGTTGTAATGTTAAGGTAACCATCTAGTTAAGATCTAATGATATGGTTAATGTATTAGTGTATGTTATCTAATATAAGGTGTGTTAGGGTGTTCGGGGACCCTAACTAGCTCAGAAAAGTAAAAACAATGTTTTTGGCAATATTTTTACGTTCCGGTTAAAGTCCGATTGTTCGGTTGGATTGTTGATCCGTTAAAGTGCTAAATAAAGCTTTAAAGTGTCTTTTATATTGTTTTTAGTGACACATTAAATTACCAACACTTTGGAAAGTGTCTAGGACTATTTTGCCAAGTTTTTGCACCTTACTAGCATTGTTAAATTGCTGAATTTTTGGTATATAGCGCAGAATTCTGCACTTTAAGTGTGTTTTAGGCACTTCCCGGCACTATAACTATCACCTAGTGACGTAGTTTTATGGTCCACACTTCCCTACACTCACTACTAGTGTAGTATTCTAACTCTGGCTCATACTGGCCTCAAAAACATTGTCTGTCTAGGTGCTGGCATTGTCAGCATATTTTCTGAGTTATCCGCTCAGGGTGCTAACTCTGCTTTGTGCATCAAGTTTGTCACTAAAGTTTGTGCGAAATAAATGAAGTGACAGTATGAAATGTGATGCATATGTATGTATGTAAAAGAAATCAGGAAGCAGTTTATTCACAGTTGTAATTAAGCACAGTCATAGCACAAATTAAATATTAATTAAGTGTACGGATGCATGAAAATTTGACAGTTGTCACATTCTCCCCCCGTTAAGAAAATTTCGTCCTCGAAATTTGTACTACCTTAACTCCTTATGGTTACGTCACACATGTATATATATGAATAATACTGAGGTAGCTAATCACCAACCCGAATCAAACCTTACTCACATCAGGTGAGTCCCAGAACATGTAACAACTCGAACCCTATGGTTAAAAGGTATGTGCTTTTAGCATTTGTTGTCAAAGGTACAAGACGTACTTGATGTATAGTCTAGTGTAATCCAGCTAGCAGGGGGGGTTCCACAAAAGAGAGGTTTTGACAAATAAGATTCTCAAACGATCGATCGCAATATGCAAACAAGTTTTTCACGAACCCTAGCATCCGCTATATGAATTCAAAATCAACAACTCAAATGAAATAGTAAAATGATCTGTCAACTCCCGAGTAGATGAATGGTAAGATTTAGTGTGTTGAAAATTTTGAATTGCGAGAATACGCCGAGTGAATACAAGCGAATCTGGTGTATCCTTGCCTTGATTTGTAGTTGCATCAGAAATGTTTAAATGACAAGTCAACAAATGTATATGTAGTTTGGCGTGAAACGGTTGACCATGGTTAGCACAAGCTATAAGTTTGTAATGACGCCACAGGGTGTCGCAATGACATAATTCAATAATAGTGGTGACTGAACAAGTTCACCGTGTTTTAAGCCAAACGAAAATGTACCGAAACAAGCCTGATGATTTGATTTACACAATGTTACAAAGTTTTTAGTTGAATACGGAACATCAAAGAGTCACTGTTTTTGATCGAAGGATGGAAAAAAGTATTAAGTACCGTAAGGCATTGGATTGTCAACGAAAGAATCGTTAGGAGTACATTGTGCTTATGAAATTAATATATGTACCATTGCCTTAACACACAATTGTGTTGAGACTGCTTTGATCGTGAATATCAAAATGGATTGTTAACTGTAGGTCCCTGAATCCCGTATGGATCGTACAAGACTGTTAATCTATCAAGGGTGCGGAATCCCCTTGATTGATCTTCGAACACAGAAACAAGATTATGTAGAAGAACAAGAACTCGAACACACAAACACGCAAGCTTTCAAACTGATCTTCTGTGATTATCAAACCCTTAGAAACGTTTTACAATCACTAAGATCTACAAGAACCTAACAGCCGATTTCTGTTTTGTTCTTAACCTCTCAAACTTGAATGCTCTCTCTAGTTGTCTAAAGTGTCTTTTGTGTCTCACCCTAAAACTCAAGACTAAGGCTGTTTATATACACACAGCCAAGATCTCGAATTGGGCTTTGCCCATATTACATTTGTCACATAAACTTGGGCCTAATAGACTTAGTACAAACTTGGACTGATTGGGCTTCATAGAACTCGTTTTTCTTTAAGTCTTCATGATCCAATCTTCTGTTTAATATCCAAAGACCAATCCAAAGCTGTTGTCATATAACATGCACCAACAAACTCCCCCTTGACAATAGCTTGCAAAGGAAACTTTAGTCTTCAGAATCTCACAGTCTTTGGTCTTTGGATAGCGTCAGCTTCAACATGAATTCTGTCTTTGTCAGCAACATCTTTGTCAGCAACAGACTCCCCCTAAGCTGATGCATCCAATCACCAAATCTTCCAAGTTTTGATTCAGCATTCAATGTAAGTCTTCACAGCATCCACTCTGCATTGTAGAAGGAGGATTCTACCAAGCAGCAACAAACTCCTCCTCTCTTCACAGCAACTTCTCATCAATAAACTGCTTCAATCTGTATACTATAAAACAAACATCTCGAGAAACCATAAGAATTTTTCAACATAGTTAAAGAATTTTTATTATACTAGAGATAGTTAAACTGTATCAGATTAAGCATTTTCAAATTAAGCACCAACACGCACAAATTTTAACAAACACCTTTTAACCTGCATGATTTTTAAAAAAATTTTGAACCCACTTTCTAACACAGTCTCCCCCTTTCGGTAACAACTCCTCCAAGAATAACAGTTTTCCGTACATTGAGAATTTTAACAGAAAAAGACACTATTTTTGGATTTTTATATTTTCAAATGCAAAGACTGAAAGCAGTAAATAAATATTTACAGACATTCTTTTTGCGAGTTTCGAGGGTAAGAGAATCATATCAGTGTACGGTCATGTCAAAACGCTCTTGTTGTTCTTTTAGTTAACATTTAGATAAGCATCCTATAACGATTATCGGTATTGTTGTCCACACAAGCTCAACTTATCATATGTAATCATGGCGAGGAGATACGTTAAGGTATGATTTATACTTACCGACCGGTGTTCATCCACATCACGACACATTCCCGTATCAAGGTATGCACGAGGGTTCATCTTACCGGTGAGTATACCGATTATCATCTGTTTGACCGTATATGATGTGAGAAACTCACTTATTTTGATTGAAAACAAGCCCTATGTGATAGAATCACTTATTGATGAGGAACTTGATTTTCAGATGCATGAGGGCACAGGAGCAAGTCCGTGAACAGGTCAGTACTTTCGTACAGCAGAGAGACGAACTTGACTCCCGGATAAATGTGATATTTTATCACTTATTTTGGGGACATGTGATTGTTGATCACTTATTGAGGTCGAATGCAATATGTACACGTATGTATGATATCATGGAAGATCTAGACTTGCGTCCCCGTTATTTTTCGGTAAAAGATACAACCATGATACCCAGATGATAGGTAGCATAAAGACCGAATATCTCAGAACCTCGGCAATCTCTCAAACGAAATTTCGGTACTAAGACCATATGCCAATGAATGGTTCCCACCTGGTCTTCAGTAGATTTAAGTTTATATCACCCTGCACACTTTAAAATGATTGTGAGCCTACCGATACATCTTATATAGAGCTGCTTAGCATATTTCATTTAAGGTTTAAAGAGGTTTAGACAGACCACTGATGTACTATCATTTTCTCTTTTGCTCGCCAGGAAACTCATTTTTGCTTTTCTATTGTTTTTGTGTTTTTGAAATTTTTTCGATGTTTTTGTATTTTTGATTTTTAAGAAAAACAGTAAACTATTTACAAAAATTCTTATGAAAAACCAGTTATTCAGGATTCCTCATCCCATTGAGTTCGACTAAGTGTTCAAAGCGAGCTCGATCAAAAGCTTTTGTGTAAAGATCAGCAAGGTTATCTTCTGTGTCGACTCGATGTAATTCAATTAGTCGTTTTTCAGCACAATCCCGTATAAAGTGATGACGTATGTCAATGTGTTTAGTTCTACTGTGCTTTACGGGATTGTTTGTGATTGATATAGTGGCATTATTATCTATCATAATAGGAGTACGAGTGAAATCCAAACCGTAATCGCGCATCTGCTGTTGAATCCAGAGAACCTGAGAGCAACAGCTACCCGCAGCAATATATTCAGCTTCACACGTAGAGGTAGACACACAGGATTGCTTCTTGCATTGCCAAGACACGATCCTGCCTCCTAAGAACTGACAACCACCTGTTGTAGACTTTCTGTTTGATTTGCATCCTCCAAAGTCTGAATCAGTGTAAGCAACGAACCTCAAATCACTATCAGCTGGATACCACAACCCAAGTTTAGGTTTCCCCTTCAAGTAACGAAGAATACGCTTCACTGCTTTCATGTGTGACTCTTTTGGATTCGCCTGATATCTGGCACACAAGCATACGGCAAACATGATGTCAGGTCTTGAAGCAGTCAAGTACATTAGAGAACCAATCATCGCCCTGTATTGAGTAGGATCAACATCTTCAGTGCTTTCATGATCTGGACCGAGATTGTGGTTTTCACAAATGGGTGTGTTGAAAGTAGAGCAATCATTCATTTTGAATCGAGCCAAAATGTCATACACATACTTTGTTTGATGTATAAACATCCCATCCTCCTTCTGTTCAACTTGTAATCCCAGAAAGTAAGACAGCTCACCCATAGCACTCATTTCAAACTTGCTCTTCATCACCTGTTCAAATTCCTTACACATGTTTTCGTCAGATGACCCAAAGATGATGTCATCCACGTATACCTGTACCAGCAGAAAATCTTCCTTCTTTCTCTTAATGAACAGTGTACCGTCAATCTGACCTCTTTCAAAACCATTCTTGACCAGATGTGTAGACAGTGTCTCGTACCACGCCCTGGGAGCTTGATGTAACCCATACAAAGCCTTATCAAGTTTGTACACTCGATCTGGATAGTCTGGATCAACGAACCCATCTGGTTGTGAGACATACACCACTTCTTGGACTTTTCCGTAAAGAAATGCACTCTTCACGTCTAGTTGGTAAACTTTGAAGCCCTTGAATGAAGCAAAAGCCAGAAACAAACGAATTGCCTCCAACCTCGCCACTGGTGCAAACACCTCATTGTAATCAATCCCTTCTTGCTGATTGAAACCTTTCACCACTAACCGAGCCTTGTTGCGCGTGACAATTCCTCTTTCATCTTTCTTGCACCTAAATACCCATTTAGTGCCAATCTCTCTCTCACCTTTTGGAAGGTCCACCAATTCCCAAACCTTCAACTTAGCAAACTGGGCCAATTCCTCTTGCATAGCTTCAACCCATGAATTGTCTTTAAGAGCCATATGAATGTTCTTCGGCTCCTCTTGGGAAATAAAGCAACTATACAAGCACTCGTTCACTATCCCAGTCTTCTCAATCGTGACAAATAACCCAGAATTTTCTGCTATGCTTCTTCTCGTCTGAACACCTACAGTAGGATCTCCCAGTATCATGTCAACCGGATGATCTCTATTTGCTCGTGTAGTAGCAACAGCATCGACTTCTAGATTATCACCCATGTTTGATCCAACCTCCCCCTGAATATTTTGATTTGCAAACGGATTAACAAACTCCTCCCCCTGAATGGGTTCAGAGTCACTATCGCTTGAATCAGGATCAGCAGCACCTTGGGAAGTTTCCGGAGCATCTGACATATCAACATTCGATCTAGGCATAATCTCACCTTCATCGTCTTCACCAATCACTGTTTGAATCAGCTGAGAATCATCTGCATCAGAAACCTCAGGAATATTAAATGATTTAAACACACTTTCATAATCATATAATATAGCAGGACCACTCGTTGATTGTTGAGGTTTGTAGGAAGTAATTTCCACATTAAAAACAACCTCAATTTTACCAGTTTTTAGATTAAAAACCCTTTTATTCGGTGTGCCAGGCACGTAGCCCAGAAAGTAGCCTTCATCTGCCACCTCACCGAATTTTTGTTTATCTTTGTTTCGCACAATGGTGCAGGGTAATCCAAATGGTTCAAAGCCTGTTAAGTTTGGTTTCTCGTTAAACATAAGTTCATGACATGTTTTGTTAAAACGTTTAACGGTCAAAACTTTATTTAGGACGTAGCAAGCTGTATTCACAGCTTCTCCCCAGAAAAGAACTGGCAGCTTTGAATCTGAAAGCATCGTCCTAGCGGCTTCAATCAACGTCCTGTTTTTCCTCTCAGCGACTCCATTTTGCTGAGGAGTGTAAGGAGCAGAATATTGATGTTCAATTCCCTTTCGAAGACAGTAGAGATCCAGAATCCGATTCTTGAACTCCGTGCCATTATCTCTCCTTATCCTCTTAATCCTTGCATCATGGACGTTTTCCAATTTTGTAAAAAGATCTATCAACATCTCTGCTGTCTCATCTTTTGTACCTAAAAAGAAAACCCATGAATAACGTGAGTAATCATTAGTGACAACAAGACAATAGTACTTTCCACCTATGCTCCTCACGTTCACTGGACCGAATAAATCCATGTGAAGTAATTCATAAGGGGCATTAATGGAATTTACTGTTTTAGACTTATGAGGTTTCTTGTGTTGTTTTCCCTTTTGACATGGAAGACATTTATCTTCCACTTGAAACCTCAGCAATGGAACCCCTTTCACTAGCTCATTTTTAATAATGTAATTCATTTTGCGGTAGTGAATATGAGCCATGCGTCTGTGCCACAACATTGATTCAGCTTCAGATGCTTTTGACAGTAAACACGCCACCGCAGCAGTTGGATCCTTGGCACCCATGTCCATGACATAAGTATCATTCTTCCTTGGTGCACGCATAACTATCCAATCGTCTGGAATGACCAAACCCGGTTTCAACACCAATGCCTCAGTATTTGTAAAATGGACCGAGTGACCCTTGTCGCAGACTTGTGACACGCTCATCAGATTGTGTTTAAGCTGCTCAACATAGTTCACTTTGTCCAAAGTGATCTTCCCATTCGTCACTTTTCCTCGTCCAGTAATTTTTCCACCTTTAGCACCAGCAAAATTTACATGACCACCATCAAATTCTTCAAATTCAGAAAACAACCTCGCATTCCCCGTCATGTGCCTGGAGCATCCACTATCAACATACCATAAGTTGATAATCCTCCTTAGCAGCTCCTGCACACACCAACCGAAAGATTAGTTAGATTGGGGGACCCAAGCCTTAATGGTCTTGGGTCTTCCAGATTCATCAACTACAGGAACATCCATCCAGTATCCATCACTCCTAGCTGGAGTCTTGGATCTTGGGCCTGTTGATGGAGATGGGGCATGATTTCTATAAGGTCTCTGGTCCTGAGGGTACCTATTTGTGTTTGGACTATGTGACCTTTGAAAATTTTGATTTTGATTCCAAGAACCTTGATTGTAATTTCTAAAGCCATTGTTATAAAAAGTTCGACCATCTTTATTTTGGTATCGATTTTGATATTGACCTTGACTTCTGAAATTATTTGAATTTTGATTATTCATTCTTGGTGAGTTACTTCTAGGTCTTTCATATCTGCCTGATGTAGATTCAGGCTGAAATCTTGGTTGATTTCTTTGGAAACGAGGAACTTGTGGAGTTCCTTTTTCAGCCTTATCTACACCACCAGCAACACTCGGTTGTTGCTTTGGAGCAGATTTCTTTTGAGAATTTGAGACCTTTTCCTCAATATCACCTTGCTTCTCAGGTGATCTCCCTCTTTGTTTCTCACTAACTTGTGCTTCAACCTTTTTGTTAGGACAGCAGCTAGCTACATGTCCCTTTGTGTGACATTTGAAGCACGATCTCTTATTCGAAGACTTCTTAGTTGAAGCCTTTGAACTAGATTCTGGTTTTGATGATGATGCCTTAGAAGGATTTTGCTCAGTTTGCTTAATTTCAGATTTTTCTATGTTTTTGTTTCTAGCAAACTCTACATTTGATACCTTTTCAATAACAGCTGTTTCGGTTTTCATATCACTTCCTTGAACAAAATTAACCTTTTTAACAAAAGTTTGATTATTGTTTTTAGAAGGTGTATTTTTCTTTTTTAAAACAGATTTGCTGTTATTTTCCTTCTTAGCATCATTATCTTCAAACACATCACTTTGACTGGATGTGAAACTACTTGGTGATGTTGACAGACAGTCTGTAAGCTCATCCTCATCAGGTAGGAAAGAGTAGTCATGACTAAGAGGAGGTGGGACTTCATTAAAGCCTTGGAATCCCACACTTGTCTTGTCATTACTCTTCTTTAACCCACCCATCATATGTTTCATAACAAAAGTAGAATCCCTGAATTGGCCTAATTTCTTTTCAAGTTCAACAACTTTGAGTTGTGCATCTGACAACTCTTTGCATTTTTCTGAAATCTCTTTTGTTTTCTCAGCCATCATGTCATGAGCTAAGTCTATGACTTGAAGTTTTTCGTTTAGTTTGCTGGTTAAAACTTCAATTTCAGCTTCATAGCCTTTTATCTTTTTCAAATATGATGACTCGTTTCTTTTAGCAAAGAAATTTGACTCTTTTACGTTAGACATTTCGCTCACAAGACTTTTGTTTTGAGTTGACAATTTTTCAACTTCACCCTGTAGTTCACGACACCTTAAGCAAACAGAAGTGGCAGAGTTACTTACCTCTCCTGTTGATTTGTCTGAGTTGGCCATGAGAGCAGCAAGTTGAGCTTCCATTCTTTTGATGATTTCATCTTTCTCATCAGCTTCCATTGCATGCTCAGACTCAGGCTTTTCCTCTTCAGCATCTGTTGTCTTATCAGCCTTATCTTCCTCAACTTCACTCTTCTTCTCAACTTTAGCCTCATCTACTGTAGCTTCACCATCATTGACTGGAGTGATCTCTACCATGAATGCTTGAGTGACATTCTCATCATTTTCTAAGTGAATGCTCCAGTCATATGAGCCTTCTCTTGCAGTAGATATCAACGCCCTTGAGTTAGAGTTGTTAGAGTTGTTTGATGCATTCCGATTGTTTGAACTTTGATTCGTATTCTCATGCTTTTGTTTTTGACATTCCCTAGCGAAATGACCATAACTCTGACAGTTAAAGCACCTGACTTTGGTCTTGTCAAAACCTACGCTCTTTCCTACAAACTTCCTTCCAGTTTTGTTCATGAACCTCTTCACACGTCTCGAAATCATGGCCATCTGCCATTGTAGATCCATCTCTTCTAGATCATCAGGGTCAATCTGATCATAATCTTCATCTAAAGTTGCAGGATCAGATATTTTCCCTTGAATGTAGTTCTCATAAGACGCAACAAAAGAAGCAAGTAGAGCAAGATGTCCTTCAGCAGACTTCACACTCATAGGCATTGACTTTGCACTACTACTTTGCTTTGAAGTTGATGTTCTCTTGACTCCTGTTGATCCGCCTGCAGCAGCTACAAAACACACATCACCATCCTCATTCACTGTGACCTGCTTCTTATCGCACGAAAGAAATGCAGTTGCAGAGTCGCTAGAAGCATCAGTAGGTGAAGAAGATGTAAGCCCATTGTATATCCCTGGATCTTGAACCTGATCATAACCAGTGTCCTTTTTCTTCATACTAAGCTCATAAGCTCTAAGCTTTCCAACTACTTCTTCCAATTCCTTCGTGTCATAGTCTGCTTCTCCCTTAATCATGAGAGTGTAGATATCCCATTTAGCCGGTAGAGCATCAAGTAGCTTGTCATTTTTCTCTATGTCAGTATAGCAATCTATATCATAATTGTCCAATTCTGACATCAGATGGTAGTATCGAGTGATGACGTCCTCAAGTGACTCATTTTTCATGTACTTGAACACAGCAAACTGCTTCTTCAGTAGATCAACCTTGTTCTTCTTGACATCAGGATTTCCCTCATATCTCTTCTCTAGTGCATCCCACATTTCCTTTGAAGTAGTGTACTTCTTAAAGGTATGCTTGATGCCATCAGGTAAAGACATTTTAATGGCTGCCAAGGCTCTCTTTTCAGCCTCATACATTTTCTTTTGTTCGGCATCCATATCAACGTAAGCAGTTATACATTGTCTTCCCTCAAACTCATGAGTTGGGTTCACATACCCATCGTCTATGCATATCCACATACGCGTGTCCTGGTACTCAACAAAAGATTGAAACCTATCCTTCCACGTCAAGTAGTTCTCCACCTTCATCATCTTAGGTGGTTTGTTCGTCGTGCCTACCTCATGCTCCATCCTTAAGAGTTCGTTCAATTTAGACATGTTCGACATTTCAACGTAACAGACTGATAAAACCGTATAAAATTTTTCCGAAAACAGTGGTTACCAAATTACACCGTTAGAATCGCCTTGAAAAGACGAATCCAATGATATCTAATGTCGAAAACCGAAATCGGGATTTTCCAGAGTCCCACGAGTTCAACGGTGCAAACAGTATAAATTTTTTTTTTTTTTTTTTTTTTTGTCCTAAGAATCCCACGAGTTCAACGGTGCAAACAGTTTCTCCAAACGAGCTACGGATCAATTTCTATTTGCAAAACTCTAAAATATTTTCGACGCTTGCCAACTGAAATTCCACCTCTTAATTTCTCTCCTAATTTTGCTGAGTTCTGTTAATTTCGCTGATCCAACTGGTTAATCTCGCTGATCTGTTACTTTCGCTGGTGAATCAGTTTATTTCGCTGGTCAAGTTCGCTGCTTAATTTCGCTATAACGACGACTGTAAATTCGCCGAAAACCGTGATAATTTCGCTGTGGAAAATTTATACGGTTACCAAAGTCGCCTTTGGATTTAACGTCGCCGGTCACCGAGATAACTGTTAAAATTGCTCAAGATCTGATTGGGCCACCCAGCCACCCAATCCTGAAACATGCAGCAGCTAACAACAGCAGCAGCTAACAACAGCAACAGCAGCAGCTGACAATCAGCACTTCTTTCCTACAAACACGAAAAATGTCAAAACAATAATCAAAACAGATTAAAGTACACGAATTTAAACTGTTCTTCAAGTGTTCTTCGTGTTCTTCGCAAAAACCCAGAACTTAAACTCGAAATTTCCAAACAACCAACTACCAAAACAGATCAAAACTCAGAAAATTTTGAACTGTTCTTCCCTGTTCTTGCTGTTCTTCACGAAAATTTTGAATGAGACACCAAAACTTCTTCAACCGAAACACAACTTGAATCCAGTCTTCAGTCTTGAACCATGCACAAGAGCAAAAGCTCTGATACCAATTGTAGGTCCCTGAATCCCGTATGGATCGTACAAGACTGTTAATCTATCAAGGGTGCGGAATCCCCTTGATTGATCTTCGAACACAGAAACAAGATTATGTAGAAGAACAAGAACTCGAACACACAAACACGCAAGCTTTCAAACTGATCTTCTGTGATTATCAAACCCTTAGAAACGTTTTACAATCACTAAGATCTACAAGAACCTAACAGCCGATTTCTGTTTTGTTCTTAACCTCTCAAACTTGAATGCTCTCTCTAGTTGTCTAAAGTGTCTTTTGTGTCTCACCCTAAAACTCAAGACTAAGGCTGTTTATATACACACAGCCAAGATCTCGAATTGGGCTTTGCCCATATTACATTTGTCACATAAACTTGGGCCTAATAGACTTAGTACAAACTTGGACTGATTGGGCTTCATAGAACTCGTTTTTCTTTAAGTCTTCATGATCCAATCTTCTGTTTAATATCCAAAGACCAATCCAAAGCTGTTGTCATATAACATGCACCAACATTAACAATAAATAGGCAATTAAATCCGTGTATGAAGTGAGTAACTCAATTTGGCACAAGCTTCAATTCTGTGAAAAATATCACCGCAAGGTATCGAAACAAATCAAACGATCGTAGACCAAACGAACCTGCTACGACTTGAAATGAAAGAATCTTTGCAAAAATATTTGAATATGATGCTCCCAATACATCATATGACGTCTGAAACTGAATATACGAAGTGGATAAGTTCAAGCAATCGAACTTAATTTTAGTGTAGCCCGGCAATAAACGTATCTATCAACAAGGGAATATCGGCATGGTAACAAAATAAACCATGAATGTAATTTGTAATAAAAGAAGTTTCAGGAGAGTGTGTTGACTTGATAGCAAAAGAGCCAACAATTTCAATAATGTAGGTCATTTCTAATCACAACCCAGTAATTAGATTTAGCAACGGAATATTTGAACTTTAATGAAGCGTTTATTCGAAATGAAACCGCATGCGTAGCAAAAGGTGCATGGATTTTATATAAGTTTTCAAGTAATGAAGCGGTGTGTAACTGCTAAAATGGAGAAGTGACCAAGCATACGAAGCAAACGTGTGTTCGCTCTCAGCGAAGAGAATCAACGTGATGCAACTACTTTGAGGGGAGTAGAGATGCAAACGTCTATTTGCTAGAAGCAAAAGTGAAGATTTCAATGAAAGAAAATTTAAGTACTTGTGGTTTTGTTAACTGATATGACATGTTTGTCAGGTTTATGATGGTTGATTGAGTTGATAGATATGGTTCCTAAGTAAAAACCCTTACGAGTTTGGACCTGGGTTCCCAAAGGTCCTAAATATATGTTTTCTAAATCCTCCAGATTTCGTATCCCGTGCAGAACTGGTTTGTGCATTGTGTAGGAAGCACTATTTTTGTGTACGTCTAAGAACAAGTCATTGTCCCACAATTTTTCCCTGGTATACTTTCTTCCCGAATTCACTGCTAACGACGCTCGATCATCGACCAGTCGTGTAATAGTAGTTGGGTCCTCACAGTTAGTTATGTAAGAAGTTCGTTAATCCTCAACAAGAGTCACTGACTCTCGTGGATTAGCTCGTTCGGCTCCTGGTAGTTGATGCTCATTTGAAAAATTATTGTCCTTCTTCTTGACGAGCAGAATTGGGGTTACCCAAAAAGGGAATTTTGGTCTGTTATCTTCCTTCTCTATCAAATTTTGAAGCTTCACAGTCAATCCTTGCATCTCCGAAGGTGTAAGTCATTAAGGGGTATTGACTACAGGCGCGACGCCTGGAATCAATCTGATGCGAAATTCGACTAGCCGTTGAGGAGATAATTCTGGCAAGTCCTTGGGAAAGACTTCAGGATATTCTCTGATCACGGGGGTATCTTCGAGTTTTAATTCCTCGGCTCCCTTGTCCCCGACATGAGCCAGAAAACAATACATCCTTTCCACAACAACTTTCGTGCCTCCAAGCAATTCGTGATCTGTAGAGACATATCCTGCTTCGTGAGTCACGATCGTTTCTTCGTTCATCATCGGGGTGCGGATATCAATTTCCTCTCGATCGCTCGGTAACTAATCCATTCCAATTACCTCGTCAAAACTTCCCAATCCAACTGGCAGTAGATCACGCGTGGGTTCACACTCTCCGGGTTCTATCTTACCGATTCCAATTTCTTCGTTGACTTCCACTAGCTTCCTGTTAGCTAGTTCTATCGAGTACGGGTCATCTAACTTACTTGCCACTCAACCAAGTATATTCTTCTAGAGGGGCGAAGCTAAAATTTGCAACAGTATCTAGCAGCACAGATGCATTACGTTGAGTAATATGGAACGTACCAATATCCATGCTTGGATTCCTGGTGTGCTCTCCTAGCTCTGTTACTGAGCTTTTATCCTTGTGCCTGATTCTTCTTAGGGCAGTATTTTCTAAAATGCTTTTTGCTCCCACAGTTAAGGCAACCTTGAGCATGTTTTTGTTTGTCACTCATCCTTCCTTGATAGTTGTCGTCGTCGTTGACTCCTCCATGATTCTGGCTATCACCCTGGCCTCCATTTCTACTTTCAGTACCTTGCCTAAAAGTTTCCTTGGGATGCCCCCTCTTGCCACAGTTATCACATTTTCCATACTTACATCGCCCGACATGATAACGTAAACAATTGTCGCACTTAGGTAGGATACCCTTGTAATCCTTTCCCTTCTTGGCCTTCTTTTTGTTATTCGCCCGAGTAAACTTCTTGAAATTTGCAAGCTTTCTCTTGTTATCTTCAGATGGCTCTACAGGAGTCTCCTTTTCCTCTTCCGAAGTGGAAAACTTTCCTTGTCTGATCGCTTCTTCAGTGAGCGCCATGCTTGTGTTGATAGCCTGGGTGATCGTTGAAGGTTTAGATGTCGTTACCAGGCTTAGAATCTGGGGTGCTAGTCCCCCAATGAAACGTTCGATCTTCCTGGATTCTGGTTCCACCAAACGCGAAGCAACTTGTGATAATTCGCCAAACCTCTGCACATATTCAGCTATCTTTGGACCTTCCATTTTTAAGTTCCATAGTTCAGTTTCCAATTTCTGGACTTCTGTTCTAGAGCAATATCTCTTACGCATCAGTTCCTTCAGTTCGTCCCACGTCAAAGCATACGCAATGGTCTTGCCCATTGCCTGAACCTGAGAGTTCCACCACGACAAAGCCCCATCTATTAATAGCCCAGCTACGTACGTGACCTGATGTTCTAGGGCACATTTGCTCAATCATAAGATAGAATCTGTCTTCTCAACCCAGCGCACGAAGGCTAAGGCACCCCTAGTGTCATCGAATCCTCGAGGTTGGTGGTTCAAGAACTGCTCGTAGGTGCAGCCGCTGGGTGGGTTATTTCATGAGGTACATCCGCCGTGTTCAGAGCGAAGGGCCTCGAGTTGTGCAATGGCTTGCGAGATGCGTCCTTGCAGTCCCGACTCTGCTGGTGTTGGCATAGGGTTGTTGGTATCGCTGTAACCTTGTATCGACATCTTCTGAGAATAAGATTGGTTAGGTCAGGTCTTATTCGTTCGGGGAGTGCATTTAGTTGTTTAGTGGTTATAAGCATATACACACAATAGGTCATTATACAAACCAATCAAACAATAGTATAATCTTAGTATAACAAAGTAATTTGGTAATTATGCTTAATGTGAGCTTAGCAAGTAAGCATGTAGCATTATAATTATAGCACATGCATATAGATCAATAACGTGCTTAACGAATACATAGTGATCGTGTCTTCATTGGTCATTGGCCACAAGTATTGTCGCATGTTTAATGATAATTGGCTCTCATTGTTTTCCGGCCACAATTGCATTGTCTTACAAAATGTATCACATAAACAAGGACACAGGGTCACCCTACCCTTGCCCAAAAATATATTAGTGTATCAAAATTACGTAGTCAGATGTGGTCTTCAAAAGTCTCCACCATCCCGGCTTATCATTAGTGTCTTTACCCAAATGCAATCCGCATAATCTAGAAACCAACTATACTTGTGACTGAGGTGGAGAAGGAAAGGAAGTAGACTGCTAGCATGCGTGAACTCCTCCTCGATTTTGTATATACGTCGAAGTCATTAACTGTTCTGCCGCTCGACAATAAAGAAACGAGCATCAAAACCTAGGTGAGGTGTAATAGCAGCAGGTGAGAGCGTCAAAAGGAATCTTGATGAATGTGGGAGATCAAAGTATACTGGCATAGACAGGGTGGAGGTTGTGGTGTCAGCTCAAGCTCCAAAACTCTGCAACTTATATCCTTAAACTGCCGCTGATGTTACAGGAGCACTCATCCCGTGTGTAGCCTCCATAATGTGAGGGATGGCAAGGGTCTAAAATCAGTATAGATTATAGGAACCATCGAAATGGCTCGTCCGGCGTTGTAGAGGTGAATGTAGCACACGGTGCGGCCTGTAAGGCCGTGGAAAATGCTGTTGTAGCAAAAGGATCGTTACGCGGGTGCTGACCTGGAGTACCTCTCCGGGGTGCGGGTATGTCTTGAAAGAAAGTGATAGGCATGATGGCGCAATGGACGTCGGTCTTCACAAGAGCAACATCAGCGAGTGAAGGCGCAGGTACAAACATCTCAACTGATAGGAAGATCTTTAGGTGCAGGTACTGGGTCGGGTATAAGGGATGCATTGTCTGGTAAGTCAAAAGAAACAGGGTCATGATCAAGTAATGATGCAGGATCAGCAAGTACAACATCAGGCTGACCCAAAAGGAACCGGAGCTGGCTCAGAAGCAGGTTCTGGGTCGTGTAACGGTGTGGTACCTTGAAAAGGTGATAGTGCGGCAGTCATGTCATCATTGTCTGCGTCAGTAGTAGAAGGCTGTAATCCGGCTATCTGCAAGGCTACAGATGTCACAGACTCGAAAGAGTCTGGAATCGAATGTATGCTAGAATCAGAGGGTAGCTTGACAACAGGGGTCTCCCCAAGCGAAATTTGTAACGACATTCTCGTCTAACTTTCCATCATCATGGGTGTTATCGGAAGGACCATCAATATCACGTCAATATCGTTATTAGTTGTTCATCGAGTAACCAACCTTCCGAAGGAAAGTCCACAAGAGACGCATTGTCGAGGATCGGAGCCATGGCGTGCTTACCTACGGGATGACCAGTAATGAAGCGGTCATGGGCCGAAACATAAATGACAGTGGGGTCTTCGTCAAGGAAGCCATCAACAAGGGTAATTCATTGCCAAAGTCTGGCAGCGCGAACGGTTGGAAGTCGTCCTCGTCCTTGGTCAGCATGTCAGGGTCACTCTCAGTGTCTGACGTAAACATCTCTGGCGCAGGTACAGTCTCATCATCTGTGGCGGTGACCGTAGGGTCGTTATCATCCGACAATTCATTCCCTGAGGAAGGTGACGTGTGTGCCGGTATATAGTAGTCATAGCAAGCATATTTACAGTAATCTTTATGTAGGACCGGTTTTGACTCCGAAACGATTGCGACACGAACGTGTGACGTGCGGAATCCGTACACGAACGCAACCTAACACACACGATGCAATATAAATGTGATTCTATTAGAAATCTGAAATCGTACAGCACCTTGAATCACTTTCTCTCTCTAGATCTAGAAAGCTCCAAATGACTAAATGGCAAAAGTTCCTAATCTATGACATAATCTCCTATTTATAGTCCAAGGCATTTAATGAGATTTCTCATTATTACAATTATGCCACCTTGCCTTTTTGTCTAGCTATCACTAATATAACGACTCGTTTTCTTCTGTTTCTCGCTACGGCTCGGATTGACGAAGGCAATAGACATAAATGCACTAACAGACTCCCCCTTGGATATTGCCGCAGTCAATCTCGATCATTGAGTCAAACTCGTAACGCCTTCTTTTTCTCTTTCTCCTTGAATCTTCTCGAACAGAATCCCGGTGGATCTGTCTTTAGCTTCAGCTTCTCCTTTTTGTAGACTCTTTTCTTCATCAGTCTCCCCCTTTCGTCAAGCTTTCGTGCTATAGGGATCGACACCTTGCTTTTCGATTACAAGCTCCCCCTTGCTTTGAGCTCGTCTTCAGACTCCCCCTTAGACTCAGCTTCCGGGATCGTAGTCTGGAATCTCAACTGCAATCACTCAAACATTTATAAGTAATAGCATTTCAAATTTCAGCTATCCAGAAATTGTAACCTGGCTCACTCAAACATTTTAAACAAACAATTTACATGAATTTGGCAGTTTCATCGAATCGAATAAAAAACTAGCTCTATAACAGTATAAGCATCCAACTCCCCCACAGTTAATCATCCAAGTCCAACTTAATGACCTTGGAGATATCACAAGCTGTTTTTGAATTTTTGTTTTTAATACAAGTTTCAAATTAATGAACTTGTTTTATTCTCAGAAACGCAATCAACTTACTTAGATTTTGAAACTCAGCACTCAGACATCGGTTGTCGAAAATAAAGCAGAATCAAAAATCTTTTTGTATTTTCTGAAAATATAAAGCAATAACGAAATATGTACAAACATATTCACAGACAATATTTTGTTTGAGTATGCGTCAGAGGATCATATCAGTTTTTTTACAAGTCACAAGTACCGTTGAGCTTAGTTACACATTAAGAATTAAACAATTCACTTAGATTGTCGATATACTGATCCACTTAAATTTTCACACAAATTTCAATCTGTCCAGGATACAGATTTAGTATTTTATAGACTTAAACTCATACGTGTGTCCCACCTCTTGAATATACTCCCGTATCCATATTCCAATATTCAGTCTTACAGGTAATTATAACACAAATGATATCTGTAGGGGTTAATAATTTATGAAGAATCATGAGAGCTCATGTCAGAACTACCGTTCAGCAGAGAGATCATGACTCAACTTGGGTGTGTCCCCTTTAGAGGATCTTTTTTTACAACAGCATTGCTAAGCAATTTTATTGTCTTATCATATATGCTGAGGGTGATGCTATGTTTCAAGCATTTCAGAAAGTATTATTCGAGGACTAGGTCAGAACTTCCATTCAGCAGAAGTCCCGGAATAATACCCCAGATATCACTGAGTATAAAGACCTAGTATATCAGAAAAAGGAACCTTTCAAACGAGATTTCAGGGGTTACCTATATATTCAAGTAGTGTTCCCCACGAAATAAGCAAGTGTTTGAATTTAGGTTTATATCCCGAACAAACCTACTAAATGTGCAAAAACCTATCGGCACATCATCAGTGAGACTGTTTAACACTATATAATCATTACATTTCTTTAGCATACTGTAACTGTCTACTGATGTACTATCATTTCCTCTTTTTACTCAAAACTTAAATTTTAAATTTTATCATGTTTTTGGATTTTCTGACAATTTTTCTCCCCCTAAAATGCAAAACCACTAAAAAATTTGACAACACAATACTGATAGCTTTGTCTCGCCATCCATTTTCTGCATCTCATGCTCTGTTTTGCAGAAAATATAACACTTTAAGCAGAAAATATAACGTACCCCCATGATTTACAACACATTGATATTTTACAGTTTGAAAACCGTTTTTTCAATCTGATGAAAGTAATCATGTTTGTTCAGCCGTGAGGGTTTCGGCGTATTCAATCAACATACATTCAAAACGATATTAAAGACAACATATTTTTGGTTTTTCAAATTATAACAAACTAAAAACATATTTTTGGTTTTAAATTTTTCAATTTTTAGGATTTTGAAAATATTTTTATTTATGTACAGAAATTTATAAACTCCCTGTTTAACCAAACCAGGGTTCTGCAACCTCTTCCTGTGCCAGGCTGCTCCAACTACCATTGTCACAATCTTCAGCTTCGTTGAGCATCTGCACATTCAAACTTTATCAATCATTTGAACAATTTAGCCCAGGTCTGTTGGACCTTAGGCATTTCAACGCAATAATTTTCATTCAATTTTGGAAACTCTTTGTCACTTATAACATTTTCAATTTTGACTTCAACTTTCTCATCTTTTACCGACATCACTTGTTTCTTAGCACTCCACATTTTACCTTTCGGAGTACCTCTTTTGTAAAAAATTGTCTCTTTTTGAACCTTTTGATCTTGAACAACATTTTTAGGTTTCCAAAACTCTTGAGGTTTTGTCATATCAACAGATGTTTTCCAACTTTGTGTTGTTCTGAATCTGGGTGTGTGAGAATTCCAGGTCTGTCTTGAATCGAACCTGCTCGGGTTTGATTTCCAATTTTGATTTGAAGCAAACTTGTTTGTATTGTACCTCCAGGTTTGTTTCAAATCAAATCTGGTTGACCTCGTTTTCACATCCTCAGATTTCTGTTTTTCAACATCCACAGGCTTTGGATTTGGACACTTTCGTGCAACATGTCCAATCTGATCACATTTAAAACACACTTTCTTTGAAACGTCCTTGGCCTGTTGTTGTTTCTTTTTCATAGCATCAAACTCCTCATTAGACTGTTGTCCAAATTTGAGTTTTTCCTCTTCTTTCAAACTTTTTCCTTGAACAAAATTCATCTTTTGTTGCAAATTTGGTTTCTTACTTTGATTCCAATTCCGTTTCTTTTTATAACCCAAACCAGCCTTCATGTTTTTCTTCTTAAAACCAGGTTTGTTATAAAAAGATTTATGACCTTTACCAGCAAACTTTGGAATCTCAGACTTCTCAATCTCAACCATTTTAAAAACTTTATCGACCTTCTCTGAAATCACATTCTGAATCGGGAATACAACATCCAAGAATAGTTTGTCCGATCCAATCATGGTATAAACCAATCCTTTTGAATCATCATTCAAATTTTTCTCGGATTTTGTGTTTTTCAGATAACCATCATAAAGATTTCCTTCATCTTCATCCTGTGATTCAAACTTACCTTTTGTTGACTCATCTTTCAAAACACTTTCAACAACCTTACTTACCACCTCTGAATCATTAGCATCATCAGATTTGGAGTAAGTCACATCGATACTTTCAGGTAACTGGTCAGCTATGTTCAAACCCTTTGCCACCTTTTCCTCATCATAAAAAGTATAATTGTTTCTCAATGGTGGTGGTACCTGATGAAATTCTGAACCAATACCCTTTTTGCAATTTTCAGTATCTTTGTCATTTGGTGTGATGTTGAAAATGCGTTCAAGAATGTACGAAGAGTTATGATAACTTTGAAGTTTTGTAACAATCTTTTCTTTTTCAGCCAAGACTTGTTTAAGATTAGCAATTTCATCAACACACTTGTTCAATTCAATTTGCTTTTCTTTAAACTTTCTTTCATACATTTCTTTAGTGACTAAAGTTTCAGACAATCTTTGATCAAAACTTTTGACTTGGCTCTTCAAAGTATCATAAGCTTCTTGTACTCTCTGACTCGACCACTTAAAAGAATCATACTGTTTTTGTAAATCTTGAAATTTAGATTCTTTTTCAACACAATCGACACATTTTGCAGAACACAGTTGTCTATAAACATCATTATCCTTTTCAAGACCTTGACATTTCTGTGTCAATTTTTCAACTTTTAGTTTCAAAATTTCTTCTTTTTCAATCATATCTTTACATTTTGTTGTGAAACCATTTTCAAGTTTGCTTAATTCATTATCTTTTGTTTTTATCAATCCATCTTTTTCAATACAGGCTTTGCACATTTCTATGCAATTCCTGCATTTGTTTTCTTTTTCATCAACCAATTCAACATTCAATAGATCAGAAGATTTTCTAACCTCAGTCTCATTCAGCACCGGTTCTTCTGACTCAATTTTCTGATCTTCCTCCTTTTCTTCTTTCTGAGCTTCTTCATTCTTCTGCGTTTCTTCAGCTCTCTGTTCCTCTCCAGCAAGCTTTGCAACAGTCTTCACTTCTTCAATCATCTTCTTCAATTCTTCTTCTTTTCTTTTCTTCAGTTCTACCACCTTCGGTAAACTTGCTTCAAAAACTTCTTTTAACTTGTTCATCAAATTTGGCAAATAGCTTTTATCAGAAAGCCTTCTTGTGTTGAAAGTGCCCTCACTTGGAAACACATTGGTTACAACATCAAAATCCACTTTTGATGGATCAACTACTGGATTACCCTGTGGATCCATGTAACACTCTAGTTCTTCATTACATCTCTTGGCTCTTTGTGCTTCCTTAAATGGTTCATACAATTTGCCAATCTCCCATCTCGCACTGTCTCTTCTCCACCAAGTATCATGATCATCATTTGCAACAAATGCATATCCAACTGCATCTTCTTCAGGGTAAACTTGACTCCAGTCGTAACCTTCATCATCATATATAACTGCAAGAGCCCTTGATCTTTCTTCTGGTTGCTTTAATCTTGGTGGTTCAGACTTATTCTGATGATAAATCGCTTTCTTGTAATAATCTTCGTTGAAAGGGTTTGCAGAATCATCATCAGCATACGCATTTCTGCACTCGTGCTTAAAGTGACCTCTTTGTTTGCATTTGAAGCATGTCACTTTAGATTTATCAAATCCCAGTTTGGTAGATGGTCCACCAATTGACTTTCTCCCCGTGATCTCCATGAACCGCTGTGCCCGACGAACCTGTTGGGATTGAACCCTACAGAGGAACAGATGATGTAAAGCCAAAACCGGATCACAACAGTGGATTAACCATAAGCAGCAGTTTGCACTAGACTTTCCCCTTGAAAGTGATCATAACATCTGATATACTCCAAAGTACTGCCTTTATCAACAACTGCTGACACTGGAAACTGCTGATCAAGTCAAAGACTGATGAAGGACTTAAGCCCTGCTGCCCAATCTACTGCCTTGAGTCAAGCACTGCTGATCATGACAAGTACTGTTGGGTTCACAACAGTGGAAGGATGCAGCAGCAGTTTGATTCATCTTATGTAATGTATTGAAATGTCAGTAGTTAGCATAGCAGAGGTTGTATAGATCAATAGATAGAGTTTGTTAGGTTGTTAGATGTCGCTTTCATGGTGACGTCAGCTGAGATGCCTCAGTGGTTTGGTCTGCCTATAAATGTAATAGTACCCTGTACTGTTACATTCGATTCGTTTTGGGTGAGTTCTTCTCCTCAATTCAATCCTTTCATCTTGTGAAACCAACCTTGAGGCATCAGGCTGAGGGGGAGTTTAGTTTGTAAGCATATCTTTAATCTTTTGCTTTGATTTGTAAATCCTTTGACTCTATGAGAAGCAATTGTTTATCAAACTATTTTCTCCTTTGATTGTGTTAACAAAGTTTGTTTTCATTTCCGCTGCACTTTACATGTTTTCATATTCATAAATCGATCAAAACATACAAACAAACACAATCATGAGAGCCTCCGATCCTAACAATTGGTATCAGAGCCTGGACAGTCAAATTCGATCTAACAATCAATTTGACATAACAGTTCAGCTCAAATTTCATTAATACTAAGGTTGGTCGTATTTGTTGAAAAACAGAGTAACGAGTAATAACGTTCAAAGTTGTTTATTCAAAAACTCTGTAAAACATCCAAGATGTCATAAGACACACAAAATTCACATAACAAGTGATGTCATGCATAAATCACCAATAGTTTCAGATCTGGAAACTTGTCTGGTGATTTTGGTGTGATTATTCTCTTTACAAAATTGATTTCAAATGTTATTATGAAGTTTGTGTTGTTTTCATCATAACTGCAGATAAGGTGTTCACCTCATGGTTGACAAAAGCCTATGTGCGGATAAAAGCACTAGTGTCCTTGTTAACATAAAAAGAGGGAAATCAAAACTTTAGTGATTTGAATCTTATGTATTGAAAAAAAAAAAAAACAGGTTGAGTGTCCTCTAAAAGGACCAAAATCAATTGTGTTAAGAATACATTAAGAAAATCAGCAGTCAAAATATCCAGATCATGAGTAATGTGAAATTTGGCATAAGCATGTGCAAAAATGACCAGATCTCTCCAAACATTGCTGAAAATGATTTTGGATTTAATATTTTTTTTTCCTTGAAAACCTTCCAGTAAAAGTTTTAATACTCTTCTATGGAAAGGGTAAAAGGGAAAGAAGAAAAATTACAAAAACTCAAAAGTGTGTTTATCTCAAAACTTTTGAAATCAAAAGAAAAGAGTATAAACATAAAACACTTAAGAGTCCAAAATTGGGGGAATAATAGTCATCAAGCAACTATGTGCATTCATTGATTCAGGGAAATTCAGGACAAAATCATTTCCTTCATCTGAGCAGCAGATGTACAAAACAGCTGGTAAAGCTCACCCACTGATCCACCAGCAGTTGCTGATAGAAGTCCATCAAAAATGGATAGAAATCACTTGACTGCTACCTCAACAATTGCTTGATCAAAGTAGCCCTTCACCTCTATTTCCAAGTCCACAACCACTGTTGATAAAAATCTACTAACAGTGGATAAAAATCAACACTGGTTATCACCAATTCCTTTTATTCCTCCACTTTCACCTTCAAACAGTTGTTGGATCATTAAAGTCACCAACAGTTGTTAGCTCAGATGACTCACATCTGCAGCCTCACCTTTTAAACCACAATTCTTTTTAACCACATCCATTTTACCATACACTTGACAACATCAATTGGAAGGGATTCTTATAAAAAGTTTATCCCAAAACTTTTGTCTTCTTCTTGACTTTCTACCATTCCATCAACAAGTCATGTGCCTTATAGCACTGTAAGACAGAAAGTTGGGTAGCTGTCATTTAAGAGGAGCTTCAGCAGTTCAGTGACAACAAGTTTGAAAACCTTGTGACACAGCCAAAGGATGAGAATCTATTTGGAGAAAAGTGGGTCCTCAAAGAACATTGCATATGCTAGGAGCATGATTGACAAGTTTTATCAAGCTCAAAACAAGTACAAACATCAAGGTGTTATTGACTGTGCACATGCAGCAGATATTTCCAACCACAGATTGAAGAATATTATGATGCTGCTGCTGTTGCTGAAAAGTCCAACTGTTTGTAACTTCAAAATATGTTATTGAATTTTGGTATAATTGCTCAAAAGATTGTTTTTATGCAGGGCAGTCAAGTAGCTGAAATATATCATCAAAAAGTTCAATATCTCATTAATTCACCATCATTCATTATCAGACATCACTTTGTGAGGGATTGCTATAAAAAGGTTTGATTTCATCTTTAACATGTCCATCCTAAAGATCAGGTGGTAGATGTACAAACTTAAAAATTGGATTCATCTACTATTAAAAACTTGATCCCTATGTTTGGAGTGCTAAACATGGATTAAAGCAAGCTTTCTTGTGTTCCATGTGTAAATAGCATAAAAATGTTTTTAGAAAAATAAAAAATAACCTTAAAAATAGTTTAAAATTGAATTTTTCAATAAATCCTCAAAGTCTGTTCAAAGCACTGATGGCATTAAAACTCTGTTAAATAGTAAAATCTATCCACTGCCAAAGTGTATCCTCTGTTTGTGCAAAACACTGATTTAAAACAGAGGTTACACGTGGACAGATGTTATTCAACAGTTGTGTGCATCAGATGCCATCATCACTTTTTCAAATAAATGGCCTTACACCTGAAAACATTTACAAGGCTATCAAAAATTTGCAAAATAAAAATAGAGGTACCTGAGCAGACTTTAGCAGCTACCACTGCTCCTCAGGTATCTGCTGTTGAGCCCACTGCTCCTGGTGAACACAGCATTACAACCACTGTTGTGCAACCCACACCAGAAATTACCAAAAAGCCTAAAAAGGATATTACCAAAAAGCCCACCAACCCATCCAATAAAGGCAACTCTGGAAGATGAGATCCCAGAGCAACTGCCAGTGACAACACAAAAGTCACTAGAAACCACTGCTGCTACTTCCTCACAGCAGATGGTAGAAAGGTCTCAACCCATGCTTTAAACTCCTCCTGCTTCTTCTAAAAAAGAACAGGTTGTAAAAACAGGGACACCAAATTATGATGCTCTAGAATCACTTGATTCCATCATCCACAGTCCACTGCCCGGGGCAAATTCACTTTCAACTCCCATCATCACTTCACAAATACCACTTCAATAATAACCTTGTTGCATGCTTTGGATATAACTCAGACATAAATCAGTTCCTCTCAACCACCTATCACTGAGAGTACACTCCAACAAGTGACTGAGTCTGATGCTTATACCTCTGCTATCCCAGCAACAACTGAGGAGGTTACACCCCTTGAGTTACAAGTAACTCTTGGTGGTAGTTCAAGTGAAGCAGCTACTACAAGTGCTGAACCCACTAGTTTGCATTTGGACAGTAGTTTCATCAATAAGACTTCCTTGAAGGCAATTTCTTCAGTGGGAACTCTTGTGTATCCAGTCTTCACTGGTTCACTAAAAAGTGTTTCTCATTATGAAGAAAGAAGTCCCCAGTACCAAGACAAAGGGGCAACAGTGGATGATTTTTGGGATACACTTCCTCAAATCAACCACTGTTACAACCACTGTTAGTGGGAAATCAGATGACCCCATTAAGTTGGGTGATGGTTTAATGTACCAAGAATTGACGGCTAGAATTGATAAACTGGATACATCTGTTGCAGAAGTCAAAGACATGCTGCAACAGTTGTTGAAAGCACAAACGGTACCATCCACTGCTGCACCATCTCCAACAGCTACTCCACATCTGCTCCTACTCCAGATAAGCTGTGGAATTTATTTCAACCCCTGCACTATCTTCGAAAGAGTTGATGATGCCAAAAAGGGGGAGAAAAATGACTCTGAGGAAAATCTCTCAGTAACTTCTGCTAAAACATCTGTCAAAGAAAAGGAAAAGGGAGGTGATGAAATCCTGAAAATTCAAGCAGATGATGAAGGTACACAAATGAGGATCGTTCAAAGTCAAGTCAATTCAGCTGGTCTCAAAACCACTGCTGATATTAAAAGGGTAAGGGATGAGAGCAGAGCTTTGGTTGAGAAAAAGGTAGTTCTGCAAAAAGGAAAAAGAAGAGGTTGGTACTTCACTAAAGAAGAGTCCTGTTAGAAAAACAAGGCAATCAACCACCACAGCTTCTAAAACTAAGCCAGTTACTACTTCAACCACAACTTTTGTTCCCACAAAATCACTTACACTTCCACCATTAACAACAACTGTCACTCAAACAACTGCCACCAATACCACATCAACACACACCACAACCACAACCACTGCCATCCCCACTAAATCAACCACCACAAACACCACCTGCTGACATCCTTCATCAAAGAAGGAAACAAAGCAGATGGATGCAAAAATATCAAAAGAAGAACAAGCTTGAGAAGAATATATTATGAAGATGGTTCTTCAGACACTTAGAGCAGAACTACAAGAAACAGCAAAATCTCAAGACACTGCTCAAAGTTGTCATCACCAGGCCTCAATCTCCAAACTCATCATGCAAATAAATCTCTCCCAAGAAACCCATTGGATTCAAAAATACTAAAGTGGATGTCTGATCAAAAGACCCACGTATTGACTTTGCTCAGATCCAATGGTGAAGTGAAGCATATATCAAGGGAAACACCATTTGGCCAGGGTGTTGAAGATTTGCAAGATCTCCTTGAGCTTACACTGTGCAGGGATGAGGATGATACAAGTTCCATTGGCTTTGAATTACAATTCAAAGGACAAGTTAGGGAACTTGTGATGAGTAAATAAAAATCCCGAATAATGAAGGGTTTTGGCATCATCTGTTCCAGGGGGAGATTGTTGGGATTGAACCCTACAGAGGAACAGATGATGTAAAGCCAAAACCGGATCACAACAGTGGATTAACCATAAGCAGCAGTTTGCACTAGACTTTCCCCTTGAAAGTGATCATAACATCTGATATACTCCAAAGTACTGCCTTTATCAACAACTGCTGACACTGGAAACTGCTGATCAAGTCAAAGATTGATGAAGGACTTAAGCCCTGCTGCCCAATCTACTGCCTTGAGTCAAGCACTGCTGATCATGACAAGTACTGTTGGGTTCACAACAGTGGAAGGATGCAGCAGCAGTTTGATTCATCTTATGTAATGTATTGAAATGTCAGTAGTTAGCATAGCAGAGGTTGTATAGATCAATAGATAGAGTTTGTTAGGTTGTTAGATGTCGCTTTCATGGTGACGTCAGCTGAGATGCCTCAGTGGTTTGGTCTGCCTATAAATGTAATAGTACCCTGTACTGTTACATTCGATTCGTTTTGGGTGAGTTCTTCTCCTCAATTCAATCCTTTCATCTTGTGCAACCAACCTTGAGGCATCAGGCTGAGGGGGAGTTTAGTTTGTAAGCATATCTGTAATCTTTTGCTTTGATTTGTAAATCCTTTGACTCTATGAGAAGCAATTGTTTATCAAACTATTTTCTCCTTTGATTGTGTTAACAAAGTTTGTTTTCATTTCCGCTGCACTTTACATGTTTTCATATTCATAAATCGATCAAAACATACAAACAAACACAATCATGAGAGCCTCCGATCCTAACAGAACCGCACTGGCCATGCACCATCTTATATCTATTAGTTCCATCTCCTCGGGGTCTAACTGATCATAATCTTCTTTTGTCAAGTTGGTGTTGCCGATCTTCCCTGCAACGAGGCTTTCATACGATTCAAGTACAGATGCCAAGAAAACCATCTGTTGTTTTGCTGACTCTTCGCTGAAATTCTGTCCATTCTTCAGATCCACTGCGATATTACACTGAAACAAATTCTTTGAAGTAGATTGATCAGAAGTTGTTGAAGAAGATCCACTGTGAAAACCAATGTGAAGACTTTCATTGTTCACTGAATTTGAATTTTCTGCAGAAAACGCTGTTCTTGGAGACCCAGCCTGCGGTACATTTCCTCTGTAGTAAAGCTCTACATTCTGCTGATAAGCTGGATTGTTGACTTTAGATCTCTTTATCTCCAACTCATGACTTTCAAGCCTTTCAATCAGCAAATCCACTTTTAAATCTTCAGGCTTGATTGTATTTTTCAACATTAGAGCGAAATATTGCCACTCTTGATCATTTGGCAATGAATCAAACAATTTATCCACCAGCTCCTCTTTAGAAGGTAAATTTCATGTCTGGCCAGCTCCATTTTTAGATATCCGAATCTCTCAATCATTTTACAAACAGACTCATTTTTCATACAGTTGAATAAATCAAACTTTTTACGCAACAATTTCTTTTTGTTTTTAACAATTTCATTACTTCCTACACATTTTCTCTCTAACGCTTCCCACAAACTCTTTGAAGTCTTTTCTTGTTCGAGCAATGAAATAATATCCTCTCTTACTGTCTATTTGATCAATGTTATCATTCTATATTCAGCCACAACATTTTTTATATCTTTTTCTGTAAAATCTTTTGCATCTATTAACTCTCCTCCCTCTTTTACTGGTTCAACGTATTCATGTGTCAGTTTTAACCAGCTTTCAGGAGCGAAAGCTTTTACCCAACCCTCAAATCTGTTTTTCCACCAGTTATAATCTTCAACTTTCATTAGCTTCGGTGGTTTCTGTTGGCTTCCATACATGTTCTCAAACTTCAAATTCTCCGAAATCTCTCTTGAATATTCTCTCATCTCAGATCTTCTATCTGTCGATTCAGAAGTGAATGCGTTGTAGAATGTGTTATAGAATTCTTCACCGTTGCTTGACATCTTAAAACACCTGAAAGCAAACAAACAAACTCAATCAGTTTAAACAATATCCAATAATCAAATCAAAATAATACTCGAACTGGTGAATATTCTGTGCAAACTGAAGGTTGACAAACTGTGTGGACTGCTATGACCCGGATCAAATTCAAACGACCAGACCCTTTGAAAACTTTGAACTCCAAACTGTGCGGATAGAAAATTCGGACTTCGTACTAAGTGAATTTGATTTTATGCAAACTAATTTCAATAACAAACCACACAACCTGTAGATTCAAATCAAACACTTTGCAAATGATCGAATATTTCTAAAACTACTAAATGGGCCGATTGATTTATAATGTTGAAACTTGGGCCGTTGAATTACTTTGACTGACAATTGTTATTATCACTCGATTTTCATTGGACCTACACTTGATTATGGCAGCCACCTTTAATATCTCGGATATGCATACAAACTCAAAGGACTTCTCAATGGCCGACAATCTTGAACAAAGAAATCAATCACATGGTCTAGAACAACTCTTGCCGACAACTTTTTAATATCAAATCAATTTCATTGGGCCGCTAAAGATGATTGGGCCAAATACCAATTTACAAGACTGTTGTCAAACTTTGATTATATCGATTACCCAATGTCACATGCAAACTGAATTACTTTCAAACAAACATTGTGTTTCAAATGCTACCCTCAAACGGTCACACTCTCAAACGGTCACTCCCTCAAACTTTCAGTCATTTTCAAACGGGAAGGTGTCAATTTCAAACGGGAAGGTGTCATTTTCAAACGGGAAGTGTCATTTTCAAATGGGAAGGTGTGAGTTTCAAACAGGAAGGTGTCAGTTTCAAACGGTCAGGTCTGTTTCAAACGGTCAGGACTGCTTCAAACGGCCAGGACTGCTTCAAACGGTCAGGACTGCTTCAAACGGACCTAAAAACTCGAATTTCTCCTAAACGGCTAGGAGTTTGAATCTGAAATTTGGTAGGGTTGTAAATCAGATGTTTTCGCACAACATATCAAAAAATCAACTTATTCGGACCGTAAAAACCTGTTCAATTTGACGAAAAACAGTGAAAAATGTGAAAATATGAAAAAGATGAAGAAGTGATGCAATTCGGATCTGAAATATGATAATTTTCTGCACGGAAATGTGTGATAGATCAGTGCAATCGAGCTCCTGCTCTGATACCACTTGTAGGATCGTTGTTGGACCCGAACGAGTCAATCAGAAGAGTCTTTTCTCTGTATCAAAGGCGGAATCAAAGATACAGACGCTCAAACTAATTATAATGCTTCTTTGATTGATTTAACAACGTTTACAACCTGAAAGCAATCTGGCAGCACTTCGTTACAATTTCCGGAACTGTTACCAAATGAACAACAAGTGCACTATATATAGTAGAAGTGATTCCACTTATATGGACATGCCATATGAGCGAAATCAGAAGCTTATGATTTCGCTTTTATGGACAGTGTCCATATGAGCGGAATCAGCCTCTTAACTTCTAAACTTCGAATCTCGAACCTCGTGCACTGATTATTCTAACCTATACTATAACATAACATGATACAAGACGAAGTCAATAGACGTAATGCACTAACACTTTAACACTTTGTGTATTACAAATAAAGACAGTTCATAATGTAACCATGTATCCACATATTCGTCCTAGTCTTCTCAGACTATCCCACCCAGTCTCTCAGACTAAACTCCCTAGTCTCTCAGGCTAACTCCCTAGACTCTCAGACTAACTCCCTAGTTTTTCAGACTAACTCCCTGGTCTCTAAGACCAACTCCCTGGTCTCTAAGACCAATTTCTCAGCCTCCAAGACTAAATCCCTGGTCTCTAAGACCATCCTCCCAGTCTCTAAGACTAAATCCCTGGTCTCTAAGACCATCCTCCCAGTCTCTAAGACTAAATCCCTGGTCTCTAAGACCATCCTCCCAGTCTCTAAGACTAAATCCCTGGTCTCTAAGACCATCCTCCCAGTCTCTAAGACTAAATCCCTGGTCTCTAAGACCATCCTCCCAGTCTCTAAGACTGATCCTCCCTCAGCCTCTAAGACTGAATTATAAACGTAAATTTTGAAATGTGTACTTGTGCCTTTTTGTTTGTAAAAATGTTTGTTTCCTGGATCTGGACATTTTGTGTATGCAATGTAAAAATGTTTGAAAACGTTTTCGTGAGAGCCCTGATGATCATAATCTAGACGCGAGAAAGAATCCTAGTTCGCCATGATCGAGGCTCTGATACCAAGCTGTCACACCCTGGCTTTTGCGGAAGCGTGAATTATTTTGGTGTGACTTCTTAATACCATAGCAACAATCATAACAATGCTATATGATAAAAATACATGACGTTCATCCATTCATTAATTTTTAAAATACCACAACATCAGTATTTGAAAAAGTCGATACTTAAAATAATTTACAAACCATACTTGTCTAAAACGTGTTCATAAGACACAACAAAAGACTTTTAATAAAACGAGATTTAAGACATGCAACCCGTCCAGGTAAGGGTTACACCTCCTAAACCTACTGCCCTGGATGACATCTTATTCAACGCAGCTTGACTTATGCATACTTCGCCAGATCCGCTAAATCCCTGAAATACATGTAGTTTGAAAAATCAACATAAAGTTGAGCGAGTTCATGTGTAAGTGAGTATGAATAAACCTTTGTAATATGTCTGTATGTATGAAAATCTCTGGTATGTAGCAATTAAGGAAAAAGAGATCACCATTGGGTTGCAAAGCCAATGATATGTGTGAAGTGATGCAGGAAGACTCAAACCTAGCAAATTTGTGCGTCGGGCACATAGTCACCTCATGGTCCACTCGGCGGACTCAGGAGTGCGGGGCTCACTACACCCAAATAGATTTATCACTCATGTCCCTCGGTCCTACAACGAGGATTAATGGCCTCAAGTTCCACCTACCCACTCACATGATCTAAGTAGTAAACCCTCCTTAAGCTAACCATACCATGTATATAAAAGTCTGTAATAATTGTCGCATGTATTTCACCCCCGAAGTATAAAACTGAAAACAGTAAGGAGAAAAGGGGGAACATGAACTCACAGTATTGCGTCTTCAGTATGTGTAACCCAAGTCTCCTCAGCCAACACGACTACCTACAGTGTACTAACGTCTATTAGACGAATGGGTCGTGCCTTGTCTTAGTATTTGTGTTTTTGGGTTACGTTTCTGATATTATTCCAAGTTATAATAATTATATTTAGTTTTGGAATAATTGTTTATGCAGTGTTTCTGTATTAATACTTCTCAAGTATTTTAACTTCATATTTTCCTTCCCAAGGATGGGGGTATATCATATGTGTATCTTCATAATTGTATTTGTATACCTTGCCAAGTAATGGCGTTGTATTTCGGTGTATTGTTCTAAATATGTTAATATATTCCCAATATATATTTCCAAAACCATATATTTCAAGTCTCACTTAAATATATAAAAATAAACCTTATTTTGTTTAATCATGTATTGTTCCAGAAAATATATATATTTTTTCTCAAAAATTATATATCTTCTAAATATACTAAGAAAATATATTTTTATCTCCCACTTGGAAAAATATATTCAACTCATTTGTCCAAAAATAACGTATTTCCAAAATATATGTATTTTTCTCAAAAATAATATATTTTTATTTCTAGAGTTTCCAAAATAATATTTTACCAAAATATACGTATAAGACTATTTTCCCGAAATATTACATAAGTCGCGTTTTAGCGTTTCGTATTGCTTTGTCGAATGCGTAACTTAAATATTTATTTCGTGAGAGTTTTGGGTATTATTTTGGAGTCGTAATTTTATGGAATACATGAGTTATATTATTTCATCTAAAAATAATATAACTAGTTCACAAAAATAACAATCAATCACACAAGCGTCTTAGTATAAAATATATATTCTACATATATATTTATCAAACTTTATTTACGAAAATCAACCTCCGGCACTTAGTATTTTGTAATAAAAATCATGGCGAAGTTTTATTTTGAAAATAAAGTTAGAAATACATTTGTAAACACTTACTAGAAAAATATTTTCTAAGTGTTGAGTTTTTAGAAAAATTTCGCCAGAGTTTCCTTTGTAAATGGAGGCGTCCACGCTTACTAGCGTATCATTTTCTTTTCAAAATTTACTCAAACAATCATCAATCAACAATATACAATTTTCTATTCACCAACTTGACCAAAAATAAACATGAACCATAAACTTGTGAACTTGAAAGTTTGTAAAAATATGTAGTAAATTACTAACATATTTAGTAGGTCTTGTTATCTTTAAAAATATGATTAGTTTCTTAAAAACTTTATTTTTAAAGAATTTGAAGTTTAACAACTTCTAGTCATAATTTACAAAGATTTTTCTTTGTAAAATCTTCCTTTTACACAAGTGTTCCTACACTTGTTTACTTACTAAAAATGCTTTTAGTTCATACAAGATCCGGGTTTTAACAAGACTAGTATTTTTCACTTGGTTCTTCTGAAAAACCACTTGTAGATCTTTAGATCTACAAGTTTAGAATCTTATTTTTCAAAAAAATTATATTTATTCAAGTTCAAGGTTCATGTATGGATGGATTCATCATCTTTCATATTTCTAACTTTTACATCTTACTAGTTTATATATTCTTAAACATGAACTAGTATGTCTAGATGATGATCCATCTTGCTTCTACTAACAAACAACATGCAATAATCATAACAACACAAGATCTACATGATTTACCCATATATCTTCTCACCAATATCCATCATGTAACATGCTTCTTATCCTCCAACATTGTACAATTAAAATAATCAAAAGAAGCAAGGGTGTGTCCCACCCTTGTTACCGTCAAAGTGGGGGGGGGGGGGGTAGGGGGTTGGGTTGTAATGTTAAGGTAACCATCTAGTTAAGATCTAATGATATGGTTAATGTATTAGTGTGTGTTATCTAATATAAGGTGTGTTAGGGTGTTCGGGGACCCTAACTAGCTCAGAAAAGTAAAAACAATGTTTTTGGCAATATTTTTACGTTCCGGTTAAAGTCCGATTGTTCGGTTGGATTGTTGATCCGTTAAAGTGCTAAATAAAGCTTTAAAGTGTCTTTTATATTGTTTTTAGTGACACATTAAATTACCAACACTTTGGAAAATGTCTAGGACTATTTTGCCAAGTTTTTGCACCTTACTAGCATTGTTAAATGCTGAAATTTTGGTATATAGTGCAGAATTCTGCACTTTAAGTGTGTTTTAGGCACTTCCCGGCACTATAACTATCACCTAGTGACACAGTTTTATGGTCCACACTTCCTTACACTCACTACTAGTGTAGTATTCTAACTCTGGCTCATACTGGCCTCAAAAACATTGTCTGTCTAGGTGCTGGCATTGTCAGCATGTTTTCTGAGTTATCCGCTCAGGGTGCTAACTGTGCTTTGTGCATCAAGTTTGTCACTAAAGTTTGTGCGAAATAAATGAAGTGACAGTATGAAATGTGATGCATATGTATGTATGTAAAAGAAATCAGGAAGCACTTTATTCACAGTTGTAATTAAGCACAGTCATTAAGCACAAATTAAATATCAATTAAGTGTACGGATGCATGAAAATTTGACAGTTGTCACACATCAACTCAAGGTTAGGACTGAAGATGTGCCTAAGACGGCATTCAGAACAAGATATGGACATTACGAGTTTTTAGTGATGCCTTTTGGGCTCACTAATGCACCAGCAGCATTCATGGACGTCATGAATAGAGTCTGCAAACCATACTTAGATAAGTTTTTCATCGTCTTCATAGATGACATACTTATCTATTCTCGTAATCAAAACGATCATGAGAAGCACCTTCGATGCATCTTAGGATTACTACAGCAAGAGAAACTGTACGCTAAATTCTCCAAATGTGAATTCTGGCTTCGTGAAGTCCAATTCCTTGGACATGTTATCAGTGAGCGGGGTATCCAAGTAGATCCCGCTAAGGTAGAAGCCGTAATGAATTGGGAAGCACCCAAGACTCCAACCGAAATACGTAGCTTTCTGGGTTTAGCTGGATATTATAGAAGATTCATTGAGAACTTCTCAAGAATAGCTTCACCATTAACTTCTTTGACCCGTAAGAATGTTAAGTTTGATTGGGGTCCGAAACAATAAGAATCCTTTGAGATTCTTAAGAAGAAATTGAGCAATGCTCCAGTGCTAACCTTACCTGATGGAATTGAAGAGTTTGTCGTATACTGTGATGCTTCGCACACCGGTATGGGTTGTGTGCTTATGCAACGAGGCAAGGTGATTGCCTATGCATCACGGCAATTAAAAGTGCATGAGAAGAATTACACCACCCACGATTTGGAGTTGGGTGCCGTTGTATTCGCACTAAAGTTATGGGGACATTATTTGTATGGAACTAAATGCGTGATCTTTTCTGATCACAAAAGTCTTCAACATTTGTTCAATCAAAAAGAGCTCAATATGAGACAGCGCCGTTGGATGGAAACCTTAAATGACTATGATTACGAGATACGCTACCATCCAGGTAAAGCGAACGTAGTCGCTGATGCTCTAAGCAGAAAGGAAAGAGTTAAACCAATCAGGATCAATGCCAAGAGCATTGAATTGAAGAATAGTCTGAATGAAAGACTATTAGCTGCACAGAAGGATGCTGTTTTGGAAGTTAACCTTCCAAATGAAAAATTGGGTATAACTGCTGAGCAGTTAGCGCCTGGGAAGGATGGAATCCTCAGAATGAATGGAAGAATTTGGGTTCCTATTCATGGAGGACTTCGAGAGGTAATCCTCCAGGAAGCCCACAACTCCAAGTACTCAGTTCACCCTGGTGGTGACAAAATGTATCATGATTTGAAGGCTAATTATTGGTGGATAGGTTTGAAGAAATCTATTGCCACACATGTAGCTAAATGCCTGACTTGTGCTCAGATTAAAGCTGAACATCAAAAGCCTTTAGGTCTACTTCAACAACCAGAACTCCCTACATGGAAGTGGGAGATGGTAACCATGGATTTCATAACCAAGTTACCTAAAACAAGGCACGGAAATGATACCATATGGGTTATTGTTGATAGACTGACTAAGTCAGCACATTTCTTACCATCAAGGAGACTCATAGCTCCGATAAATTAGCCCAGTTGTATGTAGACAAGATCGTAGCTCTTCATGGAGTACCGGTGTCTATTATCTCTGATAGAGATACTAGATACACCTCTCATTTTTGGAAAAGTTTCCAACAATCTTTGGGCACGCGTTTGAATTTTAGCACTGCTTACCATCCTCAAACTGATGGACAGAGTGAGCGTACAATTCAAACTTTGGAAGACATGCTTCGTGCATGTGTTATTGATTTAGGTGGTAGTTGGGATAACCACCTGCCATTGATCGAGTTTTCTTATAACAATAGCTACCATACTAGCATTCACGCTGCGCCTTTTGAGGCATTATATGGTAGGAAATGCAGAACGCCTATCTGTTGGGCAGAAGTAGGAGAAACTCAGTTGTCAGGACCTGATATAGTCCTTGAAACAACGGACAAGATTGTCCAGATTCATGATCGCCTGAAAGCTGCCAGGGATAGGCAGAAAAGTTATGCTGATGAGAGGCGAAAACCTCTAAAGTTTGAGATAGGCGATAAAGTTCTATTGAAAGTGTCACCCTGGAAAGGTGTGATGCGTTTTGGTAAAAAGGGCAGGTTGAGCCCTAGATATATTGGACCATTCAAGATTATCGAATGTGTCGGCAGTGTAGCTTATAAGCTAAACTTGCCTGAGGAGCTGAGTGGAATCCATAATGTGTTCCACATTTGTAATCTCAAGAAATGCCTAGCCGATGAATCTCTAGCTATGTCTCATAAAGACGTACAGATTGATGAAAGCTTGAGATTCGTTGAGAGACCTATATCGATCGAGGATCGACAGGTTAAAAAGCTCCGATGGAAGCATGTACCTATAGTAAAGGTCAAATGGGACGCCCGTAGAGGTCCCGAATATACGTGGGAAGTTGAGTCCACTATGCGACAAAAGTACCCTCACTTATTCCAGTAAATCTCGGGGTCGAGATTTCTTTGAAGGGGGTGAGGATGTAACACCACTTAAAAACGTGCCCAATTATGTAAAGACACGAGTCCTAAACTCTAAAGGTGTGAAAGATTTAGTTTGAAGGACCAAAGTTGTCAAACAATGAATCTATGAAACCCCAGGGACTAAAAGTGTCAACATGCCAAACTTGTGCCTCTGAATGACCATACATGATGAATATATTCTTAAACAAGTGATTGATTGGATATAAGAAGCCGTTTATGAAAATAATCGAAAGATTATTAAATTACTAGGGTTAAACGTGTCAACATGTCAATTCTGACCTCTGAATGACCTTTTAACGAAACCGAGGCTTCGAAATATTCAAATATACTCTCAAGAATAAGTGGTATAAATTTCACGTGGTTTCGAGATCACTACGCATGTTTTCAAGACTTTGGGCCAAAAGTGTCAACTTGATGAAACTTGCTTTCATAGAGGTATTAAACGAACCGGAGCTTAACGAAGTTAGTTTATTCATCCTAGAGCCTCAACATACTAACTACAAGGGCCCTACATGTCAACAACGAAGTTAAAAAGGGTTAAAAACAATCAGGGACTAAAACTGCCAAGATTCAAACTTGTTTTACCTGATCAGCCGGTCCAAGCGGCCCGCGTAAGCCCCCCCCCCCCCCCCCCATGGCTTACGCGCCCCGCCTCAGAGTGCCAGATCAGTAAAATTTTTCCAGGTGCGGGTTTTGGCTGTTCCACCGCCTTAGCCTAGTTTGTAACGACCTAAGGAGCTGTAAGTCGGTTAATTTCACTAGCTAGGACACCTGGGGTGATCCCAGGGCCTCCAATAACACCTGGAAATGATCTAGATTCATAGACTTTGCTATATAAAGGAGCTTATTCTTGTGTTCATAAACACATTTGCAAACAATTCACTTGCAACAACAAAGGGACTTGTTCTGGAGCTTCCATCAGTAAGAAGAGGATTACCAAGTGTAGAAAAGACTGCTAGGACCTGTAGTAAGCCTCTAATTTCTTGTTTAGTCGTTTTAATTAGCTTAATTACTCTAAAGTCAAACTTATCGTAAATTTAGTTTGACTTTCGTTTTAATTACATATGGTTTAACCACTGATCAAATTGAAAGTGGTTATAGAACCACATTAGTGTAGGTGATTAACCCTTAAAAGGGCACCTCCTAATTATCTCGTTTGACTAGTCAATTGTCGGGTCAAAGTAGTTTGACAAAAAGTCAAACTGGACAGAATATTTGAAAATGATTAAAATTAATAAACCAGAGATTCTAAATTATATTTTAACATTCTAATGACTTGGTAATTAATATTAAAACATGTTTTATCAGTCCTAACCCGACAATTAATAGTCTAAGGTCAGTTTATAACCGAAAGTCGCAAAAACTTGACTTTTGCTTTGACTTTCAGTTCTGACCCATTCAAGCTTAATTCTCCCATGTTTTAAGCTTCCATTAGGACCACATTACTTAGTAGTATAACCCTCTGGAGTTATATTGCATGGTGCCTAGTGGTTTTAATTATATGCACTTGATCGTAATTATGCTTAATAAATGCCTTAAACGCCCTTTTGGCACACAACTGAGATTTTTAGCAATGTGAATCAACTAACACCTTTACTACTGATATTTAGACATGTCCCAAAAATTTGACATCAATTTGAGGTCTAGAATAGGAGTTATGCTCAATAGCGTAATTAAGAAGCTTTTTGTTATTTATAAGGCGTAATTAGCATAAAGCCTATCCAAACCCGATTTTTTTATATCAAACTTTTTGCCTACTGATATAAAATAATATTTTGGGATTTTTGAAGATTTTTAATTATTTTTAGGCTAAGCATAACATAGGATTATAGCTTGATTTCGGTAATTGTCGGTTTTACCCTTTTCATGCATAAAATGAGTTTTACATAATTTTTTTAATGCCAAACCTTTTGCTACTGATTCTACATGATAAATAAAGTATTTTGAACTTTATAAACTGATCAAAAATTCAAATTTCCTGTTTTAAACCAAAACCAAATATCCCTTAAAACCGACTTTTAAGCGTTTTTAACACAAAGTATGAGTTAAAACTATATTTGACATATAAAACTTATTACTTACTGATGTTTCTAGTTAATTTATATAATTAAACAATAAGCCAAAGTTTTTAAACTCAGAAGTCTATTTTGACCTTTAAAGCCTATGTAAAATTACCAAAATGCCCCTATGGTGCATAGTTTGGTAATATAAGATAAATTTCACATATATAAAATACCCTACTGATATAACTTATAAAAATGTATATTTTTACTGATTTAATCAGACCTGAAACTCAGTTGCACAATTAAACTCTTTTATGGGCATTAAAATTACCAAAATGCCCTTATGGGACTTATTTTGGTTTAAATTACTTTTTGGGCATATATGTTAACATCTTACTGATGTATTAACATATTTTGAGCATAATAATGATTAAGACTTGTATATAATTCATTTGGTTAACCGTTATGCGTTTACGTGTTCGGATCGGCTTATGTGACTAGTTTACATAAAATAGTCGAAACGGGCTTAACCTTATCAATAAATTCTCAACTTCCAGAATGTGTTTAGCTTACCCATATTATACAAGTATCCAAGCTTGTCGGGTCTAAATCTCATTCTATTCCGGTCTCCGCTTAATCTAGCGTTTAGAACCATAAGGTTTCCTTCTAGCTAGTCGGTCTAAGTCCTTGACTAAATTAAAGACCCGTTAGCATCCTAATAGGTAATAAACCTTCTATACAGATTAAATAGATTCCGGTAGAAGGTGCCATCAAGAGCTTTAGGATTATACTGCTAGCATCAGGTAAATACTTTTAACTTATTTTCCCTTATACGGGCTTGGGATATGGTATTATAATAATACCACTTGGTCGGGTATGAAATTATTTAATCGGATTGTGATTAATAAAATTACATAACCCGTTTTAATCTATTTTGTTTGATAACATAAGCATTGGGGGTTAATATGACCGTGTCCTGGATATCCTCGGCTCATTTCATTTGAAAATGGCCACGACCTATGTACGGGGTGTAGGCATACACCTGACAGATGCAAATGCTAAAATATAAACCCACATGTTGGGGATAACTCCTTTATGGGTTCTATAAGTGGTGAGTCGGTTAATCACGACCGGCTTCCAACCGGCCCCAATTGTAAGACAAACATGTAAATCTGTATACAAGATTATATTTAAATAATTGTCCCAAGTTATAAAAGATTTGTGCCATGTGCACTTAAATCAATTTTCATAAATGTTTTCAAAAGAGTCGGTTAATTGTATTTACCAGTGTAAACTGACGTATTTTTTTAAAGATTGATTTGACAGGTACCTCTCGTAATAGGCTGGAGCTATTAGGTGTCATAAGAGGATCTTGCAAATCCGTAGATACCTGAAGTCTGTTATTTTGTTTTCTTGTATTTATTTATGATCCGCCTGTGGATCTTATTACATTCCAGTCTGTATATTCTGTCACTTGAACACTCAGACATTATGGTTTGTAATAGTTTATTCACCAAACCTTCCGCTGTGCTATTATATTGTGTGTATTGACTATGATGATATCAACTACGTCACGATACTCCCCGCCAGGCCCACCGGTAATATGTGGAAATATCGGGATGTGACAACATACAGATGTGCATATAGATGAGAGTCTAAAATTTGTGGAAAAACCTTTGTCGATCGAGGATTGACAGGTTAAGAAGCTTTAAAGGAAGCATGTGCCTATTGTAGAGGTCAAATGGGATGCCCGTAGAGGTCCCGAGTACACGTGGGAGGTAGAATCCATAATGAAAGAAAAGTACCCTCATTTGTTTCAGTAAATATCGAGTTCAAGATTTCTTTTAAGGGGGTGAGGATGTAACACCTCGAAAATTCATGTCCAATAATGTATTGACACGTGTCATGAGCTTTAAACGTGTAAAAGATCACTTATGAAGGACTAAAGTTGACAAACAAAGAAAGTATGTGAATAAAAGGGTTCAAAGTGTCAACAATGGATAATTATACCTTTCAATAACCCTACACGATGTTTATACCCTTAAACGAATGATTCATGGATCATACGAAGCTAATTGTGAGAGAAAGTGAGAGATTACAAACTACAGGGGTTAAATGTGTCAACATGTTTAAAGTATACCTCTGAGTGACCTTTTAGTAAACCCGAAACTTTGTAATGATTAATTATGCTCACTAGAATATGTGGTAAAAATTTCACCATGTTTCGTTATCGTGTGAAAAAGTTATGATAAAATTCGTGTACGAAGGGTTAAAAGCGTCAATGTTGAAATTTATGACTTTTCGGGTGATCATAAAGTTAACCAAGGACCTAACAAAGTTTGTATATGTCTTGGAGCCCATAAAAGTTAAAGTAGAGGGTCAAAAATGCAAATTTGGAAGTTAAAACCATGTATTTAAGGACCAGGGACCTGAAATGCAATTAATGAAACATTTTTAACCTGATCCGGGGGCTCATACCGGCCGCGTAAGACCTAGGTGGTCTCTTACGCGGGCCGCGTCCAACCTACAGCAACAGAAAATACAGGCAGGTGCCTGTTCAAGCTGTGTAACCGACTTAAACCTTGTTTTTACATACCAGGGGCTGCCCCCAATGGTATTTCATGCATTAGGGACAGTTGTGATGATCTGAATTCATGCATAGAGTTGTTTGGCATCATCTCGTGAGATCAAATTTCATATATAAGCAACCTTCATGTTGCAACTCTTGTGCCATTCATTTGCAAACTTTCACAAGTTTATTTCTGGAGCTCTCTGATCAGCAACCAAAGTTTCTTAGACTTCCTAGTCGTGCTTAAGACCCTTGTAAGTGTCCTTAACCTTCTTTAATTCAGTTTTGCCTAGTTAATTAGCCTAAAGTGAAACCGTCGTAATTAGAGTTTGACTTCGAGATTAATCAATAATTGTCCAGTCAAATCTCAAATTAAAAGTACCTATGAGTTGGTAATTATGTGGGCAATAAACCCTTAAAAGGGTACTCTCTGATTTCCACTCTTAGTAGGTCAATTGCCGGGTCAAAGTTAACAGAAAGCTTATTTTCAAATTAATGCATAATTAGCAATGTAGGATCCATGCAACCTGTTTTATCATTAATATAACTTGGTAATTAATGTAAGAACATGTCTAAACATGTTCAACCCGACAATTTTCAATTTAGGCTCGGTTCGGAACCGAAAGTCGCATAATTTGACTTTTGCTTTGACTTTCAGTTCTGACCCAATGTAGCATGTTTTAGAAATTCCTTATAGCCTTAATAAGACCAGGTTTCATGTTAGTATAACCCTCTGTGATTATACAACTTGGTTCATTAGTTATCCGATTCATATGCATGTTTCCGTTAAATGCTTAAATGTTGACTATTATGCCCATATGACCTTAAAACGTGATTTTTGAAAAAGTAAAAGAGTAGAAACCTTCATTACTGATTTATAGAATTATACCTAAAATTTGATATCAGTTTGAGGTCTAGATTAGGAGTTATGCTCATTAGCGTAATTAGAAAGCTTTTTTATTAAATAAACAGCGTAATTAGCATATAGCCTATCTAAACCCAATTTTTAATACCAAAATTTTTACCTACTGATATAAAATAATATTTTAGGATTTTTGAAGATTTTTATTTAATTTTAGGCTGAGCATAACATAGAGTTCTAAGCTTGATTCGGTAATTGCCGGTTTTGCCCTTTTGGGCTATAAAATGAGTTTTACAAATTATTTTGATACCAAACCTTTTTCTACTGATCTAATATGATAAATAAAATATTTTGAGCCTTCTGGAATAATAAAAATATCAGCTTTCCTTTAAAAACCCGGAAATAGCTCAAAATCGCCTTTTTAAGCGTTTTTAACGCATAGTATGTATTAAAACTATTTTAAACATATAAGGTATGATACCTACTGATATTTTTAGTAAAATTTTATACATTAACAGTAAGTAAAAGTTTTAAACTCAGATTTCCAGTTTTGACCTTTTAAGCCTATGTGAAATTACCAAAATGCCCCTAAGGTGCATAGTTTAGTTATAAAAGATAAATTTCACATTTTTACAATACCCAACTGTTATAACTTATTAAATTAAGTATTTTTACTGATTATATCAGACCTGTAACTCAGATTATTATTTCAACTCTTTTATAACCTTTTAAATGACCAAAATGCCCCTACGAGGCATAGTTTGAGTTTAAATTCGTTTTGGGCATAATAAGAGATATCTTACTGATGTCACAACATATTTAAGGCATATTAACTTAGAAAACCTGTATATGGCTCTTATGGTTACCCGTTACGCATCTTTCGCGTTCGGTTCGGTTTATGTAACTAGTTTGCATAAATTAGCCGAAACAGGTCAAACCTTATCATTTTTGTCTCAAAATCCAGAAAGTGTTTAGTTTACCCATATTACACAAGTCTCCAAACTTGTCTGGTCTAAATCACATTCTATTCCGGTCTTCGCTTAATCATGCGTTTGAACCGTATCTTCCTTTAAAACTAACCGGTCTAAGTTTAGGCTTAATTAAAGACCCGTTAGGAATCTAATAGGTTATTAAAAACCTTTGTTCCAGAATAGGAGACCCGGTAAAAGCTACGTGCACTCGCTGTTTGTGATTAATACTTGCAAAGGTAAATAGTTTTAACTTATTTTCCCTATACGGGCTTGGGGTACGGTATATAAAATACCGCCTCGTCGGGCATTGAATTTTAATTGTATGAAGATTAATTTATTGAAATGTCCCGTTTAATTTCTTTTGTTTGCTTAAAGCCTTTGGGGGGTTAATGACCATGTCCCGGATATCCTTGGCATCATTTTACGAAATGGCCACGACCTAAGCACGGGGTGTAGGCGTACACCCGACAGTGCATAAATAAATAATAAGGTATAACCGCCGGTTTCGGGAATAACCCGTCGCGGGACTATATCATGTGGTGTGTCAATTAATCTTTAACCCGGTGTCAATCTGGGCTACTGAACGTATAACGAACATGTAATTCTTTTACAAGTTTATATATAAATAATTATCCCAAGTTATAAAATGTTTTGTGCCTTGTGCATTCAAATCAATTTTCTAAACCTTTTCAAAATGAGTCAGTTAATTGTATTTACCAGTGTAAACTAACGTATTTTCCCAAAAAGATTAAGTGCAGGTACTAATCGAAATAGGCTGGCCTCTCCTCAGCATCAATAAGAGTCTCGCAAGCTTGGATGCATTTAAAGTCTGATGAACTATGTTTCCTTTTTATTTGATCCGCCTGTGGATCTGTTTCAACTATTTGTGATACTTAATATTACAATTTATTCGGTTGAAATAAATCTAGCTTTTGCTTCCGCTGTGCATTTAAAATTGTGGTGTTTGACTATGATGATATCAACTACGTCACGATACTCCCCACCGGGCCGACCGGTAACACGTGGAAATATCGGGGTGTGACAGAAATGTTGCATCTCGGTCCTTTTATAGCTGAAACAGGGACGAGTCGCGCCCCGCGATGCCCTCCACTTCTTCTCTTGCAGGCCGCGAGGGATGTATGGCGGGTTTAGGGTTTGCTGAGTCACCGGGGATCTTGACACGTGTCCTGCCACGTGGCACAAGGGGGGGGTGTCCGCCAAGCAACACTCCGTCGCACCCCGTGAAGGAGTCTCCTTCGGCTGTCGCAGGCCGTGACGGCATTAATTTATTTATTTTATTTGTTATTTATTAATATAAAAGTTACTCGGGTCCGTTTCTCACATACGGGATGTATTTAGGAGCGTTTAAGGGTGTTTCTTGAGGGTTGTTATATCCTCCCCACCTTGTTTTAAATCTCGTCCTCGAGATTTGAGCTACGATATCTCCTTGGAGTTATATCAAGTCTTGTAGTTAGTAAAAACAGTGTCAAAGTGTTTTTGGAAGAATTTTATGGATGAAAGTTTCGAATCCCCATCTGTTTGGCAGAAATTGGAGAAAAGCAACTATCTGGACCCGAGATAGTGCAAGAAACAATAGACAAGATGATTCAAGTTAAAGAAATATGAGATTATCAAAAGAGTTACGTAGACAACAGATGAAAATCTTTCAAGTGGGAGATAAGATTTTGTTAAAAGTTTCTCTATGGAAAGGGGTAGTCAGATTTGTTAAAAGAGGGAAGTCAAGTTCCAGGTATGTGGGACAATTTATTAGAAGAATAGGACCCGTAGCTTATCAGCTACAACTGCCAGAGGAAATGTATGTAGGAAATCTTAAAAAGTGCTTAGCAGACGAATCATTAGTGATATTTCTCTAAGGGCATAGAAGAAAATGAGAAACTTAAATGTTTTGATTAGTTTCAGGAATTGATGCTAACTGAACGTGACACAATTAAGTTTCACAAATCAATAGAGACATATAAATCAAATGTAAACGACCTTTAGGAGTAATAGGATTTAATGCCAGAAGAGAACTTACTTTGATCGTTTAATTGAGAAGAACTCTGAATCAATAATCTCAATTGAAAATAGAAGTGTGAAAAATGATTTGTTACTAATCAAACCAGAAATCAGTGACGTTTATTATTATTTAAAAGGGCAGGGATACACCGGACATAATTTAGTGTATCAATGTCTTAATACAAAACTGTATCAAGGCTACTTGAATGATGAGTCAAACAAATGACGTATGAATTGATATGATTAGGGTTTACTATTAGCACAGGCTACAAATTTATACAGACACCACAAGGTGTTGTAGTGATTGAAAGAATTCAATGATTATAGCGACCGAATGAATTCACCGTTCTCGAAATTAACTTGAAAGTTTCAATGAAGTGAATCTGGATATTCAAGGAATAGGAGGTTCAAATGAATAACTGAATATCGTAGGATTGATCAAAGAAATGTTGGAGGTACATTGGAATAGGAATCTAGGTACCTTTATCTTAACACAAAATTGTATTAAGACTGGTTTAGGATAACAAATCAATAGGTAGATAAATTCGTACTTTAGGAGTGAAAAGGAAATGAGTCCAAGTTTTAAAGGAAATGCCACCACAGGGTGTCATATTTGAGTAAATGATTTGAAGACTTTAAACAAGTCTACTATAGTTCCAACAAATGAAGGGTTAGTTGAGATTACCTTAAATATAATGGTCTCATCATATGGGATTTTGAGTTGAATGTATATTGTGAGTAAATTCAAATAATTGAGCTTGGTGTGGACCTATTCCAACAATGGGTATATGTAGTTGGCAAGAAAAGAGCTACGATGGAAATCTGGTAAGAATCTTTGAAAAGAAAAGGAGTTCTTCCAGAAAAGTTGTTGACTTGATATCAAGAGTCAACGTTTTTGCAATCATAGGGATTGTCAAAATTAGGGCTGGCAAATTGTGTCTTATCGAGTTTAACAGGTCTCTGACGACGCGAATAACATAAGTATTAAACATGAATACAACTTGTTTAACTACTTTATATCTCATGTCTACAACGCAGTTGTATGTTTTATGTACCAATGAGAAGAAATGATAGATCGTAGCCTCCTAATTATATTAATTTTTAAAAAGGTAAAAAACCAAGTAGTGTACTTTTTCAGTAAACAGATTAAAATGAGTCTTATACAGATATCTATTGCCAGCCCTAGTCAAAATGAGTATAACGAAATAAGGTCTGAATTTGTGAATAAAATATCTTTTTGAAATGAAATCACGTGCTTAATAAGCAATGCATGTACGACATAGGAATTTGTCAAGAGATGAGACAAACGAGTGTTGGCTGGAAGAAAAATAAAGACCTTTTATTGTAAAATTTTAATTGGAATCAAAAGTCAACTAATACTTTAGTACAGATAAAACATAAGGGTGCTTATTTTAAAAGTTGTTGTTGCCTCCAGTGTTGTAAATATTTATTCGTTCTCCTTAGCTTCATCTGGGTTTCTATCCTCGTTGTCGGGTGCCTTAGATAGTTTCGGGCAATAGGGACGAATATGACTTGGTTCTCCGCATTTTTAACATACATTAGTTTTCCTTCTACATTCTTCCCCTGTATGTCCAGTCTTCTTACAGAAGTTACAGTGGAGTGTCTTCCTAGAATGGCGTCTTTTTTAACGCTTTTTGTTGTTGCAGGTAGGCTGTGCGATTGCTGATTCCATTCCTTTGTCCTTACACGATTTATCGGAGAGGAATTCCTTATAAGAGTAGTTCTAGGTTGTGATTTTCTTTCGTTTGGAAGATGAAGTTTTGATACGAATATCATGACCTCCATTGATACTAGGGTTAGGTTTGAAGTGATGAGTATGCCTACAGTGGGTAGTAGGATTCTCGTTTATAGGCGCAAAAATCTTAATAGCTTCAATGATCGAAGGTATGGCATTCGATATTCCTTGAGCTATTATATTTGCTATCATGTTCCTATCCAAAGAATTTTCATTACTAGCCTGAATTTCCTGATTACATGCGATTTCCTTTGACATCTGAATTGCGATTACTTTCAGATATTAATATCACAGAACTAAACAACAATTCAGACACGTTTTGTTGCTCACATTATATTAGCACACTAATAATTATACCTATCAGTATTATGCGTTAACAGATATATATATATACATATTATATTTTTAGCATCTTCTTTCACTATATTTATATTTCAGCAAAATATAAGGGAAGTATATATATAATATATTATGTGCTATTTTCTTTTATCGTAGTTACGGACGAGCTTTTATTCTAGATTATGGGCTCGATGTTTTACTAGTAATGGCTTTATATTTTCTTAGCTTAGCTTATATTCTCAGGGCTCATATTTGGATAAATATTCGGGATGTTTGGTGAAAGCTGTGGTTGTGACTGTGGCTAGAATTAAAGGTATATATAAGATCCTGAGATTCCCCGTCATTGATTCTACCATCTTTCCCTTGGTGCTAACCCGTGTGTCCTTAGAGTTTCTTTTGGGTTAATTATGGTTAATGGTTCAAAAAATCATTTGGAGAGATGCTGGGTAAACACGTAGGTTTGTTTCTTTAGTCATATATAAAAGCTTATTTTTTTGCAGAAGGTATTTGATTATTATATTGTATGTATTATCAAGAAATTTGTGTCTTGCATATGCATACGTATAAATATAAAGTTTTAAATTTCCTGTAGTATATACATATAATATTAATTCATAAGAATCCAATTACATAACTAATTATATTAGTTATCTTGTTTATTCCCATAACTTTGTTTATTTCTTTATATTAACAAAATAAATTTCTGTTAGATTTATTAAACATAATATTTTGGAATAAAAAGGAAATTTATCAAAAGGAATAAATTTAATAAAGATATAAATTTTCTGGATTCTTTTAGAACAATTTAATCTTTAACTGACAGGTTGACTCATTTTGGTTATAACATACTTAGGACTTGATTCTAATTCTTAGTTTATTATATTTATTTATTAAAGAATCATAATAGATAATATAAAGTCTAGCGTTTCTAAATTTGATTCTTAATATATTAAGTAATGAAGTATCATTCTCATATCAGAATATATATATGTATGACTTAAATATAGTTTAAGAAATGAATTAAACTTATCAAATGATAAAAATTGTTTCTTCTTGAGATATATGCACATATATTTTAAATCATATAGTTATACCGTACTTAATGTTTTGGTACATATTTTTACTTTATGGATGAAATATCATTTATAATATTGATACAAGTTATATATAAAATATATATATATCTGACTTACATATAATTTAAAAAATAAGTTTAAGCTATTTCCTGTTGATATATAGGTATTATGTATTAAAATCATTTAATTACACAGTATCAACTTGTTGTACATATTCCTGTTTCATAGATATAGTTTTGTAAAATATTCTATATTTTCCATGGTATATGTATATGTGCTTATGTGGATAGTGGAGAGTTCAAATGAGAAGAAATTTTTTGTAAGAAGAAAAAAGAAGATATTTCAACCAATAAGAATGCTTTATTTTTACTTCATTTAATATAAGTATTAATGTTATTATAAGGGTACATTGGTAAATCTACATAGGTCATTAATTTGTAGTCTTCCTCTTTAATAGCTAACTACATTAAATAATTTGTAACTTATCCTCAAAATATATATTTTTTCAAAAAATTAAAATAAAATAATTTAAAGTGTAGGATAAATTACGACTTGTGTAGGATAAATTTCAACGTGAAGGATGAATTTCGAAATATGTAGGATAACTTTTGATGTGTGTAGGCAAAAAAATTTAGGATAAATTATAAGTTTTGTTAAAACTTTGACAAACATATACCTTTAAGTTGAGTGAAATTTTGGGGTTATATCATAAATTATAAAATATACTACTTGCATCGAGTAATATTTTATATTATGATATTTTAGTGACATCCTACCTAAAGGGTGTTATCTTATATCTTTGATGCTAATATCCTAATATCATCAAAAGATTATAAGATTTATTTTGAATCATATTCATATGAGTATGATATATAATATATCACAATCATAACTTTATTAATATATTTTCTTTATATATATATATATATATATATCATAAGATACAAATAAGGTTACACATATTGAGAATTTAAATAACATAAAATCATTTAGGTATAACACATAAATTGTTTTATCTTATTATTTATATTATGATATTTTTCGAAGTATCATACCTGAATCGTGTTAACTTGTAAAAATATTAAGATATTTAATGTTAATATCGTAATATTATTATAATGTTGTAAAATTCATATTGCATTATGTTCCTACACATATAGATGGATATGATATATATATATATATATATATATATATATATAATGTATATCACAATTTTACTAAGACATAATATTATTAATATATTACTTATATATATGTAATATTAAACATAGTATAACTGTAAGATACAGATATGGGTTACATATATTGGGAATTTAAGATTCGTTAAATGACATAAAAATCATAATAAACATATTAAGATTTTATGTTCACAGTATGACACATAAGGTATAAATTTCCTAACATAAATGGTTAAGGTTTAGGTATTGGAAGAACACATAAAGGGCTTAAACCAGTGGCATAGCTCTGATACCACCTTCTGTCACAGCCCCCGACCCCACCCCGGGAGCGGGAGCCACGAGCCAGTCAGATGGTATCGGTGTTTATTAATTTGGCAGCGGAAATTTTCATCAGGACCGTAGTTAGGAAATATTTTTATCAGAGGTAAACACCAAAATGTTTAAAATAGATAGATGGGATAAAACCCAAGTTTTGTTGATAATACATTTATAATAACAAGTGTGACAAAACCCAATTTTCATTTGTAATATATTTATAGGAATAACCCTGATTATTGAAAACAATTCTCCTTTTTAATTAGGTAACTTTTATGACCACTTATCTAAGCCTTCAGTGCTCTCCAGCTGGCTTTTATTGGTTTCACACTAAGTTACTTGAAACACGTGTTTAAAAGATTTGATCAGCAAGAAATACTGGTGAGTGAATCCCAGTTTAATCAAAACAAGTTTTATCATTTTACAGCATTGAGGGCAATCCAGCAATTACATTTGTTTACATCTACTTTAATTACCACCCACGGTACTGTCAATCCTGACTTGTGGTCATGCTACTACTTACAGTGTAGTAACAAGTTATGTATACAAAACCCCAACATACCGACTGTAGGTCCCGTAATCCCGTATGGATCGTAACAAGACTGCTAATTAATCAAGAATGCGGAATCTTCTTGATTAACCTTCGAACACAGAAACAAGAACGTATAGATGAATAAGAACTCGAACACACAAACACACGAACTTTCAAACTGATCTTCTGTGATTATCAAACCTTCAAACGTTTTATAATCACTAAGATCTCCCTAGAACCTCACAGCCGATTTCTGTGTATTCTCTTAAACTCGAATGCTCTAAACAATCTCTAAAAGTCTAACCCTAAAACTCTAGGTAAAGGTTGTTTATATAGCACAACCTATACAATTCGAACTGGGCTCAGCCCATACGAATTCTGTTTACAATTCGGGCTAAACTAGATAGATTTAAACTAGAAACTTTGACTTGATACACACTTGGACTTGATTGGGCTTCAATATTCGGCTTCAATATCTCGAAATCCTTAAGTCTTCATGATCCAATCTTCTGTTTAATATCGAAATCCTTAAGTCTTCATGATCCAATCCTCTGTTTAATATCCAAACACCAATCCAAAGTTGTTGTCACATAACATACACCAACAAACTCCCCCTTGACAATAGATTGAAAAGGTAACTTTAGTCTTCAGAATCTGACAGTCTTTGGTCTTTGGATAGCGTCACCTTCAACATGAATTCTGTCAGCAACAGACTCCCCCTAAGCTGATGTATCCAATCACCAAATCTTCCAAGTTGTGTTTCAACATTCCAAGTAAGTCTTCACAGCATCCATTCTGCATTGTAGAAGGAGGATTCTACCAAGCAACAACAAACTCCTCATCTCTTCACAGCAACTCTTCAGCAATGCACAGCTTCAATCTGTATACTATAAAATAAACATCTCGAGAAACCATAAGAATTTTTCAACATAGTTAAACAATTATTATTATTCAAGAGATAGTTCAAACTTTATCACAGATTAAGCATTTTCAAAATAAGCACCAACACGTAACAAATTTTAATCAAACACCTTATAACCTGCATGATTTAAAATTTTGAACCCACTTTCTAACACCGTCTCCCCCTATCGGTAACAACGCCTCCAAGAATAACAGTTTTCCGTACGTTAAGAATTTTAACAGAAAAAGAAACTATTTTTGTATTTTTGTATTTTCTGAAAGTAAATTAACAACAAAAACAATAAACACTCTATTTTTGTGAGAATCATCGGTAAGAAGATCATATCAGCACAATCAAACTGTTTCGTAACAAGACTATAATCCCGTATGGATTGTAACAAGACTGTTAATCTATCAAGGGTGCGGAATCCCCTTGATAAACTTTCGAACCAGAAATAAGATTATTAGACAAAGAACACGAACACGATTCAATCAATCTGGTCTTCTATTGATTATCCACCACAAACGTTTACAATCAATTCAAGACCACTCGTAATCTCCTAGGCACTCTCTATAGATTTCGAACTCCTCTCCAACTTTCCTCTAAGTGTCTAACCAAACCCTAATGCATAATGTTGTTTATATACTACAGTCATGTTTGCATACTGAGCTTTGGTCTGGGCTAGGCCATTCTCCAAGCCCATTACACTGATTAACTCCCTAACCAATATGCTAAGCCCATTACAAAATATCCAAAGACTAAATAATCAAATTATTAAGCTGTTGTCACAGAATATGCACTAACAAACTCCCCCTTGACAATAGCTTCATAGTGTAACTTTGTCTTCAAACATCTTGCAGTCTTTTGGTCTTTGGATAGCGTTAACTACACACAGTTTCTGACATCAACAGACTCCCCCTTAGCCGATGCTTCCAATCTCCAAAACTTTCATTCGTTGTAGATCAGTGAACTAGCAATCTTTGGTTAAGCAAGTAAACTTCAACTCTTCCAAATCTCTCTCTTTCTGCAATGTAGTAGAAGGATCCTACCATGCATCTTAACACATTCTTCACTTCACTCTCAATCTGCACTTTACTTGTATTCTGCACTTCATTTTGATAACTGCATCAATCTGTTTAGCAACACAAGCAAGTATCTCGAAAAACCATTAGTCTTTTCCACATTTAAAGATAAACCAATATTTTATCTTATCATGCAAAAACAACAACTTGTCAGTTCAAGATGGAAGTCTTTTAAAAAGAATATTTTTAGAATTTTTGATATTTCTCAAAACAACTAAACAAACTAAACTAAACTCAAAAATATTTACAATACTTCTTTTTGTGAGAATCATGTGCAAGAAGATCATATCAGCAAAATCAAACTCTTTTCACACTATTAGATAAATCTTTATATAATTTTTCGTGAAAAGCAGTTCAAGACGATTACCAGTATGTTTATCCACCTAAACAAAATGCATGAACATTTCAAGTACCATTACCATATGATACGTTAAGGTAATATTATTATTGACATACTAGTATGTCCCACTTTAGGATGTACCCCCCGCGATCAAGGTATGCACAAAGATTCATCGTAGTAGGTGAGTATACTGAATTCATCCGTTTCGTTTTTCAACGTTTAGATAATTGGTGATCAGGTCAGTACTTCCGTACAACAAAGAGACCAAAATATCTAACGAGGGCTAAGACAAATACCATTTTTGGTACGATTTATGCATTTTGCACATTTTGAATGACTCTCTAGGAGAGCTTCTTCATTTTCAGGGTTTTGGCATATTTAGCTCTTTTAAGATATCCTGGTTGTGCCTAGGTGAGCATGTATCTGGATGCAGCAGAAGGACAATCCTGATATCCCCGGATGAAATAACAGTACAAAGACCCAAAACCTCAGATTTTGGCAATCTATCAACGCAAGATTTAAGGTCATTAAACCATACACCACTGATGTGTTCCCCACTCATACTCAGTGCATTTAGATTTATAGCACATTGGTAAGTTGATTATTTCATGCTTTTGCCTACTGGTACATCGTATGATGAAGCTGCTATCACACTTAAGCAATTTTATTCAGATTGAGTGTGACAGTCTAACTTGCTGATGTACTATCATTTCTTCTTTTTAACACAATGATAACTCATTTTTGATTTTCTATTTTTTATGTTTTTGATTTTTCAATGTTTTTGTATTTTTGATTTTTAAGAAAGAAGTAAACTATTTACAAAAATTCTTATGAAAAACCAGTTATTCAGGATTCCTCATCCCGTTGAGTTCGACTAAATGTTCAAAGCAAGCTCTATCAAAAGCTTTTGTGTAAAGATCAGCAAGGTTATCTAGTGTGTCGACTCGGTGTAGTTCAATTAGTTTCTTTTCAGCACAATCCCGAATAAAATGATGATGAATGTCAATATGTTTAGTTCTACTGTGCTTTATGGGATTGTTTGTGATTGATATAGTGGCATTATTATCTATCATAATAGGAGTACGAGTGAAATCCAAACCGTAATCGCGCATCTGCTGTTGAATCCAGAGAACCTGAGAGCAGCAGCTACCAGCACCAATATATTCAGCCTCACACGTAGAGGTAGACACACAAGATTGCTTCTTGCATTGCCAAGACACAATCCTGCCTCCTAAGAACTAACAACCACCAGTTGTAGACTTTCGGTTCGACTTGCATCCTCCAAAGTCTGAGTCAGTATAAGCAACAAACCTCAAATCACTATCAGCTGGATACCACAACCCAAGTTTAGGTTTCCCCTTCAAGTAACGAAGAATCCGCTTTACTGCTTTCATGTGTGACTCTTTTGGATTAGCCTGATATCTGGCACACAAGCATACGGCAAACATAATGTCAGGTCTTGAAGCACTCAAGTACATCAGAGAACCAATCATCGCCCTGTATTAAGTAGGATCAACATCTTCAGTGCTTTCATGATCTGGGCCAAGATTGTGATTTTTGCAAATGGGTGTGTTGAAAGTAGAGCAATCATTCATTTTGAACCGATTCAAAATGTCATACACATACTTCATTTGATGAATAAACATCCCATCCTCCTTCTGATCAAATTGTAATCCCAGAAAGTAGGACAGCTCACCCATAGCGCTCATTTCGAACTTGCTCTTCATCACCTTCTCAAACTCTTTACACATGTTCTCATCTGATGACCCAAAGTTGATGTCATCCACGTATACTTGTACCAGCAGAAAATCCTCCTTCTTACTCTTGATGAATAGTGTACTGTCAATCTGACCTCTTTCAAAACCATTCTTGATCAGATGTGTAGACAGTGTCTCGTACTACGCCCTGGGAGCTTGATGTAATCCATACAAAGCCTTATCAAGTTTGTAAACCCGATTAGGATAGTCTGGATCAACGAACCCATCTGGTTATGAGACATACACCACCTCTTGGACTTTCCAGTAAAGAAATGCACTCTTCACGTCTAGTTGATAAACTTTAAAACCCTTGAAAGAAGCGAAACCCAGAAACAAACGAATTGCTTCCGTCCTTGCCACTGGTGCAAACACCTCATTGTAATCTATTCCTTCTTGCTGATTGAAACCTTTGACAACCAACCGAGCCTTTTTGCACGTGACAATCCCTCTTTCATCCTTCTTGCACCTAAATACCCATTTAGTGCCAATCTCTCTTTCACCTTTAGGAAGGTCAACTAACTCCTAAACCTTCAACTTCTCAAACTGGGCCAATTCCTCTTGCATAGCTTCAACCCATGAATTATCTTTAAGAGCCATATGAATGTTCTTCGGCTCCTCTTGGGAAATAAAGCAACTATACAAGCACTCGTTCACTATCCCAGTCTTCTCAATCGAAACAAATAACCCAGAATTCGCTGCTATGCTTCTTCTCGTCTGAACACCTGCAGTAGGATCTCCAAGTATCATGTCAACTGGATGATCTCTATTTGCTCGTGTAGTAGCAACAGCATCGACTTCTAGATTGTCACCCAAGTTTGATCCAACCCCCCCCCCCCCTGAATATTCTGATTCGTAAACGGATTAATGAAATCCTCCCCCTGATTGGGTTCAGGTTCACTATCGCTTGAATCATAAACAGCAGCACCCGAGGAAGTTTTCGGAGCATCTGTCATAACAACATTTGATCTAGGCATGAACTCGCCTTCATCGTCTTCACTAATCACTGTTTGAATCAACTGAGAATCATCTGCATTAGAAAACTCAGGAATATTAAATGATTTAAAAACGCTTTCATAATCATATAATATAACATGTCCATTCTTTGATTGTTGAGGTTCGTATGTAGTAATTTCAACATTAAAAACAACCTCAATTTTACCAGTTTTTAGATTAAAAACCCTATTATTCAGTGTGCCAGGCACATAACCTATAAAGTAGCCTTCGTCAGCCATCTCACCGAATTTTTGTTTATCTTTATTTCGCACAATGGTGCAAGGTAATCCAAATGGTTCAAAGCCTTCCAAGTTTGGTTTTTTTGTTAAACATCAATTCATGACAAGTTTTGTTAAAACGTTTAACAGTTAAAACTTTGTTTAGGACGTAGCAAGCTATATATACAGCTTCTCCCCAGAAAAGAACTGGTAGCTTTGAATCTGAAAGCATCGTCCTAGCGGCTTCAATCAACGTCCTGTTTTTCCTCTCAGCGACTCCATTCTGTTGAGGCGTATAAGGAGCGGAATATTGATGTTCAATTCCCTTTCGAAGATAGTAGAGATCCAGAATTCGATTCTTGAAATCCGTGCCATTATCACTCCTTATCCTCTTGATCCTTGCATCATAGACGTTTTCCAATTTCGTAAAAAGATCTATCAGCATCTCCGCTGTCTCATCTTTTGTACCTAAAAAGAACACCCATGAATATCGTGAGTAATCATCAGTGACAACAAGACAGTAGTACTTTCCACCTATGCTCCTTACATTCACTAGACCGAATAAATCCATGTGAAGTAATTCATAAGGGGCATCTATGGAATTTACTGTTTTAGACTTATGAGGTTTCTTGTGTTGTTTTCCCTTTTGACATGGAAGACATTTATCTTCCACTTGAAACCTCTGCATTGGAACCCCTTTCACTAGCTCATTTTTAACAAGGTAATTCATTTTTTGATAGCGAATATGGGCCATGCGTCTGTACCACAACATAGATTCAGCTTCAGATGCTTTGGATAGCAAACACGCCACAGCAGCAGTCAGATCCTTGGCACCCATGTCCATGACATAAGTATCATTTTTCCTTGGTGCACACATTACTATCCCGTCGTCCGGAATAACCAAACCCGGTTTCAGTACCAATGCCTCAGACTTAGTAATGTGGACCGAGTGACCCTTGTCGCAGACTTGTGATCTTCCCATTTGTCACTTTTCCTCGTCCGGTAATCCTACCACCTTTAGCACCAGCAAAATTCACATGTCCACCATCATATTCTTCAAATTCAGAAAACAATCGCGCATCCCCCGTCATGTGCCTAGAGCAGCCACTATCAACGTACCATAAGTTGATAATCCTCCTTAGCATCTCCTGCACACGCCAACCAAAAGATTAGTTAGATTGGGGGACCCAAGCCTTAATGGTCTTGGGTCGTCCAAATTCACCAACTACTTGAACATCCGTCCAATATCCATTACTCCTAACTGGAGTCTTGGATCTCAGACCTGTTGATGGAAATGGGGTTTGATTTCCACTAGGTCTATGGTCCTGAGGGTTCCTATATGTGTTTGGACTTTGTGACCTTTGGAAATTTTGATTTTGATTCCAAGAACCTTGATTGTTGTAATTTCTAAAGCCATTGTTATAAAAAGTTCGACCACCATTATTTTGGTATCGATTTTGATATTGACCTTGACTTCTGAAATTATTTGAATTATGATTGTTCATTCTTGGTAAACTACTTCTAGGTCTCTCATATCTGCCTGATGTAGATTCAGGCTGAAATTTTGGTTGATTTCTTTGAAAACGAGGAACTTGTGGGATTCCTTTTTCAGCCTTATCTATGTCACACCCCAAAAACGTCGCAACGGAATATAAAACGTAGTGGTGACAGAAGCTGGTGCCCATTTCTATCTTGATGTTTGATGCATTATAGTGTTGGACATATTAACTTAATTAAAACATAAGTTTTTAAGTATGACGTCCCATAACACGACGCAACCACAACATAGTTAAATTGTCTTTGATCCTTATGGATCTTATTACATTTGTCCCAGAAAATTTTAAAATTAGTCCAGTACATTTTAGTGACAAAACATACATCAACAACGACAAGATACGCCATAATTCCCGAAGCCGAACTCAAGTACCTGTAGAACACGTTAAAAATCAAGTGTCAACACAAAGGAAGGTGAGTTCACTTATTCGTTTACTAACAGATTTTATTTCAAGGAAAACTTTCTGATTAGGCGTTTATTTGAAAACATCTATGTAATTTTAGAAAGTCCATTTTACTTCCTTAATAAAATCCATGGGCCTTCCATCGGTTCATTACTCCGACGATTGTAGTACTGCCCAGGTTTTGTATATTAAATTCTAGTGTCAACTTTCAGACTCGTATGTTAGCTAGACGATACGAACTATCTATTAACCATGCAGGGATAATCAATGCTAGACAATAAACAAAATCTTAATTTGTCGTTTGACATTGACTCAGGGTGACCGGTCACGACGGGGTTGTCAACCCGATAGATCTACCAACAATTCCTCGCGTACCATACTTAACTGATTAAACGACATCATGGGCGCATGGTTCTTTCTCGAAGAACAAGATGATCTCTGCCTCACGTACAATATATATATCCTACTAATATGACAATTTAATATACTACGACTTACGAATTCCCCTGTCACTCAAATGTTGAGACTCAGTCCGGAATTCATTCCCATTTCGTACGGTCTCGTTTCACTTAAGAAATACCGCACTCATCATATTCATTCTTCAAAATCCTTTTACTTCGAAACGTATGACTTATCAAATTCATATATTTTCAGCGAAAATATATATTTTATATTAAAAGGTATGTTTTATTTCGAAAACATTATTAAACCCTTTTAACAACGTGTTCCACCCCCAAAATATATATAAAGCAGTAAAAAGAGGGGTTTAGTGACACTCACCTTTGGGTGCGTATTTTAATACCGCAATCCCTGAAATTGATTATATACGTCCTAATATGGGAACAATTCTAAATCAATATACATTTAATCACAAAAATCCTAAGTTTCTCTGTTTCTTAGAATTATCACATAACTTTGAGATTTTCTCAAAAAGTTGTTATTTTTTATTATGTTGGCACTTTAATATATATATATATATATATATATATATATATGAGTCCATATACATTTATATATTTATTATGATTTTTACGACTTGAACGATTTTATTGGTGACCATTATTGTGTAAATCCGTTAACACTCCCGTTTATACCCAATATGTTTATGATTTGCGTGTCGTAATATATATACACAAATGTTCACATAATTTAACACCAAAACACGCGAAATCTTGTTAACTCATCCATTTTATCATTCTTATAGCAAATATACATAAAAATTTTCATAAGTATCAAATTTCATGCTCGATAAACAAGTTACACATTTAACGCGATTTTTACCGTTTCTACCGCACAAAATGTACAAATATACATGGATAATCCAAATCTTTAAAATCATGTTAAAACTTAACATATTTTCACATTCTCATGTTTAAACCACATAATACATTTTATCACATAAGGTTCACTCAAAATTTACCCATACTAGTGTTCATTGAAAAATGCGTATTTTAGCGATTCGGTAACGTTTTCGGGCGTCGGAAGTCACGTATGATTAACCAAACACCAAGTAAACTTAAAATTAGTTAAAATACTTTTTTTTAAACTAAAAATATCAGTTTACTTACTGATCTAATTCAGTTTTATAAAAATCACTCGAAAAGTCAATTTTTGACCGTTTTAACGCATAGTTTTGCGTTAAACATTACTATAATCATCCCAACTAGAAACGACTTGATATTTTAACACAATACATATTATTTACTGATTAAAATAGTGGTTATAATCAGATTAGTGCAGTTTTTGTGTAAGTCACATAAATCATGCGATTTCACGTATTTTACAACTTTTAAAGCACCAAGTACAACATGCAAAGCTAGCAAACATTATGTCAAAGTTATAAATCACTAAACACTTTAAAATAACTTTATTTTAGTGTTTATAATCTGCTCATAACTGATTTTTACTAAATCATACTCAAATCACATTATTTCATCTATTTTACAAGTTTCTAAGCCTCATGTATAACATGCAAAGCAAGTAAACTTTATAACAAAGTTTTATACCATTTTAACACTTCAAATATTCATATTTTTAGTGTTTAGATTCTGATTAAATTTTCTTTTTATCAAATCCTATTCAAATCATCATTTCATGATCATATTTTAACATGCATGTTCAAGTAAATGCATCTAATGCATTCATACAACAACATCATTATCTTTTATGTTCTAATCATGTCCAAGAACACATATACATACATATACACAAAATATTTACACCTTTAAAAAGTTCACTTTCTCATCAAATCCCTTTTTAAATCATGAAATACTCTTAGATCATTATTTAATGACGTTTTTGATTCATACATGTATTCTATCATTCAAGAATCATATTATTCATGAATCACTCCACAAAAAATCAAAACACAATTACATATACACACACAAATACCTACGGCTACACACACACATATATTCATCCATTTTTATTTATTCAAAAACTCATTTGTTTTTAGATTTCAAGTTTGTGTTTAAATCCAAGAACAAGAGAAACTTTTCAAGATCAACACATCATTATGAACCAAGAACAAATTTAGAAAATGATTTTTATACCTTCAAGGTTCTTAGTGGGTTTTTAACAAAAATGATGATATGGAGCTTGGTTGATGCTTAAAACACCCTAAAAACACCTCTAGATGACCATATGGACTCATGAACACCTTGTAATGAGTTTGAATCCTTTCAAACATGGTTGGAATTTTCGAAATTGTTGTGATATGAGGGTGTTTCGGCTGGTTTGTGAAGGAAGAGAGATGAAATGGAGTTCTTGATTTTGGTTCATTGGAATTGTGAAAGAAGAATGAAGCTTTTTAAACATAATCATCATCTCACCTCATTTTGGTCCAATAAATGGAGGAGAGAGGGAGAGCAACTACCATGCATGGCTGCCACAAGACCTTCTCTCTCTCTTACACATACCCTATACACGATTATATATATATACATATACATTCTAGGCTTTAAACTGGTATTTTACTGGATACCGGGTATTTTATCTAGCGTTTTAGTCCTGTTTTAGTGCGTTTTAAATTATTTTTAACACTCTATAAAAATAAAATCACCAAAATATTATTGAACAATATTTTGTTTGCCTGGACTGGCTACGTTGTCGGTATTTGGCAGTATACGCGCTTAAAATCGCAAAAATAGGAATTTATGCATTTTTATTTATTGTTATCATTCTAAAGTGATAAACTCGTCAAATTATTACTAAAATGATTATCAGTTGCTTTGACAGGCTGTGTTGACAGTATTTTGTCGGTACACGCGCTGCATCGCGCGGTACGCGCTTAAACTCGAAAAATAGAGTTTCCTAGCGTTTTAAATTATTTTTCCACACGGATATGATTAAAATAATTATTCTAATCATAACAAGCTATTTTTAGGATTTTAAGACTGATCGGGTGGTCACTGATGTTCGTTTCGCATTTTAACCGTTACGCGATAAGCGTTTATCTTACCGTTGCCAACATAATTTTTATCAAAGTTTAAATTTACCAACTCATTAAATTTCACATATAAACATCCTAATCAGTCAAATATGGCCCTATTGCCTATTTACAACATGTGCTACAATTGTATGGTACGGCCTGAAAAGCCGGGTGTCACAGTCTCCCCCTGTTTAGGAAATTTCGTCCCCGAAATTTTTACTCTACAGGTTTTGGTTTCACACTGGGTGAAAACAGCAAAAACAGGTTTAATGAATATAGTCTTATAGTTTCTGCGAGAAACTTTGATTCTTACAAAGAATCTTCGTAGACCTATATTACATACACTCTCAATTCCTAATCTCACATCTCAACGCTCTCCATCCTGATGGTAGCTTGAGCCTATAAGCGACTGGTACAACTCAAGATGGGCTCTCGAAAGGACTAAGTCAATGTGGCTCAGCTTTTCTTTCCTCTGCTAAACCTACTAGTATCTCTCTCAAGATAACTCCTTTAACAGAACTAAATCTTCAATCTGGAATTCCAATAGTTCTTTCAATTGTCCATGAAATCCTTCTGTTGATCAATTGGTGACTCTTAAACTTCCCTCGATCCAAGAAAATCATGTCGCTGGTTTCCTAGATAAACTAAAGTCTGGTTAATTGTCCTTCATCATGTTAGCTCAACAAAATGATGATCAACACTTCCATCCATGCAAGGCTTCAAACGGAGCAACCTGAATACTAGCGTGTTAATTATTATTGTAAGATAACTCTGCCAAGGGCATGTGAGTATCCTAACTGTCTTCGAAATCCATCATACACGCTCCCAATTTTTCTTTCAAAGGTCTGAAAAGCTTCCTACTATCTTGCTGTCCAATCAATTTCCCTTTTCCTTTTAGGGTTATTAGTGTCGAAAGCTGCACTAATTTAGGGAAATTCTTAATAAATCTTCGGTAGCATCTAGCTAGTCATATGGATCGTCATACTCCCGACGGGGTCTTTGGCGCTCCTCATCATTCACCAACTCCATAGTTAACTTCAATGTTTCTCATGAGTTTCCTTGGCTCGCGTGAAAGCAAGTATATCATCGACGAATATTATCACGAATTCATCCGATTAGGGTTTCCATACCCTGTTCACGAGATCGACGAATATAAATGGCACATTAATTTAGTCAAAAGGCATGACTAATAACTCGTAATGGCCATATTGGGTTCGAAAAGCAGTCCTCAGTATAACTTCATCAGCAACCTTCAACTGATAGTATCCCAATCGTAGATCGATCTTCGTGTAGCAGCTGGATCCCGGTAGTTTGATCGAACAAATCGTCAATCCTCGGTAAAGGGTACCGATTCTTTGATAGTCAACTTGTTCAGCTCTCTGAAATCCTCTCACATCCTGAAGGATCCATCCTTCTTTCTCTCAACAAAACAAATTCACCTCAAACGAAAAGCTTGATCGAATGAAACCCTTGTCCAATAGCTCTTGAAGCTGATTTGACATTCCCTTCATTTCTAATGGTGCTTAATTGTAACACCCTTTAAATTAAATCAAGGTTTAACGTATAGTTTGCGAAAAGGATCATGTAATTAAGTTTACATATACATCGGAAATACGGGTTTATTAAAAACTTTTTACAATTTAAAAGTTTACAACATAATGTAAATAAGTTTGTCATTTAAAAGTAACAATGAGACGTCGTGTGGAAGCTTGTTTCTTGATCGTGTTCGGTTCTTCATTGAGCTTGATCGTCCTCCGGTACTAGAAATTTACCTACAACTCATAAAACATGAGTTAGATTAGTCATACGTAGCTTAAAACGTATTTAAACGGGTTCGCAATACATATAATAATAAAATAAACATTTTTCAAATTTTCAGAACCCGTCGCGTCGCGGGACGGCTCTCTGCTTTTGCCGTCGCGTGGCGCGACGCCCTGCTTTGTCCATAATTGTTCGTTGCTGAACTGCAGATTCCCAGCTCAAAACTCAAACTTATAATTCACAAAAACTTGCATAACTTTTGTTCTACTTATCCGATTCGCGTGATTCTTTTTCCTACAAGTCCGTAATTAAATTACGGACCCGTTTATCACCTTGGTTTGCATAAAAATCTGATTTATCCAATGTTGGCTCATAAATCCTTTAGGTGATTATTCGACCCGTTTGGCATTATTATTTCACTACATGTTCTAAAAAGAAAATAGTTAATTCCTATCATTTTACCCATCCCGGGCTTGTCAAACCTTAACGTTTTCACTCCTATCCTAGAGTTTACGTAGGCGTTTACATTCACGGATTCATTTGTATCTATCTAAGCATTTAACCACAATTTACTTCTTAGTCTATTTTGACCCGCAAACGTTTTTACCTATACTTTTTATATGTATCTAAGGGTTTCAAAATCAATAAACAAGTTTCTAAACAAACTCTAACGGTCGTTTACCCGGTTCGCCCGTTAAGGGCTTTTTGGTCAATTCTAGTCTCTTATTTTACGACGAAAGACTCTCACCAATTATTGACCAAATTAGCACTTTTAACTACAACATAATTATACGTACCTGGCTCAGATCAATACATTGACCCGTTTTAATACCTTGTCTCGAAAATTTGCTAATTCATAGCAACGCTAATTCATAAGCCGCTTTATCCTATAAGCATAAAACTCGACAAGTGATTATTAGTCGAAATTTGTCAAATGGTATCCATATTACCATTTGACCCGTTTTACTCTTTTTATTCATTAGTCTTACTTATAGTAACTGTTCAAAAACCCATTTTTATAATTAGCTTTTCATGGCTAATTTACCGTTCTTTCTCTTTTACCATTAAACATGGTTTTTATCATTTATATTAGTTCCGACCCGTATTATTTCGCGTCGGGAACCATATCTTGAATATTATCCTTATTGTATTTGAAACTTATAGGATGAACATTTATTTTACTAAAAGGTGTAAGTTTCACTTACCTTGCATCCGTTTATGTCCTTTTTTTCGCGTACTCGATCCGTTTGACCCGCTTCTTTCCCAAGTCTTCATCTAGCTTGTCTAGAGTCAAACTATCATCATCACAATTCGTAAGACGGTTAGATTAGTCATAATCGTTTATGACTATTCCATCCTACGGGTTTTATGTCGAATTTATCATTCGACCATATCAAAATTATCATTCGATCTAATCATTGGTCGGTTTGACTTTTTAAAAGTCAATTGACTTATCAACATATTCAAATGCACATTTGGTTCATTGAACTCACTTAGGCATATTTCATCCGAACTCTTAATGAAATCAAATTTTACACGCAACCAAGTAGATCGCGATTTCATTCAGGCATTTCATATCACTGAAAAATGGGCTGTTTTTGGTGACTTGTTTAACCTGTTTACAAGTCTTCAAAAATTATGATTTTTTATGTAGCGTACCTCTCGGAGGGTTAGGCCTTGTGTTAAAATTTCAAAATCTAAATCTTTACCAAAAATTCATAAAAATTCATTTACTAAGCTGCAATCAGATTCGTCACTTCTGACTGCAGCTTACGGAAAAATTCATTTAAAACTCCTCGTTTATCCGATTGACGAAATTCCAATTGGCGCTTCTTTTAGTCACTTAAAACTATCTAAAGTAAAAATTTGAGGTCATAACTAAATTCCTAAATTGAGTTATGACATTCGTAATGGGCTGCAAATTATGCCAGAAAACGCAGCTTGAACCTTCGATATGGAAAAATTCATAAAACGCTCAATTTTCGTCGAAAAAATGCGATTCCAGTGGGGTTTTAAAGATATTTCCTGGAATTACATTTTAGACTCAAGAAACACATGTTTTTGTCACCTTTTATTCAGGTTACAGCCAATACAAGTCGGCTGTAAATTCTGATCAGGAGCTGTTTGAAGTCAGCTTTCAATTTAAGCATGTTCTTGACATCATAACACTATTTTAGCAATCAAAACCCTAAAAACATCTCATACATGAATTTAGTATCAATAAAAATCTAAATCTACTTGAGCTAAGCATGATTATAACATATACTTGTCTAGGGTTTACTCCTAGACACTACTATGTTCCTATTTCATCCATATAACAATCTTGCATCAACAATTTCTGAATTCTCTAAGTTCATCAGAATTTCAAGTAGAGATTTTCTATCAAATTTCACATACCTTATGACCTCCTTGCAATGGAGATCACCAATCTAGGCTCGGATTTCGTTTTGGAATTGATCTTGACCTTCAATTTGTGAATTTTTGGGTGAGTTAGGGTTTTGAAGAAACCTGGTCGCCCCCTTCTGTGTTCTGGTCGATCCACACACCAGTGTGTGTGTTGGATTTTTTCTTTTATTTGTTTTTAATAAAACTTGTTTCATACTTGCCACTTTTAACCCTCATACTTTCATGAGGTTTTTATTTTGGGTGTTTCTAACACTCTAATTTATTATCACTAAACTCTTATCTAACTAGGTTAGTTTTATCACTAGTTAGTTTATCTCGTTAATACCAACGTCGGATTTATAATAAAAGGATTTATATTTTAGGGGTGTTACATACACCCCGTTACCTCGGGTCTTTTATAAGCTTTATTTCCTCCAAAGCTTTGATTCACTTTTTAGTTAATATTAGGCTTACTTATTTAGATCCTAATATTTACTGGGTTTATTTTTATCACTACCGTATTTTACCCGTTTATTTTCGGTTACTTTATTATAATTAATAAACCCGTTTTTGGGGTGTTACATTAATCTATAAGGAGATTGTTCAATTGGGTGCAGTACCAGGTACTAGATCGATCCAAAACTCGATCTGTCTTGCAGGGGGCAATCCAGATAAGTCTTTTTAGGAAAACTTCTGGATAATCTCGAACAATAGGAATCTCTCCGATATTCCTACATTCGGCTTTCTTATCCACCACGTTAACAAAGAATGCATGATAGCCTTTTCGCAACAACTTGGGCATCCTCCAAAACACTGACGACTCTCAAACATCAACACTCGACACTCGATCGGTCTCCGTGAACAACTATCACCTCTCTATCATCATCAGGACGAGATATCCTAGTTAGCTTCTTCAAGCAATAGTCCCCACTTTGTCCTTGGATAATCAGTCCATTCTCACCTCCGTGTCAAGGCTCCCCAGCTTCACTAGAAATAAACCAACACTAGAACTACGATCACCTAACTAAATACTACAACTGCAAGCGACCTCAATAGTTTCCATCAACTTACCAATTACAAGTTCTATCGGGCATTTTATACTCAGCTTACTTGTAGGTGAACACAAAAATGGTTCAGAGTTTTTCGAACAAAACTCAAGTCAGCTTTGGTATTAAAAGTATGAACATAAATTGGTTTTTGATTCGAAACATATCGGTAGCAATAGCAAGATCGTCTCGTGCCTTCCCAGCGTTTAACTCGAACACTCTACCTCTGGCGTCTTGACTCTTCATTTTCAGACAATCTCTCTCTCGAAATGTCCTTGCTCACCCCACTCGTAGCATCCATTGAGCGTAACTCCATCCGATGTACTCTTGGCATAGCGCTCGCGAGTTATATATCCGATCTGACCACATCTGGTGCATCTTCTCCGCTCACCTCGAACTCTCAGACTTTCGCTTTCTCGAATCCCCAGATCTAGGCTCGGAATGCGGAATTATTTGAATGGTCGATCCGCGGTGACGGCCCGACCTCACGCATACCGTTGCCACGTCATTGCATAGGGTACCAGTAAATGATCTTGGGTTACAACCCTGGATTGTTTTATGTGTACATCTATGTACTGTTCGCAAGGTTAATGAAAAATCAGAATTACGCTTCGATTATATCATAACACAGGAACTACTAAAACTTTCCGATCATTATATCACCTGAAAGGTTTCCGATTCTGTGTCCTATCAAAACCATGCCCACAAGCACCACATCCACGTTCCTGGCCATTATTTTGGTTAGCATCACGCTGTTCCATGGCAGTATTAACGTGTTGGGCTATGAGTTGTGCCAACTCTTTTGGGGTAATAGGTAGTCCAGAACCCTGTCTCACTTTTGGCGGCATTTCGTCGTTTCAATTATTTCAACATAATATCAACATAAGACAATATCCAAATAGTTCAATCATTAAATGCTAGTGGACCATACATTGCGCATGTATAATATCCACGTATTAATCAGAACAGTTCTTAAACCAAAAGAAACCCATTTGATATTTATACTAGAAATTACAAAGCTTGTTTTTAGTACGAAGACTAACCAAAATTTGGCATGTCTACATCAACACCCTCAACAAGCCTATATGAAATTTCCTACTAAATATCTGAAAATTTGGCATGCAAGCCATAAATAGGGTTCATCAAATGAGACATACAAAACAACCAACAGAAACAACCAACAACTAACGCTTTAATCATTGGAAGTCCAACATCTTCCTAGCAAGCTCTTCTAGCTCATCATAACAGTCCATCTGTCCTTTTGAGTCCTTCATCATCTCCATGCCTCCGCGTAACATGGCGAACTGACGATCACAGTGAGTGCGATTGACCCAAACCCCTTTCTGCCTCTTCAAAGTGGACGCTATCTCAACTCTCGAAGTCGATGCGATCTTTCTAATGGGTCGAGTCCTCTTCCTACGACAAGTGTAGACTAAAAGAGGTGTAGCAAAACACGGGACTCGAGTAATAGAATAAATGATTCTGTAACTACGGGCGAACGAATCTCAAATGTAGGCTTAACAATATCAGTGAGCAGGACTACTAATGACTCTATAGGCCGAGACGTGACATATCGTAACCGTACAAAGTAATAGTAACACCTAAGGCCTATATATAAACAGAAAATCACGTATGCACATAAACACATAAGGGTTTTCACACATAATAAAATTTTCCATGTTTATTTAAGAATCTTGGCTTCGAGAATTTTGGACTTTAAATCTAAAAATTCTAAGGTTGAAGTCTAATGTTTTCCCCCGAAAACATCTAGTTCGCTAACAACCATTGGCTCTGATACCAACTTTTGTCACACCCCAAAAATGTCGCAGCAGAATATAAAACGTAGTGGTGACGGAAGCTGGTGCCCATTTCTATCTTGATGTTTTATGCATTATAGTGTTGGACATATTAACTTAATTAAAACATAAGTTTTTAAGTATGACGTCCCATAACATGACGCAACCACAACATAGTTAAATTGTCTTTGATCCTTATGGATCTTATTACATTTGTCCCAGAAAATTTTAAAATTAGTCCAGTATATTTTAGTGACAAAACATGCATCAACAACCACAAGATACGCCATAATTCCCGAAGCCGAACTCAAGTACCTGTAGAACACGTTAAAAATCAAGTGTCAACACAAAGGAAGGTGAGTTCACTTATTCGTTTACTAACAGCTTTTATTTCAAGGAAAACTTTCTGATTAGGTGTTTATTTGAAAACATCTATGTAATTTTAGAAAGTCCATTTTACTTCCTTAATAAAATCCATGGGCCTTCCATCGGTTCATTACTCCGACGATTGTAGTACTGCCCAGGTTTTGTATATTAAATTCTAGTGTCAACTTTCAGACTCGTATGTTAGCTAGACGATACGAACTATATATTAACCATGCAGGGATAATCAATGCTAGACAATAAACATAATCTTAATTCATCGTTTGACATTGACTCGGGGCGACCGGTCACGACGGGGTTGTCAACCCGATAGATCTACCAACAATTCCTCGCGTACCATACTTAACTGATTAAACGACATCATGGGCGCAGGGTTCTTTCTCGAAGAACAAGATGATGTCTGCCTCACGTACAATATATATATATATATCCTACTAATATGACAATTTAATATACTACGACTTACGAATTCCCCTGTCACTCAAATGTTGAGACTCATTCCGGAATTCATTCCCATTTCGTACAGTCTCGTTTCACTTAAGAAATACCACACTCATCATATTCATTCTTCAAAATCATTTTACTTCGAAACGTATGACTTATCAAATTCATATATTTTCAGCGAAAATATATATTTTATATTAAAAGGTATGTTTTATTTCGAAAACATTATTAAACCCTTTTAACAACGTGTTCCACCCCCAAAATATATATAAAGCAGTAAAAAGATGGGTTTAGTGACACTCACCTTTGGGTGCATATTTTAATACCACAATCCCAGAAATTGATTATATATGTCCTAATATGGGAACAATTCTAAATCAATATACATTTAATCACAAAAATCCGAAGTTTCTCTGTTTCTTAGAATTATCACATAACTTTGAGATTTTCTCGAAAAGTTGTCATTTTTTATTATGTTGGCACGTTAAAATATATATATATGAGTCCATATACATTTATATATTTATTATGATTTTTGCGACTTGAACGATTTTATTGGTGACCATTATTGTGTAAATCCGTTAACACTCCCGTTTATACGCAATATGTTTATGATTTGCGTGTCGTAATATATATATATATATATATATATATACAAATGTTCACATAATTTAACACCGAAACACGCAAAATCTTGTTAACTCATCCATTTTATCATTTTTATAGCAAATATACATAAAACATTTCATAAGTATCAAATTTCATGCTCGACAAACAAGTTACACATTTAACGCGATTTTTACCGTTTCTACCACACAAAATGTACAAATATACATGCATAATCCAAATCTTTAAAATCATGTTAAAACTTAACATATTTTCACGTTCTCATGTTTAAACCACATAATACATTTTATCACATAAGGTTCACTCAAAATTTACCCATACTAGTGTTCATTGAAAAATGCGTATTTTAGAGATTCGGTAACGGTTTCGGGCGTCGAAAGTCTGACTAACCAAACACCAAGTAAACTTAAAATTAGTTAAAATAATTATTTTTAAACTAAAAATATCAGTTTACTTACTGATCTAATTCAGTTTTATAAAAATCACTCGAAAAGCCGATTTTTGACCGTTTTAACGCATAGTTTTGCGTTAAACGTTACTATAATCATCCCAACTAGAAACGACTTGATATTTTAACACAATACATGTTATTTACTGATTAAAATAGTGGTTATAATCAGCTTAGTGCAGTTTTTGTGTAAGTCACATAAATCATGCGATTTCACGTATTTTACAACTTTTAAAGCACCAAGTACAACATGCAAAGCTAGCAAACATTATGTCAAAGTTATAAATCACTAAACACTTTAAAATAACTTTATTTTAGGGTTTATAATCTGCTCATAACTGATTTTTACTAAATCATACTCAAATCACATTATTTCATCTATTTTACAAGTTTCTGTGCCTCATGTATAACATGCAAAGCAAGTAAACTTTATAACAAAGTTTTATACCATTTTAACACTTAAAATATTCATATTTTTAGTGTTTAGATTCTGATTAAATTTTATTTTTATCAAATCCTACTCAAATCATCATTTCATGATCATATTTTAACATGCATGTTCAAGTAAATGCATCTAATGCATTCATACAACAACATCATTATCTTTTATGTTCTAATCATGTCCAAGAACACATATACATACATATACACGAAATATTTACACCTACATAACCCTTCAAAAGTTCACTTTCTCATCAAATCCCTTTTTAAATCATGAAATACTCTTAGATCATTATTTAATGACATTTTTGATTCATACATGTATTCTATCATTCAAGAATCATATTATTCATGAATCACTCCACAAAAAATCAAAACACAATTACATATACACACACAAATACCTACGGCTACACACACACATATATTCATCCGTTTTTATTTATTCAAAAACTCATTTGTTTTTAGATTTCAAGTCAATGTTTAAATCCAAGAACAAGAGAAACTTTTCAAGATCAACACATCATTATGAACCAAGAACAAATTTAGAAAATGATTTTTATACCTTCAAGGTTCTTAGTGGATTTTTAACAAAAATGATGATATGGAGCTTGGTTGATGCTTAAAACACCCTAAAAACACCTCTAGATCACCATATGGACTCCTGAACACCTTGTAATGAGTTTGAATCCTTTCAAACATGGTTTGAATTTTCGAAATTGATGTGATATGAGGGTGTTTCGGCTGGTTTGTGAAGGAAGAGAGATGAAATGGAGTTCTTGATTTTGGTTCCTTGGAATTGTGAAAGAAGAATGAAGCTTTTTAAACATAATCATCATCTCACCTCATTTTGGTCCAATAAATGGAGGAGAGAGGGAGAGCAACTACAATGCATGGCTGCCACAAGACCTTCTCTCTCTCTTACACATACCCTATACACGATTATATATATATATATATGTCGCAACCCCCGATCCCTTATTAGTCCCGGGAACGGGCGGACGCGAACTCAGATTTTCGGTGGTATCTGTTGGTTAATTTGGCAGCGGAATTTACATCAGGACCGTAGTTAGGAAATGTTTTTCAGAGTAAACCACCATATTTGATATTAATAATTACATGGGTGAAACCCAAGTTTCTTATTACAATTCATTTATAGGGATAAACCCTATTTTATTAAATTTAAAACATCGTCTTTTAGGTAACTTTTATAGCCACATTTTTCCCAAGCCTTCAGTGCTCTCCAGCTGGCTTTTTACTAATTGGCTGTCACATTGTGTTACCTGAAACGCGTTTTAAAAACATTTGTCAGTGGGAAATACTGGTGAGTGAATCCCAGTTTAATCAAGAAACATTTTATCAATTAAAACAGTATTGAGAGCGATCACATTGTTTATTTCTACACAATTACTCATTCAGTACTGTCAATCCTAACTTGCGGGTCATATTACACATTGGCTAACTCGTTGTCCAATGGTAACGTACTGTCATCCCGACTTACTACACGTAGTAGTAAATTTTGTATACAAAACCCCAACATACCGGCAGTAATTGAAGAACTACAAAGATTCAATCACCGCTTAATCATATTGTAAAGCATTAAGGTTTTGTAAAATATTACAAAAAGGTTAACAAAAGCTGGATAAACTCACATTGCTATCTTAGACTTCGCGTAAGGGTTTCCTGGGAATAATCTATAATTTACACAAATGTATATAGGTTAGTATTATAACCCTTTGAAAATATTAATGATACCCTCCCCGAGACGGCATTCCAACAACTACGTCGGGCAGAACCACGACAGTTGTTACGGAACCCTAAATCAATCAGGCAGCGTATCTATTACGAAACTGGGGTTATAATACTTACAACGGAGCAGAACCTCGCTAATTAGGGGTTATAATACCAGCTTCCTATTCCTAATATTCAGAAATTGTGATTGAGAATTGAAAAATGAACGAACTGAATTGAAGTCCGAAGCGTTCTTTATATAGTTGCTGAATTGGACTCTCACGCTGCCCGTGTAACACATGGGCTGGGCTTACGCGGCCCGCGTTAACTCCAGGTCAACGTATAGCTCGTCTGGATCAGCGTATAGACTCGACACGATGATGACATGTGTCGGCCTGGGGTGTTGCCGTGTTCTTGATCTCTCACGTCCCGCGTTAACTTAACAGGGGTCTTACGTGGCCCGCTTTAACTTAAGAAATCAAACGAAATCAGGTTCCAACCCTTATACCGCCCGCGTGAAGGTTGGGGTGGGTCTACGCGGCCCGCCTCAACTACTATTTTTAGTTTTTATTGATTTTAAATACTATTGAATGTATTTTGGGCTCGGTTTTCACATACGAGGTGTGTTTAAAGACATATTGGGACATTTTAAAATATACTAGGGTGTCAGAAATATTATGAGGGTGTCGGGTTATTTGAGGATTGTTACATTCTCCCCACCTTGTTTTAGAGCTCGTCCTCGAGATCTACTGGAACAAGTGCGGATATTTCCTTTGCATCTCTGATTCAAGTTCCCATGTGTACTCAGGTCCTCTTTTGGAGTCCCACTTCACTTTGACCAGAACTAATCTCTTATGTTTGAGATTTTTAACTTTCCTGTCTTCAATCTGTAGAGGCCTTTCTACAAACTTGAGTTGTTCATTTACCTCTATATCCTTAAGAGGTACTATTAGCGATTCATCAGCTAAACACTTTTTGAGATTAGATACATGAAATACATCATGTATTCCTGCTATTTCCTCTGGCAGTTGTAGCTGATAGGCTACAGGTCCTATTCTTCTGATAATCTCGAAAGGACCAATATACCTGGGACTTAGCTTTCCCCGTTTGATGAATCTTACTACTCCTATCCTAGGAGAGACCTTTAATAATACTTTATCTCCTTCTTGAAATTCCAGTGGCTTGCGTCGGTTATCAGCATAACTCTTCTGTCGATCACGTGCTGCTTTCAGTCGTTCCTTGACTTGAGTAATTTTATCAGTTGTTTCTTGTACTATCTCAGGTCCAGATAGTTGCTTTTCCCCAATTTATGCCCAACAGACTGGGGTTCGACACTTTCGTCCATAAAGTGCTTCGAATGGTGCAGCATTGATACTTGTGTGATAACTATTATTATAAGAAAATTCTATTAAAGGTAAGTGATCGTCCCAATTACCTCCAAAATCAATTACACAAGCTCTAAGCATGTCTTCCATTGTCTGAATTGTTCTTTCGCTTTGTCCATCTGTTTGAGGGTGATAAGCCGTGCTTAGATTTAACTTGGTTCCCATTGCCTTTTGGAAACTTGACCAAAAATGAGAGGTAAATCGGCTATCCCTATCAGAAACAATAGATAAAGGAATGCCATGTAAAGAAATAATTTCATTTACATATAACTTAGCTAACTGTTCCATACTGAAAGTTTCTTTCATTGGTAGGAAATGAGCTGATTTGGTTAACCTATCTACAATCACCCAGATTGTATCATTTCCTTTCTTTGTTTTGGGTAATTTGGTAACAAAATCCATTGTTATCGATTCCCATTTCCACACTGGCATTTCTAACTGTTGTAGAAATCCTGAGGGTTTCTGGTGTTCAGCTTTAACTTGAGAACAGGTTAAACATTTAGAAACATAGATTGCTATGTCCTTTTTCATTCATATCCACCAGAAATTCTTTCTTAAATCTTGATACATCTTATCATTTCCTGGATGCATTGTATACTTGGACTTATGGGCTTCTTCTAATATACGATGACGTAAATTTCCTAATTTAGGTATCCACGTCCTCTTTTTATGGAATCTCCAAATTCCATCTGTTCCTTGTTCTAATTCTTTTAGCATACCTTTTAATTTTTCAGTATCATCCTTGATTACTGATTCTTGTGCTTCTCTTATCTGATCATTTAAATCTACTTGCAGATTTAATTTAAGAGAACGTACCCTTTTTGGATTTTCATGATACTTTCGGCTTAAAGTGTTGGTGCATGCGTCTGTCGACTTCGTCTTGTATCGAGTCTTGTATGTTTGTAGATAGAACAGGGCACGTTGTTCGAGAAAAACGTCAAATATAGGATGAGATGTGATTTCAAACGAAATTACTGATTTCGTTTGAAAGTAATTTCGTTTGAGGCTGGTTCAAGCGGAATCACATGCCTATATATAGATGCTTGCTGATTTCATTTCAGTGAGTTCTGAGATTCTGATTTGAGCCACGAAGTGCTGCCGAAGTGTCTACTCACTGTATTTCTTTGTCAAATCAATCAAAAGACAGTTTAAAGTGATATTCTTGCTGAATTGAACTCGATACGTCTGATTCCGCCTTTCGTATTGAGAAAAACTCTTCTGATCGACTCGTTCGGGTCACAAAACGATCCTAGAAGTGGTATCAGAGCTCAGGAGGAAGAGTTCTTACCAATTCAGCTGCAATTTCTGATTTCTACACCTTCTTTTTCAAAATTAACAACTTTTCACGGTTAAAATCGGCTAATTTTCTCACATATTGTGCGTAACAGTGTTTTAACAAATCCTTGAAAAAATTGGACCTTAATTCGATCTAAAATTGGTAAAATCTGTAATTTCGTTTGAAAAACAGCTCGAGTATGATGACATCAGCAGTATTCCGTTTGAAATAGCATCCTGATTCCGTTTGAAATCAGCTATTTCGTTTCAAAGTTGTGATTCCGTTTGAAAGGGTTAATTCCATTTGAGTGTGTTTGAATTGTGAATTCTTGAAAACCGAATCATGGAAGAGGAATTTTACAACGCATTTGCTACTCCGGTTACCCCGATTACTCTTGCACAGAACACAATGTTAGAAAATGAAACAGGCACTATGCAAAAACCGCCAAACCTCATGAACATTGAGGAGTATAAGGGATGGGAGGAACGATTTGAGAATTGGGTACAAGCAAACTACTTAGATGCTTGGGAATGTGTTGAGACGAAATATGTTAGACCGATGACTGATGATGAGGAGATTATTGCAATTAAAGATCTAAGTGCCGAAGAGAAAAAGAAATCCAAAGATGAGAAAATGATGACGAGTTTATTGCATCAAGCTGTTAAGGAAGATATCTTGGTATTATTGCAACACAATGGAACTTCTTATTCAATTTGGAAAGCATTAAGATCAAAGTTTGTTGGAAGCCAAGAAATGGTCAAGAACAATAAATCGTTTTTGAAAAAAGAATTCGATTTATTTCGGGGTTTAAAAAATGAAACCACAAAGCAAATCATAGAAAGATATTGCAATCTATTAGCAAACATGAAAAGGTTGAGCATCACAAAAGATAATGAAGAGTTGATTGAAAAGCTGGCTGATGCATTGCCACGTGAAACTTGGGGCACATATCTTATGATGTTAAGGAACAAGAAAGGGTTTGGCAGTTTAACACGCAGCAAGTTTATTGAAAAGATTGAAGCTCAGGAGATGGAACAAAGAAAAATCTCAAGAATGAAGGATTTTGATGGTGAACAAGATATTAGTTTGTACTATAAAGGAGGAAGCAGTGATAAAATCAACATGTCACCAAAGATCGAAACTGCTTTCAATGCAAAGAGTTCATCGGGAGGTTCTTCTAAAGGATCAAATAGCAAAACGAGTTTTTCGTCATATCCATCATTTGATCCAAACGTGTCAGTAACCAAGAATGGCAGAAAGTTACAATGCAACATTGTATTGAATCTTGAGAATGATCAAGATTATTCTGAATAAGTTGCAAAAAGTCACATGTCTTTATGGGGGACTGTTTTAGAGTCATATGGTAGTTTAGTTGCAGGTCGGATCGGGAATCCAATGCTTACAAAAGAGGATTACGATCAGATTGATGCTGAAGAAATGGAATTGATGGACATTAAGTGGTGTTTGGCAAGTGTGTTGAGGAGAGCTGAAAAGTTCAAACAGATCACAGGAAGAGATGATTTCCGTGATGCATGTGTTTCTAATTTGGGTTTTGATAAATCTAAAGTTACTTGTTTTCGTTGCAGGGAAAAGGGACACTTCAAGAGGGAGTGCACTAATCGCGAAGCAAGTGGAGCTCAAAATCCGTTCAACAACAATGATTACTACCGGAAGGCCATCTATCATCAAGTTGCTCAACAACAACAAGAACCACAAGTGGCACATGGTAGAAAAACAATAGAAGAGTCTTCAAAGAGAGCATGTATGGTGAATCAAGAAGATCAGAAATCATCAAAAGGATTCAGTTGGGAAAAATATGTTTCAGCTGATAGTAAAGCATGTTTAATAAACAAAGATGATGAAAAATTACCTGAAGGGTTTAGCCGGGCAAATTTCAGTTAGGATGATTATGATCCTAACAAAACTTTAAATCACAAAGCCTTTGTTGCTCGAGTTGCTGAAGATAGTGATAATGATGATGATTATTATGCGAGAAGAATGGCAGCTCATTTAAAAATGCTGGAGGAGAGTGACAGTGATGACGAAAAAGCTAAAAAGAAAAAGAAAGAGAAAAAAGATTAAGAAACCTGTCAGCAGTGATGATGAGGAAGTTCCAGTGATAAAGAGAAAGGTAAATGAAGTTCCAAAGTTCAAAGTTGATGCAAGAAAGATTCCTGTGATTTGTGAAACCTGTGAGATCATGAAAAAGAAAAACAGCGAATTGATTAACAACATGAACAGGTTGAAGGAATCTTATGATGTTCTGAACAAAGCCATGAATCAATACAATCAATCAAGTGATGAACAAGCAACAACCATGAAAACACTTCAAGGAGCTTTCATGACAAAGCAAAAAGTTGTGAACAATTACATTGAGAAGTGTGCTGTGCTAGAACAAAAACTGGAAACACAAAGAATTGAAACTGAAAGAGTTAATCGATTATTAAAAAGTTACTCATGTACTTCTTATGTCATTGACAGGATTTATCCAACTGTTGAAGGCATGAAAGCATTTGATGATGATGAAGTAACTAAAGAACAAGTAAAGACATCCAGTAAGAAACAAGGTGTCAGTTACAACAAGTGTCCACCCCCGCTTGAAAATGGATATTCTTCGAGAAATCCAAATTCAGAAAGAGTCAAAAAGGCAACAAATTTACAGTGGGAGTCGGAGTCTTCAGTTAACTTGCCAGAAAATATTGATGTCACTTTTACATCATCTGACACTGATCAACAATCTCAATTGATGAAGAAAGTGGTGGATCATATGTTAGATAACGATGAAATGGAGGAGTCAAAGTCGGAGTCTAAATCAGAGTCAAAGTCTAAGTCCGACATGTCAAGTCCTTCAGTCAAAAGGGAGAAACGGGTTTACAATAAAGAATTTCTTCTATCAAAATCTAATTTGAATGACGAAACATTCAAAGTTGCATATACATTGAATGATTCTGACAAATTATATTCTGATGAGGAATTTTCAATAAGAGGTGTTAAACCAGAAATGATAAAAAAGGTTTTCAAATTAACAGAAATTAATATTTCTGAAATAAAAGATGAAAATCTTAAGATAAAACCTAATCCTTACACCTCAAGAGTTCAACAACGTTTAAACAAGAAAAACGGTTACAGTTCTGGTTATGGGTTTCAAAAGAAACCAAACCATAACGGTAATTTCAAAAGAAAAGGTCTCGGTTTTATTCCACCAGAAAATTATAAAAATGAAAAATATGTTCGAGATTTTAAATCAAAAATGATATTTGTTTCAGGTACATCTTCTGAAGAGGAAAAAGAAAATTTGTTCAGAAAGCAGTCGAACAAAGAATTCCTTGCGAAGAAGCAAGAAGAAATGGAGAAGATGGTTGATCAAAAGAAGAAGGAGACTCGAACCTATTTTAAATGTGGTAGAATTGGACATCTAGCTGTGAAATGTTCACAAGCAATTCAAACCAAACAGGGAGTTTCTAAACTGAAAGAAAAAAATAATTGAGTTTGAACCACCAATTGAGAGAACTTTTCAAAATTAGAAATTGGTGAATGTTCAAAGAGGTTTTACAACAAAAGTGCAAATCTTGACAACCAAAAATGGGTTGTTAAGAAATCTGATGTTAGTTCTAGCAATGATTCTGATTCGTCAAAATCAGAGGAGTTATCTTCAGGCGATGAATCTGATTCCACAAAGTCAGAGGAGCCACGTGTTGAGTTAAAGTTGGAAATGTCAGTACCTCCAATGGATGATGTCAATTTTCCACCATTGAGGGCTGAGAATTTTAAACAAAAAGTTGGCAAAATTGAGATTTCAAATCATTTTTTCTCAGAAAAGAAAAGAATTTGATATTGAAAAAGCTTTTAACCCCAAAGTGAAACATATTTTTGGTAAAATGGTTGATGGGAAGGTCAAAGGGGTGAAAGAGTTTTATGAGAAAAAATTGAAGAAACCAAGTAAAGGTGTTTCATCTCAGGTTTGTGACTGGGATGGAACATATTATGATGAGTAAAAAGTATGATTTGCCGGAGCTCCCAAGTTGGTAATCGCGGAGCATGAATCGGCATCGTTCTTGAAAAAATTGTTTTTGAAAAGGTTGACTTGCCGGAGCTCCCAGGTTGGTAAGAGTGGAGCAGGAATCGACATCTTTCTTGAGAAATTCACGAAAGTGATTTCGTCTTACAAGTGGTTATTGGTTTGTTACTTACAAGTGGTAAATCAGGGACATTAAGCTGTATATGATTTTCTACAAGTGGTGATGTTAATTGATCTTTAAATTGTTAATTTTTCAAGAGTTTGTGAAAACAATGTGATGAAACCCCTAACCTACAAGTGGATTTATGATTCAACAAAACTTATTTTCCGGAAAAACCATTTGATTAAAACAAACTTAAGTGTTTTGAAATCACAATGGGAAAATAGTTTGTTGTGAGGGGGAGTTCTGATTGTTTATGCCAAGTGGATGGCAATTTGAAGTAATTCACAACAGTTGTCACATTTCTTGTACAGTTTGTTTTCAAATTTCCTTTAAATGTGTTTGCATTTTAGGGGGAGTAAGAATTTTCAGAAAATCCAAAAACATTTTAAAATTTGAAAAAGACAAAAAAAAAAAGAGACAAAAACATGATAAAAACCTACTGGTAAAAACAACAAAAACATTGAAAATTGAAAATGAGTTTTGTTGTGAAAAAGAGGAAATGATAGTACATCAGTGGACGATCACAGCACGCTAAAGAATTGGATAGTCAAAATGTGATAAACGAAAAAAAAAAGAGACAAAAACATGATAAAAACCTACTGGTAAAAACAACAAAAACATTGAAAATTGAAAATGAGTTTTGTTGTAAAAAAGAGGAAATGATAGTACATCAGTGGACGATCACAGCACGCTAAAGAATTGGATAGTTAAAATGTGATAAACGGTCTCACTGATGATGTGTCAGTAGATTTTTACACATTCAGTAGATTGTGACGAGATATAAACCTAAATTTCAAACTTACTTATATCGTGGGGAACATCTCTCGGATATATGGGTAACCCCCGAAATCTTGTTTGAAAGGTCCCTATTTATGAGATACTAGGTCTTTATACTCAGTGATATCTGGGGTATTATCCCGGGACTTCTGATTTTGCGGAAGCAATGGCCTAGTCCCCGTATAATACTTTCTGCTTGCTTGAAATATAGCACCGCCCTCAGTACAAAAAATGATGAAACATTGCAAAATGCTAATCATGTGCTCTTGAAACAAAAGATCCTCTAAAGGGGACACACCAAAAGTCAAAGCCGTCATCTCTCTGCTGAACGGAAGTTCTGACCTGAGCTCTCACGGTCCTCACATTTTAACCCTTACAGATATCATCTGTGGTATACTCACCTGTAAGACTGAATATTGGAATCTGGATACAGGAGTATATTCTGAGGTGGAACACGTGAATAAGTTTATGTGCTTAAGACATTAATCTCGTATCTCGAAACAGTTGAACTTTGTGTGAAAATTTAAATGGACCAGTATACTGACAATCTAAGTGAATCGTTTAAAACTGAAAATGTATAAAGCTTAACGGTGTTGGTGATTTGTCTCATAAACTGATATGATCCTCTTACGCAAACTCAGAAAAATATTGTCTGTATATATTTCTTTATTGCATTTTACACACTAAAATCTTTGAAAAATTCCAAAAATATTGTGTTTTAGCATAAATTTTGTAAAATTCAAAAAGATTTTCGACAACTGGTGTTGAAGAGCTGATTTTCAAAATTCCAAGTGCTAAACATGATGACAATCAGTAAGGGGAGTCTGTTTGAAATGAAAAAGTGTTTGAAAAGAAAAATGATATTTTTTTAAGTGGTTCATCAGACTTTAACATTGCAAAATCATTGTTTGAATATTTTAACCACAAGTGGTCATCAGAAACGTTTTAAATGTTAAAATTGTGAAATTTATTGTGAGGCAGAGTTTGTGCAGGTAGGACAGGTTGCAATCCGGGAACTACTGATGCTGATGAACTTAAGAAATCAAGAGATCTGATCAAGAGATTGTAAGAGCCAGCTACAGATCTTGGGATGATAGAAAGACTCAAGAGCCAGATTATGATTCTGAAATTGAAGATTCGATCAACATCCGAGGGGGAGATAAGTTGATAAAGTGAAGAGAGAGATTGAGGATATTTACATTGTTAGATACTTCAGAGAGGTCGAGAAGACTGATAAAGAGTGAAGATGTGAAGACTCGACACTGAAGACTCGTCAACATTCGAGGGGGAGTCTGTTGGTGCATGCGTCTGTCGACTTCGTCTTGTATCGAGTCTTGTATGTTTGTAGATAGATCAGGGCACGTTGTTCGAAAAAAACGTCAAATATAGGATGAGATGTGATTTCAAAATAAATTACATAATGTAATTCCGCTTGAAATGATCAGGACAGTTTCAAACGAAATTACTGATTCCGTTTGAAAGTAATTTCATTTGAGGCTGGTTCAAGCGGAATCACATGCCTATATATAGATGTTTGCTGATTTCGTTTCAGTGAGTTCTGAGATTCCGGTTTGAGCCACGAAGTGCTGCCGAAGTGTCTACTCACTGTATTTCTTTGTCAAATCAATCAAAAGACAGTTTAAAGTGATATTCTTGCTGAATTGAACTCGATACGTCTGTTTCCGCCTTTCGTATTGAGAAAAACTCTTCTGATCGACTCGTTCGGGTCGCAAAACGATCCTAGATAAAGCATCTGCCACTACATTTGCTTTTCCTTCATGATACTGGATATCACAATCATAATCACTAAGCATTTCCATCCAGCGTCTTTGTCTCATATTCAACTCTTTTTGCTTGAAAATATACCTTAAACTCTTATGATCAGTGAATATGGTAAACTTACTACCATAAAGGTAATGTCTCCAAATTTTAAGAGCAAAAATTATAGCTCCTAATTCTAAATCATGGGTTGAGTAATTCTCTTCATGATTCTTAAGTTTTCTAGATGCATAAGCTATAACCTTTTGGCGTTGCATTAATACACATCCATAACCTAATTTAGAAGCGTCACAATAGACTACAAAGTCTTCAGCTCCTTCTGGTAAAGCTAATATGGGTGTATGGGTTAATTTATGCTTAAGGATTCTAAAGGCTTCTTCTTGTTTTAATCCCCTGTCACACCCCAACCGATGGCGGAAACATCAGGGCATGGCACTGAGCGAAACAGATTGTCCAGAAGTTTCCATAACAATTATCAATACTATTCAATTTAAATAATACGTCCCATACCGTATCTCAAACAGTAAAATAATTATTACAGACAAAAATCCAGGCAAATATTCTGTTCCGGCAACTCAGATTCATACATAAATAGTTTATTTATTTGTTTCTAGGACCTCTTTTCCTAGTTTCGATTTCATCACAGCACACCTGTCACATACGTTAAAATAAAGTCAATACATAAAATGTAAAGGTGAGCATACAAGTTTGATAATAGCATATAAAGTTCGAATTCGTTTACGCATAACCAGCACGTACACATAGTGAAATGAAGCACGTTAGTTATCGACATAGATCCATCGATACCAATGACTGCGGGTTGACTGCCCGAGGCAGTTCGCAATACATGATTACCACCGTAATCCATGCAAGTAATTGTCCTTAACAACCCCCGTGTGAAGGGGTGCTGAGTCCAAACTATAGTACTATCGTTGCTAAGGCAGGTAGACAGCATTCCATGTGTAAACATAATAAACAAGCATTCATAAGCCACGTATAACATGCATTAACGGTTAGCGTTCAAATAGTATTGAGTGGTGTGATTGTTGTAGTTTGAATATTCGTAACGTACCTAACACCCAAAAGTGCGTAAAGCAAAAAGGGATCGAGTATACTCACAGCGGTTAATGGATTGAAGGGAGCGCTTAGCGAGTAAGACTAGCCTGAATAGATTCGATAGCATAACAATAAGTGACGTTTTAAGCGTCATATGGTGCAAAGTGTAAATGGGTCGGATGATGGTTCGATCGGATGGTAATCCGATCGGACAGCAACCCGTGCGGATAACAATCCGTTCGGATGGTCATCCGGTCGGACAGCTTGTCCGGTCGGGTGACGATTCGAGTGGATTGTTTGTTCCTATAAGAAGGATGTGTTTGTGTATGATGGCTTGACTTTTGAAGTTTTCGTTGTAGCATTTTGAAAACATTGAAGTATCTCTATCCATCAAGTCGGTCGGTCGGATGGTGAGTCGTGCGGATGACAATCCGTTCGGATGGTCATCCGGTCGGACAGTGGTCCGGTCGGACGGCAACTAAGTGGCGAGATTACTTGGTGAAGGCAAGTTCACAGCAAAAGTGTCACTCGATCGGATGTCCATCCGATCGGGTGGCAACCCTGTTAATGAACATGTTGAAAATTGTTTAAGTCTTTAAAGTCTTAGTATCTCATGATCCGAAGTGTTAGGATCGGAGGCTCTTATGATTGTGCTTGTTTGTGTAGATTGAATTATCAATGAATATGAAAACATGTAAAGTGCAGCGGAATTGAACAACAAACTTTGTAAACACAATCAAGGAGAAAATAATTTGTTAAACATTTGCTTCTCATAGAGTCAAAAGATTACAAATCAAAGCAAAAGATTACAAACATGCTTACAAACTAAGCTCCCCCTCAGCTTGATGCCCCAAGGTTGAATTGCTCAAGATGAAAGGATTGAATTGAGGAGAAGAACTCACTCAAGACGAATCAAATGTAACAGTACAGAGTACTGTTCCATTTATAGACAAACCAAACCGCTGAGGCATCTCAGCTGACGTCACCATGAAAGCGATGTCTAACAGCCTAACAACCTGTATCTACTGTTCTTATACAAACACTGCTAAACCTAACAACTGACAATACATAAGACAGATGATATACTAAAATACTGCTCTCTCTATTCATCAGTGCTTTCCTCAAGGTTGATCAGTCCTTGACTGGGCAGTGCTTTGTCATCAGCAGTTTGTACCAGCAGTGCTTAGTTTCCAGCAGTCTTCTAGGCTTCATCAGTAGTTATGCAGAGCAGCAGTTGTATCCGGGCAGTGGATATAAGACCATCAGCTGTTGTAATCACTTTTAAGGGAGAAGACTTAGTGTAAACAGCTGCTTATTGTGAATCCACTGTTGTGACCTGGTTTTGGCTTTACATTATATGTTCCTCTGGTAGGGTTCAATCCCAACAATCTCCCCCTGGAACAGATAATGCAAAAACCTGTCATTATTCAGGATCTTTATTACTCATCAGAAGTTCCCTTGCTTTTCTTTTAAATTCTTCTTCAAATTCTTTGGAACTTGTGTCATCTTCATCCCGGCACAGTGTAAGTTCAAGGAGATCCTGCAAATCTTCAACACTAAGGCCTAGTGCTTCTTTCCTTGATATGTACTTCACTTCGCCATTGGATCTGACCAGGGTCAATACGTGGGTCTTTTGATCAGACATCCACTTTAGTACTTTTAAACCCAATGGGTTTCTTGGGAGAGATTTATTCTTAGATGAGTTGGGAGATGTTGGCCTTGTGAAGACTTGCAGACTTTCAGACATTCTTTTGAAGGCCATTTCAATAACATTGTTTGCTGCAGCTATGTCTTCTACAGTTTCCTTTTCTATCTGCTCCTGTCTCTTTTGTTGATCTAGCTCAATGTCTGAAACTTCTGAAATATATGGTGATGCAGGTTTAGTTAACACCTTCTTAAAAAGGTTTTGAAGTTTTTCCGAGTTCTCTTCTTTTAGACCCATTTTCATGATGGTTTCTTTGAAGTACTCAACTTCCTTTTCCTTTACCTCTTCACTGGTCAGCTGTTCTCCTTCTTCTTGGTTTGTCACAAGAGTGGACCGGAACAGTGTTTTGAGGTTTTCTATCTGCTGTTCAAGCTTCATCATATGTTCATGCTTCTTTGAAGTGCCTGAAACAGTTATCTTCCTTTTCTTCAGCCTTTCATAGGCTTCATCAGTTTGCTGCTTTGACCATTTTGATATGGCATTTGCAGTGTCCACTTTTGCATTCACCGGCTCCTGTTTCTTTCTTTTATACTCAGCTGTTAGGTCTGAGATGAGCTTTTTGTATTTACTCCAATTTGGAGCATTTTTCTTCTTTCTAGGATCATTCTTGATTCTCTCAATCCTATCAGCTTCATGCTTTAAAGCCACTATTGGCCATTCTTCAAATTGGTTTTCTTCAGCAGGATAAAATTTTTCTTGAATTATGTATGCAAGAAGTTTTCTTCTCATCTCTTTTCGTTGTTCTGCATTTTCTTTGCTCAGCTCATGTGCAAAATCTTTTATTAGATCGACTTTTGTGAGCAGAAAATCCAATTTTTCAGCAATGGCTTCATCACTTTGACCTTTACATTCAACCTTGGCTCTTATCTTAGCCTGTCTTACTTTGAGCTCAAGATATTCATCCATGTCTTCTGGAACCATGAAGCCAACGAGTGAAGAAAATATTCTGTTTGAAGGATCATCATCATTGTAGAATTGCCTCATCTCATTTTTTATGGCTTCCAGTTCTAACGGATATCTTGCAGCAGTGGGGTCATATTGGTCCTCATCTGGCTGAGTAAGTTTTCTTTTTTTGGTGTAGAGCTTTGCTGGTTGTGATATGAGACTGGTGGAAACAGTGGAAGATGACTGACTAACAGCTGTTGAAACAACTAGTGTCTCAAGATCTGTTGTCATTACAACTACTGATGTGTCAGTAGATGTCTTCTGCTTTTGAGCAGGGGTTGAAGTGGTTTTTGATGATGGTGATGGTGGTGGTGACTCATCATCAGGAATGAAAACCCTTCTCCTTTTTATTGTAGGAGAGGCTGATGATGTCGTTAGTGGATCAGTGGTTTGACTGATGGAAAGTGTCTGACCAACAGTCGTTGAAACAACTGGTGTCTCAACCACTGTTGTCATTACAGCAGATGTTGTAACATCTGCTGTCTTCTGCTTTATGGCAGGAGGCAGTGGTGGTGATATGATTGTAGATGATGATGGTGTGAAGACAGTGGTTTTGGTGGTGTGTGATGGAGTGGTGTGTGTTGAAGAGATGGCAGCTGTTTGGCTATTGACAACGGTTTTTGTAACCACTGCTGTATCAGCTGTTTTAGATGGCTGTTTTCCTTGTTCTGGTTCAACATACAGACCATCTTCAATTCCCTTTTTCTTCATCTTCTTGACATTCTCCCCCTTTTTGGCATTATCTGCCAGGGGGTTATCCATAAAAAGGATAGTGGAGGGAACTTTTTCACCATGGGCAGTCTTTTGTATACTGGCCTTTATAGCCTTGATGTCTGCTTGAGTGTCTTTGAATCTTGACTCCACCATGTTTGTTAGCATTTTTACATGCATTTCATGCTGCTGATCAGCCATCTGTTTTTGATGTTCAAGTAAGGGTTGAAAGATATTCCAGAGCTTATTTGCAGGAAATGCTTGTGGTGGAGCAGGTGCTTGAGGTGGAACAGCAGTGGCTTGTGCTTTTTGAGCTTTCAAAATCTCTTGCACCATATCTTTTATTTCAGCAACTGAATCTTCAAGTTTTTCAACTCTGCCCGTCAATTCCTGATATTTTGAATCATCACCTACTTTAGTAGGATCATCTGAATCCCCACCAGCAGTGGTTGTATCAATGTGTGACTTAGGAACTTAGTCCCAAAAATCACCCATTGATGCCCCTTGTTCTTGGTACTGGGGACTTCTTTCTTCAGCACTTGATAATCCTTTTATGGTACCAGTGGTTAAAACCAACTCACTGGTGGTTATCAAAGGTGCTATAGAAGAAATTGCCTTCAAGGGAGTCTTATTAATGAAACAACTGTCCAATTGAAGATCTGTTGATCCATCAGTTGTAGTTGCTGCTCCACTTGAACTACCACCGAGAGTTACTTGTAACTCAGGGGGTGTAACCTCCTCAGTTGTTGCTGGGAAAGCAGAGGTATAAGCATCAGACCCAGTCACTTGTGGGAGTATACTCTCAGTGACAGGTGATAGAGAGGAACTGGTTTGTGTCTGAGCAATAACAACTGCATGCAACAAGGGTAGCATGGATTGTGGTAATATTATTGGTGAGGGTATGGGAGTTGAAAGAGACATGTCCTTGGGATCAGGACTGAGGAAGATGGATCCGATTGAATCCAGAGCTTCATATTGTGGGGTCCCTGTGATTACAACCTGATCCTTTTGTGAGGATGCAGGAGGAGTTTTAGGCAATGGTTGAGATCTTTCTTCCAACTGCTGTGAGGAAGTAGCAGCAGTGGTTTGTGGTGACATTTGTTTTGTCACTGGCAGTTGCTCTGGGATCTCATCTTCCAGAGTTGCCTTTGTTTTGGGTTTGGTGGGTTTTCTGGATGTTTTTCTTTTGGTCTTTTTGGTAATGTCAGGTGTGGGTTTCAAAGCAGTGGTAGTGCTGCTCTGATCACCTGGAGCAGTGGGCTCAGCAGCAGATGTCTGTGGAGCAGTGGTAACTGCTGAAATCTGCTCAGACACCTCTGCTTTTGTTTTTATTGGTGCCATCATTCTGGAAAATGTTTCTTTTGTTAAGCCTTTTATTTGAAAATGGACACCTTGTTTGGGAAAATTTTCATCCTCTTTTTCAAATTTTTGTTTAAAGTAATAGCTCAGAAATCTTGGAAAAAGAAGAAATGATTTGCTATCAACATTCTTAACCATGTCATTGAAGATCTCCTGGGAGTAGTTGTAATCTTTATTGTTTAAAATAGCATAGCCCAGGCATTGAATCTTCAATGGTATTTCGTTAACACTACGTCAAAAAAGGGCTATAGCCACACGAAAAAAGTGTCACCATATGTCTTTCGCCACACGAATTTTTTTCAGCTCAAGTGTGACCAAAGGTCTAGTCATCGTAGGTACCATATGGTCACATTCACTTTTTAGTGGCCATTGCAACATAAATCTGTGGCTAAAAGGTACTAAAAATTCTTGTTGAAACCAAGGAAAAATGTGGCTAAAAGGTAGCAATGGCCACATTAAAAGTAAATTCATATAGCCTTTTCTATTATATAGTCACATATATTTACTAAAAAGTTTGTTTTAGCCACATCCATTAAAAAAATTGTGACAAAAAGGGTTGTTATAACAAAGTATTTTGTCCATTAAGTGTGGCTAAGGAGTAGCAACGGCTACATGAAGTTTCATTAAATGTGGTTAAAGGGTGTTTACGGCCACATGAATTTACTTTTAGTGTGGTTATTTCTATTATATAGTCATATCAATTTGGTGTAAGTGTGACTATTGTATTACCTTTGGTCACACATCTTTGTTTTTACTATGACATTCGGTATCATTTCATCACACAAACAAAAAAATAAAGTGACCGGTGTGGCTAATTATTATTTATAGTCACACAAAATTTTGTAATTTTAATTGTGGTTATTCCCTAATCTTTGGTCACACATATATATTGTGGATCTATGTGGTCATTTTTGTGTAACTAGCCCTTTTGTTTTCAGATTTTTTTTAAACAGCTAGAAACATTAGAAAACCCAAAAAAACAAAATAATATTGCAATAATAAATCAAAATTCATACATAAATTTTCAAATAAAAACACGAAAGGCATAACCTTCTACAAAAGTTGCAAACGGAAAGGACAATACACATAAACTACAAACTATTTCTAAGCTGTTTTTTTTAATACATGGTTTTAAGATGACGTCATCCATCATTTGGTTTTTCTCTTGCAGTGGCAATGAGGTGGATGAAGTTACCACGGTAGTTGATGGTAAAACTGCTGCTGATGTTGATCTTGAAACTTATGCTAATGTTGATGTTGATCAATAACGCCTCTTCCAATAGAGCTACACGGCTTATCTCGAGAGCTCTCTTCTTGCTCACCAAATACTCTTTCAATATGGTGTTTTGCCTGGCCTGCATATAAACATTCATCAAACTTTGAAAATTAAAAACAATATTAGATATAATCAATAATAAGTTGACCACCTCTGCTTCGATTCTCTCTTTTACTTTAGCTTTATTGGTCTCAAACCTTGCAATTTCAACCCTTCAAAATACGAAAAAGTTCATAATTAGAGAATACATCAACAAGAACAAGTAAATGAATCTTCAGAACAAAGCAAGAACAAAAAACAACTAAAAGCTTACCAATTTGTCACTCCTTCCAAGAACAAGTATCTGGTTGCTTTCAATTACTTCACTTGGTATAATTTCACAATGAATCTACCTTATCTATAGCATGTGAAACAAGCTCGATCATTCGAATCAGTAGAAACAAAACGAGAAACTGGCAAATACAAACCAACAATCATCAAGCACAACGCATAATCACCAACACTACTAGAATCAAACACAAAGGTACCTACTGCCAAGCGAAAATGCATACGTAGAGTCTTTGATCACGTGAAGAGAAGGAGCACCCATCGCCTTTCAATCCAAATCCACTACCGCCATCTAACCATCAAACACCCTTGAATCGCTCTAGGTTGGGAAACGAGAACAAGGTGTTGAAAATAAATTATCGGACGCCTATGATAACGATCGTTTGTTGTTGTTGTTCTGAATCGAGATATTTTCCAATCGTTCTTCAATTGTATCAATCTGCGAATTCTCATCCACTGCTTGTTGCTCCTCATCGGCTATTCGCATCAGTTCATCATCAAGTTTTTGGTATATATTAGTTGTGAAGTTTTTGGTTGTGGGGGTGTGAGAGAGGAAGTGAGCGGCGGCTTTTCATATTAGGGTTAGTGAGGTAGGAAATAATAAAAGCACAAGTAAATTTTAAAAGCTCTAAAAAATTCAAAATTTACGTGAATTTCAAAACCTCCAAAATTTTGGTATTTAAAAGCTCTAAAAAATTCAAACTCTACTTGAATTTCAAAACCTCCAAAATTTTGGTATAACTAAAATATAACATTTCTGTTAACGTAGTGCAATTAAATTTCACATTCGGATTAGTAAAGATAAAATAATTAAATTGATAACTTATATGTATGATTTAAAATTTAGGGTTACTTAGACTAGTGGGTGCGGGGCGTTGGTTGGGGCGGGGATGCTAGGCAACGCTGGCTAACCCACACCGTACCAGCGTTGGCCACGACGTTGCCCCGCTAGCATGGCTTTGAAGCCTACCATTGGGCAGAGCAGAGGTGAGGTGGCTGGCTAGGAGTGGCTGGTGACACTTGACCGCTTGTGCTAGCCGTTGCCAACAGCTACTCTGTTTAAAAAAATATTTCTTTTTTAAACATTATAAATACTCACCCATTTTTTACAATTTTTTACCACTTCTCTACATCTCTACTTCTTCTATCTCTATATTTTTTTTATAAATTCAACCCACTTAATCCTCTATAATGCAACCGTGCTGTTGGTGGTTCGTCATCCAAATCGGCCAAAAAAAGAAGTCAGAAGAAAAAAAAGATGAAGAGAAAGCACTAGCGTTTGTAGTTAAATGAAATTTTAAATAGTTAAAAAAATAAACTAAGAAATTACACATGGCTGGCCACGCCATCCGAAGCCACGCCAAACCACACCTAGCCGAAGCCCCGCCACGCCACAACCCCCCTTGTGGATCCCACACCTGCCACTTGTCGAGCAATGCCCCAACCCAAGCCCCCCACCCCACACAGCCTTGGGGTTTAGAATGGAGATGTGGAGGAAAACTGAAATTCAAAGGTGAAAATCTGAAAATTTTGAAAGGTTTAAAGTAAATTTGAAATTTATAAAATGTAAATTAATACATATGATTTATAAAAAGTAAATTTTAACCATTTAAATTAATATCATGGTTGAAAAAATCTCAGCTAGCCTCTGATTAGTAGTCGATTAATCGGTAGTCCCAGGTTCATTGAGACCCAATATGGTCCATTAGGACATGTATATGATAATTAAGACATGCACGATCTACTATTGTTCATTGTGATCCATTAAGACATATATGATCCACTATTGTCCATCGATCTCTATTAAGCCCCAATATAGTCTATTAAGACGTGTATGATTCATTATTGAAAATTGTGATCCATTAAGGTCCAATATGGTATATTAAGACATGTTTGATCTACCATTGTTCATTGTGATCCATTAAGGCCCACTATCGGCCATTGTGATCCATTGAGGCCCAATATGGTCCATTAAGATATGTTTGATCTACCATTGTTGATTGTGATCCGTTAAGGCCCACTACTGGCTTTTGTGACCCATTAACGCCCAATGTTCTCTAATAACACATACATGATTAGGGATGAGCTTGGTATCGGTGCCAAAAAACACCGATACTGAAAATCATCAAATATGGATACAGGCGTGGTTGTAAAAGTCGTTAGGCGCTCCCTAGTTGGTCGACCGAGGAGTTGAGAGTACACGGTCTAGGCGGAGAGTACACGGGGAGTACTCGGAGATGCCAAATTATATAGAAATTAATTTTCAGAAATTAAATATATGTCAAATAACATAAATTTACTAATATTTATAACAAAATACGTGAAATTGATATTCATTCTTTAATATGATAGACATAGAAATTATGTTTTAATTTATTTTAAGTCAAACTCGGGCCGAGTTGACCTACGAGATCCGATTTTGGCCAATGTTGACCGCATTTGATCGATTCCGAGTAATTAGTCGGAGTTGAAGAAAGTCGCCTCGGCAGCCTACCTTGTAGTGACTACTCGGGGAGTACTCGGCCTTGGAGACCTTGTTTTACAACCATGGATATAGGTACCGGTGCCAAAAATGTTTGGTAAGGTACTGTACGGTACCAGTCCTATACCGTTATTTGAAAGTAAAATTCGGTAAAATACTGGTACCGTACCGAACCAAAAGTATAGTACCGAAAACGCAAAAAAGTGGGTACCGAAAACAATTGGGTACTAGAAATTCCATACTGGTACTAATATGCATAAAATAAAAATTTATATAAATGTAACAAATAAACATACATTAACATTTTATTTAGAAGAAAACAAATACGGTATAGATTATATAATATATATATTAATAGTTTGAATTTTTAAATTTGTAGTAAGATTTTTTTTGTTTATTAATATTAAATAATATAGTTTTTTAATAAGAATACTATTTGAGAGAGAAGTTTTGGATGAAGTGTTTTGGGGGGAAGTTTAAGTTTTTGGATGAAATATTTTTGGGAAAAGTTTTATGATGAAATATTTTTGGGAGGGAAGTTCAAATGTTATGATAAAATATTTGGGGGAAATTTTTAAAGATGTAGTACATTTGGTCACACATTTTTTCCATGACATTTAATAACATTTCGTCACACAAAATAAATAAGTGACGATAGTGTGACGAATGATTATGTAAAGCCATATAAAATTTTGTAATTTTAAGTGTGGCTATCATATATACTTTGGTTACACAAAATAATATATGTGGCCAAATATATTAGATTTTAGCCACATTATTAAGCATATAATGTGGTCGTAGATCACATTTGGCCACACTTTTCTAGTGTGTTTGTTTTTTCTTGACGTGTGGTTAATTGTTTCGAATATATATGTTTTAGTCACATGAAACAAATATTGTGGCTGTAGATCACATTTGGCCACACTTTTTTAGTGTGACTAACAAATGTCACATTTTTTCCTTAAAATGTGGCTAAAGATTTTGAATAAATATGTTATTGGTCACATGAAAACAAATAATGAGATCATAGATGACATTTGACCACACGTTGTTACTGTGGCTAATATATGTCATAGTTTTTTCTTAAAGTATGGCTAAAGGTGTCAATTTTTTATCACACGAAACAAAAATATGTGGCTATAGATAACATACAGTCATACATTTCGAGTTGTGGCTAATAAATGTCACATTATTTTCTAAAAGTGTGGCTAACGGTTCTGAATCGGTATATATGGTCACATTAATAATAAAATGTGTGGCTAAAGGTGTTCTAAAATATTATGAATGACCTTCAGCCACATATTTTTTAAATGTGTGGCAGGGCAGTTTTGCCAAAAGTGTGGTCGTACCCCCTTTTTCACGTAGTGTAAATGCTGTTGTTTTATTTGAAACATAACTTAAAAGTGTGTGAAATAAAAACCTAGGTGCAGATGGAAAATACCCTTTTTGTAAGGTATCTACCTTTGATTGTTCTGCATATCCTCTTTTCAGAAAAGCAGCTTTTAACTCATTTTTGTCAAAGGAAGTTTTACCTTTCTGATCATCGAGTTTGAAGACTTCTGAGATTGATTGCGGAGTGATTTGAATCACTTTACCCTGTATCGAGGAGTTAATGGCAATGGCTTTGTCATCTTGTTTTTCAAGCGTTGCCTTTTTCCAAAACTCTCTCTGGGTTTGTAGATAAATGGGAGCGTCTGCCGTCAACAAAGTTTTGTACTTTGATGCAGATAATGTATCAATGATGGAGTCGAAGGTGTGGTTATCGGTAGGTTTTGTGAGCAAACCCATATAATTATGCGGGGATTTGTATGGTATTTCGATGGATTCTTCGGCCGTTTGAGCGACCTCTTTTGAAGATGATGGTGATTTTGGTTTAGATTTTGATTTTGATTTTGACTTCGTCATTTTGATGAAGAAGAATCGAAGAGTGATTTGGGAAGAAAGGTTGGAAACTGCTTTGAGAAGAGAACTTTGGAATTCAATTCGACAGTGTAAAACCCTGTTTGGGGGTTTTGATCAGGGTTTTATTTAGGGAAAAAGTGATCGCTGATGTGGCAGCGGTTATTTTGATCTGAAGGCTAAAAACTGACTACGCGTCAACCTCTGATGATATGGATGAAGAATGGAGGACAGTTGTTTTGAGAGCCACTGATGTACCAAGCATCAGTAGTTACAACGGTAATAAAGTGAAAACAGTGGAAGATTTTTACTATCAGTGGATAGTATATCAGTGGATAAGACACTGATTTTGAGCATCAGTGCTTGCCAAGCAAAATGAAGAGTCAGTGGTTGACTTTCAGCAGTGGACAGTATTTAGTGATCAGATGTTTGAACAAAACAGTGATTAAGGTAAATGGTACAGATTTGAAGGACAAGTATTTCAGCAACAGTTTTGAGAATTTTCATTCAAGGTTTTTGCCACATGTCAATTTTGAAGGACAGTGGTTTAGTACCCCAGATGATGAGAACTTTTTGCTAAGGCAACTCATTTTCGTTTAATATCCAATTAAAACATGAGTGCCACGGTAATTGAAGCACAGTTTAGCAATCAACCTTTGATTAATGTTTAAAAACAACCTGAGTATGACATGATCTTGACATATGCACCAATTCCTTTTGACCCATTTATGAGGACAATAATACCAACAAAAATAAGGTACTATATCCTGACAGGTAACTGAAGCTATTGCCAACAAAAACAAGCAAAAGTTCCAAATATATTATTCTTAAAAAAATGAACAATATATCCTGGTTATTCGAGAAAATCCTTTGGAAAAAAAATAAAGGATTTTTTGAGAACAGCATAAAAAAGAATCTGGTATATTTTCAATAAAATACGAAATCATATCATTCTCAAGTTTATGAAAATGGTCAGAGGTAGGAAATTTTGAATACATTTTAACCACTGTTAGGAACCATTTTTTTTTTTAGTTGATTGCAAACATGAGGACACATGGATGATTTTTTGAACATTTGTCTAGTCCTCTTTGGAGTTCATTCATCGGTATCAAAACCTTTTCCTGAACAGATGAATGCACACAGTTGCTTAATGACCATTATTACCCTAAACTTTGACTCATAAGTGTTTTATGTTTATACTCTTTTCTTCTGACTTCAAAAGTTTTGAGATAAACACACTTCTGAGTTTTTGTGAATTTTATTCTTCCCTTTTTACCCTTCCCAATCATAAGTATTGAAATACTTACTGAGAGGTATTTATTGAAGGAATACTTGTTCCAAAATCATTTTGCAGTAATGTTTTGAGAGATTTGGTCATTTCTGCACATGCTTATGCCAACCTCCTCATTACCTATGATCTGGACATTTTAACTCCTGATTTTCTTAATGTATTTTAACATAGTTGATTTTGTCCTTTTGAGGATCTCAACCTGTTTTCAACACATAAGATCTGAATGACTAAAGTTCTAATTTCCCTCTTTTTATGTTAACAAAACACCAATGTTTTTATGAACATAGACTTCTGTTAATCTGAGGTTCATACTTTAGCATTTAATAAAAACATCACAGATTATACACCAACAATTGAAATCAATTTAGAAAATAAGAAATAATCTCATAGTTTAACAGATATTGTTTTCAGATCTAGAAACCATGAGTGTCTTGTGCATGAAATCACTTGTTGTGTGAAATTTGTGTGTCATATGACATCTTGGTTGATATACAGAGTTTTGAATAACCACTTTGAACATGATTTACTCGATACTCTGTTTTTCAACAAAATACAACCAACCTTAGTATCAATGAATTTTGAGCCGAACTGTTATGTCAAATTGATTGTTAGATCAATGAATTTTGACTGTCCAGGCTCTGATACCAATTGTTAGGATCGGAGGCTCTCATGATTGTGCTTGTTTGTGTAGATTGAATTATCAATGAATATGAAAACATGTAAAGTGCAGCGGAATTGAACAACAAACTTTGTAAACACAATCAAGGAGAAAATAATTTGTTAAACATTTGCTTCTCATAGAGTCAAAAGATTACAAATCAAAGCAAAAGATTACAAACATGCTTACAAACTAAGCTCCCCCTCAGCTTGATGCCCCAAGGTTGAATTGCTCAAGATGAAAGGATTGAATTGAGGAGAAGAACTCACTCAAGACGAATCAAATGTAACAGTACAGAGTACTGTTCCATTTATAGACAAATCAAACCGCTGAGGCATCTCAGCTGACGTCACCATGAAAGCGACGTCTAACAGCCTAACAACCTGTATCTACTGTTCTTATACAAACACTGCTAAACCTAACAACTGACAATACATAAGACAGATGATATACTGAAATACTGCTCTCTCTATTCATCAGTGCTTTCCTCAAGGTTGATCAGTCCTTAACTGGGCAGTGCTTTGTCATCAGCAGTTTGTACCAGCAGTGCTTAGTTTCCAGCAGTCTTCTAGGCTTCATCAGTAGTTATGCAGAGCAGCAGTTGTATCCGGGCAGTGGATATAAGACCATCAGCTGTTGTAATCACTTTCAAGGGAGAAGACTTAGTGTAAACAGCTGCTTATTGTGAATCCACTGTTGTGACCTGGTTTTGGCTTTACATTATCTGTTCCTCTGGTAGGGTTCAATCCCAACACGAAGAGTAATCCAGTCAGATGGTCGTCCGATCGGATTGCAATTCGTTCGATACTCAAACTTCAGCTAAGGTTGTTTAAATGTGGGTCCCAAAGTGTGATCCGTTCGGATGACCTATCCGCTTGGACAGCAGTCCGGTCGGACAGCATTCCGTTCCGGTTGTTCCGTTCGTCCTACACTTGGTCGTTTTGATGGTTTGTAGTTATTTCGAGACATCTTGACAACGTGTTAACCAACAGAACCCCCATTTTGACCCAGATGACTCAACCGACCAGGAATCACCCGAGTTTGGTTAGTTACCGGCTCGAGACGGTTGTTCTTGTTTAACCCAAAATCGGTGGTCTCGTGGGCAGAATCCAGATCTGGGCTAGTACAACACTAAGGATGAGTAGGAGACTAGAACAGAGCCCGATTCTATAGGTTTTGAGTGTATCGAGTGTAAAAGAGTTGAAATAAAGTTAGAAACTATCCTTCAATCCTTTTCACCACTCTTGTGTCGAGATCTTTACAAGATCTTTGTGTGATCGGGTGGAAATCGGTTAGATCTCAGTTGTTCTTGGTGGATTGAGGTCAAAGCATAAAGTTCTTGAAGAACGTATGATGACGTCATCCTAGAACACCCGAAATCTAGTGATTTCATGGTTAAAAGTTAAGATTTAAAAGATAGAAAGGTGTAGGAGTGCGTGTAGATTAAGAAAGTATGAGATTTAGGGCGAGATCTTCCCTAGGTTGCGAGAAATCGAAGAAAAGGTGGGGAGCACGAGCTGTTCGGACAGAGGGTTTCCAAAAGTAGAAAGAATGACAATGACAGGGGTATTTATAGGATTCCAAAAGAGGAAAGGGCTGTCCGATCGGATGGCACACCGCTCGGATGACTCATCCGGTCGGATGACATTCCGGTCGGATGGCACCTTGCTTGTGGTATTGTGGCTATCCGGTCGGACGGCTATCCGGCCGGATGGCACTTGGTTCGGATGTTTGACGCGACTATTTTTGCTGAGTCGATTTCGATTACGAGCGGTTTGATACGATAGGGTTTCCTAGTCAAATTACTTTCAGTCCCAATCACTCATATCGAGCACTATGCCTCCTCCACTAATTATCACAGTTCGATTATGATTCGAGTTCGATGTCGAGTTCGAGTTTCGATTGCGTTTTGATTGATTACCACAACAATACATAAGTAACATGCACAGATAACACGTAAGGCACACACACACGTATAACCATAAGTAAAATACGTAGCTCGAGTTGCGATTCGCTGTCGATTCGATTAGCATAGTTTGATTATTGATTAATTAACTTTATCGCATTGTTACTTCCTATAGTTCACAGTCGTAAATCGTTTGAATAATACGTCGATGGCTTGTAATTAACAACACTTACTCCACATAATACAAATAAAATAAAGAAATTTCTATAAATCAAGTTCGTATCGTCGGTCGTTGACTTTGACCTTGACTTGACTTCGGCTTGTGAAAACACGGGGTGTTACAGCCTCCCCTTGTTTAGGGAATTTCGTCCCGAAATTAGGCTGGAAGCTGTACGTTGCCGTGAATCACTTTCTCTTTCTATACTTTCTCTTTAAACAACTGCGGGTATTTAGCCTTCATGTCGCTTTCGAGTTCCCAAGTGAACTCTGCGCCTCGTTTGCCTTCCCATCGGACTTTCACAATAGGAATGCGTGAGCGTCTGAGCTGCTTGGTTTGGCGATCCATGATTTCGACAGGCTTTTCCACGAAGTGTAATGTTTCGTTCACTTGCAGATCGTCGAGAGAGACATGTAAGTCGTGGTTGGGTAGGCACTTTCGGAGGTTTAACACATGGAAAGTTGGGTGGACGTTACTAAGTTCCTCCGGTAGTTCGAGTCTATAGGCGACTTTTCCGATCCTTTTCAGATACTTAAAAGGTCCCACATATCGAGGCGCGAGCTTTCCTTTCTTGCCGAATTGGACCACACCCTTCCAAGGTGATACCTTTAGGAGTACGTAGCCACCAACGCCAAATTCAAGGGGCTTGCGTCGTTTATTGGCATAACTTTTCTGTCGATCCCGAGCTTTCACCAGGTTCTCTCGAATTTGGAAAATTCTGTCTGTCATTTCTTGTAATAGCTCAGGACCGGTTAATTGCGAATGACCGATCTCGTGCCACACAATAGGCGATCGACATCTTCTTCCGTATAATGCCTCGAAAGGTGCCATTTGGATGCTAGAATGATAGCTGTTGTTATACGAGAATTCGACTAACGGCAGGTATTTATCCCAATTACCACCGAAGTCTATGACACACGAACGAAGCATGTCTTCAAGAGTACGAATCGTTCTTTCAGTCTGACCATCGGTTTGAGGGTGGAAAGCGGTACTTAGATTAAGCGATGTACCGAGTGTCGTTTGAAATGTTTCCCACAGTCGCGGGGTAAACCGAGCATCACGATCAGAGATGATGTCACGAGGCGTCCCATGATTACAAATAATCTCGTTGGTGTAGATTCGGGCTAATCGTTCTACCTTGTAGTCTTCCCGTATTGGCAAAAAGTGAGCTGATTTAGTCAAACAGTCGACCACAACCCAAATGCTATCGTGACCTGATGACGTGTGCGGTAGCTTGGTTATAAAGTCCATAGCTATACTTTCCCACTTCCACATGGGTATTGGCGGTTGTTCGAGTAAGCCAGAGGGTCTTTGATGTTCAGCCTTGACTCTAGCACAAGTTAGGCATTTTCCAACATAGAGAGCGATATCCCTCTTCATGCCCGGCCACCAGTACTTATAGCGAAGGTCCTGGTACATTTTGTCGGCACCGGGATGAATGGAGTACCGGGATTTGTGGGCTTCATCCATCAAGATCTGTCGCAAATTGGTTCGTTTGGGAACCTAAATTCGGTCCAGAAAGTGGAATATCCCATTCGATTTGTTCACAAGCTGGGCTCCATCATGGTAGATTCTTTCTTTCTTCAGGGTGCGTTCGTTAAAACATGCGTGTTGAGCTTCGCAGATGAGAGTTTCGAGATCGTGTTGGGCTTGAACGTTACGAGTGCTAAGCAGATAGCTCCGTCTGCTAAGTGCGTCGGCAACAACATTTGCTTTGCCTGGGTGGTAACAGATCTCACAGTCGTAATCGTTGAGAAGTTCTACCCATCGGCGTTGACGCATATTAAGTTCCTTCTGATTAAAGATATGTTGCAGGCTCCTATGATCGGTGAAGATCGTACACTTGGTACCATACAGGTAGTGTCGCCAAATCTGTAATGCAAAAACAACTGCGCCTAGCTCGAGATCATGGGTTGTATAGTTCTTCTCGTGGATTTTGAGCTGACGAGATGCGTAAGCTATGACCTTGTCCCGTTGCATGAGAACACAACCAAGACCAAGGTTGGAAGCATCACAATAGACAATGAAATCATTGTTTCCGTCGGGCAATGTGAGAACAGGAGCGTTGCAAAGCATGTGCTTGAGGGTTCGAAAGGCAGACTCTTGTTTAGTCCCCCAAACAAAAGGCTTATCTTTATGCGTAAGAGTGGTAAGCGGCACAGCGATCTTTGAGAATCCCTTGATAAATCGTCGATAGTAGCCCGCCAGTCCGAGAAAAGAGCGGACTTCAGACGGGTTCTTAGGCGTAACCCAGCTCTTGACAGCTTCAATCTTCGCAGGATCGACGTGAATGCCTTGACTATTAACAATGTGACCCAGAAACTGAACTTCCTCCAACCAGAATTCGCACTTGGAGAACTTGGCATAGAGTTGGTTCCCTGGAGTAACTCGAGAACCAAACGTAGATGCTGCGCGTGTTCGGCTTTCGACTTGGAATAGATCAAGACATCGTCGATGAATACGATGACGAAACGGTCGAGATATGGTTTACACACGCGATTCATAAGGTCCATGAAAACCGCGGGTGAATTGGTTAAACCAAAAGGCATGACGACGAATTCGTAGTGACCGTATCGGGTGTGAAAAGCAGTTTTGGGTATATCCTCCTCTTGAATACGTAGTTGGTGATATCTTGAACGTAGGTCGACCTTCGAGAAACACGTAGCACCTTGTAGTTGATCAAACAAATTGTCGATGCGAGGTAGGGGATAGCGGTTCTTGATGGTTAACTTATTCTGTCACACCCCGACCACGTAAAACAACAAAGCGTGGCGGAAACGTCGGGGAGTGTTGTAACAGAATTATCGTTTCATAACCATGGATAAAAAAAAGTGTTTCATTTTATTGATAATATTAAACATTTACATTGTTTTAACACAGAACAAACAAGTTTTATATCGTCTATCATAGTTATATGTCACTAAGGCCTCGTCTAGATCCTATGTGACACATGCATCCTAGAACGTCAATCAAGCAACAACACCTGAAACATATGTAAAAACAATGTCAGCAAGAAATGTTGGCGAGTACATAGGTTTTATAAGAGTATCAGAATCATGGCTTGTTTACTTATATTGCAATACCTCGAAAACCTTGTTTTTTTAAAAGTGTATAATATTGCAACATGATTAACCAACTCAAATCAAGATGGTTATAATTTATAAAATTTCGTAGCCATGATTCTTAACCCAAAAGCTTTTTGTTTTAGAAAACCATCTTGTAAAACATCTCGTATAGACTCATTAATAAAACTCGTATATTATTTTGAAAACATCGTTGAGTGACATCGTTTCAATATCTTTTACCCAAGTGAACTAAATAATGCCACGGTATGTAATATGTTGAAAACACTTATATATAAGAAGTACCAGCGGCGTATCTACCATGTTTTCACCACATTACACCCGTTTCCAAATCGTTTACCCAAATCGTTTAACATCGTTTCCAAATCGTTCCCAAATCGTTTACGAATCGTTCCCAAATCGTTTACTCGTTTAGATCGTTTAAATCGTCATCGTTTTAATTGTGAAAACTTATATATGGTCGTCTTGTTAATAACATTCAAACCTTTGTGACTCGTTCATTGTTCAACTCGTTCTTGCATTAACAAACCTCCAAAGGGTAAGTTAACAATCATCAGATTCAGTCGTTACCCACAACACCCACACATAACCATGGGTATAGTGCAATAACGGGATTTGTCATATCCTATGATACCATAACCTAATACTGGTCGGCTTGATCAATGCTAATGAATGTCGTTCGTTATGTAACTACAACCAATAAGTTCATTCACATTATCGAAATCGTTAATAGTTTAGTATAAATCGTTCTATTCGTTTTTGAAATCATCGTTTAAACCTTGAAAACATTTTGTACATATGAATCACCCCAAAACAATTGAAAACAGTAAAATAGGGGAACTATGTACTCACATGTAGTGCAAGGTATCATCAATCAATAGTACTTCAACAAACTCGAGTAAACCAGAGAAATCAAGTAGCACCTAGTAATTGATTCACTAGTCAAACAATAGACGCCTAAATCGGAAGATCGGACAGAATGAGGTCTTGTAAACCAAATGAGTGTTGGAACTCATGTGATATGGTTTAACAAGGCCTACATCCTAAATGAAACCTAACCTAAGTGCCTTCGACCCATCGCGACCCATTAAGGTAGCTTATGCTACTTTAACGCGTCGTTCACGTGAAACGCGTTCGGAACGTCTAACTAGTCCTATGACAAGTATTATATGCCTATACAAGTTTAATCATGATGTATAATCAGTTATGTGACAAAAGTTTAGGTTACATAAGCTTAATTACCAATTATACATGAAAAGGGTATTTTGGTAATTTACCTAAGGCATATAATCTACTTATCATACAACTACCTAAACTAGGTGACCATAAGGTATAACCTCGGAAGGTTAATCCCTATGCAACTATGGTCACTAACCATGTTTGGTCGGATCCTAATGATCGACCAAACGGGTCGTGTTCGAAAGTCTAAGCGGTTGTTTAGATCGCTTACCTTACGACCCTATATAAGCACTAAACTAAAAGTGACGAGCTAAGCATGTTAAAACATGCTTAACTAAGTTAGAAAATAAGTTTGGTATCAAAACAAACGGTTTTGATACCCACAAGTAGTTTGGTTACAAAATACGTAAGAATACGTATTTTGGCCGAAACTACGACTCGTCACTGAGCCTAGATAACGTGGTAATCAGTAGGTATAGTCACAAGGGACTATAACCATCGTGATTACACTCACGTTATGAAGTTCAAACGAACTTCACATTGACCATAAACTGGTCAATGCAGAAAGTCAAACGCAGTTTGACTTTAACGCTAAAACGAATGAAAAGAACGAAAGAACACTTACAACGGGTCCAAGAATGGAAGTTTTGAATCCGCATATTCTCAGGTATGAAGTGTTGAACACATCAACTTAGAGAACAAATTCAGATTTCAAAGGTGTGGGTTTTTGGGGTTGAGATCATGGGGTATTTATAGATTTCCTTGAACCATTAGGATCGTTCCTCGAAAACTGAGCTTGATCTGGACCTTACATGTGTGCCCATGGTTTTCTAAAACCATGGGAGCCCCTAATATGGACTATGTTTATTGAATAGCAGCCCATGGTTTTGCAAAACCATGGGTTAAAACCACCAATGCTTCAAAATGGACTAGGTTCATTGAATCTGCCAGAAATTTCAAAAAATGGTCCCTGCACTTGTAAAACTTGATTTTTGGCACTTTTAAGCCCCGTTAACCACATTTCAAGGCTCTAAAATAAATTTAAAGTATAGGGAACTTAAAATATGCTCAAAAACATCTCGGATGTCGGTTCGTTTGGTCGTACGGTTGCGTTATTCGCTTAATTACGACGGAAGTCGTAACGAACGCAAAAACGATCCAAATTAAGCGACGAATGGAATTTTATCATGCCAAACACTAAAATAAAATATTTTAATGCTTACATAAATTTTTGGATGTCCGGATGTATTCAGAACGTAAGTTATGCGCGAAAATGCAAACTTATGCACTTTTTGACGCTTTTAGTCCCTGAATGAGCATAAAGTTTATTTTAGCACACCGAACCCCTCAAAGCCTATTTCTAAGCTATGTAAAGGATATTTAGGGTATGTTTATCTTATGGTCATGTTCCAGAATGTTCGTTACTATACAAATCGGCGTAGTTTCGCAGTTTGACACATATAGTCCCTGCGATCGAACAAAGTTGATTTCGACACACCAAACCATTCAAAACTTATTTCTAAGTTATGTGGAGGTTATTTAAGGTATGTTAAGCCTATTTCACTATTCCGGAGTGTTTGTCGTCTTATACTGACTGTGTTTACACACCAGTTTGTGTATAACCTTCCAGAACGTGATTTAAAGCTTGCAATCGGAATAGAATCGAATTGAAAAGTCACCAAACACAAATACACACATAGAAACACCAAAAAACATATAATAACACCAAAGAACATTGTTTTATTAATAATCATCATTGTTTTACATCGTACATCGATTACAGAACACAGTTGTCACAGTCTCCCCTACTTCAGGTAATTTCGTCCCTAAATTTTAACTAGAGGAAGCTTGTGAGAACAAATGCGGATATTTAGTCTTCATCTGGTCCTCACGCTCCCAAGTAAACTCTGGGCCACATTTGGATTCCCAGTGAATCTTGACCAAATGAATTCGTTTGTTCTTCAACTGTTTGAAAGTGCATTCCACTATCTCCACAGGTTTCTCGACAAAGTGCATTGTTTCATCGATTCGAATCTCGTCGAGAGGAATGTGTACATCAGCGTCAGCTAAACATTTTCACAGATTGGACATGTGAAAAGTTGGGTGAATATTTCCAAGCTCTGGAGGTAGCTCTAGTCGATAGGCAACCTTTCCAATTCTTTCCACAATCTTAAATGGTCCCACATATCGAGGTGCAAGTTTTCCTTTCTTTCCAAATCTCACGACTCCTTTCCAAGGTGAAACCTTGAGTAGGACACGATCTCCGACTTGAAATTCTAAGGGCTTGCGTCCCAGATCCGCATAACTCTTTTGACGGTTTCGAGCTGTCACAAGATTATCGCGGATTTTCTTGATTTTGTCTGTTGTTTCCAGAACGAGCTCAGGTCCAGTAGGCTGAGCTTCACTGGTTTCGTTCCAACAGACAGGTGAACGACATTTTTTACCGTAGAGAGCTTCGAATGGTGCCATTTTAATGCTAGTGTGATAACTATTGTTGTAAGAGAACTCGATCAGTGGCAGATGAGAATCCCAATTACCACCAAAGTCTATCACGCATGCTCTAAGCATATCCTCCAAAGTTTGAATCGAACTCTCAGATTGGCCATCTGTTTGGGGATGATAAGCAGTGCTTAGATTCAGTTGGGTTCCCAAAGCAGATTGCATGGCCTTCCAGAAATGAGATGAAAATCGAGCATCACGATCAGAGATGATATCCAAGGGCACACCATGTCGTGTCACAATCTCATCAACATAAATCTTGGCAAGCTTCTCAGCAGAGAAATCCTCACGGGTTGGTAAGAAGTGAGCAGATTTTGTCAAACGATCAACTACAACCCAAATAGCATCGTGACCTTTAGAGGTACGCGGTAACTTAGTAATGAGATCCATGGCAATGTTCTCCCACTTCCAAACTGGTATCTCTGGTTGTACAAGCAAGCCAGAAGGTCATTGATGTTCGGCCTTGACTTTGAGACAAGTTAGGCATTTCGATACATACAAGGCAACATCCTTCTTCATACCAGGCCACCAGCACCGAGTACGAAGATCCTTGTACATTTTATCAGCACCAGGATGGATAGAATATCGAGACTTATGAGCTTCGTCCATTACCAAGGTGCGAAGATCGTCTTGTTTCGGAATCCACAATCGATCCTTAAAATAGAGCAAACCATCGTCTTTCGCTTCGAGCATAAGCTCAAGTTGACGTGGTAATTTCGTACCCATCAAATTTTGTGAAACACAAAATTGCTGGGCTTGAAGGACACGAGATTGAAGATCGGATAGAGTTCGAACAGAATGAAGCTTGACTCGTTCTTTTCGACTAAGCGCATCAGCTACGACATTCGCCTTACCAGGGTGGTAGCGAATCTCGCAGTCATAATCGTTTAAGAGTTCAACCCAACGTCGTTGCCTCATGTTCAGCTCCTTTTGATTAAGAATATGCTGGAGACTTTTGTGGTCTGTGAAAACCACACACTTCGTTCCATAGAGGTAGTGTCTCCAGATTTTAAGCGCGAAAACCACAGCTCCTAACTCAAGATCATGAGTCGTATAGTTCTTCTCGTGAACTTTCAATTGTCTAGATGCATATGCTATAACTTTACCTCGTTGCATAAGGACGCAACCAAGACCTAAGTTGGACGCATCGCAATAGACAACGAAATCATCGCTTCCCTCGGGCAGAGATAGAACACGAGCATTACATAACTTCTGCTTCAGCGTTTGGAACGCTTCTTCTTGCTTGGGTCCCCACTCAAAAGGCTTATTCTTCTGAGTCAAAGCAGTGAGCGGAACCGCAATCTTTGAGAAATTTGAAATGAATCGACGATAATAACCAGCAAGACCAAGAAAAGATCGAATCTCTGTAGGTGTCGTCGGTGTATTCCAGTCCTTAATAGCAGCAATCTTGGATGGATCCACATGAATACCCTGCTCATTGACTATATGACCCAAGAATTGAACTTCTTTAAGCCAGAATTCACACTTAAAGAATTTAGCAAAAAGTTGTTCCTCCTTTAGGAGTTCCAATGTTAAGTGAAGGTGTTGCTCATGCTCGGCTCAAGATTTTGAATAAATGAGAATATCGTCGATGAACACAATAATGAACTTGTCCAAATAAGGTTTACAGACCCTATTCATTAAGTCCATAAAGATAGCTGGAGCATTCGTCAAACCAAAAGGCAAGACAGTGAACTCGTAATGCCCATATCTTGTGCGGAAAGCAGTTTTGGGAATATCTTCTTCGAGAACACGAAGTTGATGATACCCAGAACGCAGATCAATCTTGGAAAAACATAAAGCACCCTGCAGCTGGTCGAAGAGATCATCAATTCGAGGTAGGGGATATCGATTCTTGATGGTGAGCTTATTAAGCTCACGATAATCGATACACATTCGAAAGGATCCGTCTTTCTTTTTCACGAAGAGGACAGGAGCTCCCCAAGGTGAAAAGCTCGGTCGGATGAATCCTTTATCAGAATACTCTTGAAGCTGTTTCGATAACTCTTGCATCTCCAACGGTGCAAGACGATAAGGTGCTTTTGCAATCGGGTTGGCATTGGGTACAAGGTCAATATGAAACTCGACTTGACGAACTGGAGGCAAACCAGGCAGTTCATCAGGAAACACCTCCTGATAATCCCGAACAATCGGAATATCCTGAATACTCTTGCTCTTGCTTTTCTCCTCGGTGACATGTGCCATAAAAGCAACATATCCTTTTCGTAAATACCTTTGGGCTTCCATACACGATATAAGCTTCAAACCATCTGGTGGTTTCTCGCCACGAACTTCCAGAACATCGCCAGACGGAAGAGGAATGCGAACAATCTTATCAAAACAAACCACCTCAGCGTGGTGTTTGGTTAACCAGTCCATTCCAATGATAATATCGAAACTCCCAAGTTGCATCGGTGTGAGGTCAATAGGAAAAAGATGGCTATCAAGGTTCAACTGACAATTATGAATAATAGAATCGAGAACAAGAGGTTTACCAGTGGCAACTTCAACAGATAAGGGTTTCCTCAGTTTAGTTCTAGGTATCGCAAGCAAAGGCTCAAATGATAATGAAACAAAACTTCTATCGGCACCAGAATCAAAAAGAACAGATGCAGGTTGATTGTTAACAAGAAACGTACCGTTAACCACTTCGTTGTCGGCCCTCGCTTCATTTGCATTCAAATTGTACGCTCGCCCACGAGCGGGATTCACATTAACATTGACGTTCGCATAAACAAAAGAGGTATCGACAAAACGCAAGAGAGGCGATCATTCGTTCGTTACCTCGAACAAACAAACGACACGCAGTGACTAATCAAAGTAAATAGGTCAAAAATAATGTATCGCGAAGACATGCTCGCCTATAAGTGAACACTCACCCCAAGAGTTCCCAGGTAAGAGTGACTGGTCCGATTATGTGGATTTGTACGAACACTCGAGCCTTAGACAGAAAACTCAGGGTACAGGCATTCACTCTTCTAGTTTGCACGTGTTCACATTATTTAGACCCAAACTTTGACGAGATTTTGAAAACTCAAAAGGCACTAAGCCAAAATGAGTCAAACTGGAAGGGTTCAAAACCTTACAACAGAGGGTTCAAAACCTAGTAATCAATCATCCTAGAATAGATGATTAGTTTTCAAAGCGGATTCGAAAATTGTGTTCTCGTTGTGGTTATCACCTAAGGATAGGTGACGATTTTGTTTTAAAAATCTAAACGCAAATAAACTTGCGTTGGGGTCCTAGAAGTTATAGTCTAGGTCAAAGCATTACTAATAACCTAATTCCCTATAACCATTGGCTCTGATACCAACTCTTCTGTCACACCCCGACCACGTAAAACAACAAAGCGTGGCGGAAACGTCGGGGAGTGTTGTAACAGAATTATCATTTCATAACCATGGATAAAAAAAAGTGTTTCGTTTTATTGATAATATTAAACATTTACATTGTTTTAACACAGAACAAACAAGTTTTATATCGTCTATCACAGTTATATGTCACTAAGGCCTCGTCCAGATCCTATGTGACGCATGCATCCTAGAACGTCAATCAAGCAACAACACCTGAAACATATGTAAAAACAAAGTCAGCAAGAAATGCTGGCGAGTACATAGGTTTTATAAGAGTATCGAAATCATGGCTTGTTTGCTTATATTGCAATACCTCGAAAACCTTGTTTTTTTAAAAGTGTATAATATTGCAACATGATTAACCAACTCAAATCAAGATGGTTATAATTTATAAAATTTCGTAGCCATGATTCTTAACCCAAAAGCTTTTTGTTTTAGAAACCCATCTTGTAAAACATCTCCTATAGACTCGTTAATAAAACTCGTATATTATTTCGAAAACATCGTTGAGTGACATCATTTCAATATCATTTACCCAAGTGAACTAAATAACGCCACGGTATGTAATATGTTGAAAACACTTATATATAAGAAGTACCAGCGGCGTATCTACCATGTTTTCACCACATTACACCCGTCCCGTTATCTAAACACCAGCCCAGAAGCCAATCATTTACCCAAATCGTTTAACATCGTTTCCAAATCGTTCCCAAATCGTTTACAAATCGTTCCCAAATCGTTCCCAAATCGTTTACTCGTTTAGATCGTTTAAATCGTGATCGTTTTAATTGTGAAAACTTATATATGGTCGTCTCGTTAATAACATTCAAATCTTTGTGACTCGTTCATTGTTCAACTCGTTCTTGCATTAACAAACCTCCAAAGGGTAAGTTAACAATCATCAGATTCAGTCGTTACCCACAACACCCACACATAACCATGGGTATAGTGCAATAACGGGATTTGTCATATCCTATGGTACCATAACCTAATACTGGTCAGCTTGATCAATGCTAATGAATGTCGTTCGTTATGTAACTACAACCAACAAGTTCGTTCACATTATCGAAATCGTTAATAGTTTAGTATAAATCGTTCTATTCGTTTTTGAAATCATCGTTTAAACCTTGAAAACATTTTGTACATATGAATCACCCCAAAACAATTGAAAACAGTAAAATAGGGGAACTATGTACTCACATGTAGTGCAAGGTATCATCAATCAATAGTACTTCAACAAACTCGAGTAAACCAGAGAAATCAAGTAGCACCTAGTAATTGATTCCCTAGTCAAACAATAGATGCCTAAATCGGAAGATCGGACAGAATGAGGTCTTGTAAACCAAATGAGTGTTGGAAATCATGTGATATGGTTTAACAAGGCCTACATCCTAAATGAAACCTAACCTAAGTGCCTTCGACCCATCGCGACCCATTAAGGTAGCTTATGCTACTTTAACGCGTCGTTCGCGTGAAACGCGTTCGAAACGTCTAACTAGTCCTATGACAAGTATTATATGCCTATACAAGTTTAATCATGATGTATAATCAGTTATGTGACAAAAGTTTAGGTTACATAAGCTTAATTACCAATTATACATGAAAAGGGTATTTTGGTAATTTACCTAAGGCATATAATCTACTTATCATACAACTACCTAAACTAGGTGACCATAAGGTATAACCTCGGAAGGTTAATCCCTATGCAACTATGGTCACTAACCATGTTTGGTCGGATCCTAATGATCGACCAAATGGGTCGTGTTCGAAAGTCTAAGCGGTTGTTTAGATCGCTTACCTTACGACCCTATATAAGCACTAAACTAAAAGTGACAAGCTAAGCATGTTAAAACATGCTTAACTAAGTTAGAAAATAAGTTTGGTATCAAAACAAACGGTTTTGATACCCACAAGTAGTTTGGTTACAAAATACGTAAGAATACGTATTTTGGCCGAAACTACGACTCGTCACTGAGCCTAGATAACGTGGTAATCAGTAGGTATAGTCACAAGGGACTATAACCATCGTGATTACGCTCACGTTATGAAGTTCAAACGAACTTCACATTGACCATAAACTGGTCAATGCAGAAAGTCAAACGCAGTTTGACTTTAACGCTAAAACGAATGAAAAGAACGAAAGAACACTTACAACGGGTCCAAGAATGGAAGTTTTGAATCCGAATATTCTCAGGTTTGAAGTGTTGAACACATCAACTTAGAGAACAAATTCAGATTTCAAAGGTGTGGGTTTTTGGGGTTGAGATAATGGGGTATTTATAGATTTCCTTGAACCGTTAGGATCGTTCCTCGAAAACTGAGCTTTGATCTGGACCTTACATGTGTGCCCATGGTTTTCTAAAACCATGGGAGCCCCTAATATGGACTATGTTCATTGAATACCAGCCCATGGTTTTGCAAAACCATGGGTTAAAACCACCAATACTTCAAAATGGACTAGGTTCATTGAATCTGCCAGAAATTTCAAAAAATGGTCCCTGCACTTGTAAAACTTGATTTTTGGCACTTTTAAGCCCCGTTAACCCCATTTCAAGGCTCTAAAATAAAGTTAAAGTAGTTCGTTTGGTCGTACGGTTGCGTTATTCGCTTAATTACGACGGAAGTCGTAACGAACGCAAAAACGATCCAAATTAAGCGACGAATGGAATTTTATCATGCCAAACACAAAAATAAAATATTTTAATTATTACATAAATTTTTGGATATCCAGATGTATTCAGAACGTAAGTTATGCGCGAAAATGCAAACTTATGCACTTTTTGACGCTTTTAGTCCCTGAATGAGCATAAAGTTTATTTTAGCACACCGAACCCCTCAAAGCCTATTTCTAAGATATGTAAAGGATATTTAGGGTATGTTTAACTTATGGTCATGTTTCGGAATGTTCGTTACAATACAAATCGGCATAGTTTCACAGTTTGACACATATAGTCCCTGCGATCAAACAAAGTTGATTTCGACACACCAAACCATTCAAAACTTATTTCTAAGTTATGTGGAGGTTATTTAAGGTATGTTAAGCCTATGTCACTATTCCGGAGTGTTTGTCGTGTTATACTGACTGTGTTTACGCACCAGTTTGTGTATAACCTTCCAAAACGCGATTTAAAGCTTGCAATCGGAATCGAATCGAATTGAAAAGTCACCAAACACAAATACACACATAGAAACACCAAAACACATATAATAACACCAAAGAACATTGTTTTATTAATAATCATCATTGTTTTACATCGTATCTCGATTACAGAACACAGTTGTCACATATTCAATTCCCGATAGTCGATGCACATCCTGAACGACCCGTCCTTCTTTTTGACGAAAAGGACTGGCGCGCCCCAAGGAGAGGTGCTTGGGCGAATGAAGCCTTTCTCGAGTAATTCCTGGAGTTGGGTTGAGAGTTCACGCATTTCAGACGGCGCGAGTCGATAAGGAGCTTTGGCAATAGGATTGGCTCCAGGAATGAGGTCTCTACGAAAGCCAATATCGCGACTTAGTGGTAGCCCGGGAAGATCCTCTGGAAAAACATTAGGAAATTATCGAACCTCATGAACGTCTTTCACTTACTTCTTCTCTTTCTTTTCCTTTTCCGCTACTACAATGTTAGCCAAGAAAGCCCTGTATTCCTTGCGGAGATACTTGCTAGCTTGGACACACGACATGAGCTTGAGACCCTTCAAAGTAGTATCACCGTAGACACACAATGAATCACCATTTGCAAGCGAGAATCGAATCATCTTGTCGAAGCACACAACTTCAGCATGGTTTTCTCGAAGAAAATCCATGCTTACTATAACGTCAAAACTTCCGAGTTGCATCAGAATAAGGTCGATTGGAAAGATGTGATTGTTGAGCTCAAGAGTACAATCACAAAGAACAAAATTAACGGCGACAGTTCTTCCGGTAGTGACTTCAACATCGAACGTCGAGGAGAGTTGGGAGCGTTTACGACTAAGGAGTTTCTCCAATTCGAATGACACAAAGCAATTATCGGCTCCAGTTTCAAACAAACATGAAGCATAAATACCATTCACAAGGAATGTACCATTGACCACGTTGTTGTCGGCCTGGGCTTGACGCACGTTGATGTTGAAAGATCTGGCGCGTGCGGCCTGTTGTTGCTGCTGCTGCTGTTGTTGCTGCTGAGGCTGCTGTTGCTGGGGCTCTTGTTTCACGACCCTGTTTGGGCACATGTTGGCGAAATGGTTCGGGTCGCCACATGCGAACAGGCTCTGGCTTTGACCGCGGGTGCCGGAGGAGCTTGTTGACCCTGAGGGGCGGTGAGTAGAGCTTGATGAGCAGGAGCTTGTCGAATACGGCAGTTGGCAGTAAAATGGTCGTATACATTGCAATGAGCACAAAAACGGCAAGCAATGGCAGTCGTGTGGTGGTAGGTACAAGTAGGGCAGAGTGGGTGTGGCCCAGTGTATGCACGCTTTGCAGGCGGTGCATTAGCCACAGGCGCCGCTACTTGACGCTGTTGGGCTGGTACAGCTTGAATCAGTGCAGCAGTGATCGCACAGTTCTTGTTGCTGGAAGTGTTCTTTCTCTTGTTCTTCCTCTTGTTGCTCGACGTGATGGGTTCAGCAGTTGGTGCGGCGGCAGTAGCTTGATGCAGGTGCTTCGGAGTTTTATCCCAGACACCATCCTTGACCCTTTTGTCATTGATTTCAGCGGCCAGTAGGTAGGTCTCTTCGATCGTCTTAGTCTTAGCCGCTTGCACGAAATCAGCGACTCAGTCGGGCAAAGCTCAGATGTATTTCTTGATCGTGATCTCCGGAGTCTTGACTTGATCAGGACAGATGATGCTGATCAGTTTAAAGCGAGCAGTGAGGGCAGCATTGTCACTTTCATGTTGACGTATGTGCCAAAATTCATCCTCTAGCTTTTGACGTTCATGAGGAGGGCAGAATTCCTCTAGCATGACTTCCTTGAGTTTGTCCCACGACAGTCCGTAGGCTGCATCGTTCCCTTGCTTGTTTCTCTCGGCCGTCCACCAGTCTAGTGCACGGGACTGGAAAACGCCGGTAGCATTCAGAGTTCGGAGGTCATCGGGGTAACCACTCTGTCGTAGAGTAACCTCAATGGAATCAAACCATTGGAATAGTGCAGTAGGACCTCCCTCGCCAGTGAATTCTTTTGGCCCACACGACTTGAACTGCTTGAAATTGAAGGACTTGGTGGTAGCTTTAAAAGCTTCAGTCCTCGACTCCTCAGATGATTTGCTGGCATTCTCGTAAACATCACTCACGGCCTTTGCCACACTTTTAGCGATGATGGCAGCAAGGCGTTTGTCCCTCTTTTCTTGACGAGAAAGTGTGTGACGGGATCCAGATGACGTTGTCTGCAACAGACATCATCACAGGACTCAACACATTGTATTCTAATCTCACCTCACACGTGCACTACTTACTAAAGCTCAGGAACACGCATATTCACGTAAACACATAACACATAGAGCACAAAATTGCATAACACATAAGCACGTAGAGCACATAATCACATAACACCTCAACATGTAAAACACAGAAGCAAGGAAGCACATATGCATTTAATCACTAGAGGCAGTCAGAAAACAGAAACCTATTATTCAAAGTCTGCGATCGTTCGAGAATAGCGTAGTATAAGCATATATCGTAGTATAAAGTTGCCCATAATTCAGCGATTTGTTAACGTTTTGGGATAGAAATGCAGTGCGGGTTGTGTGTGTCGATTGAAGTGAAGGCACAAATCGATTAATTCTTCCAAGATTAAGCACATAAACATGTAAACGTACATAAAACACATAAAATTGACGAATTATCAGGGTTAGCAGTAGCGGGCTCAGATTCAAAATACATAAAAATCGAGAGTTAGATTGTCTGCGGCTAGTAGACTTTGACTAACCAAGGTGGTTCAACTATTTACAAGGACTTGTCATTCATGTTTGACCTTCAGAACTGTGCTTTTGCCTCGATTCTTGGGCGTTTTGCACACATTCCGTTAGTTATACCAAGATTTCAAGTCTTTGGAGTCCGTCGAGACCTTGGTGAGAGTTTTGTAAAATGTGCAGAACAAGTCGTCAAGGTTAGGGTTTCACCCCTAGCTTAACAACTTTGTCCCTGTTTCGATAAGATGGAGGAGATTATTCATCAAAATATGGGTTTCACCCCTGATTTGGTATAATTCCCCCGCTGAACAAGCGTTCATTATTGAAAAAGAATGAAGAGATCATTGATAAGTTGACAAAACAGCATTGACTAAGCATTTTAGTTCGGAGTTCGCGGTTTTCACACCTAATCTCGACGTTATTGCCCTTTTTATAGTTGAAAATTTGAGTGTAGTGATAGTGTAGCATAAGCGAGAATAGCGAGAAGTAAGCTCGTACATAACCCCTACCGGGCATACACAAGTCAGTCTGTTGGTTCCTAACTATAGTCTAGGTTTCTAAGACTTCGACCCGGACTAGGTCGAGTCTTGCCTAATTCCCTATAGTTATGGCTCTGATACCAATCTGTTACACCCCAACCGATGGCGGAAACATCGGGGCATGGCACTGAGCGAAACAGATTGTCCAGAAGTTTCCATAACAATTATCAATACTATTCAATTTAAATAATACGTCCCATATCGTATCTCAAACAGTAAAATAATTATTACAGACAAAAATCCAGGCAAATATTCTGTTCCGACAACTCAGATTCATACATAAATAGTTTATTTATTTGTTTCTAGGACCTCTTTTCCTAGCTTCGATTTCATCACAGCACAGAGAGCATCCTAGACCTTTCCTAGCCTCAAGTTCACAGCATGCTAAGCATGTAAACTTCCTAAGCACCTGTCACATATGTTAAAATAAAGTCAATACATAAAATGTAAAGGTGAGCATACAAGTTTGATAATAGCATATAAAGTTCGAATTCGTTTACGCATAACCAGCATGTACACATAGTGAAATGAAGCACGTTAGTTATCGACATAGATCCATCGATACCAATGACTACGGGTTGACTGCCCGAGGCAGTTTGCAATACATGATTACCACCGTAATCCATGCAAGTAATTGTCCTTAATAACCCCCGTGTGAACGGGTGCTGAGTCCAAACTATAGTACTATCGTTGCTAAGGCAGGTAGACAGCATTCCATGTGTAAACATAATAAACAAGCATTCATAAGCCACGTATAACATGCATTAACGGTTAGCGTTCAAATAGTATTGAGCGGTGTGATTGTTGTAGTTTGAATATTCGTAACGTACGTAACACCCAAAAGTACGTAAAGCAAAAAGGGATCGAGTATACTCACAGCGGTTAATGGATTGAAGGGAGCGCTTAGCGAGTAAGGCTAGCCTGAATAGATTCGATAACATAACGTAAGTGACGTTTTACGCGTCATATGGTGCAAAGTGTAAATGGGTCGGATGATGGTTCGATCGGATGGTAATCCGATCGGACAGTAACCCGTGCGGATAACAATCCGTTCGGATGGTCATCCGGTCGGACAGCTTGTCCGGTCGGGTGACGATTTGAGTGGATTGTTTCTTCCTATAAGAAGGATGTGTTTGTGTATGATGGCTTGACTTTTGAAGTTTTCGTTGTAGCATTTTGAAAACATTGAAGTATCTTTATCCATAAAGTCGGTCGATAGGATGGTGAGTCGTGCGGATGACAATCCGTTCGGATGGTCATCTGGTCGGACAGTGGTCCGGTCGGACGACAACTAAGTGGCGAGATTACTTGGTGAAGGCAAGTTCACAGCAAAAGTGTCACTCGATCGAATGTCCATCCGATCGGGTGGCAACCCTGTTAATGAACATGTTGAAAATTGTTTAAGTCTTTAAAGTCTTAGTATCTCATGATCCGAAGAGTAATCCAGTCAGATGGTCATCCGATCGGATTGCAATTCGTTCGATACTCAAACTTCAGCTAAGGTTGTTTAAATGTGGGTCCCAAAGTGTGATCCGTTCGGATGGCAATCCGTTCGGATGACCTATCCGCTCGGACAGCAGTCCGGTCGGACAGTATTCCGTTCCGGTTGTTCCGTTCGTCCTACACTTGGTCGTTTTGATGGTTTGTCGTTATGTCGAGACTTCTTGACAACGTGTTAACCAACAGAACCCCTATTTTGACCCAGATGACTCAACCGACCAGGAATCACCCTAGTTCGGTTAGTTACCGGCTCAAGACGGTTGTTCTTGTTTAACCCGAAATCGGTGGTCTCGTGGGCAGAATCCGGATCTGGGCTAGTACAACACTAAGGATGAGTAGGAGACTAGAACAGAGCCCGATTCTATCGGTTTTGAGTGTATCGAGTGTAAAAGAGTTGAAAGAAAGTTAGAAACCATCCTTCAATCCTTTTCACCACTCTTGTGTCGAGATCTTTGTGTAATCGGGTGGAAATCGGTTAGATCTCAGTTGTTCTTGGTGGATTGAGGTCAAAGAATGAAGTTCTTGAAGAACACATGATGATGTCATCCTAGAACACCCGAAATCTAGTGATTTCACGGTTAAAAGTTAAGATTTAAAAGATAGAAAGGTGTAGGAGTGCGTGTAGATTAAGAAAGTACAAGATTTAGGGCGAGATCTTACCTAGGTTGCGAGAAATCAAAGAAAAGGTGGGGAGCACGAGCTGTTCGGACAGAGGGTTTCCAAAAGTAGAAAGAATGACAATGACAGGGGTATTTATTGGATTCCAAAAGAGGAAAGGGCTGTCCGATCGGATGGCACACCGCTCGGATGACTCATCCTGTCGGATGACATTCCGGTCGGATGGCACCTTGCTTGTGGTATTGTGGCTATCCGGTCGGATGGCTATCCGGCCGGATGGCACTTGGTTCGGATGTTTGACGCGATGATTTTTGCTGAGTCGATTTCGATTGCGAGCGGTTCGATACGATAGGGTTTCCTAGTCAAATTACTTTCAGTCCCAATCACTCATATCGAGCACTATCCCTCCTCCACTAATTATCACAGTTCGATTATGATTCGAGTTCGATGTCGAGTTCTAGTTTCGATTGCGTTTCGATTGATTACCACAACAATACATAAGTAACATGCACAGATAACACGTAAGGCACACACACACGTATAACCATAAGTAAAATACGTAGCTCGAGTTGCAATTCGTTGTCGATTCGATTAGCATAGTTTGATTATTGATTAATTAACTTTATCGCATTGTTACTTCCTATAGTTCACAGTCGTAAATCGTTTGAATAATACGTCGATGGCTTGTAATTAACAACACTTACTCCACATAATACAAATAAAATAAAGAAATTTCTATAAATCAAGTTCGTATCTTCGGTCTTTGACTTTGACCTTGACTTGACTTCGGCTTGTGAAAACACGGGGTGTTACATCCCCATTCAAACTTAATAGATTTACAGGTTAGCTTAGTTAAAGGAATGACTATTCTAGAAAAATCTTGAATAAATCTTCTATAATAACCGGCCAATCCTAAGAAACTTCTAACCTCGGTTGGTGACTCAAGGGTTTTCCATTTAGTAATCGCCTCAATCTTTGTGGGATCCACATGAATTCCTTCATGATTAACTAAGTGTCCAAGAAATTGTACTTGTTCCAACCAAAATCCGCACTTAGAAAATTTAGCATAAAGCTTTTCCTTTCTTAATAAACTTAAAAGTGCGTGCAAATGCTTTGCATGATCCTCTTTATTCTTAGAGTAAATGAGAATATCATCTATGAAGATAATTATGAATTTATCCAAATATGGCTTACATATTCGGTTCATCATGTCCATAAATGCAGCTGGGGCATTGGTTAAACCAAATGGCATGACAGTAAATTTATAATGACCATACCTCGTTCTGAATGCGGTCTTAGGAATATCCTCTTCCTGTACCTTTAATTGATGATATCCTGACCTTAAATCGATTTTAGAGAAAAATCGAGCTCCTTGTAGTTGATCAAACAGGTCATCGATTCTCGGTAATGGGTACCGATTCTTAATCGTGACCTTGTTTAATTCACGGTAATCAATGCACATACGCATCGATCCGTCTTTCTTTTTAACAAACAGTATCGGCGCTCCCCATGGTGACGAAATTGGCTGTATAAATCATTTTTCTAACAATTCATCCAATTTTTTCTTCAGTTCCTACATTTCAGCGGGTGCCAAACGATAGGGTGCTTTGGCAATTGGTGCTGTTCCTGGTATTAAATGGATTCTGAATTCAACTTCCCTATCTGGAGGTTGCCCTGGCAATTCTTCTGGAAATATATCTGAAAACTGAGACACTACTGGGATGTTTTTTAGTTCTTTTCCTTTAGTGTTAGTGATTATGGAAATCAAATACACTATAGAACCTTTTCTTATATAACTTGCAGTTTTCATCACCGAAATGAATTTTGTGGATCTAGATGGTTTATCTCCTTTAATTGTGATCGTTTTACCTTTTTGGTGAATTTACTTGAATTGACTTTTGATCACATAAAATACTGGCTTTATTGGCTATTAACCAGTCCATTCCTAAAACAACATCGAATCCTGCCAAATTCATGGGATAAAGGTTTGCAATAAATTTCTGATTTAAAATTTCTATGCTTGCTCCCTGCAAGATTTCAGAAATCCTAACAGTTTCTCCATTAGCTGTCTCTACTAGACATTCTTGTGGTAGTTTAGTTAATGATTGATTAAGAAATTTGCAAAATGATGTATTAATAAAACTTTGGTTTGCACCAGAGTCAAATAATACTTTAGCAAAAACATCATTAACTAAAAACATACCAGCTATGACATCTGGAATCATCTTAGCTTCATCTGCAGTCAGAACAAATGCTCTAGCATTTTGAGTATTTTTATTGTTTGCAGCTGGAGCTAATTTCGGGCAATTAGGCTTGATATGACCTTGTTCTCCGCAGTTGTAACATATTCTGTTGTTGGCTTTCTTCCTGCAGTTTTCTTCCTTGTGTCCCGATATTTTGCAAAAGTTACAATATATGGAGCATCTTCCTGAATGCTTTCTTTTGCAATTCTTACAGTAAGGTGTAGAGGTAGAACCTATATTTTTCCCACGATTAAAATTTCTAGAACGAAATTATTGTGTGAGCTTCTGGGTTAGGTTCCTCCTTTGATCCTCCTCTCGGGTACGGACTAATTCATCTGTCAATGTATTTGCTAGTTCTACAGTTTCTTCTATGGTTTGAGGTCTAACTGCCTTGACTACGTGTATTATTTCCCCGATTAATCCCCAGATGTAACGGGAGATTAATACTGGTTTTGGTGAAGCAAGAGTTGGCACTATTCTAGCATATTCGAATAATATTTTAGTGTATCCCTTACTATCCACACCAGTCATTCTAAGATTTAGGAATTTGTTTGCTATCTGTTCCTTCTCATTGGGTGGGCAGAATTTCCTTTCTACCTTATCCTTAAATTCCTCCCATTCCATATTGTAAGTTCTATCACTTCCTCTTGATTGGAGGATAGTGTTCCACCATTCTAGTGCTGAATTCTTAAACAGATTGGAAGCAAACAATATCTTATCTTCTTCAGCACACTTTCTTATTCTTAAGACTGCCTCGGTTTTCTCTATCCAGCGTAGGGTTGCAATGGCCCCTTCGTTGCCCGAGAATTCCATTGGTTTACAAGACCAGAATTCTTTATAAGAAAAACCGTAAGACACGGTTCTTCTCCTTTTGGGAATGGGTATTTAAAGTACGGGTCCATTGTTCACGCTGTTTTCTAGTTCAATTGGTCGCTTACTGCTATGCTTACTTTTATTATTCGCTTCTTGAATCGTTTGAAAAATAAATGGCATTGCATCTATGATTCCTTGTGCCACTATATGTTGAACGACACTATTATCCATTTGGTTTCCATTGTTATTGATGCTTGGATTTTCATTAACCACGTTAATGTTACTATGGTTATCATTATTCAGATTTCCTTGATTTCCTTCATCGGCCATCTGAATTTTAAACATTTACCCCATATTAATATCACAAGATAATATTTAATATAGTTAATCACATGACACTCAATCTAGCCAAAAACGTCGATCATTGCGACTTTTAATCTATTTCCATATACTATTATGCATCTATTACACACTAGTACTGAAATAAAAATTACAATACCAACAGAAATAGAATCACACTAATAGTAATATGCATCTGTACACACATATTTTATTTTATTTTTATTTTATTATATTATATTATTATTACTATTACCATTTCCTCCATCACATCACGGATATGGATTTATCCAAAAATCCATATTGCGCTCATCGTATTTCCATACGAGACACTCTCCCACCTGTCGCATTCTCTCACTGCTTTCTAAAATTTCCTCCCCAAAAGTCCTAAGTTCTTGTACATTTTCTGCACTCATTGGGGGTGCAGGTTCTAGGACTGGGTTCGGAATCTGGGGTGCGGGTTCCTGATATGGGGGTGAAAGTGCCTGAAATCGGTAAGGATCTTCTAAGATCTCCCTAATGTATTCATCATGGTAATACGGATCTAAAGGGTCCATACCTGGATAGGCTCCTATGTTCTGTATGGGTGTGTCTTCATGTAGCGGGTAACATTGCACAAAGTCGTTATTATCGTCCCACCAGGGGTCGTAATTTGGGTCTAGGGGGTTTGGTGCAGGTACCCTAGGGATTTCCTCTGGGTTGAAGTCATGCATCTCCACTTGGTTTTCAGGGTTTTCTATCTCCATGGGTTGGTCTGGGATTGGTGGTTGTGGGGCTACTAGTTGTTCCAGATTTGGGTCAGCAGCAGTTGTAGCTAGGATATGGAAATTGGCTAAGCTTTTATTAAGCATATCCTGTGTATGGGCATCTGTCTTTCGCTTAACGGCTGCTAAGGCTCTTTGCTGTTGCAACTTTCGCATTCTTTTCCTACGTGCAAAGGCTTCCTTACTGAACCATCCTCTCTTTTTGTGAGGGAATGGCTCTTCCAACTGAGCTTTAAAGGCAAACATCCCTTCTTCCTGATCAGCAGAATACCCAGAAAGGGCAGGCTGTGAAGAGGTACCTTCACTCCTAGGTGAATCAAACAACTGACGACTCATGTCTGAGGGTCCTTGATCACTCATACTGTAAACTAACAAATAGTCAAATACCACAAAACACATAATCACATAAATTATTTCCTAACACAAAATTTAGAATTTAAGTGTCAGCATAACACTTCTTTGGCTCAGACCAGTGGCTAGGCTCTGATACCACCTTCTGTCGCAACCCCCGATCCCTTATCTGTCCCGGGAACGGGCGGACGCGAACTCAGATTTTCGGTGGTATCAGTTGGTTAATTTGGCAGTGGAATTTACATCAGGACCGTAGTTAGGAAATGTTTATCAGAGTAAACCACCATATTTGATATTAATAATTACATGGGTGAAACCCAAGTTTCTTATTACAATACATTTATAGGGATAAACCCTATTTTATTGAATTTAAAACATCGTCTTTTAGGTAACTTTTATAGCCACATTTTTCCCAAGCCTTCAGTGCTCTCCAGCTGGCTTTTTACTAATTGGCTGTCACATTGTGTTACCTGAAACGCGTTTTAAAAACATTTGTCAGTGGGAAATACTGGTGAGTGAATCCCAGTTTAATCAAGAAACATTTTATCAATTAAAACAGTATTGAGAGCGATCACATTATTTATTTCTACACAATTACTCATTCAGTACTGTCAATCCTGACTTGCGGGTCATATTACACATTGGCTAACTCGTTGTCCAGTGGTAACACTGTCATCCCGACTTACTACACGCAGTAGTAAATTTTGTATACAAAACCCCAACATACCGGCAGTAATTGAAGAACTACAAAGACTCAATCACCGCTTAATCATATTGTAAAGCATTAAGGTTTTGTAAAATATTACAAAAAGGTTAACAAAAATTGGATAAACTCACATTGCTATCTTAGACTTTGCGTAAGGGTTTCCTGGGAATAATCTATAATTTACACAAATGTATATAGGTTAGTATTATAACCCTTTGAAAATATTAATGATACCCTCCCCGAGACGGCATTCCAACAACTACGTCGGGCAGAACCACGACAGTTGTTACGGAACCCTAAATCAATCGGGCAGCGTATCTATTACGAAACTGGGGTTATAATACTTACAACAGAGCAGAACCTCGCTAATTAGGGGGTATAATACCAGCTTCCTATGCCTAATATTCAGAAATTGTGATTGAGAATTGAAAAATGAAAGAACTGAATTGAAGTCCGATGCGTTCTTTATATAGTTGTTGAATTGGACTCTCACGCGGCCCGCGTAACACATGGGCTGGGCTTACGCGGCCCGCGTTGACTCCAGGTCAATGTATAGCTCGTCTGGATCAGCGTATAGACTCGACATGATGATGACACGTGTCGGCCTGGGGTGTTGCCGTGTTCTTGATCTCTCGCGGCCCGCGTTAACTTAACAGGGGTCTTACGTGGCCCGCTTTAACTTAAGAAATCAAACGAAATCAGGTTCCAACCCTTATACCACCCGCGTGAAGGTTCAACTACTATTTTCAGTTTTTATTTATTTTAAATACTATTTAATGTATTTCGGGCTCGGTTTTTACATACGGGGTGTGTTTAAAGACATATTGGGACATTTTAAAATATACTAGGGTGTCGGATATATTATGAGGGTGTCGGGTTATTTGAGGATTGTTACAATATACATATACATTCTAGGCTTTAAACTGGTATTTTACTGGATACCGGGTATTTTATCTAGCGTTTTAATCCCGTTTTAGTGCGTTTTAAATTATTTTTAACACTCTATAAAAATAAACTCACCAAAATATTATTGAACAATATTTTGTTTGCCTGGACTGGCTACGTTGTCGGTATTTGGCAGTATACGCGCTGTGCTGCTTGGTACGCGCTTAAAATCGCAAAAATAAGAATTTATGCATTTTTATTTATTTTTATCATTCTAAAGTGATAAACTCATTGTTGGATCGTTATTTGACCCTATTGAGTCGATCAGAAGAGTTTAAGTCCAGTTCAAAGGCGGAATCAGAGAACTAGACACGAACACAGCTTGTTAATCTTTAATCTGTCTCTTATATTGCTTTAACAATGATTACAACCTTGACAGAAATTCAGCAGCACTTCGTTACACTTTCAGAAGTCGCGTACCAAATAAATGACAAGTGCCCTATTTATAGATGTTAAGATTTCGCTTGAAGGTAACCAGATCTGGTTCAAGCGAAATCTGATGAGTATGATTTCGCTTGAACTAGTCACCAGTTCACTTGAAGCGAAATCTTCACTAACACCTCATATCTTAGTTTCTCGAACCTCGTGCACTTATAATCCTATCCTAATACATAATACAAGACGAAGTCAATAGACATAGTGCACTAACAGACACCCCCTTGGATATTGACGAAGTCTTCAGTGACTATTCTTGCAATATGACACCTTCTTCAGTCTTGATCATTCTGCCTTTTCTTTCGTTCAGATTGTAACATTATATGCATCCATCACTCTTTCTCTTCTTCTATCAGCTGCAGGCTCCCCCTTTCATCAAGCTTCCGTGCTTCAGGATCGACACCTAGCTTTCCATCTACAAGCTCCTAGCTTTTAGCTTGTCTTCAGACTCCCCCTTAGACTCAGCTCTCGGGATCGTAATCTGGACTATCATCTGCAATTTCTCAAACATTTATGAATAACAGCATTTTAATTCTCAAACAAATTCTCTAATCCACTCCCCCTATCAACAAACTTCATTGATTTAGCAATGTTTAAGAATCCAACTCCCTCACAGTTAATCATCCAAGTCCAAATTAATGACCTTGGAGATATCACAAACTGTTTTTGAAATTTTTGATTTTAATTCAAGTTTCAACTTAATGAACTTGTTTTATTTTCAGAAACACAATCAGCTTACTTAGATTTTGAAACTCAGCACTCAGACATCAGTTGTCGAAAATAAAGCAGATATCAAAATCTTTTTGTATTTTCTGAAAATATAAAGCAATAAAGAAATATGTACAAACATATTTACAAACAATATTTTTGTTTGAGTATGCGTCAGAGGATCATATCAGTTTATGACAAGTCACAAGTACCGTTGAGCTTAAAATCACTTTAAGAATTAAACAATTCACTTAGATTGTCGATATACTGATCCACTTAAATTTTCACACAAATTTCAACTGATTCAGGATACTAATTAGATGTCTTATGAACTTAAACTCATTCATGTGTCCCACCTCTTGAATATACTCCCGTATCCAAATCCCAATATTCAGTCTTACAGGTGAGTATACCTAGATGATATCTGTCAGGGGTTAATTGCGAGGGCCGTGAGAGCTCAGGTCGATCTTTCGATACGCAGAGAGATGACGGCTTCGACTTTTCGGTGTGTCCCCTTTAGAGGATCTTTTTTACAACAGCCATGATTAGCATTTTTCAATGTTTCATCATTTTTTAGCTGAGGGTGGTGCTATATTTCAAGCAATGCAGAAAGTATTCTCCGGGGACTAGGTCAGAAATTCCTTTCAGCAGAAGTCCCGGGATAATACCCCAGATATCACTGAGTATAAAGACCTAGTATCTCAGAATAAGGGACCTTTCAAACGAGATTTCAGGGGTTACCTATATATCCAAGTAGTGTTCCCCACGAAATAAGCAAGTGTTTGAATTTAGGTTTATATCCCGAAAAAGTTTACTAAATGTATAAAAATCTACCGACACATCCACGGTGAGATCGTTTAACACATTTAAACTTTCCAATTCTTTAGCATACTGTAACTGTCTACTGATGTACTATCATTTCCTCTTTTTACGCAAAAACTCAAATTTTTGAATTTTATCATGTTTTTGACTTTTTCAAATTTTCAAATGTTTTTGTATTTTCAAACAATAATACTCCCCCTAAAATGCAAAATCATATAAAGAAAATTTGACAACCAACACTGATAGCTTTGTCTCGCCATCCATTTTCTGCTTCAAGTGCACTGATTTGCAGAAAATCTAACGTACCCCCATGATTTACAACCCATTGATCTTAACAGTTTGAAAACCGTTTTTCAATCTGATGAAAGTAATCATGTTTGTTCAGCCGTGAGGGTTTCGGCATATTCAATCAACATATATCAAAAATTAAAAACAAACATATTTTTGGTTTTTCAAATTTTTTCAGTTTTTAGAGTTTTTGAAAATATTGTTTATTTATTTACAGAAAACATATAAACTTCCTATTTCAACCAACACAGGATCCAGCAGCCTCCTCTCGATGTTGTGCCAGGCTGCTCCAACCTCCATTCTCACAATCTTCAGAATTGTTAAGCACCTGCACATTCAGCTAACTGAATTACTTGAACAATTTAGCCCAGGTCTGTTGAACCTTAGGCATTTCAACACAATAATTTTCATTCAATGCTGGAAATTCTTTGTCATTTTTCACAAAAACTTTCTCAATTTTAACTTCAACTTTCTCATCTTTTACCAAATCAACATGTTTCTTAACACTCCATGTTTGACCTTTTGGTGTTCCTCGTTTGTAAAAATGTGAAACTTTTTGAACATTTTGATTTTGAACAACAACTTTTGGTTTCCAAAACTCTTGGGGTTTTGTCATATCAACAGTTGTTTTCCAACTTTGAGTTGTTCTAAATCTGGGTGTGTGAGAATTCCAGGTCTGTCTAGAATCAAACCTGTTCGGGTCTGATTTCCAGTTTTGTTTCTCAGCATCAAACTTCTTTTTGTCAACATCCACAGGTTTTAGATTAGGACACTTGCGTGCAAGATGTCCTTTTTGATCACATTTGAAACATGTTCTCATGGACACATCTTTGACTTGTGGTTGTTGCTTTTTCTTTTTAGCAAAGAATTCATCATTAGAATATCTCATTTTAAGTTCTTTTTCTTTTTCTAAACTGCCTCCTTGAACAAAAGTCATTTTTGTCTGAAAATTCGGCATCTCATTTTTATTTCTATTCTGTTTCTTCTTAAAACCCAACCCAGCCTTCATGTTCTTCTTTTTGAAACCAGGTTTGTTATACGAACCTCTATGACTCTTACCAACAAACTTTGAAATCTCAGACTTCTCAATCTCAACCATTTTGAAAACTTTGTCAACCTTTTCTGAAATCACATTCTGAATCGGGAATACAACATCTAAGAATAATTTGTCCGATCCAATCATGGTATAAACCAATCCTTTTGAATCATCATTCAAACTTTCCTCAGATTTTGTGTTTTTCAGATAACCATCATGAAGATTTCCTTCATTTTCATCCTGTGATTCAGATTTACCTGTATCAACCGACTCTTCTTCCAACACACTTTCAACGACTTTACCTACCACCTCTGAATCATGAGAATCATCAGATTTGGAATAGGTTATGTCAATGTTGTCTGGCAATTGATCTACCATGTTGAAAGCTTTTTCGACCTTTTCCTCATCATAAAATGCAAATTTTCCCGGTGGTGGAACTTGATGAAACTCTGAGCCAATGCCTTTCTTGTTCTGCTCAGACTCACCATCACCCGGTTTTATATTGAAAATTCTTTCAAGCACATATGACGACACGTGGTAACTTTTTAACTTGTTGTTATCCTGTTCTAAATCAGCAATCTGTCGCTTTAGCTTAGCAACATCCTCAATATAGGAATTAACAACATCTTGTTTTATAGAATACATTCGTTTAAGCTCTTTGGTTGTTTCAGACATATAATTCATCCTTGATTGAGCATATTTCATTTCGTCTTTTACTTTATCATATGACTCTTTCATAATATCATGTGCTAATTTCATTGAGTCATATTCTTTCTTCATTTCTTGACAAGCAATTTCTTTTTGTTCACATTCATTTGTCATTTTCAAAACATTCTCTTTCAAAACTTCATTTTCTTTCTCTAATTTGTTACATTTTTCTGAAAGTTTTTCATCATTTTCTTTAAAAACTTTTTCTTTTTCTAGCATTTCTTTGCATTTTTCTTTGAAAATGTTTTCTATTTTTGTGAACTCAAGATCTCTTGTTCTGAATTGCTCATCTTTTTCAGTACAAGCTCTGCACGGTTTCATGCATTTCTTGCATTGTTCAACAGTTTTCAAAATTTCAGAGTTAGAATTTACCTCAGTGATTGGCACTTCGGTGTTTTCAGCAACCTCTGTCTGCTTCAGATCAGCATCTTCTTGCTTCTTTTCAACACTTACTTCATCACCAACTTTCAAATTCTCATTCTTTTCTTTTTTCTTCACCTCTTCTTCAATCTGCTGTTCTTCAGTAACAGCTTTCTTATCCTCTTCATTCACAGCAACTTCTTCATTTTTGATTTCCTTCACAGCTACAACTTCAACAGTTTCTGCTTTAACCTCTTCAGCAACTTTCTTCAGATTTTCCACCATTTCTTCAACATTCTTCTTCATTCTCTCTTCGTCCCTTTTTCTTAGACATGATAACATGGCATATCTGATATCCTTTTCATATTGCTTAGCATATGAGTCATCTTTCAATACTCTTCTATAGTATTCAGCTCTTAACGGAACAACAAGAAGAACATCATCGAAGATTATGTCTTTCTTGGGAACAACTGGTTCTCCTTCTCTGTTATAGTAACATTCTCTCTTTTTATCCCATCGTTTGCTACCAACAGCCATCTCATACTCTTCTTGCATATCATCCATTCTATTTAAAACGACGTTTCTTTCTCTGTAGGTCTTCTCACTTAAGATCTCTTCTCGAGTTTTCTCTTTGATCTCAACTTTTTCTTCATGGACTTCAGCAGTGTCTTTGTCTTTGTTTTCATCTTGAATCTCAGCAACAAAAACAAACTTTCTTTCTTCCGTCATAGCTCTTCCATGAGCTGTTTTACAAACATTCTCTAAACGATCTTCTTCTGGACAAACTGTACTCCAATCAAATCCTTCATCGTCGTGAATTACAAAACAAGCTCTTGATTTTTCTCTCGGCTTATCTTCAATCAACTTTGGTTCTTCTCTGCTTCGATGGTAAATTGCCTTTCGATAATAATCATCGTTGAAAGGACGTTCACTTCCTTCACCAACTTCAGAATTTCTGCATTCTCTTTTGAAATGACCCTTTTGCTTGCATTTGAAACAGGTCACTTTGGATTTGTCGAATCCAAGCTTTGTTGACGCACCTCCAAGAGATTGTTTACCAGTAATCTCCATATACCTCTGAGCTCTTCGAATACAACTAGCTAAACACCAACGGATGTCAATGAGCTCCATCTCTTCCGGATCAATCTGGTCATAGTCTTCTTTGGTCAATTCAGAATTTCCAATTTTGCCAGCTACTAGACCTTCATATGACTCCAGAACAGATGCAAGAAAACTCATTTGCTGCTTCGCTGCATTGATGCTCATTGCAGGAGAATTCTTCAGTTTAAGAGCAATGTTGCACAGAATTTCCTCAGAATCATCAGAATTTGTCTTTGAAGATGAATGATATCCAGAATGATGACTTGTTGAAGTTGTTTGTGGTTCTTTCATCTTTTCACCACCGAATGCTGTTTTTGGTGAACCAACGCCTTTGTCAGAAAGCACACTGCTTTTGTAGTACAAGCCAACGTTCTGTTGATGTGAAGAATCAGTCATCTTGTTTTGCTTTTGTAGCTCCAGATCATGACTTTCAATCTTTTCAAACAACGCATCAAGAGTAATATTATCATACACAGCATCATTTTTCAAAATAAAAACAAACGTTTGCCACTGATCAGCTCGTGGTAACGCTTCAATCACTTTATCTATCAATTCCTCTCTTCTTTTGTTTATCTCTAATCTTTCCAATTCAATTTTAAGATGACAAAATCTCTCAATCATTTGCCTCACCGACTCTCCTTTTATATTATCAAACAAATCAAATTCTTTCTTTAATAAAGCGATTTTGTTCTTTTTAATCTGTTTACCCCCTTCAGCTTTAACACGTAAAGCTTCCCAGACAGACTTAGATGACCCGTCATGAGTTAGTAAAGCAAAAATATCATTTCTGATTGCGGACTGGATCAATGCTATCATCCTCTGTTCGGCTCCAAATTCAGCTTTATCTTCTCTAGTAAACTTCTTGAATACAAGATCTTCGCCTTTATCGTCTTTTGGTTTTTCATACCCATACTCCAGGCAAAACCAACTTTCATGAGCATACGCCTTTGCCCAGTTGATGAAGCGTTCCTTCCACCATGTATAATCATCAATACTATCAAGAGTTGGTGGCTTTGAGTGAGTTCCGTAGAAGTTATCATGCTTGATATTTTCATTTAGCGCCTTCGTGATAGTTTTTGGTGTAACATTTGTAGCCTCAGACGATTCGGTTGCGAACGCGTTGTAAAACGTATTGAAGAATTCCTCAGCCATAATGAAAACCTGACAATAGACAAACAAACAAACACAATCAGTACAACCAAATATCAAATAAACTGAAAATGACTGACACTTGGTATTCGTGAAATGTTCTCGACACAAAATTTCACTTTTCAAGCGAAATAGCGAACTCAAACAGTCAACAACTTGAAGCGAAAACAACTATGGACCACTTGAAGCGAACTCCCAAGTTATCAGTTCTTGAAGCGAAATCAAATACTAATGCTTGAAGCGAAATCAAATATCTTGACTTGAAGCGAAAACAGATGTTAAGTCTGTTCAAGCGAAATCCCACAATTGTTTGTCTTGAAGCGAACCAGTTCAAGCGAAAACAACTATTTCGCTTCAGGAAGTCTTCAAGCGAAATCCAGCACAGTCTATTTCGCTTCAGACGAAATCAAGCGAAATAATCCAAAAATTCTGATTTGAAGCGAAATCAATCCATTATCTACGAACTCTTTCAAGCGAAATCAAGTTTCTGTCCAGTTTTTGTCATTTTTACTTTGAATTTCGGTCTCAAACTTTCAAGGCTTTGTTAGACTACTGTTTTATACATTCGGTGAAAAACTCAGACCATTTTGACCGTTAAATCTCGTCCAGATTGAAAAAGAAGGTGTAGAAGTCAGAAAATAGATGATATCAAGCTAAACTCTTCTTCCTGAGCTCTGATACCACTTGTTGGATCGTTATTTGACCCTATTGAGTCGATCAGAAGAGTTTAAGTCCAGTTCAAAGGCGAAATCAGAGAACTAGACACGAACACAGCTTGTTAATCTTTAATCTGTCTCTTATATTGCTTTAACAATGATTACAACCTTGATAGAAATTCAGCAGCACTTCGTTACACTTTCAGAAGTCGCGTACCAAATAAATGACAAGTGCCCTATTTATAGATGTTAAGATTTCGCTTGAAGGTAACCAGATCTGGTTCAAGCGAAATCTGATGAGTATGATTTCGCTTGAACTAGTCACCAGTTCACTTGAAGCGAAATCTTCACTAACACCTCATATCTTAGTTTCTCGAACCTCGTGCACTTATAATCCTATCCTAATACATAATACAAGACGAAGTCAATAGACATAGTGCACTAACACTCATCAAATTATTACTAAAATGATTATCAGTTGCTTTGACAGGCTGTGTTGACAGTATTTTGTCGGTACACGCGCGGTACGCGCTTAAACTCGAAAAATAGAGTTTCCTAGCGTTTTAAATTATTTTTCTACACGGATATGATTAAAATAATTATTCTAATCATAACAAGCTATTTTTAGGATTTTAACACTGATCGGGTGGTCACCGATGTTCGTTTCGCATTTTAACCGTTACGCGATAAGCGTTTATCTTACCGTTGCCAACATAATTTTTATCAAAGTTTAAATTTACCAACTCATTAAATTTCACATATAAACATCATAATCAGTCAAATATAGCCCTATTACCTATTTACAGCATGTGCTACAATTGTACGGTACGGCATGAAAAGCCGGGTGTCACAATCTACACCACCAACAACACCCTCTTGTTGCTTAGGAGCAGATTTCTTTGGAGAATTTGAAACTTTCTCCTCATTATCACCTTTCTTCACTGGTGATTTCCCTATCTGTTTCTCACTAACTTGTGCTTCAATCTTTTTATTAGGACAGCAGCTAGCTACATGTCCCTTGGTGTGACATTTGAAGCACGATCTCTTTTTCGAAGACTTCTTATCTGAAGCCTTTGAACTAGATCCTGGTTTTGATGATGATGCCTTAGAAGGATTTGGTTCAGTTTGCTTAGTTTCAAAATTTTCTATGTTTTTATTTTTAGCAAACTCCACATTTGATTCATTTTCAATAACAGCTGTTTCGTTTTTCATGTCACTTCCTTGAACAAAATTAACCTTTTTAACAAAAGTTGGATTTTTATTCTTAGGATGTGAATTTTTCTTTTTCAAAACAGGTTTGCTGTTATTTTCTTTCTTAGCATCATCACTCTCAGACACACCACCTTGACTTGATGTGGAACTACTTGGTGATGTTGACACAAAGTCTGTGAGCTCATTTTCATCAGGCAAGAACGAATAGTCATTACTAACAGGAGGTGGAACTTCATTGAAACCATGGAAGCCCACACTGGTTCTGTCATTACTTTTCTTTAAGCCACCCATCATATGTTTCATTACAAAGGCAGAATCTCTGAATTGACTCAATTTCTTTTCAAGTTCAACAATTTTGAGTTGTGCATCTGACAACTCTTTACATTTTTCAAAAATCTCTTTTGTTTTCTCACTCATCATATCATGAGCTAAGTCTATGATTTGAAGTTTTTCATTTAACTTGCAGGTTAATGCTTCAATTTCACCTTCATAACCTTTTATCTTCTTCAAATATAACGACTCGTTTCTTTTAGCAAAAAAGTTTGATTCTTTTATGTTAGACATCTCGTTTACCAGACTTTGGTTTTGTGTTGACAACCTGTCAACCTCACCCTGTAATTCACGACATTTTAAACAAACAGAAGTAGCAGAGTTACTTACCTCTCCTGTTGATTTATCTGAGTTGGCCATGAGAGCAGCAAGTTGAGCTTCCATTCTTTTGTATTTTGCATCTTTCTCTTCAGCTTCCCTTTCATAGTCAGACTTTGGCTTTTCCTCTTCAGCTTCAATTGTCTGATTAGCCTTATTTTTCTCAGCTTCACTTTGTTTCTCAACTTCAGCATCCACCTTTGCTTCAGCATCTTCACCGTTAGTTTCAGCATCATCAACGGGCACTATCTCTACCATGAGTGCCTGAGTGATATTCTCATCATCTTCCAAATGAACATTCCAGTCATATGAACCTTCTCTTGCTGTAGAGATCAAAGCCCTTGAGTTAGAGTTGTTTGATGCATTTCTATTGTTTGAACTCTGACTCGAGGTCTCTTGTTTTTGTTTTTGACATTCCCTAGCAAAATGTCCATAACTTTAACAGTTAAAGCACCGTACTTTGGTCTTGTCAAAACCAACGCTCTTCCCCACAAACTTCCTTCCAGTTCTGTTCATGAACCGCTTGACTCTTCTAGAAATCATGGCCATTTGCCATTGCAAATCCATCTCTTCTAGATCATCAGGGTCAATCTGATCATAATCTTCATCTAAAGTGGCAGGATCAGATATCTTCCCCTGAATGTAGTTTTCATACGAAGCAACAAATGAAGCAAGTAGAGCAAGATGTTCTTCTGCAGACTTCACACTCATAGGCATCGACTTTGTACCACTACTTTGCTTAGAAGCTGATGTTCTCTTGGCTCCAGTTGATCCTCCTGAAGCAACTACAAAACACACATCACCATCCTCATTCACTGTGACCTGCTCATTCTCACACGAAGAAACGCAGTAGCAGAGTCGCTAGAAGCGTTGTGAGATGAAGAAGATGTAAGCCCATTGTAAATCCCTGGACCTTGAACCTGATCATATCCAGTGTCTTTCTTCTTCATATTGAGCTCATAAGCTCTTAGCTTTCCGACTACTTCTTCCAGCTCCTTGGTCTCATAATTTGCTTCTCCCTTGATCATGAGAATGTAGATATCCCATTTAGTAGGTAAAGCATCGAGCAGCTTGTCATTTTTCTCTATGTCAGTATAGCAATCTATATCATAATTGTCCATTTCTGACATCAGATGGTAGTATCGAGTGATGATGTCCTCAAGTGACTCATGTTTCATGTACTTGAAAACAGCGAACTACTTCTTCAGTAGATCAACTTTGTTCTTCTTGACATCTGCATTTCCCTCGTATCTTTTCTCTAAGGCATCCCACATGTCCTTTGAAGTAGTGTACTTCTTGAAGGTATGCTTGATGCCATCAGGTAAGGACATTTTTATTGCAGCCAAGGCTCTCTTTTCAGCCTCATACATATTTTTATCAGCCTCTTGCATGTTCACATAGGCTGTTACACGTGGTTTGCCCTCAAAATCGTGTGTTGGGTTTGTGTACCCATCGGAAATACATATCCACATGCGTGTGTCCTGATAATCAATGAAAGATTGAAATCGGTCCTTCCATGTCAAATAATTTTCCACCTTCATCATCTTAGGCGGTTTGTTGGTAGTGCTAACCTCGTGCTCCATTCTCAAAAGCTCATTCAAATTAGACATGTTCGACACTTTAACGTTGGAGACTGATAAAACCGTACAAAATTTTTCCGGAAACTGTTTTTACCAAATTATACCGTTAGATTCGTCTCGAAAATACGATTTCAATGATATATAATGTCGAATACCTTTTTTCGGGATTTTCCAGAGTTTTTTTTTTGTTTTTTTTTTGTCCTAAAAATCCCACGAATTCAACCGTGCAAACGGCTGTCCAGATGAGCTATAGATAGTTCTCTAAACACGAAACAGTGAAATATTTCCTACGCTTGCCTAGAAAAATTCCACCACTTCTGAATCGCACAAGTGAAAGTCGCACAAGTTAGTCCAAGTCGCACAAGGTTTACTGGACTGCACAATCCACTAACTTTGGGCCAAACAGTTAACTTAATGGGCCTGACGCACAATTTCTGAATCGCACAAGCTGACTTCTGATCGCACAAGATCAAATCTGATCGCACAAGATCAAACTGGGTCGCACAAGAACAATCTGGGTCGCACAAGATCTTGTCTGATCGCACAACTTCTTCAAACGCAAAAGTTCTTCAAACGCACAAGTTCTTGAAACGCACAAGTTCTTCAAACGCACAAGTTTTTCAACTTTTGAATTCCACTAATCAGCAACCAAATCCCGAAAAATCAGCAACTAAAATCAGTATTCCTTTCCAAAAGCTCGAAATTTAATTCCTTTTTCCAACTTTCCAAACAAGGGCTCCTACAAACACGAAAACAGTCAATACCAATAATCAAAACAGATCAAAATACACAAATTTTAAACTGTTCTTCAATGTTCTTGCTGTTCTTCGTAAAAATCCATAAATTTAAACCCGAAAATAATTCAAACAAAACAACTATCTTGATTCCCTTCGATCAGTCTTGAACCACGCACAAGAGCAGAAGCTCTGATACCAATTGTAGGTCCCGTAATCCCGTATGGATCGTAACAAGACTGCTAATTAATCAAGAATGCGGAATCTTCTTGATTAACCTTCGAACACAGAAACAAGAATGTATAGATGAATAAGAACTCGAACACACAAACACACGAACTTTCAAACTGATCTTCTGTGATTATCAAACCTTCAAACGTTTTACAATCACTAAGATCTCCCTAGAACCTCACAGCCGATTTCTGTGCATTCTCTTAAACTCGAATGCTCTAAACAATCTCCAAAAGTCTAACCCTAAAACTCTAGGTAAAGGTTGTTTATATAGCACAACCTATACAATTCGAATTGGGCTCGGCCCATACGAATTTTGTTTACAATTCGGGCTAAACTAGATAGACTTAAACTAGAAACTTTGACTTGATACACACTTGGACTTGATTGGGCTTCAATACTGGGCTTCAATATCTCGAAATCCTTAAGTCTTCATGATCCAATCTTCTGTTTAATATCCAAAGACCAATCCAAAGCTGTTGTCACATAACATGCACCAACACTGACGATAATTGTAGAATTACAAATACTCAATTACAGCTATATAATTTAAAATAATTGGGGTTTTATAAAAACAGTTTATGAAAAGCAGATGCACTCACATTGCTATTTTAGATAATTCCTGGTGACTTTGTGGTTATAATCTATTTAAAATAAACAATGCACACGCGTTAGTATAATAACCCAATTTATATTAGCTATACCCTCCCCCCGAGACAGAACTCCAACGACTGAGTCGGGCAGAGCCTAGACATGCGTTACGGAGCTCAGGATCAATCGGGCAGAGTAACTAATACGTAACCGGGGTTATAATACTTACAACGAGACAGAGCTTCGCTTATTAGGGGGTATTAGGCTATAGCCCCAGCCTATAGAATTTTGAGAGAGAAATAAAGAAAATGAACGACTTGGAAATGCTGCATCTCGGTCCTTTTATAGCTGAACAAGAGTCGGGTCGCGCCCCGCGACGCCCTCCATTTCTTCTCTCGCGGGCCGCGAGGGACGTATTGCGGTTTTAGGGTTTGAGTCACCGGGGGTCTTGACACGTGTCCTGCCACTTGGCACATGGGGTGTCCACCAAGCAACACTCCGTCGCGCCCCACGAAGGAGTCTCCTTCGGCTGTCGCGGGCCGCGACGACATTAATTTATTTATTTTATTTGTTATTTATTAATATAAAGGTTATTCGGGCCCGTTTCTCACATACGGGATGTATTTAGGAGCGTTTAGGGGTGTTTCTTGAGGGTTGTTATACGCGACTCCTTTTTTTCCTTCAATTTCACTCATTTAATCTTAGCCCTTGATTAAATAAATAGATGGTCAATATTACTTCCTAGGCTTCCTACCCAAATAAACTTTCTATTATATCCTAACCCAAAAACTAAAAACACTTTATATGTTTTTGAATTACATGAATAATGTTTACAGATAAATACCTAAATAAGATAATAAAGTGTTTAGGATCTTAATTTATAAATAAACTAAAAACACTTTATATGTTTTGAATTAGATGAATAATGTTTACAGATAAATACCTAAATTAATTATAAAGCTTAATAGATAAAAGTATAAAACTTGAATTATTAGATGAATAATGTTTACAGATAAAAACCTAAATTAATTATAAAGCTTAATAGATAAAAGTATAAAACAACAAAAAAATTATTGATTTAATCTAGATAGCTTTTCTATATATGTCTGCAAATCTATGAATCATGATCACGTCATAACCTATTTTCTTTTCTGAAGATAACAAAAAATGTATATAAAAAAAACTTTTTTCTCGAAGAAAACAAACAAATAAAGTAATTAATAGATTTACATTCGAAAGGACAACATTTCCTATACATACAAAATCCAAATGGGAGAATAGACAAAAATCAAATGGGTGAATAGTGATATACAAAAACCAAATGGGGGAATAGACAAAAACCAAATCGGGGAATAATTTCCTATACATACAAAAACCAAATGGGAGAATAGACAAAAACCAAATGGGGGAATAGTGACATACAAAAACCAAATCGGTGAATAATGCCTGGCAAACCAAATGGGGGAATAGTGACATACAAAAACCAAATGGGGGAATAGTGCCATGCAGCTGCGTAGCACTCCCCCATTGGACCAAACAATTTACTATTTTATATCCAATTTAAATTACGTTTTTACTCCTGTTTAAAATTACCGTTTTCCCCCAGTTCTAAATAAATTTACGACTTCCTCATTGGACCAAACAATTTACTATTTTATATCCAATTTAAATTACGTTTTTACTCCTGTCTAAAATTACCGTTTTCACCCAGTTCTAAATAAATTTACGCTTTTGTCCCCATCTCAAAATTACGATTTTGCCCTTAATTCAAAATTACGATTTTGCCTGTCACTCCCCCATTGGACCAACCAGTTTATTATTTTATATCCATTTTAAAATTACGTTTTTGCCCCTCTTTAAAAATACGGTTATACCCCCAGCTCAAAATAAAATTACGCTCTTGTCCCCAGCTCAAAATTACGATTTCTCCCTCGATTCAAAATAAAATTGTGGTTTTGCCCTCAGCTCAGAATTACCTTTTCGCCCCCAGTTAAAATTTTGTTTTTTACCCCCAGCCAAAAATTACGATTTTGCCCTCTGTTCAAAAATGTGATTTTCCACCGTTTAAAAAATTATGATTTCGCCCTCAGTTTAAAATTACTTTTTTTCCCCAGTTCAAAATAAAATTATGCTTTTACCCCCAACTCAAAATTACAATTTTGCACTCGGTTCAAAATAAAATTGTGATTTGACTCCAGCTTAAAATTACGATTGTACCCTTAGTTCAAATTTATATTACATTGTTACCCCCAAGTTCAAATTTACGAATTTGCCCCTGTGAGAATTTTTAATTTTACCCCTGGTTCTAATTTACAGTACTACCATCACTTTAGCTTTTGGCAAATTACGATTTTACCACAGTAAAAAAATACAACTTTCACTCAGTTAAAAATTATAATATTGCCATTGTTTTAGTATATTTTTTTTATCAAAACTATAAAAGTGTTTTTTTTAATTGGTTGACTCGATTTAATTGTTTTTCGTGTCAATGAGCTGCCTAACACTCGCTCATTATTCGGCCATCGCCCCGTAACGCGGGCGAGACATCAACTAGCTGGAGACAAATCCTCGTCCATATTTTGGAACAATCAACCGAAAGAATACCGGCTTTTCTTAAAAATATGCACCATGATTTCCATACACCTAATAATATATTTTCTAATTGATTATTATTAGAATAATGTTGGAGATAGCTTTAGTGTTGTATTTATATTATTCTGTTCACGGGATTTTATATACAGATATTAAATACAAAAATGTCTAACGGGTAGATGGATCAAAGATAGAGCTTAGTTGGCTAACAACCCACAACTTAATTTTTTTTAGAAATCTTAAAGGCAACCTAATTATGGTTTTTTTAAGACCATGCGTAGTGGGCGTGATTTTTTCAAAAAAAGCCTTCAATAACGCCGGATCTCGCCCCATCCCCACCCCCATGGGCGTGTTTGGGCGTGTTTTTTCAAAAAAAGCCCTCCCGGCGTTTTTTAAATCACGCCAAACATCAAATGGTTTGGCCAATCACATGCATTATTTCCTATGCTTACCCAATACCATTTTTTGGATGTTTTTTTTATAATTGTTTGACAGCTCTTTTTAATATAATGCCCACATCCCCACTACAACCATTTTAGAAAAACGCCCAATAATGCCCCTTGCTGACTGTACTGCCACATGGCGAAAAACGCCCAAAAATATGGGCTTTATTCACCCAAACCACTACACATGGTCTAAGAAAAACAAGAACCATCTTTGTTGTGTTTGAGAGCATTATCATATAAAAACAATCGGGATAAGACTAATCTGTAGTAACTATCTATTAAAAATGATGAAGAATTTTATTTTATTAATAAAAAAATAGAAAAACTAAAATTACTTAAGTATATGTAAACTGGATTGATCATAAGCTTTGTCAATAACATGTTTAATTAAAATGACTTAAGTATCTGTAATAATATGAAAAAAAAAAACAATTATACAGGCTAGGGTTAAAATAATTATTTTCTCTCATTCAACTATTCAAGTAACTAGGTTTTAATGTTGCGCGCCGCATTACGGCGCGACAAAAAGGAAAAAAAAAAAGACCCCATAATTTGAACTTGAGTCTCTTTAAAACACATACAACCACAAAACCACTCCACCATGATGAATTATCTAACTAACTTTGAAGAAAATGGATATATATACACACTTAAAAAGGGTATAGGGGAAAAAAGTCAACAAAAGATGGCGTAAAGTTATGTATATTTACTATTCATTACTATTTATAAGCTTTGTTTTTTAATATATAATAATAATATAATATAATATAATATAATTTAGTGAGCACATAGAATAAACTTAAATTACTTATATTTTAAGGCACAAGCATGTGTGGCAACAGCTAACCAAAAACTTTTTGACTAACAAAAAAATTCTGAACTTTTTCAAGAATCTAACGCACCCCCATAAGTATGGATTTGCCAAGCTCCGTACTATTTCAATAATAAAATAACTCTCTGTATTTTATATGTATTTGCCAAGCTCCGTACTATTTCAATAATAAAATAACTCTCTGTATTTTATATGTATTTGCCAAGCTCCGTACTATTTCAATAATAAAATAACTGTCTGTATTTTATATGTATGTATCATGAAAAAACCTATGTTATGTTTCTAAGTTACATAAACAGAAAAGATAGCAATATATGTGACCCTTGAATATATAGCATAAAGGTTTTTGAAAAACTATATATTATTAAAAAAGCTATATAATATAGACACTCGACAATATCACAAAAAATATTGAAAAACACTTACTATACTAATAAGATTTTAGAGATTAAACTAAAGATGATGCACAAAAATAAATTTGATAACCTAATTGCGTAACTAAAAACACGTATTTTTTTTCGAATGACTTAACTTATACACCATTAGGGATTGAACCTCTAACCTGCTACATCCATAACCTCTGTTTAACTTACCAGCATTACCCGCTATTCCCAAATGGATTAAAAAAGAGCCCTAAGAATCTTGAGACGTGGTAATGATGTCACTACCATTAATATGGATTATGATCAAATACAAAGGCTCCTTATTGTAAGAATGGTACAAAGACTTCTAAAAAAAAAACCCACTACACAAAAAAAAAAAAAAAAAAAAAAAAATCTAAACACCAACCACCACCAAAAAAAAATAGTTATATTTATGGTCGAGAGGGGGTGTGTGTGTGTGGGGTGGGGTGGGGGGGGGGGGGGTTAGGTTTTTGGGTGGTGGGTGTTTAGGTTTTGGGTGGTGGTGTAGTGGGTTTAGATTTTAGGTTATTGGACACTTGTCACTCTATAAATCTTTGTTACACTTCTTACAATTAGAAGTCTTTGTAGAATAACTTAACCCCTATTAATATAGTAATTTAGGGGCACTTGACCGTGTTTGGGTGATGGCTAATGAGAGTAGCTTTACTACAAGAAAGAGGGTTAACTATGATTTTTATTAATTAACTTGTTGTAATTAAAATAATAATGATTATTATTCCTTTCACCTTAATGTCTTTCCATGATTCTATCCCAAAAAGAATGATAGTTAATGCATTCATTATAATATCGGTCCCATCACGAATAAAGCAAGGTTCTTTTGCTACATGTTGTGACGCATGGACGGAATTCTGATGAAAGTTGCCCTAAATGATTATTATCAGCCCATTGTATGGCTCAAATAAAGTAGTCTTTACATATATTGTTTTTTTTTTTTTCTCTAAAACCGGTCTAGCCCATTGTATGCCAAGTCTTCGGTTCAATGTCACTCACCTAAGGCCCTGTTTGTTTGCCACTTAATAGCCTCTTATTACTTCATGTCTGACTGGGTCAGATTTCAGATTGTTTGTTTCATGCCTCATAACACTTACCCAACCTCTTATCACCCTCTGACCGGGTCATACATTGTGTGGAGTCTGACTCATCGCTGAATGAACATTAGACTTCAATATCCCTCACATTTGCCCTAAAGCAGCTCCATCAAGCTCCACCCACCGGTCACCACTCCACCCGTCGGCCCTCCACCCATCTGCCACCCACCCGCTGCCCCTCCTCCACCTTGCCTCCCCTCCAATTCGCCCCTTCACAACCTCACGCCGGTCAGTTTTCTGGTCATCACCACCGCTAATCCGGCGAACAGTTTTCTGGTCATCACCACCGCTAATCCGGCGAAGATACGACTCACGCAGGTATGTACCTTCTCTCAATCTCTGTTTGCAGCCCTAATTGATTTTCAGCGTTAAACGATTTTTAGCCCTAATCGATTTTCAGCCCTAATCTCTGTCATTCACTGATTTTCTGAAAATTTATGTTTTTTATGTGCAAGTTTGTATGAACTGATGGTATGGAATTTGTGGTATTATGTGCTTTTTTGAACTGAACAGTGGTATTATGTGCAAGTTTATATGAACTGTGATATAGGAGTTATGATTAGGAAGTAGGATATTGATTTTTAATCCATTAGACTGATTTTTGTTAAACATGGTTTTGAATTTAAGTAGTTTTGTGTGTGTGTGTTTTGAATTGTTTAAAGAAATGGCAGAAAATGGGTAGGATTAACTGGAGGCAAGAGGGGTAAAAAAGTCATTATACACACTCATTCAGAGGTCTAACCAAACAGCACATTACTAGTTCAGCACTTACTGGTTCAGAGCCTCTTATTCATTCAGCACTTATTGGTTCAGATGTTGCCAAACAGCCCCTAAGCCACCACTCAACAAACTGGGCGAGTTTGGTCAAACCACGTTTAAAATTAAAATGTGTTATGGGAGAACCGGACTGGTTTGTTAGGATCAGACCATGACCATCAGCAGGTGCCCCTAGTCCTGGTTAAAGAGTTCAATTTCATCCGGCTAAACCACCACTTATTTTATCAAAAACAAAAAAAGGCCATGGGTCGAACCAAACTCATTTTTCGATTTTTACCCTGATAGGAGTAAGGTTACCTTATAGGAGTAGGTTACTTGTTCTCCAAGGAATTTTTTAGTATCAATAAGGATTATATGTTCAGGGTTTATATACCTTCAATTTTAATCAAAGTGTTTTTTTTTCTTTTTAAATCCATTGTTTGATAATATTGAAGAAGACCCGGTTTCCAACAATTGGTATCAGAGCGGTTTATCAATTTGGGAGTAGGGCTGGCAATTCTGACACGAACACGATAACACGACATGAACCTACACAAAGTTATCATGTTTCGTGTTTGACCTTAACAGGTTTCGTGTCTAAAACAGGTCAACACATTAAGACCTTAACGGGTTTCGTGTCTAAACAGGTTAAAACCCGTTATCCTGTTAAGACCCGTTAAGTACATGTTAATAGTTAAAAGTTAAAAAATATTATATGTCGGTGTGGACATGGGGTCATCAGTCGTGGGACCTAGGATGAATTATACACAAATACACAGGTTTCTTTTGCCACAATCTAAACCTAATTTTTAAATATCTCTCACAAACACCACCATTCCCAATTCGGTTCACAACTTCCCCAATTCGATCGTGTTCATATCTTAAATAGGTCGTGTTCATGTCTTAAATTGTGTCTTAACAGGTCATGTTCGTGTCTTAAATAGGTCGAATGATACGTTGGTAGTTTTTTCGTGTCTTAACAGGTCGTTTCGTGTAACCTGTTTATTAACAGATTTGTGTTCGTGTTTCGAAAATCTGACACGATAAGATTTCATGTTGTGTTCGTGTTTACGTGTTTCGGGTTCGTGTCTTATCGTGTTGTGTCTTAACAGATCGGGTTGACCCATTATGCCAACCCTATTTGGGAGGTTGTTCATTAAAGGGAAGGAAAAAAGGTTGTTGTGATCAAGAAGGCAAGTGCAAGAGGGTTTATTGATCAAAGGGTATCAACAAGTTATAGTGATCAAGGTTGTGATCAAGAACAGCAGGACTGTAGCAACAAGGAGCATTGATTGTAGAGATGATCAAAGGAGAAAACTTAGGTGTAGTTAGGGGTGTTCAAAATCATTTGAATCCGAAACCGAATCCGAATTATCCGATAATCCGTATCCGAGTTATCCAAAAATTCGGATATCCAAAATTCGGATAATCCGAATTTTCGGATTCGGATAGCGATTTTGGAAATTTTTTGATATTTCGGATATCCATATCTCAAATATTAAATAATATTATTTTTAATTATTAAATATATATAACAATATATGCTTGTAAACCCTAATTTCCACCCACTGCGGCACTTCATCTCCTTCAAATATTCATCACCTGAATCTTCAAATTCATCATCGCACCCTTCATCAACCCTCGTAGCAAATTTATTGTAACCCCTCGCTTTTGTAACTTTCCTTTTTTAGCAAGTTTGATTGTATTTCTATTTATGGAAAATCGAATCCTCCTTGTAATCGTCTTTCATTTCCATCATTAGACTTTAATCATAATGAAAACTTGATCTTTTTATACATCTTGTCATACGTAATTCGTAAATACTTGTTATACATTCATTATACGTGCATACTTGATACAATTTATGCACAAATCCATACTTGTTTATACATGCAAAATTCATTAATACATTCATTATTTTTTACATTACGCTAATACATTGCAGTTGCATGTTTAAAGCGCTTAAAACCGACAAAGCGCGCAAAATCGATTAACTTGAAATTTGTAAAAAAGGGAATGGACCCACTCGTGCGAAAGGCCCTTTCGCACGACAGGTCCCTGTCGCCCGTAATCGCCTGTCGTCCCAAACTCAACTTCAGCCTATAAATACCAACCCACTTCTTCATTTTTTTCACTTCCACAACTCCAAAATTCTCTCTAAAATTCTAATTTCGCACACTTGAGCTCAGCTACTTCCAGTAACTTCCTAAGTGAGTTTACAACTCACAAACACTCTCATTTCTTTTCTACTTTTCTAAACTTTTACACATTCTTCAATCACTTGAACTTGGTTTCTCATATTCGCATTGGCAATCTGGTATTAACTCTCAACTTGTTGAGGACCCAGCTAAAGATTGGAGATGTTCTTTCAAACTTTTAACAAAACAAACTTTCTGTTACTAAACTTAGCTGATTCGGAGACTCTCTGAGCTCACAAGCTAAGTTCATAGCTGTGGGTTAGTGTTAGAGTCGATTCCAGCCGAGAAGATGAACAGTTCAACCAAAACCGAACTGATTTCAACTTGAAACAATGCCTATCACACGAAAGGCAACCTTCTCGCACGAAAGGTTCTGGTTCATCCCGTTCCTACAATTTCTAAGTGTTGAATGTTAGTCAGATCCTCATTTTCGATATGAACGATTCTAATATAACAGTGTGTGAATTGTGGAAGCCTTGGCTTCCAATCTAGTTCCACCACCTCACTTGAACTTGTAAAACGAGCACCCAAATAATCTCCTAGACCTAGAACAAGTTAACCCAGTCTAGCTTCCAACACTTAGTTCGTTCTTTCTATGTTGAGTTAGCACACCTGTGTTGTTCTTGTTCGATTGTTTGGCTATCTAAATTCTGTTATTTGAGTTTCTATTATTCATGACCAACCGGTTAGTTAACTTTGTTGACTATTTTGTGCTTTGGTGAACTATAACGAGGTTTATACCTCCATGCATGACTTTTATGATACTCTAGACTATTATTATAATATCTCTATAACATAACTGGACTCACAAACATTACTGAGTAACAGTTAAGACGTTCAAAGATGAAGTTCGGTTCAAACAGGTCCCTGTCGCACGAAAGGGTGATCCCTTTCGTGCGAAAGGATGAAAGGCTCCTGTCGTGCGAACTGTCCTTTCGCTCGAACAGTTTGTGTCGTTTCAGTTTTCCGATTATTCTGTTTTCGCGTTCCTCATTACTGATTCTGACGGGCAAATCAGGACCCGTAAAATCACAGAAAACTCAGTGTCATAACGAGTGCCTAGATAGGATATACTTTCTGTTTTATGATACTTTGATACTTAAATACTTATGTACTTTAAATTCTAAATCCAAATCTCCCGATTCAACTCCACAAACTCACGCCTTCGTTTACCCTTTGTAGGGTAACCTTGGCGTTCCTGTGCTCGTCATCAACTCTTCGCTCACGGGATTAACTAAGAAGATTAGCAAAACCGTGAGTATACTCGAACACCCTTTTTCCGTTTTACACTTTGCGTGTAATAAGTTTACCTATTAACCTACACAGTTACACTTAGACTTTTATACAAATGCACAAACAATCCAATACATGCATACTAATACGTTATACTTGATTCGTCTATCTGGGTGATTCTTTTGTGTGACAAACTTGTAATTAACTTTGTACGAGCCTCCATTTAACATGTATAGTGCTGTAGCAGTAAGGAACCGCCCGTAGAAGTATGGTCATGTTAAATTTAATACTTGCGGTAATAAGAGGATTGACTTGAATATTCGCATGCCAGCTTTACGTCAATCTTGATATCTAAGTTTGCCATGTGGATTCGTTTAAACCTTTTATACTTATGTTATGTATTAAACTTGTATAATCGCCAATACTTTTGTATTGAACCATGTATTTTTAAACATATTGCAGATTGATGATGTTGAGATGATGAAACTTATTAGGGATACTTTAGATACACGCCTTGAGATACTAGAATAGGTTGATGTATTTGTTGTATCATTTTGAAACAATGTTGTATCTTGATTATTGTCTTGTTGTTGTATTTTGAAACAATGTTGTAATTTGAATTTCCATGTTGTACTTGACAATGTTTTATGAAATGAAATTGGTTTTGTTATAATTATTGTCGCAAATAGTGTTATGAAGTCTCGAGCAATCTCGTTCGTCTCACTCTGATGTTTCTGCCATCGGTTGGGGTGTGACATTTATTCATCATCCAAACACTTCAAGCCTTCAATCTTCATCATCGCCCGTTCCACTCCCTTCTTGTTGCCATCCATGACGCGCCCCTGTTTGCTTCTTGTCCCAAATCCAGTAACAGCCATAGCCTCGCACTCTCATAGGACGCAGCCCGACGCAACCTCAAGTTGCTATTATTGAGAAGAAACCCTAACTTTAAAACAAATTTATTCAATAACTAGATGTAGATCTGCTTGTTACTTTAGAAAATTAAATATAATATTCACTACTTCATATTGGTACTAGGTTATCTACCCGCGTGATACACAGGTTGAAAACTTTAAGTTGTATAAAACATAAAAAATAACTTTTCAACATTTTCATCAAGATACTGTTGATATATTCTGCTATTATATACAACCGAATCTTCAACTTTTTTTTTTCATTTTAGAAATCACCTGATCATCAATCTCTACTCAACGAAAAACTTACAACTAAGATATGTAACTTATCATCCATCAGATAACAAAGCCTCATTCTTCAAGATTCTCATCATCTATTATATATAATAAATGTGATAAATTTGGCTGATGTGTCAAGCTATTAGCCCCTCTAGATTGTGCATTTTGGCGGGAAAACATGCGTGAGTTTTTTTACTTATGTATTACCCGTTTTTATTGAATCCGACCCGCAATCATGGATCCTTTATAATATCTTTTATTCTCTTACCAAATCTTCATTAATCATTCTATATTATCTTTCTTCAAGTATTTCTCTCACATCTCCCCATAAACCCTTTCTTCTTCATCCGATTGAATATCAATCCATCCATATTCATCTATATCAGATAATCGGAGCTTGAATGTATGTATTAATAACTTCCGTGAATCTTGATCTGTAATAATCCGTTGTGTATCTTCAATTTTTTGTTATTTTTTTTTCCCGAAGAACCGATTTTCGTTAGTGTAGCACCGACTGTAAGTTGTATTATAATTATATTGATTGTGGAGTCGGCTGAGTTTTATTATATGTGATTTTAACAGATTTATGGTATTTTATGGTATCCTTGAAATCTTTTATGTATTTGATGTTTACATTTTTTTTATCTGTTTATCTCTCTAAATTACTACTAATAAGCTTATTGATGAAGTTATATTCCTCACTGAATTTTTTGTCTTTGTTAAAACTTACTGCATGTTAGTTTTTTTTTCAAAATTCCTTGATCTATTGATGGTAAAATTGTTATGCATAATTATTAGTTTTCTATTATATTGCTTTTATATAATAGATTTGTTTTGTGGAGGTTTTTATTGGTTTAATGTCAAAATGTTTTTTTATTTTGGTTTTTTGCAGTAATACATACTGAAAAATTTAAGAATACTTACCATGGATTATGTTCTTTATTTTGTAACAGACAATTTTTGTTAAATATATTCCTTTTTTTTGTTCACATGCAGATTAGTATGACGTCTTTTTATACAATTTTTTCATCGGACTTTCCTGAATATTTGGTATGTTTATCAGTTTTATAATTACGTTACTGTTTTTTCTTCATATTGTTTTTAATATGTTTTCTTTTTTTCAAGGAAATACCATATGAATATAGCAACAGGTTCCTAATGTATGCTGAGCCAAACAATCAAGCTGTTATCAAGTGTGTGAATGGTAAAGAATTTGAAGTTTTATTGACTAAGCATAGAGGTGGGTTTGTGTTCATGGATGGGTGGCAAGACATTGTTGCGAAACTATCATTTACCGACGGGTGTTTCCTCATGTTTAAGCAAATCGAGTTATATTCTTATTTGTTAACACCCTTTATGAAGATGCAACCACATCCGATATTTGGTTCTAATGTTCCTTTATTTATGTCCATGAATACGGAGGAAAATGTAAGCAATGTTGAGTACTTCTGCCAACGCTTCACACAAGACTCCAATGATAATCTGGTTATTATATAAATTTTAGTTATTTATTTTTTTAGATATCAAATTTAAGTTATTAACCAAACAGTATATATATGCAGGTCATTCCATCTGATTTTGTTGAAGGAACAATACGTTTACCATCTATTCGCAAGTTAACATTCAAGGTTCATGTTAATTGGTGGGATAGTTTTGATGTGTTGATTGCTAAAGACCCTAATATTAACGTTTATTTGATTTACGATGGATGGGACAATGTTGTTTCGTACGTACCTATATACCCTGATTATTACGTTGTGCTGAGGTACATTTTTGAGAAAAATTTTCAGGTGGTTGTTTATGATTTGAATGGTTGTGAGGTTCTCGCGCCGAAGCGTGTATACACGCCATCTGCTGTAAACATACCTAAACCCGTTCCTTCAATTATTGAAATACAAGACTATGACGCTGATACTGATGATGAAACTGATGTTGATGAATCTGATCCTGATTATAATGAGTCCATTGGATATGATTCAGATAATGCTTCTTCCATTATCACTAACTCTGATAGCGATGGGATGGACAATGACGAGGATGATGTTGAAGTTTCGGATTATGAAGAAGATAGTAAGTTTGATCCGGACTACCATCCTATCGAGTTTCAATGGAAGTACGACAAGCATTTTGTAAGTGACGTTTATATCCCTGTTATTTTTATCTACAATTTTTATAAAAAAACTGTTTTTAGTAATTGATGTAGCCTTTGTATATATATCAAGTAATAATATTTCTATTTTATTTGTTGTTTGTAGCGTCTTAATTCCGATGTTGCTGAAGCATCCAGAATTGACATGACTATGGAGATGTGTGTTCAGAACTTGGCTGGAGACGATACGATGATTTCATTTCGTGCTGAAGCACACGGTAGTGGTTTTCGATATGAGGCTTTGCAATGGCGTACCAAGTTTACGAAACCAAATGGTATAAATCATCCTGCAAAGTGCACGTTTGTTTATTGTCAAGTTCAAAAGAAGTTGATTCTCAAGAAGGTTGTCCAGTAGTACCGTTTGCACGTTATAAACAATATAAATATAATTTGCTTTTCCGTTATTTTTTGTTTTTTGGCTGCTTTGGAAGTTTGATTTTGGATCTTTATCTTATAAAAATGTAACCTTTTTTTTGGAATACTAAATGCTATATAATTATATTATATAAGTTATATTGTGTTTGTTATATCAATTTTGTCTTTAATCACATTTTTTGAATGTTAAAATATTATTTTTTTAACTGATATCAAAACTACAGTTGTGTAACTTCTACATATTAGTTGTGTAACTGATTTATTAAACAAAAATGATTATTGTTTGTTATTGATTATCGTAATAGGTTTTAAAGAAGATGGTAATTTCTAAATTAATGGAACCAATCTTATTATATATTTGGAAATCGTTTTAATTGTCCGTTGAATAGTTTGATATGTATATTAAATATGTAAATAAATATGTAAATATGTAAATGATATCAATATTACAGTTGTGTAACTTGTACATATTAGTTTTGTAACTGATATATTAAACAAAAAATGAGGATGGTTTGTTATTGATTATCGTAATAGATTTTAAAGAAGATGGTAATTTCTAAATTAATGGAACTAATATTATAATAGATTTGGAAATCGTTTAAATTATCCGTTGAATAGATTGATATGTATATTAAATTATAGTTTACTTTTTTATTAATAGATTAGTGTATTAATAAAATATTGTATATATCGATATGATCAATCATTGATTTGACGTGTTTTTTGTAAGTTGTCATCATGATTTTTTTTTATGCAGACAATCAGAATACGATTTTATATTTGTCTCACACATATAATCATTTTTGTTTAAATTATTATTTAATATGAATTTATCAAGTATAAAATATCCCCATTGAATGGAAATACTAATTTATTTTTGTTAACCTAATTTCAAAAGATGGAAATTATATATCACCAATTAACGACAACATTAATTTGTGAACTGTGATTTGAATGTTATATAATTGAATGGAAATGGAAATACTAATTTTATTTCTTAAATTCCTAATTTCAAAAGATGGAAAGATGTTATCACTAATTAACGACAACAATTAATAGTGAACTGTAAATTTAAACTTTAAATTCGAATTAGAAGACAATGTATAGATGGAAACTTTTTTATAATAATTACATATCAATCACATATCTATCATCTAAAAATACCAATGATTTACTCTTAATATATATATGTAATAGATTATCATATTTTTTCAAACATTGTTCGTCTTTGTTTTGTCTTCTTTTTTCCGATTTTCTATTACAATTATTGTAATGGAAGAACACAAGATTACAATGTTGTCTAAGCTTACTGCATTGTCAAATAACTACACATTGAAGTTGAAAATCATATCTATTTGGAGAAAAATGATGCATGCATGTAAGAACGAGATATTCCGGGTTGATATGATATGCATGGACGAAGAAGTATGAAAAATATTTTTTTATATATTCACATTGTTTCATTTAGTATATAATTTTATTTAAGTTTGTATTTTATAATGTTGACAATTCAATTTATTATTATTGTGCACTTACAGGGGCATACTATTCAAGCAAGTTGTCTTCACCGTATTTTGCCAAAGTTTGACCAGTTCTTCAAGCTCGATCAATGTATTGTAATTAGCAGACCTTCTCTTGCTCCTTACAATACAAGTATCAATCATACGAAAAATAACCAGAAGCTGACATTTAATATGTACACACAAATTCAAAGAGCCGTTGATTGGAAAGGTCCAAAGTATTGCTTCTCATTTGTGAAATTCCGAGACGTTCTTGAAAACATTGTTGCCATTAATTCACCTGTTGGTATGTTTTGTAATTTTTTTTGTCATTTTTGTTTAATCCGTGTACATCCTTTTTTTTTTATATCTTACATATTAATTTCTTTTTTTTTTTTTGGTTTTTTTTTTTTTAATTTATAGACTTCATAGGATATGTTGAAGTGTGCTTCAATCTGGAAGACACTAATAAGAAAGATGGAACAATAGGCAAACGATTGAATTTGAAGCTTAAAGATATTGAGTAAGTATTTAAATTGTCTTTTCGTAATATTTTATACCGTATTTATGTTACAACTTTTATATATATGTCTTATTGTCTATATACATAGTGGTCAACAAGTTACTGCTACTCTTTGGGACGATTTTGCAATTGAGATGCATGGATACTTTAACAATCCCAATCGTGAAAAGCATGTTGTGGTGTTGGTTCATTTTGGTGTTGTTAATATGTATAAAGGTACCAATTTGCGAATTTACTATTTTTTTTCCCTAATTTATAAGTTATATTATAACACATTAAGCATTCAATTTTTTACCTCAATATATTGCATCATATATTATATTTTAAATACGTCTTTTGTTTTATTGTGTAGATCAACCTGGTTTGTCTATTTCATTTGATATAAGTAGAATGTGGATCAATGCTGAACTTGAAGAAATTTCTTCTTTTAAGAATATGTATATTTATTTTATTTTCTATTATTTCAAATGACATTACTAATTTTTTGTTAGTTACATTATCAATTAATTAATGAAAATTATATTAATATTCAAATTCATATAGTTTTATAGAGAAGTTTGCATCCACACCGTCATCGAGTGATAAACCAGGTTGATCTACACAATAAAACAAAAGACGTATTTAAAATATAATATATGATGCAATATATTGAGGTAAAAAATTCATATAGTTTTATTGTGATATTTAAATTATTATCAGTTTCAAAATTCCTATTCGCGTACAAGATTCATCTGGTACGGTTACGTTGACTCTCTTTGACTACGAGGCGTACAAGATTTTTAAGAAGACTGCTAAAGAACTGACGAGGTAAATTTAAATTATATTTTTTTGTTCTTACTATTTATACTAAATCCATGTTAATCCTTATCTATTGTGATAACTTTGTAGGAGTTGTCCTCTGGTGATTTTTCCAAGGAATATCCGGATGTTTTTAATATTTTGATCGGTCAAAAAATGGCTTTTATCATTAGTGTTTCAGATTTTAACCTTAAGTATCATGTCGAAAATTATGGAATTTCCATGCTTACATCTGATCCTAAGATTCTTTCTGCTTTGTATGAGAAATTCAAAATTCATGAGGTATAAAATATCTTATTTTTCAATACATGTATTTTGTATAGTTTCCCTATAACGTATTAGAACTTTAATTAATTAATTTTTGTATTTTGTTAGTTTGAGAAATCTGAATCATCCAGTGTGCAAGTGTCAGACATTCAATCTATTCCTTGTGATGTTTCCAAGGTATATTTTTTTTTATAAATATTCATATTTTATATATGTTTATGTAGTTTTTATTTATTGAATTAGATGATGTCAATAAACAATAAGATAGACATACTGAATTGATGCATTCACCTATTATTTTCAGGATGACGTATCGTTCAGTGGAGATAATGAAACGCCAATGTCTAACCTGTTGCAAAAAGATCACAAATCGTCTTCTTCAGGTGAAGTGAAGCGTAACCTACACGAAATGTATGATGTTGATGACATGATTGGATGTTCTTCAACAAAAAGGCGTCTTGGTGATGAGAAAGAGGAAGCCCAAAATTCAGAATCTTCAAATATTCTGATTCCTAAAATTGAGAAGTAGGTTGAGTTGGTTGGGTTATTAGTTGGTTTTGTTTAGTTAAAGACAATTTGCTATGTTATGATTTCATTTTGGAACAATTTTTTTTCAAACTTGGTTGTTGGTTTACTATGGTTTTAAGACAATAGTTATTTTGAATAATATGTTTATGGTTTTGATTATAGCAGTTATGTTTTGTAATCCATATTTTTGTTTTTTCAATTTTCCCTGTATCATTATAATGTTTTAAAATGTCACATTAGGCCCTTCAAGTTTAACCCGACATTAAAATCAATAAATAATTATTGTAGTTATGACAACTTTAGTATTTGTTTAGTTTATCTTATAAAATTTCAAAACTTAAGCAAGTTTGTTTATGGTATGATACTGATCGATGACCTTTATTGTTTTTTTTTTTTTGTCATATTTATATATTTTTATAATATTATTCAAAAAGCCCTTCAACCGTATCTATTTCATTAAACTTCAATAATTATGTAGCTTACTTTCAAACTTTATTACATTACTACTTTACCTTAGATAACTGTAACATGTAGTCAAAATCATGGAAAATATACCAAATAAATAGATTATTTCGATGACATATGAATTGTATTATAATAACTTATGAATTACTAATAATCAATATTAATAATCCATAATACAATATAAACCATATTCTATTATATATACAAATAGTTTTTTTTATAAATAATAATTTAAACAATATTTTAAAGATATGATGCATTATTAATTTTTTAATTTTTAATAAATTTTAGTTGTTTTATTTCTAAAATTTGACGTTCTAAAATTGTATTACAAAAATTTAAAAGGTTTTTGACTTTCATTATAATAGATTGATTATTGTTTTCAAATTTAATATAGTTTCTTAAAATAAATCATGTATCATTTATTTCATAGAACATAATAAATTCCTAATTTATACGTAAAATATCATAAAAAAAGATGATAAAAAATCATTGATTTCATATATCTTCAATTTTTTTACTTTATTTCCTAAAATACATATACTTAAGGCTATAAATAAACGTTGAAAATATATTCATTTTGCAACAAACGTTAATCCGTTTTCTTGTAGTCTTCTTAAGAACAAGGTTCTTTTTTTTTTAAATTTCTGTTTATCTATTATTTTTTAGATCTATTATAGGTTTTTCGATGGTTATTAACTTTTTTTTTATAAAATTTATTGCTTATCTTTATTGTGTATCAGTTGTCATGTCCGCCAAAGGAGATGTTTTATTATCTTTATTTACGAAGGATTCAACTTTTTCTGACGTAGGTGATGTTTGGGAGATTTCAAAGGTATAACTTTATTTATTAATAGATGTTTATTATGTATACACTAAACAACTAAATTAATATTTCTTTTATATTTTTTCAGCCAAAGAAAGTTCTTATTTTTGCTAAGGTCAAAAATATTATCAACAACTCTTGGTACTGTATGATGTGTCCTACGTGTTCTAATGAAGCCACTTTGGAGGTCGAAGAATTTTTTTCACCTGATTGTTTTGATGACTTAAAGCAAATAGAAGTTTATCACTGTTCGAATTACGATTGTTCTGAGACTACAGTCAAACCTGTTCCCAAATTTAAAATTAATATTGAAGTTGGTGATGAATCTGATTCCGTTGAACTGGTCTTATTTCACAAGCAGGCTGCTGAGCTTATTAATAAGTCTCCTAAACAATTGATTCACGAGAACACCACGGTTATTTATATATTTATGTTTATAAAAGTTATTCGATTTATAAACATGTTAAATTTTTAAAAACTTACACAAACATTTTTCTATACTTTCAGTGTGATGATATTGTTTTGGTTCCAAAAGAGATAAGGTCACTGGTTGGCAAGTTTTTCGCATTCAAGATAGAGATCACTGAGTACAATCTTGTACATTACGATGAGGTTTATGGAATCACCCATATAAGTTCTGATGAAACTCTCATTTGTGACATTAAGAAGAAGTTTTTTAGTGGACAGGTATTATAATCAAAAGTTATGTATTTGTTGCATCAATGTTAGCTTCAAGTATATTTCATTATTTATAGGTATTATGTTATGCAGGATCGTAAGTCGATAAATGGGAAACGTGGTGTTAATGAAGTTTATGATATTCATCAAAGTGAGCATTGTTCTGCTACAAAACGGAAGACCGAAGAATGAGGATACCAGCCAAGTTTAGAAGCCCTGATTTTGAGTTATCAACATATTTCAATATGATTTGTCATTTTATGTTTATTTCCGTTTGTTTTTGCAACATTATAAGTTTCCTTTTATTATGATTTCAAACTTCACCATGTAAGACAAATATGAGTTTACTTTTTTAAAGTTTCCTTTTATTTTGCAACATTATAAGTTTGTCTATTATTATGTTTAATTTAATATCAATTATGGTTAATAATTAATAACTTTCCAATTTTAAAAAAGAATTAGGATTGTAACTGTAATTCTTTTGTATTATATATATGCAATCATTTTGCAAATTGTAAACGTATCTCATTTGGTCACTTCCAATTTCAATCATTGGCAATTGAAAACATTTCACTACTTTATTCACGGTTAGTTTTTTTTTTTCAATTTCATTTTTGCAATTTGTTTGATGCCGTGATTATATGTTATGTATTTTTGTTTTTTTGGATTTTTAATTTTTATAGAATATGTCAAAGAGAAGCTATAAATTTCCTTCATCAACATCAACACCCGGTAGATCAGTAGCAGTAGATGTTAACCGTAAGTTTTAAATTTTTAACAATTTAATTCTAAAGCGACTATAGGTTACGTGTACTTTTAACAATACATGTATACATGTAGGTATTTTGGACAGAACTCCTCTTTCAAACATTTCTAATGGTAAGTATTACTTTTTATTAGATCACAAAATTAATTCATATATTTATTTACTGTTATTTTTATATGAATCGTATACTTTTGTTTTAATATTTTTTTTGCTTCACTATTAAGTAATTGATACCGGAGAAAGGCGTAGAGTTCGAAAAGCAATAATTGATAGTAAAAAGGCAAAGAGAAAATCTTCAAATAAGAAGGTTGGCGTCACCTTACGAGACAAAGAAAACATATCTCAGGTGTCGAATGTTACAAATCAGTTAAATACTCCCATCCAGTTCCATAGAAGTATAAATTCTACGGCCTCCTTAGTTAATATTACTTCTGGTACGTGAAACATCTTTTTTTATAGTGTATTAATCAATAATTATGTTATGATTCCAATTTTTATTTGATTTTATTTTCAGCAAATAGTAATGTAGATAATAATGATGGGGCGTTATCTACACCTGCGCTATATTCATTTTCTTCAAGTATCGTGACAGCTACTAATCCGTGTACAACATCTAACACATCATTACTTAGTAAGTTATCAGTTGGTAAGCGTAAATTGAAGCACATGGCACGTGATATAACCCCAGTAGTTATGGTGGATTTGGATTCTGTTGACGAATCCAACGAAGAAGTTTTTGTGTTGGATCCTTATAAAGGAATTTCAACAGGTGTGCAATTTATTTTATTTATTACTAAACGGTTTTTTTATAATATCAATAAATTTCATTAATAGAAACTTATTCGTATGTAGACTATTTAGATCATGGTGACCAGGATCTTATATGTCAGATTTGTTATGCAAAGCTGTGGTCTTCAGAAGGTGGCAAAGGTCGTATAACAATGGATAAACTATGTTATGGTTTGTGTTGTGGATATGGGAAAGTTGAGCTACCAGTATTAAAAGATGCTAATTCGGAGTATCAACAGTTTTTTCATAATTGCGATACGAAAAGCAAGTTCTTTTTGAAGAATATCCGACGTTATAATTCTATGTTCTCTTTTACATCTATGGGTGGAAAGGTTGATTCGAAGATCAACAAGGGTAATGCCCCATTCATATACCGTATTAGTGGTCAAAATTGTCATAGTCTTGGTAGCTTAAGACCGCCTAATGGGAAACAAGCTAAGTTTTCTCAGCTATACGTATATGATACTGAGAACGAGATTTATAACAGACAGAGTGTATTGGGGTAAGCATATTATTTGGTTGATTTATATTTTTTGATAACTTATAAGTGTTAGTCTAATATAATTATTGTTTCTTATTTAAATTTATTTATTTTTTCTCATGATAGGAATCAACTATCTTCACATGAGAAGGAGTTGGACGTTAAAATAATTGAATACCTCAGAGTTTTTTTAGATTCTCATAACGAGTTGGTCAAATCATACAGAATGGTAAGAAACCACTTTCATGAGAATCCTCAAGCAAACTTAAAGCTCCGTCTCATTTACAAAAGAGACAAAGATGGTAGGACTTATAATCTACCATCCACTACTGAGATTGCTGCACTGATTGTTGATGATTTAGATCCATCAATTGATCGTCGAGATATTTTAGTTGAAACTGAATCTGGTATGCTTCAACGTATTAGTGAGTTACACCCATCCTATCTTGCTCTTCAATATCCCATTCTTTTCCCGTTTGGTGATGATGGATATAGAATCGACATTCCTCATAGAGAAGGTGTAACAACCAAAAAAAAAATACGACCAAAATGCACAATGCGGGAGTTCTTTGCATATAGAATACAGGATCGAAGTAGTGGTTATTCTTTGGTTTTAAACTCCAGAAGACTGTTTCAACAGTTTTTGGTTGATGCTTACACTATGATTGAGAGTGAAAGGCTCAATTTCATACGTGGTAAGCAGAAGAATCTACGTTCCGAGTCATTTGAGAATCTTCAAAAGTATAAGGACAATGGTAAACAAAATTTATCAAACACTGGTCAAAAGGTAATTTTACCTTCATCTTTTACTGGAGGTGCTCGGTTCATGCAACAAAACTACCTCGATGCTATGGCGTTATGTAAGTGGTTTGGATACCCAGATTTTTTCATAACCATTACATGCAATCCCAAATGGCCTGAAGTTTCAAGATTTTTTAAAGATACATCCATTAAAGCAGAAGACAGGCCTGATATATTATGTCGATTGTTCAAGATGAAGCTGGATTCAATGATTAAAGATATAAAGGATAATAAATTTTTTGGTGAAATCAATGCCGGTATAAATTTTATCTTACTTTTCTACTTCATGTACAGTTTTTCATATTATTTATATTTAATTTTATTTAGTATATTACTAACACATTTTTTTTTTGTAGTTGTTTATACCGTTGAATTTCAAAAACGTGGCCTACCGCATGCACACATTTGTTTATTCATGAAGGTGGATCACAAACTTCCGACTGGTAGATCATATAGATCCTTTTATTTCTGCTGAAATTCCGGATAAATCAGAAGATCCTCAGTTACATTATCTTGTGTCTGAGTATATGATTCATGGTCCTTGTGGTGCTGCTAACCTGAGCTGTCCTTGCATGGTTGACAACAAATGTTCTAAACGATTTCCGAAAAAATTTTCGGATTATACAATTATTGACTCAAGCGGTTTTCCTGTATATCGAAGGCGAGATTCTGGTCATACTGTTATGAAAAAAGGTGTTCAGTTAGACAACCGAAGTGTCGTACCTTACAACAAAGGTCTATTAAAAAGATACCAAGCACACATTAATGTTGAATGGTGTAACCAGGCTGGTTCGATAAAGTATCTGTTTAAGTACATTAACAAAGGACCTGACCGTGCTACTGCAGTTTTATATACTGATTCAACCGGTACTAGCAATCAGAAAATAAATGATGAGATCAAACAATACTACGATTGTAGATACATATCAGCCTGTGAAGCGTCTTGGAGAATTTTCGCAAATGAAGTTCATTATAGATATCCTGCTGTAATGAGGCTACCTTTTCATTTACCTGGTCAACACAATGTAGTATACGGTGAAGATGATGATATTGAAGATGTCTTGAACAAGCCATCTGTTGCTTCATCTATTTTTTTGCAATGGATGCGTTTAAATGAACGTGATGAAGAAGCACGTAAACTGACTTATGTGGAGTTCCCAACTAAGTATGTTTGGAACTTAAAAGATAGACGTTGGCAAGTACGAAAAAGGTATAAAACTGTTGGTAGAGTTCATTCTGTTTCTATTGCTTCAGGAGAACCTTATTATTTAAGGATTCTTCTAAATAAAGTTAGAGGTCCTAAATCATTTGAAGAGATTCGAACAGTCAACGGACAAGTATTTCCCACATTTAAAGATGCATGTTATGCGATGGGTCTTTTAGATGATGACAACGAATATGTTGAAGCCATTAAGGAAGCAAGTTTCGAAGCTCATTGTCGGTATTTAAGATCATTATTTGCGACATTGCTTTTAACAAATACGCTATCAAGACCTGAATTTGTGTGGGAAAAAACTTGGCACTTACTAGGAGACGATATTCTATTCAAGCGTCGCAAAGAGACACATATCCCTGGTAAGTTATTATTTTATTTTCATAGGAAGTACTTATTATTATTTTTTTTATATATATTTTGATTCAACATATGTTTAAGTTTATTTTATACTTTTTGTAGATCTAATGATTCCTGAACATCATTTGAAGAATCTAATTTTGGTGGAAATTGAGAATTATTTAATTTCCAATGGGTCTACATTAAGTAAATTTTCTACGATGCCCTTTCCAGACGACGATTCGTTACGTCAAGGTACTAATCGACTAATCAATGAGGAATTATCGCATGACACACATGAGTTGGAAAGTGAGTTTAGTCGATTGAAAGAATCTCTAACTGAAGAGCAGTTAAACATTTTTAACCAAATTGTCAATGCTGTCGAATGCCAGAGTGGAGGGTTGTTTTTCGTATATGGTTACGGTGGAACAGGGAAGACTTTTTTGTGGAAGACCTTGGCTGCTGCAATCAGATCTAAAGGTGAGATAGTGTTGAACGTTGCTTCCAGTGGTATTGCTTCATTATTATTATCTAGAGGACGGACAGCACATTCTAGATTTAAAATTCCCATAAACTTGACAGAAGATTCCATGTGCTTCATTAAGCCGAACGATGACGTTGCTAATCTTTTAAAAGAGTCAAAGTTGATTATATGGGATGAAGCCCCTATGGTGCACAAGCATGCGTTTGAGGCACTAGATCGAACAATGAAAGACATTCTGTCGTCTTCTAAGAATAACCCTTCTGAGCTACCATTCGGAGGTAAAGTTATTGTGTTTGGTGGTGACTTTAGACAAATACTACCTGTTATCCCAAATGGTACGAGACAGCAGATTGTTAATGCATCTTTGAGTTCTTCATATCTATGGTCAGAATGCAAGGTTTTAAAGTTAACAAAAAACATGAGGTTGAGAATTGGAGCTGAATCATCTAACAGTGAATCTATTCAGAACTTTGCAAAATGGCTACTTGATATTGGTGAAGGAAACATTGGTTCAGAAAACAATGGTGAAGCGTTTATAGAGTTACCCGATGATTTAGTAATTACCGACTCAGATGATCCAATTCAAAGTTTAATTGACTTTGTTTATCCTTCAATTTTACATCAGTATAAAAATCCTGGATTCTTTTCAGAGAGAGCAATTTTAGCACCAAAGAATGAAGTAGTTCATGAGATTAATGATCGATTACTTTCATTATTTCCAGGTGAAGAAAAAGAGTATTTGAGCTCTGACAGTATATGTCAAACAGAGCAAGTTCTTGATTCTTTTCAACAAGGTCTATACTCTCCTGACAATTTGAATGCTCTTAAAATATCCGGTTTACCTAACCATAGGTTGGTTCTTAAAGTTGGTGTTCCTGTGATGCTTCTTCGAAACATTGATCAACAGAACGGACTATGTAATGGTACTAGACTTCAAGTAACCTTTCTTGGTAAACGAGTAATTGAAGCGGAAGTAATATCTGGCGGAAATATCGGCACAAGAGTTTTTATTCCAAGAATTAGTATGGTTCCTTCAGACAAAAAGATACCTTTTCAATTTCAAAGAAGGCAATTTCCGTTAACAGTGTGTTTTGCTATGACAATTAACAAGAGTCAAGGACAGTCGCTATCTAGAGTTGGTTTATATTTAAAAGATCCTGTATTTACTCACGGTCAATTGTACGTGGCGTTATCCAAAGTCAAGAGCAGGCAAGGTGTTAAAATTTTATCATTTGATTGCGATGGTAAACCTACAACGAAGACATCTAATGTAGTGTACAAGGAGATTTTTCGTAACTTATAATTTAATAATGTATTTCATTTTCATATATTTCATATTTTTATTTTAGTTATTTGTTTTTCATAATAAATTGTGATAATTTATATAAAACGTTGATATTCATTAATATTTATAGACATCTATCATATACATATATCATATCTATTCTATTAAAATTTGATTAATTCACTAAGTTTCTCCACTTGAAGGGTAATAGTGTTGTTTTGGCAACAAGGTGAATAAAGTCTACACTACTGTATTAAGTTTCAAAAAAATTTTTAGGATTTCATATTGATAGTCAACAACATATTATAAATGATTTCTAATTATAAAAGATACCAACGTTTATATATTAGCAAAAATATGGTATCTGTTTTTATAGTTTACCAAGGAACAACATAAAACATGTTAATGTCTACTTTCATGTCCCAAAAAAAAAAAGATCCAAACATGAAATTCTAACAAAATAGAGTCATAATTTCATCTATCCAAACACCAAAAGCAATATGGTTTCTTTTTAACTGTTAACCTTCATTAACGGCATCGACTTGTGTTAAGATCAGAACATTTCCTTCACATAAAAATCTGAAATGCAATTTGTCACCGAATCGAATGCCATTCTCCTGCATGAACATCGGCCACCCTTCGATAGCATACCTTACACCATTTCCATTCTTTTGCCGCCTAAGATTCATGTCTATTGTTTCTCCATTCATGTTTGTCACTTTTATCTCATAGACTTTATTTTTTAATCCTGCATTTCTTACAACATTTGCAGGCATTCTCTGTATAACAAAAAAAGAAATTTGTAAGTAAAACATCCTTATTGATGTTATATTATTTGTTATTGTCAGTGAGTATTATAAAAAATCATACCATTCGATTTTCTCCCTTCATTGTGAACTCATAACAAACAGTTTTGTCAACATCTTTTATCCTTGCAACACGTTTTTCTTCCACATGCAATGTCTTCAATGAATTATATATGTTCAGTCACACATTTTAGTATTAGAGTTATATATTTAATCCCTAACTTTAAGTAATATATTGATCACTAAATATAATAATGTATGCTATACGTACCAATCGGCTGCGGGTTCTTCGTCCAACTGTTGATACGTCTGGCATTTCCACTTCTGTTCCCTCTATCGGCTTTTTTTTGTTGTCCTGGTTACAATACTTTGCAATCTGTTTTCTTTTCTTTTTAAGCTGTTAAGACAATGAACAACTTCAATTAATAATAGCCAACAATAATTAAATTAATATATGTACATATATGAATGAAAAGACTTATCTATTATTATGTTTAAAATAAGTACATCTTCTTTTTTTGTTTCTTTTGCCTCTTTTTTCTTCATACTGTTTGGTCCTTCTTTTGAAATTTCTTTTTCACCTTCATCCATCTATGTATTATAATTAAGAAAATATATCAAATATTAGTATAATGTATTGAATTATGTATAAAAGAGTGGTTATTACCTCAGCTATTTCCTGATCTATTGAATCATTATCTTGACAGAAGTTCTGTTATTCAACCAAATACAAAAAATAAGTGCATTTTTATAAAGAATGTTATACGTTAGTTCAAAATACTTACGAAGTCAACGCTTTTGTAGTATGTATCCCTAGGTATTTCCAGCAGAGAAGCATCTTCACTTTCTTCTTTGTTGTTACACGCTATTTGAACTCCATTACGATAAATTTTCAACTCAAATGTGACGCTGTCCATCTTCATCAACAAAAGTATATCATCGTCTTCGATTCCAAGATCATGAAATAGCTTTGGACAACCTTTTGTAAGAACATAATTATCGTTGATTCTTTCGGTCTCAACTTTCCAAATCTTACCTTCTGCATATATGTTATAATAATCGTTCACTGGGGAGTAAGAGTAACATGTTGTTACATAAACATCCGGAATCACCTGAAAGTTTGGTAACAATTATTGTAAATCTATAATAGAATAAATATATATTCACACATGTTAGTATGCTTACTATAATCTTTAAAATTCCGTAACGGTTTACTGTCACAAAAGATTCACCACATATGTTCTGGATGAAACAATCAATTTCAATGTTTTTGTCTTCCATTATCCTTAGGCGCAATAACGTGCTATTTGGCAACTGAAGGTCCCTTACCACATTACTCCATCCGTCAGTTATAACGCATTCACCACTTACACTTCTCAACGAAACTGGCCAAGTTTTCCCACTTATATGATGTATCATTATTGTTTTTCTTTGCCAATAAACTCCATATATGTTCTTAACAAAGTCAATCGGTAGTACCTGATTGTAAATTTATGTTGTAAATGTTACTTAATAGAAATATATAAAATTATTTGTAACCATTGTAGCATACCAGTTTTAACGATGAAGTCTTTTCTAACAAAGCGACACATGATCTACTCATTTTTAGATACCTGTAATATAACAACATCTATTAGAAATATTTACTATTGAACCTTAAGTAATTCATATATTTTGACAATAATATGAAAACTACCTATTAACCAATATTAGACAAACTGATATTAGTAATATGCTTTTATGTAGGATTTCAAGATTACAATTTAGAATTTACTTGTACACAAGTTTAAAGGGAGTATTATCTCATCATTATATTTGTTTACAAGAGAAGAAAGAATCGTTTTCGTCAATAAATTTACACTTAGATACATGGTGCAGATTTCTACTTTAAACTATTACTATTTTGTACTTCATAAGCAGAGAAAAAAGAATCAACAAATATAATGGAATTGTATTTCAATGCAGGTGAATCGAAATTGCCTAAATCATAAAGTTTATTCCATGTTCATAAGTAAATCAATCTTCCAAATCTATCAACCATCAAAACATAATTTCATAAGAATATCAACAAAATGTATCAACTAAAACACAAAATCAAGACAGAAATTTATATATACAAACACATGCAATACATGTAATCCATTTTATATATGCATAACATACTAAATCTCAACTGTTGAAATATATAAAAACCAATTTTCACGTTTATGTAGTGATTAATCGCTGAAAACAAACTTCCCATGAGTTATTTGTAGTTTTAAACACATTTTTACTTAGCAAATCAACAAAGACATCGTTGTAGAAGTGATCGGAAGTTTTGCCGGAAAATTACCTTTACTAAACCTTCATCCGGCGTTTTCTAGATTTCTTGAACAATGTGAGTTTAGGTCTGCTCAATGGTATGGTAAGTATAGGTGATATGATGTTTGATTGTCATAGATAATATAATAAGTAACTATTTCTTTTTTTATTATAAAACTTTTATAAGGTTAATTTACAGTTATTATTATTATTTTTTATTTCTCCGATATTTACAATGTTCTTAATACAAAAATGAAATATAAGTTAGGTTGTCGTAATAATAAACATATTTTCGTGATAATGTATTTATCGCTGTTTTTGTTTATTTTTTATATTTTGTATTTTTTTTTTTGTGTTATGAATTCTTTTTTTTTTGATGTTTTTATTATAAATCACATAATTAACATATCCATATTATACGTATATTATGTAAGACATTATAATAACCAAAAAACATTGACTTGCATATCACATTTTTTTTTTAAATCCAAGAACAATTAAAACTGAAAATATTATTTAAACTCATGAAACACTTATTATAAAGAACAAACGATCCACATCACAAATTTTCAAATTTTCCAAAACACTAATTCTTTTTTTCACAAATCGTTTTATCTTCTTTCATTGCCGCATATTCTTCTATTTTGTTGCCACTTGATTCAGGAGGAAGAAATTCTTTATATAGATCGCCATATAGCGATGGGCAATCTTCCCAAAAACTTTCCTGCGTTCATAAATTTCAAATAAATTTGATGTACAAAAGAACAATGTTGATAAAATTATTTTACATTTTAAATGTAATTAAAACACAACTATAATAGATTACCAGGTATTCTTTAGCATAGTTGACCTGTAACCACTCAAACGGCCATGATGATAGCCCTTCATTCCATTGTTTACACACACATTTGTACTGATCAATGGATTTACCATTGAGCCTAATTAAGATTTCAAAGAGTATAATATCAAAAGGAATATAAACCATGACAAAAAACTTCAAAACCTATATTGTGAAGAGCCTATGTATATATCCTTTATATAATATAATAGATAGATAATAGATTAACTTGGGCCTAATTTTATAAACCAAAAAAAAAAAAAAACGATTTATAATTTAAAATGGTAACTCTATTTATAAATGTCAATGTTTTATGTTTTTTTTATAATTCAAATTTATTTAAACATTTGTCTAATTAAAGTTAATATTTTATCCCGTAATGTTAGGTTTGTTGAACAAGCATATTTAACTAAAGTCATCCGAGCTTTTGATTTTATGAATAGAAACGATTTTTTCTTTAAATTTATTTGTTATTTAAGGAATTTTCTAATCAAAGAAATCCTTAATTTACATTTTAAAATTTTCCAAATTTATCTTAAGATCTGTGAAATAAATTATAATTCAACTGAATTTTGTTAATGATATTTTTTTTATAAATAATGAATAAAGGTAACCTAATTATTAAATCTGAATTATTCAATTCACAACTATTTAAAATAAAAAAATCACATATTTATATTTTTAATTCAACCGATTTGTATAATACATTCTTAAAATAGGATATCCTTTATTCAATCTAACTATTTAACATATTTATATTATTAATTCAATTTAATTTTGAAGACAATATTTTCATTCATTTATTATTTATTGCATTATATCCGGAATTATATAATACATTCTTAAAATAGAATATCCGTATTAACGATATAGAATTTTATCTTACATTGCAATTATAAATAAAGAAAAGCGAAATTGGTTAGATTATTTGTGTTGAGATAACAGGTAATTTACACTAACTCGGAATTTGTTCTTGGTTTTTATGTTTCTTTAGGTTTTGATTTTTAATTTGACATTGATGTTCATACGATTCAATTTTGGATTATTATATGCTTTGTACATGATTCATCCAACTTTGTTGCTTACTTCTAACATTGCATTACATAATTCTCATCAAAGGTTTTTTATGAATTTTTTTTGTAGGATGCAACGTCTTGAATTTGAAATGTTTGCTAACGAAATCCTATCAAGGCTACCAACAAAGTGTGTTGCTCGATTAAGATGTGTTTCTAAAAAATGGCGTTACGAATTGTCGTCACATTTGTTTGCGATTATACACTATCGCCGTATGGCTAATAACCCTTATCGTAAGGTTATCATGTTGACCAAGTCATCAATTGATATTCATAACTTGATTGGAGGAAAGTTAGACATTTCTTCAAGGAAGATTATTTCCTTCCCCATTGACACCCATCTTTCCAATCTAATCATTCTTGCTTCTCAGTATGGTATTTTACTGATGTGCATCCAGTGGCTTCCGAACGAATTGATTCTTTGGAATCCAACAACTAACCAATTTTTGAATTTGTGTGATAAGAAACCTAAAAATTTTTTTGATTTAAGGCAAGATGCAGTTGGGATTTATATGGATTCATCTAGCGATCTAAAAATATTACTTCTCCAACGTCGTAAGGATGATGTTATACCGCGTTTGTATTCTCGGAACACTTGTGAATGGAAAACTTTAACTTTCTTGAAAGGAGCGGATTATGCTTCAAGTTTATATTGGTGGTCTTCCGGAACTTTATGCAATAATGTTTTATATTTTCCATCTCCACACTATTGGACGCCTGCTAAAAGTTATACGATTGCTTTTGATGTGGAATCTGAAACTTTCTCGAAGGTTTCCATACCCCAATCTACTGATGTTATCGGTCGCCAAACCAGTTTTCTCAAAATCCGCAACACACTTCATATGTTTATTGTTGTAGAGACCCCTGAAACAATCGTGAAGCTATATAAATTTGAAGATGAACTATGGTCAGAAGTGTCGTCTTTTACAAACGTAAAGTTATTTTATTCAGTTGATTCATGGCGTAACAAATTAGCTGAGAACAAAGGTGACACTTGGACTGTGCAGATCGATCGGTGTGGTATTATGGATATACAAATTAGAATGAAGGATTCTCAATACTTACGAGACGCAGAGAAATTTCAAGGACTATACAATGTAGAATCGTTTGAAGAGACCGTTGTCTCACCTATTTAGTATTAATTATTTGTCTCACCATTAAGAATAATTATCATCTTTTGAATTTTGTTATATTGTTATTACTTTTCTATTGTAACCCGCAGCAAAAAAAAATTAGTAATAATAATACATTTATTTATCATTAAAATAGAGCGACCCGTGGGTACCACGGGTTATAACCTAGTACGCATATATATGCTTATTACACGCTGAAATCTTCACTTCCATCTTCTCATCCACATGAGACTTTTCTATCAATGTTCTCACATAAATTTCATAAAACAATCACAATTAGTACAAGGCAAGTGAATGAACATCACCAACTATGAAATCTATAATATTATAGTTGGATCATATAAAAAACAAAGTTTATTTCACACTTCTTGACCACAGTATCCGAGCACGACCGAGTTCATTTTTAAACTTCGCATTTTACTCATCTTTGTACCTGCATTTATATGTAACCTGAGGAATTTTAGAAACACCATGTGAGAAAAATATTTTCAAGTTAGAGATCATTTAACTTTCACAAAACCCATCACTTTCCATGACCCGCATACCAGTGTATAATGTCCTTTATGTGGCATAATATACACCTAGTAATGTGTATTACGATGGATCTGTGCCAAAATCTAAAGATAATCAAATTAGTAAGAATCCTTTATTGAGGCATTTCATCGAACACCTAGTGTGCCACAAATGCTATTATCTTGTTATAAATCTTCTATAAATCCAATTCACGAGTTAAAATTTAAAAACATGAATAATGCTATTTATTACCATCAATCATGTTTAATAGAGTCAAAATGATTTGCTATTTTTCTATCTATATGGCAATAAACCGAGGTATATGCCTCGATCAGTGTCACAACCCCCGACCCCACCCTGGACGGGATCCGTGACAGATACGAGTGGTACCGGTGTTTATTAAAATTATCGCAGCGGAAAATTTATTAGGACCGGGTGTCAGGAAATTATTAGAGTTTTCAAAACACCAAAATTTTCATTTCATAAGTTGTGGGATAAAACCCGTATTTACATAAAGTATTTTCCATGGGATAAACCCTTGATTACAAAACACGTTTTATTCAGGTTTACATAGTCACTTATTTAAGTTTGAGTGCTTCATAGCACTTTTTTCTTCTCTTCACAGTAAATCACCTAATCACCTGAAACACGTTTTAAAACATTTGATCAACGAAAATACTGGTGAGATCATTCAATTCTTGTAACAGACACAGTATTGTAATTTACAGCATTAAGAGTTTTTACATTTGTTTATATCTTTCAATTACCCACAGTACTTGTCACTCGCCCATTTCGGTGACTGTAGTCATAATACTATTGGCTAACCATTTGTCCAATAGGAAAACTTATCAAGTAATGTATACAATACCCCACATACCGGCTGTAATTTATACAAATACTTAATTACTGTAAATACAACTAGAAAACATTCAGGGTTTTGAAAGCATTTTGATAAAAGAGAATGACTCACATTGTAGATTTAGGGTTTCAGTAATAGCATAAACTGTAATGCAACACACAATGCAACACTGTAAGGGCATAAACTTGTATAAGTTTACGTTTGTCTTGATTTACTTTTTATGGGTTAGTTAAACTAGAATAGTGGGCTTAGTTGTTATGTATGTGGTCGAATGGGGTTGGGCTTGGCCCATTGTATAAGGGTATCCTATCAACTATAAATAGGGTATTCCTTATCTTGTTTTAGGTTGTTGATTGATTGCAAAACTATTGTAACGAGTACCAGACGGTTCCTTTGAAACCGTGTGCTCTTGAATCTTACAAATTCACGTATCTGATTTCCAATTCAACTTTAATGATAATCACGAGATCCAAACGACGACGTGATGATAAAGTATAGCCGCATACAGGCAACACTTAAATATCCATTGATTTGGTTTCAGATCGATCGGATAAGGTATCGTACCAGTGATTCAAGTTAGTACGCTGATTACGGGGCAGAGGTTTAGAACTTCGGGTGTAATAACAGTATAATGAGGGAGAAAGAAAAGAAATTTTGAGCAAGTTTGAATGCTCAGTGCACGTCCAATTTATAGTTGATCTTGGACCTCGTCACGTCACGCGACCGAATTCATGCTACACCTTCGCGTAGCGCGAAGGGGCTAGGCTAGGGCATAGGTGTCATGAGTCACTACGTAGGCATGCCACGTGGCTACCACGTGGTGTCATGTGTCCACTGGCGGTCAAAAAGCCGTCGTGTCGCTCGACTGCATAATGTTTCCACCATCTCGTAGCGCGATGTGGCCTAAATCAGAATTCCTTCGTTTTTCATGCTGGTTTCCATCGTACACGTTTGGAGTCACGGTTAAGATTCGTTATGGCTTTTTTTCGAGGGTTGTTACAATCAGTTCAAACATATAGATCATACACATGATATAAAAACGCACACCAAATATTTTAGAAGAACTTATTAGTTTCATATGCTATTTCAGACAACTGACTTCGACTTTCGACACCATGAATAGTCGATTACTACTCTAACAGTGGACCCTAATTAACAGACGCGCATAAATGTGAAATTTGTTTTAAGAAATTGTCGTGTTAATTTACATACCGGATATTAGAAAACAATTAATCAGTGAATTAAAAAATGTAAATAAAATCTTACAAATTCACGTATCTGATTTCTTTAAACAATAGCAAAGCTTCCTTCAAAAGCCAACACCCTGCCATACACTTCACAAATTCAGTTCATAAACTACAGAAAATTAATATCTACATATATATAAACTATATAAAATCTATTACCAGAAAATACAACTAGATTGACAATGGAGAGTGAAAAGGATCTGGTATGCCCTTATAAACTTCAACTGAGACTCAATGTGAAGAAGAGGGAGCCAGTTTCAAAGAACGATCCGTGTGAATGCTTCTGTATATCGTTTAGAAATCGAGCACCACCGTAGGATGTGTGTTTCTTGAATACGTTTTGGAGTTTTATGTAAATACAGATCTATATGATTTGTGTTTCAGAAAGAAAGCAACATACAAAAGGGTTGTTTTGAGTTTTTGAACCGTAGCTTGAAATGGATCTAAAAACAGAAGAAGCGAAGGGAATGAAGAAGAAAGGGATAAAGGAAAGGGAAAAATGGGTATTGGCGCGTGTAGTGCTTTTTACCAGGTTGTGTGGATTGTAGAGGAGAAAGTGATGTTACAAAGGTCGGGTTTCAAAAATTTTGACTTTAGGGTTTTACCTTTGAAAGATGAATTGACTTGAGGTTTAATAAAACATTAAAATTGAAAAAGCTAACAAAATTACACCTAGGATTAGTATAATATGGGGGGCTAGAATTTTGACACCTGGGATTGTAATACATTGCTTTATTATATTGAGAGATATGCTTGTTGTATGTTGATTGTTTTCTCACATATATTTGAATCAATTATTGAATCACAGAAAGAAAGATATAGGTAGTGTTTGGTATGTAGGAATGAGAGACGAAATGGAATGCACTATTACGAGAGAATAAAAATACATGCGTTTGGTTGGTCAAGGTAATGGAATAACCCATTACATAAGACATTCCATTCCCTCAAATTCATTCCATCCACCACCCCTGTTTTTTTTCCATTTCATTCACTCTCACCCTTCTTCATCAACATCCAGCCCACCACTACCACCACCCGCCACCACCACCATCACCTCCCACCATCGTTGCCAACACCCGCCGTCGACAACCGCCACCACTATCCCGTGTCACCGCCCGACCACCCCTGCCGTCACCCTCCGCCACCGGCCACCGCCACCACCGTCAACACCCGTCACGAACAACCGCCACCCAGCGTCGCCTCCACCAACCACCGCTACCCGTCGCCTTCGTCACCCTCCGCCACCGACCACCGCCACTACCGACCTCGGCCACCGCCTGCCACCACCACAGATCACCGCTGCCCACCGCCGCCTACGCCCACCCTCCACCACCGACCACCGCTACTACCGACCTCGGCCACCGCCTGCCACCACCACAGATTACCGCCACCACCTGTCATCACTACCACACGTCTGCCACCACCACCACCGCCCGACCACCGCTACCAACCGTCGTCGTCAACCTCCACCACCGCCGACGACGGCTACCACCTGACACCGACCACCGCCGCCCATGCCACCACCACCCACCACCGCCATCCATTGCCGGTTTGTTTACTTCATCTATTATTGCCTACCAAACAACACAATGTAATGATTCATTTCATTCCCACATGGTAACCAAACAAGACCATGGAATGGTAATATTCCATTTCATTCCCTTGTCCATTCCATTACCTCATCCATTACATTTCCTCGCCGATTCCATTACCTCATACCAAACAGACCCATAATGTATGGTGGCTTTGAATGATGATCTAGATGAGTTTTAATTTTAGAAGAAGTTGGAAACATATTTTTTTTTAGAATTTGGATATCCTATTCAAATATCTGAAACCGTATTCGAAATTCATCCGACTTTCAAATATTCGAAACACCGGATATCTGAATTTGAACACCCCTAGATGTAGGGCAGTGTTAGACTGGATAAACACCAGACTTCAAAAGTGATGAAACGGGTTTGATCAAGGTGGAAGAGAAAGGATGTTGGCATGTTTCTTGTTGATGGTTCAAGTGTTTAGACATGTTTTGGGTGTGATCTCAAAGGAACTAGAAAACAGCGGGTGCGGTGTTGTGTCGGCTGCAACAAATGTGTTGATGCAAAGCGAACACAAGAGACCAAGAACTATGGGTCTTACTTGGTATTCAAGACCTATGAGGAACTTGACAAGATTAGAGGGTGATTGTTATTTGTTGGAACTAATCTTGCCAATACTCAAAAGCTTGAGGATTTAAATTGTTTATTTTATTTTAGTATGAAGATTTAGGAAATACTATTTTTATTTTATTTGGTTTCCTCATATGAGTAGGTTACTTGTTTTCCAAGGGATTGTTTAGCATAAATAAGGATTATATGTTTAGGGTTTATATACCTTCAATTTTAAGCAAAGCGTTTTTTTTCTTGTTAAATCCATTGTTTAATTATATTGAAGAAGACGTGGTTTCCAACAATTATTTCTTCTTCCGACAAGGACAACATCTACTGTCACAACCCTTCGTCTTTGCCACTGCACCACTCCACCGTCTATTGCCACCGTTGTCACATGCCCACCTTACTCTATCCCCTTTGTTGACCCCCAAATTGATTCAGATTATTAGACGAGTTGGCTTATTCATTGCAATTCTTTTTGTTAAAGATAAAATGCAAAAAATCACACATACCCATTAAAAAAAAGAGGACCAACCTTTTGTTCTACCCATAGCTACATCACATCAGTGGCGGAGCTTGACCAAAAGTTTTGAGGGGGCGTAAAGTGATGGGACCCAATTTTTTTTCCTATCGTTATGTTTTGGGTCAGGTCAGGTCGGGTTGGCTATTCGATTCAAGTCCGGTCAAATAATAATAGTTCCAAATAAAACAAAGTGTATATTTACCAAACTACCTATCATTTATGTACAAAGTTTATAAATATTTAGGATATACAATTTAGGAAAATAAATCCAGGGGGCGATCCTATATAATTTTAAAATTTTTGGACGAAAAATCAGAAATTATACACTTCTAACCGAAATATTGGGGTGGACGGGTGCACCCCCGGGCACCCACAATACTTCGCCACTGCATCACATGGAATTTACAAAAAGTTGGATACGAATACACCTCCTATTAACTTGTTACACCCCTCATTTATGAGAGAGTATGATGGGCCCCGCATAGGTGTCATATTACTCATCTTTAATCCATCATTTACAATCACCACGTTAAGGGTGTGGTCATGACACAAACCACTATCTCCTTTATTATTTTAATATATTTTTGTCTCAAAGTCATCAAATAGAGAGCCGCGGTAATCGTGGCTTAATCCATGCCGACCACAATCAATCAAGGAGGAGGTGGTGTAGCCTTTCATTCATGTTCCTACGTGACGAATCATGTCTCAACCATGACCTCCCATACCCTTCAGCCTAAGTGGGTGTAACAAGTAAATAGAGAGGGTGTATTTAAGAGCACCCATTTTCATTTTAGTGTTTGAAACCGTTGATACTTATGCACCGTAATTGTAAAATTTATTGCAAAAGGTTTTCTTCCTATATGTCTAAACTTATTTTTAGAGAACATATTTGAATAAATGTATTACGAAAATGATTGAATCAAATTCAAACAAAAATAAGCGAATTAAAATCGGTTGAATCAAATCGAAAGAAATCATTGAAAATAGAACAAATTACAAATAAAAGGAAGACAAATCCAATGATACCAATATAAACGCTAAACATGTGTTGTATGTATGGGTGCCTACAATAAATAAACTAACATCAATAATACATGTATGTATGGGTGCATACAATAAATAAAATAACATCAATAATATATGTAGTGTATGAAATAATGTTTATTGTAGCTGCATACACTATACAAGTATCAACACTAACACAAACAGTGTATGTAGCAATGCATACACTACACTGAAATATCATTATGGAACAATGGTCACACTAAAATATTATCAATAACACTTCATGCAGCTGCAATTATCAATGCATACGGTAATAAAATACTAAAGTTTCACTTATGTATGATTTTACCTCATGTGAAAATTTATAATCGTCAATACACACATTGAGTTTCACGTTTACAAAGAGACCCATCATAAGGTTTTCTTAATGGCAAATCATCTTGATCCAATTTTTTAATAATTGTGTTAATGAATTACAATACTAGAATTTCGAAGGAATGAATATTTAATGGCAAATCACGTTTACAAAGAGACTCGTTTATTAATAAAGTAAAGAGATTTTATAAAAAAGGCAAATCATCTTGATCCAATTTTCATTTGCGTTAAATTTCCAAGGAATGTATATTAAAATCTTCCATTTTAAAAATTTATAGTTTATAAATAAAATTCGTATCCTTAATTCACAAGACTTTCTTATAAAATTTATCATATTAAAAATTAACAGATGTCTTGAACAGTGTTTTGGAAAAAGTTATAATAATATATATATAGTTTCTTTTAATAATTTTTATTATCTTCTTTACTTTTTAAGTTAGATAAGTTTGTGTTAACCGGTATTGGTATCGAAAATACCAGTATGGTTATCAGCAGATGAAGGTAAAAACCGACACCAGCCTAGTACAGAAAACACCAAAAGTCGGTATCGAATTGATTTTGAAAATCTTTTAGTTCGAGAAATTCGGTACTGCTACCCGGTGCCATTTGCTCATCCTTGATCACGGGTGTCGTACGAGCAACAACGGTATAGTGCAACTTTTTTTGTTGATTTTCTTCAACTTTTAATGATTTCTTTTTTTAGTTTCAGTGGTAGGGATGAGCTCAGTGCCAACCAATACTGAATCGGTACTGGTACGGAAAATACCAGTTACGGTATCGGTATATGAAGGTAAAAAACGGTAGCGAACCGGAACCAGGAACGCCAAAAGTCGTACAGAATTGGTACTTAAGATCTTTCGGTTCGGGAAATTCGGTACCGTTACCCAATATCATTTGCTCAACGCGCTTAAATTCGGGAGTCACCATGTAGGGAAGCACTCTAAACAGATCGTGGAACCTTCGAGTGTAACCATTAATGTCAGCACCTTCCATAGTCAAGTGCCAGAACTCCGTTTCCAGTCTTTGGAGTTCAGCACGAGAGCAGTACTTCTCTCTCATTCTTTCCTTCAGTTCATCCCAAGTTAGGCCATAAGCGGCATCATCGCCCAAGGTTTGGACTTGCAAGTTCCACAAAGTCAGAGCTTCGTCAACAAACAACCCAGTAGCAAAAGTGACTTGCTGATCCGCGGTACACTTGCTCATACGGATAGTGGCGTCAGTCTTCTCCGTCCAGCGTACAAATGCTACTGTACCTCCTGTGCCGTCGTAGTTCATCGGCTTGCAGTCGAGAAACTGCTTGAAAGTGCAGCCTGGAATTGATTCAACCAATTCACACGTGAGCAATCGAAGAAATAATGAAACAAAGACCATTCATAAATTTCTCCATGCTTAGCAAATCGTCTTAAGGTTACCTGGAGCTGCATTTCCTCCAGACGAATCCCCATTCCCATTATGCCTAGCATTGCTCGGTCCTCCACTGTCTGCAGTACGGTTTGCCTCGTATTGGGCGATAGCAGTGGAGATCCTTTCTTCCACTAGAGCGTTCAGCTCTTCAGCAGTCCTTGGTAGAAGAGGAGGAGGGGGTTGATCATCATTGCGAGCATTCACAGTTTTCCTGGGCGCCATGTTCTATCAGAACACAATGCAGCAGGGTTAGATATTTGTTTGATATCGTCTTATGAGACAGTAGTAGTATATATATTCAGGCATATACCACATATGTGACATCAAACAACTATTACTCTAACAGAGTACTTAGTAGGCTGGGGAAGGGGTGTTCCCGTTTGACCTTTTCTTTCATTGAGGGAATCCATACGTGACAAGACCTGCTATCATTTCTGTGTACTGAATTCCATAATTATGTATGCATCCATAATTACGTAACTCCTAGCACAGTCCGCATAGTTCGTTTCATCCTCGTATTTCTTCCTTCAGATAGGCCATTGTTTTCAGGTAAAGTCACGTATACTTATGACATTCTACTTCTAGTATATGTAAATATCAAGTATCACACATAATCGCAAGTAATTCTTAATCACAGACAAGTGCTACTCCTGTGCACCCTAAGTCTCGTAGTGTCTTTTCTTGACTCATGTAGACAGTTTCAGGTAGTGGATGTCGCGGGACATTTTATGCAATGAAAACTCTTTGAAAAATCGTTTTCGTGAAAGGATCCTAGAGATTGTAGACTAGACTCGAGAAGGAATCCTGGTTCACTACAATCGCAGCTCTGATACCAATCTGTCACACCCCTTTCTGCGGCGGAAGCACGAGGTGTGATCATGAAAGGTTCTCATTGCATACGAAAGGTAAACATACTACATGCTCATAAAAATAACTTCAAACGTCATTACCAATACATAACGAAAACGTAGATTAAGTGTTTACATCACGAAACAACATATTGTCTGAAAGTCTACAACTTTATTTAAACGTAACATAGACGACATCCAAGAGCATAAGTAAGACCGCGCGAACATCCACCTTAGTTACCTGAAATACATGTGAGTTTTGGAAAAAACGTCAACATAATGTTGGTGTGAATTCATGCAGTTTTGTGTTGAACACGTTTGTATACTTTGTATGAAAACATGATAAGCATCTGGTAAAAATAAAGTATTCTTGTGTAAATAAAGTATTCTTGTGTACGAACTTCGTACAAATAAAGTATTCTTGTATAGTTAATGGGTTGCAAGGCCATTAACATGTGACACGACATAGGAAGTCACCAAACCATAGGCATTTTTCTAGTTGTCGATTCACGACGGAGACACAAAAGCACTACTCGGTACTAGTGTTCACCGAGAGTGTGGCTGCCCGGACACCCGTTAGATCTAACCTTTTGTTCTGCGGTCTAAGTATGTACACGATTAATGGTTCCTATGGTACCCTATTCGTGACACGATTTCTCGTATCATTCCTCAAAACGCAACATACTTGGTACTAGTGATCACCAAGAGTGCTTCTTGTTTATGTATTCATCATGTCAAGTATCAATTCTCGTTTATCATATCAAGTATCAATTCTCGTTTATTATATCAAGTATCAATTTTCATGTGTTCGCCCCAAGTTTAAAAGTATGTAAAAGATTAAAAGTGGGGATACGAACTTTCCTGTAAACATTCAGTAACATGTATTTCACCCCTGAAGTTATAAAACTGAAAACAGTTAAAGAAAAGGGGGAGCATGAACTCACAACTTTGCGTTCCTTGCGTCGTAAACTTCACCGGATTTGCTTATAATGCGTCGTGACCTAAACGTGTTTTATTATCGTCAGTCACTAGATTTGTTTCGTACAAGCACAAGTCACTATCTTTTGTATTTGTTTTGTTGTGTTAAAAATAATTTATATTTTTAACTAAGTGTCTTACTTATATTATTTTCTTAAAAATAAATATAAGCTTTTTGTATTTTGCACCCGAATTATGTATCTTGTATGTTGTATGCGTATTTTGTGTTTTCACTCCTTAAGAGTATTTAGTGTATCTTCAAGTCCTAATACACTATCAAGTATAATACATACTACATACACTTAGCACAAAATTTGGTAATCAATAAATATATATTTTTCTCAAAAATATACATACTTAATATCCATTTTTATTCTTGAAGAAATCCTCATTTCTTAACACAAAAGTTTGGGAAACCTTGGTAAATGTTTTTAGATACATTTTTAGGGGACAAGTTTCTCAAAAACTTAAATTTTTCTTAGTGTCAAAATTTATAAAAATTTTGACAGAGTTTCCCCTAAAAATGGAGGTTTTCCCATGTTTTCAAAACATGTGTTTATTTTCTTTTAAAATCATCATCAATCAATTTCAACAACAATCATCAACAATATATACTAATTTCTCTATTTCATGAACTTGAGAATGTATAAAAATGTGTAGTAACTTACTAGTGTATTTAGTAAGTCTTGTTACCCTTCAAAGTGTGGTTGCTTCTTTAAAAACTTTATTTTTAAAGAGTTTAAGTGTTTACAACTTCAAATCCCATTTTCTAAAAATATTTCTTTGTGAAGCCTTCTATTTACACAAGGGTTTCTACACTTGTTTATTTCCCAAAAATGTGATTAGTTTATGTAAGATCCAAGTTTTAGTGAAACTCATATTTTTAACTTGGTCCCTTTGAAAAACCGCTCATGGATCTTTAGATCTACAAGATTATAACCTACTTTGATCCTTATTTTTCAAGAAAACATTTATTTATTCAAGTTCATAGTTTATGTGTGGGTGGTTTCATCATCCTACACATTTCTATTCTCTCATCTTGCTAGATCATGTTTTTAGTCATGATCTAGCAAGTCCATATGATGATCCATATCATTTTTACTAGCAAACAATAATCAACAAGCATAACAACATAGGAATATCATGATTTCTTCATCATTTTAACCATACTTCATCACTATGTTAGTTTATGTTCAAGACTTTGTTTATGTTTTTAGTGTTTCTTGAGATTTCATCATTCTTTAACTATTAACCAACAAAAACATGAAGAGGATGAAGATCTAAGAGACTTACCACTAGCACAAGGCTAGGGGAGTTTAAATGATGAAAAGTGGTTGTTAATAGCAAACGAAGAAGGTCTTTCAAGTTCCGTCGCTTCCACACTTCCTAACTTAGCTTCTTACACCTTGGAGTCACCTTAGAATGCTTGATATGGAGCTTGAAATGGATGTGTGTGTGTGGGGTTGGAGCCGTAGCCAAGAGAGGGAGGAGAAGGAGTTTTGTTGTTGAGTTATGAAGATGAAAATGTGTATGGAACTAGTGGTTAAATAAGTGATCTTCCAACATATTATTATCCTCTAGTCCATGTGTCTCCAAGATACTCAACCATATCAACTAAACAAATGAATAAAATCATGGGGGTGTCCCCCACTTCCATAACCGGTTTTTTTTTTTGGGGGGGGGGGGGGGGGTTGGTTTAGTTACAATGTAATGGTAGTTAAGTGACTAAGTTAGGTGTCTTGTGTTTTATGTCATTATATAGTGCGTTATGATGTTCGGGAATCATAACTAGCTTAGAAAAATAAAAACAATGCTTCTAGCATTATTTTGGTGTTCCGGGTAATGTCCGGTTGTTCGGTTGGATACCGGTTCGTTAAAGTGCTAAATTGCACCGTTTAGTGTCTTTTAAGTGTCCTTTTGTAACACTTTCAATTCCCGACACTTAGGGAAGTATTCTGGATAATAAAACAAAAATTCTGCATGATATTTATATGTTTAAAAGCTGATTTAAGCTGAATTTAATGAAATTCTGCACTTAAAGTGCGTTTCGGGTGCTTTCTAGTGCTTATTTTAGCTTCCGGAACATCTATATGTTAACCCTTGTATGTACTCTTGGGTTTTAATGTATTCTTGTCATTGGCCCTACACCTAGGCTCCAATTTTATTGTCTAACTGCTTTCTACAGAATTGCTGACACAATGTGTCTTACCGGTGAGTTTACTAGTATTTCTGACGCAACGCTCTCGTTTATGCATAAAGCAATATTTTGTAGTATAAAACGTGCATGAATTCACTTGTATGGTATGTAATTAAACAATGTTGACATTTAAGCACATAATCGCAGTCATTAAATAATAATTAAAGTGATTACCGGTTTGGTGCCAGTTGTCACAGTCTCCCCCCGTTAAAAGAATTTCGTCCCGAAATTCAGGCTGAACTAACTTTCGCAGGAGTCTTCTTGAATAGATGGGGATACTTTTCTTTGAACTGGTCTTCACGTTCCCACGTGTACTCGGGTCCGTGCTTAGAGTTCCAACGTACTTTGACAAGTTTAACAGTGCTCCTCCTGGTCTTGTTGACTTTCCAGTCTGTAACCTCAACGGGTTGTTCTGTAAATCGGAGGGCATCATCAATATGCACTTCATCCGCAGGGATGATCACGTTTTCTTGTGTTGGACTCTTCTTGAGGTTGGATACATGGAACGTATCATGTACTCCATTAAGTTCTTCAGGTAATTCCAACTTGTATGCCACGGTACCAATTCTTTCCAAGATTCTGAATGGTCCGATGTATCGTGGGTTCAGCTTTCCACGCTTTCCAAATCTTACTACGCCCTTCCAAGGTGAGACTTTTAACAATACTTTGTCTTCCACCTCGAATTCTAATGGGTTTTCGTCTTCGATCAGCGTAGCTCTTTTGTCGATCTCCAGCCGCCTTAATGCGCTCTCGGATCTGCATAATCTTGTCGGTTGTCTCTTGTACAAGTTCAGGACCAACCCTTCGTTTATCTCCAGCGTCTGCCCAACATAAGGGCGATCGGCACTTGCGGCCATACAGAGCTTCGAACGGTGCGACTTTTATGCTCGTATGATAACTGTTATTGTAGGAAAACACAAATAAAGGTAGATGAGTATCCCAACTGCCGCCTAGATCCATGACACATGCGCGAAGCATATCTTCTAACGTTTGTATAGTCCGTTCGCTCTGGCCGTCTGTTTGCGGATGGAAAGCCGTGCTTAGGTCTAGCTGAGATCCAAAGGCTTCCTGAAAGGATTGCCAGATTCTTGAGACAAAACGTCCATCTCTGTCTGAAATAATTGAGATAGGCACTCCATGACGTGCCACGATTTCTTTTAAGTATATCTCAGCAAGCTTTCCCGTGCTATCTTTTTCTCAGATCGGTAGGAAGTGCGCAGACTTCGTTAATCGATCGACTATCACCCATATCATATCGTGCCCTCTCGGGGTCTTGGGTAATTTTGTTATGAAGTCCATTGAGATCTGTTCCCACTTCCACATGGGAATCTCTGGTTGTTGTAGCAGGCCGGACGGTTTCTGATATTCAGCCTTAACCTTAGCACAGGTTAGGCATTTTCCAACATAGACAGCAACGTCGCTCTTGAGTCTCGGCCACCAATAGTATTCTTTCAAGTCTTGATACATCTTGTCCGATCCTGGATGGATCGAGTATTTCGATTTATGTGCTTCATCAAGGATGACTTCTCGAATACCGCCATAGAGCGGAACCCAAATACGCTTCTTAAAGTATAAGGCTCCCTCTTCGTTTGGCACCATATATTTCAACATACCCCGGAGGTATTAAGCTTTACGGTTTTCTCCCTTAAGAGCTTCTTGTTGTGCATCACGAATACATGCAGTGAGGTTCGTCCGAATAGTCATTTCTAACGCCCGAACCCTTAGGGTCTTAACCCTTTCTTTTCGACTTAGCGCGTCTGCTACAACGTTTGCCTTTCCAGGATGGTACTTGATCTCACAGTCATAGTCATTCAGCAGCTCGACCCATCGTCGCTGACGCATCTTTAATTCTTTCTGATCGAATATGTGTTGTAGGCTTTTGTGATCTATGAAGATTGTGCATCGAGTACCATATAAATAATGTCGCCAGATCTTCAAGGCGATTACCACTGCGCCTAACTCCAGGTCGTGAGTGGTATAGTTTCTTTCATGCACCTTCAATTGTCTTGAAGCGTAAGCGATGACCTTCTGGCGTTGCATGAGCACGCAACCCAGACCTTGTCGTGAGGCATCGCTGTATACCACAAAGTCTTCAGTGCCTTCGGGTAATGATAGTATTGGTGCATCGCATAGTTTGTTTTTAAGTAGCTGTAAGGCTTCTTCTTGTTTGTAACCCCAGTCGTATTTCTTGTCTTTCTGAGTAAGGGTCGTTAGCGGTTGAGCTATCTTTGAGAAATTCTCGATGAATCGCCGATAATAACCCGCTAAGCCCAAAAATTGTCGAACTTCAGTTGGGGTCTTGGGGGCTTCCCAGTTCTTTATTGCTTCAATCTTGGATGGGTCTACATGAATGCCCTTCTCGTTCATAACATGACCAAGAAATTGTACGTCGCGAATCCAGAATTCGCATTTCGAGAACTTCGAGTAAAGTTTCTCTTTCTTCAGTAGTTCCAGAATAGTTCTGAGGTGTTGCTCGTGTTCTTCTTTCGTTCGCGAGTAGATCATGATATCATCAATAAATACAATCACGAATTTATCGAGATATGGCTTGCATACGCGGTTCATCAGATCCATAAAGACTGCTGGTGCATTCGTCAGCCCAAATGGCATCACGAGAAACTCGTAGTGCCCATAACGTGTTCTGAATGCAGTCTTTGGTATGCTTTCCTCTTGTATCCTTAACTGATGGTATCCAGATCGAAGATCGATCTTGGAATAGTAGCTTGATCCTTGTAACTGATCAAATAAGTCATCAATCCTCGGTAATGGATACCGATTCTTGATAGTGAGCTTGTTCAGTTCTCTGTAATCAATACACATCTGTAGAGTCCCATCCTTTTTCTTCACGAACAATACTGGAGCTCCCCAAGGTGAGAAGCTTGGCCTTATGAATCCTTTATCCAACAACTCCTGGAGTTGTGTGGATAATTCTTGCATTTCGGATGGTGCAAGCTGATAGGGAGCCTTGGCTACAGGAGCGGCTCCTGGAACCAAGTCTATGTGGAATTCGACTTGTCGTTGCGGAGTAGTCCTGGCTGATCTTTGGGAAAAAACATCAGGAAATTCCTTCACCACAGGAATGTCTTCGAGTTTCGGCTCCTCAGCCTTCTTATCTACAACGTGTGCTAGGAAGGCAACACATCCTGTCCTTAAGCACTTCTGTGCCTTCATGCAACTGATGATTCGAAGAGGCACGTCTCGCTTTTCTCCATGCACGATGAGAGTTTCACCATTCGCTAAAGGGATGAGAATGATTTTCTCATGACAAATAACTTCAGCTTTGTTCTTGGACAACCAGTCCATTCCGACCGCTACATCGAAGCTACCTAATTGAATAGGTAAGAGGTCGATGCTAAATTTCGTTCGCCCAGTTCTAACGTGCAGCTTCTAACAACTTCGCCCGATTCAACGAGTTTACCATTGGCTAGCTCTATAGAATAAGGAATATCTAATCTACTAGATTCTATTCCAAGCATACGTTTAAATTCCACCGACATGAAACTATAATCGGCACCAGTGTCGAATAATATGGATGCAAAGTGATTGTTAATGAGAAACGTACCGGTGACCACATTAGGGTCCTCGCGTGCGTTCTTTGCTCCTATCACAAATGCTCGAGCCTGAGCGTTGTTTCCCTTTGGGCAGTCTTTCATGAAATGATCATTGCTTCCACAACTAAAGCATCCTTGATTCTTTCCATTCCCGTTACCATTCCTGTTACCAGCACCATTCCCATTCCGGTTCTTTCCTTTTCCCCAACAATCTTCTGTGCGGTGACCCAGTTTTCCGCACTTGTCGCATTTTGGAACGCGACATACCCCTTCGTGATGACGCTTGCAATTGTTGCAAATGGGCCGAGTGCCCAGGTACCTCTTGGCAGGAGCGTCATTCATGGTTGTAAGGGTTTTCGTCTCCTGAGGCGGGTTAGTGTCGCGCTTCTTGTTGAAACCCTTGTTGTTATGAGTTGCTTGATTCAGGTTTGCATGTTTCCTTTTCTTGTCGCCGGACGACTCAGCATGCGTCTCGGTCTTTTCTGTTGGGTTCAGTGATAGCTTCTTCATACGAACACAATCTTCAGTAAGGCTGACAGCCAGAGTTACAGCCTCGGTGATAGTTTGGGGTTTGGCCAAAGTTACGATGCCACGGAATTCTGAGGCCAGTCTCCAAATGTAGCGTTCAACGCGCTTAAATTCGGGAGTCACCATGTAGGGAAGCACTCTAGACAGATCGTGGAACCTTCGAGTGTAACCATTAATGTCAGCACCTTCCATAGTCAAGTGCCAGAACTCCGTTTCCAGTCTTTGGAGTTCAGCACGAGAGCAGTACTTCTCTCTCATTCTTTCCTTCAGTTCATCCCAAGTTAGGCCATAAGCGGCATCATCGCCCAAGGTTTGGACTTGCAAGTTCCACCAAGTCAGAGCTTCGTCAACAAACAACCCAGTAGCAAAAGTGACTTGCTGATCCGCGGTACACTTGCTCATACGGATAGTGGCTTCAGTCTTCTCCGTCCAGCGTACAAATGCTACTGCACCTCCTGTGCCGTCGTAGTTCATTGGCTTGCAGTCGAGAAACTGCTTGAAAGTGCAGCCTGGAATTGATTCAACCAATTCACACGTGAGCAATCGAAGAAATAATGAAACAAAGACCGTTCATAAATTTCTCCATGCTTAGCAAATCGTCTTAAGGTTACCTGGAGCTGCATTTCCTCCAGACGAATCCCCATTCCCATTACGCCTAGCATTGCTCGGTCCTCCACTGTCTGCAGTACGGTTTGCCTTGTATTGGGTGATAGCAGCGGAGATCTTTTCTTCCAGTAGAGCGTTCAGCTCTTCAGCAGTCCTTGGTAGAAGAGGAGGAGGGGGTTGATCATCATTGCGAGCATTCACAGCTTTCCTGGACGCCATGTTCTATCACAACACAACAAAGCAGGGTTAGATATTTGTTTGATATCGTCTTACGAGACAGTAGTAGTATATATATTCAGGCATATACCACATAGGTAACATCAAACAACTATTACTCTAACAGAGTACTTAGTAGGCTGGGGAAGGGGTGTTCCTGTTTGACCTTTTCTTTCACTGAGGGAATCCATACGTGATGTCACACCCCGACCACGTGGAACAACCAAACGTGGCGGAAACGTCGGGGAGTGTTGTAACAGAATTATTGTTTCACAACCATGGCATACAAAGTTATATTTTATTTATCAAACAAGAGTGTTACATTGTCTTAAAACCGGAATAAAGAGTTCATAACATAGTTAAACTAAGTCTATCTTCATTTTAAGTCTCTAAGGCACAGGTCCGCCCTAGTGTCACGATCATCATCCTATGAAAAAGCTCCTGAAAACACATGTGAAAATAGGTACGTCAGCATAAAAATGCCTGTGAGATACATAGGTTTTGTGAAAATAGGATTCATGACTTAAGTTTAAGAAAATGTTTAATAAAATTTAGTCATGAACCTTGTAAATTGTTTTGTTTTGTAAATCATTTAAAAAGCGATAAGATCAGATGATATGTATACATAAAAGAATAATACATGGTTAAATGAATAACCAAGTAAAATGAGTTGTGTAAAATAAGTTGTTTGTAAAGCAATGTCTTGTGAAAGATATGTTATTTGTATAAAATGTTATATGTCTTCAATTGAAATGATTCAAATAACGCTACGATATGTAATACCATATAAACACTTATATATAGGAAGTACCAACGGCGTATCCACCATGCTTGTATCATATTACACACGCCTCATTACTTAAATCACTTACTCAAACCAAACCACCAATGTATAAAGTCCATGTTTAAACCAGTTGTCAAAAAGTCCTTGTATAAGCCATGTCAAATGTTAAAAAGTCCAAATGTAGTCAAGTAATGTGTAACAAATGTTATGTATTGTAAGTAAAGTATTGTCACATAAACCAAATGTAGAAATGTATAAAACAAAGTATTTTGAATATATCAAAAAGTTATGTTTTGCAAAGTAAATGCATGTTTTATTGATACAAACATTTATGTGGTAAGTTAACGCATACATTCAAGCCTTGAGACAGTCGGATAACCCTTTTAGTCAAGGTTATCAAAAGAAATGTTTTCGGATTCAGTCATTCCTTACATCCAAACAAACCCGGGATGTCAGGAATGGGATTTGTCAAGTCCTATGGTACCACTACTTACTACCGAGCGGCGTAGCTAATGTTAATGAACGTATATAAGTCCCGTTTATGCAAACCAAATGTTATAGCAAATGTAAACATGTTATATGAAAACAATGTACTAAGTATGCTAAGTTAACATACAAAGCAGAAAAGTCATGTAAATCAATGTGCTAGCATGCTATCAGTCAACATACATAGCAGAAATGTAAAGTAAAACAATGTACTAAGTATGCTATCAGTCAACATACATAGCAAAATAATGTAATGTAAATCATGTACTATAAGTGTACTAATGAACATAACAAGTATATGATGTGAAAACAGGAAAACATGAAAGTAACAAGTAGGCACATGTGTTTCACCCCAAAACAGTTTGTAAACAGTAAAAGAGGGGTCTATGTACTCACTTGAGATTGCTTAGTAGTCCTTGAGTAACAACCAAACAATGCTAGAGATCACGGATATCAAACGGCACCTAGTATAGGTAACTATGTTAATATACCGGACCTAAATCGGAGGATCGGGTAGCATGAGGGTTTGTAAACCAAATGAGTGTAGGAACTCATGTAATATGGTTTAACAAAGCCTACATACTAAAATGAAACCTAACCTAAGTGCTTACGACCAATTACGACCCGTTTAGGTAGCTTACGCTACTTTAACGCGTCGTTCGCATGAAACGCGTTCGGACCGCCTAACTAGCCCTATGATAAGTAAAATATGCCTTAACATGTCTAATATTGTTGCCAAATCAGTTAAGTGACAAAAGTTTGGGTTACATATGCTTAAACATCAATTATGCATAAAAAGGGCATTTTGGTAATTTACCTAAGGCATATAAACTACCTATCATACAACTACTTAAACGAAGCGACCATAAGGTATAACCTCGGAAGGTTATTACCTATATACTATGGTCACCTAATGTGTTCGGTAGGATCCTAATGATCGACCAAATGGGTCGGGTTCGAAAGTATAAGCGATTGATCAGATCGCTTACCTTTACGACCCTAGACAAGCACAAAACTAAAAGTGACGAGCTAAGCATGTTAAAACATGCTTAACTAAGTTAGAAAACAAGTTTGGTATCAAAACAAACGGTTTTGATACCCATAAGTAGTTTGGTTACAAAATACGCAAGAATACGTATTCTGGCCGAAACTACGGCTCGTCACTGAGCCTAGATAACGTGGTGCTAGGGACTATAACCATCGTGATTACGCTCACGTTATGAAGTTCAAACGAACTTCGCATTGTCCATAAACTGGTCAATCCAGAAAGTCAAACAAAGTTTGACTTTAACGCTAAAACAATAAAAGAACGAAGGAACACTTACAAAGGGTCCCCGAAAGCTTTGATTTCTCAAGTATTCTCAGGTATGAAGTGGGTATTACTCCAACTTAGAGAATTTTCAAGAACTCAAGTGGGTTTTGATCAAGGCATGGGGGGGGGGGGTATTTATAGTTTTCGGAGAGCCGTTAAGATCGTTTCTTGGAAACCGTGCTTTGATCTTGGCCATACACCTCAAGACCCTGGTTTTAGAAAACCATTTGAGCCCATAGTATTGCCCCAAAACCATGTGCACAAGTGGAATGGACTAGATACAATGTTTCTGCACATTCTGCTGTCTGGGGAATCCTTACGAACCGTAAGGGTGATGGCTTACGGTCCGTAAGCCATCAACTTTGGCAGAATTACAGTTTTAGTCCCTGTCATGCATTAAAGCCATTTCCGACACGTTTAAGGCCCGTTAACCCCATTTCAAAGCTCTAAAATGAAGTTAAAGTATAGGGAACTTAAAATGTGCTAAAAAATATCTCGGATGTCGGTTCGTTTGGCCGTACAATCGCGACGTTCGCTTAATTATGACGGAATGCGCATAAGCGCGAAAAACGATCCAAATTGCGCGACGAATGGATTTTTCTTATACCAAGCACTAAAATAAAATATTTTAGTGCTTACATAAATTTTTGGATGTCCGGATGTATTCAGAACGTAAGTTATGCGCGAAAGTGCAAACTTGTGCACTTTTTGACACTTTTAGCCCCTGAATGAGCCAAAAGTTTATTTTAGCACACCGAACCCCTCAAAGCCTATTTCTAAGCTATGTAAAGGATATTTATGGCATGTTTAACTTATGGTCATGTTCCGGAATGTCTGTTACAGTTCAAATTGGCATACTTTCGTAGTTTGTCAAATTTAGTCCCTGTAGGCGAATTAACTTGTTTTTGCCATACCAAAGCCTTCAAAACTTATTTCTAAGCTATGTAAAGGTTATTTAAGGTATTTTTAGCATATGTTGATGTTCCGGAGTATTTTTCGCATTAAACTGATTACGTTTACGCACCAGTTTGCGTATAACTCTCCAGAAAGCGATATAGAGTTTGAAATTGAATAAAAGTCAAAACATGAAAAATGTAAAACATAACCAAACAAAAATTGGGATCAAATAACATTGTTTTATTGATAATTGAACTGTTCACAATGATTACAAGCACAAATGTTACACGTGACAAGACTTGCTGTGATTTCTGTGCACTGAATTCCATAATTATGTATGCATCCATAATTACGTAACTCCTTGCACAGTCCGCACAGTTCGTTTCATCCTTGTATTTCTTCCTTCAGATAGGCCATTGTTTTCAGGTAAAGTCACGTATACTTGTGACATTCTACTTCTAGTATATGTAAATATCAAGTATCACACATAATCGTAAGTAATTCTTAATCACAGACAAGTGCTACTCCTGTGCACCCTAAGTCTCATAATGTCTTTTCTTGACTCATGTAGACAGTTTCAGGCAGTGGATGTCGCGGGACATTTTATGCAATGAAAACTCTTTGAAAAATCGTTTTCGTGAAAGGATCCTAGAGATTGTAGACTAGACTCGAGAAGGAATCCTGGTTCACTACAATCGCAGCTCTGATACCAATCTGTCACACCCCTTTCTGCGGCGGAAGCACGAGGTGTGATCATGAAAGGTTCTCATTGCATACGAAAGGTAAACATACTACATGCTCATAAAAATAACTTCAAACGTCATTACCAATACATAACGAAAACGTAGATTAAGTGTTTACATCACGAAACAACATATTGTCTGAAAGTCTACAACTTTATTTAAACGTAACATAGACGACATCCAAGAGCATAAGTAAGACCGCGCGAACATCCACCTTAGTTACCTGAAATACATGTGAGTTTTGGAAAAACGTCAACATAATGTTGGTGTGAATTCATGCAGTTTTGTGTTGAACACGTTTGTATACTTTGTATGAAAACATGATAAGCATCTGGTAAAAATAAAGTATTCTTGTGTAAATAAAGTATTCTTGTGGTATGAACCAAATAAAGTATTCTTGTGTGCGAACTTCGAACAAATAAAGTATTCTTGTATAGTTAATGGGTTGCAAGGCCATTAACATGTGACACGACATAGGAAGTCACCAAACCATAGGCATTTTTCTAGTTGTCGATTCACGACGGAGACAAAAAAGCACTACTCGGTACTAGTGTTCACCGAGAGTGTGGCTGCCCGGACACCCGTTAGATCTAACCTTTTGTTCTGCGGTCTAAGTATGTACACGATTAATGGTGCCTATGGTACCCTTTTTCATGACACGATTTCTCGTATCATTCCTCAAAACGCAACATACTTGGTACTAGTGATCACCAAGAGTGCTTCTTGTTTATGTGTTCATCATGTCAAGTATCAATTCTCGTTTATCATATCAAGTATCAATTCTCGTTTATTATATCAAGTATCAATTTTCATGTGTTCGCCCCAAGTTTAAAAGTATGTAAAAGATTAAAAGTGGGGATACGAACTTTCCTGTAAACATTCAGTAACATGTATTTCACCCCCGAAGTTATAAAACTGAAAACAGTTAAAGAAAAGGCGGAGCATGAACTCACAACTTTGCGTTCCTTGCGTCGTAAACTTCACCGGATTTGCTTATAATGCGTCGTGACCTAAACATGTTTTATTATCGTCAGTCACTAGACTTGTTTCGTACAAGCACAAGTCACTATCTTTTGTATTTGTTTTGTTGTGTTAAAATTAATTTATATTTTTAACTAAGTGTCTTACTTATATTATTTTCTCAAAAATAAATATAAGCTTTTTGTATTTTGCACCCGAATTATGTATCTTGTATGTTGTATGCGTATTTTGTGTTTTCACTCCTTAAGAGTATTTAGTGTATTTTCAAGTCCTAATACACTATCAAGTATAATACATACTACATACACTTAGCACAAAATTTGGTGATCAATAAATATATATATTTTTCTCAAAAATATACATACTTAATATCCATTTTTATTCTTGAAGAAATCCTCATTTCTTAACACAAAAGTTTGGGAAACCTTGGTAAATGTTTTTAGATACATTTTTAGGGGATAAGTTTCTCAAAAACTTAAATTTTTCTTAGTGTCAAAATTTATAAAAATTTTGACAGAGTTTCCCCTAAAAATGGAGGTTTCCCATGTTTTCAAAACATGTGTTTATTTTCTTTTAAAATCATCATCAATCAATTTCAACAACAATCATCAACAATATATACTAATTTCTCTATTTCATGAACTTGAGAATGTATAAAAATGTGTAGTAACTTACTAGTGTATTTAGTAAGTCTTGTTACCCTTCAAAGTGTGGTTGCTTCTTTAAAAACTTTATTTTTAAAGAGTTTAAGTGTTTACAACTTCAAATCCCATTTTCTAAAAATATTTCTTTGTGAAGCCTTCTATTTACACAAGGGTTTCTACACTTGTTTATTTCCCAAAAATGTGATTCGTTTATGTAAGATCCAAGTTTTAGTGAAACTCATATTTTTAACTTGGTCCCTTTGAAAAACCGCTCATGGATCTTTAGATCTACAAGATTATAACCTACTTTGATACTTATTTTTCAAGAAAACATTTATTTATTCAAGTTCATAGTTTATGTGTGGGTGGTTTCATCATCCTACACATTTCTATTCTCTCATCTTGCTAGATCATGTTTTTAGTCATGATCTAGCAAGTCCATATGATGATCCATATCATTTTTACTAGCAAACAATAATCAACAAGCATCACAACATAGGAATATCATGATTTCTTCATCATTTTAACCATACTTCATCACTATGTTAGTTTATGTTCAAGACTTTGTTTATGTTTTTAGTGTTTCTTGAGATTTCATCATTCTTTAACTATTAACCAACAAAAACATGAAGAGGATGAAGATCTAAGAGACTTACCACTAGCACAAGGCTAGGAGAGTTCAAGTGATGAAAAGTGGTGGTTAATAGCAAACGAAGAAGGTCCTTCAAGTTCCGTCGCTTCCACACTTCCTAACTTAGCTTCTTACACCTTGGAGTCACCTTAGAATGCTTGATATGGAGCTTGAAATGGATGTGTGTGTGTGGGGTTGGAGCCGTAGCCAAGAGAGGGAGGAGAAGGAGTTTTGTTGTTGAGTTATGAAGATGAAAATGTGTATGGAACTAGTGGTTAAATAAGTGATCTTCAAACATATTATTACCCTCTAGTCCATGTGTCTCCAAGATACTCAACCATATCAATTAAACAAATGAATAAAATCATGGGGGTGTCCCCACTTCCATAACCGGTTTGGGGGGGGGGGGGGGTTGGTTTAGTTACAATGTAATGGTAGTTAACTAACTTAGTTAGGAGTTAAGTGACTAAGTTAGGTGTCTTGTGTTTTATGTCATTATATAGTGCGTTATGATGTTCGGGAATCATAACTAACTTAGAAAAATAAAAACAATGCTTCTAACATTATTTTGGTGTTCCGGGTAATGTCCGGTTGGATACCGGTTCGTTAAAGTGCTAAATTGCACCGTTTAGTGTCTTTTAAGTGTCCTTTTGTAACACTTTCAATTCCCGACACTTAGGGAAGTATTATGGATAATAAAACGTAAATTCTGCATGATATTTATATGTTTAAAAGCTGATTTGAGCTGAATTTAATGAAAATCTGCACTTAAAGTGCGTTTCGGGTGCTTTCTAGTGCTTATTTTAGCTTCCGGAACATCTATATGTTAACCCTTGTATGTACTCTTGGGTTTTAATGTATTCTTGTCATTGGCCCTACACCTAGGCCCCAATTTTATTGTCTAACTGCTTTCTGCAGAATTGCTGACACAATGTGTCTTACCGGTGAGTTTACTAGTATTTCTGACGCAACGCTCTCGTTTATGCATAAAACAATATTTTGTAGTATAAAACGTGCATGAATTCACTTTTATGGTATGTAAATAAACAATGTTGACATTTAAGCACATAATCGCAGTCATTAAATAATAATTAAAGTGTACGGAAATTACCGGTTTGGTGCAAGTTGTCACACCGTACGCAACGCGCTCGTAGTGATTTCAAAACACATGTAAACACAGACTAAACAACAAAAAACGTTCGCCGCAACGTGGCGATAGTAAAAACTAGTTCTAATAAAATTTATCAGATTTTAGAAAAAGAAAAAAGAAAAAAGGGGAATTGACCTGTAATAATCCCAACTAGACGTCATTGGTCATTCCGGGTCCCACCTTTGAATATTCCCCATGCCAGTCCCACCTTTGAATATTCCTCATGCAAGTCCCACCTTTCACTTATTTTTCCTCCACCAGTCCTCAGTTAAAAAAACTTAACGGAATTAAGTTTTTTCCTCAATTACAAGCTGACGTTTTAGGGCTTTTGATCAGAACGAGGATACGAGTCGACTGATATAAAACCTACCTTGAAATTGTACTTCAAACGATGAAAACGGTGTTTCAATTCGGGTGTTTAAACTTCCAATTAACAAAAATCAAGTTGTCTAGAGCACGTTTCGAGGTAAGTTTTACATCAATGGACTCGTATCCTCGTTCTGATCAAAGACCCTAACACGACAGTTTGTAATTCGGAAAAAAAACTTAACTCCGTTAAGTTTTTCTAACTGAGGACCGATGGAGAAAAAGTAGGTAAAAGGTGAGACTGTCATAGGGAATATTCAAAGGTGGGACAGACAATGACCAATGAAATCTAGTTGGGATTATTACAAGCCAATTAAAAAAAAAGCACAAAAAGTAGTAGATTGGTTACAGCGAACATGTAGCAACTATTTTTCTTTACCTCTGCATTACCCACACACCACCAGGTAAAATAATTTTGGAATCTCGCTATACTAACAGGTAAAAAATATATGAGATTCAACACTTTTGATTTGACATTTACAATTAATTTTATGTTGACGCAGTTTTTTGTGATTTGATGAAAAATACCAAGCAAGATTCATAATGGATTGGGAACTTTTTCAAAAGAAAACACGAAGAAATTAATGATACAATTCCGAATGAAACAACTCCTTCGAATGTTGACGTTGATTCAAGTCCGAATGTTGATAATGATAACATCCAAGCAAATGATGACGTTGATGCAAGTCCGAATGTTGATAATGATAATCCTACAACTTCAATTCCAACAACACGAGGTATTATTGATTTGAATGATCTTCCTTCGGATCTATTTGATAGGCCACCTATTTCTAGTTATCACCCAAATCAAATAGATGACATAAGAAGATCGTATCTTGTTAAAGGGGCTTTTCAACCGCGTAGTCATAAGTTTCCTAAGTTTCCTGTTAAAGACTTTTATGGAAAAAAAGATGTTTTGTTATGAGTTGGTTTAATAATTGTAGTTGGTTAGAGTATAGCATCAAAGCAGACAAAGTATATTGTCTATATTGTTACTTGCTTAAAGAAGATGTTGGTAATCAAGGCGGAAGAGATACGTGGTCTTGTAGTTCTAAAGGCTTTTGTGATTGGAGTAAAAAGGGGTCATTAAAGGAACATGTTGGGAATGTTGATAGTCATCATTTAAAGGCGGCACAAAAATGTCACAATCTCATGAATCAAAATTAACATATGGATGAGAATATGAAGAAGTTGAGTAAAGAAGAAATGATAGCAAATTATTATCGATTACTTAGTTTTGTTATGAGTGCTAGATTCTATTTAGAAAACTCTTTACCCTTTCGTGGCCATGATGAGTCGGAAGAATCTAATTCTCAAGGTATGTTTCTTTCGGTGTTAAACTTGATTAGTACTAGCCAACCGGAAATTGGAAAGTACACATTAGTGAACGCAAAAAAGAACAATAAATTGACATCGCCTAAGATACAAAAGGAGATTATTGAATGCTTTTCAAAGGAAGTAACAAAAAGCATTTGTGCAGAATTAAAGATGATGTGTTTGGGTTGTTGGTAGATGAATCTAGTGATGTTTCTTTGAAGGAGCAAATGGCTGTAGTTGTTAGATTTGTTGATAAACTTGGAACTGTTAGAGAGAGTTTTATCGGAATTGTTCATGTCAAAGACACGGCTTCTACAACTCTTAAACAAGCCATTGATGATTTATTAGCAAACAATCAATTGAGCATAAAACAAGTAAGTAATAAAATTCATAGTTTCTTTACATAGTTTCTTTACAAGTTTACATTATTATAATAATCATTGTTTTTTATGTTATAATTTATTTATTTTTTAGGTGAGAGGCCAAGGTTATGATGGTGCAAGCAACATGCGGGAGAATTTAATGGGTTAAAAGCGTTGATTTTGAAAGATAACCCGCAGCACGTTACATCCATTGTTTTGCTCATCAACTTCAGTTGGTTATTGTCGCTGTTGCAAAAAAACATGCCGGTGTCGAAAAGGATTTTTTACGCAATCGAATCGGCCCGGAATTCTTGAACAATGCTATGGTTTGTGCGGTCGAAAAGGATTTTTTTACGTGAAGTAAAAGACAACGATATGATGGAACGATTTCAAGCTATGAAAAAAAAGAAGAGAACAAATCTATTAGGTATTTGTTTTACTTTATTTATGTATTGTTGTTTTTTTTAATATTGTATGATTGTACGGTAAAAATTTTTTTTTGGGATACCCTTGAGTTAATGTTTTAGTTCCGCCACTGTTGGTTTGGATAGTTTTTGGGTTAAAAGGTGAACCAAAACCTTAGTCACGGCTTTGGTAATTAAAAACCAAAACCGAACCTTTGAAAATTAAAACCAAACCAACCTGAAGCGTTACTAATTATTTGGTTCCGGTTTGGTTTCACGGTTTGGGCATTACCAGATTTTTATAAAAAAATAAAAATAAAGCAAATGCTTTAAAAACCAACTTACTTTCTGTTTTGTCTTGCAAAAGTCCATCCACATTTTTTACGTATAAAAAAAGCCAACATACTTTATGTTTTTACTTATAAATTCCCTCCACTTTTTCTTTCATATTAACATTCCTCTACTTGTAATTTTGAACATAAACGTGAACTTTTTCTAAAAAAATCAATTACAAATAAGGTCCTTGGTCACTTTTTTTTTGGAAGGTGACTTTCTCTGTACAAGACCGAATTGGTTACCGGGGTCATGTCGAAGACATTCCCCCGTCAGCCCCGCTCTTACGGATGCGATGTTCGATCGGGCCCCGGCCGGTGTGCAAGCTGACTTTCGCCCAGAAACCATACTGCCCCCACACGAGAGACTCGCTGGGGTAATAGCTGGGTAAAACCGGGTTGCCCTCAGGACCGCACCATGCCTCGGTAGGAACGATCCATCATTGGGACCACCCCCCCTAAAATGCCGCAGCCGGGAGTCGAACCGGTGACGTCACAAGGAGGAAGCCGGCCCAACCACCACATGGGAAACCAGCTGGGCGACCTCACTTAAATATCATATATTTCGACTTACGTTTTTTCGCATAATCTCTACTTCCATACAAAAAATAAAATAAAAAATAGAAACATACAATAAAATTAAATTATATATATATATATATATATATATATATATAGGCCGGTTATCGTACAATAGACCTAATCGTACATTATATACTCTATAACCACAACCGTCAGATCATCTCATTTAAACCCCGTGCTTAACTAATTTACGTCATTAAATTAATCAAATTAATATATATATATATATATATATATATATATATGAAACCGCCAAGGTTAAAATCATCCATTGCGAAATCACAAACCCTGATAATCAGCAAGGAAAACTCATAATCATACCATAAACCCAAAAATTCAAAACATTGCATCCTTCTTCCACCAAGTTCCGTTTTACTTACCGGTGTGATTCAACGAGGATTGATGAGTTTTGAGAAAAGGAGCAAGGCCAACAACGATAGACCACAATCAAAGAAGATGAATCCAGGTATTGAATGACATATGCGATTTTATAATGGGGTTTAACTGGTTTTGAATGACGTATGCGATTTTGTATAGTTAGCTTTGTTTAGTAAGGTTTTTGTCTGAAACATATGATTTTATAAGATTAGGTATTGTTGTTAACTGCGATTTTGATAGGATTTTTGTCTGGTATGGTTTTTTTTATGTGATTTTGTATGATTAGGTAGTTTTTGCAGTGGTTAGCTGATACATGTACGATATTATAAAGGGTTTTGTATGACATATGCGATTATATATGATTAGCTTTGTTTGTTAAGTTTTTTTGTTTGAGGCATGCGGTTTTATAAAGTTTTTTTTTGTAAGGCATGCGATTTTATATGTTTATTTAGTTTTGATAGTGGTTAGCTGTTACATGCGAATTTATAAATCATTGATGCGATTTTATAAGATTAGTTAGTTTTGTTATATGATTAAATGATACATGCGATTTTGTAAAATACAAACAAAAAAACCTTCAAAAAAAGTTGAACAGGGAAAAAAACCAAGCCAGCCGGAACCACCTAGAACAGAACCTAGGACTTTCATTTAATATAGCAACGAAACAATACTATTGAGATGTCAACCAACATCATATATGGACACTGTGAAATTTTTTTCAAAAGAACAGGTTGATGAGGTCAAGAATATGGGCTTTGGGGCTATTCTAGATATGAATATCAACCATATTTCGACACGTTTGGGATATTGGCTAGCCAGAAACTTTGACGAGATGTTCGATACGCTAAACGTAGGTAAACACCAAAGAAAGATTACATCGGACACAATTTATGAGGTATTTAGAATACCAAAGGGACCAAAGCCAGTTGAAATAATAGTCGATAAAAGAAAAGTTAAAAAGGTTGAGAAGATTGAAAAGAGTAAAGAACCCAAAATTGGAAATACTGTTATGGATACATTCGTCAGTCAATGGGGGGGAAAACGCAAGAATTACCCATGGCTTAATTGCAAATGCAATAGATAATCAAAGAGATGGGGGGAGCCTGTTTAGAATAAATTTCCTGGTGTACTGGATGACATTTTTTGCGGAGATTACAAAGGCCACAACTGCAAATGATAGATGTTTGCTTGGTGTAGAGGCTGTTGAGGATATAGCGCATCTAGTTTGGTTCTCATATCTAATAGACACTTTGCGTCGTACAAGAGCGGGCTGGAAGAACACAAAAATACAGTTTGTGGGACTTGTTGCCTTTCTTACGGTATGCTTTACTACATTTGATAACATTTTTACAAGATCAGTTAGTTTTGTTATATGATTAAATAAAACATGCGATTTATAAGATTAGATATTTTTGGTAATGGTTAACTGATACATGTGAATTCATAACTCATTCATGCGATTTTATCAGATTAGTGAGTTTTGGTAAATGGTTAAAGAATGCATGCGATTTTATAAGGTTTTTGTCTGATAGCATGCGATTTGTAGAAAATAGAGTCAGATGATGACTTTGAAGATAAAATAAATACATATTTTAATTAAAAAGCAACTCCTTTTTATATTTATACAGCTTCTATACACGCATGAGTACAACAAGAGGCTTTAACTGTTCGAGAAAGTCGTGGAGATACCGGTTATTCGTTATATCACATCTACGGAGATTGATAAAGTCGAGGAGCATATTTCAGATAACAGACCTCTGTGGACAAATATGAGTGAAAATGAAAATGAGCAGGGCCGTTCAACGGAGGAGTATACAATACGACCCGTTGACACCACAAAAAGCTACAGAAGAAGGATTGCACGTGAAGTAGAAAACGTAGAAACCGAGGGAGACCCTAACAAGAACATTGATGATATGATGGATTTCAGTTTTGACCTCCATGAAATGTCTCAGTTGAACCTTGTGATGGGAGCTGGGACACAGACACAGAAAATGATGGACTATTGCAACACTCATGTTCCACTTTCACCAACGGTAGTCTACGATTCAGCCCATCAACGAAATTGAGAAGCTTCGAACATCAACAAAAGGTAAGCCCAACACATATTAATTTCACTTAATCCATTTATTTTAACATCTAGATTGATAGTATTTTAACTCAAAATATATTATAGAACCCGTTGAAAAAAATGAGGACCAATGTCAAAAAATACATTAAAATGGTTCAAATTGTTCAAGGGATGAACAACTTAGTTTCAGATGCAAAAACCAAGTGTCTTTGGGATCCGGAGATTATGGAGGCCTGTAAGTAGTGGGATGAGACACTTCGGAATAATCCCATTTGTGTGCCGCCTGATTCGGTTCAAAAGCCTGGAATTGCATCGTCTGATGTTGATCAAGAGCTTGGAACTGCACCTTCTGATGTTCATCATCAAGAGCCTGAAAATGCACCTTCTGATGTTCATAAAAAAGATAAAACAAACGAAGAATGTAGACAGAAGGAAGAAGCTCAACAAGTAATATCCAATGTTTTGGACAGTGTCAAACAAATGGAATCAGAAGGTAAACATGCGATATCAAATTAACACGTGCGAATTTATATAAACATTGTATTTCCTATACACATGCGATTTCTTAAAATACACATGCGATTTCATGCATATAATTGATATTTGATTTCGCATGTCATGTCATGTATAGCATGCGATTTTGATTATGAGGTATTTAAATTCAATAATTTGTGGCTATAGGGGTACTACAACCAGATGATGAAGGATTGACAAATACAGATGATGGAGGAGTGACAGACACCCTTATTGCAAACATTCAAACTGTGGAAACATGTGTATACGCTTACAAACCACCTGTCCAAGGTAAATAACACTTTATATTAGAAAAAAATAAAAGCACAAAATATTATATTTTTTAACTTAATCTGGCCTGCAGAAAGTGGTGAAACCGAAACTATGATGGAAGGAACAGTGAACTTAGCCGAATCTACACAAAAGATTCCAGAAAAAGTTCAAGAAAAGGAACAAGAAGTGGAAGCAGTTTCTTTAGGAGAAATTACATAGAAGGACCCCTAACAAACCGATTCAGGTATCGAAGTTCAAAAGGAGCCAGAAGTGGTATGCCCTCAGGTGACGGCTGAGGAATTGCAATCAATTGAGTCACTTTTGAGCCTGGCACCCAGCTTGGTAGTAAAAAATCAAAAGAACCCAGGTAGGGGGAAAGAAAACTCAAAACCAACTCAAGCTGCAAAACCAAAAGCCAGTACAGAAGTTGTACCAAAGGGGTTAAATGAACTCCTTTATAAGACAATAGAAGCCGCCAGGATTCGAAATGAGAAAAGATGTGCAGACCTTGGAGAAGCATTTTGTTCCCCTTTCTGCAACAGAGTGGTAAACATGCACGAAGCACTCTTAAATCAAGAATTGAGTGTGATCCGATACACATTGGCTACATTTGCAAATATAGAGTAAGTAAAACAATTATATCAACTAAAAAACATCTATATATGTATATATACTCAAAATATTTAATTATTTAATTTTTGCCTAGCAGGGCTGTATTTTACTGATCAAAAAGTGGGGTTTGCACATTCAAAAGTATCTTCGAAAGCTTCTTCAGTGGTCAGTACGTAGCATCAAACGGAATCGATGCATTTGTGGATGTTCTTAACCTTGAAGAGAAGAAGAGGGATAGAAAATCATCACCATACAGACTCTTCTTGTTTAGTACACTGATGGTATGCTTGTCTAAACATTTTGGCATTTGAAATCAAAACAGAAAATGCATATTCAATGATTTCGCATACTAAGTATAGGCAAATCGCATGTAGAACAGTAGAGACATTTCCCGTGAAAAAAAAAACAACATTTCGCATACTATTGAGATTTCGCATACAATATATAAGCAATTCGAATGTGAAAAATTTTCACACATTATTTTGCATGTACTAATTTCTCATGTATAAATACCTTGTAATACATTACTTAACATTGATTCTAATTATATAACATACAGCCAGATATCATGTATAAGGAGACTTAAACAGATAACCAACGTCTAAACGTATTTGCCTCAAATTTTGAAGACATATTACTGAAATATGAGGTAAAAAAAACTTGAGTCGGTTAACTTCGTGTTTATTCCGGTACTTCAAGGTGACCACTTCTATGTCTTGTGCTTCCACTTGAAAACCGGCAAAATCGAGCTGATTGACAATTCAGCAGCTAAACAAGATTTTGAGGAAAGATACAAGGGGCTTCCAGACACACTGGTAATACAAAAACTTCTTCATATAGATGTTATATTTATGTAAAGCTACTGACACAATTTTGCTATATTACAGAGAAGGGTGCTGGTTTTATACCTAAGGTCTTAAAACTAACACCAGCTATAAAAGCACTTGAAACATCGGTGATAGAAAGAAAAGAGATGGAATGGAGGACGCTTACTAACGGTGTAGACTGTGGAGTGTTTACGATGCATCATATGGAAACATACAAGGGGGGAAGCACCATGGTTGACTGGGTTTGTGAAAGAAGATGAAGTAAACAATAGACAAAATTTACAACTTCATCTCCTGAGACACAGATATATAAGTAAGATCATTCTATCCGAATACAATCTGGAGCGTCAACGAATAATTAAAAAGACAAATGCTTTCGATAAAAGGCCAGACAAAGAAAAGTATATCAAAGATTTTGACAAAGTAATCCCAGATAGGTTGAAAGCATTTCTTGGAAAGGAGGAATAGACTTGTTTGATGTTGAATTTCTGTTGCATATTTAGACTTGTTAGATTACATTAATGTTTTTAATTTCGCATGTTTTATGTATAAAATCGCATATTTGACATTGAATTGCTTACAATATGTAAAATATGGAAAATAAACATGCGAAATTAAATCCCTTGCCATAACACAACTTGCGAATTATATGGAACATATAAAACTTGCATGTTTTATTAAATAAAGCACTAAAACAGAAAACTACAAAGATACAAAATAAACATGTTCATTCAAAAGATGAAAGGAACTTCATTTTCATCTCCATCGAGCATCTTAAGATAGTTATTGCATCCGCCAACTCTTTGAACTGCTTCTCATCCCTCTCACCCAGATCAACCATGAACATAACAGCAATTTCTTGAAGACTACTCACATGCATCTGAGATAGCAAGTTCACAATTTCTCGTCTTCTCTTCATGTTTTCTGTTACACGAGAAATGTTGGTTTCCAGCATCTCTTGACATGATCGATCCTCTTGAATTTGTTCCTAAATCCTTTTTCTCAAAGACTGTTTGATACTTGATTCAGAAGAGGATGTTGGGAGGTCTGCCATTTTTTATAAGATAAGATATAAGTGGTTTGAAATTGTGATAAAAAGATAAACTTTATAATAAAATAAAAAGCACTGTACAATTATTGATATGAATTATTGATATCAATTATTGAACTGAATTATTTGATTTGAATTATTGAACTGAATTATAAAACACACTATGCGAAATTACATATCATTACTTTTAAAGCGTGCGAAATATTGAGCTCAACATGTTAAAACTTTATAGTGTGCGGAATGTCCAACTCAAACATGCGAAATTACATATTCAGACTTTATTTTGTGCGAAATGTCCAACTTAAACATGCGAAATTATTCTTATGAACCAATCTTTAATACCTGCGATATGTTAAAAATAACACATGCAATATGTTAAAATCACCAAATAAAACCTGAAACATCTTATCTTCAATCTCGTTACAATCTAATAACATGAAAACACCTTCAAATCAAATAAAACCCATACGTCAACCTTAACCCTCTGATGAAAAACTAAAAAAAAATCCTAAATGATGAATTCAGCATTTTCGGTATCGCCAATATGTGTTCGGTATATGAATCAATCAAAAACCTACAAATCGAATTGATACGAACCATAATTAGATAGATGGTTTTGTAACGAACTCGTAATCTGCTTCATTGTTGATGGAATTCCCTAATTAGCCCTCGGATTATTGAACAGAATGTCTGATATACCCTTATCTAATAAAAATGAATCATGGACACGTGTATGGCTGTGAGAATCGCGTACGTAATGTACGATTAGGGGATTTGTATCCTACACTTCCTCTATATATATATATATATACATATATATATATATATATAAATGTAGGAACAGGATCAGCAGAGAACGCCTCAAAGTGTGAGAACGGTGAGAACGATTCTCAGCCACAAGATCTTAGTGGTTTGTGGCTGAGATTGATGCAGTGCCATTTTTGTAAATAATAGGGGCCTTGGAACTACCAGGAGGGGTAAAATAGGAAGATCCAAACAAATGTGCAAATGCTAATCACATGTCATTTTCACCCATCATATTTAAACGACAATAACTTTTTTATACGTGGTTATTTTTCGAAAAAAATTACACCATAAAACTCAACGTTTTTTTATCTTTCCAACGAGTATACTATTGATATACTTTTTGAAAAAAAAAATTAACTGTGTTTTATGGCGTTTTTCTGACTGGGTGTTTTTTGGCGTTTTAGACTAGGTATTTTCATGTCGTTTTTCTGAACTAGGTGTTTTATTGCGTTTTCACTAGGTATTTTCATGGCGTTTTTCTGAATTGAGTGTTTTATGGCGTTTTTAACTGGGTATTTTCATGGCGTTTTTCTGAATTAGGTGTTTTTATGACGTTTTATTTTGAACACCCAGTTCATGTGAGTGGGTTTTTTTGACAATATTACCCCTTAGTGTGATTTAGGACCAATGCCACATGTCACCACCAAAATCATTCTCACCGTTCTCACAGTTTTCACCGTTTTCTCTAAATCCTGACCATATATATAGGATTAGGATCATGTGAGAAGTAGTAGGCTAACTGAGAAACTTGAGAAGCATTCTGGACCACACATTTTCCCTAAGCAAAAAAATGCAAAAAAAAAAAAAAATGTAAAAAACGCTATTTTTTGTGGAAAAATCGGAGCTTTTCTATTAGTTTTTCTAGGGATTTATACACATGTGTATATTGTTAATCTTTTAACTATACATATGTGTATATTGTCAACTTTTTAATTATACATATATGTATATACATATTTAAAATTGAAAAATAAGTGTTGTAAATCTTTGATTGAGGTGAATGTTTAGTTTTAGCTTTTGGATTTAGCATTAGTATTTAGGGTTTGGCATTAGGGGTTAGTTTTAGCGTTTAGTATTAGTATTTAGGGTTTAGCTTTAGGGTTTAGCATTAGTATTTAGGGTTTAGCATTAGGGTTTTGCATTATGGTTTAGCTTTTGGGTTTAGCATTAGGGTTTATCTTTAGGGTTTAGCATTAGGGTTTAGCTTTAGCGTTTAGGTTTAGGTTTAGCTTTTGGGTTTAGTTTTAGCTTTAGGGTTTGCATCAGGGTTTAGCTTTAGGGTTTAGCATTATGGTTTAGCTTTAGAGTTTAGCATTAGGGTTTAGCTTTAGGGTTTAGGGTTTAGTTTTTAGGTTTTAGCATAGGGTTTAGCCTTAGGGCTTAGGGTTTAGCTTTAATGTTTAGAGAGTTTTGGTTATTGTTCAATGAACCGGTCCCAATGCCACTGTAATGAGCTCAATCAGCATTCGTTTGACCCGGTTTCCTACACTTTTTAGGTTAAGGATTTATATTTTTCATAATATACACATATGTATAGTTATAAGATTGACTATACACATATGTATAGTTTAAAGATTAAAAATATACACATGTGTATAAATCCCCCAAGAAAAACCTAATAGAAAAAGCTCTGATTTATCCAAAAAAATGCGTTTTTTACAATTTTTTGCTTAGTGAAAATGTATGGTCCAGAATGCTTCTCAAGTTTCTCAAATAGGGTGTTCTTCTCTTAGAATCCCTACCCTATATATATAGGACAAAGATCCGTTAGGAACCACCCCTTATTGCGAGAACCGCGAGAACCAATGTGAACACAACCAAAAATACCTAAAAAAACACACAAATTTTTTTTAATATTTTTTATGTTAAAATCGCTACTTTTAGTAGCCAAAAAAATTTTTTTTTTTAAGATTTTAACATAAAAAATATTAAAAAAAAATTTAGATTTTTTTTTAGATTTTTTTAGGTTTTTTGGGGGTTTAGTTTTTAGCATTTTAGCTTGGGGGTGGGGGGGGGGGGGGGTTTAGGTTTTTGGGGGGTGGGGGAGGGGGGTTTAGGTTTTTTTTTTTTTTTGGGGGGGGGGGGTGGGGTGGTGTGGGGTTAGGTTTTTTGAGGGTTTTAGTTTTTAGCATTTAGCTTGGGGGGGGGGGGTGGGGTTAGGTTTTTTAGGTTTTTTTTAGCTATTTTAGGTTGTGTTCACATTGGTTCTCGCGGTTCTCGTAATAAAGGTGGTTCTCGCATGAACCTTACCATATATATATATATATATATATATATATATATATATATATATATATATATAAAGAGAGAGAGAGAGCTAGGTTCATTTGTGAACTTCTCCTTCATTTATGAATTTAGTGAACTCATCAGATCCCTTGATTTAGTTTAAGATTATCATTAACCATATAAGCTTAATTTTTTTGTTTTAATCATATACCAATTTCAAAAGTGATTTATCAAAATTAGTTACCATGTTAGGTTATAGATTCCTATTTTCTTGTCATCTCAAATTATTAATCAAAATATACAATATTCGAAATCAATAGTAATCTAGAAAATCATATTCGATAATTTCTCATTCAAAAATTATATTTGACAGTTTCTCTTTGTTAGGGGCTGTTTGTTTACCTCTTAATGGGGCTCTTACTGGTTCAGATCTCTTACTGGTTCAGCACTTAATGATTCAGACTGTTTGTTTAACGAGCAGATGTCTGAAAGATTCAGATAATTGCCTCTGAATGGTTAAGCATTACACTGAGTCTGAATAGTTAAGACCTCTAATATGAATTGGTCAGACATTTACCTCTGAACGGTTAAGCATTATACTAGCTCTTAATGGTTCAAACCTCTTGCTGGTTCAGCACTTATTGGTTCAGCACTTAACCATTCAGATGTTGCCAAACAACCCCTTAGTGCATTTTGTGTGTTTGTTACTGTGCGAATAGGCTAGATAGAGCGCGTGTTGAATATTGTATAGATGTACGTGTGTTTAATAGTGATATGAGAGCATGACATGAACTTGCGCAGGAGTCCTACGCAAGCAAGAGTCATACGCACATAGGAACGGAGGAGCATGTCATATCAATAGTCGTGTCATGCGCTCTTGCTCATAAGTTTTGAAGATTTCTGATTTGAAAAGAGATCGAGCTTTGTGCTCTCTCCAAGTGTTTAATGATGTATGCTCTTTCGGTATGGAATGGAACCTAATAAAACCGGGTTGGCTTAAACGTTATGTTGCTGAAATTTCTATTGAATTAGTATTATCTCTATTCAAACTTCCATCTAAAAATCTTATCGAGTCCTAGTTGTAGTACAAGAGCTACGGTACCGATTCAATGGATATAACCGTTGATTGAATCACCTATGCTCATGATTAGTGTGTTTTAGATGTAAAACCAAAATTGGACATCAATTCACGGATGAAATACCAAATTGAAGATACCATTACATTTAGAATTGATTTTCGCACATGTTTGTGGTGGTTTCATCATCAAATTCGAAGATATGAAGATTTTGAGTCGAAAAATTGCAAACAACATGCTGGAGCGCACGAGTGATGCGCGCGCACCACCTGAAGCGCATGAGTCATACACGTGCGGGAGAACAAAACGTAGAAGACATATGCGCGCATGGTCATACACTCAGGGGAAATTCATGCGCGCACAGGAGTAAAAAAATCAACCTTTGGAGCTTTTTGAATGTTTTGTAAAAGCAACGTTATGCTGCCGAAATTTCTATGAAAGAGATATATTATGAAATCAGGTGTTCACTAGTTCAATATATGGATTCCGCACTGATATTGAATTCTTAGATTTCTATACGTGTGCTAATCAAGTCATATAAAGTATTATACACATCAAAACCGATCCTACACTCTTTCAATCGACTGGACTAGAGATCGATAACAAAATATATCTTTTTTTCTCAAAAAATCCTCCAATCGTCGATCAAAAGTATTCGCAGATCATATGAAGATGGGTTGAAGAATCAAAGAACATCAATGGGGATTATGGATGTCTACAGAGAAGTAATGACGTTTTCGAAAATTATTGTTGTTTATGCTTGAATGAAATTTAATCCCGAGGTTGAAGATTCAATTTGGTGTGCATATAAGTTCAATCTAAGTTTCGCATGATTTAGTTTGCAAAAATTGGGATTTTATTATCTTTTGATTAATTAGGTGAAATCATATATTTTAATATGATTGCAATGCTCACTGTGATAACATAGTTTTTCACTTCAACTTTTTCTTAATGCTCAATAAATATTGAATAATTTCTCTAGAATTCAAAATGTTTTTATCTTTAGGCATTAACTTTTTTTAATGCTTTGTAGTTGGACAACTAGTCCATACCCACTACTATATCAAAGCTTCTGAGTTCTACTGGTAGTAGGTCAATAAGGAATTGGTGTTCGTTAATAATAAAAGGGCAATTATGCAATATTAGAGTGGTAGTTATAGATTTACCATTAATGAGTTCTATAAAGTAAGGGCTTGCTAGTTCACTCAAAGTTTTGTAGATTGGAGAAACTTGCTTGAGGATTTGAATGATGAGCACTTTAGCATGATTGCAATGGATCAAGGCAACAAAAACCTTGCACTAGTTGCATTTGAGACCATAAGTGAGACTTCTGACCAAAGCACTAGTGAAAGTGTTGGCATTTGCATTGTGCCACATGCTTGATCAACAGTTGCCGAATCTTCTCAAAATATTGACATCCATTCCCGAAAATACTAAAAGAACTTTTTTCGAGCAATGCATTAAGGCATTTAGGGATATCAAAGCTATGAACATCATGCTAAGAGAAAAATATGAGAAATCTGAAAAAAAAAATTAAATCAAACAATGATTTCTCACAAACAAATTCTTAAAGAAAAGCATCAAATCATTTCAAACTTAAAACATGAAGAGACAGTTCATGCTGCACAATTAGGGTTACTTCTTTGATAATATAAAACATGCCAAAAAGAGCTTGAATCTACCGAGATGAACTATCAAAAGTGGGTAAAATCATGCAAAGATTTTGAGATTTTATTTAAACAACATGCATAAGGCAATGTTAAATTTGGTGCAGGTTATCACCACACACAAGGACCTAGTGATTACACTCCTAAAACTTAGAATAAGAAGGAAACTAACTCCATTTCTTCAAATGGAAAGGGGATTATGAACACAAGTCTTGGTTTTTCACACAAATTCCTTGATCAACACAATTCCAAATGGTATGATGAAACATGTGTTAATAAGGGATTCAAACCAATGACCTTTGTGACTTAAGAAGGGAAAATAGCACCAACTGTTATTCCTCCAGTAGTTTCTTTTAAAACTACTAGCCCTAGCCAAAACTCTAAAGCCAAATCAAGGTCTGGCTAAGGGGTAAAAGCACAAAAGGCAAATTGTTCTGCAAAGTTTGTGAGAAGACAAACCACAATATAGAGGATTAATATAGGGTCTTAGTTTATTAGAAAAACAAAAGGATGAATCTAGAAAACTTTCAAGAAAAGCCAGTTTTTATCCACGTAGCGAATCCAGTTTCTGTGAGTCAACACAATCATATGAAGTGTTTAAACCGTTGAGACTCTTGTAACAATGGCCCTGAACCATAGGAACTAGTTTAATACCCGTCCGTTGGACGGGTTACGTTGATGTATTAGGTTGTAGGGTGTGGCATCGGCAAGGGGCTCTCTCTCTCTCTCTCTCTCTCTCTCTCTCTCCATAGTAACAACATAAATAAACCTATGAACACAAAGACATAAAATAGAGTCAGGATTTTTTTTTGAACATTTTTGTATTATGAAAGATCGAAAGACTGAAGCTGACATCCAAAAGTTTCAGTGCTGGGATATGCCCCAACCAGTGAATTCAACTGGTCAAAAGCCCTTTTTAGTGTATTTTTAAGCATGTGTGTTACTAAATTGCTTTATACTATACAATATAGAAATGGGTAAGGAATGCATGGGTACTCCTTTTAACACACGGTGTGTATGCCATAAATGCAGAGATGGGTAAAACGTGTTTCCACTCAACCCAAACAACACCAAAATTACATGTTTTGACCAGTCAACCTACCCACATTATCCAACCATACTCCCACATCTATGTACATATAAGGAAAGGACAACAAAAGGCTTTACCATTTAACCTAGCTCGACCTGACCCATATTAAAACAACCCATTTCAATCCATTACCCAGCCCACCCATTTGGACATCTCTAGAAAAGATGGAAGATTGGTAGGAAATTGGAATTGTGATCTATATTTATTACCTTGCCGGGTGTATTTGCAGACAAGGAGCAAGTACCATAAGATCAACCCATTGAATGAGTTAAATGTGAAGCACCGTATCTCAAATCTTTGATCAACAAAATACCATTAGTGCAACCTTCCCTCCATTTTCTTGATGGCCTTCTCTATAGCAAGTACATTCTTGCTGAAGTTTACCACTGCCCATGGGTCAAACTGATACCTAAACACACCAGCCAAATAGAAGCTCTCATGATAATGAACAAATCACATCAAATGTATGAATGAAACCAACTTGTAATAACCATGATTAATTTCTTAAAGATGAGAGAGATCGTAATGGTGGGAAAGGTAGATGACGAGTGGTCTGGCAAGTTTATATTTTCCTACTTAACTTACATGTGTAATGCATAGCGGATGCACGTCTTCCAAGTAACCTACACCTAATTAAATTGACCATGAATAAAAATCAATAAAAAGAACTAATTAATAAAACCAGATAAATTAACCATGAAAAATCAATTAATAAACCAGTTTATCAGTAACCTAACCTATGGATGTTTGAATTAACTTGAAAATAAAATGAAATTCAATACCTTTGACGACCTTCTCAGTGCCATGCCCCACACACTTTGACGGCGAAGTGAATGGTTCAAAATGCTCTGTAGGTGAAACTTGATGGAGTAGTACCTTCACAAACACCAAAACAAACCACGTATTAACATCAAACTCAACTTAAAAGGCCAACTTATTTCTAACATTCTATAGAGAACTTATCTAAATAGTGAAAAAAACAATTATATTCGATAGACTGTTATTACTCTCCGATTTAGATATGTGACATGCATTCGACTACATCAAGCACTCCATTACTAAGCATATTTCACATATAATATGCCTAAGACTTGAAAACGCAAGGTTAGAATAATTGCCCATACTCCGATCATCCACCATAGTGATTTTGCCGATAAACATGTCATGAGAACATGGTTACATGGTTACCGGACGGTGGAATCCGGCACATAACCACAGGAAATTCGCGGGTTTAGGATTAGTCTAAACGGGTTCGGGTCAGTTTCACGTTGAACCCGCGAACCCGTTTAGTTAAACGGGTCAGGTTCGGGTCAACCCGGTAGGGTTAACGGGTTGACCCGTTTAACCCATTTATATTATATTTTATGTTTTATAATATTTTTTATGTCATAAATCAATTTGGGGGTGTATTTTATGCATAATTATAACTTATAAAGAGAGATTGGCATAATGTTTTATAATTAAATGCAATTATATATATATATATATACATGTGTGTGTGTGTGTTTTTTGTAGTAAAATTTTTATTTCAACATATTAATTTGCGAAAAAAGTTTCAAAATTCAAAATTCGGGTTCAACAGGTCAGGTTCGGGTCAACCCGCAAATATTCGGGTCGTGTTCGGGTTCATATGTATGACAAGATTTTCGGGTTCGGGTTCGTCTAAAATTTTCGGGTTCGGGTCGGGTTGAACCCGTGAAACCGACCCGTTTAGCACACCTAATTGGCAATAATGTTTTTGTTTATAACCTAGGATGTATAATCTTTGGAATAAGAGAAACCAGCAGATTAATATCTTACCTTTGTTCATCATCAGAGTTGTTAGAATATGAACGCAAAGTTGTAACCCTAACATAAAGTCCACTAATACGCAAAATAATCAACTAATAGATTTAAAACAGAATGGTATATTAAGGTAAACTAAATAACAAAACTTCGTTGCAAATTTTGATATGATATTCTAAATACCGTGCATTCTTCAATTCAATTAACCGATATACGATTGACAACCATAACCTGTAATAATACTGATGAAAAAATCACAAAATTCGAACTATAAATTAGTCAAAGTGAATTTGAGAACTTGCCTCATGCATTGAATCGTGCTTAGTGGGCTACAGTAGTCGATACTGTGAGGATCATCTTTGTGTGACCAGATGGTAGCGACGACATGGCAGTCTTGTGTAACCATGCTCCCTAGAGTCCACATGCCAGTCAGATCTTGTCGGAGCACCACCTACTGCACCAGAGGCTGTAGTTTCAAGAAAACCCTTCTGCACTCAAAAATATATAATGTGAGATTTTAGGACAGTAATATAGCGGACCATATGAATAATATTTAAATTAACTAACCGACCCCTAGCTATCTTCGATAGAAAGATAGACCTCGAAGAATCATCAAGTAAATCAACACAACCAACCTTACAATGAGAAGCAGGGTAAAGCCAACATTGGTGATGAAGTATATATGACCCAAACAAAATTGATAGAATCCACGTTCATTATTACGATCATTTTTTCATCTTTTTATTAATCTTCCTTCTCTTATTTTCTTTGGTATCTGGGGGGCTTTCAACCCGTTTAAGATAACACATTCCAAATAAACCCAATTATAAGTGAACTGGTTGAAATTGTTAGCTATAAGTTGAGTGTTGACCCATCAAACCCAAAGAAGATAAATTGAATCACAGGACCCCTCAATAATGTTTTATGCTTAACCCAAACAAAATGTCAAAATTTACCTTCTACTAAATGAGATTTGTTTTTAAGAAATATAGGCCGTAATTTAGACATTTCTGTTATAATTTTGCTACTTTATCCCCGTGACATATTTAACCAACAAATAATTTAAGCTTTAAAGTAACAAAATACTTTGAGGGGGTATTTATTCAAACAAAAATATTATAAGGTGTTATAATCAAATGGAGGTGCTAGTAACAACTAAATTATCTAGAATAGCCTCGGCTGTCATCAAGCAACAAACTTAGGTTAACAGGTATTGAGCAGATTATAAATGTAAAGCATGATGATACCCATTAAAATATGCATAATGGCAGCTTCAAGCAGGACAGTGGATATCTCAATGCAGCCGATGTTGCATAAAAACCATATGAGCAACTGATCAAATAAACTTCCATGTAATTAAAAATTTGCTTAACTAAACAAGATGCTTAATTAAAGAAATTTTGGCATGATTGATCAATCACAAGTAGAAAATAAGAAACTGATTCTCAAATATAAACATATAACCAAAAATCATTTATAGTTCCAAAAAATATATGAATGTACCAGTAACCTTTTCTTCAAGTTTAGGGTTTTTGAAGGAAAGTAGAACCGTCCTCAACCTCCCATCCTATAAACTTTTCGGTGCAACATGTTCCGTCTTTCCTACCATCTCGAGAGTAACCATTTCTGCAAGTACACTTATAATTTACATCTGTATCATCACATTGAGCATCATGATCGCAATCATCAGATTAAGAACTTACTTACCTTGAACCCACGGGTGGAACCCTGGATCAATTAAATCAACCCTTGGTCACTCTGTCAATCGTAGGAGCCATCTACTCTCTTGCCTTTTTGATTTGGAGATGGAACCCATAGATTATTTGGGTAGGTGAGAAGCATAAATCGGCAATTACAGGAGCATGGGGAACCGTCGTCAAGGAGCACTCCACTTCAGATTTCCTTCTTGCGCTCAATATTCTACATTTAACCTCTTCAAACCCTAAAATTAGGGGAGAGTGGGCAGTTGAATTGGCGGTTTACCAGGATTGTAGGAGACTTGAGTTGTGGAGATCATGGGATTGAGCAAAACCACCGGCTTGAATTGAAAAACAACTGCCTTGAACTGCCATCAGGAAGTTATTTTTGTGAGTTTATGTGGCTGAGATTTAATGTCAGCCAAATTCAATGGTGGAGATTGAGTTAAGAGTTGGTTAGACTTAATGGGTTCCATATATATATATAATTTCTATAGACCAGTTCAAGTAACTGATGCACGACCTGCAAACATTTGGCCAAAACAAAAGAACTACCACTCTACCACTCATCAATAGAAGCCAAGGAGGTCTGATCAAAGTGTTGAAAGAAAGGAACTGGTAGAGAACCAAAAAGAACTAATGAGGATGGTACGTAAGTTGGCAGTTAGTTAAAATCGTGGTCAATGTGATCAATCAAGCCTTGATGGAATCAAGCCTTGATGGAATCAAGCCTTGATGGAATCAAGCCTTGATGGAATCAAGCCTTGATGGAATCAAGCCTTGATGGAATCAAGCCTACAAGTTATCAGGCATGGGTTCCAAAATCTTTTCATTGAAGTGTCTTTTTCATAAAAAAATGTATACATATATACACACACGCACACACACACATTTTTACATACAATTAAAAAAAAGAAACTACGGTTTATTCTTCTTTTAACCCAAAACTGTTGGAACACTCCGACAGTTTCCCAAAATCCAATAGTTTCTTGTGACCGTTACATAAATCCTATAAGTACTATTTAAGAAGTATGTGTTACCTTTACCACTCTCAAAAAATCGACTGTTGATCAATTGAAAATTCTGACTTTCAATTTTACTCACTGAGCTCTCATCTTTCACCTCAATTAATCATGGTCAACCTTACATTTTATCCTACTCAAAGCTACTTCTTTATATTACCAAAGAATATGATCATCCCTAATATCACCAAATCATTTATCTCATACTGAAACCACACCATGCATTAACTGTCAATCCAACAATTTACAAAATCACCCTTACTTAGTTCTGGTCCACTGTGCGATTGACAGATAATGACCAAGGGAAAGTGTTGGCGATTACTGCAACAATGGGGAAGAAAGAAATTGCCATCACCCTTGAGGCTTTAACCACCTCCATCGGCCATCGCCGCGACAACCGCTACCCACATCGCCTCACCGCCTCGTGTTTTTTACTCGGACCCGATACGTTTCGCGTGTGGAATCTCATGGTGTTTTAGAGATAGTGATCAGGCTTACTAGCGAAGTCGTTCGCTGAATCAATCGTGCGAGTTTTTGGTATTCATTAATGTATAATTCTAAACCTGCTTTGGTTGTGTTGAGTAGATTTAACTGGATCGTCGGCAGGAATAACTTTAATAGTTTTGTGTTTATTCGTGCTTTCGCATCTGATTAATAATAAAGTGTTATTATTGTTGTTGTTATTTAATATAAAATTGGATTTTAGAAAATAAAATGGATACCCAGGATTTCCTACACTAAAAATAGTTGGTGAGAAACATAGGTTTATTATAGCAAAGCATGATAAAATATGTTTATACTATTCAACAAGCATATACATCATAATTACACATTATATAACAAACACATGATGCACACAATCAAACCTAATGACATAATGAATGATTACAGTTTCATCACCCTAGTAACGATGGATGGGTTATCAATCCTATAGCGCTTTAATATACTACCGTTGGCTTGAATAAGTTAATGATTGTGCATAGATTAAGGATTATCATGAATGATTGTTCTAAATAATATGCATGATTATGAAAACTTATGTAATGATTTGAACTGTATTAAAAAAGAATAATTTTAATGATTGCATGTTTCATCCTAAAATAAGAAAGCGGTAAAAAGGGACTATGAATCTCACCATGATGATTGATGATGCTTGTGCGTTTTCAACTATTACAAGTAAACCCTAATAATCCAAGAATGGCTAATTAGGGTTTTAAATATGGTATGATGATGTTGATAGATGATATTGGTTACAGGAACCATTAGTTAAAGGTAAATTAATTAGTTTTTAGAAAGTATAAATGCTAACAATTTTCTGTGTTATTTATATTTTACATTATTAAAATAGTAAACAACGATGGAAAATAATATAATTTCTAGTCTATTAAACTAGAAAGTTTTTTACAACTTTCATTTAGAAATATCCTCTGTTTGGAAATCGAAAAGTGGTTAAAACTGTGGATCTTTACAGATCGTTTGGATTTGTGCTTCAGTTTTGTATTAAATGTTTGGGGTCGAAATGAAAGTGTTTTTAAGTGTGCCATGTATCTTTTAAACCATACTTCAATGTATTTAATCATAAAATAAGAATTTACTTGGTTTGGTTAAGTTTTGACTAAGTTATGGTTGTCTAAAGTTCAATATAGAAATCTGTCCAAAACAATATGAGCACTTATGTGTTCCCGTTGATTGTTTTCAGGGTTTATATAGTATAAAACATATTTTAATACCTTGATGACTGCATATTGAATATCACGGTTTAGAGTTTGAGTAGCCAAAAAGAGCCTTGTAACACCCCGAAATCGGGGTTGGTAATTAAACCATGTTAATAATAATGAACGAGTAAAATACCGTAGGTGGTTAAGTAAACCGGTGAATATTAGGATTTAAATAAATAAATCTAATATTTATTAAAAGGATGAAAAATACTTTGAGAAAACAAAGTATATAAAAGGGCCCGAGTTAACGGGACTTAAAATAAAACGGAGTATGAACAAGATAAAATAACTAGGAATAAATAACCTAGTTAGTCACAAGTCTTGTAGTAATAAAGAAATTGGTTAAAACACACTGTATGCAACTTGGGGAAAGTTGAGGGGCCAAATATGAAAAACTGGAAACTAGTTTTAATTAAATAAAATCCTACACCAAAACACACACACTAAGTGTGTGTTCTGGTCGATACAATCACAGGAGCCAAGGGGCTCTCCTACTCAAACCCTAACAAGCACAAAATCAACAAATTGAAGGGGCAAATCAAGTCCAAATCAAAATCTAAGCTCAAATTGGTGATCACCTCCATGAAGAGATCATAAGGTATGCAAATTTTCGTTATTTAGTTCCATCTCAAATTCTTGGTGAACATAGAAAATCGAGAAATTGGCTTGCATGATTGATGCTTGGATGAAATTAGGATGAAATCATGTCTAGGAGTAAACCCTAGTCAATAGTTTGTTGAATTAATGTTTATAATTGTGAAATTCATGGTCACTCATCTAAGTGTTAAATGGGTGTAGTAGAATGATGAAGAACACTAGAAATTTGATTATAAATTAAGTGTTATTTATTTACATAAGGTGAATCTAGATGTTATTATGCATACTAGATATATTAAACTTGCAAAAATTGTTTAATCTTGGCTAAATAGTTAGTCATGAAACTTGATTTTTGATTTAGTGAAATTATGCCCACTAGGTGTTTGTTAAAATGCCTAAATGAAGCTAAAATGTTGAAATTCCGTGTGAAATGTGCATTTGAATATGTTGATAGATCAATTGACTTTTAGGAAGTCAAACTAATCAATGATTTGATCGAGTGATAAAGTCGACATAAGACCCGTTAGATGGAGTAGTCATAATTGATAATGACTAATCTAACCATCTTACGAATTATGATGATAGTTTGACGCCTATCGAGCTAGGTGGAAGCTTGATGAGTGAGCGGGTCAAACGAATCAAGAAGGAAAGGAAACGCGTAGTTCGGATGCGAGGTAAGTGGAACTTACACTTTTTTTGTAGCATATGTGCTTCTTCAAAAGTTATTTATATGATAAAGATAATATCCAAGGTATGGTTCCCGACGCGAATTGATACGGGTCGGAACATACCAAAATGATGAAAAACCATTACTATTGGTAAAAGGATGAAAAACTCAAAATAGTCATTGAAGTGACATATTTAAAACAAGTTTTGAATGACTATTTTATAAGTAAGCCTAAGAAAGTAAAGAGGGTAAACCGGTGATTTTAATCACGTGTGTATGATAAAAGTCAAAGCTTTAAACGACGCCAAGGGACATAAACTATGTAGGATTAACGCATAAGAAATGGGTTAGGGCGACATAACTAAATGGTTAGAAATCCAAGGATAGTTATTTAATGAAATGGTGGATAAACACCATTTAATATTAAGCGCAAAACATTTGGTAGTTTAGACCAACCAGGTCGAATGATAATATTGATACCATTTGACAATTTATGACTAAAAAGTGTATGTCGAGTCTCATGCTCGCAGGATGAATGGTTTATGAATTAGCAAGGCTATGAATTAGCATATTATAGAGACACGGTCTTAAAACGAGTCCACATGTTGACCCGAGCCAGGTACGCATAAACAATTTATAGTTAAACGTGCGATGTTGGTCAAAATTTGGTGTAAGTCCTTTGTCGTAAATTGAAGGACTAAAGTTGACCAAAACGCCCATGGTGGGTAAATCGGGTAAACAACCTTTGGGGATTGTTTAAGTGCATGTAATATGATCATGCTAGATATCGACGGACATAAAAGTTATCGGTATAAGCCTTTTGTGGATCAAATGCGTAAGTTTGGGGTTTTCCGTAAAATGACTAACAAAAGGGTAAAATTGGGATTATAGGTCCCTTATGTTAGATCCACCACAAAAATAGTTGTGGTGGAATATAAGTAGTAATTTATATATGGGAACGCGAAGTGGGAACAGAGAAGAGCGGATTTGATGCTTTAATGCATAAAAATCCCCTAAACGGGTCAAAATGAATCAAGCGCGTAACCTGGGCATTTGTCGCATAATTCACAAAATTTATGAATCCAAGATAGAGATTTGCTCGTCCTTTTTTACAGGATCCCATTCCGGGGTCAGCTCTTCCTTCTCGTTCAAGAAGTCTATGAGGCAAAATTTTGTAAAAAGGTAATAAGCCGAAGGCATAAAAGTCTCAAAATTTATTAAGCCGGATGTTGGATTTTAAGTGCATATGATGGAGAATTGAATTATGGATGCCTAGGAAAAAGAATCGCGTAAAACTGACATGTAGAACGAAAGTTATGGCAATTATAAGTTTGTAAGTTGGTGAAAATTTGAGCTGGGCATCTGCAGCACCAGCTAAGTGATCTTTCTGTCGAATACATGGCTAGGCGTAGCGCAACGCCCCTTAGCGTACGGCGGCGCCCTAAAATAGGGCTAGGCGTAGCGCGACGCCCCTTAGCGTACGGCGGCGCCCTGAATTACGAAAATTGTTGAATTTTGTTGTTTTGACCCATATGACTTGTTTAAACATGTTATTTAACTACCAAAGCTAACTTTTATGTTGGTTTTGGTCATAGGTGAATGTCAAGGGATTTTCGGGTGAAGATCAAGCTCAACGAAGAACCGAACACACGAGATTAAAGCTTCCGCACGGCGTTACGTCGTAACTTTTAAACGACGAACTCAATTACATTATGTTGTAACATATTAAAATCTAGAAAAGTTTTAATTAACCTGTATTTACAATGTATATAAAACTATAATTACATGTGTATTTTCGTAAAGCGAACGAAAACTGTAAAATAATAGTAAGGGTGTTACAAGTTGGTATCACAGCTCAAGGTTAAAAGAATAAAGGTGTTCGGTTCGAGGCTTGATCGCAAATCCGGTAAGTGCATGTATGTTAATGGTTTAGTGTGTTAAACTGTTATAAACAACACATAGGGTTATCGTGTAATACACGTTACCCCAATTAAATGATAGATATAGCTAACAAATTGTGCGTTGACACATACAGTAGAAAAGTCTTGTATTATGATACGGGCGTTTAGTAAAGTTGGCATTACTAACTTTTGTGAATGTCTTAATTGGAGGAGACTTGCATTTAAAGATGACAAGGGTTAAACAAATTACGGATATGATAGAGGAACAGTCCGAAGTATGACAAGAGGAGCATGCTAACCAAGGACTAAATCGCGTAACGACCGCGAGCAAGGTTAATGGCAAGGAACGCCCGTCGGGGCAAGCATACCAGGTGCGTGCTTTTAAATATAATCGCACAAATAGCAATATGCAACAAACATGTAGAGGATGATTGTTGCATATGTAAATTAGAAACTTGGAAAACCTGAATAGAATACCTATCCAGGATATTATTCCCAGAAAACTAAATAGAGGCATTACTTACATATGGCGTGATGTGAAAACTATAGAAAGGCCATGTGTGTCATGTGTTAATCGCTTACTCTGGCCAAGTAGGTAGTGGCATATAATACCATGGACTTCTTATAGCGTACACATTTACGTCCGATGTAGTAAGGGCGGGGTGAATGGGACGAATAAAAAAGGTACCCAAATGAATCAAACAAGTAAGATGTTTGATAGTACACGTAAACGTAAGTCGGATGACGGGAGCGTATTACGTTAGAATAACGAGCCCGAGAGAAGGGATAAAGATTAAAGTAAATGAAAATACAGACCGACTAATAGGAATGCTAAAGTATAAGGATAAAAGTTTGACTGTCACAAGTGATGAAATTCACACGGACAAGTCAAACGAATTAAATAAAGAATAAAAGATTTAACTGAATAAAAGCAATGGATTTCGCTAAGACGACCAAATAAAATTAAAACAAAGTTTTAATAGATACCGGGATGATTTCTTTGGAAGCGACTTCGGTAAAATACCCGATAGATGGGTATGATTTTGAAAGTATGCGTAAACCAAGAAACGGGAACGCGAATTAGAAAGTCAAAAGACTCGGATTATGAGTCATGACTAAAAGACGATGAGAATTTGCAAATAGAAATTTTGATAACTACGTTCAACTATTTTAAAGTTGAACGGGTCGAATAAAGAATAACGCTTGCTGATGTAAGTAAGCGTGAATCAAATAGATGAAAGCGCGAAATATTAATAAACCTATGCAAGGGGTTATTGGCGCTAAAAACTCTAAGATAAAAGAACCCGGGTAATGGGTTGCAAAGAAATATAAGTATGAACCGAGGAATGATAGGAGTATAACAAACTGACATGTAAATGACGTAAGGAGTCATAAATTCGGAAGATTAGTCCGAAAGTAAATGAATGAAGGATTGGACTACGGTCAAGGTCAACTGAAATTCGAAAGTGAAAATAAACAATTTCAGGAATAACAAGGGGTGCCTTAACACCAAAATATGTACATATATGTACATCGGATAAAGACACGAATAAAAGATCATCTACGGGATCAGAAATAAAAAGAAACGAACTGTCAGGGACTCACCTTAAAAAAGGGTGAAAATCTAAATAAATGGCCTATGAGGCTAAGTGAAACAACATTTTAACAAATATGAATATTAGGAGATGAACTCGGATTGGTTAAAATTAAAGGATATAGGTTTTAACATTGAAAGGTTTAAAACGATACATTCGAAAGAAAGATTTTCAACAATGGAAAGTCGACATAAACTTAAACAAGACGTGAGGTGATTACGGTCACTAAAAGTGACATAGAATGTAACCACATTGTAACGTGAGTTACGAGATATGAAATCAGAAACACGCAAAAGGCCGAGATGGCAATATCAAATACCGAGTGACGGGGTATAAAGTGACGGCGATAAATCAGTCTAGCCAGTAAAAATCATTCAAAGTCAAAATAGTGTTATGACTTATGCAATGCGCTTGTCAATATAAAAAATAGCTAGAAGTAAACCTGTTGAATGATAAATACGACCGAGTAATCAGATGACAACTCGGTTAAATAAGTGACCAGAATAAGAAATACAAGCTGAGAGTAATGGCCTACGAGGCCTTACAAGTGAAAGGCGTATACGCCTTAAAACCAAAAACACATTACCATACTTTTGGTAAGATTATAATATGAGAACAATGCTCAAATAATCACCAAAACTAAGGTTCAGGTGATTTTAAACTAAGAAAGTACATAAGAAAGGTTTCGGGGACGAAACCTCTTTAAGGGGGTAGACTTGTAACACCCCGAAATCGGGGTTGGTAATTAAACCATGTTAATAATAATGAACGGGTAAAATACCGTAGGTGGTTAAGTAAACCGGTGAATATTAGGATTTAAATAAATAAATTTAATATTTATTAAAAGGATGAAAAATACTTTGAGAAAACAAAGTATATAAAAGGGCCCGAGTTAACGGGACTTAAAATAAAACGGAGTATGAACAAGATAAAATAACTAGGAATAAATAACCTAGTTAGTCACAAGTCTTGTAGTAATAAAGAAATTGGTTAAAACACACTGTATGCAACTTGGGGAAAGTTGAGGGGCCAAATATGAAAAACTGGAAACTAGTTTTAATTAAATAAAATCCTACACCAAAACACACACACTAAGTGTGTGTTCTGGTCGATACAATCACAGGAGCCAAGGGGCTCTCCTACTCAAACCCTAACAAGCACAAAATCAACAAATTGAAGGGGCAAATCAAGTCCAAATCAAAATCTAAGCTCAAATTGGTGATCACCTCCATGAAGGGATCATAAGGTATGCAAATTTTCGTTATTTAGTTCCATCTCAAATTCTTGGTGAACATAGAAAATCGAGAAATTGGCTTGCATGATTGATGCTTGGATGAAATTAGGATGAAATCATGTCTAGGAGTAAACCCTAGTCAATAGTTTGTTGAATTAATGTTTATAATTGTGAAATTCATGGTCACTCATCTAAGTGTTAAATGGGTGTAGTAGAATGATGAAGAACACTAGAAATTTGATTATAAATTAAGTGTTATTTATTTACATAAGGTGAATCTAGATGTTATTATGCATACTAGATATATTAAACTTGCAAAAATTGTTTAATCTTGGCTAAATAGTTAGTCATGAAACTTGATTTTTGATATAGTGAAATTATGCCCACTAGGTGTTTGTTAAAATGCCTAAATGAAGCTAAAATGTTGAAATTCCGTGTGAAATGTGCATTTGAATATGTTGATAGATCAATTGACTTTTAGGAAGTCAAACTAACCAATGATTTGATCGAGTGATAAAGTCGACATAAGACCCGTTAGATAGAGTAGTCATAATTGATAATGACTAATCTAACCATCTTACGAATTATGATGATAGTTTGACGCCTAACGAGCTAGGGGGAAGCTTGATGAGTGAGCGGGTCAAACGAATCAAGAAGGAAAGGAAAAGCGTAGTTCGGATGCGAGGTAAGTGGAACTTACACTTTTTTGTAGCATATGTGCTTCTTCAAAAGTTATTTATATGATAAAGATAATATCCAAGGTATGGTTCCCGACGTGAATTGATACGGGTCGGAACATACCAAAATGATGAAAAACCATTACTATTGGTAAAAGGATGAAAAACTCAAAATAGTCATTGAAGTGACATATTTAAAACAAGTTTTGAATGACTATTTTATAAGTAAGCCTAAGAAAGTAAAGAGGGTAAACCGGTGATTTTAATCACGTGTGTATGATAAAAGTCAAAGCTTTAAACGACGCCAAGGGACATAAACTATGTAGGATTAACACATAAGAAATGGGTTAGGGCGACATAACTAAATGGTTAGAAATCCAAGGATAGTTATTTAATGAAATGGTGGATAAACACCATTTAATATTAAGCGCAAAACATTTGGTAGTTTAGACCAACCGGGTCGAATGATAATGTTGATACCATTTGACATTTTATGATTAAAAAGTGTATGTCGAGTCTCATGCTCGCAGGATGAATGGTTTATGAATTAGCAAGGCTATGAATTAGCATATTATAGAGACACGGTCTTAAAACGGGTCCACATGTTGACCCGAGCCAGGTACGCATAAACAATTTATAGTTAAACGTGCGATGTTGTTCAAAATTTGGTGTAAGTCCTTTGTCGTAAATTGAAGGACTAAAGTTGACCAAAACGCCCATGGTGGGTAAATCGGGTAAACAACCTTTGGGTATTGTTTAAGTACATGTAATATGATCATGCTAGATATCGACGGACATAAAAGTTATCGGTATAAGCCTTTTGTGGATCAAATGCGTAAGTTTGGGGTTTTCCGTAAAATGACTAACAAAAGGGTAAAATTGGGATTATAGGTCCCTTATGTTAGATCCACCACAAATACAGTTGTGGTGGAATATAAGTAGTAATTTATATATGGGAACGCGAAGTGGGAAAAGAGAAGAGCGGATTTGATGCTTTAATGCATAAAAATCCCCTAAACGGGTCAAAATGAATCACGCGCGTAACCTGGGCGTTTGTCGCATAATTCTCAAATGTTATGAATCCAAGATAGAGATTTTGAGTTAAATAATTTGGTATATGCTTTATGATTAATTAGAAACAAGTTTGGAGGTTTTAAACACAAACGGGTCAAAATTTTGTAAAAAGGTAATAAGCCGAAGGCATAAAAGTCTCAAAATTTATTAAGCCGGATGTCAGATTTTAACTCCATATGATGGAGAATTGAATTACGGACGCGTAGGAAAAAGAATCGCGTAAAACTGACATGTAGAACGAAAGTTATGGCAATTATAAGTTTGTAAGTTGGTGAAAATTTGAGCTGGGCATCTGCAGAACCAGCTAAGTGATCTTTCTGTCGAATACAGGGCTAGGCGTAGCACGACACCCCTTAGCATACGGCGGCGCCCTAAAAAAGGGCTAGGCGTAGCGCGACGCCCCTTAGCGTACGACGGCGCCCTGAATTATGAAAATTGTTGAATTTTGTTGTTTTGACCCATATGACTTGTTTAAACATGTTATTTAACTACCAAAGCTAACTTTTATGTTGGTTTTGGTTATAGGTGAATGTCAAGGGATTTCCGGGTGAAGATCAAGCTCAACGAAGAACCGAACACACGAGATTAAAGCTTCCGCACGGCGTTACGTCGTAACTTTTAAACGACGAACTCAACTACATTATGTTGTAACATATTAAAATCTAGAAAAGTTTTAATTAACCTGTATTTACAATGTATATAAAACTATAATTACATGAGTATTTTCGTAAAGTGAACGAAAACTGTAAAATAATAGTAAGGGTGTTACAGCCTAAGTGTTAAAACATTTAATAGGGTTACCTGGAAGAATTCACTGAATGCAACAGCTCAACCGCCAATAAGCAAACGGGATCCTTTGATTAGTTTATGTGTTTTATGTTATAGGTGATATAATATAGATTAATATATATTTGAATGATAATTAAATAATCAAAGTGCAAAAGGAAAAAATAATATGCAAGAATAGTGAAGATTTGTATGAAAAACAAATATAAACGAGGAACGATTTGGATGAGACTTACTTGGAAGCAAAATTTCTACAAATCAAGAGGGCAAAGAGAATGAAATATTGCATAGAATTTGGGAGTTTTTGATGACTTTGGTGTGAAAAAGGGTGAAGGGAAGGGTTTTTATATAGGGAGGCTTGGGGGGGGGGGTCTAACTATGGTAATTCCTGGAGAGAAATTTAGGGTTTAGGAACCACTTGGGGCTCCTAATTGCATCGTAAATCAGGTCTAGGGGGATTTGTGTCAGATAATTTAGGGGCTAGGTATGACAAGTGTTGATTAGTTACTCAATTCCCCAAACGTCTCATTAATCGACGGTTTACGTGATTTACGCTTTATTGTGATTTCTAAGGGTTTTAAAGATGAATTTTTTACTTGAATTCTTTTTAAATTAAATCACTAATGTTATGATTATAATGTTATGGAATCTATTACATATGTGTTATATATAAACGAATACTTAAAACGATTGAACTACAAGCATTTACGAATGTTGCTACATATGTTACATATGCCACATTATGTTTGAATGATTGATCGAATAACACCAAATGATGATTCAATAAATATTATTTCACATGTCTAATGAATCCAAAATGATTATCATTGATATATTAAGAATGTACATGATTCGGTTAACATAAAAACCAGGAATGTTACAGTTACGCTCAACGAAACCATTTTATTTGATTGTGTGTGGACAAGATAAATGATGGATTATACACAGAGACTGAAAGAAACTTTCCAAGGGGCGAAATTTACTCTAAATAAGTTTGGACTTGTTTTATTTTTGTGTTAAATTGATGTTCAACCATGTGAACAAAACTTGTAAATGTTTGTAAACATCAGATTTGTTTATCAATGGAAAGATCCACATGTAACGCAGGTAGTAATCAACAGAAAGCCATTTTATTTGATCCGCACTATGGAAATTGGAAACAGGAAAATGCATTTTGGTCGACTTGCCCATAGGACAAGCGGTACACGACTTAGAACTAGATGTCTTGTGTATAGGTAAGGAATAACTAGAAAGAATAAAATTGAAAAGACTCTCATGTGGATGACCTTGCCTTCTATGCTAGACATCAGATGATGTGCGAGTGGTAGAGAACACGTGCTTATTAATAGATTGGAAAAGCAAAATACAAAGAGGGTAGAAAGTATCGTGACGTAAGATTGGTATCATCATAGACACAAACACAAATAGCACAACAGAAGTTTTGGAGTTAAAATATTATTATAAACTTAAGTGTCCAAATGTTCAAAAATAATAATACAGACTAGTTTGTAATAAAGATCCACATGCGGATCGTAAAATGTACAAAAAGGAGATCAACAGATTACTAGGCTTTATGCAAAGGAGTTGCAAATTCCTCTTCTAGCATTACCGAGCAACTTCCAGCCTATTTACGTATCCTTGCACCTGTAACTTAGTCTTTTGAAAATACGTCAGTTTACAATAGTAAATACAATCAACCGACTCATTTTGAAAACATTTTCAAAATCATTTTAAGTGCACAAGGCACATGATTTTATAAATAACTAGGGACAATTCAAAATGATCTTGTATACAGTTTTACATGCCTGTCAATACATATGGGGCCCAGTACTAAACACCGAGACATGATTAACCGACACGCCACTTAAACCCACAAAGGAGTTATCCCTAACTAGTGGGTAAGAAAAACATTTCATAATAGCATTAGCATCTGTCAGGTGTATGCCTACACCCCTTGCTCGGTCGGGACCATTAGTAACTTAAATGAGCCGTGGATATCCAGGACACGGTCGCGTTAACCCCCAATGTTTAAGTTATCAGACAAAACAGATTAAAACGCGTCATGGAGATTTTGTAGTCACAATCCGACATGTGATTCCATACCCGACCAAGCGGTAATAATTTACCGTATCCCAAGCCCGTATAGGGAAAATAGGTTAAGAGTATTTACATAGGCTAAAACTCGTCTTAATATGCAAGAATTATAAATAGCTCAGTCGTTAATCAATTAACTAAGGTAGGTACAATTTACCGGAAGGCCCTAGTCTGGAATGATGGTATAAATAACCAATTAGAATGCTAACAGGTCCTATTTAAGTCATAGACTTGGACCGATTAACTTTAAATTGTCGAAAACGGTACGATATGCTTGATTAAGCGATGACCAGAATAGAATGTGGTTTAAACCCAACAAGTACTAAGACTTGTATAATATGGGTAAACAATTAATATTCTGGAAATTGAAGTAAAAATGACAAGGTTTGACCCGTTTTGTTAAACTTACGTAAACTAGTTACATAAGCTTAACAGTACGTATATAAGCGATATCTTAGTAACCGGATTAGTCATAAACAAGTTCTATATGCCAATATACTTTAAATAAGTTGTAACATCAGTAGGTTAGCAACTTATATGCCCATGAAGGTTTTAAAATCAAAATATGCCTCATAAGGGCATTTTAGTCATTATGCGATGTATAATAATAAGAACTTGCGTATAAACTGATATTATGAACATGATCATTCTGTAAAAATACTTTATTTATGATATAAAATCAGTAAGTAATCAAACTGTTAATGCAAATGTCTGTAGCTTACGTCATGTATCGATTCTTATTTTGTTTCGTAGTTTATTGTATGTGTTAGATTTTATTTCGTATCGGTTTGAATGGTTATGTATGTAAATGACCCATTCATGCGGATGAGTCATCCGTGCGAATGGGGCATGTAGTGAATCGGTGCGAATCAGCCCCATCCGCTATTATGGTTTCGTGCGAACCCATGACGTCTATAAATAGGGATGGTGGGCTCTTCATTTGTAACTTTTTGGCAAGAGTAGCGAAGCACCGTCAAATTCTTTTCTTGGTTTTGTAAATCAGTTTAATCAATACAAAAGAATGTTCAATGGTATCATTGCGCATTTGTTCACTTCCTACTCAGATTCCGCACGAGATACGAAGATCAACCAAACCGGTCGGAGCATTCGGAGCACCGAAACGGTCCTCACAAGTGGAATCAGAGCTTGGAGACCGGTTTCAAGGACTTAGAACACAAGATACCAGAGATTTCAGAGAGATTCAATCCGATTTGAATCTGATTTCATCATTTTTCTACTCTCACTTCTTCTACACATCTTCTTCAAACTTAAAACTCAAAATTAACGTCGAATCCACGGACACAATTGACTGATTTTTGGACATGTTGTGTGAAAAATTTACCTAATCAATCCTTAGAAATATCAGATCAAAATTCGAGTTAATTCACAGAAAATTCTTGAAAAACCCATGAAAAATGCAACTTAGGAGTTCGCAGGTTGTATCCGCACGAATTGACAATCTCAATTCGCACGAATCCACATAATAGTTGTGATTTTAAAAGAAATTGTTGCATCCACACGAATTGGCATTCCCAATTTGTACAAATTAGTAAAACAGTTGTTTTCAAAGAACTTGGTACATTCATACAAACCGACATTTCCGATTCGCACAAACTCACACATTTCTGTTTGACCAGTCAACAATTGACACATTCGCACGAAACGACATTCCCGTTCGTGCGAAAGGGGTTTAATTGTATTTTCAAATTTGATTTGACCGTGTGTTGACTTTTGCAGATACTTCTTGAAGATTTCAAAGTTGGTAATCATAGTGCCAGAATTCTATGGCGAATTTTATGATGCTTTTACATCCGCGACAACATTTGTGACAACATCCACACCAAAGATGGTTTCAAAAGTTATCTCTGAAAGTCTAGATTTTGACAGTGCTTACGAAACATATCAAAAGCCGCCCAAGTTAATTAATATTGAAGATTATAATGGGTGGAAAGATCGTTTTGAAAGTTGGATTAAAGCTTATGCTTTTGAAATCTGGAAAATGTTAACTTTTGAATATCAAGATCCAAAAAATCCAGATGGAGAGATAATATCAGTTAAAGATTTTCAACCAGAAGATAAAGATTCTATTTCTAGTGAACAAAAAATGATAACTCTTTTGCAACAATCAGTTAGGGATGATATACTCTCGTCGCTCTAACACAATAAAACATCAAAATCTATGTGGGAGGCACTGAAAGTTAAAGCTGAAGGCGGGAAAGAAATAATGAAAAACAAAAGGTCACTGCTAAAGAAAGAGTTTGATTTGTTCAGCTGCATGAAAGGTGAAAATGTCCGACAAATGATAGAACGCTTCTGTCATTTGAAAATTGCGCTAGAAAGATTTGAGATCAAAAAGGATAAAGAGGAAATGATCGACAAACTCATTGAAGCATTACCTCATGAAGATGGTTGGCAAACTTATATCATGATTCTTAAAAATGGTTCAAAGTTTGATCAAATGACTTTAGAAATGCTGATTGAAAAACTTGAAAGTCATGAGCTGGAACTTCAAAAGCTAAACAAGATGCACAGTTCAAATAATCAGCAAAACGTGAATTTGTATTATCGTGGTAGTTTGCTATCAAACAATCAATCATTTAAGATTGGCACCGCTTTTAGTGCTGAGAACTCGAATGAATCACCAAAAAGCAGATCTTCAAATGGAGGTTCATCGAGTAGCAGCTTTGGTTATTCAAGCTCAAGTACCAATTCAAACAACCAATCGTCTTCTGCACCGAATAACAATCAGGGACAAACCAATTCTAATCCAAATGTAATACAATGCAAAATTGATGTAAATCTTAACAATGAACAGAGCATGAGTGCTGATACGGCAAAACAACAAATGGTTTTCTTAGCTTCAATATTAGAATCTTATGAAAGTCTTGTTGCAGGTAAGATCAGAAACCCCAACATGACCAAAGAAGGCTACGATTAAATTGATCTGGAGGAGTTGGAGTTGATTGATATCAGATGGTGCATGGCAAGCGTGATCAGAAGAGCTCAGATATTTATGGAGATTAGTGGTAGACAAGTGGCAGACAATGTCTGGGAGGTCCTACAACGAAACTTGGATTTGACAAATCCAAAGTTACCTGTTTTAAATGTAAACAAAAAGGACACTTCAAGAGAGAATGTCCAAACCAGACTGTGGATGAAATTGTTAATCCATTCCACGATGACTACTATCGAAAAGCAGTGTATCATCGCAACAAGGAACAACCACCAAAGATCAATCGACCACAGATTGATGAAGGATCTTCAAAAGAAAAAATAGAGCGATGGTTGTTACTCAGGAGGATGAGCGTTTTAATTGGAACAAATATATACCGAATGAGGGTGTTGCGTTGGTTGCTAGATTAGAAGATGGCAAGATGCATCGAGAAGAATGGATTGCACGAAGAAGGCTGGATAAAATGTACGAGGTTTTCAAAGAAGCAAGAGATGCTAGAAGATGGGATGCGGAGATAAATTGTTACTTGGATAAAGAAGGGAATCCTGCAGTGGATCCGAAGACTGTAGACTTTGAAGTGCTGGTCGCATCTATTCCTACTACTGCAGAATGTTATGGATCAAAGAAAAAGGAAGAAGAATCTATGAAGAAGCATGTAAAAGAAATCATCGGTGTAAACCAAGAAATGACGGCAGAGAACCTGAAAAAGATGGCTGACAAAGCAATGATGGCGAAACAAACTGAGGTAAAAAATCAAACCAAGTCTACGGAGTCGTCAAATCAAGTTAAGTCATTGGGTAAAACTGATGAAGATGGTAAGAAATCAGATAATAAAACTGAATTGCAGTGCAGGAAATGCATGGAACCATGCAGTTTCTGTACTGAGAAAATCAAAACTTTAAAAGCCAAAAAACATTGAATTCACCAAAATCGAAAATCTTTTAAAAGAAAGTAACAAGAAAATTGAATTGTTAAGAGACGATCTTAGTCTAAAAGATAAAATAATCAAGAATTGAAAAGAAAGAATTGATCTTTTGAAAGATGATTTGAAAAAGGGTGAATTGGAAATGAAAAATTTTCAAGTAGATAATAAAAAATTCAGTTTTGACTACAATATAATGAAATAGGCTTATGATGAATTAAAAAGAGTAAGTACAAATTATGAAGAACACGCTCGCAAGTATTATGAAACACAAGAAAGGTTAAAAGGTACGGTTGAAGATAAGCAATTAAGTATTAACAAATATCTGGATGAAATTGCTAGTCTTAAACTAAAAGTTTATGAGACGAAAATTGAAAATGAGCGCATGGATTTGAGATTGAAAAGTAATTCAACGGATCGGTATGTTCTTGACCATATAATTCCTAAACCAATCGAAAAGAACAAGGATGGTGAAGATGTTTATAGCAATGGAGGCGGAGTTGGGTATAATCGTTGTCCACCACCTATTAATAATGATTATACTAAAAAGAATATGGGGGTGGGAAAGGCTTTAAACCTCAAGTTGCAAACCGAACAGGCTAAAGACGAAGCTGACAAATTGCGTGAAAACATTGATGTCACGTTTGAAAAATCTTCTGATGAAGAAAAAATTGATTCTGAAGTGGTAAACAATGTTTTCAAAAATGAAAGTGAAACTGACAGTGACACCATGAAATTCAAAAGTCCAAAAGACTGTTTTGAAGATGAAGAGTGTTTTATGAAAAATTATATTCCAAAATCCCAAAACAACTCAGGTGATGAACCTACTCTGGTCATGTACCAGATGTGCAGATCTGATAAGTTGTATTCGGATGAGGAACTTCCGATTCAAAATGTCAACATGGACAAGATAGAGAAAGTTTTAAACTCATGGAAATTGATGTGTCTGAGGTGGACAATTTGTCAAACTCAACACGGTTTTTGAATTTTCAGAAAGATAAAGTTTATTACACCAAGCCGAGAAACCCACGATTTCAAAATAAAAATCAGAACAATGTGAAGTACGGGAAGGGGGTGGTAAGCAGATTCAAAAGAGGAATTTTCAAAAATCGATGTATGTGAAGAAAATGAACTTTGTGAAAAGTTCAGGCTCAAGTTGTGACAAAGAATCCGAGATTTTCAAACAAACAAATGAAGAATTCTTTGTACAACAAGAAAAACAAAAACATACTGAGGGTACGAGTCGGGTTCCTGATAACCGGACTTGTTTCAAGTGTAATGAAGTTGGGCACATCGCGAGAAAATGTCCCAAAAACGTTCCTAAGTCTGTTATTGTTAAAAACAAACAGAAAGTAACAGATGTCAAAGGAAAGGTTCCGATGTTTGTTGAAAAGAATATTTCAAAGAAAGAAAATGATTCTAAAATTAAATCTCAACCGGTCAAACAAGTTTTCAAACCGAAACAAACTGGTGAGACTTCAAATAAAATGAAAACAAAGAATCAAAATTTGGGATTAAGAAAAAGGTTTTGAATAAACAAACCGGGATTCCTAAAACTCCAGGTAAAACATCTGGCGAAACAAAAAAGAAACAAACTTCTTTGACTGCTCAAGTCAAGAAGTATGTCCCAAAGGTTTCTGTTGTTGATAAGAAGAAAGAAACTTCTTCGACTACTCAGGTCAAGAAGTACGTTCCAAAACTTATTCAACCTTGTGACCCTCAACCAGTAACTCTACCCAATACCAGGAAGGCTTGGGTATCCCTATTCAAGTAATCGTTTTTTATCATGTGCAGGGCCTCTCGAGGTCAATTCTGTCAAAGTGGATAATGGACAATGAAGCTTCTCGGCACATGATAGGGATGCTAGCCTTGCTCTACGATGTTAGATCTATCAAGGGAGGCTATGTAGGGTTTGCAGGTAATCAAGGTGGATGAATAATTGGGGAAGGAACTTTGACAAATGGAAAAGTGTCGTTTGAAAAGGTCAATTACATCCCTGAATTAGAGAACAATCTGCTAAGTATTTCACAGATTTGTGATCTCAAGTTCATGACACATTTTAACAAAAAAGAATGCTTAATTCTCAAACCTGGATTTATGATTCCTGAAGAATGGATTTTAATGCGAGCACCGCGTTAAAACGACCTCTATGTCCTCGACATGAGTGTGGCGTCCACAATGAACAATCAGGCGCAGTGTTTCGTTTCAAAAGTGAATGAAAAAGAATTTGTTCTTTGGCACCGCAAGATGGCTCATATTCATTTGAGAAAAATGAATTACCTAGTTCACAACGATCTAGTGGAAGGCGTTCATCTGAAGAACTTTCATCTGGGTGATGAATGTATAAGTTGCAAGACAGGTAAACAAACGAGAAAGCTTCTAAATTCCATTAAGATGCCGCTAGAGAGGTTGCATATGGATCTCTTCGGTCATGTGAATGTTAAAAGCATCTCCAGAGATCTATACTGCTTAGTTGTGACTGATGACTATTCAAGATTCTCTTGGATGTTGTTTCTAGAATCGAAAGACGAAGTATTTGAGAGTTTGATGATTCTATTCAGAAAGATCGAGAATCTATACCAGTTGCCAATCAGAAGAATCCGTAGTGATAATGGTCCAGAATTCAAGAACAACAGAATTACCGAGTTCTACAATGATAAAGGGATATTGGACGAATTTAGCGCTCTTTACACACCGCAGTAGAACGGGGTGGCAGAAAGAAAGAACAGAACGCTAATCGAGGCCGCACAAACAATGTTAGCTGATTCAAAACTCCCAGTGAGTTTTTGGAGTGAAGCCGTTGTCTCAGCATGCTATACTCTCAACAGAGTGCTGGCAGTTTAATCACACAACAAAACATGTTTCGAGTTACTCAGCAACCGAAAGCCAAATTTGAAATATCTTGAACCTTTTGGTTCTCCCTGCACGGTAATTGATCCAGATGGCAAATTTGGTGCGAGATCATTGGAAGGGTTCTTCGTTGGATATGAGAGTCCACTAAAACGCGTATATCTACCGAGCCTTAATAGAGTAATTCAAGCTCAACATGTGGATTGCTAGAGGTATAAAATGCCTACTCAGAAACCTGGTGATTCATGGTTATATGACTATGAGGGGTTATGGTAATCATTTGAGCTTCTAGAGGAACCGACAAAAGAAGAATTGCTAATGCTATTCCAGCAACATCAGTCATCCTCGCATGAGTAAGTCCCAAGACCTATTGTCGTTATTCAACAACAAGGCGGATCTCATGATTTGGAAGCTGGCCCCATTCACACTCAGGTAGAAGATCAAACTAAGACACAAGAAACAGTAGAACCCACTGAGAACATTCAAGCCATGGTGTTTGATGAATCAAATGATTCAGATTCTAACCGTCCTACATTTAACCGAGGTGAATCTGATTCTGAGGGGGAGTAGGTCCAGATTGATAGTTAGACAAATGAAGTCGATCAAAACGTGGAACAAAACGTTTCAAATCTGGAGGACGAGGTGGTAGTTCCAAATGAAGTGATGCCCATCACACTTTCATATCACCCCAAAAAGTACATTATCGAAGAATTACAATCTGGAGACCGAACACGTCGTCAGATTGATCAGGGCTTTTCATGTTTTTACTCTAAAATTGCTCCTTTACAAACTGATTTTTTCATTAAGTGCTTTATTTCGCAGGTGGAACCCAAAACTTACAAAGAGGCACTTACTGAAGAATCGTGGGTGAAAGCAATGCAGGAGGAGCTGAATCAATTTGAAAAGCTAGGTGTTTGGAAATTGGTTGATTTACCCGATGGTCAGAGAATGATTAAAACAAAATAGGTATTCAAGTGTAAACGCGATGATCGAGGCGTGATAGTCAGAAACAAAGCTCGCCCGGTAGTTCAAGGTTTCAGCCAGAAGGAGGGTATCGACTTCACAGAGGTTTATGCTCCAGTTGCTTGGCTCAAGGCAATTCGTAGTTTCCTCACATTTGCATCTTGGAAAGGGTTTAAGGTTTACCAGCTTGATGTTAAATCCACATTTCTGTATGGAAAAGTCAAAGAAGAGGTGTATGTCGGTCAGCCACCGGGCTTTACCGATCCTGTTCACAAGAACAAGGTCTACTTACTCGATAAAGCCTTATACGGGCTGCATCAGGCCTCGAGAGCATGGTACGAGACTTTGTCTCAGCACCTGTTGACGAATGGGTTTACTAGTGGTAAAGTAGATGCAACTCTCTTCACAAAAGAAGCTGATGGACACTTGCTGATAGTCCAAATATACGTGGATGACATAATTTTTGGTTCAATAAATGACGCACTCTGCAAAGAATTTGAAAGGGTCATGAAACTCAAGTTCGAGATGAGCTCAATCGGAGAAATGAAGTTCTTCCTATGTCTACAAGTTGATCAATTGCCGGGAGGAATATTCATTGACCAAACAAAGTATGTTCAGAATGTGTTGGAGAAATTCAGCATGACGGGAACTTCACCGATATCAACTCCATTGGTGCTCAACCACGGCATTCATCCGGATCCCACGGGGGATAAATTCGACGAGACTTTGTACCAGTCAATGATAGGGTCACTCATGTACCTGACAATGTCATGACTAGATATTATGTATCCCACATGCCTCGCAGCTCGCTATCAACAAGTCCGAGGGCATCTCACAAGATCATCGTCAAGAGAATATTGCGACATCTCAAAGGAACTCCAATTCTCGGCTTGTGGTATCCAAAGAATGATGAATTCAACTTGGAGGGCTACTCAGATTCTGATTATGGTTGCTGCAAATTGAACGTAAAGTCTACTACCGCTGGCTGCCAGTTCTTCGGAACTAGACTGGTAACATGGCAGTGTAAGAAACAGACTATGGTCGCTCTCTCTACTTGCGAAACCGAGTACATCTTGGCTAGTAGCTGTTGTTCACATATATTGTGGATCCAACAGCAGTTGAGAGACTATGGTCTGCAATTTCTTAACACGCCTATTTTCGTATACAATGGGGCTGCTATAGATATAACAAAAAAAACCCCTGTTCATCACGCTAAGATAAAACATATTGAGATTCAACATCATTTCATTCGTGATTGCTACGAAAAGAAGTTGATTAGAATTAAAAAAATCCACACCGATGAACAAAAAACTGACTTTTATACAAAACCGTTTGATAGAGCTAAATTTCAATATCTTTTGAAACTTAACAGTATGAAGCTTTTGTCAGCACGGGGTGAAGTTGTCGAAGGTGATTCCAAGGCAGATGACGTTGAGACGTAATCTGCATCGGTTTGTCATTTTTCTTCTTTTAAAATGTTTTTAATTTTAGAGGGAGAAAATGTAGTACAAAATACAAAAACATTTAAAAATTAAAAAATGTAAAAAAACATAGAAAAAGGCAAAAAGAGTTAGTGTAAAAAAGAGGAAATGATAGTACATCAGTAAGGCAGTCACAGCATGCTAAAGAAACAGAAAGTTTAAAAAAGTAATAAACGGTCTCACTGATGATATGCCAGTAGATTTTTACACATTTAGTAGATTGATTTCGAGATATAAACATAAATCAATAACTTTCTTAATTCATGTGGAAAATCTCTCGGATATATGGACCTAGTACTCCGAAATTTCGTTTGAGATATTGCCTGATTCTGAGATACTAGGTCTTTATACTTATTGATACATGGGGAATTATACTTGGTCTTCTGATTTTATGTCAGCAATGGCCTAGACCTCGTATAATGTTTTTGCGCTTAATTCCCCACAGCATAAAAATTGAGAAAATATCAAAAGATATATATTAAGTGCAGTTTGAGAAGATTGCTAAGTGGAACACACCTTAAGTCGAGCCTTCATCTCTTTGTCTGAACGGAAGTTCTAACCTGAGCTCTCAAGGCCTCGCACTAACCCAGAGACAGATATCATTTAGGTATATTCACCTGTAAGACTGAATCTAGGGAATCTTGATACGGAAGGATATTCTGAGGTGGGACACGCGAATAAGTTAGGTTCCTAAAACACTAATCTCGTATCTTGAATCAATTGAAGTTTGTGTGAAAATTTAAGTGGATCAGTATACTGACGATGCCGCAATCCCCGACCCCTACCCCGGGAGTGGGTGCCGCGAGATCCGGATCAGTGGTATCGGTGTTTATTAATTTGGCGGCGGAATACATCATAACCATAGTTAGAAAATATTTATATCAGAGTTAAACACCAAACTTTTTATAATAATAAATCATTGGGGTAAAACCCAAGTTCATTTGACAGTACATTTGTAGGGGTAAACCCTATTTATTGAAAACGAAAACTCCTTTTTATTTAGGTAACTTCTATAGGAACTTTTCGAAGCCTTAAGTGCTCTCCAGCTGGCTTCTATTGGCTTTCACATTGTGCTACCTGAAACGCATTTTAAAAAACATTTTATCAGCAAAAAATACTGGCAAGTACATTCTATTTTGGTAAAGCACCAGTTGTTTACACATTACAGTATTAAGGGCGATTACAATGTTTATATCTACACAATTACTCGGTCAGTACGTGTCACTCGACGAATCTGTGACTATGGTCATATCACACATTGGATACCCGTGCCCAATTATAAAGGTTATCAAGTACTGTATACATACCCCATAATACTGGCAGCAATTGAAGACATACAAAGACTTAATCACTGTAATTGTATTTGAAAACATTTGAGGTTTTGGAAAACATTTTGACTCACAAAGATGTACTCTCAAATAGTGAGAAAAAGTGAATGTACTTTACAAAAAGAGTTTATAAAAGAGAATGTACTCACATTGTTGACTTAGGTGATACTACTATAGCTTCCTGGTGATTCTCCTGGTTATTATCTATTAAAATTAAACAATACACACGTGTTAATAAAATAACCCAAATCACATTAACCGTACAAATCGAGACAGAACTCCAATGACTGAGTCAGGCAGAGCCTTGACATGCATTACGGAGCCCCAGATCAATCGAGTGTAACACGAGACAGAACTCCAACGACTGAGTAAGGCAGAGCCTTGACATGCGTTACGGAGCCCTAACTCAATCGTGTAGGGCAATAGCAGGGTTATAATACTTACAACGAGGCAGAGCTTCACTTTATTGTGGGTATTATGCCCGGGTATAATTTCTACTATAAGAAATTGAGAGAAAATTTTATATTTTGAATGAATTTCAAATGAACTCGTTCACCCTATTTATAGGCCAGATCGGAGGCGGCTCGCGGCCCGCGTAAGCATAAGCATAAGCTTAGGCCTTCGTGGCCCGCGACAACCCACGTGTCGCTTATAGGTTCGCCGAGTTAACATATAGGTCTGCCGAGTCACCTGCCACGTGGCACCATGCAGTTTCGAGCAAGCAAAGGTGCTCGCGCCCCGCGAGAGACCAAGGAGATCTTCGTCGCGCCCCGCGAGAAACCTATAATTTTTTTTCGTGTTTTTTATAAATACAAGGGTATTTCAAGCTCGTTTCTCGCATACGGGGTATATTAGGAACATTTTAGGACCACATTAAGGGTTCTAGGAGGGTTGTTATATCCTCCCCACCTTGTTTTAGATCTCGTCCTCGAGGTCTACTGGAACAGGTGTGGGTATTTCCTTTGCATCCCTGATTCTAGTTTCCAAGTGTATTCTGGTCCTATCTTTGAATCCCATTTTACTTTGACCAGAACTAGTCTTTTGTGTTTGAGATTATTGATCTTTCTATCTTCAATCTGAATGGGTTTCTCAATAAACTTAAGTTTCTCATTTACCTCTATGTCCTTAAGAGGTATCACTAATGATTCGTCTGCTAAACATTTCTTGAGATTACAAACATGAAACACATCATGTATTCCTACCATTTCCTCTGACAGCTGTAGCTCATAGGCTACGGGTTCTATTCTTCTAATAATCTCAAAAGGTCCAACATACCTGGGGCTTAGCTTTCATCTTTTAACGAATCTGACCATTCCTTTCCATGGAGAAACTTTTAATAATACTTTATCTCCTACTTGAAATTCTAGAGGTTTTCGTCGGTTCTCTGCATAAATCTTTTGACGATCTCATGCTTCTTTTAGTCTTTCCTTGACTTGAATAATCTTATCTGTTGTTTCTTGCACTATCTCTGGTCTAGATAATTGCTTTTCTCCAATTTCTGCCCAACAGATTGGAGTTCTGCACTTTTGTCCATAAAGTGCTTCAAATGGTGCAACATTAATGCTTGTATGATAGTTGTTATTGTAGGAAAATTCTATGAATGGTAAATGGTCCTCCCAATTTCCTTCGAAATCAATTACACAGGCTCAAAGCATGTCTTACATTGTTTGTATTGTCCTTTCACTTTGTCCATCCATTTGAGGATGATAAGCTGTGCTTAGATTTAACCTGGTTCACATTGCTTTTTGGAAACTTGTCCAAAAATGAGAAATAAAATGGCTATCTCTATCAAATACGATAGATAAAGGAATTCCATGTAATGAAACTATTTCATTTACATATAGCTTAGCTAACTGTTCCATACTGAAAGTTTCCTTCATTGGTAAGAAATGAGCAGATTTGGTCAATCAGTCTACAATCACCCAGATTGTGTCATTTCCTTTTCTTGTCTTGGGTAATTTGGTAACTAAGTCCATTGTTATCAATTCTCATTTCCATATTGGCATTTCTAACTGTTGCAATAGTCCTGAGGGTTTCTAATGTTCAGCTTTAACTAGTGAACAAGTTAGACATTTAGCAACGTAGTTTACTATATCCTTTTTCATTCCTATTCACCAGAAATTTTTCCTTGGGCCCTGATACATCTTATCACTTCTGGGATGTATCGTATACTTAGACTTATGAGCTTCTTCTAGAATTCTGTGGCGTAGGTTTCCTTTTTTAGCTATCCACATCCTTTTCTTATGGAACTTCCAAATTCCATATGTTCCTCGTTCTAACTCCTTAATCATTCCTTTTAAACTTTCAGCATCGTCCTTGAATGCTTTTTCCTGTACCTTTCTAATTTGATCATTTAAATCTACTTGTAGATTTAATCTGAGAGAACGTACTCGTTTTGGATTTTCAGGATATTTTCGACTTAAAGCATCAGCTACTACATTAGCTTTCCCAGCATGGTACTGGATATCACAATCATAATCACTAAGAATTTGCATCTAGCGTCTCTGTCTCATATTTAATTCTTTTTGCCCAAAAATGTACCTTAAACTCTTATGATCCATGAAGACAACAAATTTATTTCCATATAAATAGTGTCTCCAAACCTTAAGAGCAAAAATTATGGCTCCTAATTCTAGATCATGGGTTGTATAATTCTCTTCATGTTTCTTAAGTTGTCTAGAGGCGTAAGCTATAACCTTTTGACGTTGCATTAAAACACATCCATATCCTAACTTAGACGCATCACAATAGACTATAAAGTCTTCAGTTCCTTCTGGTAATACGAGTATGGGTGCGTTGGTTAACCTTTGTTTAAGAATCTTAAGAGCTTCTTCCTGTTTTGGTCCCCGTTCAAACTTAACTGATTTGCAGGTCAGTTTGTTAAATGGGATGGCTATTCTAGATAAATCTCGGACAAATCGTCTATAATATCCTACCAGTCCAAGAAAACTTCTTACTTCCGTTGGCGACTCAGGGACTTTCCATTTAGTAATTGCCTCGATCTTTGTGGGATCCACATGAATTCCTTCATGATTAATCCGATGTCCAAGGAATTGCACTTCTTCTAACCAAAATTCACATTTTGAGAATTTAGCATAAAGCTTCTCTTTTCTCAACAATGTTAGAAGTGTATGCAAATGCGCTGCATGTTCCTCTTTACTCTTAGAGTAAATTAGAATATCATCTATAAAGACAATTATGAATTTATCCAGGTATGGTTTACATATCATGTTCATCATGTCCATAAATGCGGCTGGGGCATTGGTTAAACCAAATGGCATGACGGTAAATTCATAATGACCGTACCTAGTTCTGAAAGCAGTTTTAGGAATGTCCTCTTCCTGTACTTTCAGTTGATGATATCCTGAGCGTAAGTCGATCTTAGAAAAGAATCGAGCTCCTTGAAGTTGATCGGACAGATCATCGATTCTCGGTAGTGGGTACCAATTCATTATCGTAACCTTGTTCAAGTCTCAATAATCAATGCACATATGCATCGATCCGTCTTTCTTCTTAACGGATAACACCGGTGCTCCCCACGTTGATGAACTTGGTTGTATAAAACCTTTGTCAAGAAGTGTGATAACCCTCACCAAACCAGGTATCCGTACGACTTAATTAATATTTACTTAATGCTTAATTACTGTGCTTGCTTACAGTTGTGAATAAACTGCTACTTGATTTCTGATACATGCATCATACTTTATTACTGTCACTCCATTATTTACACAAAACATCACTGACAACCTTGATGCACAAAAGCACAGTAGCACAATGAACGGATAACCCAGTACACATGCTGACATAGCCAGCACCAGACAGGCACTATCTCTGAGGCCAGTATGAGCCGGGAATAGCTTACTAGACTAGTAGGGAGTGTAGGGAGGTGAGGATTGTTAAACAGCGTCACTAGGTAATAGTTACAGTGACCGGATGTGCCTAAAACATGCTCTAACTACAAAATCCTGCACTTTAATACAAAATTCAGCCTTTAAACTAACTAGTAAAGTGCAAAAACTTAGGAAAATAATACTAGACACTTTCCAAAGTGTCGGGAATTCATTGTGTCACTAAAAATAATATTAACGACACTTTAAATGCTTATTTAGCACTTTAACGGATTAATATCCAACCGAACAACCGGACTTTACCCGGAACATAAAAATATTGTCATTGACATAGTTTTTCTTTTTCTGAGCTAGTTAGGGTCCCCGAATACCCTAACACCCGTTATAAATTACAACACACTATTACACTAATCTAGTAACTAATTAATCACCTAACTAATCCAACTAGATCACTTATCTATCAAGTTCAAAATAAACCAAATGCCCCCCCCCATGAACCGATTCGGTTCCCCCTAGGGAACACACACACCCATTTTGATTATTTTATTCTATGTTGCCTAGAATCAAGGTTACATATTATACTTTGGTTAATGGCCTAATATGGGTTATAAATAAAACCATAAGATCATGTTTCATTCACTAAACTCACCAACAAAAAAATTGCATTTCTTTTCCCTCCTTTGATACCTACGGCCGAGAACCACAAACCACCTCCACCCACTTTCAAACTTTGATAAGGTAATTCCATCTACATACAAGTGTGTGAGAGCTCATACGAGGAGACCCGGTGCTTACGGAATCACAAGGACCTCTCTACATCGCTATTAACCACCTTGTTTTCGCTTCAATTCTTCCCTAGCCTTGAGCTAGTTGTAAGTGATTCTAAACACCCTTTTGATCTTGTTTAAAGTGGTTAATAAGAAGTTTAACGGATAAAATTTATGAACATGCGGAAACAAAACTAAAAGTCTTGCTAGAAAGATGAACATGGTGGTTAATGAGTAAATATTAGTGTAAAACTCATAAATCTTGTTAAGTTATGATTGTTTTATGTTGTTGATTGCTAGTGTTGGAATGGATTGTCATCTAACCATGCTAGTTCATGTTCATGGAACATGAACTAGTGTTATGTTAAATAGAAAAGTTACAAAATGACGAACCCTTTCATTCACCAACATGAACTTGTGTAAAAAGGGTTTTTCTTGTAAAATGGAGCTTTAAACTAGTAGATCTAAAGATCTACAAGTGGTATTTTCGAAGAACCAAGTAAAATATACTAGTCTTATTTTTAAAGCCGGATCTTTCATAAACTAAAGGTGTTTTTGTGAACAAACAAGTGTGTAAACACTTGTGTGATAAAAGGATTTAACAAAGAAATGTTTTCGTAATTTTTGACGAGAAGTTGTAAAGTTACACATTCTTTAAAAATAAAGTTTCCAAGAAACTGATTTTATTTTTAAAGATGGAAAGATCTACTAAATATGCTAGAAGATTACTACATATTTTCACACAACTTACAAGTTCATGTGTTTGCGATTTATACTTGTTTTGACTAGTTTGATGTTTGAAGATGGTATTTTGATGATTGGAAATTGGTTGATTGAAATTTTAAAAGAAAATGATACGCTTGAAAGCGTGGCCACCTCCAGTTACAGAGGAAACTCTGGCGAAATTTTTCCAGAAATATAACACTTGTAAAATATTTTTACAACAAGTGTTATGAATATATTTTAACTTATTTTTCCACATAAAAATTCGCCATGATTTTATTACAATATAACCAAGTATTCGGAGGTGGGTTTTCACAAATAAAACTTGTTAAATATATATTTAGAATATATATTTCGTAGTAAATCACTTGTGTGAATTTATGATTATTTTGTGAACTATATATTATTTTTAGGGTAAAAATAATATAACTGGAATACATTGTGAAAGCACGACTCCAAAATAATATCAACCCTATCACAAATAAATAGTTAAGTTACACCGGTATTATTATCATTACCACGCGAACTGTAAAATGTAACTTATATATTTTTCGGAAAAATACTCTTGAATGTGTATTTTGACAAATATTATTTTGAGAATCGTATGGAATAAAATATAATATTTTTTTGGGAAAAATATGTATATTTTGGAGGTATAGTATTTTAGACAAATGAATTAAAATATATTTTAAGTGAGACTTAATAATATATTTTTGGGATTATAAAAACGCACATGTATCGAAACCCCCATCCTTGGGAAGGAATAAAATTGCTAAATAATTAAGAAGTGTACACACGAAATAGTTGTCTAACTATTTCCCAAAGACATTAAACCATAAGCCAAGGCACGGCCGTCCGTTTAATAGAAGTTAGTACGTGTACGTCGTCACGCAGCGGGTTATTTTGGGAGATACTATTTCGAGACGCACTTCGGTGAGTTCATGTCCCCCTTTTCTGTTAACTGTTTTCAGTTTTTATACTGCGGGGGTGAAATACATGTTACTATGATTACGAGTACTTTTTACATGGTATGGTTAGCGTAAGGAGGGTTACTACTTAGATCATGTGAGTGGGTAGGCGGGAACTGGAGGCCATTAATCCTCATTGTAGGACCGAGGGTCGTAAGCGGTAGATCTATCTGGGTGTAGCGAGCCCAGCCCCAGGCCCAAACAGAACGGACCTCGGGGTAACTTTGAGCCCAACGCAAAATCCGCTAGGTTTGAGTCTTCCTACGGCACTTCACACATATCAATGGCCTTGCAAACCTGATCTCTTTATTTCCTTATTTGCTACATACCATGGATTTTATACTTACAAAGGTTTTACATACTCACTTTACATGAACTCGCTCAACATTTTTGTTGATTTTTCCAACTTACATGTATTTCAGGGAACTAAGGATCTGGCACGATATGCTACGTTTTCACGCTGCGTAAGAGTTATGAGGTCATCCAAGTTTAGGGGATGTGGCTTTTACCTGGACGAGTCATAGTCCTTAAACTGCGTTTATTTCATGTTGGTGTTTGAGTCTTATGAACAATGTTTTCATTTTGTAGTGTTGTAAACTCGATGCATGTGTCAGCATTTCAAACAATGTTGTGCTATTTTGTTTTTAAGACTTTAATCAATGGATGATCTGCATGGTTTTACTTTCATATAGCTTTGTTGTGATTAAGCTATGATATTAAGAAGTCACGCCAAATAAACCCACGCTTTCGCAAAGCCAGGGTGTGACAAGAAGTTCGTCCAGTTGTTTCTTCAGTACCTGCATCTCCGTTGGTGCTAATCGATATGGTGCTTTGGCAATCGGTGTCGTTCCTGGTATTAGGTGAATTCTAAATTCAACCTCTCTATCAGGCGGTAATCCAGGTAACTCTTCTGGAAAGACGTCTGAGAATTTAGATATCATGGGGATATCTTTTAATTCTTTGTCCTTAGTATTAATGATTACGGAAATCATATATACTACTCCTCCCTTCCTTTCATAACTTGCGGCTTTCATCACAGAGATGAATTTTGTCGATCTGATTGTCTTATCTCCTTTGATTGTGATCTTTTTACCACCTGGTGTACTTACTTGTACTGAATTTTGATCACATAAAATACTAGCATGATTGGCTACCAACTAATCCTTCCTAATACAACATCGAATCTGGCTAGATTCATTGGGTAAAGGTTAGCAAAGAAATGATGGTTCAGGATTTCTATTCTTGCTCCCTGCAAGATTTCACTTATCTTAATAGATTCTTCGTTTGCTGTCTCTACCAGACAATCTTGTTGAAGTTTGGCTAAGGGTTGATCAAGAAGTTTGTAGAAAGAAGTAACGATAAAACTTTGGTTTACACCAGAGTCAAACAATACTTTGGCAAATATATTGTTAACTAAGAACGTACCGGAAATCACATCCGGAATTATCTTGTCTTCCTCAGTAGTCGGGACAAATGCTCTGGCATTTTTTAGGCGCTTTAGTTGTCTTAGCCTTGTTGGTTGTGGCTAGAGCTGTGACACCCGGCTTTTCAGGTCGTACCGTACGATTGTAACACGTGTAGTGAATAGATAAAAAGGCTGTATGTGACTGATTATGATGATTTTATATGATATTTAATGTGTTGGAGAGTCCAAACATTCGTAAAAATTATGTTGGCAACGATAAAATAAACGCTTATCGCGTAACGATTAAAATGCAAACGAATGTCGGTGACCACCCGATCAGTGTTAAAATTCTAAAAATAGTCTGTTTTGATTAGAATAGTAATTTTAATCATATCCGTGAGAAAAAATAAATTAAAACGCTAATAAACTCTATTTTTCGAGTTTGAGCGCGTACCGCGCGATAATACGCGTATTAGACAAAATACTATCAACACAGCCAGTCAAGGCAACTGGTAACTATTTCAGTAATAATTTTATGTGATTATTTTTATAAAGTGATAAAAATAATTTAAAACGCACTAAAACAGGATTAAAACGCTAGATAAAATACCCGGTATTCAGTAAAATACATGTTTTTGCACTAATTTACATATAATATGTGTATGTATATAATTTTATGTGAGAGAGGGGGGCTTAGGTGGCGGCATATAGGCAGCCCACCTTTTGCCATTTCTTGATCTCTTGCCATGTGTGGTTCTTGGGAACATAAGCCATCATTTAAACATTCTCTACACACTTCTCATTCCATAAACCAAGATCAAATTACACTCTCTCTCACCCTCTTGAACATTCCCGGCCGAATACCCCCTATTACACTTCCATTTTCATTTTCAAACTCAAATCTTAAAGAATCATGTCCATTCCAAAGTGATTTCAAGCTTACATGAAGGTTTAGAAGTGATTTCAAGGAGGTTTGAGCAAGAACAAGGCTTCATATCATCACTAATCTTAAAACCCACTAGGAATCTTGAAGGTATAACATTTTTTCTTTTAAATCTTGTTCTTGATTCATAGTGATGAAGATGATAGTGAAAGTTTCTCTTGTTCTTGAATCTAAACACTAACTTAAAACTAAAAACAAATGGGTTTTTGAATGAAATAAAAATGGGTATATGCATATATGTATGCATGGCCGTGAATGTGTGTGTGTATGTATAGATGTTTATGTTTTTAATGTTTGATTGAAAGATTCCTTGATTTATTTGATTTTTTGGAAAAGTAGGATGCATGAAGGAATCATTATGTGTTATAAAAGAATGTTCTAAAAAGTAATCTAAGATTTGAAAGTGATATGTTGAAAAGTAAATATTTGGAAGTTTATATATGTCTATATGTTTCGTATATATACGTATAAATGTATGCATGCATATAAAAGTTATCATATAATCTTAAATGTGAAGGATATTTGCATGAATGATTATGAATGATTTAAATGAACATGATGATGTGAAGGCATGAAATGATTATATGAGTATGATTTAATGAAAATCAGTTTTAATCAGATTTCAAACACTAAAATAAGGTTATTTTGAAGTGTTTAATGATATATAACTTTGTCATGATGTTTACTAGCCTTGCATGTTGTACTTGGTGCTTTAGGAGTTGTAAAATACGTGAAATCGCTTGATTTATGTGACTTACACAAAAACTACGCTAATCTGATTATAACCACTATTTTAATCAGTAAATAACATGTATTGTGTTAAAATATCAAGTCATTCCGAGTTGGGATGATTATAGTAACGTTTAACGCAAAACTATGCGTTAAAAGGGTCAAAAATCGCCTTTCGAATGATTTTTATGAAACTGATTTAGATCAGTAAGTAAACTTAATTATGTGGTTGTGTTCAAAGACAACTTAATTATGTGGTTGTGTCGTGTTTTAAAACGTTATGTTTAATAACTTAAGTTTTAAATAATTCAATATGTCCAACAATTTAATGCATCGTTCAACAAGATATATATGGGCACCAACTTCCGTCACCACTACGTTTTATATTCCGCTACGATGTTTTTGGGGTGTGACAGAAGTTGGTATCAGAGCCAATGGTTGTTAGCGAAGTAGATGTTTTCGGGAGAAAACACTAGACTTCAACCGAAGAATTTTGAGATATAAAGTCCAAAATTCTCGAAGCCAAAATTTTTAAATAAACATAAAAAAAATTATCATGTATGAAACCCATTATGTGTTTATGTGCATACGTGATTTTCTATTTATTTGGGCCTTATGTGTTACTATTCATTTTTTATCACGCACTTACTTGTACGGTTATATATGTGTCACAGATGTCGCACGAACATGAGGTCATCGAGATCCACGACTTAGGTTACGAGCCAGATTTCGAGACTTCACCCAGGTCCATTCTACCAGAGATACCTATCACGACTCCACAGGCGATTGGTATTGTCGAGCTTACCTCATCTTTCCACGTCGACCCTGCTGCTTTTGCCAGTCAGGTAGACCCCCGATATGCTTTCACTAGCAACGGGTGGATAGATGATGACGATGATGTTCCTCTCTCGATTCATGAGACGAGACAATCATGTGGTATTGTACCAGTTATCGGTGATGTGATTAGAGATGTCCCTATAGTCGGAGGATCTCTCAGTATCGCACCAGTGGTGGACGCCACTATTGACACGGCTCGACCGTTTTATCTCAGTATCGCACCAGTGGTGGACGCCACTTGCTACTGTGATCGAGCCTGTCGCTGAGATCCCTACACATGTTTTATCTGAGTCTTCTTTACCTGTCATAGAGTCACGCGCTCCTATTACGCCTCTTCTGGTTTATTATCATCATAGAAAGAGCACTAGGCCTGCTGGGGATATCGCATCTACGTCATGCGCTGAGACGGCATATGCTTCCAAGAAGCAGAAAGGAGATAGGGTAGACCAATATTGCCACTGCGATCAATAGCTCGCTGCTCTGCGCAGAGATCTGGACTCAGCCAAGGGTAAGGCGAAGGACCTCGAGGGACAAATGGATGGGCATGAGGAGTTAAAGGTTTTAGATGATGTTGCAAGAGACCAGATGTATTGGAGGATAATGGACCTAGAGAAACTTGTCAAGGAGATGTTAGAATTCTTAGGTTTGAAGCATTGATGCTCGTTATTGTTTGTTTTGATGGGTTGTATTGTTAGACATTTTTGATACTCTTTTGTTTGGGGCCTGCGTGCCAGTTTCATATTTGGATATTATGTGGGAATTTTGTGTGAACTTGTTATGGGTGTCGACGTAGACATGCCAAGGATAGTCGGTTTGTACTGAAAACAAGTTTAATTAATTTCTATAATGAATATCAATGATTTACTTTTTATTTAAAAGTTGTTCTCATTAATATGTGGATATTATACATGCGCAATGTTCGGTCCACTAACATTTAATGATTGAATTATTTTTTGTTATCGTCTTATGTGATTATTATTGTTGTAATAATAGAAACGGCGAAATGCCTCCAAAAGCAAGACAGGGTCCTGGACTACCTACCACACCGGAAGAGTTGGCTCAACTCATAGCCCAACACGTAAATACTGTCATGGAACAGCTCAATGCTAACCAAAATAATGGTCAGGGACGTGGACGTGGTGCTCACGGGCAAGGTTTTGGTGGAGCACATATTGGAAACCCTCCATGTAAAATATGATCGAAAAGTTTTAGTAGTTCATGTGTTACAATATCATTGGAACGTATTCCTGATTTTCATTAACGTTATTGAAGACAAAACTCAATTCTGGAACCTAACCATGGATGGTCTAAATGTCAGAAAATCAAGAAGGCTTGTCCTAAGGCGAAGGGTCAGAATGCCAGGGGTAGAGCGTTCGAGCTAAATACTGGGAAGGCACGTGACGATCCTACTGTTGTCACTGGTATGTTTTTTTATCAATAACCATTCTGCGTTCGTACTCTTTGATACTGGAGCTGACTTGAGTTTTGTCTCGAAAAACTTTGAACCATTTTTTTGTTCACCAACAAGTAAGCTAAGTAAGAAGTACTCGATAGAACTAGCAAATGGTAAACTGATAGAAACTAGCGAAGTCGTTCACGACTTTAGTATTCAGTTAGATGATAATAGTTTTAGTATCGATTTATTACCAGTGGAGCTGGGAAGCTTCGATGTAGTTGTGGGAATGGATTGGTTGTCCAAGAACAAAGCAGAGATTATTTGCTCGGAGAAGCAAGTGCGGATACCTCGTCCTGATGGTGGTGAAGCGATAGTCATTCACGGAGATCGATCAAGTCGAGTGTCGAGTATCGTCAGTGTGATGAAGATGCTCAAGATGTTGCAAAAAGGTTATCCTGCGTTCTTAGTCAACGTGGTGGATACGAAGGCCGAATGTAGGAAGATTGAAGAGATTCCTATTGTTCGTGATTATCCAGAAGTTTTTCCTGAAGACTTACCTGGATTGCCCCCTGCGAGACAGATCGAATTCCGAATCGATCTGGTACCCGGTGCTGCACCAATTGCAAAATCTCCTTATAGATTGGCACCTTCTGAATTGAAAGAAATGTCAAATCAGCTTCAAGAACTATTAGACAAAGGTTTCATTCGACCGAGTTATTCACCATGGGGTGCACCTGTTTTGTTCGTGAAGAAGAAGGATGGATCCTTCAGGATGTGTATTGATTACAGAGAGCTGAACAAATTGACTATCAAGAATCGGTACCCTTTACCGAGGATTGACGATTTGTTCGATCAGCTACAGGGATCCAGCTACTACTCGAAGATAGATCTGCGTTCAGGGTATCATCACTTGAAGGTTGCTGATGAAGATATTCCAAAGACTGCTTTTCGAACACGATATGGCCATTACGAGTTTCTAGTCATGTCTTTTGGCCTAACTAATGCGCCAGCTGTGTTCATGGATCTCATGAAGAGGGTATGCAAACCCTACTTGGATAAATTCGTGATAGTATTCATCGACGATACACTTATTTATTCGCGAACCAAAGAAGATCATGAGCATCATTTAAAGCTAATTTTGGAGTTGTTGAAGGAAGAAAAGTTGTATGCCAAGTTCTCTAAATGTGAATTCTGGATTCGGGAAGTTCATTTTCTCGGACATGTCATAAATGAGAAAGTTATACATGTGGATCCGTCTAAGATCGAAGCGATCAAGAATTGGGAAGCACCAAAGACTCCGTCGAAGGTGCGACAATTCTTAGGGCTTGCTGGGTACTACCGGAGATTCAGTGAGAATTTCTCTAGAATAGCGCAACCATTGATGCTATTAACCCAGAAGGAGAGGAAGTTTGATTGGACGGAGAACCAGGATGAAGCTTTTCGGACATTGAAGGAAAGGTTGTGTAGTGTACCTATTCTTTCCCTTCCTGAGGGAAGTAATGATTTCATTGTATACTGTGATGCTTCACGTTTCGACCTTGGATTCGTTCTAATGCAGAGAGACAAAGTGATAGCCTATGCATCCATACAATTGAAAGTGCACGAGAAGAACTACACGACGCATGATTTGGAGCTTAGAGCTGTAGTGTTTGCCCTGAATATCTGGAGACACTACTTGTATGGCACGAAGTGTACGATATACGCAGACCATAAGAGCCTCCAGCACATCCTCGATCAGAAGGAGCTCAACATGCGACAACGACTTTGGGTAGAGTTACTCAACGATTATGAGTGTGCTATCCGTTATCACCCAGGGAAAGCAAACATTGTTGTAGATGCGCTCATCAGGAAGGAACGGGAGAGGCCTCTACGTGTGCGCGCTTTGGGTTTGACCATACAGACGAGTTTGATCGATCGAATTCGTGACGCACAACGAGAAGCTTTGAAGGATGAAAGTCTGAGAAGAGAAGGTTTGAAGGGTTTAGAATGTAAACTGATACTAAAAGCGAACGAAGTAATGTACTTCATGAACCGAGTTTGGGTTCCGCTTAGAGGTAACCTCCATGAATTGGTTATGAACGAAGCGCATAAATCCAAATATTCCATTCACCCAGGTTCTACCAAAATGTATCAGGATATCAAGGAGTTTTATTGGTGGCCGAAGATGAAGAGAGACATTGCGATCTACGTAAGTAAATGTCTGACGTGCTCCAAGGTTAAGGCTGAACATCAGAAGCCGTCTGGGCTTCTGCAGCTACCAGAGATTCCTAAGTGGAAATGGGAACATCTTACGATGGACTTTATCACCAAGTTACCCCGTACGTCGGTGGACATAATATGATCTGGGTAATTGTGGATCGATTGACAAAGTTTGCTCATTTCTTGGCACTTAAGGAAACAGACAGCACGGAGAAAATATCGCAGTTGTACCTTAACAAGATTGTAGCCTGTCATGGTGTACCAGTGTCGATCATTTCGGATAGAGACGGACGATTTGACTCCAGGTTTTAGCGATCTCTCCAAGAATCGTTGGGTTCTCGTTTGGATATGAGTACTGCATATCATCCTCAAATGGATGGTCAGAGCGAGAGGACCATTAAGACTTTAGAGGGTATGTTGAGAGCATGTGCGATTGATTTCGGTGGAAGTTGGGATACTCACTTGCCTTTGGCATAGTTTTCCTACAACAATAGTTACCACGCTAGTATTAAGGCTGCTCCGTTTGAAGCCCTGTATGGAAGAAAGTGTCGATCACCACTTTGTTGGGCTGAAGTTGGCGAGAAGCATTTGACCGGACCCGAGCTTATCCAGAAGACCACATACAAAGTCGTCCAGATTAAGAATAGATTGAAGGTTGCCGCGGATCGACAGAAGAGTTATGCAGATAATCGAAGGAAGCCATTAGAGTTTCAGGTCGGTGATCGAGTCATGTTGAAGGTATCGCCATGGAAGGGAGTTGTGAGGTTTGGGAAAGGGGGAAAGCTGAGCCCGCGTTATATAGGTCCTTTCGAAATCGCATCTTGAGTTAGACCAGTCGCGTATAGGCTTAAGCTGCCGCAGGAGTTGAGTGGAGTTCATGATGTATTTCATATCTCCAACCTGAAAAAGTGTCTTTCGGATGAGACGCTGATTATACCCCCAGGAGAGGTCCGAGTGGACGATAAACTGAGGTTTATCGAGGAACCAGTGGAGGTTCTGGATTGGAAAACCTAGAAACTCAGGAGGAGTAGGATTAAGTTGGTCAAAGTCCGTTGGGATTCTAAACGTGGACCCGAATTCACTTGGGAATGACAGGACCAAATGCAACATAAATATCCTCAGCTCTTCCCACCAAGTGCAAAAACGAAACCTGTAAAGTAGAAACTCGGGGACTAAATTCCCTAAACAGGGGGAGACTGTGACACCCGGCTTTTCAGGCCGTACCGTACGATTGTAACACGTGTAGTGAATAGATAAAAAGGCTGTATGTGACTGATTATGACGTTTTTATATGATATTTAATATGTTGTAGAGTCCAAACATTTATAAAAATTATGTTGGCAACGATAAAATAAACGCTTATCGCGTAACGATTAAAATGCGAAACGAACGTCGGTGACCACCCGATCAGTGTTAAAATCCTAAAAACAATCCATTTTGATTAGAATAGTAATTTTAATCATATCCGTGAGGAAAAATAAATTAAAACGCTCATAAACTCTATTTTTCGAGTTTGAGGGCGTACCGCGCGATATTGCGCGTATTAGACAAAATACTGTCAACACAGCCAGTCAAGGCAACTGGTAATTATTTCAGTAATAATTTTATGTGATTATTTTTATAGAGTGATAAAAATAATTTAAAACGCACTAAAATGGGATTAAAACGCTAGATAAAATACCCGGTATTCAGTAAAATACCTGTTTTTGCACTAATTTACATATAATATGTGTATATATATAACTTTATGTGAGAGAGGGGGGCTTAGGTGGCGGCATATAGGCAGCCAACCTTTTGCCATTTCTTGATCTATTGCCATGTGTGGTTCTTGGGAACATAAGCCATCATTTAAACATTCTCTACACACTTCTCATTCCATAATCCAAGATCAAATTACACTCTCTCTCACCCTCTTGAACATTCTCGGCCGAACACCCCCTATTACACTTCCATTTTCATTTTCAAACTCAAATCTTGAAGAATCATGTCCATCCAAAGTGATTTCAAGCTTACATGAAGGTTTAGAAGTGATTTCAAGGAGGTTTGAGCAAGAACAAGGCTTCATATCATCACTAATCTTAAAACCCACTAGGAATCTTGAAGGTATAACATACTTTCTTTTAAATCTTGTTCTTGATTCATAGTGATGAAGATGATAGTGAAAGTTTCTCTTGTTCTTGAATCTAAACACTAAGTTAAAACTAAAAACAAATGGGTTTTTGAATGAAATAAAAATGGGTATATGCATATATGTATGTATGGCCGTGAATGTGTGTGTGTGTAGATATTTATGTTTTTAATGTTTGATTGAAAGATTCCTTGATTTATTTGATTTTTTTTGAAAAGTAGGATGCATGAAGGAATCATTATGTGTTATAAAAGAATGTTCTAAAAAGTAATCTAAGATTTGAAAGTGATATGTTGAAAAGTAAATTTTTGGAAGTTTATATATGTATATATGTTTCGTATATATATGTATAAATGTATGCATGCATATAAAAGTTATCATATAATCTTAAATGTGAAGGATATTTGCATGAATTATTATGAATGATTTGAATGAACATGATGATGTGAAGGCATGAAATGATTATATGAGTATGATTTAATAAAAATCAGTTTTAGTCAGATTACAAACACTAAAAACAGGTTATTTTGAAGTGTTTAATGATATATAAATTTGTCATGATTTTTACTAGCCTTGCATGTTGTACTTGGTGCTTTTGGAGTTGTAAAATACGTGAAATCGCATGATTTATGTGACTTACACAAAAAATGCACTAATGTGATTATAACCACTATTTTAATCAGTAAATAACATGTATTGTGTTAAAATATCAAGTCATTCCGAGTTGGGATGATTATAGTAACGTTTAACGCAAAACTATGCGTTAAAACGGTCAAAAATCGGCTTTTCGAATGATTTTTATGAAACTAATTTAGATCAGTGAGTAAACCAAATCGCTAAAATACACATTTTTCAATGAACACTAGTATGGGTAAATTTTTGGGTGAACCTTATGTGTTAAGATGTGTTATGTGATTTAAACATGTGAATGTGAAAATATGTTAAGTTTATCATGATATTGGAAATTTAGATTATGCATGTATACTTGTGCATATTATGTGATAGAAACGGCGAAAATCGCTATAAATATGTAACTTGTTTGTCGAGCATGAAATTTGATACATATAAGATATTTTATGTATACTTGCCTTAAAAATGACAAAATAGATAAGTTAACAAAATTACGCGTGTATCGATAATAATTTATGTGAACGTTTGTGTATATATATTACGACACGCAAATCGTGGATATATTGCGTATAAACGGGAGTGAGAATGGATTTACATGATAACGGTCACCAATAAAATCGTTCAAGTCGCAAAACCTTGAAAATATATATATATATAGGGTGGGAGTTGGCTACAAAGTCTATTTTTCCTACAAAGTGTACAAATTCATAAAACACCACAATTTCAGCCATAAAACACACTCAAACCCCACAAATAACAAAGTGAAGATTACTAAAATGTCATATTTGTGGGTTTTGTGTTGTGTTTTGGAAGATAAGGCTTTGATTTTTGAATGACTAACATTAGTGTGTTTTATGATGATCATCATGTTGTGTTTTATATTCATCATTCTACGATGGTGTGTTTGAAGTTTTTAAGGAATGTTAAGGTTTGGATATTGTGTTTTAGTGATCTTCACTCTGTTATTTGTGGGTTTTGAGTGTGTTCTATGGTTGAAATTGTGGTGTTTTATGACTTTGTACACTTTGTAGGAAAATTGGACTTTGTAGCCGAACCCCACCCTATATATATATATATAGGATAGGAGTTGGCCAGAAAGTCCAAATTTCCTAAAAAGTGTAAAAAGTCATAAAACACCATAATGTCAACCATAAAACACACAAAAAACCCACAAATAATATGATAAAGATTACTAAAACATCATGTATGTGGGTTTTGTGTTGTGTTTTAGATGTTAAGGCTCTGATTGTGGAATGACAAATATTATTGTGTTTTATGTTGTTTAGCATTATGTGTTTTATATTCATAGTTCTACGATGGGGTGTTTGAAGTTTTTATGGACTATTAGAGTCTGAATATGGTGTTTTAGTAATATTCATTCTATTATTTGTGAGTTTTAGGTGTGTTTTATGCCTGAAATTATTGTGTTTTATGACTTTTTACACTTTTTAGGAAAAACACACTTTCCGTAGGATCCCCACTCTATATATATATATATCAACGTGCCAACATAATCAAAAACAATAACTTTTCGAGAAAATTCTAAAGTTATGTGACAATTCTAAGAAATGGAGAAACTTAGGATTTTCGTGATATATTGATTTAAAAACCGTTCCTACATATAATAGGACGTGTAGAAATCAAACTATGGGATTGCGCTATTTAAAATACGCACCCAAAGGTGAGTGTCACTAAACCCCTCTTTTTACTGCTTTGTATATGTTTTGGGGGTAGAACACGCCTAAAAGGGTTTAGTGATGTTTTTGGATTAAAACATACCTTTTTAATATAAATTATATATATATATATATATATATATATATATATATATATATATATATATTCATTGAGAATATATATGGAGTTTTGGTAAATCATACGTTTTCGAGATAAAACGTTTTGGATGTATATATGTTTCGAGGAGAAACTGGGATGGTACGGTATTTCAGAGGGAAAAACCGACCATGTTGTTGGGACGGGTTTGCTTGGTCCCAGGGATTTCCGTAAATTCCGTACAACCATTTATATTAAATTTGTCATATTAGTTGGATATATATATATATATATATATTGTACGTGAGGCAGGCATCATAGATGGTCTCGATATGGACCATGCGCCAATGATGTCGTTTAATCATTTAAGTATTGCACGTGATGAATTGTGGTTAGATCTATCGGGTTGACAACCCCGTCGTGACCGGTCACCCCGTGTCAAGTCAAACGACGAAATGAAATTATGTTTATTGTCTAGCATTGATTATCCCTACATGGTAAATATATAGTTCGTATTGTCTAGCTAACATACGAGTCTGAACGTTGACGCTATAAATTTAATATACAAGACTTGGGAAAATGCCTTGATGTCGAGTTTTCAAATTTACGACGGATGACCCATGGATTTTATTAAGGAAATAAATGGACTTTCTAAAATTATATGGATGTTTTATAATAAACACATGATTTGAAAGCTTTTCCTTAGGATCAAATTATTTAAATTTGAATATGTGAACTCACCTTCCTTTGTGTTGACACTTGATTTTAAACATGTTCTACAGGTACTTGAGTTCGGCTTCGGGAATCATGGCGTATCTTGTGTTGGTTGATGCATGTTTTGTCACTTAAAAATGTTGGACTAACTTTTAAACTTTCTGGGATGAATGTAATAAGATTCGCGAGGATCAAAGAAAACTTAATTATGTGGTTGTGTTGTGTTTTAAAACGTTATGTTTAATAACTTATGTTTTAAATAAGTTAATATGTCCAACAATTTAATGCATCGTTCAACAAGATATAAATGGGCACCAACTTTCATCACCACTACATTTTATATTCCGCTGCGATGTTTTTGGGGTGTGACAAGAGCTGGTTTCGGACAGTTTGGTTTGATGTGGCCAGTCTCTCCACAATTGTAGCATATTCTGGCACTTGCCTTTCTCCTACAATCTTCTTCCTTATGTCCTGGGCAGTGTTGTAAAAGTCGAATTCCAAGGCCGAGCACTCGGCGAGTACTCGGTCCTCGGAACCCCTCCGAGGCGACTTCCTCCTAGGCGGACTCAATTAGTCGGCCTCGGTCAAACTCGGCGCCTAGTCGGTGCCTAGTCGGACGTAGTCGGAAAGAGTAGGCCTAGTCGGTCTAGGCGGTCAACGTGGTTTGTTGACTTTTAATTAGTCAAAATCGGTCAACATCGGCCTACTCGGCCTTGTACTCGGACTGCTCGACCTTGTACTCGGACTACTCGACCTTGTACTCAGACTAGTCGGACTTGTATTCAGAATATTTGAACTTTAAACATGTTTCATTTTAAATTATACTCTGTTGACATGAATTATGCTTATTTTAACATATATATAATATATAACAATTAATTTTCTTTATAGTTACCATGTCCGCGTACTCCCAGAGTACTCCGATTGCTCCCAACTCCCCAGTCGGCCGACTAGGGACCGCCTAGTGACTTTTACAACACTGGTCCTGGGTACTTGCAAAAGTTGTAGGACACAACATACTTTCCTGAGTGCTTCTCTTTACAAAACTTACAGTAGGGTGCAGAAGAACTTGTTCCTTTTCCACGGTAGGAATTACCGGAACAAAATTCCTGGCTAAGCTTTTGAGCCAGGTTCTTTCTCTGGTTCTCCTCTTGTGTGCGTACCAATTCATCAGTTAGGGTATTGGCTAGTCCCACTGCTTCTTCTATGGTTTATGGTCTAGCTGCCTTGACTACGTGTCTAATCTCACTAACTAATCCCCAAATATAACGGGAGATTAACACTGGTTCAGGTGAGGCTAAGGTTGGCACTATCCTAGCATATTCGAAGAATATGGTAGTGTAACCTTTGCAGTTTATTCCAGTCATTCTAATATTTAGGAACTTATTGGCGATTTGTTCTTTTTCATTAGGAGGACATAATTTTCTTTCAACCATTTCCTTAAAGTTGATCCATTCCATATTATAAACTCTGTCACTTCCCCTAGACTGGAGAACAGTATTCCACCATTCTAAGGTTGCAATTTTTGAAAAGATTAGAAACAAACATAATCTTGTCTACATCTGCACATTTACTTATTTTTATGACTGCTTCTGTCTTTTCTATCCAACGTAAGGCTGCAATGGCTCCTTCATTGCCTAAGAATTCTAGTGGTTTGCAGGCCAAGAATTCTTTATAAGAACAACCGTAAGAAGTGGTTCTTCTTCTTTTAGGAATTGGAGCTTGGATTATAGGTCTGTTATTATTGTTCACACTGTGACTGGGTTCAGTGTATTGGCGTTTACTTCCATTTGCAGATTTATTATTTTCTGCTTCTTTAACAGTCTTGATAATATAAGGCATAGCATCTATAATTTCTTGTGCTACTATATGTTGGATGACACTGTTATCTATTTGGTTTCCGTTATTCTCATTATTCTGGTTTTCCTTATTTACTTTGTTGTCCATCTGAATTGTGAATATTTTAGCAAGTATTAATTATCACAGAATAAATTTGGTACAAATATTTATACACATCACATAAACAATTTGTTCAAAAACGTCGATCATTGCGACTTTTAGTCTTTCTATATATATGCGTCAATTACAAACTACAACTGGAAATTAAATATACTAGTAGTTATGCATCTATATCTATTTTAGTCTATCTATAGATTTTTTTTTATCAAAATACAAAATTACACATATATCTAGGCATTTTCTAGGTACCATTCATCCAGTACTGCATTTCTCGCACATCATATTTCCAAACTAGTTTCTCCCCTATCTCTCGAATTTTATTCCCTTCATTCACTAAAATTTCTCCATACTGATGGAGTTCATGCACATATTTTCGGTTCATTGGTGGGTCTACTGGATCAGGATGAGGTACGGGTTCCTTGTAAGGGTCTCCGCTATTCATTTCGAAAAGTGTTCTATCATCATCCCACCATGGATCACGTTCAAAGGGCGTTGGTTCTTAGGGAGTATATAGGGTAGAGTACGACCTATTGTCGTCAAACCATGGATCATATTCTAAAGGATGTGGGGTTGCGATTCTAGGTAACTCGTTGGGGTTAAACGTAGGTATCGGGAATTGGTTTGCTTGGTTGGGTTCTAACATCTGTTGGTCTGGGAACAAAGGTAATAGTGGCGGTTCGGCTATTTGGTTTAGGTTAGAGTCTATTGCTGTAGTGGCTAACATATGGAAATCGACCAGCTGTCTATCTAGTTCCTCTTCCCAAGGTGGCCTATTGACTGTTTCCTGAGTTTGTGTATTTGCTTCCCTATTTGCTCTGACTATCGCCCTCTGTTGTTGTAACTTCTTCATTCTCTTTCTTCTCTCATGTGCTCCTCTATTAAACCAACCTCTCTTTTTAGTAGTAAAGGGTTCCTCAGACTGTGCCTTAAATATAAATATCCCTTCCTCAATATCGGCTGAATATCCTGAGGGATTAGGTTGAGATGATGTTCCCTCATCTTTAGGTGAACTATCTAAGTGACCATAAGCGTCCGAAGTTCCTTGCTCACTCATACTGTAAACTAACAAATAGTCAAAAAACACAAAACACGAAATCACATAAGTTATTTCCTAACACAGAATTTAAGTGTCAGCAGAACACTTCTTTGGCTTAAACCAGTGGCTGTAGCTCTGATACCACCCTCTATCGCAACCCCTGACCCCTAAACCGGGAGCGGGTGCCGCGAGATCCAGATCAGTGGTATCGGTGTTTATTAATCTGGCAGCGGAATACATTAGGACCGTAGTTAGGAATATTTTTATCAGAGTTAAACACCAAACTTTTTATAATAATAAATCATTGGGGTAAAACCCAAGTTCATTTGACAGTACATTTGTAGGGGTAAACCCTATTTATTGAAAACGAAAACTCCTTTTTTATTTAGGTAACTTTTATAGGCACTTTTCCAAGCCTTTAGTGCTCTCCAGCTGGCTTCTATTGGCTTTCACATTGTGTTACCAGAAACACGTTTTAAAAAACATTTTATTAGCAAGAAATACTGGCAAGTACATTCTATTTTGGTAAAGCACTAGTTGTTTACACATTACAGTATTAAGGGCGACTACAATGTTTATGTCTACACAATTACTCGGTCAGTACGTGTCACTCGACGGATCTGTGACTATGGTCATATCACACATTGGATACCCGTGCCCAATTGTGAAGGTTATCAAGTACTGTATACATACCCCATAATACTGGCAGCAATTGAAGATTTACAAATACTTAATCACTGTAATTGTATTTGAAAACATTTGAGGTTTTAGAAAACATTTTGACTCACAAAGATGTACTCTCAAATAGTGAGAAAAAGTGAATGAACTTTACAAAAAGAGTTTATAAAAGAGAATGTACTCATATTGTTGACTTAGGTGATACTACTATAGCTTCCTGGTGATTCTCCTGGTTATTATCTATTAAAATTAAACAATGCACACGTGTTAGTAAAATAACCCAAATCACATTAACCGTACAACTCGAGACAGAACTCCAATTACTGAGTCATGCAGAGCCTTGACATGCATTACAGAGCCCTAGATCAAACGAGTGTAACACGAGACAGAACTCCAACGACTGAGTCAGGCAGAGCCTTGACATGCATTACGGAGCCCTAAATCAATCATGTAGGGTAATAGCCGGGTTATAATACTTACAACGAGGTAGAGCTTCGCTTTATAGTGGGTATCATGCCCGGGTATAATTTCTACTATAAGAAATTGAGAGAGAATTTTAGATTTTGAACGAATTTCAAATGAACTCGTTCACCCTATTTATATGCCAGATTGGAGGCGGCTCGCGGCCCGCGAAAGCATAAGCTTCGGCCTTCGCGGCCCGCGACAACTCACGTGTCGCTTATAACTTCGTCGAGTCAACATATAGGTCTACCGAGTCACCTGCCACGTGGCACCTTGCAGTACCGAGCAAGAAAAGGTGTTCGCGCCCCGCGAGAGACCAAGGTGGTCTTGGTCGCGCCCCACGAGAAACCTATAATTTTTGTTTTTCTTGATTTTTATAAATACAAGGGTATTTCGGGCTCGTTTCTCGCATACCGGGTATATTAGGAACGTTTTAGGATCACATTAAGGGTTCTAGGAGGGTTGTTATAGACAATCTAAGTGAATCGTTTAAAACTTAAAGTTGATTTAGATCAACGACGCTTGTGATGTATCAAAAACTGATATGATCCTCTAACACAACTCACAAAAATATGTATGTAAATACATTGTTGTTGTTTTGTTCAAGATAAAACCCAAAAATATTTTAGGAGAATTTTAGCATAAAGTTTGTAAAACACAAAAAGATTTTATTTCTGTTTTATTTTCGACATCCGATGTTGGAGAGCAGATCTTCGAAATCTGGATGCAAAACAAACCTATACTATCTGGGTGGGAGCTAATCTTGAAGTGATGGAAAGCTTAAAAGTTTAACAAGTTCATTAAGTTGAAACTTGAAATTTTTGGAAAAACTTGATTGAAAATGTCAGATGGTTCGTAAATCGGTTCAACCAAGGTCATTAACTTGGACTTGGTCGACTAATCGAGTAACCAGGGTCATTAACTTGGACCTGGATATTCGAGTGGATGTTAAAATCTGAAATAAGTTATAAAATTTTGAAATTTAAAATTTGAAAAAATTAAAATTATTCTTTTGTGCATTCGCACGATTGCGGCATGGCCCAATCCGTCCGAATGGGACAAGGCCCATGAAAGGCCATTTAAGCGCATCCGTACGAATGACCAAACAGTGGTTATATATAAGGCTGATCCACGTTTAAAGCTCATTCGCAACTGTTTGTCATTAGAGAGACTTAGTTATTTTCTATCAACTCAAATCCTTCCTATGTCGAAATTCTGTTGAATTTTTCTTAGATTGTGGTGTTGGCTTGCACAACATTCACAATGGTGAAAGTATGAGAGTAATTAACATTGTTTTAAATGTCCAATTTATGATCCACGCATGTTCAGTCCTAAAACTTTAGATCTAGATCAAATTAATGGACGGAACTTAAAATTGCTCATGGAAATCATTAAATCGGCACTTGAATGATGTTAAGGAACAATCAATTTGATGATATTCAACAAAATTTGATCTTGAATCTTTGAAATTTTCTAACTGTTAAGATGAACTAATAAGGACGGATGCACGATTCGCACGAATCGGTGATCCACGACTACTTGGTCTTTTTGGCTGATTCGTCCTTATTGTCCATCTGCTTTAAATGTCTATCCGTGATTAGTACATCCGTATGAGTGTTAGAATTTTTACAAGAGTTAGAATATTTTTCAAAAATAAAATTTTCTCTATATATGTGCATTATCTTATAATTGTTTAATGTGTTTTTGCAGGCAAAAAGTACGAATTTTGATGCAAATCATAACATTTGTTGCACGCTCGATAAAAGTCTATCAAAGATGAAACCTTTTGAAGACGTGTTAGAGTTTATCGAGAAAAGCAGAATCAGAAAATCTTTGATAGACACTCATAAGTGTTATATATCTTACGTCGAATGCTTTCGGAAGGCTGCTCGGTACGATGAATCCGAAAAGGCAATTGATTCAGCAGCTAAGATAAAAGATGATGACGGAAGGGATGTTGATGTCGAAGTTGTGATTAAAGTTAGTGATATTTGGAGGGTGTTTAATCTGAAGGACAGTGACAATGATCCTGTGCAAGTTTCTGAAAGATTGTGCAAAGGTTTATGGTTTCGCATGGGATATACTGGAACGGTGAACGATTCTTATTACAACAAGTCAAATCTATCGATTCCTTACAAGTTTTTAGTACATTCGGTGATTTCACGCAATATGTCATAGAAGAGGAGGGTGCGATGTATCGATAGACTACATTATGTGTATGATAATTTCATTAATTCTCAACAGGCTCAATAACATCTCATAAGTTATTTTCGATCATATGGTGGAGAATATCAAAGGTGAAAGATTCTTGAAGTATCCACGATTCGTCCAGATGTTACTTGACGATAAAATCAAGAATTTAGTGAAAATTGATAGTGACCAATTGGTGTTGGAGCATATGGACAATGAGACATTGAGAAGGCTCTAAGTTTACAAAAACAAGAAGTTAACTCCTCCAACACGTAGAAAGTTTGTCACGATAGCCAATCCAAACTACGTTGCTCCTCCAGATAATAAATGGAGACATGATGACAGTGATTCTAGTAAAGAGGATGAAAGTATGGAGTTATTCGAGAACAAACGATTGAAATGGTTCTTGAAGGATGTTGAGAAGAAGAAAACAAAGAGTGCAACTCCGAAGAAAACTCCAATGCAGACACCGATCATACCACACTTAATTGATGAGCCAACAGATGATGAAGCTCCACATGGTGGTGAAAATGTTGAAGGTGGTGATGTTGGTCCGTCTGATGGTATTACAACATAGGAGTTAGAAGATATGATAGTTGTTGGTGAAACTGAAAATGTTGAAAAAGTTCAAGAGACAGAGAATGTTGGTGGTGAGATTAGAGTTGAAGGTGTTGTTCATACGGACAGTAGTGAAACGGAAAGTGATATTCCGTTAACATAAATAGCACCAACAACACACGATCCTAAAGCCAAATGGAGGAAGAAAGAAAAAGTTTCAAAGAGAAGACGAAGTAGTGACGATGATAATGCATCATATGAACCTTCGGCCACTAAGATTGAAAAGTTGAAAAAGACAGGAAAAGGTAGAATGAAAAGAATGTCTCAACCTGCAAATTCACCAAGGCAAAAACAAGTTCTCAAGACTACATCAGAAGCTGTTAAAGTTACATTTGGTGGTGAACCAATTCAACGAGTAGTTGAAAGAGTTGAAACTTCGACAGTGGAGACTCCAATAGTGGAACCAACGGAAATTCCTATTCCAACACCACCAAGGTCTCCTATTCAACACACGATGCCAGTTCACACTGAAGAAGTTCATCATACTCCTCCTCAACAACATCAAAGTGTCCAAGAACCAGGATCGACAACGAAGAAAACTGCAACACCAAGACAGTATGATCATGAAGCTGAATATACTACAACATTTGGTGAAATTCCATTGGGTTCAGGACAAGTTCCAACATTGGATGATCTTTCAGATACACATTTCTTTGCTGATGAAAATGTTGAAGCTAGATTGTCAAAGCTTGAACAAGAAAAAGCAGCTTCTGATGAAGAGATAAAGAATGTTGAAGCTGAGAACGTTGTTCTGAAGAATGAAGTTCTTATTCTAAACGAAAGAGTTGTAGATCTTGAAGCTGGGAATGTTGCTCTAAATGAAGTTGTTCAAGGTTTGTTAACAAACAATGAACAATTAATTTCTTCTAGCACTTCTTTGAGTGTAGAGAACGAAATACTCAAGAAGGTGATGAATGATCTAGAAGTCGACAAAGAGATCAAGTCAAAGCAACTTGAAAAGTTATATGTTGTGATAGAAGACAAGCTTGGTTTGAATGTTGATACTGAATATGATCAGATTGGAATCCGAAGAGCTGAGGCTCAGAGGATTGAAAGAGAGAAGAATGCCGCTGAAGAAGCTGCTGAAGCTTCAAAAGATAAAGGCAAGGGCTAAGTCGATAACGTTCCTGATATTTCTCAATTCAACTTGGTTGGTGCGCCAGTGACAGTGCAATATAGTAAAGAAGAAACCAAAAGGCGTATAGAAGTTGAACGTCGTCGAATGAAGAAAAGAAAGATAATGAAGATGAGGATGAGGAAGATGATGACGGTCTTCGTGACATTGATGATTATCATGGTAGTGATGATAAGGGTGATGATGACGATGATCAAGGAGGTGACAGTGGAATGATGATCATGAAATATTCTGGTGTTCATCAAGTACGTGATTTTCTAGATGACACTCAGAATGAAGAACAAGAGGATGTTAATCCTCAGGGAGAGTCTAAAACTGGTGTTGTTAACGATGAATCAACTGAAATTTTTACTGAGGCTGTGTCAATAAGCTCAGTTTCAGTTGATACTCCCAAAGTTATTTATCTCGGTCACGATGTTGAAGAGGGAGAAATTGTTCATAATCATACTCGTGAAGAGATAATGGCGATGTTAGGTATTGATGATGAATACTTTAAGTTTGATTTTGAAGAAGATATTGGAATGTCATCTCCTGATGGTGAGTATGTGTTTAAAATGGTGGACGAAGCTGATAACGTTGACAATGTTGTCATGGAAGATGACTCTGAGTCTGATACAGATGAGCCATTTCACTATTCAAGCAAAGACTCGGAAGATTTCCCAACATGTGCAGAGTGGTTCAGAACTCATAATGAGGATATTTTACGAAGTAGAGTTGAAGAGAGGGTACAAGATGAAGGTATCCCTAGAACGTTGACTAGAGAAGAACTTAGAGAAGAACAAGAAATGGTTTAAGCCAATGCCTGAAAAGAGAACGTTCAAAAGGCCTCTCAAGTTCTTCACACGTTATCAGGATCAATCACTGGGAGATATACTTTCATGGGGATACTTAGAAGACCTTAAAGTGTATGCTATTAAGAAAGAGTTTGGGGTGCAATACTTCAAATTCCTCAGAGACCTGAAAACACTACCCTGGTGGGATATCAAAGAGTTGGTGAAAACCAAGAATATTTAGCAATGTTTGTGGGGTCCTGAGGTGATATTTCATGAAAAAAGACTTTAGGCCTATATACGTCAACAGGCTGAAGCAAATTTTCCTGTGTGGAAGCCTCATTATCTAAAGCGAATCGTGAAGGTTGACCCAGTGATAGGAGAGAAGGATATAACTCTTCACATCAAGCGGCCATGATGTATGAAGTTAATGCACCTGAAGGAAATGGAACAAGACTTTTATAGGGAGTTCGAAGGGTGGTACTACAATCCTAAACATGTGAAGCAGTTATATCGTTACAAGAAGAAAAGACATGGTATTGGAGGTATATACATGTGCTAGACTTGATGTGGCTCGTCAACTGCTCGAAGAAGGATATAGAGTGTCTGTTCTTTAACAAGATTGTGTACTATCTGGCTGGCAAAGAGTGGGCATTACAATTTCAGAAGTTGATTGATGTTTATTTTGAAAAAGATATTAACTCAGGCCACTACTAGATGACGAACTAGAGAGATCTCGAACGAGAAGAATTCTTAAAAGAAGAACGTCAAAAGGAGCTGATCAATAAAAGAATCAAGAAAGCAACGTTTTTGGCTAGCTTGAACCTAACAAGTCGGTTGCTACTAATCAAATCCATTTGAGAAAGAAGAGAAGAAGAAGTTCAGACTCACCAAGTTCTTTGATTATACTGATTCTAATAGAGAATGGTGGTTGACCAAGGGTCGATTTGAACGTCGAGCACAGCGAGAAGAGCAAGAGGAACAGAGATGAAGGAAAAGAAGATATGGCAAGAGCTGACTGAAGACTATACATGAAGACTACAGCTACATCCAAAGGGGAGTCTGTGAATGCAAGTGTTTGTAGCTTACATCATGTATCGAGTCTTATTTTGTTTAGTAGTTTATTGTACGTGTTAGATTGTATTTCGTATCGGATTGAATGGTTATGTATGTAAATTACCCATTCATACGGATGAATCATCCGTGCAAATGGGGCATGTAGTCAATCCGTGCGAATCAGCCCTGGTGTGCGTTAAGCGTGGTATGATTTTATTAATATTTTGAGCCCATTTTACCCATTAGTCAAGTTTTAAATTTATAAAACACGATATTATACTAACACTAAACACACACTTGGGCAAATGTACCCATCGTGAGCGTAGTATAGTGTTGGTAAGATACCGAGGTCGTCCAAGGACACAAGAGCATTTAATACCGGTTTATCCTCAACGTCTAATCCGATCTAAATTTTTGAGAAAAGTTTTGAAGTATGAAAATAAAACTAAAAATGAAACGATAAATAAAATGAAAAACTAATAGACAAGATAGAATCACTTGGATCCAACTCATCTTTAATGTATCCTTTGATGATTTTCACACTTTCGGACATTTTAAGAGATTATCTTAGTTATAGTAGTAGGCCCCTCTTTTGAAGGTGACGTTACCCTCAACCCAGTGGTTTGAGTCAACAGGGATACAATCCCAAAGGGTTGGAATATTGAAAGACAACTAAGTTAGTTATTAATGCGAAAAGTGGTAGGCCCCTCTTTTGAAGGTGGCGTTACCCTCGGCTAAGTGGTTTGAGTCAGCAAGGATACAATCCCAAGAAGCCGGTTTAAAGTATTAATAGTAGTTTACATATGAGGGGTTCAAGCTATTCGCACCCCCGCCATCCAATACCGTTGGGCATTGAAAAGTCATTAATACAAACCCAATTAAAAAGTGCCAAAAGATTAAAAATCAAAAGTAATACATTAAATACTTGTCTTCACCAAGTGATGTAAGGGATTACCCAAACATGGCCTTTGATTGACAAAAACTCTTACAATTAATCTTGGATCCCAAGACTACTACACACTCTAAAGATGATAGATGGATGATGGTGGTGGGTGTTGGTGTTGTAGTGGTGGTGGATTGGTGGCAAAGTGGGAGAGAAGTGGTTTGCCAAGGGTTGCCTTTGAAATGAACCAAGCACCCCTATTTATAACCAGAACAGAGCCCTGGCCACGGCCCATGGCCGTCCTTCTTCTCTTCCTTCATTTTATGCAATTGTTAGTAGAGGGCCCCACACGACCCCGTGTATTCTAGGCACAGCCCCGTGGTCAACTCTTTGCTGTACTATCAAGATTCTGCAAATCTAAGAGTTGACCACGCCCCGTGTAGAGCTGGGCACGGCCCCGGGGTGGGCATAGAAGCTTTTGTAGAGTTTGTCTTGTTGTGTAGGGTCTGACCACGCCCCATGCCCAGTTGGGCACTGCCCCGAGGTCAGGTTCTGTCTTCTTGTTTTTGCTTTGGGAGATGCTGCCGAGGGGTCGGGCATGTCACGTTATTCCTTCTTCTTGTATTTATGTTGGTTTTGCTACTTATTTGTTCCTTTTGTTCTTTTAAGCTCGTTTAGTCCTGCAAATTCAAAAGGAAGAAAGAAACGTGCTTTTTCCAACATTAGAACTAAAAAAGGGTTAGTTTTATACCTCAATTGTTGTAATTTATATGTTGCATTTTGCACACTTCAAGCCCCATCCGCTACTATGGTATCGTGCGAACCCATGAGGTCTATAAATAGGGATGGCGGGCTCTTCATTTGTAACTTTTTTGGCAAGAGTAACGAAGCTCTGTCAAATTCTTTTCTTGGTTCTGTAAATCGGTTTAATCAATAGAAAAGAATGTTCAGCGGTATCATTGCGTATTTGTTCACTTCCTACTCGAATTCTGCATGAGATACGAATATCAACTAAATCGGTCAGAGCATTCGGAGCACCGAAATGGTCCTCACACAAACATGTATGGGTTTTATGATTTAAGACCAAACTATGCATCGTAGGGGCATTTTGGTCATTACTGTTGGTGCATCCGTCTGTCACCTACGTCTTATATCGAGTCTTGATTAGAGATAGATAGAATAGGGCACAGAATCCAAGAATTTGATATTTAGGAGTGTTTCCGCTTGAAATGACATCTTGTCATTTCAAGCGAAACCACATAATATTATGATTCCGCTTGAGTATGGTTAGAAATACATAGTTTGGAAACTTATTTAAAAATCTGAGTTAAGATAAAGTACCTAATGTGAATACATTTAAATATGTTATAATATCCGTAGGTATCAAGTTTTGATTGATAGTTATGGTTTAAAACCATACTCTGCGCCAAAAGGGTGTTCTGGTCGTTTAATAATGTAATTTACGATCTTTAATCAAAACTCAGCATATGATGAGTTTCATAACATCAAAATATGTTAATTATATTAACATATCAGTAGGTAATTCATTTGCAAGTTCGTTGTTGATTAAAACCTTGTTTGTTGCAAAAATGGCATTTTGGTCAAAGTTGGCAAAATATAGAAACTTGCATATAAACCCAGAATATGATTATGATCATGTAATATAACCTTAGAGAATTATGCTACATCGTATTACGATCATAATGCAACTTTAAATCAGTAGTTGACTCTGCTAAATCGGGTCAAATTGAAAGTCAAAGTAGAAGTCAAACTGTTCGACTTTCGGTTGCGAACCGACCTTAAAACTAGAATTGACGGGCTTGTTGGTGCATATGTCTGTCGACTTCGTCTTGTATCTAGATTGGATAGATCAGAGTTTGGTTGACTAGAAAATAGGTTTTTAGTGAAGATAGTCCAGTTCGCACGAACTGGTTAACCCAGTTCGTACGAACTGACCAGGTCGTATGAGACCATCTCATGCGAACCAGGACTACTATATATAGGTGAGCTTGGTCTTTCATTTGCAAACTTTCCTGATTCCGGTAGCGGAGCTCTGCCGAAGTGTCGAACAAGCTGTAATTTGTTTCAAATCAATCTAATCGATATTTAAAGTGATTCCTAGTGTAAATCAAGCTGCAATGAAGATCGAATCACTGAATTCCGCCTTTGGTTTGATCTAGAACTCTTCTGATCGACTCATTTGATCGATTCAACGATCCTACAAGTGGTATCAGAGCTCAGGAGGAAGAGTTCTTACCATTTCAGCTTGTTTTGATTGTTAAAATCTGATTTCTTCTCACTTCTACTCATTCTTCTACACGTTTTCATTAAATCTGAAATATTTCACGGTTAAAATGACTTGATTTTCACATATAACACGTAAAACATAGTTTTAAACAATCCTTGAAGAAATCAGAACTTAATTCTACCTAAAATTGGATAAAATCATGAATTTTTGGTCCGAAATCGCGTGAAAAACCCCCAGTTCGTGTGAGTTCAGATTGTTTAGAGATGAACCAGATCGTGTGAAGTGATCCAGTTCGCACGAAGTGAACCCAGTTCATGTGAATTTCATTCAGTTCACTTGTGATTGTAAACCAGGTTGTACGAAGTAAGTGGTTTGGTCCAGGTCTCGTAAAAAAGGATCAGGTTGTGTGAAAGAGTAACCAGTTCGTACGGATTAATAATTCAGTTCATACGAAGTGGATCAGGTCATTTAAAAAGTAGTCCAGTTTAGGGATGAGATTTTTTACCGAAATACCGATACCGTACCAGTACCATACTGGTACCGTACCGATACCGTACCGATACCGTACCGATCATAAACGGTACCGGTATCGGTAATAGATTTTTTGAAATTCGGTATCGGTAAAAAACGGTATCGGTACCGGTATTTTTCGGTAAATACCGGTATTAATACCGAATTTAATAACGACTTTATGTATTTTGCTATTATCTTAGATCCCACTATGAAGTTATATTTTCTTGAACATTGTTTTACAAAAACCAATATCAAAATTTCTTTTGTTTGGTCATTTTTAATCAATTATAATGATTTTTTAGACATGTTGGAATTTGGATGTTAAAAGTCGAACCCATGGATGTTTACCTTTTGATTTTTTTTTTGACTACTTAATATGTTTACCTTTTGTTTACATTCCTCTATATATTACTCTAGTTCAGTTAATAATGGATGGATGGGTTGCACATTAATTTTTTTTTAGGTAAAACAATGGATGACACCAAAGCGGTACCAATGTGGTAAAGTACCGAAATACCGGCACCGATACCGGTACCGTACCGGTACCGAATCTATAAATACGGTACGGTAATCGGTATCCATGTTTTCTCAATTCGGTAACGGTATTTACGGTATCGGTACCGGTACGGTACCGGTATCGTACCGATCTCATCCCTAGTCCAGTTCGCACGGATTGAACTTCAAGTCGTAAGAGTTGTGAACCAGTTCGCACGAGGTGAACTATTACCAGGTTATTTGGATTTGGTCCAGTTCGCGTGAAAGTAACCCAGGTCGTTTGAAAAGTTTAATACCAGTTCGTTTGAACCAGTTCGCATGAAGTGAAGTGGTTCAGGTCGTACGAAATTCATCTAGGTCGTACGAAAGCATATTAGGTTGTTTGAAATTGTGATCCAGGTCATGTGGGGTGAACTATTAGCTACCAAGTCATTTGAAACTTAGACTAGTTCATTTGAAAAGAGTGCTTTTGGAAACTTTTGATACTGAAACATGGATAACGAGTTTTACAACGCTTTTGCTACTGCTCCAGCTGCTCAAGTTACAGTTGCTGAAACTGTTGGAATCGAAAATGAAACGGGAACTTTCCAAAAGCCTCCAAAGCTTATGCACATTGAGGACTTTAAAGGATGGCAAGATCGTTTTGAAAACTGGGTGCAAGCTAATAAGTTTGATGCATGGGTTTCGTTAGAGAAAGATTACACTAAACCGAAATATGATCTTGAAAATGAAAAACCATTAAGTCAATTTACACCGGAAGAAAAATTAAGATACACTAGTGAAAAAATGATGATTAGCATTCTCCAACAAGCGGTAAAAGAAGATATTTTCGTTTTGCTTCAACATGAGGGAACTGCTAGATCAATTTGGACAGCGTTGATTAAAAAATTTAAAGGAAGTGCTGATATGATAAAAAATAAACGTGCATTACTAAAAAAATCTTTTGATATGTTTACAGCTTTTGAAGGTGAGACGACTAGGAAGATTATCAAGAGATATGGTCATCTTGTCCAGGAAATGAAAAGATTGGACATCAAAAAAGAAGATGAAGAATGGGTTGATAAGCTAGCTGATGCGTTACCACATAATGAATGGGGAACATATCTGTTGATTTTAAAGCATAACCGACAATTTGAAGATATGAATTTGTGTAAGTTCATTCAGAAGCTTGAAGAGCATGAATTGGATGTTCAGAAAACTGCTATCATGAAGAATCCGGGTGCTCAACAAGATGTTAGTCTATACTATAGAGTAAGCAAAGTTGAGACTACTCCGAGTCCGAAGATTCAGACTGCTTTCAGTGCTGATGGTACTTCCGGAACAAATGCTAGCACTACAACTCAGAGTGGTGGATATTCTTCATCTTATTCAAGCTTTGATCCAAATTTTTCAACACCAAGTTCTCAAACACAAACTTCAACAAACTTTAATGGTCAAGTTTTGCAATGCAATGTTACATTAAATATTCAAAATGGTCAAAATTTCTCTCCAGATATTGCGAAGCAACACATGGAATCACTTGCTAATGTGTTAGAGTCGTATGAAAGCTTGGTTCCAGGACGAATTGGTAATCCGATGCTCACTAAGAAGGATTATGACCAGATTGATTCTGAGCAACTTGAGTTGATGGACATCAAGTGGTGTTTAGCTAGTGTTTTGAGAAGAGCAGAAAAATTCAAACAAATCACCGGTAGAGATGATCTTCGTGATGCTGCAACATCTCAGTTAGGTTTTGACAAATCAAAGGTTACTTGTTTTCGTTGCCGAGAAAAGGGGCATTTTAAACAAGAGTGTACAAACAGAGAAGCAACCGGAAGACAAGATCCATTCGGAAACAACGATTATCATCAATAAGCAATTTATCATCAAGTTGCTCAACAACCATATCAACACCAATCTTCACACTCAGATACTATTCCAATTGAAGATGGAAAGAAGAGAGCTTGTTATGGTATAATAGACCAAGATGATGAGAGAATTCCAGAAGGCTTTAGTTGGGATAATTATGATCCTAACCGACATTTAGTTTCTAAAGCATTTGTTGCTCGAATCTTTGAAGACTCAACCTCAGGAGAAGAATCAGTCAAATCTATGAACCGTCCTAGAAGATAACCAATTTTTAAATCTTCAGGAAGTGATGAAGATACTGATGATGAGGAAGAGTATATTAATAAAGCTAGAAAACAATTGGATTCTTACAATTTTAATTTGTTTTTTGCAGATAAAATCGAGATGTTGAAAGAGAAAAAGGCTGCTAGACTGAAGAGAGAAATGGAAGAAAGAAGGGTTGCTGAAGAAAAGGCAAAAGCTGAAGAAAAACCGACGGAGAAAGTCGAGGACGAAGAGAATGAAGTGAAGATGGAAGTTGAGAAAGAATCAATAGTGATTGAAAAAGTGGTGGAGAAAATAGTTGAAGTTGAAAAGATTGTAGAGGTTGAAAAACCTTGTGCAAAGTGTTTAGTATCTTTCAAAGATTGTGTTGAGAAAGATACAAAGTTGGCTGAATTGGAAAAGCTCAAAGAGAACTTATTGCACAATGTGAGGAGCATAAAAGAGTCATATGATCTCCCAAACAGTAAAGTGAACGTGTACAAAGGAGCTTGTGATGAGAATGTTTAGATGAAAAATCTTCTGAAAGCAACAGTTCTTCAAAAGCAAAGAGCAATCAACGGATATATTGAGATGAATGCTAAGCTGAAACAAGAATTGGCAGAAATGAAGATTGAAACCGAAAGAGTGAACAATTTACTTCGAAGTTATAAAAGTTCAGAATATGTGATTGATCGCATCTATCCTACCGTTGCAGCTAATAAGTTTGCAGATGAAGAAGAAAATTCTGGTAAGAAAACTGGTTTGAAGTATAACAGAGTACCAAATCCAATGTGGGATGGCTATACCCCCCGAGACTTTGAAAAGGTGGCTGAAGCACTCAATCCAAATCTGAAATCCGAGTCTGTCAATGGATTACCAGATAATATTGATGTCACCTTCACAGCGTCTGACACTGATCATGAGTCCGAGTTAATTAAGAAAGTGGTCGATCAGGTGTTGGAAAAAGATGAAGAGTCAATCTCAGAGTCTAAATCGGAAAAGTCAAGTTCGTCAGACAGAAGTTCGAGTTCACCAGTCAAAAGGGTTTACAATAAAGATTTTATGATGTCGAAAAATAATTTGAATGACGAAATATTCAAAGTAGCATATACTTTGAATGATTCTGACCAATTATTTTCTGATGAGGAATTTCCAATAAGAAGTGCTAAAACAGAAATGATTAAAAAGGTTTTCAAATTAACAGAAATTAATATTTCTGAAATAAAAGATGCAAATTTTACTATAAAACCTAAAAAATACACTTCAAGAGTTCAACAAAGATTGAACAAGAAAAAAGGTTACAGTTCTGGTTCGGATTATCGAAAGAAACCAAACCATAAGAGTAATTTCAAAAAGAAAGGTTTAGGATTTATTCCACCAGAAAATCATAAAAATGAGAAAATTTATAAACCAACTAAATTTGTTTCAGGAGCAAGTTCAGAAGAAGAGAAGGAGAAACCGTTCTGGAAACAGTCAAACAAGGAGTTTCTTGCTGAAAAGCAAAAGAATGTGTTGAAAGAATCTGAACCAAGAAGAAGAACCTGTTTCAAATGCCAAGAGGTTGGACATATTGCTTGGAATTGCCCAAAGTCAACCAACACAAAACAGGGAGTTTCTTCCAACTTGAAATTGAAAGAAAAATGTGTTGATCAAAAGGAACAATCAACAGAGAAATTTAAAGAGTTAAAAAATTCGACTTTAGAAGTTGGTGAAAGTTCGAAACATTTTTACAAAAGAAGAGCAAATTTAAACAAACAAAAATGGATTGCAAAGAAATCAGAGGTTGTTTCTGGCAATGAATCTGACTCGTCAAAGTCAGAGGAGCCACCTGTTGTGCTAAAAAATGAAAATTCCGTTCCAACAATGGATGATGAAAAATTTCCACCATTGTCAAACAGAAACTTGAAGTCAAAAGTTGGTAAGATTGAGATTTCAGATCAATTCTTCTCCGATAAGAAAGAATTTGATACTGAAAAGGCATTTAATGGCAAAGTGTTACATATTTTTGGAAAGATGGCTGATGGGAAGGTAAAAGGAGTGAAAGAATTTTATGAATCAAAAATTGTTAAACCGAATGAGGATGGTTCACCCATGATTCCTCAGGCATGGGTGAGATTCTTTAAAAAGTAAAATCCGGACTTGCCGGAGCTCCCAAGTTGGTAATCGTGGAGCGTGAATCGGCATCATTCTTGAAAATTAGTTTTGATGATTTAACTCTCATACAAGTGGTAATTTGAAAACAATGTGATGAAACCCCATGTTTGTGAAATAACAAACAAACTAATTTTCCAGAAAAACCATTTTAATTAAAACAAACTTAAGTGTTTTGAAATCATAATGGGAAAATAGTTTGTTGTCAGGGGGAGTTCTGATTGTTTATGCCAAGTGAATGGCGATTTGAAGCAATTCACATCAGTTTGTCAGTTTATTTGTACAGTTTATTGCGTTGATTTTTAAAATTTTCCCGTAAAATCAAAATTTGAAACATAATTTTGATTTTAGGGGGAGTAAAAAATTTAGAAATTTTGAAAATTTGAAAAATCTAAAAACATGATAAAATCTAAAATCCAAAAACATTGTAAAATCAAAACGAGTTTTGTTGTGAAAAAGAGGAAATGATAGTACATCAGTAGACAATCACAGTACGCTAAAGAATTGGAAAGTTAAAATGTGATAAGCGGTCTCACTGATGATATGCCAGTAGGTTTTTACACGCTTAGTAGATTGTTTGTCGAGATATAAACCTAAATATCATGCTTTCTTATTTCGTGGGGAACATCTCTCAGATATATAGATAACCCCTGAAATCTTGTTTGAAAGGCTTTCTATTTCTGACATACTAGGTCTTTATGCGTGATGATATCTGGGGTATTATACCAGGACTTCTGATTTTACGGGAGCAATAGCCTAGTCCTCGGATAATACTTTTCACTGCTTTAATCTTAAAGCTCGCCCTCAGCATAAAAAAATGATTAAACATTGAAAAATGCTAATCATGTGCTGTTGAAAAGAAGATCCCCAAGGGGGACCCACCTAAAGTCGAACCATCATCTCTCTGATTTTGCGGAAGCAATAGCCTGAGCTCTCATGGTCTTGCATTTACCCCTTACAGATATCATTAGTGTACATTCACCTGTAAGACTGAATATAGGAGTCAGGATACGGGAGTATATTCTGAGGTGGGACACGCGAATAAGTTTAAGTTTCTAAAAACACTTAATCCGTATCTCGAAACAGTTGAACTTTGTGTGAAAATTTAAGTGAATCAGTATACTGACAATCTAAGTGAATTGTTTAGAACTTAAAGTGTTTAAAGCTCAACGGTGCTAGTGATTTGTCAAAAACTAATATGATCCTCTTACACAAACTGACAAAAATATTGTCTGTAAATATTTCGTTACTGCTTTTCATTAGTATGTTTTAGCATAAAATTTTGAAAAATCAAAAAGATTTTATTTCATTTTTTTTCAACAACTGATGTTGAAAAGCTGATTTTCAAAATTCCGAGTGCTAAACATGATCAACAACAGTGGGTTGGGAGAGTTTGTTTGATATGAAAAATGAAGTTAAAGTTTGAGAAAATTTGAGAAATGTTGTTTGGAGAATGATTTTACGGTTAGTTAATCAAGGTCATTAATTTGAACTTGATATAACTATTGTTGATGATTGAACGATATCTACCAGTGGTTTCTAAATTTGTTAAATCTTAACAATTGAGAAATTTATTTTGGGTAGAGATTTGTGCAGATCCCCGTGTCTGATCCTGTTGCTACGGAGAGCCAGGAATCGTTCCTGAACTTGTGAAAGCTATGTCAGATTACAATCACGGAACAATTTAAGGGGGAGTCTGTTAGCAAAAGGGAGTTTAAAAGAGCCAGTCTGAGATTCTGGAATAAGATAGAGATTGAAGGATGCTTATAGTGTAAGATACTTTGGAAAGATCGTGAAGACTGATCAAGACTGAAGACTTGACATACTGAAGACTCGTACTGAAGACTCGTCAACATCCAAGGGGGAGTTTGTTGGTGCATATGTCTGTCGACTTCGTCTTGTATCGAGTCTTTTATCTAGATTGGATAGATAAGAGTTTGGTTGACTAGAAAATAGGTTTTTAGTGAAGATAGTCCAGTTCGCATGAACTGGTTAACCCAGTTCGTACGAACTGACCAGGTCGTATGAGACCATCTCGTGCGAACCGGGACTACTATATATAGGTGAGCTTGGTCTTTCATTTGCAACTTTCCTGATTCCGGTAGCGGAGCTCTGCCGAAGTGTCGAACAAGCTGTAATTTGTTTCAAATCAATCTAATCGACATTTAAAGTGATTCCTAGTGTAAATCAAGCTGCAATGAAGATCGAATCACTGAATTCCGCCTTTGGTTTGATCTAGAACTCTTCTAATAGACTCATTTGATCGATTCAACGATCCTACAGGGCTGAACATGTTCATACATGTCTAATATTAATTACCAACTTGTTTAAGTGTCAAAATATGATTTATAACATACATATGATCAGATTATAACATTTACAAAAATGGACCCGTTTGACTTTTTAAACAATAAAACTTTGACCCGTCAATTGACCTAGTTAACTAGATTTTCAAGAGGTGCCATTTTAAGGGATTAATACCTACCTAATTAAGAACACGTAGCCATGTTCTACTCGAACAATGGCTGGACCATAATGGTCTAAACCGAAAGTCAAAGCAATTATCGAAATTGCTTGACTTTTGGCCATTAAAGCCCATAAAACGAAAATGCAAAGGATAGAGCACTTACAAGTGGTCCAAGAGACTGAAAATAACTTAGTGGGAAGCTCCTTTCTAGCCAGGAACCTCTAGAGGAGAAGTAGACATGATTCTAAGAAATGGTGCACTTGAAAATGAAGTTTCAAGGCCCTTTAATAGTTGAGGATCATGATTCTGATCATCACAGGTGTTAGAGACCTGCTAGAGATCATTACAAGTGTATTGAGACGTGTCAAGAACAGCCATGAAACCCTTTGTTTCAATCTAGTGTTTTCCTTGGAGCCCAATCAAAAAATCTGCCAGCAGAACCGCATACGGACCGTAAAGCCGAGGGCTTGAGGTCCGTAAAGGGTCCTCAACGAAATTTATTTTGTAATTTGACACTTTTGGCCCCTCCACTATCAAACTATTATATATTATCAAAAATAGCCCCTCACATCCAACAATTGGCACATATGAAAGTATGGACATGATCGTATAGCATCAAGCTCGCGATCTGTAAAGTGTCACTCAGAGGTATAAATTTAACATGTTGACTGCTTTAGTCCCTCCATATTCATACTTTCAATAGTTGGCTAAATTAGTCTCTCCCAGCCAACATTAGGCACGATTGGGATTAGGTACACGTGTCAGTACATTACTGGACACGAATATGCGAGGTGTTACATCCTCACCCCCTTAAAAGAAATCCCGACCTCAAGAATTTATTAAAAAAGATGGGGGTACTTTTGTCGCATAGTGGACCCAACCTCCCATGTATTCGGAGCCTCTACATGCATCTCATTTAACCTTTACAATAGGTATAAGCTTCCGTTGGAGCTTCTTAACCTGTCGATCCTCAATCGAAATTGGTTTCTCAACAAACCTCAGGTTTTCATCAATCTTGTCACACCCTGACTTTTGCGGAGGCGTGATTATGTGTGACTTGCTTAATATCATTGCATTCAACCATAACAAACGACTATATGATAAAACCAAGATGTTCATCCATAGATAGTTTTAAAAACATTACATGCAACATTTTTTTAAATCCCAAAACACAGACTTCGCGTTCAGAATATAACACCAACAAGTTTTAAGTTCCATAAGGACTTCACAAAAGACACTAATGAAAACTAGGCTTTGAAATATGTATCCTATCCAGGATAGGGTACATACTCCCAAACTGTAACACCCCAATCGCATAATACAACAACACGCGGCGGAAATATCGGGGAGTCATGTTACAAATTTCTCACAACTACTGGTACTAAATTGTTTCAATATTATTAACATCGTTTTACAAACAAAGAATACATGTAATTGTTCTTTTATTTTAGAAGTCTAAGGCCCGAATGCAGTCCTATGCGTTGCATGCTTGAACAGTCGAAAACCTGAAACATATGTGAAAAACAATCAGCATAAAAATGTCGGCGAATATATAAGTTTTATTAGCCAAATAAATGGCAAAACATTTGGTATTGCAATACTTTAACAGCTACGAGAGCTGTCAATCGAAAATAAATCTTGAAGCCAAAGAATGGCAAAAATTTAGTATTGCAAAACAAAATCTTAATTGTGATAAGTCGTGACAAAATAGGTTTGTATATGGCAATATGATTATTACTAAGTCATTTTATGCCTTACATCCTAATCTCGTTTAAACCATCCTAGTTAATATTTTATTAGAATCCAATCAAGGATTAATAATAAATATTTTGAAATAATTCAAAACTTATGTAAGTATTATATAAATCAAATCAATGAGTCATGATAATACTTCAGATATCTATCTAAGAATCTAACATATAAAAATATGAGAGATTCTATGAAGATTTCAATAATCAAACATTGAAACAATCATACTCAAAATCCTAAAGTGATCCAGATAACGCTACAAGAATAATAAAATAAGAACACTTATATATAGGAAGTACCATCGGCGTATCCACCATGTTCTTATTTTATTACACCCGTTTTGTTATCTAAATCACAACTACCACATAAACACATAATCGTCAACTTGTTCCACCTCGTAAACACGCATTAAAGTACGCAATGAATCCAAACAGGGGCTCCAATATTAGTACTCTAAACATCCCCCATATGTCTAACTATGAAGATAGATAGATATTACAGGGATCGGGTTCTCGCCACATCGTCTCATCAAACTCGCATTAAAGTACACAATGAATCCAAATAAGGACTCCAATATCAGTACTCAAAACATCCCACATATGTCTAACTATGAAGATAGATAGATACTACAGGGATCGGGTTCTCGTAACATCGTATCATTGTACCACGACATCCAAAATCCTAATAGTGATTCGGGATAACGCTACGAAGGGTAATACAATAAGCACACTTATGTATAGGAAGTACCAGTGGCGTATCCACCATGTGCTTATTGTATTATCTAGTTTCGTTATCTAAATCACCAACAATCTACACAAAACCAACCATCGAGTCGTAAAGTACTTCTTAAAAACCTTACTATGAAGATAGGAAGATTCTAAGTCTGTACTTCAATTATCCTATAAGAATCTAACTATAAAGATAGGTAGATACTACAAGGATCAACATCGCATTTGCATAATCGGAATAATACACATAAAAGCACTTGGTGAACACACATATGCCATACATTTCGAAAACAAATCGATTACACATATGAATCACCCCAAAACATTTGAAAACGGTAAAAGAGGGGAACTATGTACTCGACTGGGACTGCGTATAATTCCGGTTCAAAGGGTATAACAAAGCTCAAAAAGACCAAGAGTTCAAGTGTTGAAGCGGTTCCTAGTGTAATGGATACTATGTTAGAGAATCGACACCTAAATCGGAAGATCGGGTAGAATGAGGTCTTGTAAACCAAACGAGTATTGGAACTCATGTGATATGGTTTAACAAAGCCTACAAATCGGAACCTATCCTAAGTGCTTACGACCCATTAAGGTAGCTTATGCTACTTTAACACGTCGTTCGCGCGAAAGCGCGTTCGAGACGCCTAACTAGTCCTATGACAAGTATTATATGCCTTTACATATCTAATTATGTTATATAATCAGTTTAGATGTCAAAACATGTGTTACATATGCTTAAAATGAAATTATGCGAAAAAGGGCATTTTGGTCATTTTCCTAAGGCATATAAACTACCTATCATACGACTAACTAAACGAAGTGACCATAAGGTATAACCTCGGAAGGTTATTCCCTATACAACTATGGTCACAAAATATGTTTGGTCGGATCCTAGTGATCGACCAGACGGGTCGGGTTCGGAAGTCTAAGCGGTTGTTTAGACCGCTTATCTTACGAGCCTATACAAGCACTAAACTAAAAGTGACGAGTTAAACATGTTTAACAAAGTTAGAAAACATGTTTTGATATCAAAACAAACGGTTTTGATACTCAAGAATAGTTTGGTTGCAAAATACGCATAGGCACGTATTTTGACCGAAACTATGACTTGTCCCTACGCCTAATCAACGTGGTAATCAGTAGGTATAGTCACAAGGGACTATAACCATCGTGATTACGCTCACGTTGCAAAGTTCAAACGAACTTTGTGTTGACCATAGACTGGTCAAAGCAGAAAGTCAAATACTGTTTGACTTTCACGCTTGAAAAAAGATAACAAACATGAAAGAAACTTGCAAACGGTCCAAGCTAGGAAGATTTGAACTCCAAAATTCTCAGGTATGAAGCTTCACAAGGAGAGTTTCAACTTAGAGAAGATGATTGAGATCAAGTGTGAAGAAGATGAAGTGAAAATGGTGGGTATTTATAGAATTCCCACAAGCGTTAGGATCGTTCCTCGATAATTGAGCTTCGATCTGGACCATCCATATGTGGCACATTGTTTTGGAATACTAGGGGTGCCCAAAACCATCACACAGTATTGAAAAAGTTACACTTAGGCCCCTGAAATTAAACATGGGTGCAAAATTGAGGTTTATGTCCAGATGAGGCTGTGGCGTCGCGCCACGGAAAAACCATATAGTGGTTGCGCAGCGCAACCACATGCCAGCTACCAGAAACTTTTGAAAATTGTCAGTTTTGGTCCCTGAATGATAAAAACTCAGTTTTCGGCATGTTTAAGCCCCGTTAACCCCATTTCAAGGCTCTAAAATGAAATTAAAGTACAGGGAACTTAAAATATGCTCAAAAACATCTCGGATGTCCGCTCGTTTGGTCGTACGGTTGCGTTATTCGGTTAATTATAAAACGGAAGTCGTAACGGTTGCAAAAACGATCCAAATTAAGCGACGAATGGAAATTTAACATTCCAACCACTAAAATAAAATATTTTAATGATTACAAAAATTTTTGGATGTCCGGATATATTCAGAACGTAAGATATGCGCGTAAATGCAAACTTATGCACTTTTTAACGCTTTTAGTCCCCGTTGATCAATTAAGCATATTTTCGCATAACGAACCCCACAAAGCCTATTTCTAAGCTATGTAAAGGATATTTAGGGTACGTTTAGCTTATGATCAAGTTCCAGAATGTTCGTTACTATACGAATCAGCAGACTTTCGCAGTTTGACGCAAATAGTCACTGAGAGTGAATAAACTTGATTTTGACACACCAAAGCTTTCAAAACTTATTTTTAAGTTATATAAAAGTTATTTAAGGTATGTTAAGCCTATGTCACTGTTCCGGAATGTTTTCCGCATTAAACTGATTACGTTTACGCATCAGTTCGCGTATAACTTTCCAGAAAGCGATTTAAAGCTTGAAAATGAACTAGAATCAAAACGTGAAATTGTAAAACATAAATAAACAAAATTTTGGGACCAAAACACATTGTTTCTTTGATAAAAGATAGTGCCCTACATCGTGTGTGTTTACGGAGCACAAGTGTCACAGTTTCCCCTACTTCAGGAAATTTCGTCCCGAAATTTTTTCGAAGGAGACCGTAGAGTGGAATTGAAACGACTGATGGATATGCAGATTGCTAGATCCCAAAGATGCGGAGCATCATTTGGTGTTGGAAATTTCAGGAGATTCAAAATGTGATTTGGGATATTCAATGCATCTTAAGGTATTCAACCCTTTGAAACTTGTGAATGTCGACTAGTGTTCAAAAATCATTTAAGTATGGCATTATGTTATACTAAGCTCCTAGTGTAATCCCTAGCAAACAAAGGGGTGTACATTCAAGCTCTTCACGTACACGGTTTCTAACGCCTCACTAGGTACATCCACTGCACCATGAGCATCCCATGCATAGGAGACGGGTCAACATACCTATGGCATCAAGATCGTCACCTTTAACACCATATTATACTCCCGGTCGGCTCGATTTGAGTTAATGAATGTACTCGTTGTTGTCCATCGGAAATAACCACACAAATAACAATTTAGCACATAATTACCTAATGGTCCATGATAACATAAAATCACCAAGTGATCTTAGAAACGTTCTGAAGAATAACACAATAAGAACACTTATATATAGGAAGTACCATCGGTGTATCCACCGTGTTCTTATCGCATCATACTTCTCCCGTTACCTTAATCACTCTAGATTTTATGCCCCCATACTTAACAAGGCTTACTATGATTCTCATGCGTCGAATCTCATAATTAAGTGTCCCATAATTGCTCGTTTCGTCGCATGGTCCACATAGCTCCTCTTGTTAAGTGAGGGTAACAAATAATAAGGTCGAACTATCGTCTAAATCAAATAATCATCGTCACAACATAATATTTGTTAAATCGAATCGTATTTTATACTAGCAATGATAACACTACTTATTTTTCATACAACCAATTTAGTAGTAGGTGTTCTATTCTAGTACAAATGTTTATATATATATGTTTCACGTTAACCAAACAGGTAGAATGCAACATATACTAATCATACATTATCATCATAATGTAAGCATATCGGGAAAATGTTTTCAAATCATGCACTAGGTATGCTAAGTTAACACACTAAGCAAAAATGCATTAAAAATTAGTGTACTAAGTACATTAAATCAACATACGAAGCAAATTGTATTTATAATCATGTACTATACATTTTAGATAAACAAATTATGTATGTAATGCTATGATCATAAAACAGTATTAACTTGTTCATAGTATTCGTATCAATCGTGTTACCAAGTTCGTACGAATGCACCAGAGTGCAATCGTATTATGCTAAATTATAAGATTTAGTTCCTAAAGAACGGAATCCTCAAAATCAGCATGTAATTATAATTACTCATAGTGTAATCACATTAGAGTTTGAAATTTGGAAATGAATAACAAGGATAAAGATAAACTTCTTGAAATTTATATTGTCATTACAAACATAGTTGAAATATGTACATTGTTTTTGAAAAATAAACAGAAAATATAGAGGTTCAGATGATCATAAGCGCTTGATCATTAGCTTGAGCCTCGTTGACGTTGAATACTCGTCCATTAGCATTGGCAAGCTTGGGGTAGTTTCGCTTGAAATGATTTAAGTCACCACAATTGAAACATGCTCTCGGGCGAGTATGAGTAGGGGCTGCTCGGTTCTGGATACGACAGGTCACAGTTAGGTGTCCAAATAAACCACAAATTGTACACTGGCGGCAAGGGGAATTTGATGCATGATGATAGTTGCAAAGATTGCACCGAGGTTGCTTCCCACGATAAAATCCCTTAAAGGGTACTGAGTTCAGTGAAGCAGGTGCAGGAATTGCAAAATTCTTTGAAGCCTTGCGCTTCCTAGAACTTTTAGAAGATTCAGCCTTTGATCTTTTCGAATTCTCGTCAACAAATTCAGTGTTTTGTTTCTTATCTCCTTTTTGAAACAGTTTACCTTTTCTAACCTGGGAGTCGGTTAAGATAGCGGCTAACTCCTTAGCTTCCCTAAGCGCTGCAGGTTGGCTGCCAGTGACAATGTCTTGGACAGGGTCAGGTAAACCATCGATGTATTTCTCAATGGCCCGGTCCAAAGGTGTGACCATAGTGGGGCAAAGTAGGCTTAACTGTTCAAATCGGTCAGTGTAGGCACTGTTTTCCCCACTATCCTGTTTTAGATAATAGAACTCAATTTCAAGTGTCCTTATTTCACTTCGTGGGCAGAATTCCTTCTTCATAAGATCCTTAAATTCTTCCCACGTTAGTTCCATTGCTACATCGGCACCTCGGTCTCTCATAATACCATTCCATCAAGTGAGTCATCTCCTTTGAAAGACACTCGAAGAAAAATCTACCTTGCGCTCATTAGGACACTAAACATGGCAGAAGATGCTTTCTATACTTTCAAATCATTGTAGGAGTGCAGTTGTTCCTTCAGACCCAGAAAATTTTAGCGATTTGGTTGAATTGAAGGTCTTGAAACTACACTGGGCGTTGTTGTTGTTATTGTTGTTGTATATCTGATTAACCTGGGTTACTATGTTTGGAAGCGCAGCAGCCATCTGCTGAGTAACAAGGGTTGCGATTTCTTCATGGGTTTGAGGTTGTGCATCTCGTCGAGGAGGCATTTTGAAAGTACAGCTATAGAGAAAACCAAATAAGTTAGACTTATCCAACTGTTATGAGTTTGTAACATTATTGTATTGTTAAAACTTTGATCTAGTAGAATCTTGTTCATTGGTCTTGTTCTTGTACTTAGAATATATGGTGTTGTGGATTTCATTTTGAAACAAGAGTTGTTTTGAAAAAAATAATTTTTTTTGTAATATATTTTTGGATGAGAGAATACAAACCGAGTTAATGGTTTGTATTATAAATTCTTTACCTGTTAAAAATTTATTGCTTTTAAGAAAAAATGTTTTTAAATTAAAATTTTAAAATAAAGAAATTTTGTGTTTGAAATTTTGAAAATTCTCATCCAAATGGTAAAAATTTGAAATTTTGAAAGGCAAGGGTAGTGTTTTGAAAATGAATTAGGATCTCGTAGTGTCGTGAAATGAAATGATGTTCATTTCAACTGTATCGAATCAAACATATCACCGAAGGTAATATGATGAAATAGTATTGGGAAAGGAAAGTTGTTTCGATTGTCGTGAAGAGCAAACATATTACCGAGGGTAATATGAATGAGCAGTGTTACAAAGGTCGTTTAGAAATCGCTCGGTAGGGTCAAGATGGATAGGTTTTTATAATGCTTCACGAAGACATGCTTTAGCCTATAAGTGGACACTCACCCTAAGAGTTCCCATGTAAGATTGACTGGTCCGATAATGCGGATTTGTACGAACACTCTAGCCTTAGACAGAAAACTCGGGGTACAGGCATCCACCCTTCCAGATTGCATGTGTTCACATTATTAAAACCCAAGATTTCGATGAAAAACATTTGAGAAAAACATTTAAGAAATCTTTTGATACAAATCGTTTGAGATAAAACAGGTTGTGAAATATTTTGACAAACACATTTAAGAAAACATTTTGAAAAATATTTCAATGAAAATGTTTTGAGAAAACATTTTGAGGAATACCCTAAGGCATGAAGCCTAAGGTTTAGGATAAATTATCTAAGGCTAGATGATTTGTAAATCATAGAGTAGTTATGGCACAAATAAGGATGAGGATTTAGGAAAAGAGTTCCTAAGTCTACTCATGTTTGGGTCCTAGGAAGGTTATAGACTAGGTTTAAGGCATGCTAATAACCTAATTCCCTATAACCAGGGCTCTGATACCAATATGTAACACCCCAATAGCGTAATACAACAACACGCGGCAGAAATATCGGGGAGTCACGTTACAAATTGCTCACAACTACTGGTACTAAATTGTTTCAATATTATTAACATCGTTTTACAAACATAGAATACATGTAATTGTTCTTTTATTTTAGAAGTCTAAGGCCCGAATGCAGTCCTATGCGTTGTATGCTTGAACAGTCAAAAACCTGAAACATATGTGAAAAACAGTCAGCATAAAAATGCCGGCGAATACATAAGTTTTATTAGCCAAATAAATGGGAAAACATTTGGTATTGCAATACTTTAACAGCTACGAGAGCTGTCAATCGAAAATAAATCTTGAAGCCAAAGAATGGCAAAAATTTAGTATTGCAATACAAAATCTTAATTGTGAAAACTCGTGACAAAATAGGTTTGTATATGGCAATATGATTATTACTAAGTCATTTTATGCCTTACATCGTAATCTCGTTTAAACCATCGTAAAACCTCGTTAATATGTTATTAGAAATCCAATCAAGGATTAATAATAACTATTTTGAAATAATTCAAAACTTATGTAAGTATTATATAAATCAAATCAATGAGTCATGATAATACTTCAGATATCTATCTAAGAATCTAACATATAAAAATATGAGATATTCTATGAAGATTTCAATAATCAAACATTGAAACAATCATACACAAAATCCTAAAGTGATCCAGATAACGGTACAAGAATAATAAAATAAGAACACTTATATATAGGAAGTACCAGCGGCGTATCCACCATGTTCTTTTTTTATTACACCAGTTTCGTTATCTAAATCACAACTACCACATAAACACGTAATCGTCAACTTGTTCCACCACGCATTAAAGTACACAATGAATCCAAACATGGGCTCCAATATTAGTACTCTAAACATCCCACATATGTCTAACTATGAAGATAGATAGATACTACAGGGATCGGGTTCTCGCCACATCGTCTCATCAAACTCGCATTAAAGTACACAATGAATCCAAACAAGGACTCCAATATCAGTACTCTAAACATCCCACATATGTCTAACTATAAAGATAGATAGATAGATACTACAGGGATCGGGTTCTCGTAACATTGTATCATTGTACCACAACATCCAAAATCCTAATAGTGATTCGGGATAACGCCACGAAGGGTAATACAATAAGCACACTTATATATAGGAAGTACCAGCGGCGTATCCACCATGTGCTTATTGTATTATCTAGTTTCGTTATCTAAATCACCAACAATCTACACAAAACCAACCATCGAGTCGTAAAGTACTTCTTAAAAACCTTACTATGAAGATAGGAAGATTCTAAGTCTGTACTTCAATTATCCTATAAGAATCTAATTATAAAGATAGGTAGATACTACAAGGATCAACATCGCATTTGCATAATCGGAATAATACACATAAAAGCACTTAGTGAACACACATATGCCATACATTTCGAAAACAAATCGATAACACATATGAATCACCCCAACACATTTGAAAACGGTAAAAGAGGGGAACTATGTACTCGCCTGGGACTGCGTATAGTTCCGGTTCAAAGGGTATAACAAAGCTCAAAAAGACCAAGAGTTCAAGTGTTGAAGCGGTTCCTAGTGTAACGGATACTATGTTAGAGAATCGACACCTAAATCGGAAGATCGGGTAGAATGAGGTCTTGTAAACCAAATGAGTATTGGAACTCATGTGATATGGTTTAACAAAGCCTACAAATCAGAACCTATCCTAAGTGCTTACGACCCATTAAGGTAGCTTATGCTACGTTAACGCGTCGTTAGCGCGAAAGCGCGTTCGAGACGCCTAACTAGTCCTATGACAAGTATTATATGCCTTAGCATATCTAATTATGTTATATAATCAGTTTAGCTGTCAAAACATGTGTTACATATGCTTAAAATGAAATTATGCGAAAAAGGGCATTTTGGTCATTTTCCTAAGGCATATAAACTACATATCATACGACTAACTAAACGAAGTGACCATAAGGTATAACCTCAGAAGGTTATTCCCTATACAACTATGGTCACAAAATATGTTTGGTCGGATCCTAATGATCGATCAAACGGGTCGGGTTCAGAAGTCTAAGCGGTTGTTTAGACCGCTTATCTTACGAGCCTATACAAGCACTAAACTAAAAGTGACGAGTTAAACATGTTAAAACATGTTTAAATAAGTTAGAAAATAGGTTTTGATATCAAAACAAACGGTTTTGATACTCAAGAATAGTTTGGTTGCAAAATACGCATAGGCACGTATTTTGACCGAAACTATGACTCGTCCCTACGCCTAATCAACGTGGTAATCAGTAGGTATAGTCACAAGGGACTATAACCATCGTGATTACGCTCACGTTGCAAAGTTCAAACGAACTTTGTGTTGACCATAGACTGGTCAAAGCAGAAAGTCAAACACTGTTTGACTTTCACGCTTGAAAAACGATTACAAGCATGAAAGAAACTTACAAAGGGTCCAAGCTAGGAAGATTTGAACTCAAAAATTCTCAGGTATGAAGCTTCACAAGGAGAGCTTCAACTTAGAGAAGATGATTGAGATCAAGTGTGAAGAAGATGAAGTGAAAATGGTGGGTATTTATAGAATTCCCACAATTGTTAGGATCGTTCCTCGATAATTGAGCTTCGATCTTGACCATCCATGTGTGGCACCTTGTTTTGGAATACTAGGGGTGCCCAAAACCATCACACGGCATTGAAAAAGTTACACTTAGGCCCCTGAAATTCAACCTGGGTGCCAAATTGAGGTTTCTGTCCAGATGAGGCCGTGGTGTCGCGCCACAGCAAAACCATATAGCGGTGGAACAACGCCACCACATGCCAGCTACCAGAAACTTTTGAAAATTGTCAGTTTTGGTCCCTGAATGATAAAAACTCAGTTTTCGGAATGTTTAAGCCCCGTTAACCCCATTTCAAGGCTCTAAAATGAAGTTAAAGTATAGGAAACTTAAAATATGCTCAAAAACATCTCGAATGTCGGTTCGTTTGGTCGTACGATTGCGTTATTCGGTTAATTACGATGGAAATCGTAACGGACGCAAAAACGATCCAAATTAAGCGAAGAATGGAAATTTAACATTCCAACCACTAAAATAAAATATTTTAATGATTACCAAAATTTTTGGATGTCCGGATATATTCAGAACGTAAGATATGCTTGTAAATGCAAACTTATGCACTTTTTGACGCTTTTAGTCCCTGTTGATCAATTAGGCATATTTTCGCATAACGAACCCCTCAAAGCCTATTTCTAAGCTATGTAAAGGATATTTAGGGTACTTTTAGCTTATTATCAAGTTCTGGAATGTTCGTTACTATACGAATCAGCAGACTTTCACAGTTTGACGCAAACAGTCCCTGAGAGTGAATAAACTTGATTTTGACACACCAAAGCTTTCAAAACTTATTTTTAAGTTATATAAAAGTTATTTAAGGTATGTTAAGCCTATGTCACTGTTCCGGAGTGTTTTCCGCATTAAACTGATTACGTTTACGCATCAGTTCGCGTATAACTTTCCAGAAAACGATTTAAAGCTTGAAAATGAACTAGAATCAAAACGTGAAATTGTAAAACATAAATAAACAAAATTTTGAGACCAAAACACATTGTTTATTTGATAAAAGATAGTGTCCTACATCGTGTGTGTTTACGGAGCACAAGTGTCACACAAACCATATGACACCGGATGACATCTTTTATTCGAAACAACACTTGAAAACTTTAACTCCCACCGGATCCATATTTAGTTTCCTGAAATACATGTAGTTTGAAAACATCAACAAAAGTTGAGCGAGTTCATGTGTTTAGTGTGTGAGCTCGAATAAACTTTGTAATCATTGTAAGTTAGTATGTATTCGTAAACCCTGGTATGAAAGCAAACAAGGAAAACAGATCATTAATGGTTTGCAAGGCCATTAATATGTGTGACGTGATGCAGGAAAGCTCAAACCTAGCAGATTTTGCACCGGGCTTCAGTTTGAAGACATAGTCACCTCATGGGCCAAAACCCGGTCCACATGGGTGCGGGCTCGCTACACTCAAATAGATCTATCACTCATGCCCCTCGGTCCTACTACGGGGATTAATGGTCTTAAGCGTCGTACCCACCACTCACATGATCCAGCAGTACCTTTCCTTAGCTAACCATACCAAATGTAATCGTATGTAAACAATTTGTAACATGTACTTCACCCCCGAAGTTATAAAATCCGAAAACAGTTAAAAGAAAAGGGGGTCATGAACTCACGGTTTTGCGTTCTTCAATCCGACTGTAACTCAAAGTTTCCTCTGGTGTACACGACTACCTACAACGCACTACGATCTATTAGACGAGTGGGTCGTGCCTTGACTTAGTATTAATTAGTGTCTTTGAGTTACGTTTCATTGTGTCTTCAATATTATTCCTAGTTATATATTTATTTGTTAAAATAATAAATATTTTAACTTAAATTATATTTTTTAAATTTTGGAATAATAGTTAAAATAGTATATTTTAACTTGTTACTTTTTATGTATTTATACATGTATATCTTTCCCAAGGATGGGTGTATTTGTATTCGTATTCTTATACTTGTATATTTTTGCCAAGTATCGGTGGCGTATTCCGGTGTGTATTTATACGTAAGAGAATACGTATTTTATTGTAATTGTTAAGTATTCTTATACTTAATTTTTGTATTAACTTTTCCGAAATAATATTTCTCATAAAAATTCTTCAATATATATTTAAGAGAGATTACATAGAAAAATTATTTATAATTTTTCCTTTGGCAAAAATAATTGTATTTTCATGTAAACTTTAAAAATAATATATTTTCAAGTCCAACTTAGAAAATATATATAAATCCATTTTTCATCCAAAAATAATATATTTCAAGTTTATTCAAGAAAATACATTTTCTCCCAAAAATAATGTCTTCTAATATTTTCAAGAACATATATATTTTTATCTACCCAAAAATGATATATTTTCTCCTTGTAAAAAATATGATATATTTTGTAATAATTGTAAAAGTCATATTTTTGTTCCCTGGGTGTCCAAAATACCATTTTCCAAAATATACTTATGAATAAAATTTTTGGAATATTTTTGTGAGTTATATTCCTTTGTTCGGTTTCTTCAATATTTTGGGTATAATTTATATGTTCATTCTCTTGGAATTTTGGTAATATTTTGGATTGTAATCTTTTGTATTTTGATGAGTTATATTATTTCCAAGTCCTAAAATAATATAACTAATACACATAATATACAAATAATCACACACATGGTGACTTCAAATATATATTTCCTAAATACATATTTAGTCACTTTTATTTACAAAAACCAACCTCCAATATTTATACTTTTTGTTACAAAAATTATGGCAAACTTTATATAAAATTCATGGTTTAAAATATACTTGTAAATATTTGTTTAAAAATATTTTCCTAAGTGTTTAATTTCTAGAAAAATTTTGCCATAGTTTCCCCTATAAATGGAGGTTTCCATGCCTTCAAGGCATATCATTTTCTTTTGGTAAATAAACACAATCAAAAACAAATTAATCTACACTTACCAATTTACCAAAAACAAGCATAAACTACTACTTCATGAACTTGAAAATTTATAAAAATGTGTAGTAACTTACTAGTGTGTTTAGTAAGCTTAGTTACCCTTTGAAGTGTGGTTGTTTATTTAAAATCATCATTTTTAAAGAAATTAGATCTTCACAACTTGTGTATCATTTTTCTAAAAATATTTCCTCTTGGATTCTTCTTGTTAAATACATGATCCTACACTTGATTAACCACTAAAAATGCGGTTTATTTCTTTAATAACCAAGATTAAGTAAACTTTGTATTTTTTACTTGATTTCTTGAAAAACCATTCTTGAAATCATAGATTTACAAGACTTTATACACACTTTGATCATCACTTAACAAGAAAACAACTTATTCTTCCAAGTTCATGACTTACATGAGGATGATCTATGGATCTTTAACATAATCATCCTCTCATCTTGCTAGATTATGTTTTTAATCGTTATCTAGCAAGATCACATGATGATCTACATCAATAACATGAGTAACCAATAATCAACAAGCATAACAACACATAAACATCATGATTTCTTATGATTTTAAGCTTATGTTCAAGTTTCAAGTTCAAGATTCTTAGTTTTCATCATGATCAACAACTTGTATCTTCTTTTAACCACTAAAATAAGATGTAAAATGAAGAGTATGGTGTTCTTACTACTAGCTCAAGGCTAGGGATGATCACTAGATGAAATGGAGTGGATAAAAGCACCAGAGAAGGGTCCTTCAACTTTCACAACCTCCAAGCTTCCTTATACACCTTCTAGCACCCTTGTATATATGTGGATTGAATGAGAATTGTTGGATGATTATGGATGTATGGTGATGGGTGTTCGGCCGTGAGCAAGGGGGAAGGAGGAGAAGAAGTGGTGAGTTGTGTGTTTTAGAGAATGAAGGTTATGGTTCTAGGAGTTAATGCTTATAACCACCAACACATAATTTTCCATTGGTTTATATGCTTCAAAAAGAACAAACATAATCTATTAAATTGACCATATAAAATCACTAGTGGGGCCCTTGTGTTGGCCGTGAACTAGGTAGGGGGGTCTTAGGCTAGGTTTCAACTAGATAGTTAGTTTAGTAGTTAGAAATCAAGTATTAGTTAGGTTATTTAGTTACTAGATGTTATATAGTGTGTTACGATGTTCGGGGACCATAACTAGCTTGGTAATGTTAAAACAATGCTTCTAGTGAAAATTTGGTGTTTCGGGTAGTGTCTGGTTGTTCGGTTGGTTACTGGTTTGTTAAGGTGCTAAACTATGAAGTTTAGTGTGCTTTATGTTACTTTTTGTGACAGTTTTGATTCCCGACACATAGGAAAGTATTCTGGACCATTTAACCATATTTCTGCATGATATTAGAGTGTTTAAATGCTGATTTTTGCTGATTTCTGCAGTTTAGGTGAGTTTTAGGCACTTTCCGGCACTTAAACTATCTCTAGGCAGGCAGTTTTGTGATCCATACTTTCCTACACACTATACTAGTGTAATACTTGGTTTCTGGCTCATTATATGTCTCAATACAATGTCTGTCCATGTACTGAACTCCGTCAGCATATTTCTGATTTATCTGATAACTGTGCTAACTGTGTTTCGCGCATCATTTGAACCAACAATTTTTGCATGCAATACCTATATGTTATTTGCAATATATGATGCACATGTATGTATATGGCAATAGTCAGAAAGCACTTCAAGTAATTAATTAAAATTCAGCACAGTCATTAAGCACCAATCATTGTTTAATAATTGTACGGACACCCGAAATTTTGACAGTTGTCATATTCTCCCCCTGTTAAGAAAATTTTGTCCTCGAAATTTAAACTACATTAACTCCTTAGGGTTACGTTATGCGTGTATGGATATGAATAATACCAAAGTAAATAACCACAAAACCGAATCAAGACCTATTGAATCAGGTGAATCCAGGGGCATATTACAACCATAGGAACCCAGCGGTTAAAGTTATGTGTTTCAGAATTCGATGTCAAAGGATACAAGACATGTAGCAGTATAGTCTAGTGTAACTTAGTTAACAGGGGTTCAACAAAACAGGAGTTTCGATCAATAGAACTCTGAACGATCGTTCACAATATGCAAATGAGTTTTCAGAAACAATAGCATCCGCTAGATGAACCCAAAATCAGCAAGCTCAAATGTAATAGTAATATGGAAGTGATTCGTCAACTTTCGGACAAATAAATGAATAAAATTAGTGTGTTGACATTATTGAATTGCGAGAATACACCGAAATGAAATACAATCGAATCTGGTGTATCATTGTCTTAATTCGTAGTTGCATTAAGAATGTTTAAATGACAAGTCAAACAAAAGTATGTGTAGTTTTGTATGAAGCGGTTGACCATGATTTAGCACAAGCTACAAGTTTATACCGACACCACAAGGTGTGACACCTGTGTCACTTCAACCATCAAACAAATGCCAAACCAATGAAATATTGTATTTCATACTTGGGATTTGTAAAAATATGGGTATCGTTTGCACATATCAACTCTTGTTCGATTTCAAGCTTTAAATCGCTTTCTGGAGGGTTATACGCGCTCTAATGCGTAGATATAACCAGTTTAATGCAACGAACACTCCAAAATAGTGAAATAGGCTTAACATACCTTAAATAACCTTTACATAACTTAGAAATAAGTTTCAAAGGCTTTGGTATGGCAAAATCAAGTTAAATCGCTTACAGGGACTAAAGTTGACAAACTGCGAAAGTATGCCAATTTGAACTGTAACAGACTTTCTGGAACATGACCATAAGTTAAACACACCTTAAATAACCTTTATATAGCTTAGAAATAGGCTTTGAGGGGTTCGGTATGCTAAAACAAACTTTTGGGTCATTCAGGGACTAAAAGCGTCAAAAAGTGCACAAGTTTGCACTTTCGCGCATAACTTACGTTCTGAATACATCCGGACATCCAAAAATTTATGTAAGCACTAAAATATTTTATTTTAGTGTTTGGCATAATAAAAATCCATTCGTCGCGTCATTTGGATCGTTTTTCGCGCTTATGCGCATTCCGTCGTAATTAAGCGATCATCGCGATCGTACGACCAAACGAACCAACATCCGGCATATTTTTGAGCATGTTTCATGTCCACAATGTTTAGACATCATTTTAGGGCCTTAAAGTTGGCTTTACGGGCCTTAGAAGTGTCGGAAATGGCTTAAATACGTAACAGGGACCAAAACTGTCAATTCAGAAACATGTTTCTGATCTGTGCAGGCCAGGCGGCCCGCGTAAGATCAGTGTGTATCCTTACGCGGCCCGCGTCAGTGTCCCAGATCAGATAAGATCAATTAGTCAGCAGATTACAGCTGTTTAACTCACAACCACAAACCCACACTTGCCCTTTCAGCTGATTAGGGGCCATTTTTAGTCACCACAACTTTCCAACAAGTGTACGCACGAGATTAGATCACGTTATTCAAGAAACGATCTTAACGGTTCGGGAAATACTATAAATACCCCACCCCCATTTGCTTCAAACTCACTAGAATCTGATCTAATGTGTTCTAATTGAAACCTTTGTTTCATACCTGAGCTATTTTGATCTAGATTAGCATTCGGGGACCCTTCGTAAGTGTTCCTTCGTTCTTTTATTGCTTTTCGAGTCCGAAAGTCAAACTTTGTTTGACTTTCTGCATTGACCAGTTTATGGTCAATGCGAAGTTCGTTTGAACTTCGCAACGTGATTGTAATCACGATGGTTATAGTCCCTTGTGACTATGCCTACTGATTACCACGTTGTCTAGGGTCGTAAGGGTAAGCGATCTAATAAATCGCTTATACCTTCGAACCCGACCCATTTGGTCGATCATTAGGATCCGACCAAACACATTAGGTGACCATAGTATATAGGGAATAACCTTCCAAGGTTATACCTTATGGTCGCTTCGTTTAAGTAGTTGTATGATAGGTAGTTTATATGCCTTAGGTAAATTACCAAAATGCCCTTTTTACGCCAAAATTCATTTTAAGCATATGTAACATAACTTTTGGTATCTAAACTGATTTAGCAACAATATTAGACATGTTAAGGCATATTTTACTTATCATAGGGCTAGTTAGGCGGTCCGAACGCGTTTCACGCGAACGACGCGTTAAAGTAGCATAAGCTACCTAAACGGGTCGTAATGGGTCATAAGCACTTATGTTAGGTTTCATTTAGTATGTAGGCTTTGTTAAACCATGTTACATGAGTTCCTACACTCATTTGGTTTACAAACCCTCATGCTACCCGATCTTCCGATTTAGGTCCGGTTTATTAACGTAGTTACCTATATTAGGTGCCGTTTGATTCCGTGATCTCTAGCATTGCTTGGTGGTTATCTTAGGACTTCTGAGCAATCTCAAGTGAGTACATAGACCCCTCTTTTACTGTTTTCCAAACGTTTTGGGGTGGAACACATGTGCCTACTTGTTACTTTCATGCTTTCCATGTTTTCACATCATATACCTGCTATGTTCGTTAGTACATTATAGTACATGATTTCATTACATATCATGCTATGTATGCCCATTGTGTGCGTACTTAGTACATCGTTTTACATTACATGCTATGTATGCCCATTGGGTGCGTACTTAGTACATCGTTCTACATTACATTTCATGCTATGTATGCCCATTGTGTGCGTACTTAGTACATCGTCCTACATTACATTACATTTCATGCTATGTATGTCCATTGTGTGCATACTTAGTACATTGTTTTACATTAAACTTACGCTATGTATGTTCTTTATTGCATACTTAGTACATGGTTATACATTACACTTTATGCTATGTATGTTCTTTGTTGCATACTTAGTACATTTGTTATTCATCACATGCTTACATTTTGGATACACATTACATGATTTACATTAGACATGAACATTTTACTTTGGTAGTTTGGTTTGATTAAGTGATTAAGTAACGAGGCGTGTGTAATATGATACAAGTATGGTGGATACGCCGCTGGTACTTCCTATATATAAGTGCTTGTATGGTATTACATATCGTAGCGTTATTTGAATCATTTCAATTTGAGACATATAACATATTATACAAATAACATACTTTTCACAAGACATTGATTTACAAACAACTTATCTTATACAAACTCATTTTACATGGTTATTCATTTAACCATACATTATTCTCTTATTTATACATATCATCTGAACTTATTGATTTTCAAACGATTTACAAAACAAATCAATTTACAAGGTTCATGACTAAACTCTATTAAACATTTTCTTAAACTTACAAGTCATGAATCCTATTTTCACAAAACCTATGTATCTCACAGGCATTTTTATGCTGACGTACCTATTTTCACATGTGTTTTCAGGAGTTGATGCATAGGACTTATCGAGACATACTTAGGCGGACCGTGCCTTAGTGACTTAAAACGAGACAAGGACTAGTTAATTTTTGTTATGTACTCTTTGTTTCTTGTTTAAAACAATGTAACTCTCTTATTTGATTAATAAAACGAACTTTAATTTCCATGGTTGTGAAACAATTAATTCTGTTACAACACTCCCCGACATTTCCGCCACGTTTGGTTGTCCTACGTGGTCGGGGTGTGACACAAGGTGTCATAGTGAATGACATAATTCAATAATATCGGTGATCGAACAAGTTCACCGTGTTTAAAATCGAATGAAAGTGTAATGAAACAAACCTGAAAACTTGATTCAAATGGCATCATAGGATTTTTCAATTGAATATGGAACACCAAAGAACTACTGTTTCCGATCGAAGATGAAAAATAATGAATACTGCAAGGTATTCGATCGATAATGAAAGGACCGTTAGGAGGTACACTAGAATATAAAATGAATTTATGTACCATTGTCTTAACACACGATTGTGTTATGACTGCTTTAATCATGATAAAACAGAACGGATTTAGAGCAAGTCAGTAAATAAACAACTAAATCCATGTGCGCGATGTGTAAATGAGATTAGCGTAAGCTTCAATTTAGTGGAAGCATCAATACAAGGTGTCGAAATCATCGAACGATTTAATGGAGACATAGATCAAACAAGTTTACTATGACTCGGAATAGATGAAACGCTTGCAAAAGTGAATTTGAATATGATGTTTTCAATACATCATATGATGGCTTGAATTAAATATACGAAATGGACAAGTTCAAGCAATTGAGCTTGGTTTCAGCGCAATCTGACAATAAACATTTGTATTGACAAGGGAATTTCGGCATGGTTAAAAGGATAAACCATGTATGGAAAGAAAATAAATTTCATGAAAGTTTTGTTGACTCAATATCAAGGAGTCGATTCTTACAATAATGCAGCTTATCCGAGACACAAGGCAATAACTGGATATAGCGAAATGATATTTGTAACTTTGATAAAAACGATCACTAGAAGGGAAGCCACATGCGTAACAAACGATGCATGTGTATCATATGAAATGATCAAGTACCGAAACAAAGGAGTGTTTGCTTTAATGAAGAAAATCGTCGTGATGCAACTACCATTACGAGGAGTAGAGATGTTAAAATCTACTTGTTAGAGGCAAAACTGGAAATTTCAATATAAGAATTTTGAGTACTTCACATGTTCGTTTAACTAAAATAGCATATACGACAGAATAATGGTGTTCGCTCGAGTTAATGGACGTGGTTCCTAAGTGATAGCCTTTAATGAGCTTTGACATAAGTTCCCGAAGGTCCTAAGTATATGTTTACTAGGTTCTCAAAGTTTTGTATTCTGTGTATAACTGTTTTGTGCACCGTGTAGAAAACACAATATTAACGTATATTTAAAACAAATTGTTGACTCACTGTTCTTCGGTATGCTTTCTTCCTGAATCCGCAGCTGGTGATAACCTGATCAAAGATCGATCTTGGAATAGTAATTGGATCTTTGAAGTTGATCGAATAAATCATCAATCCTCGGCAAGGGATACCGATTCTTGATGGTTAACTTGTTTAACTCTCGGTAGTCGTTGCACATACGAAAACTGCCGTCCTTCTTCTTGAGGAATAGTACTAGAACTCCCCAATAGCGAGAAGCATGGTCTAATAAATCCCTTATCCAGCAACTCCTGAAGCTGCGCAGACAACTCTTGCATCTCTGAGGGCGCAAGTCGATGAGGTGCATTGGCTACAGGCACGGCGCCTGGAACCAAGTCAATGCGGAACTCGACTTGTCTTTGAGGAGGTAATCCTGACAAGTCTTCGGGGAAGACTTCAGGATATTCCCTTGCCATAGGGATATCTTCGAGCTTAGGTTCTTCGGCTTCTTTGTCCATGACATGAGTCAAGAAGGCAACACATCCTTTACGCAAAAACTTTCGTGCCTTCAAACAACTGAAAATCCGTAGAGGCGTATCCCGCTTCTCCCCATGATTCATGATTCGTCTCTTCATCCGCCATTGGGATGCAGATAATCTTCTCATGGCAAACAATCTCCGCTCGATTGCTCGATAACCAATCCATCCCAATTACAACGTCGAAGCTTCCCAATTCAACTGGCAGAAGATCTGACGAAAACTCACGCTCTCCAAGCTCTATAACGCAGAATCTAATCACTTCATTAGCTTCTACTAGCTTCCCATTAGCTAGTTCTATCGAGTACGTGATATCTAACTTACTAGCTATCAAACCAAGTACATACTTAAACTCTAGAGATACGAAGCTATAGATGGCGCTGGTATCAGATAGAACAGATGCGAAGTGTTGGTTAATAGGGAACGTACCAGTGGCTACGTTCGGATCCTGGCGTGCTTCACAAGCTCCAATGTTGAACACTATTCCATGAGCTTGGTTATTCTTAGGGTAATCTTTCCTAAAGTGCCCCACGTCCCCACATTTGAAGCATCCTGGAACTCTACCATTATTGTTTCCGTCTTGGTTTCCGTCATCATTTCCTCCTTGTCTGGAATACTTCACCCAGCAGGCATCCTTGTTGTGTCCTTCCTTTCCACACCTATCGCACTTAGGCCTTAGACATCGACCTTCATGGTGAAATTTGCACTCATCACATCCCGGCTTAGTCCCCAAGTAAATCTTACCACCGGCCTGGTTGTTTTTAGGGCAATACTTCCTAAAATGCCCTATGTCGCCATAGTCAAAACAACTTTGACCACGTACTTGATCATCACCATTTCTGTCTTGGTAGTTGTTGTCGTGGTTCCCTCCGCGATTTCTGCTACCATCTTAACCTTCATTTCCATGTCCAGCTCCGTACCAACACGTCTCTTTGACATGCCCCACTTTGCCACAGTTATCACATTTTCCATATTTACATCGCCCAATAGGATGACGTTGATAATTGTCGCACTTAGGTAGGATACCCATGTACTTTTTTCCCTTTTTGGCATTGTTGTTGTTATTCGCCCGAGTACCCTTTTGGAAATCAGTGAGCTTCCTTTTGTTCTTTCCAGATGACTCCACCTGAGTTTCCTTCTTCTCATCAGGGGTTGAAAGTTTTTCCAATCTAATTGCTTCTTTAGTGAGCGCCACACTTAAGTTACTCGCATCGATAGTTGTTGGAGGCGTTGATGTCGTCATCAAGCTCAGAATCTGAGGAGCCAATCCCCAGACGAATCGTTCTATCCTCTTAAACTCTGTTTCCACCATATATGGAATAACTCGTGACAAATCGTGAAGTCTCTGCACATATTCCACCACCTTTGGACCTTCCATCTTCAGTTTCCAGAATTCAATTTCCAGCTTCTGGATTTTCGTCTGAGAACAATACTTCTTACGCATCAATTCTTTCAGCTCATCCCATGTCAAAGCATACGCAGCAGCCTCGCCCAACGTCTAAACCTGAAGGTTCCACCATGACAGAGCCCCATATTGAAACAGTCCAGAAATGTACGTGACTTATTGCTCTGGAGTACATTTGCTCATTCGCAAAACAGAATCTGTATTCTCGACCCATCTCACAAAAGCTATGGCACCTCCAGTGCCGTCGAAGTTCAGAGGCTTGCAGTCCAAAAACTGCTTGTAGGTGCCGCCTGCAACCCATGCAGCATTATTCATAGAAAGCATTAGCAAAGCACACTCAGAAATGTCTAAACGTATTGTAATGTGTCTTAGGTGACTTGAACATTACCGTTAGGTGGATTATTCCCTGAGGTACCTCCGCTGTGTCTGTAGCGAAGAACCTCATGCAGTGCGATGGCCTGTGTGATGTGCGCTTGTAATTCTGCCTCGGTCATGGGCAGCTGAATGATCCTTTGAGGAGGCATCTTTTAAGAAGGAGATCGGATTGGTCAGGTCTTATTTGCTAAATAAATGTATATAATTGTCTAGAGGTCATATGTACATACACATAATAAATCATCATATCAAACAATCATGCAACGACACAATCATAACATAAACAAGTAATCCAACAATGTGTTTAGTGAGAACATGACGATTGAGCTTTCATTAATTATCAACCACAGTTACATTGTTTACAAAAGGGTTTCATATCAAAAGGGACACAGGGTCACACTACCCTTGTCCAATAAGTCTGCCAATGTACAAAGATCACATAGTCAAAAGGTGGTCTTCAAAAGTCTTCACAATCCCGGCTCAATAGTGGTGTTCTCACCAAAGGTAATGCATCTGCATAAGACCAAAAACCTACTGTACTGATGGCAGGGGAGGAGGAGGGAGGAAAATCAAACTGAGAACATGTGCGAGCTCCTCCTCGAGTTTACACACATGACGAAGCAAGTAACGGACCTGCTGCTCGACGGTGAGGAATCGAGCATTAAACTCTGGGAAAGGAGTAAGAGGAGCAGGTGGACGTGCAAAAGGAGACGGTGATGAATGTGGGGGAACAAAAGCAGGCTGACAAGGACACGGTAGGGGACGCGGTGTCGACTCAAGCTCCAAGACTCTGCGACTCATAACTTCAAATCGAAGCTGAAGTGAATAAAGTAACTCATCCTGAGTATAGCTAACAAAATGCGAGGGATGATAGGGATCTGAAATTGGCATAGAATACGGTGGGAACCATCAGAATGGCTCATCAAGTGGTGAAGAAGTAAAAGGAGCAAAAGGTGTAGACTGAGGGGCCTGAGAGAAAGCTGCTGAGACATAAGGATCATGACTAGGCTGCTGGCCTGAAGTACCCTCCCCTGGATGGGGTGCGGGTATATCCTGAAGGAAGACAATAGGTAAATCAGTGCGATAGACGTCGGACTCCACAGGATGAAAAGGAGCAACATCAGTGGGTGCGGGTGGAGGAATGAATGGCTCAACAAAAGGAGGGTCAACGGGTGCAGGAACTGGGTCAGGTATGAGGGGTGCAATGTCTGATAGGCCAAAAGGAATAGGCTCATGATCATGCATAGGCTCAGGATCAGCAGGTGCAACATCAGGCTGATAAGCAGGGACAAAATCTGGCTCAAGACCAGGCTCGAGGTCGTGTGGAGGAGATGGTGCAGCTGACATCGCAGTATCATCATCAGAATCAGTGGCATAGCGCTGTAATCCAACTGCCTGCAGAGCTGAAGACATCACAAACTCAAAGGAATCTGAGATAGAGTGCAAACTAGTATCAGAGGATAACTCGATAATAGGGATCTCAGGAAGTGGAATAGCAACAACGTCCTCGTCTATCTCTCCAACACCATGGGCGTCGTCAGGAGGACCATCAACAAACAGATCAACGTCATCATCAAACAGATCATCAAAAGGCCAATCCTCAGGAAGGATGACCACTAGAGGAACGGGAGCGAGGATCGGTGCCACAATATGCTCACCACTGGGATGCCCGATGATAAGATGATCATGGACTGGAATGGGAACAACAAAAGGATCCTCGTCTGGAATACCATCAGCAAGCAGTAAGTCATCTCCGAAATCAGGCAACGCGAACGGCTGGAAGTCGTCCTCGTCATCTGATAGCATATCTGGGTCGCTCTCAGTATCGGATGAAAAGATCTCTGGCTCTGGTGCGATCTCGTCATCAGAGACAATAGCCATAGGGTCGTCAGTGTCGGACAATCCTCTTTCGGATGAATACATAGTGTCTGTAATAGAAGAATCATAACATATGCACATATATTAACCATTATCATTCAGTATGCAATCAAAGACAATGTATCATGAAATCATGTATCCTCATTATTCCTCACAAATCCTTTCTATCCTTCCTAGTCTATCATTCAGTCTGGGATGTGTGATTGCATTCGTGTTTCTTGTCTTTCCGTTTGTAAAAATGTTTGTTCCATGGATCTGGGTGTTTTGTGTATGCAATGAAAACATGTTGCAGAAGTATTTTCGTGAGAGCCCTAATGATTGTAGTCTAGACTCGAGAAAGAATCCTAGTTCGCTACAATCGAAGCTCTGATACCAAACTGTCACACCCTGACTTTTGCGGAAGCGTGATTATGTGTGACTTGCTTAATATCATTGCATTCAACCATAACAAACGACTATATGATAAAACCAAGATGTTCATCCATAGATAGTTTTAAAAACATTACATGCAACATTGTTTTAAATCCCAAAACACAGACTTCGCATTCAGAATACAACACCAACAAGTTTTAAGTTCCATAAGGACTTCACAAAAGACACTAATGAAAACTAGGCTTTGAAATATGTATCCTATCCAGGATAGGGTACATACTCCCAAACCATACGACACCGGATGACAACTTTTATTCCAAACAACACTTGAAAACTTCAACGCCCGCCAGATCCATACTGAGTTTCCTGAAATACATGTAGTTTGAAAACATCAACAAAAGTTGAGCGAGTTCATGTGTTTAGTGTGTGAGCTCGAATAAACTTTGTAATCATTGTAAGTAAGTATGTATTCGTAAACCCTGGTATGAAAGCAAACAAGGAAAACAGATCATTAATGGTTTGCAAGGCCATTAATATGTGTGACGTGATGCAGGAAAGCTCAAACCTAGCAGATTTTGCACCGGGCTTCAGTTTGAAGACATAGTCACCTCATGGGCCAAACCCCGGTCCACATGGGTGTGGGCTCGCTACACCCAAATAGATCTATCACTCATGCCCCTAGGTCCTACAACGGGGATTAATGGTCTTAAGCGTCGTACCCACCACTCACATGATCTAGCAGTACCTTTCCTTAGCTAACCATACCAAATGTAATCGTATGTAAAAATTTGTAACATGTACTTCACCCCCGAAGTTATAAAATCCGAAAACAGTTAAAAGAAAAGGGGGTCATGCACTCACGGTTTTGCGTTCTTCAATCCAACTGTAACTCAAAGTTTCCTCTGGTGTACACGACTACCTACAACGTACTACCATCAATTAGACGAGTGGGTCGTGCCTTGACTTAGTATTAATTAGTGTCTTTGAGTTACGTTTCATTGTGTCGTCAATATTATTCCAAGTTATATAATTATTTGTTAAAATAATAAATATTTTAACTTAAATTATATTTATTAAATTTTGGAATAATAGTTAAAATAGTATATTTTAACTTGTTACTTTTTATGTATTTATACATGTATATCTTTCCCAAGGATGGGTGTATTTGTATTCGTATTCTTATACTTGTATATTTTTGCCAAGTATCGGTGGCGTATTTCGGTGTGTATTTATACGTACGAGAATACATATTTTCTTGTAAATGTTAAGTATTTTTTTACTTAATTTTTGTATTAACTTTTCCGGAATAATATTTCTCATAAAAATTTTTCAATATATATATTATCAAAATATATATTTAAGAGATATTACATAGAAAAATTATTTATAATTTTTCCTTTGGCAAAAATAATTGTATTTTCATGTAAACTTTAAAAATAACATATTTTCAAGTCCAACTTAGAAAATATATATAAATCCATTTTTCATCCAAAAATAATATATTTCAAGTTTATTCAAGAAAATACATTTTCTCTCAAAAATAATGTCTTCTAATATTTTCAAGAAAATATATATTTTTATCTACCCAAAAATGATATATTTTCTCATTGTCAAAAATATGATATATTTTGTAATAATTGTAAAAGTCATATTTTTGTTCTCTTGGTGTCCAAAATACCATTTTCCAAAATATACTTATGAATAAAATTTCTGGAATATTTTTGTGAGTTATATTCCTTTGTTCGGTTTCTCCAATATTTTGGGTATAATTTATATGTTCATTCTCTTGGAATTTTGGTAATATTTTGGATTGTAATCTTTGGTATTTTGATGAGTTATATTATTTCAAGTCCTAAAATAATATAACTAATACACATAATATACAAATAATCACACACATGGTGACTTCTAAATATATATTTCCTAAATACATATTTAGTCACTTTTATTTACAAAAACCAACATCCAATATTTATACTTTTTGTTACAAAAATTATGGCAAACTTTATATAAAATTCATGGTTTAAAATATACTTGTAAATATTTGTTTAAAAATATTTTCCTAAGTGTTTAATTTCTAGAAAAATTTTGCCATAGTTTCCCCTAAAAATGGAGGTTTCCATGCCTTCAAGGCATATCATTTTCTTTTGTAAATCAACACAATCAACAACAAATTAATCTACACTTACCAATTTGCCAAAAACAAGCATAAACTACTACCTCATGAACTTGAAAATTTATGAAAATGTGTAGTAACTTACTAGTGTGTTTAGTAAGCTTAGTTACCCTTTGAAGTGTGGTTGTTTATTTAAAATCATCATTTTTAAAGAAATTAGATCTTCACAACTTGTATATCATTTTTCTAAAAATATTTCCTCTTGGATTCTTCTTGTTAAATACATGATCCTACACTTGACTAATCACTAAAAATGTGGTTTATTTCTTTAGTAACCAAGATTAAGTAAACTTTGTATTTTTGACTTGATTTCTTGAAAAACCATTCTTGAAATCATAGTTTACAAGACTTTATACACACTTTAATCATCACTTAACAAGAAAACAACTTATTCTTCCAAGTTCATGACTTACATGAGGATGATTTATGGATCTTTAACATAATCATCATCTCATCTTGCTAGATTATGTTTTTAATCCTTATCTAGCAAGATCACATGATGATCTACATCAATAACATGAGTAACCAACAATCAACAAGCATAACAACACATAAACATCATGATTTCTTATGATTTTAAGCTTATGTTCAAGTTTCAAGTTCAAGATTCTTAGTGTTCATCATGATCAACAACTTGTATCTTCTTTTAACCACTAAAATAAGATGTAAAATGAAGAGTTTTGGTGTTCTTACTACTAGCTCAAGGCTAGGGATGATCACTAGATGAAATGGAGTGGATAAAAGCATAAGAGAAAGGTCCTTCAACTTTCACAAGCTCCAAGCTTCCTTATACACCTTCTAGCACCCTTGTATATATGTGGATTGAATGAGAATTGTTGGATGACGATGGATGTATGGTGATGGGTGTTCGGCTGTGAGCAAGGGGGAAAGGAGGAGAAGTAGTGGTGTGTTGTGTGTTTCAGAAAATGAAGGTTATGGTTCTAGGAGTTAATACTTATAACCACCAACACATAATTTTCCATTGGTTTATATGCTTCAAAAAGAACAAACATAATCTATTAAATTAACCATATAAAATCACTAGTGGGGCCCTTGGGTTGGCCGTGAACTAGGTGGGGGGGATCTTAGGCTAGGTTTCAACTGGATAGTTAGTTTAGTAGTTAGAAGTCAAGTATTAGTTAGGTTATTTAGTTACTAGATGTTATATAGTGTGTTACGATGTTCGGGGACCATAACTAGCTTGGTAATGTTAAAACAATGCTTCTAGTGAAAATTTGGTGTTTCGGGTAGTGTCTGGTTGTTCGGTTGGTTACTGGTTTGTTAAGGTGCTAAACTATGAAGTTTAGTGTGCTTTATGTTACTTTTTGTGACAGTTTTGATTCCCGACACTTAGGAAAGTATTCTGGACCATTTAACCATATTTCTGCATGATATTAGAGTGTTTAAATGCTGATTTTTGCTGATTTCTGCAGTTTAGGTGAGTTTTTGGCACTTTCCGGCACTTAAACTATCTCTAGGCAGGCAGCTTTGTGATCCATACTTTCCTACACACTATACTAGTGTAATACTTGGTTTCTGGCTCATTCTATGTCTCAATACAATGTCAGTCCATGTACTGAACTCCGTCAGCATATTTCTGATTTATCTGATAACTGTGCTAACTGTGTTTCGCGCATCATTTGAACCAGCAAAGTTTGCATGTAATAACGATATGTTATTTGCAATATATGATGCACATGTATGTATATGGCAATAGTCGGAAAGAAATTCAAGTAATTAATTGAAATTCAGCACAGTCATTAAGCACTAATCATTGTTTAATAATTGTACGGATACCCGGAATTTTGACAGTTGTCACAAATCTGCCCATCTTGATGTGACATTGCTAGCGACTCATTGGCTAGACATTTCTTTAAATTACATATGTGGAACACATTTTGATTCCACTAAGCTCCTCTGGCAGGTTTAGCTTATAAACAACAAAACCAACAGATTCGATTATCTTGAATGGTCCTATATATCTTGGACTCAACTTGCCCTTCTTACCGAAGTGCATCACACCTTTCCAGGGTGATACCTTCAGTAAAACCTTGTCCCCTATTTGGAACCTAAGAGGTTTACGCCTCTTGTCAGCATAGCTCTTCTGCCTATCCCTGGTAACTTTGAAACGATCACGGATTTGTATTATCTTATCCGTGGTCTCCAGGACAATCTCTGGTCCTGATAGTTGGGCTTCCCCAACTTCTATCCAACAAACGGGCGTTCGACACTTTCTCCCATACAAGGCCTCGAATGGAGCAGCCTTGATGCTTGTATGATAACTATTATTATAAGAGAATTCAATTAGGAGGAGATGGTCATCCCAACTACCACCTAAGTGGATCACACATGCCCTAAGCATGTCTTCCAAAGTTTGGATAGTATGCTCACTCTGTCCATCAGTCTGAGGATGGTAAGCCGTACTAAAATTTAATCTTGTGCCTAAAGATTGCTGGAAACTTTTCCAGAAATGAGAAGTATATTTAGTATCTCTATCAGATACAAAAGATACTGGCACACGATGTAGGGACACAATCTCGTCCACATACAACTTAGCTAACTTATCGGAGCTATACGTCTCCTTTATGGGTAAGAAATGTGCTGACTTAGTCAGCCTATTAACGATGACCCATATCGTGTCATTACCACATTTAGGTAACTTGGTAATCAAATCCATAGTTACCATTTCCCACTTCCATGTGGGAATTTCAAGTTGTTGTAGAAGTTCTGATGGCTTTTGATGTCCAGCTTTAACTTGCGAACCTCTTCAGATCTTGATACATCTTGTCACCTCTAGGGTGAACAGAGTATTTGGAACTATGCGCTTCCTGGAGGACTACATCTCTAAGTCCTCCAAAGATTGAAACCCATTTTCGACCATTGAATCTAAGAATTCCATCTTTCCCAGGTGACAATTGATCAATAGTTCCACCTAATCTTTCACTAGGAAGGTTAGCCTCCAATAGGGCTTGTTTCTGCACATCTAATAGCTTCTCATTCAAGTTGTTCCTGAGCTCAATGCTCTTGGAGTTAATCCTAATCGGCTTAACCCTTTCCTTGCAACTAAACGCATCAGTAACTACATTTGCTTTGCCGGGATGATAGCGAATCTCGCAATCATAATCATTTAATGTTTCCATCCAGCAGCGTTGTCTCATGTTCAAATATTTCTGGTTAAACAGATGTTGGAGACTCTTATTGTCAGTGTATATAACACACTTCGTGCCATACAAGTAGTGTCTCCACAATTTTCATGCGAATACAATGGCACCCAACTCCAAGTCGTGGGTAGTGTAATTCCTTTCGTGCACCTTTAGTTGTCGTGATGCGTAGGCAATCACCTTGCCTCTCTGCAAAAGCATATAACCCATGCCGGTGTGCGAGGCATCATAATAGACAACAAAGTCCTCAACACCCTCAGGTTGTGATAACTGGCACTTTTCCATGCATTCCGTACAATAATTAAACAGTAATCTGTGCTTTAATAACTGTGCATGATTTAGTTTACAAGACGAATGAAATTCTGATTACTGTTATTACATACAATGGCATTTCATGTTGCAAGACTTTTATCATTACTACATGCAACACAATATAGTTCTATTAATGCATAGAGCAGAGTTGGCACAGTTATCAGACAAACTAGAAGTACTGACGGGGGTTCAGTACTTAGACAGACATGATGTTAAAGACACAAAATAAGCCCCAGGACCAAGTGTTACACTAGTATAGTGTGTAGGAAAGTAGGGATTACAAAACTGCCTTCCTAGTGATGACATAGGTACCGGAAAGTGACAGAAACACACTAAAACTACAAAATTCTGCAGAAAATAAACAAATTCAGCAAAAATTCAGCTTTTAACATCTAAATATAATGCAAAATTATGATATAATGGTCCAGAATACTTTCCTAAGTGTCGGGAATCAAAACTGTCATAAAACATAACATAAAGCACACTAAATTGCGCAATTTAGCGCTTTAACGAACAGTAATGAAACGAACAACCGGACACTACCCGAAACATCAAATTCTTACTAGAAGCATTGTTTTAGTGTTACAAAGCTAGTTATGGTCATCGAACATCATAACACATCCTATAAACATATAACACATATAACCCTAACTAGTATACTTGAAATCTAACTATAACACTTAACTTACCATTAGAATGTTACACTTTACCCCCCCCCCCTTGATGGCCCGTTAGGGGACATGGGTTCCACATGAGATTTGTTTGCTATATTTTATTGGATATGTTGGAGAATATACCAACATAATATACCATATGCCACCAAATGTTGGAAAGATTTCTTTTAAAAACACAAGACTTAACCAACTCGTCATTTTTCATCTTCAAAACACTTTCACTTCCTTCTTCTTCCTCTCAATTACCGCTCACACAACACACCCACACCTCTACATTTTTTCAACCCATTCAATGCATTCCAAGGTGAACATAAGGTGTAAGAAGCATAGTTAGGAAGCTAGGAAGCTTTGGATGTTGAAGGACCCCTTGCAAGTGCTTTTAACCACCTCATTTTCATCTTGTGATCATCCCTAGCCTTGAGCTAGTAGTAAGATCATCTACATCCCATTTTACATCTTATTTAGTTGGTTAAAAGATGTTACAAGTGACATAACATGAAGAACACTAATGATCAAAAACATAAATCTTAAACATAAGCTTAAAAATCATAAGAATACATGTTGTTAAGTGTTGTTATGCTACTTGATTGTTGATTGTTTATGTTAATGATGTTAAACATCATATGATCTTGCTAGATAGTGATTAAAGACATAATCTAGCAAGATAAGAGGATGATTATGTTAAAGATCAAGAGATCATCCTTATGTTTAAGCATGAACTTGAAGTATAAATTGTTTTCTTGAATAAAGATGATCTAAGTGTAATGAGAATCTTGTAAGTATATGATTTCAAGAAATATTTTTCAAGAAACCAAGAATAAAATACAAGATTTACATAAACTTGGTTCTTAAAGAAACTAACTACATTTTTTGTGGTTAATCAAGTGTAGAAATATATATTTAACAAGAAAAATTCAAGAAAAATATTTTAGAAAATCACTTTACAAGTTGTGAAGATATAACTTCTTCAAGAATGATAATTTTAAATAAATAACCATAATTTAAAGGGTAACTAAGCTTACTAAATACACTAGTAAGTTACTACAAATTTTTATAAATTTTCATGTTCATGAAGTAGTGATTAATGCTTAATTTATGGCACTTGGTAAGTATTGTTAGGATTATTGTTGATTGTGATGATTTATAAAAGAAAATGATATGCTTTAAAAGCATGGAACCCTCCATTTTTAAGGGGAAACTATGGCAAAATTTTTCTAGAAATTAAATGCTTAGGAAAATATTTTTAAATAAATATTTCCAAGCATATTTTAACCATGATTTTTCATATAAAGTTTGCCATAATTTTTATTACAAAAATTACAAAATATTGGAGGTTGGTTTTTGATAATAAAAGTGACTAAATATGTATTTAGGAGAATGTATATTTAGATGTCACCATGTGTGTGATTATTTGTATATTATGTGTATCAGTTATATTATTTTAGGGCTTGAAATAATATAACTCACCAAAATACCAAGAAACACAATACTAAATATTACCAAAAATTCCAAGAAATAAATATACAAATTATACCCAAAATATTGGAGAAACCGAACAAGGAATATAACTTACAAAAATATTCCGGAATTAGATTCGTAAGTATATTTTGGTAAACGGTATTTTGGAAACCAAGAGAACAAAAAATATGATTTTCATAAGTATTATAAAATAAATCATATTTTTGACAAGAAGAAAATATATTATTTTTGGGTAAGAACAATATATATGTTTTCTTGGAATTATTAGAAGATATATTATTTTTGGGAGAAAATATATATTTTCTTAAATAAACATAGAATACCTTATTTTTGGGTGAAAAATAGATTTATTTATATATTCTAAGTTAAACTTGAACATGTATTATTTTCATGGTTAAAATGAAACTACAATTATTTTTGCCAAGGAAAAAATTATAAATAATTTTTCTATGTAAGATTTCCTAAAATATATATTTTGAGAATATATATTGGTGAATTTTATTAGAAGTATTATTCCGGAAAGTATAAATACAAAATTAAGTATATGAATACTTAATAAATACAGTGAAATATGTATTCTTGTACGTATAAATACATACCGGAATACGCCACAAATACTTGGCAAATACGCAAGTCTAATATACACTAGAATGACTATACCCATCCTTGGGAGAACACATACGCATAACCGCATGATATACCAAGTAAAATATGTTATTTTAACTAATATTCCAAAATTTAATAAATATAATTTAAGTTAAAATATTTATTATTTTAACAAATAATTATAAACTTTGGAATATTATAATATACATCAATGATGTAACTCAGAATACACCAAGATTTCCAAAACAAGTCATAATGAACAACTAAGACAAAGAGTCGTGACACGACCTAAGCGTCTAATAAAACATGGCATATGTGTAGGTAGTTGTACGACTCATAGGAGGACCTTGAGCATACGAGATAGCAGGACGCAAACTTGTGAGTTCATGTCCCCCTTTTCTCTTAACTGTTTTGGTTTTATAACTCTCGGGGGTGGAATACATGTTACAAATGTTTAAATGGTATGATTTGGCTATGAAATGAACTATTAGATCATGTGAGCATAGATTGAATTTGAAATGCCATTAACTCTCATAAGAAATATGGACAAAGGTTGGATCTAACGTGTACGGCCGAGCCCCACTCATGGTCCTTATGTGACCACTTGAGTGCTTTGGTGTCCCAGTCGAGGTGATTCAACAACGGTCAAGGGTTATTTGACACAGTCAAGATGATTTGATACGGTCAAGGGAATTTGACACAGTCGAGGGGAATTCGACACAGTCGAGGGAATTCGATGAGGGTATAAGCCTACTCATATTGAGTGCTCCCTATGTCTTCACATACATTAATGTCCTTGCAAAACATTAATTTGATCTGTGCATAGATGCCTTTCATACCTGTTTTCAAAGGAGTCTCTCAAACGTTGAGAAGTTTATCAGTATTTATACAAAACGCATGAACTCGCTCAAATTTTGTTGATGTTTTTTTTCAAAATTACATGTATTTCAGGAAACAAGTTGGATCTTGGGCGCTGGTGTTGTTTCGGGATATGAATAACAAGTTTAGATGTCATCCACTTTTGTTGGTTTGTAACTTAATCAGAGGTTGTGTCGTTTGAAACTTATTTGACTGGTGTTTGTAATATTTTAAACTTTATGAATGGATGAACATCACTTTGATCATATAGTTGTTTATTATAATTGAATGCAATGGTATTGAACAAGTCACACATCATACACTTCCGCAAAAGTCAGGGTGTGACAGTTTGGTATCAGAGCTTCGATTGTAGTGAACTAGGATTCCTTGTCGAGTCTAAACTACAATCACTAGGAACTCCCTCACGAAAACATTTTTACAAAAAGGTTTTTTCATTACATTTACGAAAGCGCCAAGATCCATGAGTCAAACATTTTTCAAAGAAAAGACAAGGCAAGGACATTAGTAGGGAGGAGAATACCCCAATTAAAGTACCAAATGAGGTATAGTCTACGTGAGATAGACTTGCCAAAGACGAAACGAACCCCCCCCCTGAAAGGACAAACGAGAGTTATATGTGACATGATGCATCTATTTGCCTGGTTATGCTAAGTAACATATTTATTTATTGATATATATATACGTATAAGTGTACGGAATAATTATTGTTGTGAACGAGATACCTTCGACTCCGAATCCTATTATTGTTCTTGACTTGCACGATGAGACTATCGACCTCGCGCTTATTGCAAAGCTCATGGCTGGAGTGATTACCAAACGAGATCCTGAGCTGGGTCTGTAGAAGATGGTTGTTCTTCCCTCTCGAATGTGAAGGTGCCTGACTACGGTAGTGACGGCAAGGCGGAGGAGGCAACCTTGGACAACACCCTCATCCATGGGACGAGGTCCTTGTGGCTTTTGCGAAACAAGATTGACGACACACTTGACCAGAGAAGGAAGATGAAGTACTCATCTTAAAGGTGCCCCTCCAACTACTAGGAATTCTACTTATTCCTATTACGTTTAATCATCGTGCCTATTTGCGCGTAACGATGAGGGATGTTAGCGCGTGGACCACCGCAATGGTCCTTGCTTTGCCGGAGGTATAAGGACAGTAGTGTCCCCTCTGTGGTCGATCATCTGCTTGAAACGAGGGAAAGTTGGGGTGACCGTGCAAGACAATTTATTATTACGGGGGCCCACGTAATAACAACTTGTAGTGCATGGAAATCCTGGTGGACTCTGCGGGTCAGGCTAATGATCACCACCCATCCAAATTTCTAAGTGTTCACACCTTCATCTAGTAGAATAATACCTAGACAATTGCTATAGCACTTGATCCGTGTGTAGTGTGTATGGTTTTTAATGTATATTTTAAGCCCTTTTACACTTTTTAGCCAAGTTTTAAATTTATAAAACACGATATTTACTAACACTAAACACACATATGGGCAAGTGCACCCATCGTGAGCGTAGTATAGTGTTGGTAAGATACCGAGGTCGTCCAAGGACACAAGAGCTTTTAGTACCGGTTTATCCTCAACGTCTAATCAAATCAAAAGTTTAGAAAAAGGTTTTAAACTAGAAAAATAAAAACTAAATAAAATGCTGAAAAATAAAATAAAAATAAAAATAGATAGACAAGATGAATCACTTGGCTCCGACTCGTGTTTAGTGTAACCTTTGATTATTTCCGCACATTTGCACTATTTAAGAGATTATCTTAGTTATTGTAGTAGGCCCCTCTTTTGAAGGTGACGTTACCCTCAACCCAGTAGTTTGAGTCAGCAAGGATACAATCCTAAAGGGTTGGATTATTGAAAGATAATTAATTAAGTTATTAATGCGTATTGTGGTAGGCCCCTCTTTTGAAGGTGACGTTACCCTCGGCTAAGTAGTCTGAGTCAGCAGGGATATAGTCCTAAGTAGCCGGGTTAAAGTATTAATAGTAGCTTACATATGAGGGGATCAAAGAGTTTGGACCCCCGCCATCCAATACCGGTAGGTATTGAAGGAGGTCCTACTAAATTTGACCCAGGTCCTTGCAGGATCTATACACTGAACAAGGAAAGACTCTTACCAAACTGTTCCCTTAACCCCCGACCAGGTAGCCAACATACCTCCATATAGACCGTGGAGATATGAATGGTGAAAATCTTTTATTTTAAATAGACAGTAAAATAATGCTAAGATACCACGGACAAACGATAAGGAAGAATCACCTTCAACATAAGAAACTAGTTATTAAAGTCATTAATTCATAACCAAGTAAAAAGTGCGAAAAGATTAAAAATAAAAAGTATTACACTAGACACTTGTCTTCACCAAGAGATGTAAGAGACTTAGGCAAACACGGCCTTTGATTGTCAAGAACTCTTACGATCAATCTTGGATCCCGAGACGACTCACACACTCTATGATGGACAATGGATGATGGTGGTGGATGATGGTGTTGTGATGGTGGTAGGTGAAGTGTGAGAGAGGTGGTGTGCCAAGGGATTGTTTGCAAATGAGCCAAGCACCCCTATTTATAGCCTGAACAGTAGCTCGGGCATGGCCCCGTGTCCAGTGGGCACGACCCCATGTCCATCCTCTTCTCTGTCTTCATTAATTGCAGTTTGTCTGTATTAGTTGACCACACCCCCGTGTCCGCTGGGCACGCCCCCGTGTGCAAAAGCATATCTGTACTATCAAGATTTGCCTGGATTCTGCGAATCTTATAGTTGACCATGGCCCCGTGTCTGCTGAGCACGGCCCCGTGGTGGGCGATAGAAGCTTCTATAGCTTTGTCTTTTATGCTGGCACTTGGGCACGCCCCCGTGTTCACTGAGCACGGGGCGTGTTCAGCCTTCTGTTCTCTTGTTTTGCTTGGGAAGATGCTTTCGGGGAGGTCAGGCATGCCACGTTAGTTCCTTTTCTTGTATTTATGTTAGATTTAGCTGCCTTTTTGCTTCTTTTGTTAATTTGAGCTCATTTAATCCTGAAATACAAAACGAAGACAAAAGCACACTTTTTCCAACATTAGTACTAAAAAAGGGTTAGTTTTATGCCACAATTGATGTAATTTATATGTTGCATTTTGCACACATCAAATACCCCCACACTTGAATCTTTGCTTGTCCTCAAGCAAAACTCTTTATAATGTGGCTTTACACTCCCAAATGGAATGGGTAGAAGAGAAGGTTTTTTGGGCTTGTCATAGAGTGTCGGGATTTCCAAGATTCTTTATTAAGTTTATTTTTATTTATTTACAATCCTATTCGTCATGAGTTATTTAAAACTTTTCAAAAGATAAATTACTTATTAGGGCATAAAATGCCTTTTTAAAATTCCATTTATATACAAGTTCACATACCTCACGGGGGATCACTCAACACTCGGCCGAAGATGTATTTCAGTGAATCACTCGAGAGTGGCATGGAACTTACTCCTACCATAGGCTTGCCAAGCAATCAATCCTCCTCCTTTTTAACTATAAACCTTTGTAAATATCAAGAGGACTTTTGGGTGAAGGGTTAGGCTTGGATTAAAGGTAGGTGGTTGGGTTAGTGGTTAGTAGAAAAGGGCGAAAAGCGTAAAAAGCATCGGTTTTCGTAAGACTTTTTATTTTTTATTTATTTTTTATTTATTTTTTTGCACTTTTTATTTTGATGAAGCTATTATTCAAATAAAGTTATTTTTTATGAACTTGCTTGTTTATTTCTTTTGCTTAATCATCAACATATTTTTTTTTTTTTGAAAAGTCATAAGAAAAACCGAGCTCCTAACTAAATCAAAGGGTTAAAAATAAAAAGGGTTTTGGTGGGTGAAAGGGTGTTTGTTTTTGGGTTAAGAAATGAAAAGGTTTAGGCTCAAAGGGGTTAACTATGGGGATTTTGGGTAGGTGGTCAAAAAAAAAAAGAAAAATAATGGTGTAGAAATAAAAAGGGTTAGTCCTAATGCATCCATCATTTACTTACTCGGGTTTAAGTTGGTAAGGACCGGGAATGTATCGTCGTGGCAAGTTCTAGAGTCGTAAGAACCAAGCGGCTATTCACACAAGAAACGAAAAATAAGCATTTAGTTTAAAGATATGTATTTGTATGCTCAATAAAGGCTCAAAACTCACTTTTATGGGAATGGGTTTTTATGTGATCAAGTATATATAATCAAATTTTAACTAAGGTTGTCATGCCTTTTCATAATTTTCTTATGTTGGTTCTTTTTATCATGATGCTATCGGTTGTAAATTTGTAAAAATATAACCTTTTTAGCACTTGAAATTCCCAAGTAAAACCTAGACAAGTAAAAAAAAATGAAAATTTTTGAAAAAATTTGGGGTGATTAGCGTTTCTAATAGAGTTTTGTGTAAGGCTTGTGATTAGGACTTGTGAGATTCAAAGCTTTAGCATCCCCCCCCCCCCCCCTCCCACACTTAAATTACACATTGTCCTCAATGTGTCCCAAAAAATAAGTTTTTAGGTTGATTGAATGTGTAAAAAGGTGTGAAGAAAACAAAATTTTATGTTACTGGGCGTCTGGACACGGCCCCATGTTGGATGGACACGACCCCGTGTCGGAGTGCCAGTAACGAAAACTTACAGAAGTTGGACACGGGGGCGTGTCCACTGGGCACGACCCCGTGTCTGGCAAAAGTCTGCAGATTTAGACAAACAGCAGGTGTGAGGAAGTGGACACGAGGGCGTGTCGGCTGGACACGACCCCGTGTAGACAATCTGCAAAGTTGAAAAACAGGTTTCTGGCTTCGGTTTTCCTGTCCCGGCTTTAGTAGCACTTATGTTTAGTGCTCTAAGCCTCGTATGTACCTGTTTTATCAATAAACACTACACCAAAGCATAGCAAACATCCTAAATTACCAAGTTCAACATCCACATCACAAAGTTAAAAAGAAAAACAAATGCAGAAAGTAAAAAGAGTTAAAGGAAAGTAAATTGTTCAACACACGGCACGCAGGCCGGAAATTGTTCAAGATAAAAGGGGTTAACCTGTAAGATCACCAACTAACAGCTTCTGCCTCCGCTCCTCCCGCCTAGTCCATGTCCTCGTCCTCATCATCATCACCTCCTCCACCATGCCCCGCAATGCACTCCCGGATATTCCCAATATCATCTTGGATATCAGATATGTTCCTTTCGATAGCTCCAACCCGGGCATACGTGTTGCTTGCCATGTTATAGGTGTTCCTGGTGCACATGAGGTTTTCCTGCAATAAATCATGTAAGCTTTGGAAGTTAGGAAAACCGCCTCCTTGTGAGGAGGATTGGCCCGGATCACCGTGGGGTTGATACTGGTACTGATGATGCTGTGGAGCGTGAAGGACAAGTGCCTCTTACGGGTTCCATGCATGCCCCTGCATCCTTTGGAAGCTAACTGTCCCGTCTTCAGCCTCATAGATTAAGCTCATGGAGCGGCAGATGTGTATGTCTACTCTTCCCGACCATGGGCTCCTTTCGAAGGACCTAGGTATGTTCACGAAGTTCTTGAAGAGACGGTATATCCACCCCCCGAAGAAGATAGGGGTTGGTGAAGTAGCAAGCCGGTTCAGATGCATGTTACGGAGCAGGAGGTACGGAACATCTAGGTGTCTGCGGGTATGAATGCAATGAAGGACCACCAAATCTCTCAACCCCACAACGCCACTGCTATCATGCCTTTGGCTAAGAGAGTAAGCGAGGACCCTATGGATGTAACGGTAGAGTGGGTCCCTCAACTTCGTGCTCTTAGTGCTGCTCGGGTTGTAGAGCCCTTCTCCAATTTGAGCCCAAGCGACTTGGCGCTCGTTTTCATCCAAATCCCGCACTCCTCCGGTGTTTTCTTCATTACCCGCATCTTCCTCCGCATACAACCCAACTATCGACCCAAACTGTGCCATCGAAATCGAGTACCTAGTTCCGCCACATCGGAATGCTACCCCATCATTGTCAAATGGTTCGCACCTTGAATTGAACGTGAAGGTGCTATAGGATTCCATAGTGCACTCGTGGACTGAGCGAAGTCGAGTGGTTAGGGCGAATCTTAGTGGGCCGGTAACGAGGTTGTTAAACAGGTCAAGTTGGTTCACCATTGCTAACAGATCCATGCATGCTTGTCTTGGGTATTCTTCCGGTCTTGTTTGAAGTAATTCGTATCTAGCCCTAGCATCGAGCTCATTTGCGTTGAACCTCGTGAATTTCTTCGACATCTGAAAGAATACACCAAAAGTTAACATGAAACAGTGGAATTTTTTTGGACAAAACTGCAGACAGCGAGCTGGACACGACCCCGTGTTCAGCGGACACGACCCCGTGTCCAGGCATCTGTTACTCAAAAATTTCATTTTTCGACCCGATTTCGAAAACTTGAAAATTTTTGGTTCAATAGGTGCGGTTTCCCCTAAAAATGAAACCCCAAGTGCCGTTTTTCCCAAAACAAACCGTTTACCCATTCAATTTTATCTTTTTCGGTTCAAAAACAAGGGTTTGAGGTTTTTGTGAGAAATCGGGCGAATCTTTGAACAATTCAAGTGGATTTACTCCCTATAACACTAATCTAAACTAATGCTAACAGATTAAAGCAAAAATTTGAGGTTCGATCCGGATGAAGTTCAAGAACCCTAGATTTTTCCTCAAATTTTTGAAGTTTTAACTACATGCAAATGCTTAATCTAACTACTAATGATGATAGAATCATACCTTGGTGTTGTTAGAAGTAGAGGAGACGTCGAAAATCTACGAAAAATCGCCTTGAACCAGAGTGTTTTCGGGGAAACGGGGCGTGTGGAATGGTGTAACTGTTATGAAAAAGGGGATTTATCCCGACAGTCGCGCGGACATGGCCCCGTGTCCAGCGGACACGGCCTCGTGTCGAGCAAAGTTGATTTTTTTTAGTGCTCGTGTGAGTGCCCTTGTTTCCCGGAAACTTGGTTAGAAAACTTACCGATTTAGATATCAACCCATTCGCAACTTACCAAGTATGATGTTGATGCTTTTATTCTTCGACCGTTTGAAGCGAGATTTCTTCCTCTTCATCCTCAATAAATCGTTGATAGAGTTTCAGCCGTTGGCCATTGACTTTGAATGGAATTCCATTCCGAGACTTAATTTCTACTGCACCGTGTGGGAAAATATGGGTGATGGAAAAAGGTCCTGACCACCTAGACTTTAATTTACCAGGAAATAATCGAAGTCGTGAATTAAACAAAAGAACTTGGTCTCCAACTCAAAATTCTTTAGGTTTAATATGTTTGTCATGCAAGTTTTTCATTCTTTCCTTATAAATTTTAGAGTTTGAGTATGCATAATTTCTAAGTTCGTCGAATTCATTTAACTGACAAAATCGATTTCTACCGGCAAATTCTAAATCTAAGTTTACATTTTTAATTACCCAGTAGGCTTTGTGTGCAATTTCTACTGGCAAATGACAGCTTTTTCCATAGACTAGCTTATATGGGGTTGTACCTATTGTTGTCTGTCGCAACCCCCGATCCCTTATCTGTCCCGGGAACGGGCGGACGCGAGCTCAGAGTTTTGGTGGTATCAGCTATTTAATCTTGCAGCGGAAATTACATCAGGACCGTAGTTAGGAAATGTTTATCAAAGTAAAACCACCATATTTGATATTAATAATAACATGGGCAAAACCCAAGTTTCTTATTACAATACATTTATAGGGACAAACCCTATTTTATTGAATTTAAAACATTGTTTATTAGGTAACTTTTATAGCCACATTTTTCCCAAGCCTTCAGTGCTCTCCAGCTGGCTTTTTACTAATTGACTGTCATATTTTGTTACCTGAAACGCGTTTTAAAAACATTTGTCAGTGGGAAATACTGGTGAGTGAATCCCAGTTTAATCAAGAAACATTTTATCAATTAAAACAATATTGAGAGCGATCACATTGTTTATTTCTACACAATTACTCATTCAGTATTTGCCACTCGACCGAATCTGTGGCTATGATCAAGTTACCCATTGGCTAACTCGTTGTCCAATGGTAACGTACTGTCATTCTGACTTATTACTACTACTCGCAGTAAATAAATTTTGTATACAAAACCCCATAATACCGGCAGTAATTGAAGAACTACAAAGACTCAATCACCGCTTAATCACATTGTAAACAATTAAGGTTTTGTAAAACATTCCAAAAAGGTTAACAAAAAGAGGATAAACTCACATTGCTATCTTAGACCTCGCATAAGGGTTTCCTGGATATAATCTATAATTTATACAAATGTACATTGGTTAGTATCATAACCCTTTGAAAACATTAATGATACCCTCCCCGAGACGGCATTCCAACAACTACGTCGGGCAGAACCACGACAGTTGTTACGGAACCCTAAATCAATCGGGCTGCGTATCTATTACGAAACTAGGGTTATAATACTTACAACGGAGCAGAATCTCGCTAATTAGGGTGGTATAATACCCGCATATTATAAGCCTACTACAGAAATTGTGATTTAGAATGAAAGGAATGAGCAACGGAAAACGAAAACCCGTTGCTTTCTTATATAGTGCTGAAATCTAGTCTCCACGCGGCCCGCGCAAAGAGCAGACAAGGGTTACGCGGCCCGCGTCAACCCTGGTCAACTCTATAGCTTATCCCGGTCATGATCTAGACCCGCCACGATGTCGACACGTGTCAGCTCAAGGTGTCTCCGCGTTTGATGATCTCTCGCGGCCCGCGTACACTTAAACGGGGTCTTACGCGGCCCGTATGAACTAAAGAATCAACGTAATCCGGTCTACACCTTTATACTGCCCGCGTAAAGGCTTGGGGTGGGTTTACGCGGCCCGCCTCAGCTTAATATTTATTGTTTTTAATTTATATTATATGTTATAACATATTTCGGGCTCGGTTTTCACATACGGGGTGTATAAAGGAATTGACTATTGCCTTTTGGAAACTTAACCAAAAATGAGAGGTAAATTGACTATCCCTATTAGAAATAATTGATAAAGGAATTCCATGCAAAGAAACAATTTCATTTACATATAATTTAGCTAATTGTTCCATACTTAAAGTTTCCTTCATTGGTAGGAAATGAGCTGACTTGGTTAGTCTATCTACAATCACCCAGATTGTATCATTACCTTTCCTTGTTTTGGGTAATTTTGTAACAAAATTGTAGGATCGTGTACCGACCCGAACGAGTCGTTCAGAGGAGTTTAACTTCGTTTCAGAGGCGGAAACTAAGAAACAAAGATAGAAACAGCTTTATCTTCACCTTAAAACACTGATTGTATTGAATAAACGTTGTGTACAATCGATCTTCACACCGGCAGCACTTCGGTATGGAATACAAGGGACTGACACTGATTTCGCCTATGTGACCCCTATATATACTTGCTGAGATTTCGCTCATAGAGACACATGTACTCATGAGTGAAACCAGCCTGACCATATGAGCGAAACCACATTCACGTGCACACTTGGAGCGAAATCAGCCTAAATTACATGCAATCTAATTTTGTCTTATATGAAACATTTTGTCTCATGTGACCATTTAATTTGGAATCATGTACTGATGTAGAAATGATGATGTATGCACTAGTCACTTGGATGATGTCATCATCAAGAATGATGACATCATTCTTGTTCCAAACCGCAACGAACCGAAGACTCGATGTAAGACGAAGACGACAGATGTGTGCACCAACAGACTCCCCCTCATATGTTGACGAGTTTCACATGTCGAGTGTTTGCATCTTCAGTCTTGATCAGTCTTTGAACTTCATTCTTTCTCTCAAAATTAATAGACTCCCCATTGCAATGTGCTGGCATTCCGTTAGTTCTTCAGCATCATCTGCTTCAGGATCGTAATCTGGCTGGTTCTTTCTGAGGTTGTTCCAAGATCGTAACCTAGCTCTCATCCAGCTCAGGATCATCAATCCAACTCATACTTAAACCTTCACAAACTCACTCTACCTAAAAGTAAATTTTACGCATTTAACAATTCAGTGTATGCACTAATACTGACTCTCCCTCAAAAATAACTCAATAAACTTGATGAATCATTTTAAAATTTGATCATTTTTCTTTTCAAAACACATTTTCCCAAACCATTTGTTCATCATGTCTAGCACTTGGAATTTTGACAATCAACTCTCCAACATCAGCTGTCGAAAATCTTTTTGAGTTTTACAAAATTTATGCTAAAACACACCGAAAATCTTTTTGTATTTTTGAATGTAAAGAAATGCAGTAAAGAAATATTTACAGACAATATTTTTGTGAGTTTTGTGTAAGAGGATTATATCAGATTTTGACAAGTCACAAGTACCGTTGAGCTTAGTTACACATTAAGAATTAAACAATTCACTTAGATTGCCAATATACTGATCCACTTAAATTTTCACACAAATTTCAACTGATTCAGGATATGAGTTAGGTGTTTTAAGAACTTAAATTCATTCATGTGTCCCACCTCTTGAATATACTCCCGTATCCAGATCCCAATATTCAGTCTTACAGGTGAGTATACCACAGATGATATTTGTTAGGGAATAACTTATAGTACGAAACCATGAGAGCTCAGGTCAGAACTTCCATTCAGCAGAGAGATGACGGCTCGACTTTTGGTGTGTCCCCTTTAGAGGATCTTTTGCATTACAACAGCAATGACTATCAATTTTATTGTTTCATCAATTTGCTGAGGGCGGCGCTATGTTTCAAGCATGCGGAAAGTATTCTCCGGGGACTAGGTCAGAATTTCCATTCAGCAGAAGTCCCGGGATAATACCCCAGATATCACTGAGTATAAAGACCTAGTATCTCAGAAAGAGGGACCTTTCAAACGAGATTTCAGGGGTTACCTATATATCCAAGTAGTGTTCCCCACGAAATAAGCAAGTTTGAATTTTAGTTTATATCCCGAAAAAGCTTACTAAATGTGTATAAACCTATCGGCATATCATCAGTGAGACTGTTTAACGCTATTTAAACATTACATTTCTTTAGCATACTGTGACTGTCTACTGATGTACTATCATTTCCTCTTCTTTGACACAAAAACTCATTTTAGATTTTATCATGTTTTTGCCTTTTTCAAATTTTCTAATGTTTTTGGATTTTCAGAAATTTCTACTCCCCCTAAAATGCAAACACATTAAAGGAAATTTGAAAACAAACTATACAACAAACTTGACAACCGATATCAAATCGCATCAAATCGCCATCCACTTGGCATAAACAATCAGAACTCCCCCTTTCACAAAACTATTTTCTCATTATGATTTCAAAACACTTAAGTTTGTTTTAACCAAAATGATTTTTCCAGAAAATAAGTTTTGTTGATTTTAAACCATTTGTAGGTTCGGGGTGTGGTTCATCACATTGTATTCAACCACTTGTATGAGGATTACATCAAGTTCAAACTAATGACCTTGAAGAATCACTTTGTCATATTCAACCTCTTACCACTTGTAAAAATATCCAAATCATATAACCACATGTAGGAATAAAACATCTACACAAACCATTTTACCAATCAAGATGCCGATTCCTGCTTCACACTTACCAACCTGGAAGCTCCGGCAAGTCACACTTATCCTGTAAAAATTTAAACTTTATAAGATTGATACACAATTATCAATTTTCAAGAAAGATGCCGATTCCTGATCCACGATTACAAACTTGGGATCTCCGGCATAGTCCTAAGACTTCAAGGGAAACAGACTTCCATCCAAGTCTTCTCAGACTTGATGGCTTTCAATTCTTGCGCAGTGGGGTTGTAAGTTGCCTTTTTAGTTGCATAAAAATCTTTAACCCCCTTAACTTTCCCATTCAACATTTTCCCAAAAATTTTCTTAACACTCCCATTGAATGTATTCTCGACATCAAACTTAGTATTCTCATTGTAAAACTGATTCGAGATATCAACCTTGCCAACTTTCTGTTTAACTTCTTCAAATTTCAGTGATGGAAACTCATCATCATTCACCAAAATTTTCATCTCAACCTGTGGCTCTTCTGGCTTTGTGGAACCAGATTCATTGCCGACATTCACATCAACTTTCTTAACAACCCACACTTGGTTGTCATTCTCTTTCTTTTTATAAAAATTCTTTTTAGAACACTCACCAACCTCATAAGTTGAATTTTCAAAAATTTTAAGTCTGTCGGTTGGTGGTTCAACATCAACAACCTTTTCTTTCAATTTCTGAGAAACTCCCTGTTTTGTTTTAGCATTTTTCTGGCAGTTCCATGCAATATGACCAGCTTCATTGCACTTGTAACAGGTTCGAGTTTCCTTTGAATGAGACATTTCAGTTCCATTCTTCTTCATTTCAGCAAGAAACTCTTGATTTGACTGTCTCCAGAATGGTTTCTTCTGTTCCTCTTCTACACATCCACCTGACACAAATTTTGTTTTTGTTTTAGAATTTTTCAAATTTTTATGATTTTCTGGTGGAATAAATCCAAGACCTTTCTTTTTGTAGCTACAATTTTGGTTTAGTTTCTTTTGAAAACCAGAACCAGAATTGTAACCCTTTTTCTTGTTTATCCGTTGTTGAACTCTTGAAGTGTACTTTTTAGGTTTTTCAGTAAGATTTACATCTTTTATTTCAGAAATATTAATTTCTGTCATTTTGAAAACCTTTTTGATCATGTCAAAACGAACACTTCTTATTGGAAACTCTTTATCAGAGTATAATTTGTCAGAATCATTTAAAGTGTATCCGACTTCAAATGTTTCATCATCCAAATTTGCTTTTGATAACAAAAACTCTTTACTGTATGCCCGTTTAATCGATGACTTTGGATTGTTGACCAACAAACTCGGACTGTTGACTGACGAATTTGACCCTCCAGACTCAGACTTTGACTCAGACTCCTCCTCAATATCCAACACCTGATCGACCACCTTTTTGATTAATTCAGACTCATAATCAGTATCGGACGAGGTAAACGTGACATCAATGTTATCTGGTAAAATGTCAGTTGTGTCGGTTTTTAGCTTTATATTGACTGCTTTTTCAAGTTGCTCCTCGTTTGGTTTTCTAGGAAAGTACCCTTTCCAAATTGGAGGCGGACACTTGTTATAACTAACAGTCAGTTTCTTACCACTATCTTTCTTTTTCTTCGGATTCTCGTCTTGAAAAGCTTCCATACCTGCAACAGTTGGGTAAATACGATCAATGAGATAATCAGAACTAGAATAACTTTGTAATAAACGTCTAATTCTCTCATTCTCAATCTTCTCTGTCTCCAACTCTTGCTTCCATTTAGCACTTTCTTCGATGTAAAAGTTGATGGCTTTCTGCTTTGTCATCATCACAGCATTCATCATCGTTAGTGCTTGTTCTCTTTCTGAATTTGTCTTTTGAAGACCAGTTACTGTTTTGTTCAAGACATCATAAGGTTCTTTCACATAATTGAGGTTGAACAGTAACTGCTCTTTCTTCTTCTCATATTCAGCGATGATGTCGTCTTTTGCAGCACATTCCTTGCAAGCTTCCAAACACTTTATGCAAGGCTTTACAACTTCAACAATCTTCTCAATCTCGATTGTCTTTACCACTTCAACCACTTTTTCTTCTTCTTTCACCTTCTCAGTTTCAATCATCTCCACAACAACACCTTCAACATTCTCTTTCTGAACAACATCTTTAGATTTCATTTGTTGTTGTTCTTTAGCAGCTCGTTTCTCCTTCAGTTTCTCCATACGATCTGCAAAATAGAAATGAAAACTTTCAGGAGAAAGATGAGATTTTGCAACATTTATATGTTTCTCTTCCTCATCATCACTGCTACTATCAACTGGTGACTGATCAAGCTGTACAAATTTTTCAGAATTAGCATCTGATAAACCAGAATCTGATGGTGTTTGATCAAATACAACTTCCGTTTCTGAAATAACAACATTTTGTACATTCTCATCAGAACTTTGTAGACTTTCATCAGCACTTTCTGAACTTTCAACAGAAACAACAGACTCTTCATCCACACTCTTTACAGTCACTCTAATAGACTTCATCCATGTGGTAAACATGTCTGGTTCTCTGACAATCTTAGCAATGAAAGCTTTAAAATTCCCATTCTCATCTGCAAACATATTCCAGGTGAAGCCTTCAGGTAGCCTCTCATCATCTTGATCGACTATGCATGCTTTGCTATCAGGAGAGATATAATTGTTCCAGTTAAAATCCACCACACATGCTCTTTTTGAATCCTCGATTCTTCTACCATGAGCCGTCTGTGAGTCTTGTGATTGACCAACTTGCTGATAAATGGCTTTCCGGTAGTAATCATCTTTTCCAAACGGATTCTGAGCGCCACTAGCTTCTCTGTTCTTGCACTCCCGCTTGAAATGGCCTTTCTCCCTGCAACGAAAACAAGTAACTTTAGATTTATCAAAACCTAAAGTAGATACATGAGCATCAAGAAAATCATTTCTCCCGGTAATCATTTTGAACTTTTCAGCACGTCTAAGAACACTCGCTAGACACCATTTGATATCCATTAGTTCCATCTCTTCGGCGTCTATCTGATCGTAATCCTCCTTTGTGAGCATAGGATTTCCGATCCGACCTGCAACTAGACCTTCATACGATAACAACACAGAACCAAGTAGAGCCATGTGGTCTTTAGCAGTGTCTTCTGAAAAACTTTGACCTTCTGGAAGATTTAGAGCAATGTTGCACTGAATTACATAACCATTTCCTGTCTTTGTGCTTTGAGACTGAAAGCTTTCTGATGAACTCTTTGGATTGACACTTGGATATAATGAGAAACCACTGCTGCTTTTGTTTGAACTTTGATCAATCTTTTCTGTAGAATCCCCAGCACTAAACGCAGTCTGAATTTTCGGACTTTTCTCAGCTTCTGGAATCGGAATGCTACCTTTGTAGTACATCTTCACGTCCTGTTGACCACTCGGACTGTTCATCCTCGCAATCTTTTGCTGTTCCAAATCCTGACTCTCAATCTTTTCGATAAACTAACCAATTGTTAACCCATCATAAACCCCTGTGTTTTTCAGGATCATCAAATAAGTTCCCCACTCTTTTTGCGGTAACGCATCAGCTAATTTGTCTACCCACTCTTCAGAATCCTTTTTTATACTAAGCATTGACATAGATCGCACCAAGTGGCAATAACGTTCAATCAGCTTCTTCGTATCTTCTCCCGGTAAACTACTGAACAGATCAAACTCTTTCTTGAGCAACGCCTTTTTGCTCTTAATCATTTTCTCACTACCCTCAAACTTAACACGTAAAGCATCCCAGATTGACTTTGAAGTTTTGTCATGCTGAAGCAGTATTAAAATGTCTTCTTTGATAGCTTGCTGAAGTAGACTAATCATCATCTTTTCAGCTCTATACATATCACGTTCTTCATTACTAAATTCAGATAATTTTTTGTCAACTTTCAAATCAGTCTGTGGCAAAACATATTTCTTCAAAATACACTCCCATGATCTCAGATGGTTAGCCTGAACCCAGTTCTCGAATCTATCTTTCCACCCGTAGTATTCTTCAATACTCATCAGTTTCGGGGGTTTTTGAGTAGTTCCAGTCTCGTTTTCCAAATTCATATTCTGAGCAATTGAAGCCGGAGTAGTCGGAGTCGCAAAGGCGTTGTAGAAATCGCTATCCATGTTTTTCGGTTATCAAAGAAATTTTTAAACAAGCTTTCAAACGAACCGGTTCACCACGTAACACACCTGTATCACCTTAAAACAAACAAACAAACACTTATCAGTTTAAACACTATTAAACAACTGAAACAAACTGATACTCGGACTGGTGAATATTTTGTGCGAACTGAATTTGTGTGAACTGAATTTGATGTCAAACCGTGCGAACTGCTATGACCCGGATCAATCTCAATGACCTGACCTTACTCCAAACAATCTAACAAGATTCAAACAAACTTGACCTTTGTATGATCAAACCGTGAGACTTGTACCTTTGACACACCGATTTATTCGACTTTGACACACAAAACAAATCTCTATCACTTGCAAATTGACAAATCTTGATATTAATCTGATTGGGCCGAACTCTTTTTATCAAACAAGCATTGGGCCTCTAACTGTCTTGAGCTAATACATGCACATACAATTCAAATGAATTTCCAAGTCCACTAAACCGACAATCTTTTGTTATATTAAACTATGATTGGGCCGCAAGTTCCTATTATATCACATGCAAATTGTCGTTTTTCAACAGCACTTAGCCGACAACATATCTGAACATGCAATATCACATGTATACTCAACCCAATTTTCAAAACTCAATGATTGGACCGAATTATCCACTTAACCAACACACAATTTTAAAAACCTGACAATTTTATCCTTTGCATGCAAACTAGTTCATGATAACATGTGCCGACAACAATCCGAGATATAAAATTTATCAGCAATCACATGCAACCGATTTAAACCACATGATCTCTTATTCCTGATGTACTGACACCTTGTCGTGTTTCAGGTCAACGGTGAGCGGAATCAGACTTTGATCACTAAGAACAAAATAGGATGTTGGATGACCTTAAGAGCGAAACCTGATAGACCTTATAAGCGAAACCCCAACCAATGTGCCTCAGGAGCGAAACCTTATGTGTACTAAAAGCGAAATCAGGGTTTTTATTGTTCACAAAAGCGAAATCAGGTGTACAAATCAGCGAAATTACACAATGTCCGTAAAAGCGAAATCTAGTCCGAAGGTAATTTGGTCCATTTTTAAGTCGATTTAAGCTGTGAAACTTTCGAGGATTTGTTAATGTACAATTTTACACAGTCTGTAAAAATTTGAAACAGTTTTGACCGTTAAATCTCGTTGAACTGATGAAAGAAGGTGTAGAATATAGAAAAAACAATGAAATTCAGCCGTAATCTGCAGAACTCCTCCTCCTGAGCTCTGATACCAATTGTAGGATCGTGTACTGACCCGAACGAGTCGTTCAGAGGAGTTTAACTTCGTTTCAGAGGCGGAAACTAAGAAACAAAATAGAAACAGCTTTATCTTCACCTTAAAACACTGATTGTATTGAATAAACGTTGTGTACAATCGATCTTCACACCGGCAGCACTTCGGTATGGAATACAAGGGACTGACACTGATTTCGCCTATGTGACCCCTATATATACTTGCTGAGATTTCGCTCATAGAGACACATGTACTCATGAGCGAAACCAGCCTGACCATATGAGCGAAACCACATTCACGTGCACACTTGGAGCGAAATCAGCCTAAATTACATGCAATCTAATTTTGTCTTATATGAAACATTTTGTCTCATGTGACCATTTAATTCGGAATCATGTACTGATGTAGAAATGATGATGTATGCACAAGTCACTTGGATGATGTCATCATCAAGAATGATGACATCATTCTTGTTCCAAACCGCAACGAACCGAAGACTCGATGTAAGACGAAGACGACAGATGTGTGCACCAACAAAAATCCATTGTTATCAATTCCCATTTCCAAACTGGCATTTCTAATTGCTGTAACAAACCTGAGGGTTTCTGGTGTTCAGCTTTAACTTGTGAACAAGTTAAACATTTAGAAACATAGGCTGCTATGTCCTTTTTCATTCCTATCCACCAGAAATTTTTCCTTAAATCCTGGTACATTTTATCATTTCCTGGATGCATCGTATACTTAGACTTATGGGCTTCTTCTAATATACGATGACGTAGATTTCCTAATTTAGGTATCCATATTCTCTTTTTATGGAATCTCCAAATTCCATCTATTCCTTGTTCCAATTCTTTTAGCATACCTTTTAATTTTTTAGAATCATCCTTGATTGCTGAATCTTGTGCTTCTCTTATCTGATCATTTAAATCTACTTGCAGATTTAATTTAAGAGAACTTACCATTTTTGGCTTTTCATGATACTTTCGGCTTAAAGCATCTGCCACTACATTTGCTCTTCCTTCATGATACTGGATATCACAATCATAATCACTAAGCATCTCCATCCAGCGTCTTTGTCTCATATTCAATTCCTTTTGTTTGAAAATATACCTTAAACTCTTATGATCAGTGAATATGGTAAACTTACTACCATAAAGGTAATGTCTCCAAATCTTAAGAGCAAAAATTATAGCTCCTAATTCTAGATCATGAGTTGAATAATTCTCTTCATGATTCTTAAGTTGTCTAGATGCGTAAGCTATAACCTTTTGACGTTGCATTAACACACATCCATAACTTAATTTAGAAGCATCACAATAGACTACAAAGTCTTCAGCTCCTTCTGGTAATGCTAGTATGGGTGTATGGGTTAATCTTTGCATAAGAATTCTAAAGGCTTCTTCTTGTTTTAATCCCCATTCAAACTTAACAGATTTACAGGTTAGCTTAGTTAAGGGAATGGCTATTCTAGAAAAATCTTGAATAAACCTTCTATAATAACCGGCCAATCCTAAGAAACTTCTAACCTCGGTTGGTGATTCAGGGGTTTTCCATTTGGTAATTGCCTCAATCTTTGTTGGATCTACATGAATTCCTTCATGATTGACTAGGTGTCCAAGGAATTGTACTTGTTTTAACCAAAATTCGCACTTTGAAAACTTTGCATAAAGCTTTTCCTTTCTTAATAGACTTAAAAGTGTGTGCAAATGCTTTGCATGATCCTCTTTACTCTTAGAGTAAATTAGAATATCATCTATAAAGACAATTATGAATTTATCCAAATATGGCTTACATATTCGGTTCATCATGTCCATAAATGCAGCTGGGGCATTGGTTAAACCAAATGGCATGACAGTAAATTCATAATGGCCATACCTCGTTCTGAATGCGGTTTTAGGAATGTCCTCTTCCTGTACCTTTAATTGATGATATCCTGACCTTAAATCGATTTTAGAGAAAAATCGAGCTCCTTGCAGTTGATCAAACAAATCATCGATTCTTGGTAATGGATACCGATTCTTAATCGTGACCTTGTTTAATTCACGGTAGTTAATGCACATACGCATTGATCCGTCCTTCTTTTTATCGAACAGTATCGGCGCTCCCCATGGTGACGAACTTGGCTGTATGAATCCCTTTTCCAATAATTCATCTAATTGTTTCTTCAGTTCCTGCATTTCAGCGGGTGCCAAACGGTAGGGTGATTTGGCAATTGGTGTTGTTCCTGGTATTAAATGGATTCTGAATTCAACTTTTCTATCTGGAGGTTGCCCTGGCAATTCTTCTGGAAATACATCTGAAAACTGAGATACTACCGGAATATCTTTTAAATCCTTTCCTTTAGTGTTAGTGATTATAGAAATCAAATACACTATAGAACCTTTTCTTATATAACTTGCATTTTTCATCACAGAGATGAAATTTGTGGATCTAAATGGCTTATCTCCTTTTATTGTGATCGTTTTACCTTTTGGTGAATTTACTTGTATTGACTTTTGATCACATTAAATATTGGCTTTATTGGCTATTAACCAATCCATTCCTAAAACAATATCGAATCCTGCCAGATTCATGGGATAAAGATTTGCAATAAATTTCTGATTTAAAATTTCTATGCTTACTCCCTGCAAGATTTCAGAAATTCTAATGGTTTCTCCATTGGCTGTCTCTACTAAGCATTCATGTGGTAGTTTAGTTAATGACTGATTTAAAATTTTGCAAAACGATGTATTAATAAAACTTTGGTTTACACCAGAGTCAAATAATACTTTAGCAAAAATATCATTAACTAAAAACGTACCAGCTATGACATCTGGAATCATCTTAGCTTCATCTGCAGTCAGAACAAATGCTCTAGCATTTTTAGTATTCTTGTTGTCTGTGGTTGGAGCTAATTTCAGACAATTAAGCTTGATATGGCCTTGTTCTCCGTAGTTGTAACATATCCGGATGTTAGCTTTCTTCCTGCAGTTTTCTTCCTTGTGTCCCGATATTTTGCAAAAGTTACAGTATACGGAGCATCTTCCTGAATGCTTTCTTTTGCAATTCCTACAGTAGGGTGCAGAGGTAGAACCTATATTTTTCCCACGATTAAAATTTCCAGAACGAAATTCTTGTGTGAGCTTCTGGGTTAGGTTCCTCCTTTGCTCCTCTTCTCGGGTACGGACTAATTCATCTGTCAAGGTATTTGCTAGTTCTACAGCTTCTTCTATGGTTTGAGGTCTAGCTGCCTTGACTACATGTCTTATCTCCCCAATTAATCCCCAAATATAACGGGAGATTAACACTGGTTCTGGTGAAGCAAGAGTTGGCACTATTCTGGCATATTCAAAGAATATTTTAGTGTATCCCTTACTATCCACACCAGTCATTCTAAGGTTTAGGAATTTGATTGCTATCTGTTCCTTCTCATGGGGTGGGCAGAATTTTCTTTCTACCTTGTCCTTAAATTCTTCCCATTCCATATTGTAAACCCTATCACTTCCTCTAGACTGAAGGATAGTGTCCCACCATTCTAAGGCTGAATTCTTAAATAGATTAGAAGCAAACATTATCTTGTCCTCTTCCGCACATTTACTTATCCTTAAGACTGCCTCAGTCTTTTCTATCCAGCGTAAGGTTGCAATGGCCCCTTCGTTGCCCGAGAATTCCATTGGCTTACAAGACCAGAATTCTTTATATGAACAACCGTAAGGCACGGTTCTTCTTCTTTTGGGAATAGGCAATTGAAGTACTGGTCCATTGTTCACGCTGTGTTCCGGTTCAATTGGTCGCTTACTACTATGTTTACTTTTATTATTTGCTTCTTGAACCATTTGAAGAATAAATGGCATTGCATCTATAATTCCTTGTGCCACTATGTGTTGAATAGCACTATTATCCACTTGGTTTCCATTGTTATTGATGCTTGGATTCTCATTAACCACGTTAATGTTACTCTGGTTATCATTATTCAGATTTCCTTGATTTCCTTTGTCGGCCATCTGAATTTTTAACATTTACCAGTAATTAATATCACAAGATAATATTTACTATAGTTAATCATATGGCACGTAATCTAGCAAAAAACGTAGATCATTGCTACTTTACTCTAATTCCATATACTATTATGCATCTATTACACACCAGTACTGAAATAAAAATTACAATACCAACAGAAATAGAATTATACTAATAGTAATATGCTTCCGTACACACATATTTTATTTTATTTTTATTATATTATTTTTACTACTACCGTTTCCTCCATTCTCACATTCACGGATATGGATTTATCCAAAAATCCATATTGCGCTCATCGTATTTCCATACGAGACGCTCTCCAACCTGACGCATTCTCTCACTGCTTTCTAAAATTTCCTCCCCAAAAGTCCTAAGTTCTTGGACGTTTTCTACACTCATTGGGGTTGCCGGTTCTCGGACTGGGTTTGGAATCTGGGGTGCGGGTTCTTGATATGGGGGTGAAAGTGCCTGAAATCGGTAAGGATCTTCTAAGATCTCCCTAATATAATCATCGTGGTAATAGGGATCTAAAGGGTCCATACCTGGGTAGGCTCCTATGTTCTGTATGGGTGTGTTTTCATGTATCGGGTAACGTTGCACAAAGTCTCTATTATCGTCCCACCAGGGGTCGTAATTTGGATCTAGGGGGTTTGGCGCAGGTACCCTAGGGATTTCGTTTGGGTTGAAGTCATGCATCTCCACTTGGTTTTCAGGGTTTTCTATCTCCATGGGTTGGTCTGGGAATTGTGGTTGTGGTTGGGGTGCTACTAATTATTCCAGACTCGGGTCTGCAGCAGTTGTAGCTAGCATATGGAAATTGGCTAGGCTTCTATTAAGCATATCATGTGTATGGGCATCAGTTTTTCGCTTAGCAGGTGCTAGAACTCTTTGTTGTTGCAACTTTCGCATTCTCTTCCTACGAGCAAAGGCTTCCTTACTGAACCATCCTCGTTTCTTATGAGGGAATGGCTCTTCTGACTGAGCTTTAAAAGCAAACACTCCTTCTTCCAGATCAGCAGAATACCCAGAAAGGGCAGGCTGTGAAGAAGTACCTTCACTCTTAGGTGAATCAGACAACTGATGACTCATGTCTGAGGGTCCTTGATCACTCATACTGTAAACTAACAAATAGTCAAATAACACATAACAAATAAATACAGTTATGCACGTATTTCCGTAATTTATTTCTTAACACAAAATTTATAATTTAAGTGTCAGCAGAACACTTCTTTGGCTCAGACCAGTGGCTAGGCTCTGATACCACCTTCTGTCGCAACCCCCCGATCCCTTATCTGTCCCGGGAACGGGCGGACGCGAGCTCAGAGTTTTGGTGGTATCAGCTATTTAATCTTGCAGCGGAAATTACATCAGGATCGTAGTTTGGAAATGTTTATCAGAGTAAAACCACCATATTTGATATTAATAATAACATGGGCAAAACCCAAGTTTCTTATTACAATATATTTATAGGGACAAACCCTATTTTATTGAATTTAAAACATCGTTTATTATGTAACTTTTATAGCCACATTTTTCCCAAGCCTTCAGTGCTCTCCAGCTGGCTTTTTACTAATTGGCTGTCACATTTTGTTACCTGAAACGCGTTTTAAAAACATTTGTCAGTCGGAAATACTGGTGAGTGAATCCCAGTTTAATCAAGAAACATTTTATCAATTAAAACAGTATTGAGAGCGATCACATCGTTTATTTCTACACAATTACTCATTCAGTATTTGCCACTCGACCGGATCTGTGGCTATGGTCAAGTTACCCATTGGCTAACTCGTTGTCCAATGGTAACGTACTGTCATTCCGACTTATTACTACTACTCGCAGTAAATAAATTTTGTATACAAAACCTCATAATACCGGCAGTAATTGAAGAACTACAAAGACTCAATCACCGCTTAATCACATTGTAAGCAATTAAGGTTTTGTAAAACATTCCAAAAAGGTTAACAAAAAGAGGATAAACTCACATTGCTATCTTACACCTCGCGTAAGGGTTTCCGGGATATAATCTATAATTTATACAAATGTACATTGGCTAGTATCATAACCCTTTTAAAATATTAATGATACCCTCCCCGAGACGGCATTCCAACAACTACGTCGAGTAGAACCACGACAGTTGTTACGGAACCCTAAATCAATCAGGCAGCGTATCTATTACGAAACTAGGGTTATAATACTTACAACGGAGTAGAATCTCGCTAATTAGGGTGGTATAATACCCGCGTATTATAAGCCTACTACAGAAATTGTGATTTAAAATGAAAGGAATGAGCGACGGAAAACGAAAACCCGTTGCTTTCTTATATAGTGCTGAAATCTGGTCTCCACGCGGCCCGCGTAAAGAACAGACAAGGGTTACGCGGCCCACGTCAACCCTGGTCAACTCTATAGCTTATCCCGGTCATGATCTAGACCCGCCACGATGTTGACACGTGTCAGCTCAGGGTGTCTCCGTGTTTGATGATCTCTCGCGGCCCGCGTACACTTAAACGGGGTCTTACGCGGCCCGTATGAACTAAAGAATCAACGTAATCCGGTCTACACCTTTATACCGCCCGCGTAAAGGCTTGGGGTGGGTTTACGCGGCCCGCCTCAGCTTAATATTTATTGTTTTTAATTTATTTTATATGTTATAACATATTTCGGGCTCGGTTTTCACATACGGGGTGTATTTTAAAGACATATTGGGACATACTAGGGTGTCGAGAATATTATAAGGGTGTTGGTTTTACCGAGTGTTGTTACATTGTTTTATAAGCAGTTCGAAAAGCCCATAAAGCATCATCTAATTTATCTGCCCATTCTTTTCTATTTAACCCTACGGTTTTTTCAAGTTGATGGTTGCAAAAAAGGGTACCTCTATCACTTATTAATGCTTTAGGTGTATCAAAACGAGAGAATAATTTTTTCAGAAATCTTACCACGACTCTTCCATCGTTTGTTGGAAGTGCCTCGGCCTCGGCCCATTTAGACAAGTAATCTACTGCTACAAGTATATATTTGTTTCCTTTTGATGGTGGGAAAGGTCCCATAAAGTCGAGTCCCCACACATCAAAAATTTCACAAACAAGAATGCCATTTTGTGACATTTTGTTTTTGGAAGAAATATTACCTGTTCTTTGGCAAGCATCACATGTCTTGACAAGACTTTGGGCGTCTTTGTAAATGGTTGGCCAATAAAACCCTAAATCAAATACCTTTCGTGCGGTACTAGCGGCACCATGATGTCCTCCGTATGGACTTTCATGACAATGGCAGAGAATTCTTCTTGCTTCGCTACCATGTACGCATCATCGGATGAGTTGGTCGGCACACATTTTGAAAAGATAAGGGTCTTCCCAAAAATAATGCTTCACATTAGCAAAGAATTTTTTTCTTTGATGATGTGGCCAACCTTTTGCGACCATACCGCTAGCTAAGTAGTTAGCATAGTCGGCGTACCATGGTTCTTCTTTGTATTCCACCTTTTCTAGGGACTCTGTCGGAAATTTTTCGTTGATTTGTTCGTCCCCGGTTGCCTCCAAAGCTGGGTCTTCTAAGCGTGAAAGATGATCTGCTGCGGTGTTTTCAGCTCCTCTTTTGTCTTTGATTTCAATATCAAATTCTTGGAGGAGTAAAATCCACCGAATCAAACGTGGTTTTGCGTCCTGCTTTTTGAAGAGATATCGAATGGCTGCATGATCTGTATAGACTATAGTCTTAGAAAGAACAAGATAAGAATGAAATTTATCAAAAGCAAATACCACAGCTAGTAATTCTTTTTCGGTTATTGTGTAATTTTCTTGTGCATCGTTAAGTGTTTTACTAGCATAATAAATTGGGTGAAAATGCTTTTCTTTTCTTTGTCTCAAGACAGCTCCAACTGCAAAGTCACTTGCATCACACATGATTTCGAAAGGAAATTTCCAATCAGGCGCTATCATGATGGGTGCATTGACTAGCATTTCCTTTAGGGTTAGAAATGCGTGATTGCAATCCTTGTCAAAGATGAAAGGAGCATCTTTTTCAAGTAATTTTGTTAGAGGCCTTGAAATTTTAGAAAAGTCTTTGATCAACCGCCTATAAAATCTGGCATGCCCTAAGAAACTTCTGATAGCTCTAATGGAGGAAGGTGGTGGTAATCGAGAAATAGTGTCTATTTTGGCTCAATCAACCTCCATTCCTTCGCTTGAGATTTTATGACCGAGTACTATTCCCTCCGTTACCATGAAATCGCATTTTTCCCAGTTAAGGGCGAGGTTAGTTTCCTCACATCGGGATAGCATTCATTCAAGGTTATCGAGGCATTGGTCGTATGAATCCCCAAAGATAGAAAAGTCGTCCATGAAGACTTCCATTGTCTTTTCTATCATGTCATGGAAGATGGCTACCATGCAACGTTGGAATGTTGCGGGGTCATTACATAGACCAAATGGCATGCATCGATAAGCAAAAGTTCCATAGGGACATTTGAAAGTTGTCTTTTCTTGGTCTTCGGGTGCTATCTGGATTTGAAAGTAACCTGAAAAACCATCCAAGAAACAGTAAAATTTATGACCAGATAATCTTTCTAACATTTGATCAATGAAGGGCAAAGGAAAGTGATCTTTCCTTGTTGCTTCATTTAATCGTCTATAATCTATACATACTCTCCATCCTGTGACAGTTCTCATTGGTATTAATTCATTCTTTTCGTTAGTTATTACCGTCATACCTCCTTTCTTTGGAACAACTTGGACGGGACTTACCCAAGGACTATCGGAGATAGGATAAATAAGTCCGGCGTCAAGTAATTTGATGACTTCATTTTTAACCACTTCTTAAACATTTGGATTTACTCGATGTTGTGGTTGTATTACCGATTTGTAGTCATCATTCATTAAAATTTTGTGCGTGCACATGGAAGGACTTATTCCTTTAATATCTACAAGCTTCCAAGCAATCGCATTTTTGTGTTTTTTCAAAAGGTTAATTAATTTTTCTTTTCTGAACTACCTAACTTAGACGAAATAATTACAGGTGATTTACCATCTTTGTCTAGAAAAGCATATTCCAAACCTTTTGGAAGTTCTTTGAGCTCAAGAGGTGGGTCTTTAGGAGACTCCTTATTTGGTTGCTCATTTTGATCAAGAACTTTAAAAGTTTGTTCTATGGCGACCTCTTCTTCAACAAAGTGGTCAAACTTTTCACTTGTATCGGGTGGTTCATCTTCATCTTCAATTAGGGTGTCATTATTGCCAAATGGATATTTCATTGACCGCTCAAGATCGACACTCTTTTTAAATGCCCCTAATTGAATAGGTAGATTGTTGAACTTCCGGTTTTTCAACGCTTCGAGAGTTTTTACAAAGGGTCGTCCCAACACTAGAGGAGCGTCATCGAGGATGACAAAGTAGGTTGGGATTACCATTTGATTTGTTTTAACCAAGACATCCTCAACTACACCGATGGATTTTATTATTTTCCGATTAGATAGAAAAATGGGTATTTGAAGTGGAGAAAAATCACTAATACATAATTTTTCGAAAAATGTAGTTGGGCATTATGTTAATGCAAAGATCTTTATCAATTGTGATATTACTAATAAATGAATTTTGAAAAAAACATGGAACCGGTGTAATGTTGATTTCAAACGGGTCTTCTTTTATTAGCGAGGTTTGATCTTTAGTTAACTTAACACTTACCGTTTCGTCAATTTTAGTGTTAGTGTTTAACTCTTTTAAAAACTTAGCATGAGTTGGAACTAAACAATGATTTTCAAAAGAAGGTGACAAGAGATTAATTTCTTTAAAATTAGACTCTTCTTGAATTTTAACGTTAACGGACTCACCTTTCTCGTTGTTTAACTCATGTGTCGGTTTTTCACTTATTTGTTCTTCCATTTTTACACTTTCAATTATCTCTTCTTTATTTAATTCTTCTCTTGCGCGGGACTCTTCTTCCCTTGCGCGAGATTCTTTTATATAGCGCTCGATAACTTTAAGGTGTTCTAATATCCTATCGGTCACTTCGGTAATAGAAAAAGGATCGGGATTTTCAAAGCTTGAATCCGGTTGTTCGATCCTTTGTTCCTCATAATACCCATATGAAGTAGATGGTTCACACCATTGTTCTTCATTGTAAGCATATGATGGATAAAGGTCGTAATTTTGTTCTTCATAATACTCATATGAGGTGGGTTGTTCACGCCATGGTTCCTCATAATAAGCATATGAAGGTGGTGGCTCATACCTTGGCTCCTCAAAGTAGGAGTAAGAGGGCTCATACCTTGGTTCATCAAAATATGAGTATGAGGGAGGAAGTTCATACCTTTGGTCTTCATAGGATGTGTATGAAGTTGATGGCTCGTACCTGGGCTCCTCATAGTAGGTGTATGAAGTAGACGGTTGATATAAGTTACAATATTGAACTGAGTGCGGGTCACCACAATTAGTGCAATAGTTACTCCTATAATCATCCTCCTCATAGGTGTAGTTGTATCCTCCTGAGTATTGATCCATAAGAATCACTCAGCAGACCACAACCAAGTCTCGAGATCAGAAAACAAAAATAAAAACGGAAAAAGAGGCTGGACACGGCCCCGTGTTCAGTGGACACGGCCCCGTGTACAGAATCTATATCTGGGCGTTTTAATTAAAGTTACTGATTTCGTTGAGCACGGGGGCGTGTTCAGTGAGCACGACCCCGTGTTCAGCGAGCACGGCCCGTGTTCAACCTACTGTAAATGCAAAACTAAACTAAAATGTAGAAAAATATGCGCGCGTTTTAAAAGAGTTTTGAAAAACTGATTAGGCCGTCGATTTTAAGCTTTCTTAAAATCCTTTTGTCCCCGGTAACGGCGCCAAAAACTTGATGCGTGTGTAGTGCATATGGTTTTTAATGTATATTTTAAGCCCTTTTACACTTTTTAGCCAAGTTTTAAATTTATAAAACACGATATTTACTAACACTAAACACACATATGGGTAAGTGCACCCATCGTGAGCGTAGTATAGTGTTGGTAAGATACCGAGGTCATCCAAGGGCACAAGAGCTTTTAGTACCGGTTTATCCTCAACGTCTAATCAAATCAAAAGTTTAGAAAAAGGTTTTAAACTAGAAAACTAAAAACTAAATAAAATGCTGAAAAATAAAATAAAAATAAAAACAGATAGACAAGATGAATCACTTGGCTCCGACTCGTGTTTAGTGTAACCTTTGATTATTTCCGCACTTTTGCACTATTTAAGAGATTATCTTAGTTATTGTAGTAGGCCCCTCTTTTGAAGGTGACGTTACCCTCAACCCAGTAGTTTGAGTCAGCAAGGATACAATCCTAAAGGGTTGGATTATTGAAAGATAATTAATTAAGTTATTAATGCGTATTGTGGTAGGCCCCTCTTTTGAAGGTGACGTTACCCTCGGCTAAGTAGTCTGAGTCAGCAGGGATACAGTCCTAAGTAGCCGGGTTAAAGTATTAATAGTAGCTTACATATGAGGGGATCAAAGAGTTTGGACCCCCGCCATCTAATACCGGTAGGTATTGAAGGAGGTCCTACTAAATTTGACCCAGGTCCTTGCAGGATCTATACACTGAACAAGGCAAGACTCTTACCAAACCGTTCCCTTAACCCCCGACCAGGTAGCCAACATACCTCCATATAGACCGTGGAGATATGAATGGTGAAAATCTTTTATTTTATATAGACAGTAAAATAATGCCAAGACACCACAGACAAATGATAAGGAAGAATCACCTTCAACATAAGAAACTAGTTATTAAAGTCATTAATGCATAACCAAGTAAAAAGTGCGAAAAGATTAAAAATAAAAAGTATTACACTAGACACTTGTCTTCACCAAGTGATGTAAGAGACTTAGGCAAACATGGCCTTTGATTGTCAAGAACTCTTACGATCAATCTTGGATCCCGAGACGACTCACACACTCTATAATGGACAATGGATGATGGTGTTGTGATGGTGGTGGGTGAAGTGTGAGAGAGGTGGTGTGCCAAGGGATGGTTTGCAAATGAGCCAAGCACCCCTATTTATAGCCTGAACAGTAGCTCGGGCACGGCCCCGTGTCCAGTGGGCACGGCCCCGTGTCCATTCTCTTCTCTGTCTTCATTAATTGCAGTTTGTCTACATTAGTTGACCACGCCCCCATGTCCGCTGGGCACGCCCCGTGTGCAGAAGCATATCTGTACTATCATGATTTTCCTAGATTCTGCGAATCTTATAGTTGACCACGGCCCCGTGTCCGCTGAGCACGGCCCCGTGATGGGCGATAGAAGCTTCTATATCTTTGTCTTTTATGCTGGCACTTGGGCACGCCCCCGTGTTCACTGAGCACGGGGCGTGTTCAGCCTTCTGTTCTCTTATTTTGCTTGGGAAGATGCTTTCGGGGAGGTCGGGCATGCCACGTTAGTTCCTTTTCTTGTATTTATGTTAGATTTAGTTGCCTTTTTGCTTCTTTTGTTAATTTGAGCTCATTTAATCCTGAAAATACAAAAGGAAGACAAAAGCACACTTTTTCCAACATTAGTACTAAAAAAGGGTTAATTTTATGCCACAATTGATGTAATTTATATGTTGCATTTCGCACACAACAGCACTTTACAAAGTAGGGAACCTGTCTTTACCTACTTCGTGTCTGACACTTCTACCCGTACGAGTCGTTTGGGAACCGATATCTAAGCTGTTAGGAAACTGTATTTGTAAGTATTGAAGAAAATCAGATTCAACTTGATCTGTGAAGAAGATAACAGTCCTGAAGATCAAAACAATATGAAGAAGATTGGATAGGACAACTGAAAAGAACAACATCTACTTCAAAGTATCATAAGTTGATCAAGAGCTGAAGAAGGTTATCAGAAAAGGTCTTTCTGATGGATTTGATGATATTTCTGATGAAATATCATCAGTTTCTGACAATTCTGATCATCAAATTTTCTGATGATTTGTTCACCAGAATTTCTGATGAAGTGGTTTATCAGAAATTCTGATAAAACCCCCACTTATCTAAAAATCAGCTCTATCCTGCCACACTAACCAAAGCAAGGTAACATTATCGAAAGTGTAGTGCTTAACCAAAGAGTTCTGGTAACTGAAGCTATCATCAGGATGGTTCTGCAACTCAATGATAATAATGAAGTTTTGATGTTCACAAAGGCACAGATAGATGAAACCTTGGAGCAGATGGGTTACAATCCTGTAAACCCACTACGAGCAATCACTAAAAATGGCTTCATCAAGCCATGGCAGTATCTTATCACACAAATGGGAGCATGCTTTTCAAAGAAGATCATCAATCATCATGAAGCATCCCAAAGGTTGATGGAGCATGTACGAGCACTCGTACTAGACACACCTTACAACTTCTCTTATCACTTAATAAAAGATTTTGCAAGTAATATGTGGTCTGGCAGGCCATTCTTGATTTATCCTCGTTTTCTGATGAGGATAATCACGAGTCAGCTAGGCTTTGGAGGTGTTCCTGTAGGTTATCCCAGAGCAGAGATGAGACTTCAACAAAACATGAATCTCAACATGCTCATACCTACTAATCAGAACACTGGTTTGGTGACTGATCTATGGTTGCTCCTTGAGATGGATCATGGTGAAGGGATGGACCTTGATTAGGTTATCTTTGTTTAAAACTTAGTATGTGTAGATAGTCTCCTGTTTAACATGTTAATATAGTATGTTCCTAGTATTGCTTTGTTGTCTGGCCCATGATTTGGGAAAAGAAAAATGGGTAAAGAAAAATGAGAAACATGATCATTAGAAAACAAATCATTTGACACAAAATTCTAGAGTTTCTAATGACATGAGACTAAAATCTGGTAATATAACTTAAAATCTCTCTCAATTTTTTCTATTAAAACTTCAAAATGATAAAAAGTTTCAAAAATTATCAAAAAAAGTTAAGAGACTTGGATGCCACCAGAATATAACATGTAAGTCTCCTGACCTCATCTCATTCCCTCTCATCATGAAAAAAATAAAATAAAAATAAAAATACAAGTATACCTCTTATACAATCAAAAGAGAAACTTCAAAATCTGTTGAAAATGCTCACAAGTTTAGGGAGAATTTCAAATAAGAAATTCTGTTGAAAATTATTGACTTCTGTTGACCACTGTGAAAGGTCAACAAAATTCAAAACAGAAGAACATATAAATTCTTAACAGAATTTCTGGTCAATTTCTGATGACTTTGAAATATTAAGAAGAAAAGTGATTGGACCATAAACACAGTGGGGTCCACAGAGATGAAAAGGTGTCATATGACCGATAGTATTCTCCAATCAAAATTCAGTTTAACATTTTTATGGAATGATTGAAGAAACTACAAGTTGAAAGGGCATAACCACGATTACATGATCAACCATCATTAAATGTCTTGATACCCACGATCCAAAGGTTACATTCTGAACCAAATTTCACATCACACGATCTAACGATAATAAAGATAATTAATGATCTTTTAACCGCCATTACATGGCACGTTCCATATCCCCTCAACTCCACAAACTCACAAATCTCTGCTAAAACCCTCACTATATAATTCACACTTAGCAGAAATTCAAAAATCACTCACCTTCTTCACAAGAACTTCAAACCGCAATATCCCATGTTTTTCACTCAAAATCCAAAAATCCCTAAACTTCGAACCCTAACTCACAAAAGTCAACAATGGCTGAAGTAAAGCTCAACATCCCAATTGTTCAACATGATGTACCCTTTGTTGAAGACACAGAATTCCTACCAATGAAAGAAAATAATATGCTGATGAATACAGAGCATTCGGAATATGATGTGAGATGTCAACTTTTGATAGAATATCTTATGAAATGTCCAATCTCAGGTGCACTAACAAAAGGAAGAGAAGTACCAGAAAAGTTACTACAGCAATTTGTCCACATCTTCACTGAAGATGAAGAAAATCAGGTCTCTGCTCATGTATCGGGAAATGTTTCAGTAACATTAACTCCTGCAAGGGTAAGAGAATGGCTTGAACTTCCAGTTCTTGAAAACTACATTGAAGCACCAAGCAGAGAAGACTTGACAAACTTTATTATTGAGCTTGGTTACAAGAACAAGAAAATTAACAAAATTGGAGCAGTAAGAAGAAATGAAATGCCAGCCATCTGGCAAGTGATGATAGAAGTGTTAAACAAATGCCTTACATCAAAGATAGGAGGAGTTGATCAAGTCAGTAAAGCTATTATGTCAATCATGTATGGACTCATAACTGGGTTCAAACTTGATTATGGGACAGAAATCTTCAACCTACTCAAAAGATCAATCCTTACCAGAAATGGAAGAATATCCTCACACCTGCCATATCCAAGGTTTATTTCAATCTTTATTTCTGAAACTTTTGCTGAAAGGAACATAGAAATTCCAATTTTGGAAGATATCTGGAGTTCAAATACCATGAAAGCCTAGAGTGCCACTCATGGATGGGAATCAGACAGAGATATCCCTGAGTTACCAGAAAGCATGTTGTGCCTCACTGCACTAGACTCACAATACAGACTGCAACATGAAGAACTTCTTGCCAAATCAGATACTCCAACAGAAGAACCTAGCAAAGAAGTTTTTAACTGCTGAAGTTGAGAAGTCCTGGTCATCAGAAACAGAGGCTGCAGGAGGAGAAGGAGTTCTGATGATAACTAACTCACCAGAAAACAAGTCAGAACATGCTGAGAGCCAAAAGATTCATGAAGCTACAATTCATCTTGAGTTTGATATTCATCAGGAGAAAGAACATCAACACTATGAAGAATCTCATATTGCTGGAGGAACTCATGAAGATGCTGAAGATCAACAGTATGAAGAAACTCACTTTGGTGGAGCAACAAATGAAGCCACTGAAGTCATACATCATGATGAGTCTCGGGTTGCTGGTACATCTCTTTTAAACACAGTTTTAATTAATACTTCTACAAAAAGAACAAACTCAGAAGATTCAGTTAATGTTTCTTACGACTTAGAATATAGAAACACTGATGTTAATGAGGAGGTTACTAGTTCCATTCATCTCAACTCTAAATCAGAAAATGAGGAAGAGGTCGAGATCTCAATAGATAGAGATCAGAGAACTGATCAAGGAAATCTAGTAAAAGGTAATCTGTTTACCTCAAAAGCTTATGGAGAATCATACATTGATATGATTCAAGGACATAAGGAAATCCAGGATGAAAATGAGTTTTTCACATCTGGTGGAGATGATTCTGGTATATTTAAGGTTGCATCAAAATCTGGTAAAGCTAAAAGTGACCCTATCATTTCCAAAACAGCTGCAAATGTGTTTACAGCTGGAATGTTAGAGGGAACATCTGTTGTTCCAAATATCCCTGAAACACCCATGAACCAAGAAAATTTGGAAACTATCCTAGAGAAAGTTGTCAAAGCCTGCAAAAGAAGTCTAGTGGAAGAAAAGCTTGATCTATTGTTGTCAGAGATACAAGGTTAAAGGGCAGAAATGAAGACTTTGTCAGAATCAGTGGAGGTGATAAAGACACAAACTGAAAGAAACACTGAAGCAGTAAAGTCTCTACAAAAATTAAAGGAAAAGGCACCAGAAACCAACATCTCTACCTCAGAAATTCAGAAGATTTTCACAGAACTAGAAAAGATCAAGACACAAGTTACAAATGCTGTGGAGTCAAGACAATCAAGCAGTGCAAACAAGGTTTTGGAGGAAGTCACCATCCTAAGGGCAAGCAACAACAGTATCACAAATGCCCTTGAGAAGCTGTCAAAAGAATGGGCTGCCATGCAGAGGAAAGCTCAAACTGAATTTACAAAAGTTCAGAAAAGCATAGCCAGCAACTCAAATCTGGTAGGAGAGGTGCAACAACTGATGAAGAAAATGCAATTCAACATTGCCAGATTAGCCAAAGTAGATCCCAAAGAAATCATGAAAGAAATTCCTGTTGAAGGTTCACACCAAGAAATTCCAAAGTCAACCCCACAGAAATCATCTGCTACACCAATCACCGAAGCTGGAACCACTATGATGGGTCCACCTCCAAATGTCTCAAAAGATGAAATGCTGAAAAGGTTAGCAACTTCAAAACCTCAAGTTGTCACAAATTTGAAACTTATAACTTATCAAACTGTTCCAAAACCAACTTCTTCTAATGACACTTCCATAAGTAAATTAATGAATCTGCAAACAATGAATGAATGGGAACAAGAAGCTGATTCAAGAAAACCACAGATTGTTAAAAGAAAAATCTCTGAAACTCAATCTATCTTGGTTAGAGAGATTGACAGGGATATAATGATATTCCCTGAATACAATCTGGTGAAATATTATTGGACAAAAGAAGATGTACCAGAAAGGCCACCAACTCTTGTCAGAATGGCCATAAGGGAAGAGATGTTAAAAAGAGGTCCAAGAAGCATTCACTACACCAATGAGAATCCAGTAAAAAGAATCTTAAAAGTGGATGAAGTAAAAGTTGGAACTGATGGTGTTGGAGGAACTTATGTGCAGAACAGATACACACTTCTAAGAGAAAATGGGGAAGAAGAAAAAGTGACTGATGAAGAAATTGCTGATAGATTACATCCTTTAGACATTCTGTTCATGAAGGATCAATATGAAAAAGAAAAGAAAAACAACAAAGAAGTCAGAAGAGCATTAAAGGGCATATCAAATGCTGGAATACAGCTGTTTGAAAGAATGGCTTTTTCAGACTTTGATTTATGCATCAGCTATGATTATGTGCACAACAAAAAGGTCTATACCAGTGCACCAAAGACAAGAATTCCCTCAGAGCTATTGGAAAATGCAAGATCTAGAGACATCATTGTACCGCCAAGTAAAAACAACAGACATAACTATGGTGTAATCTTCAGAGATATTGAGAAGAACAAAGCTCTATTCAGAAGTGTTGATATTTGCAAGTACTCAAATCAGACACTGAAGTTTATTATGAAAAGTATGAACAGGAGACAAGAACAACTTCAGAAGACAGGAATGAACATGGAGGATCAAAGATAAGAAATTGAACAAATGATTGAAGAATGGATTCAAGCAAGAACCTGGTACAAAGACATGTATGACATCTGCAACAAGTATATCTCTTACAAGAAGAAATTAAAGGAAGGAGATGTGCTAAAGAAATTGAAGCGGATTTGAAGAACGTGCTTGTTTTTAAATTTTCATTTCATAATGTAATTTGTTTTTCAGAACATCGGTAACTGGTTTGATTTGCAAATGTTGAGTTTCCACTGTTTGGAAATTTTGTGTTCATGAGATAGTTCATTTTCTTACAATACTTAGGGGGGAACTGTTAGGAAACTTTATTTGTAAGTATTGAAGAAAATCAGATTCAACTTGATCTGTGAAGAAGATAACAGTCCTGAAGATCAAAACAAGATGAAGAAGATTGGATAGGACAACTGCAAAGAACAACATCTACTTCAAAGTATCATAAGTTGATCAAGAGCTGAAGAAGGTTATCAGAAAAGGTCTTTCTGATGGATCTGATGATATTTCTGATGAAATATCATCAGTTTCTGACAATTCTGATCATCAGATTTTCTGATGATTTGTTCACCAGAATTTCTGATGAAGTGGTTTATAAAAAATTCTGATAAAACCCCACTTGTCTAAAAATCAGCTCTATCCTGCCACACTAACCGAAGTAAGTTGACATTATTGGATCTCATGATGACAAAGGCAAATTGATTGTTGGATTCAATGAATATGACAAGACGCTACTTTTTGCAGGAATATACATGAATAAACAAATGTTTATTCATGTATTCAAGCCGTCTATAAATAGAAGGCTCATCAAGCAGAGAACAATGAGTTAAGCTTAGCATTATATACATACTACAAACTCCATTGTCCTTTCACCCTCATAATTCAAGTATTCATTTGTAATAGATAATAATCTTACAATCACCTTGTAAACCATTTTGTTTCAAAGTGATATAAACTTGAAAATTCTGTAGGTCTTGTTTCTTGAAAGTCTGATTTCTATTTCCGCACACTATTTTCACATCTATTGAAATCACTTGCCATATTACGTGAGAAGAAGTTTTTAAGTCCAAACTGGGACCAACATAAGCAAGTGAAGATGGATAATACTCAGAAAGGATTTAGTGACGTTACACTCTCTATCACCCCTATATGTACAACCCCCATCTCTTGGGAAGTATACCCGTCTTTGTGAAGCTAAAGACCTAAGAAAACCAATGTAGAAGGAAAATAACTACTACTTTCATACTATGAAACTTGTATGACTGAGGTGATGTAACCTCGAGTTCATTTTGTTTTCCCCGTTACAAATAATAAGTCAAGTTGTCAAGCCTATATGAAAGCTCAGTAGTTGTTTTCTTACTTATACATTGTTGATTATATAGGCATGTGATATTGGGTGATTACATGTTTGCTTGTGGTAAAATGTACCTCATCGACAATTATGGAATGTTGTCTAACCTACCCCATACCTTTTGACAAAAGAAAATGCCGCCCAGACGTGACACGGACACCATTACGTTAACTAACGCCGAACTCAATGAGCGCATTTCCCAAGCTATAGCGCAGCATGAAGCCCTCCGCTCTGAACACAGCGGTGGCACTCCCGGAGATAACCCTCCAACTGGTTGCACCTATAAACAGTTCCTGGACAGCAAGCCATTGAATTTTGATGGCACAGGAGGTGCCGTTGCTTTTGTTCGTTGGTCAGAGAAGACTGACTCCGTTCTGAGAATGAGTAAATGTTCGCCCGAGCACAGAGTTACCTATGTCTCAGGGTTGTTTTTGGATGGCGCATGTCACGGCCCTCAGCCCCGGTTTGACCCGGTCCAGAGCCGCGAGGCAGGAAATCCCGTGGTATCTAATTAAGTGACAGCGGAAGTCTTTTTAAACAGGATCGATTAATATTAAAACTGCTCGTTTATATATATAATATAGGGATAAATCTCATAATTTACAATAAAGTGATTTTACTGGGAAATCTTTATTTTTCAAAACATGTTTCTTTATTTATTTACATTGAGCCACTTTTCTAAGCTTGTAGTGCTCCACAGCACTTTTCCTGTGCTCACAACAGATTACCTGAAACATGTTTGAAAAAGGTTTTGTCAGCAGGAAATACTGAGTGAATCATTCTATTTTGCATAATGATGCATAGTTATTAATTACAGCATAAGAGCGATTACAATGGCTTCTATCTTATTTTTATCTGGCTTTCTGTCACAATGGTGACGATGGTCATACCACTATTAGATCAATGAACCTAAATAGTGATGATTATCCCAAGTAGGTCAATGAACCTAACTGGGAGAAAATTAGTAATGTGCACAATACCCCACTAACCAGTAATTCAAGATATCCACGACTTAGTCCCTGTAATTATAACCTTGAAAATAATTTGAGGTATTGTAAAATAGTTGATAAAAAGAGAATGACTCACATTGTAGATTTAACGAGCAGAGTATAAGCCTACTGATTAGCCTTGATTAACCTAATTTAAATAACAATGCACACACAACCGGTTAGTAACTAATACAGCAGTTACGACAATTCACGAGATTAAACCCTCACAACGATTTACTAGTGCAATACTTAACAATTCAGCAGATTCACAACGAATGACAGAGTATAGTCCGAGTTCGAACAGCACTCAAACATTCAAGTCGAAATCACGATGAATAACAAAGTATAAACTCAATTTGAGCGGCACTTAAACAATCGTTGGATAGTTATAATCGATCGGACGTTGAATCGTAATAGCGATCGAGTTATTACCCTGATTGCGGCAGCACTTCGTGATTAGTGTGTGTTTTGTGGACTGTTTCTGTTATAACTCGGCCTACGTAAAATGAATTTACGTCGTTTCAAAGACAGAATTCAAGTCCCGAGGCCCTCTATTTATACCCAAAGTTTGGTCAGCCTTACGCATCGTAGGCCTAGAACCCTTACGATGCCTAGGGAACTTTAACAAGCTTGCGCATCGTAGGCTTTAAACTCCTACGATGCGTATGAGTTGAAAATAGGTTATAGGGTAGCCACGGTTGGGACTAGCTTTGCTGACTTGACATATTCTAAATTTAGAATTTTGACAGCGAGTAATTGTAGATAATCGTTAACTAGGGTATACCCCCCTTGAGTTTTAGGGGCCCTGATCCTGATTCCGATTGTTCTAAAAATTTTAGGGTTTGTTCAGAATCACTTGGGTTTCTCAATTAGGGTTTCCTATTGGTCAAATTAATTTAATAAGTAGGACTTTTGATGAGAGTTGTTACATTCTCCCCACCTTAATAAAAATCTCGTCCTCGAGATTTACTAAAATAAATGAGGATATTTTCTCTTCATTTCCGATTCCAGCTCCCAAGTGTATGCAGCTCCTCTCTTTGAATCCCATCTGACTTTGATTAAACTAGTCGTTTATGTTTGAGAAACTTAATTCTTTCGATCCTTAATTTGAAGAGGTTTCTCCATAAATTTCAGTTTTTCGTTTACCTCTATATCTTGAAGAGGTACTACCAGAGATTCATCTGATAAGCATTTCTTGAGATTGGATACATGAAATACATCATGTACTCCAGCTAACTCTTCTGGTAGTTGTAAACGATAAGCAACTGGTCCTATACGTTGGGTTACTGGAAATGGTCCTACGTACCTTGGACTTAGCTTTCCTTTCTTACCTAATTTAACAATTCCTTTCCAAGGAGATACTTTCAATAGTATTTTGTCTCCAACTCGAACTCCAACGGCTTTCGTCTATTATCTGTATAACTCTACTAGCGATCTCTAGCCGTCTTCAGCCTTTCCTTCGTGATACTGAATATCACCGTCATATTCATTTAAGATTTTCATCCATCTTCTTTGCCTTATATTTAATTCTTTTTGCCCAAATATATATCTTAAATTTTTATGATCCGTATAGACAGTAAACTTACTTCCATACAGATAATTTTTCCAAATCTTAAGGGCAAAAATTATGGCTTCTAATTCTAAGTTATGAGTATAGTTTTCTTCGGCTTTTTCAATTGCCTTGATGCATACGCAATTACCTTTTTGCGTTGTATACATTCAAATCCTAACTTTGAAGTATCACCATATACTTTAAAATCTTCTGTTCCTTCTGGTAAGGCTAAGATTGGAGCATTGGTTAATTCATGTTTCAAAATTCTAAAGGCTTCTGTTGTTTAGGTCCCCATTCAAACTTAATGGCTTTACAGGTTAGCTTAGTTAATGGTATAACTATCTTGGAAAATTTCTTAATAAACCGTCTATAATATCTGGCTAAACCTACAAAACTCTTAATTTCCATTGCGAATTGCGGAATCTTCCATTTGGTAATTACTGCTATCTTAGCAGGATCTACGTGAATACCTTCATGATTCATCATATGACCTAGAAATTGTACTTCTTGCAACTAAAATTCATACTTCGAGAATTTGACATAAAGCTTCTATTTTCTTAACAAAGTTAAGAGTGCATGCAAGTGTTGATAATGTTCATCCTGACTTTTGGAATAAATAAGTATATCGTCGATGAAGACAATTACAAATTTATCCAAATAGATTCTATTCATCATGTACATGAATGCTGCAGGTGTATTCGTTAATTCGAAGGGCATGACTGTAAACTTGTAATGACCATACCTAGTTCTGAAAACAGTTTTAGTTATGTCTTCCTCTTGTACTTTTCAATTGATGATATCCAGAGCTTAAATTGATCTTAGAAAATTATCTATCTCCCTGGAATTGATCGAATAGATCATCAATTCTAGCTAATGGGTATCGATTCTTAATTGTAACTTTATTCAATTCCCTATAATCAATACACATTCTCATCAAACCAAACAACATTGGTGCCCCTCACAGGGATAAACTAGGTTGTATGAATCATTTACTTAGTAATTCATCTAATTGTGTTTTTAGTTCTAACATTTTGGTAGGAGTTAACCGATAAGGTGCCTTAGCTATCGGTGTAGTTCCAGGAATTAGATGAATCCTACATTCTACCTCCCTTTCTGGTGGTAATCTTGGTAACTCTTCTGAGAATACATCTGGTATTCTGAAATTACAGAAATTTCCTTAAGTTCTTTATCTTTAGTATTAATGATTACTGAAACTATTCCTTGCTTTCGTTCATAATTAGCAACTTTCATTAATGCTATGAACTTTAAGGTTTTACATAGCTTATCTACTGTAATTATTATTACTTCTCCAGTGGGTGCACAAATTTCTATGGAATTCTTATCCTAGATAATTCGAGCATAGTTGTTTACTAACCAATCCATTCTTAACATAACATTGAATTCAACTAATTTCATAGATAATAGGGTTGCAGAAAATTTATGACTTAAAAGTTCTATTTCTATGTTTTGCAGAACCTTATTTATTTTAACTGAATTCCCATCTGCCGTTTCTACTGTAAAAATTTGCCTAATGCTGATTAAAGGTAACTTAAGAGTTTGGCAGAATGAAGTAAAACTTTGGTTTGCACCAGAGTCAAATAATACTTTGGTGTAAACGTTGTGAACTAAGAACGTACCGGCTATCACATCTGGAATCATCTCGGCTTCTTGAGTAGTTAGCTGGAAGGCTCTTACATTCCTTTTTGCTCCTTCTGCAGGTTTGGCTTTATTGTCAGATGGTTTGTTCAGTTTTGGACAATCTGGCCTAAGATGTCCAGCTTCTCCACAGTTGTAGCAGACTGAAAATTTCTTCCTCCTGCAGTCTTCTTCTTGATGCCCCAGAATTTTGCAAAAATTGCAATATCCTTTGCATCTTCCAAAATACTTCCTTTTGCAAAAATTGCAAAATGGACTAGTGGTAGATTGCTCATTCCCTCTTTTCTTGAAATTGTTATGGTTACCCGGACGGAATTCTTGGGTAATCTTTTGGGCTACTTCCTTCCTTCTATTTTCTTCTCTTGTTCGTACTAGTTCGTCAGTCAGAGTATTGGCTAAATCCACCGCATCATCAATCGTGCGAGGTTTCGCAGCCTTGACGATATTACAGATTTCGGAAATCAATCCCCAAATATAACGAGAAATAAGTACCGGCTCTGGCGAAGCCAGGGTTGGTACCACTCGAGCATACTCGAAGAATGTCGAAGTATACCCTCGACAATCTACATCCACCATCCGGTGGGTTAGAAATTTATTTGTCATTTGTTCCTTTTCATACTCAGGACAGAATTTTCTTTCTACTAAGCTCTTAAATTCTTCCCAGTTCATAGCATACGCCATCCTTCTTCCTTTTGCTTGTAACACCGTATTCCACCATTCTAGCGCTACTTCTTTGAAAAGGTTTGACGCGTACATGACCTGATCATCCTGAGCACATTTACTTATGGCAATTACTGCCTCGGTTTTCTCTAACCAACACAGTGCCGCAGTTGCTCCTTCATTGCCTGCAAACTCAGTGGGTTTACAAGCAAGAAATTCTTTGTAAGTGCAACCAGGCGTTGCAGCTTTCCTTTTCTTAGGGAGCGGAGCTTGCCGAGGTTCATTATCATGATTAACATGATCATTGCCTCCGTTTATGCTATCACTGAAGTTATCTTCAGAAATACGTTTACTAGGAACAATTTGTTGCGGTTTGATTGGATTTTTAACAGCAGCAACGATTGCTGGAATAGCGTTGGCTATCCCTTGAGCAACTATTTCTGGAATAGCGTTGGCTATCCCTTCGGCAACGATATTTTCTATATCCTGCCTAGTCATAAATTGATCCCCTGGTTGTTGCTCAGGTTGATTAACCTCGTTAACTGGTTCATTATTAGCGTTTTTCATCTGATATATAATTTATAGATAAATAATTAGTATAAAAGTAGTAATCCAATGTCACAATTAATTGCACGTAAAAAAAAAATTGTAATTCTTCTAAAATTTTATTTGTTTTATAGATTATATCATGCTTCTATATACAACTGTTTTATCCTTTATTTTACACATACTGATTTTACTATTATTATTTCACAACCACAGTTCCATAACTTCCCTATCCTTTGTCTGGTGATATTCTAGTAACGGCGTTCCTTCTCATCGTATTTCCAGGAGATCTGTCCCAAAATCTCTTGGATCCTATTCCCAGCATCTATTAATTCTTTACCAAAGTGGTGAAGTTCAATCATATTCTCGTTACTCATTGGTGTATTTGGTAAAGGTTCTGGTTTGAATTTAGGAAAAAGCTTATAAGGATGGTTTTGTAACAGTATTTCATTATTCAACCATTCGTCTATTTGCCAGTGGATTGAAGGGTTTGGAATAGCTGGTTCTAAGTTCATTGGTAGTTGTGTTTCAAGAGAATAAATAAAATCATTTTCATTAATAGGCTCAATAGTATCATTGTTTGCTATTATAAAATCTAGTTCTTCTTGAGATGGTAACCCTTCAATTTGCCTAGAGCTTTCCCCAATTTCCATTTCTTTAGGCTTGGGTTTCTCGAGAGGTGAAGCGTTGAATTCTATAGGGTCTTCTATGTTTGGTATATACCTATTGAAATCTCTGGAAACTTCTATTCTTACTGGATAGAGATTTAATTTCTGAAGGGCGTTAGACAAGTCACTCATGCTGTTATGCAAAATACACACCATTATTAATTATAACAAATTTATAGAAAACTTTTAAATATTATTCCAGACTGTGTAACTATAAAACAACTAAAAATAAAAACACACTAAGGTTTATTTGTAAATTTATTTATCTACTGAATCAGGTTTCTAAACTGAAGATAATAAAGATGCTAAAACTTAGTTCAAATTTATTTAAGGATTTGCATTAATTGCTATATTAGCTAACATATAAAGATCTGCCCATACTGTACACAATTAGTCAGATAATAAAACACATAATCACAAAATAGCAATTAATAAAAATTAAGTATTTTCTAAATACTTAATAAAACATGTTTTCACAGAATAACAATTAAATTTCCTAAGTATCTCTCAATTATTTTAATAGGCTAAAATCAATAATAAGCTTAAATCAGTGGCTCTGATACCACCTTTTCCTGTCACGGCCCTCAGCCCCGGTTTGACCCGGTCCAGAGCCGCGAGGCAGGAAATCCCGTGGTATCTAATTAAGTGACAGCGGAAGTCTTTTTAAATAGGATCGATTAATATTAAAACTGCTCGTTTATATATATAATATAGGGATAAATCTCATAATTTACAATAAAGTGATTTTACTGGGAAATCTTTATTTTTCAAAACATGTTTCTTTATTTATTTACATTGAGCCACTTTTCTAAGCTTGTAGTGCTCCACAGCACTTTTCCTGTGCTCACAACAGATTACCTGAAACATGTTTGAAAAAGGTTTTGTCAGCAGGAAATACTGAGTGAATCATTCTATTTTGCATAATGATGCATAGTTATTAATTACAGCATAAGAGCGATTACAATGGCTTCTATCTTATTTTTATCTGGCTTTCTGTCACAATGGTGACGATGGTCATACCACTATTAGATCAATGAACCTAAATAGTGATGATTATCCCAAGTAGGTCAATGAACCTAACTGGGAGAAAATTAGTAATGTGCACAATACCCCACTAACCAGTAATTCAAGATATCCACGACTTAGTCCCTGTAATTATAACCTTGAAAATAATTTGAGGTATTGTAAAATAGTTGATAAAAAGAGAATGACTCACATTGTAGATTTAACGAGCAGAGTATAAGCCTACTGATTAGCCTTGATTAACCTAATTTAAATAACAATGCACACACAACCGGTTAGTAACTAATACAGCAGTTACGACAATTCACGAGATTAAACCCTCACAACGATTTACTAGTGCAATACTTAACAATTCAGCAGATTCACAACGAATGACAGAGTATAGTCCGAGTTCGAACAGCACTCAAACATTCAAGTCGAAATCACGATGAATAACAAAGTATAAACTCAATTTGAGCGGCACTTAAACAATCGTTGGATAGTTATAATCGATCGGACGTTGAATCTTAATAGCGATCGAGTTATTACCCTGATTGCGGCAGCACTTCGTGATTAGTGTGTGTTTTGTGGACTGTTTCTGTTATAACTCGGCCTACGTAAACTGAATTTACGTAGTTTCAAAGACAGAATTCAAGTCCCGAGGCCCTCTATTTATACCCAAAGTTTGGTCAGCCTTACGCATCGTAGGCCTAGAACCCTTACGATGCCTAGGGAACTTTAACAAGCTTGCGCATCGTAGGCTTTAAACTCCTACGATGCGTATGAGTTGAAAATAGGTTATAGGGTAGCCACGGTTGGGACTAGCTTTGCTGACTTGACATATTCTAAATTTAGAATTTTGACAGCGAGTAATTGTAGATAATCGTTAACTAGGGTATACCCCCCTTGAGTTTTAGGGGCCCTGATCCTGATTCCGATTGTTCTGAAAATTTTAGGGTTTGTTCAGAATCACTTGGGTTTCTCAATTAGGGTTTCCTATTGGTCAAATTAATTTAATAAGTAGGACTTTTGATGAGAGTTGTTACAGCGCACTCTCCTGGTGGAACCTTCAGGTTCAGACCCTTGGTGAAGGTACTGCTTATGCACTGAGCTGGGACGATCTCAATGAATTGATGCGGAAGAAATATTGTTCTAGGGCCGAAATCCAGAAGCTTGAGACAGAGTTCTAGAATTTGAAAATGGACGGGCCGAAGATTTCTGAGTACGTCCAACGCTTTCACGACTTGTCTAGGGTTGTTCCCTACTTAGTCGAGCCGGAATTCAAGAGGATTGAACGATTCATTTGGGGGCTTGCACCTCAAATCCTAAACATGGTTACTGCCTCAAAGCCTCCAACCATCACAGAGGCTATCGATTTGAGTGTTACACTTACTGAAGAAGCTCTTCGTATGGGAAAGTTTTCAGGATCTGAGACAAATAAGAAAGAAACTCATGTGGAGTCTTCGGGCAAAAACAAAAGAAAGTCTTCAAACCTAAAGGTGGGCACCCAAGCCAGTTATGAAAGCTCTAAAGCAAACAAAAGAAGGGAAGTGGACTCGCCTCGTGGCATGCGAGCTTATGGAGCCACCAGTAAGGTCGGTGGTAAGGTTTACTTGGGGACTAAGCCAAGATGTGATGAGTGCAAGTTCCACCATGAAGGTCGATGTCTGAGGCCTAAGTGTGATAGGTGAGGAAAAGAAGGACACAGCAAGGACGTCTGTTGGGTGAAGTATCCCAAACAAGGAGGAAATGATAGCGGCAACCAAGACGGAAACGACAATGGTAGAGTTCCAGGTTGCTTCAAATGCGGGGACGTGGGGCACTTTAGGAAAGATTACCCTAGGAAGAACCAAGCGAGGAAGGGTCTTCACGATCGGAGCTCGTGAAGCACGCCAAGATCCAGATGCGGTTACGGGTACGTTCCCTATTAACCAACTCTATGCGTCCATTTTTTGTTAATACTGGCACCGACTTTAACCTTGTATCCTTAGAACTTAAGAAACTACTTGGCCTAGTTTTCAGTAGAATAGACGTCTCGTATTCTTTAGAATTGACAAGTAGAAGGTTAGTTAAAGTAGATGAGATGATTAAGGATTGTATTTTGGAACTTAGAGAGCGGAAACCTTCTACTACCATTGACTTGGGAAGTCATGACATTGTAGTCAGCTTGGATTGGATTTCCAAGGATAGAGCTGAAGTTTTTCCTCATAAGGAAAACCATTCGCATCCCTCTTGCGAATGATGAGACACTTATAGTACACAACCTTCTTGCAATAGATGCGAGGGCACTAGGCCCCATAAGGCGGTGGATTTACAACACCTCACATTGGTCATAGAGAGACAGAAGCACCTCCGAATGGGCTGCATGGCCTTTCTTACTCATGTTGTCGATAAGGAGACCAAGGAGCTGGAGCTAAAAGATAACCCCGTTGTGAAGGAATTTCCAGAAGCCCTTCCTGAAGGCTTGGCTGGGTTACCTCCACAGTGACAAGAGGAGTTAGGATAAACTTAGTGCCTAGAGCAGCACCCATGGCGAATGGTGCCTTACCGACTAGCTCCGTCCGAGATACAGGAGCCTCCAATGCAACTGCAAGATCTGCTAGGCAGGGAAATCTACCAGGCCGAGCTTCTCACCCTGGGAAGCCCCCATTGCTATTCGTTAGGAAGTAGGACGACAGTTTTTACACGCGTACACAGCCGAATCTGAGAGGAACTCGGAAGAATTAATGTGGAAAAAGTATTACGCATAGGTTACAGGGAGATAGACAACTAACTATCAAGAATCGGTACCCCTTACCGAGAATCAATGACTTGTCGACCAACTGCAAGGTCCCAGCTACTATTCTAAGGTGGACTTAAGGACAGGGTATCATTAGTTGAGGACACGATAAGAAACTTGGCAGTTTCCGTTTTGCATCAACTTCAGAGAATTGGATACCAAGGACCGGTATCCTTTGCCCAGGGATGGATGACTTGTTCAACCAATTACAAGGTTCTAGTTACTACTCGAAGATCGACTTGAGGTCAGGATGTCCTCAACTGCGAACACTAGAAGAAAGTATCCCTAAAACGACCTTTAGGACTCGCCTTGAGCATTACGAGTTTCTTGTCATGCCGTTTGACTTAACAAATGAACCGGAAGTATTCATGGACCTCATGAATCAGGTGTGTAAGCCGTACCTGGATAAGATCGTGATTATATTTATTGACCACATTCTCATGTGCTCAAGGACCAAGGAAGGTCATGAGCAACATCTGCAATTTATCTTGTGACTCTTAGAGAAAGAACAGTTGTGTGTTAGGATGTCGAAGTGCGAACTTGGGATTCGCGAGGCAAGATTCTAAGGACACATGGTGAATAAGAATAAGATCCATGTAGACCCTGCAATCAAGAACTAAGGAGTCCCTAAGACACAACTAAGGATTTTTGGGGATTGCAGGCTGTATCAGACGACTCCTAGGAAACTTTTCAAGGACTGCACAACCGCTAGCAACCCTAACCCAGTCGATACCTATCGTGTCTTCACCTGACAGTACCATTAGAATTGCGGTTTTTATGACGTTTCTCGACAAGGTCTCGATTGCGTGTTGATGCAACGAGACCAAGTCATCGCGTACGCGTCACGTTGATTAAAGGATCATGAGAAGAGACCTTGAACTAGGAGCAGTAATTGCACATTGAAGATTTGGCATCACTGCATGTATGGGAAAAATGTTGCACGATCTTTACTGGTCGTTAGGGTTCGCAGCACATCTTCGATCATAAGGACTTAAATACGAGATAACGAAGATGGATTGAGCTACTGAATGGGTGTGATTATGAGATTAAGTATCACCTAAACAAGGTAAGCGTTGTAATAAGACGCCTTGAGCCGCAAGGATCGCGTAAAGCTTCTAAGGGTGCGAGCCTTAGAGATGGCCGTACAGACGAATTCCGCTATTCGGATTCGTGAAGCTGAGCAAGAGGTGCTCAAACTAGAAAGCCTTCGAGCTGAAGCTTTACATAGAATGGAAGTGCAGTTATTACCTAAGGAAGACGGAACCTTATACTCCATAGGATGAGTTGGGGTTCCGTTTCACGACAATTTACGTACGCTTGATTTTGGACAAGGCTCATAGGTCAAGGTACTCGATCCATTCTGGATCCGACAAGATGTACCAAGACTTGAAGGATTAGTATGGATGGCCCAAGATGGAAGCTGAAATAGCTACATAAGTGGGTAACTGTCTTACTTGTGTCAAAGTTAAGACATAATACCAGAAACCATCAGGGCTGCTGAACAGCCTGAGATTCCCATGTGGAAGTGGGAACGAACCTTAATGGATTTCATTACAAGCTACCAAGAACCCAAAGAGGTCACGATATGATTGGGGTGATTATTGATCAACTCACCAGGTCTGCACACTTTCTACCAATTAGCGAGGAAGACAGCACAAGGCAGTTAGTGAAGATTTAGCCTAGAAAGGTTGTGGCACGTCAGGGAGTGCCTGTTTCTATCTTGACCAACCGAGATGGTCGTTTTGTGCCAAGGATATGGCAGATGATTCAGAAGGCGTTTGGGTCACAGTTGAACCTTAGTACTGCCTCTCACCCACAAACGAGTGGTCCAAGTGATAGGATGATACAGACTTTGGTAGACCTGCTATGTGCTTGTGTGATGAACTTTGATGAAAAGATGGATTACTCACTTGCCCTTAGTGGAGTTTTCCTACAATAATATTTATCACACCGCCGTTTAGGCCGCCTCGTGTGAAGCTTCATATGAACGTAAGTATCGGTCCCCCCCTTCGTGTTGGGCGGAGACCGGAGATAAACGATTTATCGGCCCCAAGTTGATTCAGGAAATATAGGCAATATTGTTCCGATACGTGGACGTATCATGTCAACACGTGGTATACAGAAAGGCTGCGCCGATAAGCGGCGGAAACTGTTGGAATTTGAGACAGGAGGTATAGTTTTAATGAGAGTCTCACCTTGGGAAGGCGTGGTACGATTTGGAAAGCATGGGAGGTTGGACCCACGGTATATTAGACCTTTCGAGATCCTGGAAAGGATCGAAACCATTGCTTACAAGTTAAACTTCCAGAAGAACTTACCAGTGATCACGACACGTTTCACGTGTCTAGTCTTTAGAAGAGCCTGACTCAAGAAACAGTCGTTATTCCCGCAAACAGGATTCACGTCAACGACAAACTACAATTTATTAAGGAACCTGTTAAGGTTGCAGACTGGAAGTCCACAAAACACGGAGAAGTCGTAATTGATTTGTTAGAGTTCGTTGGAATTCATATCATGGCCCAGAGTTTACTTAGGAACATGAAGACCAAATTAAGCCTAAGTGACCACATTTGATTCACAACTCCCCTGCGACCGATGGCATAGCTTGAATTCCGGGATGAAATTCTTTTAACGGGGGGAGAATGTGACAACTGGCACTTTTCCATGCATTCCGTACAATAATTAAACAGTAATCTCTGCTTTAATAACTGTGCATGATTTAGTTTACAAGACGAATGAAATTCTGATTACTGTTATATACATACAATGGCATTTCATGTAGCAAGACTTTTATCATTACTACATGCAACACAATATAGTTCTATTAATGCACAGAGCAGAGTTGGCACAGTTATCAGACAAACTAGAAGTACTGACGGGGGTTCAGTACTTAGACAGACATGATGTTAAAGACACAAAATAAGCCCCAGGACCAAGTGTTACACTAGTATAGTGTGTAGGAAAGTAGGGATTACAAAACTGCCTTCCTAGTGATGACATAGGTACCGGTAAGTGCCAGAAACACACTAAAACTACAAAATTCTGCAGAAAATAAACAAATTCAGCAAAAATTCTGCTTTTAACATCTAAATATAATGCAGAATTATGATATAATGGTCCAGAATACTTTCCTAAGTATCGGGAATCAAAACTGTCATAAAACATAACATAAAGTACACTAAACTACGTAATTTAGCGTTTTAACGAACAGTAATGAAACGAACAACCGGACACTACCCGAAACATCAAATTCTTACTAGAAGCATTGTTTTAGTGTTACAAAGCTAGTTATGGTCACCGAACATCATAACACATCGCATAAACATATAACACATATAACCCTAACTAGTATACTTGAAATCTAACTATAACACTTAACTTACCATTAGAATGTTACACTTTACCCCCCCCCCTTTTGATGACCGGTTAGGGGACATGGGTCCCACATGAGATTTGTTTGCTATATTTTATTGGATATGTTGGAGAATATACCAACATGTTATACCATATGCCACCAAATGTTGGAAAGATTTCTTTTAAAAACACAAGACTTAAACAACTTGTCATTTTTCATCTTCAAAACACTTTCACTTCCTTCTTCTTCCTCTCATTTACGGCTCACACAACACACCCACACCTCTCCATTTTTCAACCCATTCAATGCATTCCAAGGTGAACATAAGGTGTAAGAAGCATAGTTAGGAAGCTAGGAAGCTTTGGATGTTGAAGGACCCCTTGCAAGTGCTTTTCACCACCTCATCTTCATCTTGTGATCATCCCTAGCCTTGAGCTAGTAGTAAGATCATCTACATCCCATTTTACATCTTATTTAGTTGGTTAAAAGATGTTACAACTAACTTAACATGAAGAACACTAATGATCAAGAACATAAATCTTAAACATAAGCTTAAAAATCATAAGACTACATGTTGTTAAGTGTTGTTATGCTACTTGATTGTTGATTGTTGATTGTTTATGTTAATGATGTTAAACACCATATGATCTTACTAGATAGTGATTAAAGACATAATCTAGCAAGATAAGAGGATGATTATGTTAAAGATCAAGAGATCATCCTTATGTTTAAGCATGAACTTGAAGTATAAATTGTTTTCTTGAATAAAGATGATCAAAGTGTAATGAGAATCTTGTAAGTATATGATTTCAAGAAATGTTTTACAAGAAACCAAGAATAAAATACAAGATTTACATAAACTTGGTTCTTAAAGAAACTAACCACATTTTTAGTGGTTAATCAAGTGTAGAAATATATATTTAACAAGAAAACTTCGAGAAGAAATATTTTAGAAAATCACTTTACAAGTTGTGAAGATCTAACTTCTTCAAGAATGATATTTTTAAATAAATAACCACACTTTAAAGGGTAACTAAGCTTACTAAATACACTAGTAAGTTACTACAAATTTTTATAAATTTTCAAGTTCATGAAGTAGTGATTAATGCTTGATTTATGGCACTTGGTAAGTATTGTTTGGATTATTGTTGATTTTGATGATTTATAAAAGAAAATGATATGCTTTGAAAGCATGGAAACCTCCATTTTTAAGGGGAAACTATGGCAAAATTTTTCTAGAAATTAAACGCTTAGGAAAATATTTTTAAATAAATATTTACAAGCATATTTTAACCATGATTTTTCATATAAAGTTTTCCATAATTTTTGTAACAAAAATTATAAAATATTGGAGGTTGGTTTTTGATAATAAAAGTGACTAAATATGTATTTAGGAGAATTTACTTTCAAAATAGTGGGGTGCTGCTACGATACAGGGTATTAACTCGATCGCTGCTACGATTTAAAATCCGATCGATTGAAACTATCCAATGGATGTTTAAGTGCTGCCCACATTAGGGTTTATGCTTTGTCATTCATCGTGAATTCGATGGATGTTTAAGTATCGCACTTTGTCATTCGTTGTGAGAGTTTAATCTCGTGAGTTATCGTAAATGCTGTATTAGTTACTGACCTAGTTCGTATGCATGTTGTTTAAATTTTGGTTAAAAGGCTAATCAGTAGGCTAAGCTCTGTCCACATAAATCTGCAATGTGAGTCATTCTCTTTTTATCAAATTTGATTTCAAAATCATGTTTATTTTCAAAAGTTATAATTACAGGGATTAAGTCTTTGTAATCTCCAAATTACAGCCGGTATGTGGGGTTTTGTATACATTACTTGATAACCGTCACCATTGGACAACGGGTTAGCCAAGGGGTGATATGACCATAGTCACAGACACCATTGGACAACGAGATAGCCAATAGGTGGTCGAGTGACAAATACCGTGGGTATATGGATGATATGTATAAACATTGTAATCGCTCTTAATACTGTAAATTATAACAATGCGTCGTATTAGGAAAAAGAATGATTCACCAGTATTTCCCACTGACAAAACCTTTTTCAAACATGTTTCAGGTGATCTGTTATAATCCAGGAAAAGTGCCGTGAAGCACTACAAGCTTAAGGAAGTGGCTCAATATAAATAAAGAAACATGTTTTGTAAAATAAGGATTTCCCAGTGAAATCACCTTATTGTAAACTACCGGGGTTTTATCCCAAATTATGAAATAAAATAATCGGGCATTTTCAGTTTTAAAAAGATCCTGCTAAATCTTCCGCTGTCAACTCAATTAAATAAATACCACGAGATTTTCTGTCCCGCGGCTCCTGAACCGGGTAAAACCTGGGCGGGGGCCGTGACAGAAAAAGGTGGTATCAGAGCCACTGATCTAAGCCAATTAAGTATTTAGCAAATACTTAATTTTACTGATTTCCATTTTGTGATTACGTATTTTATTATTTGAATATTTGTTTACAGTATGGGTAAGCAAAGACTTTCGGATATCTATCATAAACTAGATACTTCACCGAAAGAAAAAGGAACTTCATCCTCAAAATACCCAACAGATACTGAGGAAGGAATATTTGTTGGAAAGGCACAATATGAGGAACCACTTTCTCCTAATAAAAGAAGTTTGATTATTAGGAAAAGTCTGGAGAAAATAAAGAAATTACTACCAAAAGAAATGAGGGTTAATCAGGAAACCCAGAAACTAGGCAGTAAACCCCCATGGGAAGACAAGTTAGATGAAAAATGGGCAGATCTCTATATGCTAGCCACTGTAGCAATAAATGCAAATCTTTAAATACCTTGACTCAATTTAGTACCCATATCACCTACAAGCCAGAAACCTTACCCAGTAAATAAATAAATTTACAATAAACCCTAGTATGTTTTAATTTTCAGTTGTCTTTTATTAGTCACACGGTATGCAATAATACTTGAAGGTTATTTGCATAATTTTGTTACAAAATTTTAACTTAGTATTTTTACATGTATGCTAAACAGCATGAATGAGTTATCTGAAGCCCTTCAGAATCTCAATCTTTATCCGATGAAAATAGAAGTTTCCAGAGACTTTACTGGTTACATACCCGATGTGGAAGAACCTATGGAATTCCACGCTCCACCTCTGGAAAAACCAAAGCCTAAGAAAAGGAGAAGATTTGTAGGCTGGAGACGTGTACGCAGGAGGAAACCAGCGACTAGGAAGATTCCCAAAATAGAGAATCCCATGGATAAAGGAAAAGGAATTGAGATGGGGGAAGGATTTAGGCAAGTAGAAATGGAAATTGGGGAGAGTTCTAAGCAAGTCGAGGAATTGCCATTACAGGAAGAATTAGATTGCGTATTGGCAAGCTGTGATATTATTAGACCTGTTCACAACAACCTCTACCCTTATCCTGCCGAAACTCAACTTCCAATAAATTTGGAACCAGCAATCCCAGAACCGTTAATACATACTCAACCTTTAGGAGAAATGGACGAGTGGTGGACAAACGATTGGCAATTTCAAAACCTCCTTAATAACCCTTATACCTTTTTCCCTCAGTTCGACCTAGAACCTGTACCAAACCCACCAATGAGCAATGAAAATTTATCTGAACTTCGTCATTTTGGCGAGGAGCTAATAGGTGCAGGGAATAGGATTCGGGAGGTGGGAGAGCAAATCTCTTGGAAGTACGACGAGAGAGAACGTCACTTCTAAAGTACCCAGGGATAGGATGGTGGTGAAACTGTGATTGTATAATAGTAATAATAAATAAGTCTGTAAAATAACCTACAAATAAAATCTTTGTAAGATAACGATGTGTACTGATGCATAATATATATAAAAATAAAAATCAAGAAATCGATAATTTTGGATATATATAGGTGTGTTGTGAAATCTGTATGATTGTTTTGTGTATAATTGTTATTTACTCTATGCTAATAATTTATATATACTAAATTGTCAGATGGAAAATGCTAATAACGCACCAGTTAACGAGGTTAACCAATCTGAGCAACATCAGGAAGATCAATTTATGACTAGGCAAGATATCGAAAATATCGTTGCTCAAGGAATAGCCAATGCTATTCCAGCAATCCTTGCTGCTGCTCGAAAACCTGTTGAACCTCAACAAATTATTCCTAGTAAACGTACACAAGAAGAAAATTTCAGTAATAGTGTAAATGGAGGTGGCAATCATACTAATCATGATAATGATCCACGGCAAGCCCCACTCCCTAAGAAAATGAAAGCTGCAACGTTTGGTTGCACTTACAAAGAATTCCTTGCTTGTAAACCCGCGGAATTTGCAGGCAATGAAGGGGCAACTGCGTCACTACGTTGGTTGGAGAAAACCGAAGCAGTAATTATGATAAGTAAACGTGCTGAAGAAGACCAGGTTATGTATGCATCTAATCTTTTCAAAGAAGGGGCGCTAGAATGGTGGAATACGGTACTGCAAGCCAAAGGAAGAAATATGGCCTATGCCATGAGTTGGGAAGAATTTAAGCAGCTAATAGAAAGAAAATTATGTCCCGAATACAAAAAAGAACAAATGGCAAATAAATTCCTGAACCATTGGATGGTGGGTATAGATTGTTGAGGATATACTTCGACATTCTTCGAGTATGCGAGAGTAGTACCAACCCTGCCTTCGCCAGAATCAGTGCTTATTTCTCGCTATATTTGGGGATTGATTGGCGAAATCCGTAATATCGTTAAAGCTGCAAGACCTCGCACCATTGACGATGCGGTAGAATTAGCTAACACCTTAACTGACGAGCTGGTACGCACAAGAGATGAAAATCGGAAAAAGGATTTGGCTCAGAAAATTACTCAAGGATTTCGTATGGGTAATAATAACAGATTCAAGAAGAGAGGAACTGGGCAATCTTCCACTCCGCCTTTCTGCAAGAATTGCAGAAAGAAACATTTTGGAAGATGCAATGAACCCTGCAACTTTTGCAAGGTTGCGGGACATCATGAGGAAGATTGTAGAAAGAAGACCAGGATCTGCTATAACTGTGGAGAAACTGGGCATTTCAGAACCGAATGCCCCAAATTGGTCAAACCAACAGACAACAAAACCAAGACGGCCGACGGAGCTACTAAGAAGAATGCAAGAGCATTCCAGCTGACCACTCAGGAAGCCGAACTCATTCCAGATGTGATAGCTGGTACGTTCCTAGTCCACAATGTGTACGCAAAAGTATTATTTGACTCTGGTGCAAACCAAAGTTTTATTAATACTTCATTCTGCCAAGCTCTTAATTTACCCTTAATCAACCTTAGGCAGATTTTTACAGTCAAGACGGCAGATGGGAATTCTATTAACATAAATAAAGTCTGGCGGGAAGGAAAGATAGAACTTCTAGGCCACAAATTTTCTGCAAATCTGTTACCTATGAATTTAGCCGGATTCGATGTAGTGTTAGGAATGGATTGGTTAGTAACCAACCATGCTCGAATTCTTTGTGATAAGAATTCCATAGAAATTCATACACCCACAGGGGAATTAGTGGTGATTACAGGAGATAAGCCACGAAAGCCACTGAAATTCATTTCAGTAATGAAATTGGCCAGTTATTCCAGAAAACAAGAAATGGTGTATATGATTTCAGTAATCATTAGCACTAAGGGTAAGGAACTTAATGAAATCCCAGTAGTATCAGAATACTCGGATGTATTCCCAGAAGAACTACCTGGATTACCACCTGATAGGGAGGTAGAATTTAGAATTCATTTAATTCATGGAACTACACCAATAGCCAAAGCACCTTACCGGTTAGCACCCACAGAAATGCTAGAACTAAAGAAATAATTAGATGAATTATTAAGTAAAGGATTCATACAACCTAGTTCATCCCCTTGGGGAGCACCAGTGTTATTTGTGAAGAAAAAGGATGGTTCGATGCGAATGTGTATCGATTATAGAGAATTAAATAAAGTTACAATTAAGTATCGATACCCTTTACCTAGGATTGATGATCTTTTAATCAACTTCAGGGAGCTAGATACTTCTCTAAGATCGATTTACGCTCCGGATATCATCAATTAAAGGTACAAGAAGAAGACATACCCAAAACAGCTTTTAGAACTAGGTATGGTCATTACGAGTTTACAGTCATGCCCTTTGGGTTAATAAATGCTCCTGCATCATTTATGGACATGATGAATAGAATCTGTAAATCGTATTTGGATAAATTTGTAATTGTCTTTATCGACGATATACTTATTTATTCCAAAAGCCGGGATGAACACTGTCAGCACTTGCATGCACTCTTAACCTTGTTAAGAAAAGAAAAGCTTTACGCCAAATTCTCGAAGTGTGAATTTGGGCTTCAGGAAGTGCAATTTCTAGGACACATGGTAAACCACGAAGGTATTCATGTAGATCCTGCTAAGATAGAAGCAATTACCAAATGGAAGGTTCTGCAATCAGCAATGGAGATTAGAAGCTTTTTAGGATTAGCTGGATGCTACAGACGCTTTATTAAGGATTTTTCCAAGATAGTTGTACCCTTAACTAAGCTAACCTGTAAAGCAGTTAAGTTTGAATGGGGACCTAGGCAATAAGAGGCTTTTAAGATTTTAAAGCATAAGTTAACAAATGCTCCAATCTTAGCTTTACCGGAAGGAACAAAAGATTTTGAAGTATACTGTGATGCTTTAAAACTGGGATTAGGATATGTGCTTATGCAACGCAAGAAGGTAATTGCGTATGCTTCAAGACAATTGAAAAAGCACGAGGAAAATTATACGACTCATGACTTAGAGTTATGAGCCATAATTTTTGCCCTTAAGATTTGGAGACATTATCTGTACGGAAGTAAGTTTACTGTCTATACAGATCATAAAAGCTTAAGATATATATTTGGGCAAAAAGAGTTGAATATGAGACAGAGAAGATGGATGGAAATACTAAGCGACTACGACTGTGATATTCAATATCACGAAGGAAAAGCAAACGTAGTTGCTGATGCCTTAAGTCGTAAGTATCATGAGAAACAACGACGAGTTCGTGCTCTTAGATTAAATCTACAATTAGATTTAATGGAACAGCTAAAGAATGTTCAAGAAATAGCAATCAAGGACGATGCTGAAGAAATGAAAGGACGAATAAAGGAATTAGAGCAAGGAAGTGATGGAATTTGGAGATTCCATAAGAAATGAATTTGGGTACCTAAGCAGGGAGAATTAAAAAATCAAATCCTAGAGGAAGCCCATAAATCTAGGTATACCATACATCCTGGTAACAACAAAATGTACCAAGATTTAAGAATAATTTCTGGTGGATTGGTATGAAAAAGGACATAGCTAGATATGTTTCTAAATGCCTTACTTGTTCACAAGTTAAAGCAGAACACCAGAAACCTTCAGGTCTATTACAACAGTTAGAAATGCCTATATGGAAATGGGAACTAATAACAATGGACTTTGTTACAAAGTTACCCAAAACCAGAAAAGGGAATGATGCGATTTGGGTAATTGTGGATCGATTAACCAAATCAGCTCATTTTCTACCCATGAAAGAAACCTTTAGCATGGAAAGGTTAACCAAGTTGTATGTAGACGAAGTAGTATCCTTACATGGAGTTCCACTCTCCATTGTATCGGATAGGGATAGTCGTTTCACTTCCCATTTCTGGAAAAGTTTCCAAGAAGCAATGGGAACCCGACTAAATTTAAGCACGGCATATCATCCTCAAACAGACGGACAAAGTGAAAGGACAATACAAACTCTGGAAGACATGCTCCGAGCATGTGTGATAGATTTTGGTGGAAACTGGGATGATCATCTACCTTTGATCGAATTCTCCTATAATAATAGTTATCATTCAAGCATCCACGCTGCCCCATTCGAAGCACTGTATGGACGAAAGTGCAGAACTCCAGTTTGCTGGGCAGAAATAGGAGAGAGTCAATTATCAGGTCCCGAGATAGTGCAAGAAACTACCGACAAAATCACACAAATCAAGGAAAGACTTAAGACTGCTCGAGATCATCAAAAGAGTTATGCCGATAATCGACGCAAGCCACTGGAATTTCAAGTCGAAGATAAGGTACTTTTAAAAGTTTATCCTTGGAAAGGAGTAGTACGGTTCGGTAAGAAAGGAAAGCTAAGTCCACGATACGTAGGGCCATTCCCAGTGATCCAACGTATAGGACCAGTTGCCTATCGCTTACAACTACCAGAAGAACTAACTGGAGTACATGATGTATTTCATATATCCAATCTCAAGAAGTGTTTATCAGACGAATCACTGATAGTACCTCTTCAAGACATAGAGGTAAATGAAAGGTTAAAATTTGTTGAGAAACCTCTTCAGATAGAAGATAGAAAGATTAAGTTTCTCAAACACAAACGGTTAGTGCTTGTCAAGGTTAAGTGGGATTCAAAGAGAGGACCCGAATACACTTGTGAGCTGGAATCGGAGATAAAGCGAAAGTGTCCTCACTTATTCCAATGAATCTCGAGGACGAGATTTTAAATAAGGTTGGGAGGATGTAAGGACTCTCAAATTTTTCTAAAAATACCCGTAAGTGAAAACCCGAACCCCTGAAACCATACTCTGCATGAAAAATCAAGAAATTCAGAAATATGGTCTTCAGGCGGGCCGCGTAAGAGTAAGCATGGTCTTACGCGGGCCGCGTCAATGTTAGGTTGACCGGATAAGTGTTCCGGATCCACGTGTTGACCAGCTAGCATACCTACTCGTGACCAATCAGACCTACGCGTAGACTAGGCGGCCACGCGGGCCGCGTAAAGTTTGAGCCAAGGTTCACGCGGGCCGCGTGAACCCTATTTTTCACCTATAAATAGTTTGGATCAGGAGCATTCCTCTGGTGTCGAAATCATTTTACGTAAACAAAATTAGACTGCTCAAAAGTTTAATTTACTTTCAAAATAGTGGGGTGCTACTACGATACAGGGTATTAACTCGATCGCTGCTACGATTTAAAATCCGATCGATTGAAACTATCCAATGGATGTTTAAGTGCTGCCCACATTAGGGTTTATGCTTTGTCATTCGTCGTGAATTCGATGGATGTTTAAGTATCGCACTTTGTCATTCGTTGTGAGAGTTTAATCTCGTGAGTTATCGTAAATGTTGTACTAGTTACTGACCTAGTTCGTATGCATGTTGTTTAAATTTAGGTTAAAAGGCTAATCAGTAGGCTAAGCTCTGTCCACATAAATCTGCAATGTGAGTCATTCTCTTTTTATCAAATTTGATTTCAAAATCATGTTTATTTTCAAAAGTTATAATTACAGGGATTAAGTCTTTGTAATCTCCAAATTACAGCTGGTATGTGGGGTTTTGTATACATTACTTGATAACCGTCACCATTGGACAACGGGTTAGCCAAGGGGTGATATGACCATAGTCACAGACACCATTGGACAACGAGATAGCCAATAGGTGGTCGAGTGACAAATACTGTGGGTATATGGATGATATGTATAAACATTGTAATCGCTCTTAATACTGTAAATTATAACAATGCGTCGTATTAGTAAAAAGAATGATTCACCAGTATTTCCCGCTAACAAAACCTTTTTCAAACATGTTTCAGGTGATCTGTTATGATCCAGGAAAAGTGCCATGAAGCACTACAAGCTTAAGGAAGTGGCTCAATATAAATAAAGAAACATGTTTTGTAAAATAAGGATTTCCCAGTGAAATCACCTTATTGTAAACTACCGGGGTTTTATCCCAAATTATGAAATAAAATAATCGGGCATTTTCAGTTTTAAAAAGATCCTGCTAAATCTTCCGCTGTCAACTCAATTAAATAAATACCATGGGATTTTCTGTCCCGCGGCTCCTGAACCGGGTAAAACCTGGGCGGGGGCCGTGACACTATGTCTTCACATACGTTAATGTCCTTGTAAAACATTAATTTGATCTGTTTATAGATGCTTTTCATACCTGTTTTCAAAATAGTCTCTCAAACGTTTACAAGTTTATCAGTATTTATACAAAACGCATGAACTCACTCAACTTTTGTTGATGTTTTTTTTCAAAATTACATGTATTTCAGGAAACAAGTTGGATCTTGGGCACTTGTGTTGTTTCGGGATATGAATAACAAGTTTAGATGTCATCCACTTTTGTTGGTTTGTAACTTAATCAGAGGTTGTGTCGTTTGAAACTTATTTGACTGGTGTTTGTAATATTTTAAACTTTATGAATGGATGAACATCATTTTGATCATATAGTTGTTTATTATAATTGAATGCAATGGTATTGAACAAGTCACACATCATACGCTTCCGCAAAAGTCAGGGTGTGACACAGGTAGAGTTAGCACTGGAGCATTATTCAACTTGTGCTTTAGAATCTCGAAGGATTCTTATTGCTTAGGACCCCAGTCAAACTTGCCGTTCTTACGGGTCAGGTTAGTCAAAGGAGTGGCTATCCTCGAAAAGCTCTCGATGAACCTCCTATAGTAATCGGCCAATCCTAAGAAACTATGGATTTCAGGCGGCGTCTTTGGTGCTTTCCAGTTCATGATGGCTTCAATCTTGGCTGGATCTACTTGGATACCACGCTCGCTAACCACGTGTCCAAGAAACTGGACTTCTCGAAGCTAGAACTCACGCTTGAAGAACTTAGCATAAAGCTTATCCTGCTTTACTAGCTCAAGGATGCACCGAAGATGTTTCTCGTGAACAGCTTGATTATGAGAATAGATAAGTATGTCTTCTATGAAGACAATAACAGACTCATCTAGATACAGCTTGCAGACTCTATTCATGAGGTCCATGAATGCTGCAGGTGCATTAGTGAGCCTAAAAAGGCATCACTAGAAAATCATAGTGTCTGTATCTCGTCCTGAAGGCAGTCTTTGGAACATCTTCACTTCTGACCTTCAGTTGATGATAACCTGACCTCAAGTCAATCTTAGAGAAGTAGCTAGCCCCTTGCAGTTGGTCGAACGAATCTTCGATCCTGGGCAGCGGATAACGATTCTTGATCATTATCTTGTTAAGCTCATGGTGGTAGTCAATGCACATCCACATTGAACCGTCTTTCTTCTTAACAAAAAAATGGGAGCACCCCAAGGCGATGAGCTAGGTTGTATGAAGCCTTTTTCCAATAACTCATCAAGTTGGGTTCTCAATTCTTTCATCTCTGTTGGAGCTAGCTGATAAGGAGCTCTTGCAACAGGTGCAGCTCCAGGTAGGATGTCGATCCTAAACTCCACTTGGATGGTGATCATTTCACCAGAAGGGGTTTTAACCTCGATGAGTTTCTTATCGCAGGCAATGCAAGCTTGGTTATGCGATAACCAATCGATGCCTAAAACTAGATCGAACCCTGCCAATTTCATTGGCAGAAGAGAGATTGGAATAGAATGATTCTTAATGGAAATGGAACATTTATCAAGAATGAAAGATGCGGTTTCCATGGTTCCATCGGCAAGTTCTACCTCATAAATAATATCTAGAGTTCTTATCGGTAAGTTTAGTAGTTTACTAAACTTAAGGTCTACAAAAGACTTATCAGCACCCGAATCAAATAGAACTCTAGCAAAGATATCATTGATTAGGAACGTACCCATTATGACATTATTTTCATTGACCGCCTCCCTTGCGTTCATTTGGAAGACTTGGGCATTTCCCTTCTTTGCCCCACCAGGCTTAGAAGTGCCTTCCTTAGCAGCCTTTGGGTAGTTGGTCTTGATGTGGCCCTTCTCGCCACAACCATAACAGACAACATCCTTAAGATCCTTACACTCTAAGGTCTTATGCCTTGTTTTCTTGCATATTCCGCAAGGATTGGCATGCTGATCAGAACGAAACTATCCCCAGTGCCTCCTATTACAGGTCTTCCAGATGGGTCTCTCATCAGACCCCTGTTGGTTCTTCTTCTTGAGCCCAGACTGGCCCTTCTTCTTAGACCTTTGGGAGGTATCCTCCTCCCTCTCCCTCTTTCCATCGGTCTCAGTTTTGACCAATTTTTGTCTTACCGCATCCAGGGTAAGAGACATTGCAGGTCCCTAGCTGACCTGTAAGAGGTAGGCTTGGAAGCCTTTATCATGCCCTTAATTTCTGGTGCTAGACCACCAATGAAACACGCAATGCGTTTGGACTCTGGAGTGATTAGGTAGGGCACTAACCTCGATAGAGAGTTGAAGTAGGTCACATATTTTCGAGAGTCCAAGTTTTTCATAGTAAGAGTCAGAAAATCTGACTCTACCTTTTCCACCTCATGCCGCAGGCAGTAAGTCTCCTTAATGAGGTCCACAAACTTGGACCACTCAAGATTGTATAGGGGAATCTTCCCCATGGACTGAATCATGGCCTTCCACCATGTGAGGGCATCGCCCTTGAAGGATTGTGAGACAAACTTCACAATATCCCTATCAGCACAACCGTTGATATTTACTATCGTCTCTATTTCATCCAACCATCTCATGGCATCAATCGCCCCCTCTCACCATTGAAGTCATGGGGCTTGCAGGAGACGAAATATTTGTAGGTACAACCGTCCCTAGAAGAACGAGACCTATCCTGAAGCACTAGTTTCTTGGGTTCACTCTTTGCAGTTGAAAAGTGAACTGAGTTCTCCCTACGAGCTGATGAATGTGGAATTGATTGGTAGTTAGGACAGGTACCACTCGATTCCCTATAATTAGCCATGAACGCATTCATGGCCTTGCCGACTTCAGTGGCGATCATAGCCTGGAGATCAACTCCATCGGCGTTGCGGTTTACATTCGCATCATCATTGTTGCGACCGCTGTTTGCTTCATCCGAATTTTCCATATTCAGAAGCTTGGTACTAAACACCAAAAATAATCAATTGCTCAGTTGCAATATAACAATTGGTCATCGAATTCAGGTGACTTAAAATGTACTAGCCATGGTATCATTAAACCATACAGGCCATAAGGTTTGGATGTATATATATCCATCACCCTTTTGGGCTTGTGTGCACAATGTCACAACTGCTAAAACATTTCTAACAAATGTATAATAAAATAATCAAGTATATATTTGGCCTAGGTCACAAAGGACCATTAACGGCATCTGAGGTTTGGACAAAGTCCATTACCTATTAGACAGTGGATCACAATGTCACAACTGTCATTGTCGCATTGACAATAATAGATAGCTCAAAGGCTCGTCACAAAGGACATTAAAATATGGCACATAGGCTTGTCACGAAGGACATTTAAAATATGGCACATAGGCTTGTCATGAAGGACATTAAGATATGGCACATAAGCCTGTCATGAAGGACATTAAAATATGGCACATAGGCCTGTCACGAAGACATTAAAATATGGCACATAGGTCTATCACGAAGGACATTAAAAACATATATAAGCCGCGATTTCATTTGATCAAGGGGCTTTAAGGCTTGAACATAGTTCACCACCTTTGGACAGGGAGTCATACGACCACAACTGTCGTTGTCATAATTGATGATATAATATGGCCTGTAGGCAAATCAATTGACATCACATAGGATGTTAAAATAGATAATCATCGCACTGATGATATTAGTCATGATCTCATTGATCATATAGACTATGAGGCTTGGGCACCGTAGGAGCATTTTGTTCATTACATACATAGTTTGAAAACTTATTTGAAACTTTGAGTTAAGGTCAAGTACCTACTGTGAAAACATTTTATATATGTTATAATATCAGTAGGTATCTAGTTTTGATTGATAGTTATGGTTTAAAACCATATTATGTGCCAAAAGGGCGTTTCGGTCGTTTAATAATGTAATTTACGATCTTTAATCAAAACTTAGCTTATGATCAATTTCATAACATCAAAATATGTTAATTATATTAACATATCAGTAGGTAATTCATTTGCAAGTTCGTTGTTGATTAAAACCTTGTTTATTGCAAAAATGGGCATTTTGGTTAAAGTTGGCAAAATATAGAAACTTGCATATAAACTCAGAATCTGATTTTTATCATGTAATATAACCTCAGAGGGTTATGCTACATCATATTACGATCATAATGCAAGTTTAAATCAGTAGCTAACTCCGCTAAATCGGGTCAGAATCGAAAGTCAAAGCAGAAGTCAAACTGTTCTACTTTCGGTTGCGAACCGACCTTAGAACTGGAATTGACGAGTTGAACATGTTCATACATGTTTTAATAATAATTACCAACTTGTTTAAGTGTCAAAACATGATTTATAACATACATATGATCGAATTATAACATTTACAAAAACTGACTCGTTTGACTTTTTAAACAATAAAACTTTTACCCATCAATTAACCTAGTTAACGTGATTTTCAGGAGGTGTCCTTTTGAGAGATTAACACCTACCTAATTACGATCACGTAGCCATGTTCGAATCCAGCAATGGCTGGACCATAATGGTCTAAACCGAAATTGCTTGACTTTTGGCCATTAAAGCCCATAAAATGAAAATGCAAAGGATGGAGCACTTACAAGTGGTCCAAGAGACTGAAAATAACTCGGTGGGAAGCTCCTTTCTACTCAGGAACCTCCAGAGGAGAAGTAGAGAAGATTTTAAGAAATTGTGCACTTGAAAATGAAGTTTTAAGGCCCTTTTATAGTTGAGGATCATGATTCTGATCATCACAGGTGTTAGAGACCTGCTAGAGATCATTACAAGTGTCTTAAGATGTGTCAAGAACAACCATGAAGCCCCTTGTTTCGATCTAGTGGTTTCCTTGGAGCCCAATCAAAAAATATGCCAGCAGAACCGCATACGGACTGTAAAGCCGAGGGCTTGAGGTTCGTAAAGGCTCCTCAGCGAAATTTATTTTATAATTTGACACTTTTGGCCCCTCCACTATCAAACTATTATATACTATAAAAAATAGTCCCTCTCATCCAACAATTGGCACATATGAGAGTATGGACATGATTGTATAGAATCAAGCTCGCGATCCGTAAAGGGTCACTCAGAGGTATAAATTTAACATGTTGACACCTTTAGTCCCTCCACATTCATACTTTCAATAATTGGCAAAATTAGTCCCTCCCGGGCAACATTAGGCATGATTGGGATTATGGACACGTGTCAGTACATTACTGGACACGAATTTGCGAGGTGTTACAGGAACTTGAAGAATATTAGATATGTTAATTATTTTTTTGAGGAATGAATTTTTTATAAACCAATATGAAGCATAGGGAGCCATTACCAACACGAAGGAAGTCATCACCATGATATGCCCCAGAATGGTTCAAACTCACCAAATTTGGTGTGACGTGATTGGTGGCTCTAGTGTTAGGATACCGCATGCTATATCTGGGTGAGCTAAGTTAGGACTGCACATCAAAAGAGTTAGTTGTGGAAATAAACTGATTACGGTGAGGACAGTCTGAAAGGAGATGTCCCATTCCACATTTGTTGTAGGACCCATAGATAGTGTTCTGTGTAGAGGCCCAAGAAAATTGGTTGTGACTACAAGTTCACGACCACGAGCTCTATTATAGTTGTTGTTGCTACCACGGTAAGATCCTCACCCACCTCTAGTATAGCCACCCTTTTTGTTAGAGGTTTGGGAATTGTAAAAGGCATGCAGAGGTGGAGTTTCAGCATTCGTCATTTGGCATGAGTTAATAGCCATATTGAGAAGCCATTTGTTGGAGATTCAAGAGCTATTGGGAGATTGAACAAGAGTGGTGGAGGCAACAAAGGCTGCAACTTTGATAGGGTGTGGAAGTTTTGTAACAATGTAGTCGTAATCTATGAGTAGATCAAATAGCTCATTGAATTCCAAAGGAGTTGGATGAGCTAGAACATTTGTTTTAAGACCATTGTATTCATCACACAAGCCATTTATCACTTGCAGGACCAGATCTTTGTCTTTTACTGGTTCATCGATGTTAGCAAGAGTGGATGCAATCTCTTGTGTACGACTGAGATAAGCAAGTGGCTTTTCATTCCCTTTCATTTGTAGCTTAAGAAGTTGTGTATTAAGTGTATATTCCCTGGAGGCAGTATGCGAAGCATAGGCTCGAGCAAAGGAGTACCATAGTTCTCAAGTAGTACATCCTTGAACATGGGTAAATGATTCTTCAGATACAGTTGATATATTGATCATAGGAACATGTGCATCATTTGTAATCCAGAACTGATAGTTGGGATTGGTAGTGACCGTAGATGAGGAGTCAGATGTTATGGTGACTGTAGGATCTAGGCAAGGAATAGAGCCATCAATGTAGCCAAATAAATTCTTTGTGATCGGAAATGGTTCAACCATGGTCTCCTAGTAGCCATAATATGTTGGAGAAAGAGCAAAGACATATTTGTTTGAATTGTGAGATGCCCTTTTAGTTGAGGTAAAAGTTGTATTTATTGTCATTGTTTAAGAATCTGGTTAAAAACTGTGAATGTCGCCGGTTAAGGAGAGTGTCACCAAAAGTGTTTCTAGCGCGTGTCACCAGGAAACTTTGAACAACAGTCAAAGACGCTAACTTGTGTTAGCTGAGAGTGTCGCTGATGCAAATCTTTGTGAGAGTTGTGAGTGTCGATGGCACGACGGTGGCTTGGCTCCGATACAAAGTAAAACACCGTTAAGTGTGTGATTGTTATTTGTATTTGAAATTATGTAAATAAGAGATTGCAAGGAGAGGGGTATTCATAGACCATACATTTACACAATACCACCACTAATATTTACATAATCAACCTCTAACTATCCGTAATTATTTTCTTGTCCATTCAAAAGGTGTTGATGATATTTGAGGCGGGACACATCTTAGAAACTCAATATCTCTCATGTTCACGTCGGCATGCAACTTACCTAGAGTCTTACCCTAAACTTCCAACTCTTCCAGTGGTTGTAAAAGTCCCGCCTAGGCTCCGAGTACTCCCCGAGTACTCGCTACAAGGTAGGCTGCCGAGGCATGAGTACTCTTCTCATAGGCCAATTACTCCCCGAGTAATCTCCGCCTAAGCCGAGTACTTCCCGAGTACTCCCGAATCCGACTAGGGAGCGCCTAGCGACTTTTGCCACCATGCTCTTCCTAATTGATATTTCACAAGAATGCAATAAACCAAAATCACACACATATCAATTATCATCTAAGAATGTGTTAAAATCCAAGTGACATTAAAGTATATGGCACAAGACAAACTAAACCAAAAGACCATGGCCCCCTGGGTGCTTCCAAAGTTGTACTACACAATCTGTAAAAAGATAATTATATCAACCAAGACTGAGGCTGGTACCCAACAATCCCAAAACCATTAATTGATATGCATGCATACACCAACTATATATTTAAGCCGTGCAGATTAATTACCATCTCTATCCCCACCCTTTCAACCATTTATATCCATAGGGGGCCATTTTTGTCATTTCCTCTTTCTACCTTAACAAAACTTCCAAACCCTTAGCTTTCTCCACTTCATTTTCATGAAAAAGTAATTTGTCTTCTTCACATGTTAACTTAACGCCCACTTTTTCATGGATAAGTTGAGATTGTCCCAGCAATATTTTATCCTTACAAGCTTACTGTATTTGGTGAAGATATACTTTTTTTAAATTTTGTAAGTTTTGCATTTTATTCTAACGGCTAACACACGCCCTCTTTCTTGAGTTGTGAATTTACGAAGTTGTATGAACTTGATACATAATTTATGGTTTGAGTTTAGCATCAGCGGCTTCAGGTTAAGCCTACAAATATATTTAGCTAAGCAAGTCGGTGTTGAGTGACCTTGGACGCGTCGATACATTTAATTTAGTAAATTTTTAAGCTAGGTGGTTATGTTACTTGAATTTAAATGCTAAACAAGAAATTAGCCTGAGGTGTGTAATTTTATATTTTGATCGTTATTGTTTCACATTCATTTGTATATGAGTGCAAATTTGTAATGTCAGTAGTAATACGCCAGAAAAGATTTTAAAAAGTTTCGGATTAAACATGTCATGTATGCTTTCGTTTAACATGATTTTCTAGTTCATGTCATATTTAGATTCATGAACATGACTTGTGTTCATGTGTGATGTTTGGCAACATCTGAATGGTTAAGTGCTGAATCAATAAGAGGTTTGAACTATTAAGAGGCTGTTTGTCTACCTCTTAAGGCTCTTAATGGTTCAGACCTTTTACTGGTTCAACACTTAATGGTTCAGACTGTTTGTTTCGCGAGCAAATGTGTAAATGGTTTAGACATTTGTCTCTGGATGGTTAAGCATTATACTGAATCTGAATGGTTAAGACCTCTAATCTGAATTGGTCAGACATTTGTCTCTGAACGGTTAAACATTATACTGGCTCTTAATGGTTCAAATCTCTTACTGCTTCAGCACTTAATGGTTCAGACCTCTTATTCGTTCAGCACTTAACCATTCAGAAGTTGTCAAACAGCCCCTAAGTGCTGAATCAGTAAGAAGTCTAAACCATTAAGAACCAGTATAATGCTTAACCTTTGAGAGGCAGATGTTTGACCATTTCAGATTATAGGTCTTAACCATTCAAACTTAGTATAATGCTTAACCATTCAGAAGCAAATGTCTGAACCATTCAGACATCTATTCGCAAAACAAACAGTCTGAACCATTAAATATTGAACCAGTAAGAAAACTAAACCATTAAGAGCTTCATTAAAAGCTAAACAAACAACCCATAAGGCTATACAGGGTGTGGTCATGACCCTCATGACCACCATTACCCTCCACGCCAGTGTCATGTCACCCACCTCTAATCCACAATCCAAAACCACTACCCTAAGGGTGTGGTCACGACCCAAACCACTATCCCCTTATTTATTTTAATTTATCTTTGACTAAAGAAAAAAGGAAATGGAAAGGAGGACCGTGGTTGCCGTGGTTTAATCCATACAAACCATGGTGGATTAGGGAAGAGGGTGGTATAGCCTTCCATTCATGTTCTTACGTGTCGAATCATGTCCCAACCATGACCCACACCCTTTATCCTAAATCGTATCCAAGTTCGATACAGGAGGTCCAACAATTGGTGGATTGCCACCGTTTAATGGCTGGTTAACGAAATTGGTGCAAAAATCCGATGAGTGGGCCTGGAACTCTGATGGATCGAAGGCCTTTTCTGTGCAGCTTGTTAAACTTTGGCTGCGAAGTGAAGACTCGGTGGATGACACGCAAATCTTTTAATGGTGCAAGTGGCTTCCTCTGAAGTGTAATGTTTTTATGTGGAGGGCGTGCTTGGATAGAATCCCTATCAAAGTGGCGCTTAGAAGAAGAAATATTGGAAACGGGGAGTGTTTGTGTGGCTTATGTGAGGAGTTTGAAGACAGTGTTGATCATTTATTTACGGCTTGTCGTATCGCGATTGAGGTGTGGAATGGTATCTCTCGGTGGGTGCACATGCAGAATATTTATTTATTCTATCATGAACGTTTCGCAAGCGGTGGACCACTCAGGATTATCCAAGGGTAAAAAGGAGATAGTATATGGTATATTTGTCTTAACTTGTTGGCGCATATGGAAGGCCCGGAACGAAAAGGTGTTTAACAACATTAGTAGAAACGTGGCTGAGATTGTTTCTGATGTAAAATCGTTGGGTTTTTTTTTGGTTTAGTTGTAGAAGTAAGAATAGCGTGGTGGATTGGAAGGGTTGGAAGTTTTTTAATTTTGAAGTGATTTAATTGGTCTGAGTGCGGGTTTCTCCGTCTCGGAGATTCCCGTCTTTCGGTTTTATACTTTTATTGAAGTTAAATTAAAAAAAAAAAAAAAAGTAAACAATAATACGGATGATAGATAGATCGAAATTACATCATGATTTAAAAAGTCAAATGTGTGACAAGGGTCCTGACTACTGAAATACATCTGATGCTATCTTTAGTAGTGTCACTTAGTGAAGATGCCATTTTCCCCTTTTTCACTATTAATTAATTTCTTGTCGAAGCTAAATTTAGCATAACTTTTGCCGTTTTGCGTCTTTTTTCTTAAATATCGAATATAAGTAAAAAAGAATCACAACTTTAATTACTTAATAACTCTTACATTTTTCTATTCATATAACAAAGTAAATCCTATTTTTCACCTTTTTAACAAATAAAATCTTTCTTTTTTTTTGCTAACTCACCATTATACTTAATTTTAAATAACATTTAGATGTGCATATAGAGGGCCGGGTTCGTATAACCTAACTCTAACTGAGACATTTAGTTAATCATGTAAAAAACTTGAACACTAGTTTTTGGACATTTTTATAACTTGAGACTTTAAATCATTTTTTCTGACTAGTTTTTTGCCTTTAACCTCTTTAAAGTTCGCTTGTTTATCTCATGTTGTATTTTAGTTGATCCAATTGTTTAGCAGGATATTGGTGATGGTTGTAATTTTACCGGATAAAAAGTTTGAAAGAAATTGGCCTTGGTTCGACATGTTTAGATTAATACTAATATATTTATCAACAAATATATGAGATCTAATATCCTTCTCTTTCAACCCAAAGGTGAAGAAGTGGATTGCAATTTGCAATAGTCCTCCACGGTTTGTTAATCGTATTGGGATGTTACAAACTGGTTAACCAGATCAACCCGTATTTAATCCGGCCAGTATGATTTGTTTAAGGGACTAGTTGTATTATCTTTTTACCAGAACTCAAGAACCTGTTTAGCACTAACATGTTAAAACTTCAAAATATTTGCTTTTGTAATTTACTAAAGAGTAAACTTCTGTTTTACACCCTATGGTTTGATCGTTTTAACGGTTTTGCCTCAGTCATTTAAAAATTGTCATTTTCCTCTAATAATTTACTATGTTTTTCCTATTTTGCTCCTTGCCTCTAACTCAGTTAACATTTTCAGTTAAAAGGAAGGGTGTTTCAGTAATTTTTGAATATAAGTAATTAATTATTTAGTTACCAAAATACTCTTTCAGTCAACAAAAGTTTTAGATGGAGTTAGTGCCAAACTGCCAATGAGCTGATTGGGAAAAAACATATAAAACTATTGAAGGAAAATAGCAATTTTTAAATGATTGGTGCAAAACTATTAAAATAACAAAACCCAAGAAAGCAAAACGAAAATTTACTCTCTACTAAAATATTTTTCAAGTGACATACGTCTTGAAATTAACCAAAAAAACATTCTGCTAACAGTTGTTTATGCTCTATGTTAAAAAAACAGATCAATGTCTTACTATTTTTTTGTACTTTTTATAACAATTAAAAATACAATAAATAAACACAATAAATTTGTTGATAAACTGATACCAACACCAGTCTCAAGGTTCATTGATTGCATCTCGATGATAAATAATCTTTGTTTATTATCTCAAAAGGTCAGATAGCATATTGGTTTGTGGATTTGTAGTTTAATTTGGTCTTGAGGTGAGCTGTTGCCTCTTGTCTCATTATTTTACTTCAACTTCCCCCACATGGCTTCTGCTCGTCATAAATCTCACTTAATATTCTACCACCCCATCTCCCTCCCCCTCTCTCTCTCTCTAAAAACCAAACAACACACATCATGCATTCTCACCCTCAAACACCATGAATGTTCATGTTCATGTTAACATTAACAAGTAACAACATGAATGTTAACACCCATTTACTCCTTTCTTTCCTAGTCGTGGTCATTGTTAACACATGTTTCGGGCTAACAACAGATGGTATTCTGTTGCTAGCCTTCAAATACTCTGTTCTAAATGATCCGTTACGGGTGTTAGACACCTGGAATTACTCCGATCAGTCACCGTGTTCATGGAACGGTGTCGTTTGCAGTAGTAACCGCCGTGTAACAGAGCTCTCACTCCCTAATTCAAAACTCGTGGCTTCCATTCCCGCCAACATAGGGTTGATTAAACACCTTAGCAAACTCGATTTATCGAATAATTCGATCAACGGGTCTATCCCGTTGTCGTTATACAATGCTACAAAGTTGAAGTTTCTTGATGTCTCAAATAATCTAATTTCCGGTGAGCTTCCGGAGCTCGTTAAAAAGTGGAAAAGTATTCAGTTTTTCAACGTTTCCGGTAACTTGTTAACCGGAAAGGTGCCGGAAAACCTTGGTGGCTTAACAAACTTGACCGTGGTTTCTATGAAGAAGAATTATTTTCATGGGAATCTTCCGGATGGGTTTAATTCGGTTAAATTTCTAGATCTGTCTGCCAACTTTATAACCGGATCATTACCTAAAGATTTTGGAAGTGGTGCTCTTATTTATTTTAACATTTCTCATAACAACATTTCCGGTGAGATTCCGCCGGAGTTTACCAACAAAATCCCCACAAACGCAACCATTGATTTGTCTTACAATAATCTCACCGGACCGATACCGGAATCCAGTGTTTTCTTCACTCAAGACGAGAATTCTTTCGCCGGAAACTCAAAACTTTGTGGGAAGCCGTTGGATAGCATGTGTTTAATTCCCTCATCTGCTACAGTCCCACCCAACGCCTCCTCACCGGCGACATCTCCTCCGGCGATAGCCGCTATTCCAAAATCCGATGAGTCAACTCGTTCAGGCAATTCGTCGAACACCTCGAGTGCGTCTTCAAAAACCGGTTTCAAAACCAGCACACTGGTCGGGATAGTTGTTGGAGACATCGCGGGGGTTGCAATTTTGGCTTTGATTTTCATCTACATATTGAAAAAACGCAGAAGAGTTGCGTCAGACAACAAACAAAAGCATGAAAACGAAGGAAATGAGGAACCCAAAGAGTACGACTGGGCATCGTCGTCAGAAGACCATGAACGCAAATGCTTACGTTCGTGGCCATGTTTAACAAGAGTAAAAGATAAGGAAGATACAGATGAGTCATCAAACGAAAGCATAGGTTCGGAAAACGAGGAAACCATGGTGACACAAGACAACAAGTACGAGAATTCAATGAGGAAAGAACCCGAAAAGAAAGGCGAGTTGGTGACAGTAGACGGTAGCGGGAAGGAGCTAGAGCTAGAGCCGCTGCTAAAAGCATCGGCTTATATACTCGGGGCTACGGGCTCGAGTATAATATATAAGGCCGTGCTGGAGGACGGGACGGCGTTGGCGGTTAGACGGATTGGGGAAAGCGGGTTGGAGCGGTTTAGGGATTTTGAAAACCAGGTTCGGGTTATTGCTAAGCTTGTACACCCGAATCTGGTTCGGATCCGCGGGTTTTATTGGGGTGTTGATGAGAAGCTTGTCATTTACGACTATGTTCCTCATGGAAGCCTTGCCAATGCACGTTATCGTAAGTTTTCCTCTATTTCTATGGAGTTTTGGATTAATGAAAAATAAGATTACTATTGTACTAAGTAAAAAAAAAATCCTTTGTTAGTATACAAATTATAATTCTATTAATAATTTTAATAACAAATTGCTGCATTATGCAACAATTTTTTAGACATAAATATTACTTAATCTTGTATTTGCAAGTATTTATCTACACTACCACTTTTATATGAGGGGCGTACAATAATATACTACTAGCTCATGGGGTTGGGGGGTTGGTTCTAATAGGCAAATCCGGGAGTTATAAGTTTATGCGGTGTTGCTCTACGTAAGGTTAAGGGTTTAATTCTGCCGAAAACTGATTTTGTGTAATTTAAACGGTTAAAACAATACTATTTTTCCTAACAAATTACTATAATTAGTAAAAAAGTGTGTGTATCTGTATATGTAACCTTTAAACTTTTTAAAAAGTGTGCAAGTTAGCATTTCTTGGTGCACAATAGCATGAATGCTTTTAATGATTTTTTTTTCTGCAAAAGAGGAAAGCTTAAGATTGGATCCAATGGTAGATTTTTTAATTTAATTTGATAATTCTATTACTAAAAGCATTGGGACATGATTTGATTAATGAATTACCAAATGAGTTAATTACTGTTTTCGTCCCTGTGGTTTGTCAAAAATCACTATTTCAGTCCATTAATTTAAAAATTGCGATTTCAGTCCCTATGGTTTCACTTTCGTAACAATTTCAGTCCACCTCCGTTAACCCCATCCATTTATTCTGTTAAGTACATGTGAATTGACCAACCACATGGACGAAAACAGTAATTAACTCTTACCAAATATAGTAGTTAGATCAACAAGCATATGGTTATGCACATGCGCAGTGTAGCTATACGATATTGTTGCTGGCTAAGGTGAGCTGACGGTGGAGTAGTTAACCTTTGTTGTATTAATGCACCAAGTGACTCATGGCTTTATAGATTAGTAGCATCTTAGTGATGGAATAAGATTTTAAGACCAATAGGTCATGAGTTCGATTCCCACAATGGGAGTTTTCTCATATTTATTGGGTTTCCTCCTGAATTGGTGTATAGGCATTATGCCTAGTGGAGATGGATATGATCGAGTGGTTCCGCTGGTGGCACGATAATACTCCAGTGGTCCGTCAGTGATCCAAATTTACCATTTAAAAAATTAATGCACCAAGTGGTACCCACAAGTCAACTCTTACGTATCAATTACGGAATTACCTCTTGCCCACGGTGTATTGTAGAAATTGACACGTCTTAAAGATCTTAATGTCTCAAAATTGCACTCCATGGACCATGGTGTCCACTATAATTGAATATGGCACATCTCTCCCCATGTCTAGTTGTTTTATTTACTTCTAATCATTTGACACTTTCCCTTTGTACATTATACAGGAAAAATTGGATCTTCACCGTGTCCTTTACCTTGGGAGGTGAGGCTCAAGATAGCCAAAGGGACGGCTCGCGGGCTAATGTACATACACGACAAAAAACAAGTACATGGGAACCTCAAGCCGAGTAACATCCTATTAGGCTCTGATATGGAACCTAAAATAGGAGATTTTGGGCTTGAAAGATTAGTGGTGGGCGAATACAGTTGTAAAGTTGGAGGTTCATCTAGAAATTTCGGTAGCAAGAGGTCAACTGCATCCCGTGATAGTTTCCAGGATGTAACACTCGGGTCAAACCCTAGCCCGAGTCCTAGTGCGATGGGGTGCATATCGCCGTATTACGCCCCGGAATCCCTTAGAAGCATAAAGCCCAATGCAAAGTGGGATGTGTATTCATATGGTGTGGTGTTGCTAGAACTTTTGACGGGAAAGGTTATCGTCTCAGACGAGTTTGGGCCCGCTAGCATGACGTGGAGTTCCACATTGACGGATGAAGAGAAAAACAAGGTGTTGCGAATGGCTGACGTGTCAATTCGCGGTGACATGGAAGGGAAAGAAGAGGCCTTGTTTGCAATCTTGAAATTAGGTTATAATTGTATATCTTCGGTTCCTCAAAAAAGACCACACATGAAAGAGGTCCTTCACACACTCGACAAGTTCCCTTGTGCTTCTTCTTCTTCTTCGTGGTCACATATAAATTATTAGGTTGAAATTAATAATTGGAATTTTCATGACGTGTATCAGTGGCGGACTTATAGTACAAATAGGGGTAGCACGGGCTACCCCTCAACCCCGTCTCCGTAGTGTAAAAATACCCTTTAACTCCATTTTCGTAGTGTAAAAATACCTCTCAACTCCGTTTCTGTTATATAAAGGATACCCCTGAGCCTAAAGAAAAAATTATGATACCCCTAACTTTTTGGGCTAGTTCCGCCACTGACGTGTATTTATGAAGAAAATGAAAGGTAGGTGATGTATGTTTCTTTTAAGATAGTGTTGATTGCAATTTGTTTAGAAGTAGGGTTCTTATGTCTCTGATTTGTTATTTTTTTAACATTATATCTCACCTAGTTTTCTCATTTGGCGACTAATATTTCTTTTTCTTAACAATATTCACCTAAGTTTTATTTATTGATGAGAGTGGAATATTAAGAGGAGTCAATATATACTATACATATACAATATAATATATATGCACACACATGAGCAGAAGCATTCAAAAACAAAATCAATTTTTAAGTAAAAATATAAGAAACCGGATAATGTATTTATACATAGTGGTCTAACAATGTCTAACAAATAGAGTGACATAAGTGATTATATACAGTGAGATAAATGATTATTTAGTAGAACTAGTTTTGCTATTTAAAAGAGTGTTACGATGCAGCTTGTTGCTCATTTACCGATTACTCTATTATAATTCTTATTGATTTGTAAAATATTACTTAAACAACCAGCATTATATAATAATAAAAGTATTAATATTAATATCAATATTAATTTTAATAAGAGAATTAAATTGTAACATCAAATTCAAAATAAATGTAACATTAAATTCACCATCCAGATATGATCTCCCCCTCTCACTATCATTTGTGGGCCAGTTAAAATAACATAAATTAGGACAAAAATCATCAATTTCAACCTAACTCATATATCTCCATTCTTTAAATAAAAACTAAGTTTTTAGATTCTATTTTTCAAACTCAAAAGTGAATCTCCCACTTGTAGTGGAGTGGTGGAAAGAGTTTGGTTTTCCTTGGAGACCAGGGTTCGATCCCCACTTGCTGCATTTGGGGGAAGGGCAATGAACGGGTGGAGGGCCGGTCTAGGTTTCGAACCCCGGGAGCCACCCCGAGTTTTCTACTACAGTGCATTTACTCCAGCGAGTCGCTTGTCACAACAAGCGGTCGGCTCGTGTGGAGGGTGCAACTCCTGTCAAGTGGCAGGGGGCTGGAAATTTTCTCGGGGAGAGCCATAAAGCTCCCACTTCCCCCGAGGTGTGGGCCCGGTTAAGACAACATAGTCCTCGGGAATGGTAGTGGGGCGGGCCTGCGTTCAGCAGGTGTGACTAACCGTCTGTTGTGAAGTTCACCTCTAAAAAAAAAAAAAAAAACTCAAAAGTGATATTGCTTTTTCTTTTCTTTTTTTCCTTTTCCAAACCTCTCGTAATATTATAACTTTGGACAAATTGCCTGATGCCTATTGCCTAATCGTATATAAATAAAATCAAGAGTAAACTATAATTTGTTTTCATGTGGTTTGGATCATTTTTGACTTTGCATTTTTATTTCAAATACTTTTTGTACTGCACCGTAAAACTTCTATTTTTTTGCAATTGGTCACCTCGTGGTTTCAATTCTATTAGTCTGGTGGTTAAGTTTTTGTGAAAATACCAAATTACCGTTTCATAACCATGTGAAAATACCATATTACCCTTTCAGTTTGTACTGTGCATTTATACCACTTTCACTTTGAATTTCCCACAAAAATCAGATTTGACTTTGGTTACTACAATTTAAAAAACTGAACTTGCATTGACTTTTAAAGTCAACCCAACATGTAAATCGGCTCTAAATCGTAAACGAAACAGATAACAGTATACGAACAAGTTGAACAATAACAAGACTATAACATAGAGTAATTATACATAACCGTGTTAATCATCCAACTTAACCATCCAAGTACCATAACTTAGGGGTTGTTTGGCAACATCTGAATGGTTAATTGCTGAACCAGTAAGAGGTCTGAACCAATAAGTGCTGAACCAGTAAGAGGTATGAACCATTAAGAGCATATATAATGATTAACCGTTCAGAGGCAAATGTCTGACCAATTCAGATTGAAGGCCTTAACCATTTAGACTCTGTATAATGCTTAACCATTCAGAGGCAAATGTCTGAACCATTCAGACATTTGCTCGTGAAATAAACAGTCTGAACCATTAAGTGTTGAACCAGTAAGAGGTCTGAACCATTAAGAGCTTCGTTAAGAGGTAAACACAACCCCTTACATATACAAAATTACAAAAATAACACACACACACATACATATCTATATATAGCTACTGAAGTCTTGTTTCCTTGGCCCATGCTTCCAGCCCCAATCTTCAATCCCTCCGACCACGATGACCGAAATAGTTGAAGCGGCAGTCCACCCTAAAGTACCCAGGGAAAACCACTCTTATCTGAAATTAGAACCGGTTTCACAAAAACTTAACACTAGACTAATATAATTGAAACCACGAGGTGACCAATTGCAAGAAAATAAAAGTTTTATGGTGCAGTATAAAAGTTGTTTGAAATAAGGAAGTAAAGTCAAAAGTGACTCGAATCATAGAAACGCGAATTGTAGTTTACTCTAAAATCAAATTTCAAACTTCTGTTATGGGAAAACTTGAAAAGTATATATATATATATATATATATATATATATATATATATATATATATATATATATATATATATATATATATATATATATATATATATATATATAATGTAAGTATCTATAGAAAACCCACTTTAATTTAGAAAACCCGGGAAACTCTAACCTCCCGAATTTAAAAAAAATATATATATATATACACATGTTATATACATGTTTTTAAGGTATTTGGGCAAAAAAAATCAAAAAAGCGCCGAGTAGATATTTTTAAAAAAAATAAACAAGTTTTGGTGTAACACGTGTTACAAATATGTCAGATGAATGTAACACGTGTTACACCAAAACTTGTTTATTTTTTTTTAAAATATCTACTCGGCGCTTTTTTGATTTTTTTTTTTGCCCAAATACCTTAAAAACATGTATATAACATGTGTATATTTTTTTTTTAAAAAAAACATCGGGAGCTTTGAGTTTCCCGGGTTTTCTAAATTAAAGTGGGTTTTCTATACATCATTCCCCTATATATATATATATATATATATATATATATATATATATATATATATATATATATATATATATATGGGAAGGTTCATTGGGGAACACTAAAAAAGTGGGGAACAGCGGGGAACCGGCTCAAACGAACTCCGATTGGACTCATTCCAGCAGCGTTGGAACCGGCTCGTCGAACCCTAACCTCTCTTAACCCTAAACCCTAAATCCTAACTCCTAAACTCTAAACCCTAAAGCTAAAAAATAAGGCTAAAACCTAAGCTAAACCGTAAAATCTAAACTATAAACCCTAAAAGCTAAACCCTAAAGGCTAAACCTAAAGCTAAACCCTATAGCTAAACCCTAAAGCTAAACCCTAAACCCTAAAGCTAAACTCTAAACCCTAAAGCTAAACCCTAAGGCTAAACCCTAAGGCTAAACCCTAAAGCTAAACCCTAAAAGCCAAACCCTAATATATTTAGGGTTTAGGGGTTATGATTTAGGGTTTAGGGTTAAGAGATCCTAGTTAGGGTTTGACGAGACGGTTCCAACGCCGCTGGAATGAGTCCAATCGGAGTTCGTTTGAGTCGGTTCCCCACTGTTCCCCACTTTTTTAGTGTTCCCCAATGAACCTCACACTATATATATATATATATATATATAGGGGAGGGTTCATTGGGGAACACTAAAAAAGTGGGGAACGGGGGAACACTTTTAAAAATTATACTTAACATGTTAAAAAAAATATTTTTCTAATTTTTTTTCGGCGCCTTTTCTTATAAATACAAGTAGAAACATTTTTGATAAAAAAAATCAAAAACTAAAAATATAAAAAAATGTTTAAAAAACAGTTTTATCATATAGAATTAACTTAACATGTTAAAAATAATTGTTTTTTAAAAAAATTTCAGCGCTTTTCTTTATAAAAAGGAGGAGAATCTAGTCGAGTAAAAAAATATTTTTTCTAAAAAAAACAATTTTAGCCTTTTTTAATTGTTTTTTTTTTTTAATATTTTTAGTTTTTGATTTTTTTTATTAAAAATGTTTCTACAAGAATATATAAGAAGAAGCGCCGAAAAAGATGTTTAAAAAATTAATTTTTAACATGTTAAGTTAAATTTTTAAGAGTGTTCCCCGGTTCCCCACTTTTTTAGTGTTCCCCAATGAACCTTAAACTATATATATATATATCCTACTTTTGTACATGTGCCTGTTTTTATGATATGCCTCAAGATGTTAAATGAAATGCCACATCAGGGGCGGTTTTTAGTTTGGGCGTGACGAGTTCTCGGTCCTCCTTGTCTTATGTCTTTTCGTTTTGTAGTGTAAATTTTACCTGAAAATTTATGAATATTTTTAGGTGGTGTAAAATATTGGATTTTAAAAGTATGACCTCCTCTGATTTTACCGAAAATTAAATTAAAAATCCGCCAATATTCCACATAATCCTTGATTATAACATGACATGTGACATCACCTACAATTGTCTTCGTGGCATGACATATATGTCTATCCTGCTTACTAGATATTTTTCTATGGAATTCATTTTCTGTACATTAATACCTTCAATCGTCTAAAGAAAAGTTGAGTACGGGGCTATTTGTTTACCTCTTAATGATGCTCTTAATGGTTCAGACCTCTTACTGGTTCAGCACTTAATGGTTCAGACTGTTTGTTTCACGAGGAGAGGTCTGAATGGTTCAGACATTTGCCTCTAAATGGTTAAGATTTAGGGGCTATTTGGTAGCCTCTGAATGGTCATTAAGAGGTTACCTCTTAATGGAACCATTAAGAATTTTACCAATGAGAAGGTAGAAGAATGTGACATGTGATGATTTACCATTCAGAGGTTACCTCTTAACCATTCAGACTTGAGGTTACCTCTTATTCATTCAAAGGTTTTAAACCATTAAGAGATAGCATCTGAATGGTCATTAAAAGCCTACCAAACAGCCCCTATACAGAGTCTGAATGGTTAAGAAACTCTAATCTGAATTGGTCAGACATTTGCCTCTGAACGGTTAAACATTATACAAGCTCTTAATGGTTAAGACATCTTACTGATTCAGCACTTAATGGTTCAGACCTCTTACTAGTTCAGCACTTAACCATTCAGATGTTGCCAAACAGCCCCTACATCATATGAAGAAAATACATAAAATTTACATCATTTTATATAGCCTTACTTTTTATTTTGGATAATCATTATTTGAGTATAGAGGGAGTTGTAGTCTGACAAAATGTCTTATAAAAAATCGGAAACAAAATTTATGTTCTTGTTGACAATTATTAAACACATTTATGTTTTTTTTTTATGAAGCACCACCTTGCTATCACGAGGTTTAGAGCATAGTAGCTTTCAAATCTAGGTAATGACCTAGGGCCCCCAAAATAAAGGGCCACAAATTTTAAAAAAATCTTTACATAATACTAGGTTATAACCCCATGTATTACACGGGGTTGAATAAATAAATGTTATAAACTAAATAATAAAACAATATATCTTTAAAAACCTCATTTATTGTACGGGTTGAATAAATATAATTTTATATATTAAATAATAAAAAATTATATATATAAGAACCATATTGTACGGGTTGAATAAATGTAATTTTATATACCAAATAAAAGGTTATATCTTTAAAACCACGTGTATTATACGGGTTGAATAAATGTAATATTGTTTACCAAATAATAAAATAATAGATCTTTAAAAACCTCATTTATTACGCGGGTTGAATAAATGTAATTTTATATACCAAATAATAAAAAAAATTACATCTTTAAAAATATGCGCATTACACGGTTTGAATAAATGTAATTTTCTGTACTAAATAATAAAAAATATATATCTTTAAAAAAACCCCGTGTATTGTACGAATTAAATAAATCTAATTTTATATAATAAAAAGTTATATCTTAAAAAACCTCATGTATTACATGGGTCGAGTAAATGTAATTTTGTATAGTGAAATTAAAAATATTTAATATATTAATACAAAGTTTGGTTTTCGTGATAAAAATAGATTATTCTGTTGTTGCAAAATTTGTTAACGAAGTCTTAATAAATTTAACCCTTTATTTAAAATTCCGTAAATGTATAAATGATAAATAATATTAGTTAATTTTATTTTAAGTTTCGAAAAATATATTTGATACCAAACTAAACAAAATGTTCAAATATAATTAATTCAAATAAATAATATTATAAATGAGAAGGAGATTAAACTAAATAATAATTATCAATAAGATATTAAACTAATAATATTTAGTAGGATAGTTATCTATAATATAAGATATTAAACTAAATAATATTTAGTAGGAGGATTATATATAATTAATTAGAAGATATTAAACTAAAATAATAATTATCTATAAGAGATGGCCTAATATGATGACAAGTGTCCATAAAATGGTTTCTTTTATTATATAGTACTAGCGGTAAGACCCGCACACGGGTCGTTTCTTAAAAAACCATGCATAACACATATTGACAGAGAGTAAAAAAATAATTAGTGCAGACTTACAAAATTGATATAAATTAATGATCAATAGGTTTATTCAACAGCAATTAGATAATGTTGATAGCAAACCATTGTTGTCTATTAACTGTTAAAAACTTTTGTTGCTTTCCAACAGACTTTACTAAGAACTGTCATCCATTATCTCCAACAAAGCTTGCCAGATAGATAGATAGTAACTATCAGATGTTAGTCAACCCATGTCGTGCAAACACGGGTCGTTTCTTTGTCACGATATCCACAACTGTTTTTAACTTCAGCAATTGAGTAAACTTGTGAAACTCTAACGAAAGTTCATCAGGACTGTTATAACTAACCACTACTCCTTATAAAATATTATCTAGCTAGGTTATTACCCGAGATTGCTTCCCGGGCTCGGGAAACTTATTATATTAATTACTATTTGTTATTAATACGACCACATTACATCAAGCATCTCATTCGATTCAACAACAATGTCTTCAAATCACCGGATTAGATCATGAACTCATATTAGAGGTCAAACAAAAACACAATAGGACCACATGAATACCATCATTTCCACTTTTACTTCAATGCACTTAAATGATAGGGTGATTTGGGATTTTGTAAAAATGTTTGTTTTTCTACTACTTTACAAAATGAGATGTTGACCAAAATTCAAACAGATGTTGACCAAAATTCAAAGGTCTGTTGAATACTAAATGAGATGTTGACCAAAATTCAAACAGATGTTGACCAAAAGTCAATCAGATGTTGACCAATAGTCAAACAGATGTTGACCTTAAACAGATGTTTGGTTTAAGGCCAAACATCTGTTTATGGCCAAACATCTGTTTAAGGTAAAACATATGTTTAAGTCCAAATATCTGATATATAAGGCCAAAAATTTGTTTAAGGTAAAACATCTGTTTAAGGTGAAACATCTTTTTATGGCCAAACATCTGTTTAAGGTCAAACAATTGTTTAAGTCCAAACCTCTTATATAAAAGGCCAAACATCTGTTTAAGTCTAAACAGATGTTTAACTTAATCAGATCTACTATCTTCTCACACTGTTTTCCTCTTCAAAACACTGTTGAACCTAACATGGGTTTCCATTAACTATTGACCAAAAGGCAAATATGGGTTCAAATCACTATTTGTTATTGTACTTCTTTACAAAATTACATAAAATTCAAGAAAACGAAACAATGACTTAAAGAACTATAATTTAACACATAATCTAATCAGGCAAAGCAATCTATTATCTGACAATTCCCTGGTTTTTACAACATGAAACACAACATCATCATGCCAAATACAGTCATATATATCCATCCATTATTCTGAATTCATAAACCCATAAATGCAGAAGAATGTCACATTTGCGATTAATAAACCAAGTTTCTACTAATTGCAGTTACTATTAGCAAAAAGAAGCATGATATCATGTATATATAAAACATAAAGTGCTAATAACAGTGTTTTATCATGTTAGCTATACATAGCAACAAAACATCAAGTTAATAATTTAAAAAAAAAACATACAACATCACCATCAAAAAATTCATAGTTATAATATCTGATATCAGAACATACTTAAATGTCGTTGTTAAACTGATGTAACTTGATTTAATACGATCTTCTGTTGCGAAGACACGTATGTGAAGTGCAACATATCACCAAACCTCAAGTTATTCTCAGTCATAAGCTTTCGCCAACCGTCCAACGCATAACGTGGCTTCAATTCATTTAACTCCGACTTAACATCATAAACCTCCACAACTCCAACCATGTTTTGAACTTTCAAAGGATGAAGATCAACAGAAAGACCTGCTCGTCTGGCAACTTCAACAGGAAGACGCTACATGTATTATGTAGAAAAAAACAATAGTCAGACAAATAAACATAAATCATTAGTTTGTTATAAAAAATTGTATACCAGCCTATAGTCTCCTTTGTGATCAAAATGAAAGAACTCAGGGTCAAGAAGATGTCCAGAATATTTTTTTTTTTGCAGTCTTCGTAATCTTATTTCTACAGTTAAGCTTTTTCTGAACGTTGGCGGCTATCTTCCCCTTGATGAAAAAGTAAACATATACATGTGAATTAAAGGAATGTTGAATATATGCACAAAAAAAAGTTTATATAAGATATACTAATTAAGTGGCGAGTATAGATACCTTAACTTTGTGAGCAGATGAAGAACATCCAATATGATCACTTGTGTCGACAAGTAAGGCAGCATTTCCCTTAGTCCTATTCTTGACCGTCTCCTTTCTCTCAGAAGTAACTTTACCTTTCTTCTTAACCTGTTGTCATAGAGTAACTTTAATAACCATAGTAATATAACAGTCTTTAAGATGGTAAACTTACATCTTTTGTTTTATTCAATCGTGAAGACATGCGTCTCTTCGACGTGCATTCGGCATTGGTTGGTAACTTCTTCTAAATAATACATTATTGGATAAACGTAACATCAGTAAACAGCATTACTAATAGTTGTAAAAACATTAAATTCTTATATGTGTTAAATTAAAAATAAATAATTTTAATAATTTAGTAAGTACCTGATTAACGGTTCTTCCTTCACCTACAGACACAACTTCTTCATCCTCATAGATGTCCTGGTCAACATTAATGAAATAATTAATATAATGCTAAAATAATTAAAACTTTTACTGCTAATGCTAAATACATACGTACCTTGAATAGATTCTCAACATAATCAGCCTTCGATATCTCAAGTACACTATCATCGTCAGATTCAGGTTTCTTCGAAAAGCAAATCTCAGTCTCATCTCTATAAACTACTACCTCAAAAACAACATCATCAATTCTGCTAAACATATGCAAATCATCCTCAAGTATCCCAACATCGTTGCACATTTCCGGCCATCCTCTAGCAAATACAAAGTTTGTATCAACCTTAGACACCTCAACATTCCAATAGGAACCCTTATAACAGATTTGAAATTTGCCACTTGGTGGGCTGTTTACGTAAAATTGTTTAATGAAGTAGTCTTCGATTACCTGCATAAAATTAAAAATAATGAATACTATACGTGAAGTATGTAACTTATGAGAATAAGTGTTGACACGTTTAAGATGCAAAAGGATTCAAGTTAAGATCAATAGTCATACCGTAAAACCAAATCTTGCATAACGAGTAAACGTGAAATAAGATTCACCACACATGCCATCAACAAAACATGAAAGTTCAAGCCCAAAATCACCTAACGGTCTGAAAACCAACAAAGTATCCCTCGGCAAATTGAGATCTTTAACAACACTGTCCCAACCGTCAGTTATTATTGGCGTTGAATTTTCTGTTCTGACCCTCACAACCCATTTTTTACCAGACTCATGATAGATTCGCAACTTATTTTTTTGCCAACAACCTCCCCACTTTTGATTAGCAAAGGCTATAGGTACATCCTGTATATAATTTTTAAGTAGTGTAAGAAAATATAAACCATAACAATTGTTAAATATATATCTCAATAAAAATAAATTATGTATATAAAAACATGTCATACCAGTTTCAAAGATTCTGGGTTATCAAGCAACTTGACAAATGTAGTATACATGATAAAACCTGAATCAGTAAAGATGTTAAAAGATTGAAATTAAAAAGTTGGCTTCGAATATGAACATTAACTTTTTGTATTAACAGAGTATCTACTGAAATTAATCATAGAAACAGAGTATTAGTTAAAAAATTTCTGCAAATAATAACTATTTTAATATATTCTCAACAAATGATTCAAACACCTAACTAAACCCTTCTTGAATGTATAGCAATAAACGTTTAAAATCGTATTCGTAGCAAGATAGGATTTAAATTAAAACCGGTTAAACAATATAAAGTTCATTACAATATGAATGTACATACCAGTTGTTGAAGAAAAAACAATAAAACCTCCAGTAATTGAAGTGTACAAGACGGAGAATAAGAAAGTTGAAACCCTAGAAAATGACTGGGAAGAAGAGATTTTTGAAAGAAGTCAGATGATAGATGTTTGATGTGTAATGATGCCAAAGAAACAATGACGGTTGTGTTTTCGTTTTCCCATATTTTCAACATATGAAAAATATTTACACATACACCCCTTATTGAATTTGTTATTTACATTTATGTGTTATCTATTATAGCTAAAAGACAACTATAAGTAAATATAAAACATATTTAACAAACTTAATAAAAGATGTCTAACAAAATGTGTTTGGAAACCTCTGTTGGTCGTTGGGAACAGTGTGTGTAACGACTCACACAAAAATGTCCTAAAACGCTCCGTAAGTGAACACCCGGACCCCTGAAACCCTACTATGCATAGAAAAATCAAGAAATCAAGAATTCTGGTCTTCAGGCGGCCTGCGTAAGCCCCTTACGCGGGCCGCGACAGCAAGGCAGACCTCCGGATAAGCTTTAGGACACGTGTCACAACCACCGATGACTCAGCCAACGACGATCTGATCCACACTCCCACGCGGGCCGCGTAAGTATTCCTTTGGTTTTACGCGGGCCGCGAGGCAACCCAGTTTCAGCCTATAAATAGAGATCGATAGTTTCAGTTGAAATTCGTTCAATTCTTTTCTTCTTTTAGCTTCTATTATAGCAAAGTAATAGCTCGGGTATTATATTCTAAATCCCGAAATTCTGCCCATATTAGGGTAATAACTCTAGTCACTGGTACGATTCAATGTCCGATCGATTGAAACTATCCGATGGATGTTTAAGTGCTGCCCGTAATTGGGCTATGCCTTTGTCATTCGTTGTGAGGGATTTGGTCTCGTGAGTTGTTGTTAAAGTTGAATTGAGTTAATACACTAATACGAGTTCCATTGTGTCTAGAAATTAGAACTCGTAATCAGGGAGCTGCTAAAATATTTAATAGCTAAGTAAATTTCGTAGTTAAATAAATTTATTAAACGTACTAATTACGTACACTTAGTTGTTGAGATAACTTAGCAATTAAGAAACCTTAATAAATAAGTTAAACTTAATCAAGTTAAGTTAAGCATGATTAATTAAGTTAAGTATGATTAAATAATCAGTTAAACAAAATTAATTAAGCTAAGCAAGATTAATTAAGTTAAGCAAAATTAATTAAGCTAAGCAAGATTAATTAAGCTAAGTAAGATTTATTAATCACCTAAATAGATATACATGAAAAATAGATATATATGGGGTAGATATTATCTAAGGAAAGTATTACCTAGGGAAAGTATTATCTAAGGAAATTGTTATTCAGGGAAATTCTATATAGGGGTAAGACTTATCTTCTTACCTAGAAATAGGAAGCTTAGGAATTCATTTCCTTTGCTCATTTCTTCTATTCTTCTCTCTATACGTTAGTGTTCTAACCAATAATCGCCGATGCGATGTTATGTCTGATCGATTCAGGAACCAACTAACACATGCCAAAGTACTGTACTTTGTGAATTTCGTTAAACGGAATCCAAAGTGCTATACTTTGTGAATTTTGCTAAGGTTCGAATCTCGTGACTACCGTTAGGTTTGATTTGGGTTTTACACAAATACGTATTCCATTCTGTTAAACTATATGTTTAACTATCAGAATACTCCCAAATATACAATCAAACAAGCTGTTAAATCATCAGAAGATTCAGAACAATAAAGTATATGCTTAATTATCAGAAGGAGTAGAATCAAGAAGCATGTTAAATCAATACTGCATGCTTATGAAGTGAGTCATTCTCTTTTTACCAAAATTGCTTTCAAAAATCATGTTTATTTTCAAAGTTATAATTACAGGGATTAAGTCTTTGTAATCCCCAAGTTACAGCCGGTATGTGGGGTTTTGTATACATTACTTGATAACCGTCACCATTGGACAACGGATTAGCCAAGGGGTGATATGACCATAGTCACAGACACCATTGGACAACAAGATAGCCAATAGGTGGTCGAGTGACAAATGCCGTGGGTAGATGGTTGATATATAAACATTGTAATCGCTCTTAATACTGTAACTTATAACACTGTTTTCTAGTTATACTTTGCAGTGATTAAGTCTTTGCCAATCTTAAAGAAGCAAATTTAAAAACTCTTAATGCTGTGAATTATAACAAATATGTTTTATTCAAAAATGAATGAACTCACCAGCATTTCCTGCTGACCAAATGTTTTTAAAACACGTTTCAGGTAATTACAGTAGATCGGGATAAAAGTTGGATACGGCACCAACAAGGCTTACAGAAGTGGCTTATTTTATCAATTAAATTAAGAAAAGTTGTTTTATGTATTCAGGATTATTTCATATTAAAGCTACCTTTCAAAACATGGTTTTTTCCCATTTATTTAATAAATAAAAATCCGGTGTTTCAAACTCTGATATTTTTCCTAACTCAAGGTCCTGATGAAATTTCTGCTGCACTACTTTTCTAAATAACCACCGGTACCACTGAACTGGTTCGTGGCTCCCGATTCCGTCCAGGGTGGGGTCGGGGGTCGTGACAGAAGGTGGTATCAGAGCCACTGATTTAAGCCAACAGGTGTTGTCATAATAATACTTAAGCTTAAATAAAAGAGTTAGGAGATTGCTATTAACTGGTAGCACTCAGGATAACATTTAGACTTGAACTTAAGAAAAGATGCCTTAGTATAAACTTCGAGATAAGCTAAGTACTTGTGTAAATAAAGTATGATCGGTTTTGGTAAGCCGTGAGAATGATAACTAGAACATTGCAAGTATAATAAATAAGCAATAACACTTGACCACTGTTATTTCTTATTTATTGGTACTACTTTGTTCTAAAATATGATCCGTCAGGTGAATATTAATTTCCTGATTCATTGTTGAAAGTCATAATGCACTTTCCAAATCATGATTTAAGAAAAATATTATTTATGGGAAATACAAATTTTTCTCCGGCAAGACTGGGTATGGTGTAGCAGACTCTCCAGCTTGTCCGGATATACTGGGGTTACCTCTCCGGCGAGAACCGGATAAGACGGGGTATATAATATGTCAAACAAGTGACAAGATTTCCCTAAATAGTATCATGACCTGATGTCTGACTTGTTTTTGGAAAAAATCAATCTGCTAAATACATTGACCTTATGAAGGGTATGTATATTACAGCATGTGAAATATATGATTATATAGATATGTATATCTATAAGGAATTCCAAAAGCCATAACAATTGACAATTAAAAATAAAGCACAAGCATATGTGTCAATAATAAATCTAGATTTCTTTATCAGGATTCTCTTTGCATATATCTATAATTCCAATATCAAACATTATTTCGTTTGATCATCTGCCTCGGAACTCGTGCAACAATATAAACAATGGAAACCCTTTAAGATGGAATGCCATCAAAAGTATAAGAATTTCCAATGCATTACCATAGACTATTAACGCAAGTAAGAAGCATGTAAAGTGTGCTAATGCACAAGAAAACACATGAAACTTAAAATATACGTCCACAGAAGATGAAGTATATCACACACGACTTTCAAGGCAAAGCCTTTTGGAAAGTATAATTGGGCATGACGACACCAATGCAAATCCCGTCAGTGGAAGAATTACTAACCAAAAAGCAGCACTTGGCCACGTGATCCTACAAACGACATGAATCTTGCTAAGGTACGATAGAACAAGATTTCACAACAATCGGTGCATAGTCTAATCCAATTCTTAACGCTGCAAAAGAAGTCACATACCTTTGCAATTCCCTATTTCATTTTATTCGATATTCCCTGGTAATGTCACTTAACAACGGTTATCACACAAAATTTCCAGATAAAATTCTTAAATTCCTTTTGTTAAAATTCAGACCTCTGCATATAGTGAATAGACTTTTGCATTTTCTACTCTCCTAATGGTCATCATGAGGATTTCTTTCATAATCACGAATATTTGATTGGCTGTTTCATTTCTTGGTAAATCCACACGTTACACATGCACTGTTTGTTGCGCATGTGATTAGTTTGATTTATGAAGACCACTGGAGGGATTCATTCCCATTTGTTGTTTTATCAAAACTCAAATCTCGTTTTGCTATACTTGATCTTTGCATTGTAAACCGCATTTTGCAAAATAATGACTCTTTGATATCGAATCGATGAATTTCTTGAAAAACTCGATTTTCTTTTGAATGGTATACATGGTTTTGTTGTGACCATGTTAGAACTTCCCTATTCATACATGAACTCATTAAACCAAGTTCAATTGTTTGAACTTGCTCGCATTACGTATTCAATTCAAGGTCCCATATGATGGATTGCAGCTATCATATTCAAAATAATCCCAACAAGCACTTCATTTGTTTTGGACCATAATAGGCTTGTTTGGTCTTCGACTTCATTAAATTGTTTCTTTAATCACGATCACCTTGTGGTGACGTTTTCACAAAATTTGAAACTTGCGCTAATCTTGTTTGCACACATCACATACAGATTTAATTATTCATTAATATTGAATCCGCTTTGTTGGTTTATCATATAAAAGCAATCTGAACACAATCGTGTGCTAAGATAATGATACACAAATTCATGTCATATTTCAGTGTATCTCTTAATGGTTCTTGCAGCATCAATCTAGCCTTTCCTGATATTTATTGCTTTATCATCTTCAATCGAAAAACATTATTCAATTATTTCAATTTCAATCGGAAATCCTACTAGATTTGTTTGAAACAAACATTCGGACTTACTTCATTTAATTTAAAACACGGTGAACTCGTCCAGTCACCGCTATTATTATTTCGATCACTACGACACCTTGTGGCGTCGGTATAAACTTGTAACTTGAGCTAATCTATATATACCTTTCGCTTGAATCATCCTTGAAAGTGGTCTTAATACAACTATGTGTTAAGACAATGATACACTAAACTCTGTTGTATATCGGTGTATCCTTGTAAAATGTCAAACCATTGCTTTTTCTCAGTTGACAAATCATTTTCGTACTTCTATTTCATTCAAGCTTGTTGATTCTAAGTCTTTCTCAGTTGACAATCAAAGTAAGTTTCATTAGACAATGAATTCTATTGTTTCTAAAAGTCATTTACAACTTGTAAACATTCAATTTAGATATCTATTGATCATATATCTCTTTTGACTTGAACCTAGTCACTTTGGAAATTATATCATTTCATCTCATTCGTTTGACATCGATTTCTTGAATTGATTCAGTGAATTATTAAGTCCTATTTATTGTACAACTCATATTCACAAAATTTGATATTTAATTCTGTACCATTTACCTTAAATACTGTTCTTATTGACAAAGGCGTGACATAATTCTAAAAGAAATATCGTAGCCTAAATCTCGAGGACGAGATTTAAAACAAGGTGGGGAGGATGTAACGACTCACACAAAAATGTCCTAAAACGCTCCGTAAGTGAAAACCCGGACCCCTGAAACCCTACTATGCATGGAAAAATCAAGAAATCAAGAATTCTGGTCTTCAGGCGGGCCGCGTAAGGGTAAGCCTAGGCTTACGCGGGCCGCGACAGCAAGGCAGATCTCCGGATAAGCTTTAGGACACATGTCGTTACACGTGTCACAACCACCGATGACTCAGCCAACGACGATCTGATCCACACTCCCACGCGGGACGTGTAAGTATTCCTTTGGTTTTACGCGGGCCGCGAGGCACCCCAGTTTCAGCCTATAAATAGAGATCGATAGTTTCAGTTGAAATTCGTTCAATTCTTTTCTTCTTTTAGCTTCTATTATAGCAAAGTAATAGATCGGGTATTATATTCTAAATCCCGAAATTCTGCCCGTATTAGGGTAATAACTCTAGTCACTGGTACGATTCAATGTCCAATCGATTGAAACTATCCGATGGATGTTTAAGTGCTGCCCGTAATTGGGCTATGCCTTTGTGTTGGATCTGAGTTTGATTTTGATTTTGATTGTATTTTGTGTTTGAATTAGAATGAAAATGGATGATTTGTGCAGCGGAATTAATATGGAAACAAACTTTGCATACAATCAAACGAGAGTGTTGCTTTGATTAAACACTTTTCACAGAGAACCGAAAGACTGAATTTAATTTCAACGACGATTACAATGCAATGCTTAATACAAACTCCCCCTCAGCCAGAGCTCAGTGTTTGTTCGTGCAGAGAAGACGATTGTTGCAAAGAGCTAATAGAACAGTACAGAGCACTGTTCTATTTATAGGCACTAGCAAACCACTGAGCATCTAAGCTGACGTCACCATGAAAGTGACATCTAACCTCCTAACAAACTCTAACCTCTGATCAATACAAACACTGCTATGCTAACTACTGATATTACATTTCATTACATAGAAGACAAGTTAAATAACTGCTGCATCCTTCCACTGCTGTGAACCCAGCAGCACTTGTCCGGATCAGCAGTGCTTGACTCAGGACAGTAGATTGAGCAGCAGAGCTTTAGTCTTCCATCAGGCCTTTACTTGATCAGCAGTTGTAGGTCAGCAGTTTGCACGATCAGTAGATAGGAGGTCAGCAGATGTTGAAATCACTTTCAAGGGGAGAGACTTGTATGTAACATCTACTTATTCTGGATCCACTGCTCTGATCCAGTTTTGGCTGTAATTATCTTTTCCTCTGGTAGGGTTCAATCCCAACAATCTCCCCCTGGAACAGATAATGCCAAAACTCTTCATTATTGTGGAATTTTTATTGCCTCATCAACAGTTCCCTTATTTGCCCTTTAAGTTGTAATTCAAAGGTTAAGGCATCTGTGTCATCATCATCCCTGCTAAGTGGAAGATCAAGGAGATCCTGCAAATCTTCAAGACTTAGGCCAAGTGCTTGTTCCCTTGATATTTTCTTCACTTCTCCATCAGACCTGAACATAGTCAGTACATGGGTCTGTTTGTCAGTTTCCCACTTTAGTACTTTTGAGCCTGATGGGTTTCTTGGGAGATTTTTATTTGATGAGGAGTTTGGAGATGCTGGCCTATTCATGACTGGCTAAGTAGTACTTGCAGATTGTTCCAATTCAGGATCTTCTTTCATCATTAATCTAATGCCCTCTTTTACAATGGCATTTCCAGCATTGAGATCTTGAACTGTTTCAGCATCTGACTGGTTTTGGCTCCTTCTTTTGTAGATGGCAGCACCAGCTGGAGCAGTAGTTCTTTTGACTTGCAGCTTTGGTGGTCTTTTTGAGACCTCTGCTTTAGAGTAGTCAGGTTTTTGAGGAACTTTGGGATCTTTCTTCCTCAATTCTTCCAACCTTTTGTAGGTGGCCCTGACTACATCTTCTTTCCACCTTGCTATTTGTCGTTTAGACCCATAATCAGCAGCAACCAATTCCTCTTTCATTCTCTTCAGCTCAAGTGATTTATCAGGCACATTCTTTTTGAATTTTGACCATTCTGGAGGAGTGTGTTTGACCTCATTTTTTTATCATTTCTTGAATCCTGCCTGCTTCTTGTTCAAGCTCAGGAATGGTCCACTCCTTGTACATGTGCTTTCAAAAATAATGTCATCCACATAAATTTGGACAATCATTAAATCCTTCCCTCTCCATTTTAGAATCAGTGTTTTATCAATGGTACCTCTTTTGAAACCATTTGAGAGTAGGAAGTTGGAAAGAGTTTCATACCAGGCCCTAGGTGCTTGTTTCAGGCCATACAAAGCTTTGTTTAGCCTGTAGACATGATCTGGATAAAATGGATCCTCAAAACCTGGAGGTTGACAAACATACACCTCTTCTTGAATTGTACCATAGAGGAAAGCATTTTTGATATCCATTTGGAACACCTTCATGTTGTGGTTGACAGCAAAGGCCAGGAACAGTCTGATAGCTTCCAATCTTGCTACAGGGGCAAATGTTTCATCATAATCAATCCCCTTTTCCTGTCTGTAACCTTGAACCACAAACATGGCTTTATTCTTGACAACAATGCCCCTTTCATCAGTTTTGTTTTTAAAGACCCACTTTGTGCCGATGGGACTGACATCTTTTGGCAGTGGAACAAGCTCCCATACTTGTTGTCTTTTGAACTGTTGGAGCTCTTGTTGCATGGCTTCTACCCAGCTGTTGTCTTTCAATGCCTCTTGGTACTTGACTGGCTGATGGAGTGATAGAAAACCAGCAAAAAGACAAATGTTTTGGGTTTGGCTTCTTGTGAGCACCCCTTCATTGATGTTGCCAATGAGTTGATCAGGTGGATGAGATCTTAAGAAGATTAAATCTCCTTGGTATGGTATGATGGCATTTGTTGGTGAGGGTTGCAGATATGTATCATCTGAGCTAACCACTGCTGGTGACTTTGATGACCCAGTAATGGCTTCAAAAGGTGGTGGAATTGGTGGTAATGGTGAGGAAACATGCTGACTTTTATCCACTATTTGGGGACTTTTGTCAGCAGTGTTTGTTGATGTGGAAGCATTGGTTGATGGGCTACTTTGGTCAACAACTGTTGAGGTAGCAGTGGTTGAGCTTTGACAGCTGTTTTGAACAACTGATGCTTTTCCTATTGTGGCAGACTTTTGAGGGATGATGATTTCATACCCATAGTCTGGTGTTGTATCCACTGATGTACCTGCACTGTTAGTCTTGACAGCAGTATTTTCAAAAGTAAATTTTTCAAGGTCAAACAGATCAACATTATTTGCTGGGATTTTCATTGATGAGAGTTCATTGAACTTCACATTCAAGGTCTCCTCCACTGCCTTGGTCCGTGTATTAAACACTTTGTAGGCCTTGGCAGTGGTTGAGTATCTCAGATGATAACCACAATCAACTTTGGCTGCAAATTTTGAGATTGAATCTTTTAAGTTCAAAATGAAACATGGGCAGCCAAAGACTTTGAAATATGAGATCAGTGGTTTGATTTTGTACAAAATTTCATAGGCAGTCTTTTTGTGCCTGGGGTTGATTAAAACTCTGTTTTGGACATAGCAAGCAGTGTTTACTGCCTCTGCCCAAAAAGTCAAAGGCAAACCTGAATCAGCAAGCATAGTCCTAGCAGCTTCAATCAGTGTTCTATTCTTTCTCTCCACAACCCCATTTTGCTCTGGTGTTCTAGGGATGCTGTACTACCTTACAATCCCTTTCTTCACACAGAAGGCATCCAACTCCTTATTCTTGAATTCTGTGCCATTGTCACTCCTGAAGACTTTCACTGGAAGATCAAATTGCTTTTCAACCTGTATCACAAAGTCTTGCAAAATGCCTGCAGTCTCATCTTTTGAGTGTAAAAAGAAAGTCCATGTAAACCTAGAAAAGTCATCAATAATAACCAAACAGTATTTCTTCTTTTTGAGACTCATGACTTGAACTGGGCCAAACAAATCCATGTGCAGCATTTGCAAACACTGGGTTGTTTTGGACTCTTCAATGGACTTAAAAGAGCTTTTATGTTGCTTTCCTTTTAAATAGGAAACACAATGCTCAGAACATGAAAATAATTTTTGTGGTAAGCCTCTTACCAAGCCATTTTTTTGAAATTTCAGTTATTGTCTTGAGATTTGTGTGCCTCAGTCTTCTGTGCCAAAGTTCTGTCTCTTTGTTAGAGGCAGCTGAGAACAGACAGGCATCAGCTCTGGGACACTCTTTTGACATATCAACAACATAAACATTGCCACTTCTTTGAGCAACAAGTTTTGTTTGACCAGTTTTTATTATTGCTTCAATCTTTTTGACCATTTCTGGCCCAACAATCCTACAACACTCCTTTGTGAAGAATGACCCATACCCCTTGTCACTCATTTGTGAAACACTCAGGAGGTTGAATTTCAGACTGTCTATCAGATTGACATTTTCAAATTTTACATTTCCAGACTGTACTGTACCAGACCCCAGAACTTTCCCTTTACTGTTATTCCCAAAGGATATATCGCCCCCTCCATGAATTTTGAAATCTTTGAGTAGGGCTTTACATCCAGTCATGTGCCTGGAGCCTCCACTATCAACATACCAGAGGCTATCTAAGCAGGCAGAAGCTCCCTGCACATGAAGTAAAAGGATTAGTTCATTAGGGTTTCCAAAGCCAATAAGGCTTTGGATGGGGTCTCAACAGTGTCTGGGATGGATGCAGATTGATGGACAGTGGTTAGATCAGGGGTTTGGACAATTTTAGGACTGTTTCTAGCTAACCACTGTTGAGGGTCTTGACCAATCACCTGTTGGTACCCAAAAGGATGCCTGTTCACTTTGGGTTTAGAGGGCCTTTTGTAGGCCTCATAAACGTGTGGAACCCTAGGGTATGGTGTTTGTCCCTTACCTCTTCTATATTGATTGGCGGGGGGTGCATCAGTAACCTGAATATCTCTTTTAATAGAGGTTTGGTTCAGCTGTTTTGTGACAGCTGTTTGAACTGGCACAAACAGTGGTTGGTTTTTAGTGAATTTGACAGATGATGTTGATGGACTCAAGGATGTTTTAGCAATGTACTCATTCTTTTTCACATCAAAGTTTTTGAGATACACACATGCTTGAGTTTTGTGGTTTGTTTTACCACAGACGATGCAGCTTTCAGCAGGAACAATGACACTTGTTTTGTTTAAATCATAAGCTTTTAAATGAAAGCAGTCTTTTGTTAGATGATTCTTTTTCTCACAAAATTCACAAAACAAGTTATTGACCTTTTCTTTCTTCTTTCTCTTTTTGGACTCCTTTGCAACAGAGGTTTTAACCTCTGTTGGGACGTCCTTGAGAGGAATGACTTTAGCTTTTGGAGCTTTAACACCATCAGTGGATGTAAAGTCCATGGGCTTGAAATTTTCAAGAATATCACACTCATCAGACCATGTTGGTTTAAACTGATATTTTTCAAGCTCCTCAAAAGTAGAGGATCCCATTGGTCTGTCAAGTGTGATTTTGTTACCAAGTTTATCAGTGATTTTCACTTGTTGGCCATTCTTGTTTGTGGGGATGAACTCAGTGGTTACATCAGTGGTTTGAACAGATTTTTCAACAGCAGTGTTTTCATCATCATGTTTTCTATAACCAATACCAAACTTCACATTGCTTTTAATCTGTTTTTCAAGCAATAACTCATATCCTTTGCAGGATTCCACCCATTTCTCACATGTGATTTGGGTGGACTCTAACTCCTTTTTGCAAACTTGGTATTTTTCTACCATAGTTTGGAGTTGAGTTTTGGTTATGCTTTGCTCTTCTTTGAGACTGCTGATTTCTTTATCTTTTTCAGTCAACTTGTTTCTAAGTTCTTTTAAAGACTTTTCAAATTTGACTTCATCAGACAAGACTTTGTCCCTAAGGTTTTCATTTACCTCTTTGATGTTAGCAAATGCAATAATGCATTTGTCAGAACACAGTTTTTCAAGAACTTGAGGAGATACCTTGGCAGCAGCCATCATTGCACAATCACATTGATGATCCTCTTCATCATCAGCTCTTACTTCTTTCTCACCTGCTCTTTTCTCTTTCTCTTCTTCTTTGTCCTCTTTGGACCATGGATCTGTCAGTGGTTCAATCAGGGTTCCTGAACTTTCTCCTAGCAGTAGTTCACCAGCCACAGCAGTAACCACTGCTTCAGTCACCTCATCCACTGTTTCAGCACTTAGTTGTTCACCTTCAGTTTCAACCCCCTCTGGTATTGACTCTAATGCCATCAAACAAAATTCATCATTAGAAGGTTCATTAAAAGCATAGAGTGCAAAATTTTCATCACCAAGTTCATCAGGCATGCTGCTCCAGTCAACAAAGCCTTGAGTGAAAAAGTTTTGCTGATCTGGTTGTACCACTGCTGGAGCAGCTGTTAGAGGTGCAACAGGTTGCACTTGTGCCTGGGGGACAGGGGTTTGAACATACTGAATTTGTGGAACAGTAGTTTGGACATAATGCACAGGCACAGGGGTTGCAGCATAGTGAGCAGTGTTAACATGAGCTGCAGGGGTATATTGGGTATAGTGCACAGTACTTTGATTTTGAGGTCTAGGATTTGAGCTAGGATGAGTGATTATAGGACCAGTAGTTTGACTTCTGCATTCCCTAGCGAAATGACCTAGCCTATTGCACTTGTAACTCTTGATTTTCGATTTATCCAACCCTACCCTTAGATTCCCATGTAACCCTGGGAATTTTCTCCCTGTTCTTTTGTAGAATTTGCTTGTTCTTACACTAAGCAAAACCAACTGATGCAAAATGTCTATTTCTTCTAAGTCAGTGGGATCAAAATGTTATAAATCATTGAGTTCAAAACACAAATTATCTGACATCTGGTTTTCATTAGCTAGTAAACGCATAGTTTGCAGAGTGAGGATCAGGGTTGTTAAAATTTACACCAGCAGTTATATCAATGAAGTGATCATAACCCTGATCCTTACCACTGCTACCAGATTCTTCCTGACCCAAAAGAGCTGTGCTGCCAAATGAATAATCATCAGCAACTTTGCCAGACTCTTGCAACTTCCTTTTCTGGTTTAACTCCCTTTCATAGGTAAGGAGTCTACCATGAAGTTGGGTCAGGGTCAGATCTTTGAACTCAGCAGAGTTTCTGGTGACAAAAGCTATGGTGTCCCATTTTTCTGGTAGTGACCTAAGGAACCTGCTATTTTGAGTTGAATTTGGAAAAGTTACTTTAACAAGCCTTAGTTCACTAATGAGACAACTGAACAGCTCAAATTGTTGAGTCAGTGATTCACCCTTGATGTGACAAAATGTTTCATACTGCTGGTTCAGTATTTCCCTATTGTTTTCAATGACTTCTTCGGTTCCCCCAAACTGTTCCTTCAATGCATCCCATAGCTCTTTGGCACTGTTACAATGTAACAGTCCAGCATAGATCTCATTTGGTAATGCAGATGCTATGATGCTAAATGCTTTGGCATCGAGTTCGAACTTTTGAAAATCAATTTCGGTATAGTTATCAGTTGGTTTAGGAACTAACTTCTTTGGATCCTAAGCACTTGGCACCATAGGAACATGGGGACCAAAAACAACAGACCTCCAACATCCAGTGTTCTGTTGAGCAAGGATATGACCCATCCTTCTCTCCCAGATGTTGTATTCATTACGTTTAAGCATAGGTGGTTTAAAAAGAGAGCCAATGTTATTTTTATCATCTTGTGATTGTGACGTCATCCTGGTTGTTTTACAGGCACTGATTAATCAACTTTAATGGTGATTAAACCTTACTCTGTTTTTCAACAAACCGAACAAACTATCGATATCAACGATTTTGAGCTGAACTATTTATGTCAAAATGATTGTTAAATCAAATTTGACTGTCCAGGCTCTGATACCAATTGTTGGCTCTGAGTTTGGTTTTGATTGTATTTTGTGTTTGAATTAGAATGAAAATGGATGAGTTGTGCAGCGAAATTAATATGGAAACAAACTTTGCATACAATCAAACGAGAGTGTTGCTTTGATTAAACACTTTTCACAGAGAACCGAAAGATTGAATTTAATTTCAACAAAGATTACAATGCAATGCAATGCTTAATACAAACTCCCCCTCAGCCAGAGCTCAGTGTTTGTTCGTGCAGAGAAGACGATTGTTGCAAAGAGCTAATAGAACAGTACAGAGCACTATTCTATTTATAGGCACTAGCAAACCACTGAGCATCTAAGCTTACGTCACCATGAAAGTGACATCTAACCTCCTAACAAACTCTAACCTCTGATCAATACAAACACTGCTATGCTAACTACTGATATTACATTTCATTACATAGAAGACAAGTTAAATAACTGCTGCATCCTTCCACTACTGTGAACCCAGCAGCACTTGTTCGGATCAGCAGTGCTTGACTCAGGACAGTAGATTGAGCAGCAGAGCTTTAGTCTTCCATCAGGCCTTTACTTGATCAGCAGTTGTAGGTCAGCAGTTTGCACGATCAGTAGATAGGAGGTCAGCAGATGTTGAAATCACTTTCAAGGGGAGAGACTTGTATGTAACATCTGCTTATTCTGGATCCACTGCTCTGATCCAGTTTTGGCTTTAATTTTCTGTTCCTCTGGTAGGGTTCAATCCCAACACTTTGTCATTCGTTGTGAGGGTTTTGGTCTCGTGAGTTGTCGTTAATGTTGAATTGAGTTAATACACTAATACGAGTTCCATTGTGTCTAGAAATTAGAACTCGTAATCAGGGAGCTGCTAAAATATTTAATAGCTAAGTAAATTTCGTAGTTAAATAAATTTATTAAACGTACTAATTACGTACACTTAGTTGTTGAGATAACTTAGCAATTAAGAAACCTTAATAAATAAGTTAAACTTAATCAAGTTAAGTTAAGCATGATTAATTAAGTTAAGTATGATTAAATAATCAGTTAAACAAAATTAATTAAGCTAAGCAAGATTAATTAAGTTAAGCAAAATTAATTAAGCTAAGCAAGATTAATTAAGCTAAGTAAGATTTATTAATCACCTAAATAGATATACATGAAAAATAGATATATATGGGGTAGATATTATCTAAGGAAGATTTTATCTAAGGAAAGTATTACCTAGGGAAAGTATTATCTAAGGAAAGTGTTATTCAGGGAAATTCTATATAGGGGTAAGACTTATCTTCTTACCTATAAATAGAAAGCTTAGGAATTCATTTCCTTTGCTCATTTCTTCTATTCTTCTCTCTATACGTTAGTGTTCTAACCAATAATCGCCGATGCGATGTTCTGTCCGATCGATTCAGGAACCAACTAACAAATGCCAAAGTACTGTACTTTGTGAATTTCGTTAAACGGAATCCAAAGTACTATACTTTGTGAATTTTGCTAAGGTTCGAATCTCGTGACTACCGTTTGGTTTGATTTGGGTTTTACACAAATACGTATTCCATTCTGTTAAACTATATGTTTAACTATCAGAATACTCCCAAATATACAATCAAACAAGCTGTTAAATCATCAGAAGATTCAGAACAATAAAGTATATGCTTAATTATCAGAAGGAGTAGAATCAAGAAGCTTGTTAAATCAATACTGCATGCTTATGAAGTGAGTCATTCTCTTTTTACCAAAATTGCTTTCAAAAATCATGTTTATTTTCAAAGTTATAATTACAAGGATTAAGTCTTTGTAATCCCCAAGTTACAGCCGGTATGTGGGGTTTTGTATACATTACTTGATAACCATCACCATTGGACAACGGGTTAGCCAAGGGGTGATATGACCATAGTCACAGACACCATTGGACAACGAGATAGCCAATAGGTGGTCGAGTGACAAATGTCGTGGGTAGATGGTTGATATATAAACATTGTAATCGCTCTTAATACTGTAACTTATAACACTGTTTTCTAGTTATACTTTGCAGTGATTAAGTCTTTGCCAATCTTAAAGAAGCAAATGTAAAAACTCTTAATGCTGTGAATTATAACAAATATGTTTTATTAAAAAATGAATGAACTCACCAGTATTTCCTGCTGACCAAATGTTTTTAAAACACGTTTCAGGTAATTACAGTAGATCGGGATAAAAGTTGGATACGGCACCAACAAGGCTTACAGAAGTGGCTTATTTTATCAATTAAATTAAATTAAGAAAAGTTGTTTTATGTATTCAGGATTATTTCATATTAAAGCTACCTTTCAAAACATGGGTTTTTCCCATTTATTTAATAAATAAAAATCCGGTGTTTCAAACTCTGATATTTTTCCTAACTCAAGGTCCTGATGAAATTTCCGCTGCACTACTTTTCTAAATAACCACCGGTACCACTGAACTGGTTCGTGGCTCCCGATTCCGTCCAGGGTGGGGTCGGGGGTCGTGACAGTGTGAGTCAAACAGTCGTTAGATAAACAGAAGTTATGAGAACATATGATAACTTTCAGCAGTTGTTTTATTTTTAGCTAACATATGTCCACGTCAGAACCTCTGTTGTCATAATGGATGACAGTCAGCAGTACAGTAAATCAACAGTCATTAGGATAAACAGAAATTATGACTATAGACGGTACCATTTAGCAGTGGATGTATTTTTAGACAAACATAAGTTTCAAAAACGGTTGTTTTCAATCGGTGTAACTCAACAGTCGTAAGTCTAACATCTGCTATTAGCCCAACCACTGTTAGTATCAAATACTCTGTTAAACATTTTAAGATTGAAAACACACCTTTTATAACAGCATATGCTCTCTTTTGTCAGACTTTAGCTACAACACACCTTTTATAACAGCAAAATATATCGTAAATTCTTCCAAAAAACTGTTATTGACATACAAAATTATATAATAATACTTATAGCAGACCTTATATAATAACACTTATTCATCATTAGCCCAACCACTGTTAGTATTAACTCCTCTGTTAAGCATTTTAAGATTGAATATCATCTGTTGTTCGTTAACATCTGTTGACCGATAGCAGACCTTTGCCTCTTCAGACATTTATTCATCAGCAGATGCTCTCTTTTGTCAGACTTTAGATACACATCACCTTTTACAACACCAAAATATATGGTAAATTCTTTCAAAAAACTGTTATTAATAAACAAAAGTATATAATAATACTTAGGAATGACTGAAATAATTAAAATGAAGATGCGACAACAAAGACTAATACTATTAAAATTTATTCATTTAGTCAACAGTGGTAAATCAAACAGTCGTTAGCATACACAGTTGTTTCATCATCGGCAGATGTTCTCTTTTACCAAACTTTAACTACAACAGACCTTTGAAAACTCCAAATATTGACTTCTGTTGACTTACCAAACAGATGTTCAGACACAATTAAACATCAACATTATCTAAATCAAACTCAAACACTAAATAAGTAAATCTAAAACGCAACATAGATTCATAAGATTAAAATTTATCCATTTATTCATGACATTAAAAGTCCAATAATTACATCACATACTGAACAACATTAAAGTTCAAATCTAACAATAACAGCAAGAATTAAGAAACTTTAGATTCAACTCCATCGATTGCTGAACCTCTCGATGTATGTCCTTCAGCATCGCCATGAACTCCACGTCTCTATCACCACACTCTATATTACTAACAACACAAAGCTCACGAACGGAAGTTGAAGGCATCCGCATAAGATCTATGGAAACCTGCTCTCTAGTGAACAGGCCAACTTGCAATCCATCAAAACATCTCTTCAGCTCTTGAAGAGTAGCCCTATCTTCATACACCTGTTCCTCGATTTGCCTGACAAAACGCTGCTTTAAATCATCTGATTTTGCATTTGTGAATGACGCCATTTGAATAAACTATATTACTTGACTTTCCTGAAAGTATGATATCTTCGTAGGAAGATTTTCTGAAAAACAGGTGAAGTGACTATGAGTTTATATACTGAAATTTGTAATTGTGAAAACGTGCACCTTTAATATATAAACATATTAATGTATATTTCAAAACGGCAGTCTTTTAATGCAAAAACCTTTTCAAACCCCAACTTTTATGGGAAAACTGTAAAATTAAATACCAAGAAACCCAAGAGACAAAATTTCGAAGTTCAAATAACAAAAGCAGATTATCACAATTACAATTAACCTCTTGATTTAACATGTAGACGAGTTTTTAAACTCTATAAAAGACCAATGATCACTTTTGATTCAAAACATCAACAAATTGTCCTACAAATCACTTTCTGTCAAAAATTGTTCCAAATCAGAAAACCAACAAAAAATCTACATGGCAAACTTCAGCTTCTACCACTGGTCAGACACCAGCAATGTTAAAACACAATTCTCGATGTGGTCACTCAAAGAACAAAAAACAGACGAAGAACTAAACAGGAAAGTCGACATAATCAATGACACTAATTACAACAAAACCTGGAACATCATAGCATTGCTCTATGAAGTCCTCCACTCTCCTCCATAAGAGTTCCAGAAGAATGCAGAAGAGTTTCTGACACAACTTCTAAAACAGGATCAGAAAATGTGCAACATGCTAACTGACCTGAAATTCAAAAGAGAGTATGAAATCACATGGAGAAAGGCCAGAGTCTACGAAATCCTAGCAAGTGTTAACTCTAGCATGTAATACTTTATAAATATTTCATTAAATTTCTATTTTTCTATGTAGTAGTTCATTTTAATAATATAAACATGCATATTAACATATTCTAAAATGTCAGTGTAAATAAAAACTCTCAACATCATCAACAGTTAATCAAAATAAGAAACAAACCTAAAATGCAAAGGTCTCTTCTTAACTGTTGTAGCACATCTGACTTTTCACGATAGAAGATACAGATCGTCCGTTCAAGTTGCAACTCTCCCATCAAAGAAGGTAGCACATGCAACTTTTCACGATGTTGCAACACTTATACTGCAACATCGATATTGAAATGTTGATGTGTGATGGGAAGCTTCATTGAAACGACGATGTTGGAACAATGATACTGGAACGATAACATGTAAACAGAATCATCAAACATTCAAACAAAGAAGTGTAATCGGAGAATAGCGGCTGAATCACGAGAAAGATCCATTTGAGAGAGAGAGACACGCTCGCAGATATGAACGAGAGAGATTTGAATGTGGAGCCAGATAATTATGTCTTATTTATAGGATTAGAATTAGAATATATGGTTTGAATTTTGAATGTGGAGCCAGAATTTTGAATTGAGAACAGATGTTTGATTATAAAATGTTGAGGGCAGATGTTGAGGGAACTGGATCTGAATTTATAACATAGGTTTGAATTTTGGAGATAGGCAGTGGTTTGATGGCAGGCCTTTGGAATATGAATGTGGGCCACCTTTGAATTTTAAAGTCTTTTAATATTAGGCATTATGATGTAATAATGACATAAGAAAAGCCTTGTTGGACAGCCTCTCCAGCTGATACATCAGCTTTTCTTATGTCATTGGGATTTCTCCTTTTATAGAAAGTATAGATAGATTTGTGTATTACAATATTAGGCTCAAATGAACAAAACTAAAACTATATATGTTCGAAGGCCCAACTAAAGAACCAATTATAAAATAAAGGAGACCCAATTCAAACTCCAAGCAATATGCAATTCATATTTAATTTAGTCCGACATTGTCATTCTCGCTAACTGTAACGTCGCACATACTCATTCCGCTCAATGGCGTTGCCGATTGGGGAGAAATTAGAGGTAAAATTAGTGGTGTCGCAAGGATAAAACAGGTTGGTTATCGGCTAATAGAGCATGTCGGTGTCATATCAAGCAAAGTTGATGAGAGTTAGTGATGCAAACCCCTTCGGGTCCATATAAATCCTGATACTATGAATGAGCCTTAAGTCGAGTTACAACTATGACTGTAATTTGTGAGTTAATTCATCATAGATTGTCACCTCTACGTACTAACAAACAACCGAACCGAAGAATCACATTGAAAATTGAAATACCAAGGCTAAAAAGACCAAGTAGAAAAATACAAAATTACTTCATGGGCTCTAGTTTCTAGATGGAGCACCAAAAACAAGCCTATCCGTTTATATGCACACCTCAAGGCCCGAACCCAAGAAACCCAATCTAAATTTTCTACGATCCAACTATCAAAGTATTCTGGTTTGCCAATTGTGTCTTTGATTAAAAATTCTTAACATAATATTAGAATCATATATAAACGCTTTTAAAAACTAATTTTAGTTTCTGTTTTATATAACAAAGAAAAAAAAGAAAACTAAACCGTTTTATACAAACTTGGTTGTTAAAGCAAAATAATCGTTAATGTGAAACACTTCAAAGTTTAAATCTCCTGGTTGAATATAACATAATTCTATTAGAGTTAATTACTGTTTTCGTCCCTGTGTTTTGTCAAAAATCATTATTACAGTCCATTAGTTAAAAAATTGCGATTTCAGTCCCTGTGGTTTCACTTTCGTAACCATTTCAGTCCACCTCCGTTAATCCCATCCATTTATTCTGTTAAGTACACGTGAATTGACCATAATGCCCTTATTAATAAAAAACAAAAAGATGTCTAAATGAGTTAATTGTTGTTTCCGTCCATGTGGTTTGTCAAAAATTACTATTTCAGTCCCTGTGATTTCACTTTCGTAACCATTTCAGTCCAGTCTCCTAACACCGTCTATTTTACCGTTAAGTTTTTAATGAAATACCTAAATTACCCTTGTGTTAATTAAAAACTTAACGGTAATTTAGGTATTTCATAAAAAACTTAACGGTAAAATAGTCGGTGTTAGGAGACTGAACTGAAATGGTTATGAAAGTGAAACCACAGGGACTGAAATAGTGATTTTTGACGAACCACAGGGACGAAAACAGTAATTAACTCATTTAGATATCTAAATCTTTTTGTTTTTTATTAATAAGGGCATTATGGTCAATTCACGTGTACTTAACAGAATAAATGGATGGGGTTAACGGAGGTGGACTGAAAAGGTTACGAAAGTGAAACCACAGGGACTGAAATCGCAATTTTTAAACTAATGGACTGAAATAGTTGTCACACCCCCAAAATCCACACGCGGAGTATCACCGCTTGGAGGCGTGACTGACCAGGATCAAGCCACCAATCATATTGAACAAGCATATAAGTAAACATAATTCAACCAACAATATGAAAGGTGCCCAAAAACCAAAGCATAGTTAAGTGTTTAGCGGAAGCATAATTGTAAAACCCATAGCAAGTATTAAGTATGAAATAAAGTAATGTTTAAAGCATGGCACACACTGCCATGTCCCACAACGACCGTTCCTCCCTGTGCAAACCCCATGAGTACCTAATGACCTGCAAGGCATGTAGCAACGAATCAACAACAAAGTTGAGCGAGTTCACAGATAGTTGTTTGGTTAAAGTATTCATTTCATAAATCGTATATATTCGTTTTGTAAACCATGTATCGCATTAATCCTTGCTGCCAGTCCAGGCATGCGTGCGATGATTAGTGGGGGCTTCCCATGTGTTACAAGACCACGCGTATCGACTGCTACGAAAATGTAAGAGGTGCCCTAAGTCAATGTCTATCAGCATTGACCCTTTGCCCATAGTCCATTAGTACACGCCCGTCCGACTGGCACGGTGTAAGGTTTGTTAAACCTAATAGCGCTATTAACTAATGACCCGCTCGCCCTAGGCCTCGGCGATTAAGTCGATAATTGAGGGACTTCCTTTGATAGAGGTGATGGTCTTAAGATCGTGTACGTAGGCTTTACGTACGTGCCCTTCAATCCGAGGACAGTAGTAAGTATAACTGTACGTAGGTTTTACGTACGTGCCCTTCAACCGAGGACAGTAATAATCTGTTTAATAGTAATAGTTGTATGAGTAGTTATTCAATCCCATTCCCAACCCCTGGGAATCCCATGCCTTGGCTAGTGTGAACTCACCTTGGTTTGCTCGGCAGATTACACAGAAAGGTCAAGTCTAGCAGCTAGTGGTCAACCACATCCTAACATGGTTACCAATACAAGTCAGGTTTTGGTTTCAAGTAGTGCATACAAGCATCACATAGATAGCACATAAGAAACACATACGGATCATGGTAACATGCAACATCACGTTTAACAGTTATAACATATTCAAGATTGGGCTCGCACAAGCTTAGTGGCCTTGTGCGAGTCGTCCATTAGAGTCCAATAAAACCCAGCCCGTAACTAAGAAAGCCCAACACATCTACATGCATATACACGGTCCAACATATCAACCAATAATCCAACTTGTGCGATTTATACTTCTTGTGCGATCGGCCTTGTTACCCAGCCCAATACATATAAACATACGGCCCAACAACAAACAAACAACAAACAATCTTGTGCGACTCAAGTACTCTTGTGCGGTTGGGTTAATCCGGCCCAAAATTCAATTAGCAATTCATTTGTGCGACTGGTCATGACTTGTGCGACCCGGAGTCTTGTGCGAGTGGACCTCTTGTGCGACCAAGAGGTCTTGTGCGATCAGATTAGACAACCGAATATCTTGCCATTCGGTTACAACCATTTAACAATTTCCAAATTTACAATAATCAATCAACAGTTTCTTGTTATCTAAACAACCTACAATCGATCAAACTAAGCAATCTAGAACCCTAAATACAATCAAACATAAATATCAACCTATCAACACATAAACATATTAACATGGGTCTCGATCACTAACATATATCCAATTATGCCAACACAAACATTCATTCTAATCGTACTATATCTCAGCCGAATATAAACCTTCAATCCTAATCATTATGCAAACAATCCGAGAACATAACATGCTTGCCGATTAACATCATCATACTAACAATCCAAGCATAAAAACATAACAGCCGATTTAATCAGCATTCGGTTCTCAATTCTTAACAACATCAAATAACTATTAACCCTATATCGATCATCATACTTTACATGTGAGCCGAATCTCAACACTAACTAATATCATTTACAACTCATTGTATGAGAATTCTATAATCATATCATGTAACACACAATCAATAAATACCACTAACCGATTAAAGAAGAGTGTAGAGATTGATCCGAAAGATAAAGCTTCGTGAGAGATGAAGGTTGTTGCCGTCGAGTTTGAGAGGAGAGAGAGAGAGCACTAGGGTTTTATGTGTTGTGTTTTGAAAACAAATGAAAAGTATACCCCTTTCACCTAATACTATTCGTGTAAAAGGAGGAGTGGGCCGAACCCCCCTTAATGGGTTGCCCATTCGGTTCAAACTCAAGAGGAGTGGGCCGAGAGTAGTTAAGCCCAAAGGCTTGTGCGGTTGAGTTGTGTTGTGCGACTACATCATACATACATTCACATAAACACACAAATCATAGCATTCATTTAATCAATCACTTTCATAACATCACATCACGTTCACATACGTTACATCAAAGTACAAAAATAGGTTCGGAAATACGAGTTGTCACATTATCCCCAAGTTGAAAGAAATTTCGTCCCGAAATTTGGTACGTACTCACTGAGGAAGCTAGTTAAGTTGCGTAGTTTTCCTGGTTTTCCTGGGGTGTCACATCCTCCCCCCGTTGATCTGGAATTTCGTCCCAAAATTCCGTAGCTTCAGCCTCAGTAGTAGTTGTATCGTTTGCGAACAGTTGGGGATACTTTTGTTTCATCTGATCTTCGCGTTCCCAGGTGAACTCTGGGCCGCGACGTGAGTTCCAACGAACTCGAACGAGGGGTATTCTAGTGTTCATGAGGACCTTAACATCCCGGTCCGTGATTTCGACTGGTTCCTCGACGAATCGCAACTGCTCGTCGATAGTGAGCTCCTTCAAGGGAACTATGTGGGTCTCATCTGACAGACACTTCTTCATATTCGACACGTGGAAAACATTGTGAACTGCACTGAGTTCTGCTGGTAAGTTCAGTTTGTAGGCCACCTTGCCTATTTTCTCAATGACTTCGAAAGGTCCAACGTATCGTGGGTTAAGTTTGCCCCGTTTCCCAAAACGAACCACACCCTTCTAGGGTGAAACTTTGAGTAGTACACGCTCCCCAACCTGGAGCTCTAGTGGTTTTCTGCCCTTATCGGCGTAGACTTTCTGACGGTCACGAGCCGCCGCCATTCGTTGTCGTATCTGAGCAATTTTCTCTGTTGTGTCCACCACATGTTCTGGACCAGTAATCTGAATATCCCCTACCTCTACCCAACAAAGAGGTGACCGTCATTTATGCCCGTAAAATGCCTCAAACGGAGCAGCTTTAATGCTGGTGTGGTAGCTATTGTTGTATGAGAATTCCACAAGTGGCAAATGCTTTTCCCAGCTGTTGCCAAAGTCAATCACGCATGCCCTAAGCATGTCTTCGAGGGTCTGGATGGTACGTTCCGACTGCCCATCTGTTTGCGGGTGATAAGCTGTGCTCATATCCAAACGTGAGCCAAAGGACTTGTGCATTGCTTGCCACAGTTCTGAAGTAAAACGTGCATCTCGATCCGAGATAATAGAGGTGGGCACCCCGTGCCTCGAGACAACTTCCTTAAGATATACGTCTGCTAGTGTGGAGAACTTATCCGTTTCCTTGATAGCCAAGAAGTGAGCAGACTTTGTGAGTCGATCCACGATCACCCAAATAGTATCGTTACCACGTTATGATCTAGGCAGGCCAGTAACAAAATCCATGGAAATTTGCTCCCATTTCCATTGTGGTATCTCTGGTTGTTGAAGTGGGCCTGAAGGTTTCTGGTATTCCGCCTTGACTCTCGCACAAGTCAAGCATTTGCTAACGTACATTGCTATGTGGGCCTTCATGCTAGGCCACCAATATGTCGTTTTGATATCGTGGTACATCTTATCCGAACCAGGATGTACTGAGTAGCGAGACTTGTGTGCCTCATCCATTACAAGCTCTCGTAGGTTGCCATAAAGTGGGACCCAAATGCGTCCTGTTACGTAATAAGCACCATCTTCCTTTTGTTCTAATCGTTGTCGTGAGCCGCGGAGGGCTTCAGCCCTGACGTTTTCTGGTTTCAATGCTTCTACCTGGGCATCTCGTATTTGAGAGGGAAGACTAGACTGTACTGTGAGTTGTAAAGCTCATACGCGCTTGGGCGCAGTGTCCTTTCGACTGAGGGCGTCAGCCACAACATTGGCTTTGCCCGGGTGATACCTGATCGAGCATTCGTAGTCATTCAATAGTTCGACCCATCGTCGCTGTCGCATATTCAGTTCCTTCTGTTTGAAGATATGCTCGAGGCTTCTGTGATCAGTGTAGATTGCACACTTGGTACCGTACAGATAATGTCGCCATATCTTAAGTGCAAAAACAACCGCTCCCAGCTCTAGATCGTGTGTAGTGTATTCTTTTCATGAACTTTGAGTTGGCGTGAGGCATAGGCTATAACTTTATCCCGCTGCATCAGTACACAACCAAGACCCTGAATGGATGCGTCGCAGTAAACCACGAAGTCGTTTGTGCCCTCTGGCAATGAAAGGATAGGTGCACTGCAAAGTCTATCCTTTAAGTGTTGAAACGCTAACTCCTGTGCATTTCCCCAACGATAAACAACGCCCTTCTGCGTTAGTGAGGTGAGAGGCTGTGCAATCTTGGAAAAATCCTTAATAAACCTCCTGTAGTAGCCTGCCAAACCCAAGAATTGGCGAATTTCCGTTGGTGTTCGAGGTGCAGGCCAGCTCTTGATCGAATCTACCTTGGATGGATCAACGTGAATCCCATCCTTGTTCACCACATGGCCTAAGAAATGGACTTCACGAAGCCAGAAGTCGCACTTTGAAAACTTGGCGTATAGCTGTTCTGCTCGAAGGAGTTCTAAAATAAGTCGTAAATGCTGCTCGTGTTCCTCCTGACTCTTCGAATAGATTAGGATGTCGTCGATGAAAACTATGACGAACTTGTCTAGGTAAGGCTTGCACACTCGATCCATCAAGTCCATGAAGACCGCAGGTGTGTTTGTCAGCCCGAAAGGCATTACCAAAAACTCATAGTGGCCATATCGAGTTCTAAAGGCTGTTTTGGAGACGTCCTCTTCTCGGACTCTCAGCTGATGATATCCTGATCTCAAATCAATCTTTGAATAGTAGCTCGACCCTTGCAGCTGGTCAACAAGTCGTCAATACGTGGAAGAGGATAGCGATTCTTCACAGTCACCTTGTTAAGTTCACGGTAGTCGATGCACATTCTGAAAGTACCGTCTTTCTTCTTCACAAATGGTACTGGAGCTCCCCAGGGCGAAGAGCTAGGACGAATAAAACCCTTATCCAAAAGTTCTTGTAGTTGCGTAGACAGCCCTTCCAGTTCAGATGGGGCTAAACGATATGGTGCTCGAGCTATGGGTGTCGCTCCAGGAGCTTGTCACCATGAATTACCAAAGGTTCTTAACCTGCACAAGGAATGCGGACGATCTTTTCTTTGCAAAGAATCCCTGCTCGATGTTGAGGTAGCCAGTCCATACCAATAACGATGTCGAAACCATTACAATGTTGGGGTCATTCCTAGCATCATCCTGACCAATCACGAACACTCGACCCTTGGCACCATTGCCGTCGTTTTTACCCCCGTTGTTGCCTCCATTGTTGTTCCCGTTTCCTTGGTTGTGGTTCTGATTCTGGTTCCGGTTCAACTGTGGGCAGTGTCTCAGGAAGTGACCTTCAGCACCACACTGATAACATCCCTTGTTACCCTGCGGTTGCTGCTGATTCTGTGGAGCTTGTGGCTGCTGTTGTCGGTTCTGGTTTGCAGGACGTGAGCTTCTACACTCTTTGGCTTCATGACCAAGCTTGTTACATCTCTGAAAACGATCCTTGTTGCACGGCCCGCTGTGGTGTAAATTACATCGATTGTACTTAGGGTGGTTTCCCCTGTATCCACCCTGACTTCGATTACCAAAAGACTGCTGACTGGGGCTCCTGTACTCATCCGTTTTTCGCCGCTGCAACTGAGACTGAACCGAAGTGGAACCCTTGCTCGAATTCCATCCCACTTTCGCTTGTTGTCACTGGGAGTAGCAGAAGTAGGAATAGCAATAACACCAATATGCTTAGGCAGCTTGTTCTGTTCCACTGCCTGGTCTGTGAGACGATGAGCAAGACGGGTAACATCCTGGATGGTAGCAAGGTTTGCAGTAGTCACATGGCTTTGAATCTCTGGTACTAAGCCCTTGAGGTACAGCTCAATGTGCTTGATGGGAGGATCCACCCTAGTTGGACATAACACTGCCAGTTCGTTGGATCGTTTCGTGTATGCTTCTATCTCTGACCCCGTCACCTTCAGGTTAAAGGACTCCACTTCCAGCTTGTGGATGTCATCATGACTACAGTATTCATGTTTGATCAGTTCCTTAAAATCATTCCATGGGGTGGCATTAGCAGCCGCCAGCCCCAGCATCTGAACTTGCGCGTTCCACCAAGTTAGCGTAGTGCCTTCGAGAGTACCAGTGGCATATTTCACCCCACAAGCCTCGGGGCATTCACACATCTCTAAGACAGACTCGAGCTTTTCAAACCAATGGAGGAGTCCAACAGCTCCTTTAGTGCCACCGAAAGTACTAGGACGACAGTCCATGAACGTCTTAAATGTGCATACAGGCGGCTGAGCGTTCTGACCTTGTTGCGCGAGGAAGAAACGACAGGGTTAAGCACGAGAATTGGGTCAGGAGAGTAGGATCTATCATCCTAGGTTAGGTTCGGAATAGCAGGTTATACCTCCTGCCTGAGCGGCTGCGAGTGCTGCCGTAACTTGTTCGTTGATAAGAGCCGTCAGCTGGCTTGAGTTAGGTTCACACGTTCCCTCATGATCTCACATCGAAGGAAACACAAATAGAAAAAAGGTGTCGCGAATGTGTGTAAGTGTGGAGTGACAGTAGGAAACAAGCACACATGTGTTTTCAAGCAATAGTTGTTATGTTTATCTAAGCATACCATGAGCAAAGTTCTATGTAGTCTAGCAAGTAGGCAATAAAACATAAACCATATCACCTAGAATGTCGAGCCTTGCACGTGGAGTGAAGCGTCGTTGTGGATCGTAGAGCACTGTACAGGTTATAGTCTGGTTTTAACAAAACAATTTCCCTTATTAAAACCAAGTTCTCTATAACCAATGGCTCTGATACCAATCTGTCACACCCCCAAAATCTACACGCGGAGTATCACCGCTTGGAGGCGTGACTGACCAGGATCAAGCCACCAATCATATTGAACAAGCATATAAGTAAACATAATTCAACCAACAACATGAAAGGTGCCCAAAAACCAAAGCATAGTTAAGTGTTTAGCGGAAGCATAATTGTAAAACCCATAGCAAGTATTAAGTATGAAATAAAGTAATGTTTAAAGCATGGCACACACTGCCATGTCCCACAACGACCGTTCCTCCCTGTGCAAACCCCATGAGTACCTAATGACCTGCAAGGCATGTAGCAACGAATCAACAACAAAGTTGAGCGAGTTCACAGATAGTTGTTTGGTTAAAGTATTCATTTCATAAATCGTATATATTCGTTTTGTAAACCATGTATCGCATTAATCCTTGCTGCCAGTCCAGGCATGCGTGCGATGATTAGTGGGGGCTTCCCATGTGTTACAAGACCACGCGTATCGACTGCTACAAAAATGTAAGAGGGGCCCTAAGTCAATGTCTATCAGCATTGACCCTTTGCCCATAGTCCATTAGTACACGCCCGTCCGACTGGCACGGTGTGAGGTTTGTTAAACCTAATAGCGCTATTAACTAATGACCCGCTCGCCCTAGGCCTCGGCGATTAAGTCGATAATTGAGGGACTTCCTTTGATAGAGGTGATGGTCTTAAGATCGTGTACGTAGGCTTTACGTACGTGCCCTTCAATCCGAGGACAGTAGTAAGTATAACTGTACGTAGGTTTTACGTACGTGCCCTTCAACCGAGGACAGTAATAATCTGTTTAATAGTAATAGTTGTATGAGTAGTTATTCAATCCCATTCCCAACCCCTGGGAATCCCATGCCTTGGCTAGTGTGAACTCACCTTGGTTTGCTCGGCAGATTACACAGAAAGGTCAAGTCTAGCAGCTAATGGTCAACCACATCCTAACATGGTTACCAATACAAGTCAGGTTTTGGTTTCAAGTAGTGCATACAAGCATCACATAGATAGCACATAAGAAACACATACGGATCATGGTAACATGCAACATCACGTTTAACAGTTATAACATATTCAAGATTGGGCTCGCACAAGCTTAGTGGCCTTGTGCGAGTCGTCCATTAGAGTCCAATAAAACCCAGCCCGTAACTAAGAAAGGCCAACACATCTACATGCATATACACGGTCCAACATATCAACCAATAATCCACCTTGTGCGATTTATACTTCTTGTGCGATCGGCCTTGTTACCCAGCCCAATACATATAAACATACGGCCCAACAACATACAAACAACAAACAATCTTGTGCGACTCAAGTACTCTTGTGCGGTTGGGTTAATCCGGCCCAAAATTCAATTAGCAATTCATTTGTGCGACTGGTCATGACTTTGTGCGACTGGTCATGACTTGTGCGACCCGGAGTCTTGTGCGAGTGGACCTCTTGTGCGACCAAGAGGTCTTGTGCAATCAGATTAGACATTCGAATATCTTGCCATTCGGTTACAACCATTTAACAATTTCCAAATTTACAATAATCAATCAACAGTTTCTTGTTATCTAAACAACCTACAATCGATCAAACTAAGCAATCTAGCATCTAATTCACATGAACCCTAAATACAATCAAACATAAATATCAACCTATCAACACATAAACATATTAACATGGGTCTCGATCACTAACATATATCCAATTATGCCAACACAAACATTCATTCTAATCGTACTATATCTCAGCCGAATATAAACCTTCAATCCTAATCATTATGCAAACAATCCGAGAACATAACATGCTTGCCGATTAACATCATCATACTAACAATCCAAGCATAAAAACATAACAGCCGATTTAATCAGCATTCGGTTCTCAATTCTTAACAACATCAAATAACTATTAACCCTATATCGATCATCATACTTTACATGTGAGCCGAATCTCAACACTAACTAATATCATTTACAACTCATTGTATGAGAATTCTATAATCATATCATGTAACACACAATCAATAAATACCACTAACCGATTAAAGAAGAGTGTAGAGATTGATCCGAAAGATAAAGCTTCGTGAGAGATGAAGGTTGTTGCCGTCGAGTTTGAGAGGAGAGAGAGAGAGCACTAGGGTTTTGTGTGTTGTGTTTTAAAAACAAATGAAAAGTATACCCCTTTCACCTAATACTATTCGAGTAAAAGGAGGAGTGGGCCGAACCCCCCTTAATGGGTTGCCCATTCGGTTCAAACTCAAGAGGAGTGGGCCGAGAGTAGTTAAGCCCAAAGGCTTGTGCGGTTGAGTTGTGTTGTGCGACTACATCATACATACATTCACATAAACACACAAATCATAGCATTCATTTAATCAATCACTTTCATAACATCACATCATGTTCACATACGTTACATCAAAGTACAAAAATAGGTTCGGAAATACGAGTTGTCACAATAGTGATTTTTGACAAACCACAGGGACGAAAACAGTAATTAACTCATTCTATTAAGTTTTGTTACACCATATTAGGATTTAAGATATCATAACAATTTTATCAAAGATTCAATTCTATGTTAACAAAGTTTATATTTATTATTGTTTTTAAGATTCTCAAAACATATTCAAATAAATTTGTTTCAAAATTATTGTTATAGTCTCATATAAATCACCATTTAAGAATGCACTAAAAATAGTCTGTTTTTCCTTAATAAGACAAATAAAGATCTTTATTTAGTGAGAAAGCCAATTAAGACTAGCTCAGTTGGAAGAGACTCTTATCTCTAAGGTCATGTGTAGTAGTTCTCGGATTCGTTTCCCAATATGGAATCATTTGGCCGGTAAACCTCCTCTTTGCCGACAAGCCCAAAAAAGAGTTCTCGAAATTGTTTCCAAAACAAAACTTTATTTTGATTCTTGGCTACAAATGTTAACATTAAAATTATGAATATAAAATAAAAATAAAAAAGTCTATTAAAGACCTTACCAACTTCGGGATCCTCCGATAAGTCAAGCCAAGCCCGGGCTAACGCGTACTCCTCGTCCGACGTCCACACTTGCACGTTTTTTGCTTTTCGACCCGCGGTTGGGTCTTTCTTCTTATGCGACACCCGTTTGCCTCGTTGGGTTTGCTCCGGTTGTGTCTCCGAGACATAGTAGGGCTCGCCTTTTGGTGACCTGAAACCTTGTGACTAGCCGTAACCTCTCATGTTGAAGTTCAGATTAAAACCAAATTGATTTTGGTCTCATGAGACGGGTTGGTTCAAGAGGTTCATGAAACCGGTTTGGTTGTCTAAAAAGTCAGCAAACCCAATTCCATAGGCGGTTGGTTGGGTGGCAACCAGAAAAAAGGGTTGGTTTGGAACGTGGCTTTGGTTCGGGTCTTGCTTCGAACCGCCTCTTTGACGAGGATGACTTAAACGAGGGTTTTAGGATTGCATTTTTTATAGTGAAAGCTTATTTAAAAAAATAATAAACAAATAAAAGAGTGAAGAGAATGGGAGATGAGATAGTTATATAAAAATATAAAGTGAATGGTTTATGTAGGTTTGAAAATGTTTTTTTAACTAAAAAAATAAATGATTTTTGACCGTTGAATGGTAAAAAAGCCAACAACTTTCAAAATTTCACCTGTTATACTCATCGCAGGGGGGTCGAAATCAACAAAGCTATAGCGCCAGGGGGTGTTCCCCGGTGCCATATGGCGTAATGGCCTTGATGGAGCCCCTATAGCGCTCCACTATGCAAGGTCTTAGTGGAAGATCCTGGGTTCTAATCCACTTGAGGGTGTAAATATAGAATTTTTTTGGGCATTGCTTAGGGAATTCCTAGGTGTTGTCCTCCTTATCCTAGGGTCCCTTGGGTGTTGCTGTCAAAAAAGATATATAAATAAAAAAAATAGTGAGAAACAATACCATTTGTATAAAACATATTACAATAAAATGTGAAATAGATATAATAGAAAATAACATGTATAAAACATATTACAATAAAATGTAAAATCTCTCTCTTATATTAAAGTAAAACCACTTAGCCACATGTCATTATCTCAGGCCTCTCTTTTGATGAGGTGACATTGGTCTAAAGCCAGAGAATTAGTAAATAAGCGATAATTTGTTTCTAAATTAAATCCTAAATTGAATCCAAAATTAAAGAAATCAGACTTTCCTTTTTGCTAAAACTGTTTCCTTCTTTTTAGTGTGATTTCAAATCACAAAACATAATCTTCCTTCTAATTCCTCTGTGGCGATTTCATCTTGCAGTCTCTAAAACTGAAACCCTATTTCTCAAACACTGATATATGGATTGTGAGGTCTTCCATAATCACATTCCCCTTTTCCTTTTTCTAAAACCCTAGCTTACAAATTCGTTGTGCAAGTCATTCTCCTATGCTTCCAATTCTCTCTGATCCGTACCATAAAATCTCAAGGTACTAAATCTTCTTTTCGTATTTGTTTATCATGTTGTTTTTTTATCATCCTTATCTAATCATTTGATTTAACGTGATATATATGCGATGCTCCGATAGCGGCACACGGTTAATTCTGAGAAACCAGTTAGGGTTCCGCCACATCAAGCGGTTGTGGCTAAGGAAAATATCGCGATGAAGGCAGATTAAGACTTCATTCCTCAATATCTCCACCTTCAATGTCAACAAATGCTTTTTTTTTTCTGATAATCAATCAACCACCTTTATTGTTATTTTATGTTTGGTTTATTCCTAACCCTGATCCGTGATCTCCTTACATTCAAGATCTGATGTGTGAAAAACATGGGATTGTTAAGTTATTATGAGATTCATTTGATTGTATTTTTTTCACTAGAATGATGTTAGATTATCATATCATAGATTGGGTTTGCATTTGATCGGAGGTAGATATGAACACATGTATTGTTTTATGATTATTTAATTCCTTAAGTATATCATATAATCTTACATTCTCTCTTAATCAATTAAAAAGAATCTGAATCCATGTTAATTCTCAAATATCACCGACAATTCTAATTTATTTCAAAGTAACATTCTAGGTTTATATTAATACTTTGACAAGTTAATATATTCATATATGTGACAACTTATTCTATTCGTATATATGACAACTTATTCTAAAACACTGGTTATGGAGTTGGGTTATGGTATTGGATCGTGTTATGTTGACTTGGTGCAAAGGTTCTAAATTGGATGGAGGAGATTATATTTGGATAATGCTAATATTAATCCAGGGTTTAGAATTCGTAATTTGAATATGCTCGAGTTATAATTTTAATATCCGAAGTTTGTTGAATTTTGTCTATAAAAAGTTAACATCTTGAATTAAGAGATGTAGGCAAAAAGCTCATATTTGTGTTGAATTGGCAATGGGTGTCCATGCGGGAAGCTCTGCAAGTCTGTTAATTGAGGCTTGATTCACAAGTATTAAATCTAATTGCTGATTTGAGGAACTACAAAGAGAAAGGTATTAAATTTTCTTTAAACTACTGTAGTAAAGAAAGATTTTTTTAATTGCTTATAGTCGATTTATCCTTGCTTTATTATAATTATCCTGACTTTGTGTGATTAAGAATATGGCAGGAAGGAACTACTCTAGGGTTTAGGAAGGATGTTTAGGGGTTTTGGTATGACATGTTGTGTTGCTAAACTTTTTGTTGTACTGAGCAAACTTCAGGTTAAGATTGTAGATTAGGTCTCTGCAACAATCTGATATGATTTAATGCTTGGGAATAGGTTTTGATTTTTAAAATGTGCAACCTTTACAATTTTTATTTCTACTACAATTATTATGTTGTATTATAAATTGCCCTTTTATTATGTTGTATTATAAATTGCCTTTTTGATCTAATTAATGTTTGATTTTGTGAGCATATTTGTTGTGTTTCAAAGGACTATTCTTATGTCCTAATGTACCTTCATTACTTCTTCATAATGTCCCCATTGATCACAACAACAACTCATGGTGATATGGAAGTCCAACAAGCAACACAAGAGGCAGAACACACACTCTTGCAAGACCTCGATGCTCTGAATCAATCTCTATCAGACACCATTGCTTCTGATTCTCTAAACACCCCAGCAAACATGGCTAACTAAATGTGTCAGATGGCTACAACAATGAACAAAGCTCGCCACTCTTGAAAATTTCGTTGTATAGGTCCCTTTAATTTTTACAAGAAAGTCAATTCCAAAACATTCACAAACAATGAAAATGCAACATTAAGTGACGACATTTTTTGGTAAGTGAAGATCTAGATAAAGTTGAGATACTATCAAATGTGTTTTTAACTAAGAGGTGTTTAAGCCAATTACATTAAGTAACATATTAAATGTCATACTCATTTTGTAGAAGAAATGACAATCATAGCTTTTCATGTAGCTCCAAAAGAGGTTATCCACGATTAAAGGTAACTTAATAGGTAAAGTTGATAATGTGAGAGGATCTTATTGAACTAACTTAGAAATAAGTACTGCATTCTCATTTTCTTTTACTGAGTTTTACACATAACTAAAGTTTTAAAATATTATTAAAACTTATATTATTATAAAGAAACCTCTAGGGGTAACATAAAAAAAGAAAGTACGATTTGGTTTCTTTATATGAAGTTAACATATTTATGTTGGTAGGGGCAAATCATTGCACACCTTATGTATGCTATTATTTGTCACTCGGTATTTTTTAGTTACTTTGAATAAGTTAGTTATGCAAACAAACCATATCCAACAACAATAGCCAGTTAATTCAAGTTGCTTTTAGAAATTGCATGGGAGATTAAGAACATAATGCTATCGCAAATGAGGTCATGAAAGAATTACAGAATATAAAGGCAATCATAAAATTCTTTTAGTTGCCTTAATATGAATGTACATTTACAAAGAAAATAAAACATATATGTAGGATCTTTTATATGCTTGAATGTGATTTTGACATTTTTGCACTAGGTTTTGGATACTGTGATTTAGGCATTTCTGCACTAACTATCTAGGTTGTCTACCAGATTATAAGTATACTTATGTATGAACTTTTTAAAAAGAAGAAAATGTGGCATATTTCTACTTCTTAGGCTCCTCAGTCCTCATGATATATCTTTTCATTGTTAATCTTTTAGAAAAAGTGTAGCATATGCATGCTCCTCTTATGTGTGAGACATATCTAATGGAAACTCTGTCTGTCTTTATAGTGAACTGGCATATCCAAGCAATGGATATGCCTTCATCATGGCTACCAGAGCTGGTAAGTTAAGGCTAAGGCTAATATGAATTATGATTATGCCATATATACTTCTGATTTATTTTTCTATAATCTTTATAATATGTTTGTTGAATCCATATATTTATCATATGTTTGGTGGTTGGCTCGACAGTGATCGACGAAAAATCAGAGTGGGGTTCAGGGTCGTTTTGCACGCCGATGGTGGCAGAAGTTGTGGTTGTTGTTTTCAAGTATATGATTATTTGCTTTATCTTTTTAATCAAATCGCTTGTTTGATATGCATAAATGTATTGAAGATTAGGGTACCTTTATCTTCTTCGTTGTGCATAACGCGGCAAAAGGGTGACTTTGCAATACTTTTTTTGTAAATAAGTTCAACTCATTTGTATTTGTAAATAAAAAATAGAGAAATGGCTTGATGTATTCAATATTCTTTCGACTTTTCTTATGTAGTCTTGTGGTTCTATGGAGAAAAGGAAGTTACTAGAAGAGCTTGCAGATCTAGTAGGAACTCTAGCTCGATTATTTTTATTTTTTGCCATTTTATTGCGAGTGTAGCTAGGTCGATAAGTAAAATCGATTAAGTTGATAGATATGTATATTTCATGCAGGTGAAACCCAACACGCAGGAAGTTAAACTATTAGAAGTTGATGCTGATGATGCTTATATATATATATATATATATATATATATTTAATACCAATCTATAATAATAAAACATAAATATTTGTTGTTCTATGTATGTAGTATGTGAAACCCAACACGCAGGGCCAACATTTATTCATTTCGTATGCATTTTTTTCGGTTCACAAATAATGGAACGTCTCTTTCATTTCAAATTTATGTCAACCCTGTTAAATATTACATGATTTACTTTGCGTCAACCGTGTAACACACAGAAACTTAAACTAGTAGATATAATAGAAAATAACATGATTAAATGTATCCTTAGTTGAAAGTGTCGAACAAATATGAATAATAAGATTCAGTTGAGGCCACATGAAGACCGTGATTTTGTTAAAACATGATTGATGAATATTCATGTGTTTCTCTTATGGCACAACTCTATGTTCGAGAGTTTCATTAAAAAGGGAAGCGGAAAGGAGTGGAAGAAAATTCTTCCCTTATAATTTTCTTTTCAAAATAGGAGGTTAAAGGGAGACACATTTAAGATTTTATTATCATTTTGTCCTACCACTTAACCTATTATAAAATCCATTATACATTTTATTTCTCTTAATTTCCTTCAAACTCGGGAACATGAAATAAACTTATATCTTTCCATTTCCCTCTCTTAGTTTTCTCTCCTAAATTCTCTTTCTCTTCTTTTCTTTTCTTTCCTTTAGTAAATTCTTAGTGCCTCTCCTTCTTCAAACTCGGGAACATAGAGTAAATTCGTACGCTGTGTGCCCAAGTTTACTAAAAGAAAGAATAGAAAAGAAAGGAAGTTTAAAAGAGAAAAGAAAATAAGAGAAAGAAAAATATACAAATTTATTTCACGTTCAAGAGTTTGAAGGAAATTGTCACACCCCGACCACGTGGAACATACAAAACGTGGCGGAAATGTCGGGGAGTGTTGTAACAGAATTAATTGTTTCAAATCCATGGCAATTGAAGTTTCGTTTTATTGATTAAAAGTGTTACAATGTCTTAACAAACAAGGAAATACAACATAATTAACTAGTCTTGTATCTTTTATTGTCACTAAAGCCCAAGTCTGCCTATGTGTATCTTGATCATCTTATGCAACATCTCCTGAAAAACACATGTGAAAATAGGTACGTCAGCATAAAAATGCCGGTGAGATACATAGGTTTTGTGAAAATAGGTTTCATGACTTATGTTTGAGAAAATGTTTAGTCATGAACCTTGTTATTTGCTTTGTTTTGTAAATCATTTGAAAATCGATAAGATCAGATGATATGTATAAATAATGTATGGTTAAATGAATAACCATGTAAAATGAGTTTGTATTAGATAGGTTGTTTGTAAAACAATGTCTTGTGAAAAATATGTTATTTATATAAAATGTTCTATGTCTCAACCTGAAATGATTCAGATAACGCTACAATATGTAATACCATACAAACACTTATATATAGGAAGTACCAGCGGCGTATCCACCATGCTTGTATCATATTACACACGCCTCGTTACTTAAACCACTTACACAAACCAACCAACAATGTAAGATGTCTATGTTTAAACCAATTGTCCTAACAAAATGTAAGCATATGATGAATAAGAAATGTACTAAGTATGCTACAACAGACATACATAGCATGTGAACTGAATTATCTGTACTAAGTATGCAACAACAGACATACATAGCATATGAACTGAAATATCTGTACTAAGTATGCAATAACAGACATACATAGCATATGAACTGAAATATCTGTACTAAGTATGCAACAACATACATACATAGCATGTGAACTGTACTAAGTAATGCACACAAATGGGCACACGTAGCATGAAATGTAATGTAAAACGATGTACTAAGTAATGCACACAATGGGCACACCTAGCATAAACACAATGAAATCATGTACTATCATGTACTAATGAACATAGCAAGTATATGATGTGAAAACAGGAAAGCATGAAAGTAACAAGTAGGCACATGTGTTCCACCCCAAAACGTTTGGAAAACAGTAAAAGAGGGGTCTATGTACTCACTTGAGATTGCTCAGAAGTCCTAGGATAACCACCAAGCAATGCTAGAGATCGCGGAATATCAAACGGCACCTAATATAGGTAACTACATTAATAAACCGGACCTAAATCGGAAGATCGGGTAGCATTAGGGTTTGTAAACCAAACGAGTGTAGAGACTCGTGTCTTTTGGTTTAACAAAACCTACATACTAAATGAAACTTAACCTAAGTGCTTTCGACCCAATACGACCCGTTTAGGTAGCTTATGCTACTTTAACGCGTCGTTCGCGTGAAACGCGTTCGGACCGCCTAACTAGTCCTATGACAAGTGTTATATGCCTAAACATGTTACATAATCAGTTATGTGACAAAGGTTTAGGTTACATATGCTTAATTACCAATTATACATGAAAAGGGTATTCTGGTAATTTACCTAAGGCATATAAACTACCTATCATACAACTACTTAAACGATGTGACCATAGGGTATAACCTCGGAAGGTTATGCCCTATACTAGGGTCACCTAATGTATTTGGTCGGATCCTAATGATCGACCAAACTGGGTCGGGTTCGAAGGTATAGGCGATTTATCAGATCGCCTACCCTACGACCCTAGACAACGTGGTAATCAGTGGGCATAGTCCCAAGGGACTATGACCAACGTGATTACACTCACGTTGCGAAGTTCAAACGAACTTCGCATTGACCATTACTGGTCAACGCTGAAAGTCAAACAAAGTTTGACTTTCTGACTCGAAAAGCAATAAAATAAGGAAAAGAACGAAAGAATACTTACGAAGGGTCCCCGAATGCTAATCCCGATCCAAGAACTCAGGTATGAAACAATGGTTTCAACTTAGAGCTCTCAAATCAGAATTCTAGTGGGTTTAGAGGTTGTGGGGGTGGGGTATTTATAGTTTTCGGGTAACCGTTAAGATCGTTTGTCGAATAACGTGCCTTAATCGTATCCGTACAAGTGTCACAAAGTTGTGGTGACTAAAAACAATCCTTATCAGCTGAAAATGCAAGTGGGAAAGGTGTGGTTGTGGTTGAAACAGCTGGAACACGCTGACTAAGCGTTCTTATCTGATCAGGAAGGCTGACGCGGGCCGCCTAAGATTTAAGCTTGGCTGAGGCGGGCCGCCTAGCTCTTCTGATCAGAAAACAAGTTTCAAATTTGACAGTTTCAGCCCCTGCACGTGTTTAAGGCCTTTTCCGACACTTCTAAGGCCCGTAAAGCCAACTTTAAGGCCCTAAAATGTTGCCTAAACATTGTGGACATGAAACATGCTCAGAAATATGTCGGGTGTTGGTTCGTTTGGCCGTACGAACGCGATGTTCGCTTAATTACGACGGAATGCGCATAAGCGCGAAAAACGATCCAAATGACGCGACGAATAGATTTTTCTTATGGCGAACACTAAAATATAATATATTCATGCTTACATAAATTTTTGGATGTCCGGATGTATTCAGAACGTAAATTATGCGCGTAAATGCAAACTTGTGCACTTTTTGACACTTTTAGTCCCTGAATGACACAAAAGTTTATTTTAGCATACCGAACACCTCAAAGCCTATTTCTAAGCTATGTGAAGGATATTTATGGTATGTTTAACTTATGGTCATGTTCCGGAATGTCTGTTACAGTTCAAATTGGCATACTTTCGCAGTTTGTCAACTTTAGTCCCTGTAAGCGATTTAACTTGATTTCACCACACCAAACCTTCCAAAACTTATATATAAGTTATGTAAAGGTTATTTAAGGTATGTTAAGCCTATTTCACTATTCCGGAGTGTTCGTTGGATTAAACTGGTTATATCTACACATCAGAGCGCGTATAACCCTCCAGAAAGCGATTTAAAGCTTGAAATCGAACAAGAATTGATATGTGTAAACGATACACATATTTTTACAAATCCCAAGTATGAAATACTATATTTCATTGGTTTGGCATTTGTTTGATGGTTGGAGTGACACAGGTGTTACAGTCTCCCCTACTTTAGGAAATTTCGTCCCGAAATTAATTCGTAGGAGTCTAACTGTGGCTTTGTGTCAATAACTACCAGAGATATGAAAGGCATAATCCTGTTATTTCTCTTTAACGGACATTCTTCAGAATTGAAAAATGAACGGAGTTATTTTCAACAGGCATTCTTTAGAAACAAAAATGAACGGAATAGTCATTTTACATCTTCAGAAACAAAAATGAACCGAATGAGTCATTTTACATCTTCAGAAACAAAAATGAACGGAATAGTCATTTTACATCTTCAGAAACAAAAATGAACCGAATGAGTCATTTTACATCTTCAGAAGCAAAAATGAACCGAATGAGTCATTTTACATCTTCAGAAACAAAAATGAACGGAATAGTCATTTTACATCTTCAGAAACAAAAATGAACCGAATGAGTCATTTTACATCTTCAGAAACAAAAATGAACCGAATGAGTCATTTTACATCTTCAGAAACAAAAATGAACGGAATAGTCATTTTACATCTTCAGAAACAAAAATGAACCGAATGAGTCATTTTACATCTTCAGAAACAAAAATGAACCGAATGAGTCATTTTACATCTTTAGAAACAAAAATGAACCGAATGAGTCATTTTACATCTTCAGAAACAAAAATGAACGGAAAAGTCATTTTACATCTTCAGAAACAAAAATGAACGGAATAGTCATTTTACATCTTCAGAAACAAAAATGAACCGAATGAGTCATTTTACATCTTCAGAAACAAAAATGAACGGAATACATGACAAAATTCGCTGTGGTCTCTGTGCACTGAATTTCCATAATTATGTACGCGTCCATAATTACGTAATTCCTTGCACAGTCCGCACAGTGCATTTCATGATGTGTAGGGGAAGAAAATATCAAATCTGTGATGAGTGTGACTAGACTACCATAGGGTCCTTTTAATCAGATCAACACATGATCTTTTTAATTAGACCTCTAAGGAGTCCTTTCAGCTATATCATCACTTGATATACCTAACCAGATTTTTGGATCAATCTGTTTAACTAGACCACTCAGGGGTCTAAGTATGGAATGGTACAATATAATCCAAGGGACTTAACTACAACGTAGAAGTCCATTAAGGATTTAAGATAGTACCTTTGGATATCCTACTATGAATCCCTTATACAAAGATATGGAAGATTCTACGAGGATTCGGATAACAAAACTTGGATTATTCAAAAACATAAAAGGAAACACATAAGCACATAATCACATAGTTGTTTGACTTGATTATTAATTTGTTATCTTTGGACGCGGATACTTAAAGCACACCAGGAATCCAATTCGTGGATTTCATTTGGCACTTTAATCATTTCAAGAATCCATTCATGAAGATAGGATGATCTACCAAAAATTCGATTTTCGTTTTCAGGAAAACGCAATATTCGAATTAAGGTACACAATAATTTAGGACATACGGAAATACCCTTGAGTACCCTATTAAGAATTTATAGTGGTACTTGGGGTATTCGTACAGAATTACAACTTGCACCTTGTACTTCATCTCTTTGCAAGAGACGGGTACTTAGGATCTTTGTGTAAAACGCATGAGATTGTATAACGGAAGAATTTTGGGGTTTGTCTGTTCTTCAAGGAATGCGGTTCCCCGATTGTCGGTATTGTAGGGGATATGTTGTTTATGCATACAACCACATAATATACATTGAAATGTAAATAAAAAGATTTATTTATTAACAATGATAACAACTGTTTCACGGATATTGACAACAAAAGAAAATAATACATAAGACATGATTATTTCTAAACGGTGTTGTCTTCTAGTCGGTCAGATGTTCATCTCTGTGTTGGATTAGTGTTAGCAAGCTTTGGGCAATTTCTTCGGAAATGTCCCATCTCGCCACACTTGTTGCACGAACCCGGTGGAAAGCGAGCTCGGGCAGGTTTGTTGTTAGCATGATTCGGTGCAACTGCTGCAACGCAAACTTTTGCCATATGACCTTTAAGTCCACAAATTTGGCATTCGTGGCACTTCACATTAGCATGATGATGTATACCACATCGGTTGCACAAGGGTGAAGTTCCATTGTATGGCTTCCTAGCACGGGGTTGAGCTGGTTGTTTGGGGACGGCTTGATCATTGTGAGCAACCATGGCGAAGTTCTGAGAAGCCTTTTGCTTCTTTGACCGCTCAAGGGATCCAGTCTGCTCATCCATGGTCTTTGATTCCTCGACTGGTTTCTTGTCACCCTTCCGGAAAAGCTTACGTTTCCTGATCTGAGATTCAGTCAGAGTTGCAGATAGCTCAATGGCCTGCCTAACCGTAGTGGGGTTACTACCAGTAACAATGTCTTGAACTGAGTCAGGGAGACCATCAATGTATTTTTCGATCGCCTTATCCAAAGGCGTAACCATGGTAGGACACAACAGGCTCAGCTCCTCATATCGATCAGTGTATGCTCGATGTTCACCGCTGTCTTGCTTAAGATCATCGAATTCCCTTTCCAATGCCCTGATCTCGTGACGAGGACAGAATTCCTTCATCATCAGTGCTCGAAGTTCTTCCCAAGTTTGGGCCAGTGCCACTTCGGCACCCCTATCTCTCACCACACCATTCCACCATGTCAAAGCTCGTTTCTCGAAAACACTAGATGCGAAGTCTACCTTTCGCTCGTTTGGACATTGAACATGCCTGAAAGTGCTCTCTAGACTCTCGAACCATTGCAGAAGTGCAGTCGCTCCTTGAGACCCAGAAAACTTTGATGGCTTGGCCGAGTTGAACGTCTTGAAGCTGCAGAGAGCCTTATTGTTGTTGATAGCTTGGTAACATTGAGCAACGACGTTCGGGATTGCAGCAGTCATTTGCTGTGTAATGACAGCTGCCAGCTCGTCAACAGATACAGGATTTTCGCGTCGTGGAGGCATTCTAAAAAGGGAAACATGAAGTGAAACGAGTGAGAAAAATAGACGAAAAGAATGAGATGAACAAATCTGATAGAAGCTAGGATAGTGGTCATTTGTTTGTTACTACGAAGCAACAAACGACACACAGTGACTGAATTTAAAGTAAATGGATCAAAAATAATGTATCACGAAGACATGCTCGCCTGTAAGTGAACACTCATCCCAAGAATTCCCAGGTAAGCACAACTGGTCTCGCGTCTGATGAGATGTATACGAAGTGCTTGCCTAGACAGAAAACCCAGAATACAGGCATTCACCCTTCCAGTTTGCACGTGTTCACATTATTTAAAACCCAAAACCTTGATGAGATTTTGAAAATTCAAAGGGGTTCAAAACCATATAACAGAGGGTTCAAAACCATATAACAGAGGGTTCAAAACCTTGTAATAAATCATCCTAGAACAGATGATTAGTTTTCGAAGCGGTTTTGAAATTTATGTTCTTGTTGTGGTCGTCGCCTAAGGATAGGTGACGGTATTGTTTTTCTGACTAAACGCAAGTAAACTCGCGTTAGGGTCCTAAGAAAGTTATAGACTAGGTCAAAGCATTACTAATAACCTAATTCCCTATAACCATTGGCTCTGATACCATCTTTTCTGTCACACCCCGACCACGTGGAACATACAAAACGTGGCGGAAATGTCGGGGAGTGTTGTAACAGAATTAATTGTTTCAAATCCATGGCAATTGAAGTTTCGTTTTATTGATTAAAAGTGTTACAATGTCTTAACAAACAAGGAAATACAACATAATTAACTAGTCTTGTATCTTTTATTGTCACTAAAGCCCAAGTCTGCCTATGTGTATCTTGATCATCTTATGCAACATCTCCTGAAAAACACATGTGAAAATAGGTACGTCAGCATAAAAATGCCGGTGAGATACATAGGTTTTGTGAAAATAGGTTTCATGACTTATGTTTGAGAAAATGTTTAGTCATGAACCTTGTTATTTGCTTTGTTTTGTAAATCATTTGAAAATCGATAAGATCAGATGATATGTATAAATAATGTATGGTTAAATGAATAACCATGTAAAATGAGTTTGTATTAGATAGGTTGTTTGTAAAACAATGTCTTGTGAAAAATATGTTATTTATATAAAATGTTCTATGTCTCAACCTGAAATGATTCAGATAACGCTACAATATGTAATACCATACAAACACTTATATATAGGAAGTACCAGCGGCGTATCCACCATGCTTGTATCATATTACACACGCCTCGTTACTTAAACCACTTACACAAACCAACCAACAATGTAAGATGTCTATGTTTAAACCAATTGTCCTAACAAAATGTAAGCATATGATGAATAAGAAATGTACTAAGTATGCTACAACAGACATACATAGCATGTGAACTGAATTATCTGTACTAAGTATGCAACAACAGACATACATAGCATATGAACTGAAATATCTGTACTAAGTATGCAATAACAGACATACATAGCATATGAACTGAAATATCTGTACTAAGTATGCAACAACATACATACATAGCATGTGAACTGTACTAAGTAATGCACACAAATGGGCACACGTAGCATGAAATGTAATGTAAAACGATGTACTAAGTAATGCACACAATGGGCACACCTAGCATAAACACAATGAAATCATGTACTATCATGTACTAATGAACATAGCAAGTATATGATGTGAAAACAGGAAAGCATGAAAGTAACAAGTAGGCACATGTGTTCCACCCCAAAACGTTTGGAAAACAGTAAAAGAGGGGTCTATGTACTCACTTGAGATTGCTCAGAAGTCCTAGGATAACCACCAAGCAATGCTAGAGATCGCGGAATATCAAACGGCACCTAATATAGGTAACTACATTAATAAACCGGACCTAAATCGGAAGATCGGGTAGCATTAGGGTTTGTAAACCAAACGAGTGTAGAGACTCGTGTCTTTTGGTTTAACAAAACCTACATACTAAATGAAACTTAACCTAAGTGCTTTCGACCCAATACGACCCGTTTAGGTAGCTTATGCTACTTTAACGCGTCGTTCGCGTGAAACGCGTTCGGACCGCCTAACTAGTCCTATGACAAGTGTTATATGCCTAAACATGTTACATAATCAGTTATGTGACAAAGGTTTAGGTTACATATGCTTAATTACCAATTATACATGAAAAGGGTATTCTGGTAATTTACCTAAGGCATATAAACTACCTATCATACAACTACTTAAACGATGTGACCATAGGGTATAACCTCGGAAGGTTATGCCCTATACTAGGGTCACCTAATGTATTTGGTCGGATCCTAATGATCGACCAAACTGGGTCGGGTTCGAAGGTATAGGCGATTTATCAGATCGCCTACCCTACGACCCTAGACAACGTGGTAATCAGTGGGCATAGTCCCAAGGGACTATGACCAACGTGATTACACTCACGTTGCGAAGTTCAAACGAACTTCGCATTGACCATTACTGGTCAACGCTGAAAGTCAAACAAAGTTTGACTTTCTGACTCGAAAAGCAATAAAATAAGGAAAAGAACGAAAGAATACTTACGAAGGGTCCCCGAATGCTAATCCCGATCCAAGAACTCAGGTATGAAACAATGGTTTCAACTTAGAGCTCTCAAATCAGAATTCTAGTGGGTTTAGAGGTTGTGGGGGTGGGGTATTTATAGTTTTCGGGTAACCGTTAAGATCGTTTGTCGAATAACGTGCCTTAATCGTATCCGTACAAGTGTCACAAAGTTGTGGTGACTAAAAACAATCCTTATCAGCTGAAAATGCAAGTGGGAAAGGTGTGGTTGTGGTTGAAACAGCTGGAACACGCTGACTAAGCGTTCTTATCTGATCAGGAAGGCTGACGCGGGCCGCCTAAGATTTAAGCTTGGCTGAGGCGGGCCGCCTAGCTCTTCTGATCAGAAAACAAGTTTCAAATTTGACAGTTTCAGCCCCTGCACGTGTTTAAGGCCTTTTCCGACACTTCTAAGGCCCGTAAAGCCAACTTTAAGGCCCTAAAATGTTGCCTAAACATTGTGGACATGAAACATGCTCAGAAATATGTCGGGTGTTGGTTCGTTTGGCCGTACGAACGCGATGTTCGCTTAATTACGACGGAATGCGCATAAGCGCGAAAAACGATCCAAATGACGCGACGAATAGATTTTTCTTATGGCGAACACTAAAATATAATATATTCATGCTTACATAAATTTTTGGATGTCCGGATGTATTCAGAACGTAAATTATGCGCGTAAATGCAAACTTGTGCACTTTTTGACACTTTTAGTCCCTGAATGACACAAAAGTTTATTTTAGCATACCGAACACCTCAAAGCCTATTTCTAAGCTATGTGAAGGATATTTATGGTATGTTTAACTTATGGTCATGTTCCGGAATGTCTGTTACAGTTCAAATTGGCATACTTTCGCAGTTTGTCAACTTTAGTCCCTGTAAGCGATTTAACTTGATTTCACCACACCAAACCTTCCAAAACTTATATATAAGTTATGTAAAGGTTATTTAAGGTATGTTAAGCCTATTTCACTATTCCGGAGTGTTCGTTGGATTAAACTGGTTATATCTACACATCAGAGCGCGTATAACCCTCCAGAAAGCGATTTAAAGCTTGAAATCGAACAAGAATTGATATGTGTAAACGATACACATATTTTTACAAATCCCAAGTATGAAATACTATATTTCATTGGTTTGGCATTTGTTTGATGGTTGGAGTGACACAGGTGTTACAGAAATGAAAAGAAAGGAAAAGAAAATAAACATTTTGTGTGTTCCCGAGTGCAGAGAAAAAGAAAAGAAAGTGACAATTTTACTATTATACCCTTTTAAGTAAAATTAAAATAAAATAACCATGACAACTGATGATGCCATAACTGAGTTTTCTTTAAAACATTTCGTTCTTCTTCAAATCCATCTACATGTCTCAGCGTAAACAACTAAAAAGAATCAAATCACGAATTGAAATGATCACTCAATACCTGTTTGTGCTACGGGACTAAACATGCACAGTCAATTACATTGTATCATTGTAATCATCAGCATTTGAATACTTTTCGTCTCTTGATCTTCTTGAAAGCTTTTGAATATTAGCTTCTTTCTGGATGCAGATATCACCACAAACAAATAACCAAGGTTGCCAGCATATCAATGAGATTTAATTTTAAAGTTTCAAAAAGAACAAGCAACTAAAATGTATTACAATAGTAGATGCTATCTTGCAATAACCATATAGCACTAGAAGAATATATCTGTTAGCTCAAAAGATCTAGCAGCTAAATATTATCCTGTTGATAAATTACTGAATCAGGTTCTTACAACGCGAATTGTTTCGACACGTACCGTTTCGACGCGAACCGTTTTGACCCGTACCGTTTCAAATCGAACCATTTCGACGCAAACCGTTTCGACCCGTACCGTTTCGACATGTACCGTTTCGACGCGAACCGGTTCGATCCGAACCGTTTCGATGCGAACCGTTTCAACCCGTATCGTTTCAACCAGTACCGTTTCGACGCATCACATTTCCTCTAAAACACTAGATACAACATACACGATCTCATTTTTTATCAAAACTAACTAGATAACATGACAGTAAAGGTGATCAGATCAGTTAAGTATACTGAAGTGAGTGCAAACTTTCACTAAACAAGCTCCTATCTAATACTTAACACGCTAAGCAACTCATATTCATGCAGAGTCAAAAGTTCACCAACTAAATATCGAAATAGCCACCAATCATACAACCTACTGATGAATTTAAATGACATCTGATATAACATCAGTCACAATAAACCTATAGATAAATTTTAATCATGAACCAGTGGCAAATCAGCTCAAACTTACACTAAACAAGCTCCTATTTGAATACCTAACATGCTAAGCAACTTATATTCATCCAGAATCAAAAGTTCTCTACCAGAATATCAAAACAACCTCCAATCACATAACCTACTAATGAATTTAGATGACATCTGACATAACATAAGTTACAATAAACCTATAGACTAATTTTTTAACACCCTAAAACGATTTGATCATAAGAGACGCAGCGGAATACCGGCTCAAAATTCTTTCTTATATTGTCTATATAACATACTTGAAAGTTCATTCATAATCTGTCGGACACTTCTTGAAAGGATTTACAACATTCATTCTTGATTAACGCGTTAAACGTAATACATAAATACAAGCTATCAGACCGTTCTTCCCGTACAATCCTTACTCTTTGACTCGATCTTCAACCTCTTAGTCTCTACAATGATGTTAATTCCATGTAACCTACAATCACCACATACATGTGCATCATTAATATTTGTTGACATCATTCTTAATCTAGACATACACAATTAAATGACCATTCCGCATTCTTCTATTCATGCTAACCATTTTTATTATCTTTCCGAGTACAATCTTGCATCCCAATCATCAACTCTTCATAAGGACACAATAGTATACTTGCATTTTCATTTCATTCTCAAGGCACACGATTAGTAACATAAATACTTAAACGTATTGAAGCCATGTATACATATATACAAGCCCCATTCTTTTATAAACAATAAATCCTACTTCGTACGTATACTTATACACACATACATACCTACATACGTACATACATACATACATACATACATACATACATACATACATACATACATACATACATACATACATACATACATACATACATACATACATACATACAAGCTCTTACATATCACTAACATTCCCACATGGTTATTCTAACATATCCTAGTCACAAACATCCATATAAATAAGTCTGATACGTATCAACCTACATGCATACTCATTTCTAATCGTGCTTACCTATGGATTCCGTTACTAACATGTAGGAAAATCCATACCCATACTTATACATGCCTTTAGACTTAATTAATTCCCACACATACTTACGTACACGCTCATCACACCTCATAAACACTCTTCAATGAGTTTGTGTAATGATAATCCTTTCTTTAACATTCCTTCAATCATACTTTCTAACGGATATAAATGTCAAATTCCTTCCATTTTCTATATCCGGTTCGACATCAATTCCTTATCAGTTAATTTTTGAGGCATAACCCAGACAAGTTACCTGGTCATCTAGGTTATCAGGCATAACCCAGACAAATTACCTGGTCATCTAGGTTCAGGCATAACCCAGACAAGTTAAATGGTCATCTAGGTTATCAGGCATAACCCAGACAAGTCACCTGGTCATCTAGGTTATCATGCATAACCCAGACGAGTTACCTGGTCATCTGGGTTATCAGTCGTGACCGAGACATAACCTAGACGAATTGTTCCAGCCTAGACATTTATTTCACCCTATCGGTTTGCCAGCCGTAGGCTACGACATGCATCAACAAAGAATTCAAAACTTGTACAAATCGAACTTCCATGTACTTTCATTTAATCATTATCAAGCTCCATATCCTTCTAAATCTTAATCCCATGATCAAACCAACTACTATATCACACCATACTTCTTTCTACATTTTGACCCGTTCGTTTCTACTGTGTAGTTTTGACATAAACAACTATCTTCGACTTACCATAACACTTCTTACTTTGGTACTTACTCTTACCCATAATCTTCTTACATGGTTCCCTATATTCAACACACCAAACTTCATTTATTAAAGAAGAAGTGATTCCAGAAATCACTTACCTTAAACGTTCATATTCGTATCCGTTTCCTTGCTTCCTTTTGACCCTTTAGCCTTCCATGCTTCCATCCATCTTGACATGATCCCTATAATTTCATGTCATTGCAGTCAAATTCTTGTTAGTATACATGACTGTATATATTAATGATCATATCAAATTCATATTCCACATTTGACCTTCATTAGTCAATTCTAACAAACATAAGGCATATTCCCACAATCATATCTTTTCAACTCATATAATTCATCACGTCATTAGATATAACACACATTGATATAACATGTACCATATGACTTTCTATAATCTTACAATTGTGACAACAAGTCTAATCATGCTTCTTATGCGTAGTTGACTTTCAGACGTCAACAGTTTATCGTATGAACTTTCGACTTAACCTCATACATCAGTGACATCATAATAGGCTATACAAATGAAGCTATATACATTTCATATTCACGATGCAAATGTGCTTACAACCACATTCAAACTAGTAATTTAACATAATCTCAACATCATTATCATATTTCATTCACATATATATTAAGCCGTTTCATACAATTTCGCATCCTAACTTCACTTAGACATTTCATCATACACTTGGTGTGCATACTACTTTCTAAGCACAATGTACAACTAATTCATGCATAATCTTCTAAGCTCTTACTTAGTTCATCAAATCTTCTTACTAATCAACAAGTATCATTCACACATAGACATCAAACATATCAAACACCACATTTCTTTCAATTCATCTAACAAGAATCCATCATACATAACATGATACATCAATATTTAACAAGAATTGGACATAGATGATATATCCATGTCACCATCTTGACCCACTTCATATAAGATCATCAATCTAAGTTTCAAGACATACCTCATGATCCCCTTGTGTAGGTGATTATTAATTCATGTTCATTTATATGTTTGAGCTTCGATCCACCCTTCAATTTGAAGATCTTTCATAACTAGGGTTTAGCTCCACTTGTGTTCTTCTGAACATTCCAGACACACACACACACACACGATGTGTGTGTTGTGTGTTAAATTCATGTTTTATAAACATGGGTTTCCCATGTTACAATTTAGTCCCTCTAGTTTGCCATCTTATCTCTTCTCCCATAACTTTATTCCTTACTCTTAAAAGTTAACATTGCATTTAACTGGGTTATTTGTTCCTAGTTATCCAACATCATGTTAAATTATTTAAACACCCACTTTGGTCAACAAAGTGATTTTGGGGCGTTACAAGTCTAACCCCCCTTAAAAGAGGTTTCGTCACCGAAACCTTGTTCATGTCCACTTAAAATTAAATATCTTTTCTTCCCGCCCCATTTGGTGACGACCTTCTAACTCCAAGAACCCGACCTAGAGTTTTTAACAGTGTCGTCTTCATTGTACAATGCTAGTTTCTAGCAAAATAAACATAATTATACGTTTCATTCCTATCAAACAATAGCTACCTTCGCTTTCCGGTTATTATTAACCCATCAACCGGCACCCCTAAAATACATTTCCTTAGATTTTGGATTTCTACATAAGGTTAGTCTCTAGTGATCGTCCTCACTACTAGTTCATTCCTTTAATTTATTTCAAAAGTCATATTATCTTCATCGACTATACAATCTTACTTCGTAATTTATACATACACATCTATGTCTAACTTCGATAGATACATCATAATAAGTAACTATCCAATCTCGATTCATAAACTATTCATACAATTGACTTCTTTCTAACAAGTCCATACTTCCATACCATACTTTCACATAACATTCTCATTTCCTTGACCCGTTAGTTACGGGTCAATACACATACTTCTTCAAACTTGAAATAGTACATACATTCGTATGATCCGTTTATAATGGATCTAATACCTTCCTCTCGTCTCTTAAGATTACATTCCATACATATATTATATAACATTTAATTCTTGTTTTGTTATCGCAGCAAAACTACTATTGCGTACTCACAAATTCGTGCTTAACTCCAAAGTTAAACATCATTCTACGTTTTCTACAGTTACTAGTACCATTCATACCTTTACGTTAGCCTCAAAGCATCTCATTCATATCATATTACTATTGTTCTCACTTCATGCATTACTTTATTCTACATAAGTAAATGTGTTGTGCAAGTTCATCATACGAGGGTTTAATCAATACCCGGAACTTTCACTCAAGACTTTTAAGATTTCCTTTTTAATGGAAAAATTTTCTTCTTATGTCGACTGTTAAAAGTCAAACATCCCATACCATACCATACCATACCATACCATACCTATCATTCATTTCGTAGGTCGTTTTCAATCTACCAATTCATACCTATCCAACATGAGTTATACATTTTACTAACCTCGATTTCATTGCATAATCAACGATCTGTAAACCAGATCGATCCGCTTCTTCACGAGTACTCACCGTACCAGGCCAGATTTCATTCATCCGTGTAATAAGCTTCCTTTTGTGCACATCTTTTCACCAATTCGATTGGTTTCATCAAATTAAGAGTTCTACCACTATCATCTACAAAATTGGTGGTTAGCAGATTTCATTCAAACATTCATTCTACTAGGTAATTATTCACCTATAGTTCTTCTACAAATTTCCTACGTACATGCTATAACATATCACACATTCCATTTCTTACATACAATTTTTTTTTCATTTTGTTAGTTATTTCACCATCTTCTTGCTGTTTGACTTTTCAAGTTCAGACTGGCATTTCTTACTTATCGTAGATGTATTGAAGTACACGTTTGTACTTCTTTCCATTCATGCTTACTTGCAAAAACTTTATTACATCATTTCAGTATTTCTTGCAAAAACTTACCCTTCCCATCCATACTTAAGTTATTATCTGGGTCGTAGCTCGTCATTCATTCTAACTCCCAAGAGTCGTTTACTAACACATCTAACACGTAACTTATTCAAAAATTCAATCTTTCAACTCAAATTTAGGTTTGCGTGCCAATTACGGTCATTCTTTTGTTATACTATCACCGTCTACTTTATACTTACTTATATGACCCGTTTGACTCAACCACGGTCAAACTGTCAACACATTCTTATGTAGGTTAATTTCATCCTTTTTATGTTTTAAATCCGTCTCGCGGATTCAAATGTATCATTCACACTTTTCACTCCTTTTATGTTTTGGATCCGTCTCACGGATTCAAACACATTATTCATACCTTTCATTCCTTCTATGTTTTGAATCTGTCTAGCGGATTCAAACATATCATTCATACCTTGTTGATCCGTACTTACTTACGGATTCAAACATTCTTCATTCTTGTCATTCATGCTTTTCATTCTTACATAGTACTCTCAATTTCCTGAGAGTCTTACTACCCATTTCACTCGCACGTCCACCTGCTACCCAATTCTACCGGACATACCTGCGATAATTACCACGGTCTCACGAACGTCATATGCTTCTTGCGTACTGTCCAGGTGCGCAATCCACGTAATAGTTTCGTTCCTTCATGTAATAATCGCCTTATGTCCGAAGAAGTGGGTTTCAGTTTTGTGCAACATCATTAAAACTTTACCAAGACAACATCATTGTCCTCCGTTTAATATTTACCCTCCCCAAGGAGATTTCCTTTTTCTTTTAACGCCGGTACCCATATATATTAATATTGTGTACCTGGGGTTCATCTGTCTAATTACATGCCTTGGGTATTCATCCTAGACTGCATCCTCGAATCATCCTCTTCAAACATTTAAGCTTACCTTGCATATAAAAAACTGTTAGCTTCTTTATATGAGTACATAAATACACGCTTTCATTCCATTTCTACCTTTAGATCTTGATCGAGTCATGGATTGTACGAGTTCCTTATCACAAGAGCACACGGGTTTGAGTTCAAGTACCTACCTTCTCGTACTTGATTCTCTCAAACCAGGGCTCTGATACCAACTTTTAACTCCCTAAAACGATTTGACCATAAGAGACGCAGCGGAATATCGGCTTAAAATTCTCTCTTATATTGTCTATATAACACACTTGAAAGTTCATTCATAATCTGTCGGACACTTCTTGAAAGGATTTACAACATTCATTCTTGATTAACGCGTTAAATGTAATACATAAATACAAGCTATGAGGCCGCTCTTCCCGTACAATCCTTACTCTTTGACTCGATCTTCAACCTCTTAGTCTCTACAATGATGTTAATTCCATGCAACCTGCAATCACCAGATACATGTGCATCATTAATATTTGTTGACATCATTCTTAATATAGACATACATAATTAAATGACCATTCCGCATTCTTCTATTCATTCTAATATTTTAGATTATCTTTCCGAGTACAATCTTGCATCCCAATCATCAACTCTTCATAAGGACACAATAGTATACCTGCATTTTCATTTCATTCTCAATGCACACGATTAGTAACATAAATACTCAAACGTATTGAAGCCATGTATACATATATACAAGCCCCATTCTTTCATAAACAATAAATCCTACTTCGTGCATACGTACCTTCGTATGTATATTCATACACACATACATACCTACATACGTACATATATACATACAAGCTCTTTCATATCACTAACATTCCCACATGATTATTCTAACATATCCTAGTCACAAACATCCATATAAATTAGTCTCATACGTATCAACCTACGTGCATACTCATTTCTAATCATGCTTACCTATGGATTCCGTTACTAACATGTAGGTAAATCCATACCCATACTTATACATGCCTCTAGACTTAATTAATTCCCACACATACTTACGTACACACTCATCACACCCCTCATAAACACTCTTCAATGAGTTTGTGTAATGATAATCATCTCTTTAACATTCCTTCAATCATACTTTCTAACGGATATAAATGTTAAATTCCCTTCATCTTCTATATCCGGTTCGACATCAATTCCTTATCAGTTAATTTTTAGGCATAACCCAGACCAGTTACCTGGTCATCTAGGTTATCAGGCATAACCCAGACAAATTACCTGGTCATCTAGGTTCACGCATAACCCAGACAAGTTACCTGGTCATCTAGGTTATCAGGCATAACCCAGACAAGTTACCTGGTCATCTAGGTTATCATGCATAACCTAGACGAGTTACCTGGTCATTAGGGTTATTAGTCGTGACCGAGACATAACCCAGACAAATTGTTACAGCCTAGACATTTATTTCACCCTATCGATATGCCATCCGTAGGCTATGACATGCATCAACAAAGAATTCAAACCTTGTATAAATCGAACTTCCATGTACTTTCATTTAATCATTATCAAGCTCCATATCCTTCTAAATCTTAATCCCATGATCAAACCAACTACTACATCACGCCATACTTCTTTCTACATTTTGACCCGTTCGTTTCTACTGTGTAGTTTTGACATAAACAACTATCTTCGACTTACCATAACACTTCTTACTTTGGTACTTACTCTTACCCATAATCTTCTTACATGGTTCCCTATATTCAACACACCAAACTTCATTTATTAAAGAAGAAGTGATTCCAGAAATCACTTACCTTAAACGTTCATATTCGTATCCGTTTCCTTGCTTCCTTTTGACCCTTTAGCCTTCCATGCTTCCATCCATCTTGACATGATCCCTATAATTTCATGTCATTGCAGTCAAATTCTTGTTAGTATACATGATTGTATATATTAATGATCATATCAAATTCATATTCCACATTTGACCTTCATTAGTCAATTCTAACAAACATAAGGCATATTCCCACAATCATATCTTTTCAACTCATATAATTCATCACGTCATTAGATATAACACACATTGATATAACATGTACCATATGACTTTCTATAATCTTACAATTGTGACAACAAGTCTAATCATGCTTCTTATGCGTAGTTGACTTTCAGACGTCAACAGTTTATCGTATGAACTTTCGACTTAACCTCATACATCAGTGACATCATAATAGGCTATACAAATGAAGCTATATACATTTCATATTCACGATGCAAATGTGCTTACAACCACATTCAAACTAGTAATTTAACATAATCACAACATCATTATCATATTTCATTCACATATATATCAAGCCGTTTCATACAATTTCGCATCCTAACTTCACTTAGACATTTCATTATACACTTGGTGTGCATACTACTTTCTAAGCACAATGTACAACTAATTCATGCATAATCTTCTAAGCTCTTACTTAGTTCATCAAATCTTCTTACTAATCAACAAGTATCATTCACACATAGACATCAAACATATCAAACACCACATTTCTTTCAATTCATCTAACAAGAATCCATCATACATAACATGATACATCAATATTTAACAAGAATTGGACAGTGATGTTATATCCATGTCACCATCTTCACCATAACTGTGACAACCGGTTATTAACGTCTTCTAATTACGTGATTAACAAACGTTTAAGGTGATAATAAGTAGTGTTTAAGACACGAATTAACTTAATTAGGCTTGTAGAATGCCTAGGAACGCTTGACTGACATTACAGTGCGAGTATGGTGATTTTCGGAGAAACTACGGAACAATAAACGATAACGAACTGACACCGTACAAAATACTGACCACGACGAGACGAGAGCGAAAAACACGGAAATCAGAACACACCGTCAATCAATAACGAAACGGAAGCACCGGACTCGAGTTGTGTCTCAACATTCGTATATATAGTTTCGTTGTCAAGTTTTAGTATTCGTAGTTGAAAGCTGATCGAAACATGGATTAAAAAAATGACAAACGGAACATTTCACACGCCTTAACGCAACCGACAAAATACGCGTCAAACCTCAATTTCTGATGTATTTTTTTTTAGTATTCTCAACTTAACGTTATATCTTGTAGGATCGAGATTCGATCTAAACGAGTCTATCAGAAGAGTTCTAATCCATATCAAAGGCGGAATTCAATGATATAGACTTGATTACAGCTTGATTCACTCTTTAACTGTCTTGTTTATTGATTTGAAAGCGTTACAGATCAAATGACACATCGGCAGCACTTCGGTACAGGAATCAGAAAAACTGTTACAAATGAAATCGAAGCTCAGGTATTTATAGGCGAGGCATTTCGCACGGAATGACTAGAATCCATTTCGTGCGAAATGGACAATGTTCATATCGTACGAAATGGCTTCTGCCATTTTGTGCGAAATGGTTTTTCACCAACCAATTCCTATTTTCTAAAAAATGAGCTCCAGTCTATCCTATCTAGACACAAGACTCGATACAAGACGACGTCGACAGACATATGCACCAACAGACTCCCCCTTGGATGTCGACGAGTCTTCAGTACAAATATTCAGAAAGTCGAGTCTTCAATCTTTATCAGTCTTCGTGCTCTTCCAAAGTATCTGACAGAGTAAGCATCATTCAATCTCTTTCTCTTCTCAAATCTCAACCTGGTTCTATCTTCTCTTGATCAGATCTCTTGATTCCTTAAGTTCTTCAGAATTAGCAGCTCGCGAGAACTTCAGAATCTAACTTGGCTCTACTAACTTCAGACTCCCCTTTGCTAGCAGACTCCCCCTTAAGCTGTTATGGGATCGCAATCTGACTTAGCATTTCCACTGGTTCAGGTCGTTTCCTGGCTCTTCGTAGCAACAGGATCAGGAACCTGGCTTAAATCAGCACATCTTTAGGAGTCGAATCCTGTCTGCTTCTGCCTGTAAAAACTCTACCCAAAAATAAATTTCACAAATTTAAAATTTGACAAATTTATTCTCTGCTTACCACTTGTAAAAACAATCTCAAACCATCACATATAAATATCATCTAAAATGATTTAACATTTAAAATATCAAATGACCACTTGTAAGAAAAACATTCATTTTTGACATTTTCAATTCAAAAACATTTTTCATTTCAACAGACTCTCCCAAACCATTTGTTCATCATGTTTAGCACTAGGAATTTTGAAAATCAGCTCTCCAACATCAGTTGTCGAAAATCTTTTTGTATTTTTCAAAATTTATGCTAAAACACTCCGAAAATCTTTTTGGATTTTTGATTTTAATGAAATGCTGAAAAGAAATATTTACAGACAATATTTTTGTGAGTTTGCGTAAGAGGATCATATCAGTTTATGAGACAAAATCACTAGCACCGTTGAGCTATAAACACTTTAAGTTCTAAACGATTCACTTAGATTGTCAGTATACTGATCCACTTAAATTTTCACACAAAGTTCATCTGTTTCGAGATACGAGATTAATGTTTTAAAGACTTAAACTTATTCGCGTGTCCCACCTCAGAATATACTCTCGTATCCAGACTCCTATATTCAGTCTTACAGGTGAATGTACACTAGTGATATCTGTAAAGGGGTTAAATGCGAGACCATGAGAGCTCAGGCTATTGCTTCCGCAAAATCAGAGAGATGATGGTTCGCTTTACGGTGGGTTCCCTTTAGAGAATCTTTTCTTCAACAGCACATGATTAGCATTTTTCAATGTTTCATCATTTTTTATGCTGAGGACGAGCTTTAAGAATAAAGCAATGCAAAGTATTATACGAGGACTAGGCTATTGCTCCCGCAAAATCAGAAGTCCAGGTATAATACCCCAGATATCACCACGCACAAAGACCTAGTATGTCAGAAATAGAAAGCCTTTCAAACAAGATTTCGGGGGTTACCCATATATCCGAGAGATGTTCCCCACAAACTAAGCAAGTTTGATATTTAGGTTTATATCTCGACGACAATCTACTAAGCGTGTAAAAACCTACTGGCACATCATCAGTGAGACCGTTTATCACATTTTACTTTCCAATTCTTTAGCATGCTGTGATTGTCTACTGATGTACTATCATTTCCTCTTTTTCACAACAAAACTTATTTTCATTTTATCATGTTTTTGGCTTTTTCAAAATTTTCAATGTTTTTGGATTTTCAGAAATTCTTACTCCCCCTAAAATTCAAAACCATTTAAAGAAAATTTGAAAACAAACTGTATAAATAAAGTGACAACTGTTGTGAATTGCTTCAAATCTCCATCCACTTGGCATAAACAATCAGAACTCCCCCTGTCAACAAACTATTTTCCCATTATGATTTCAAAACACTTAAGTTTGTTTTAATCAAATGGTTTTTCTGGAAAATAAGTTTTGTTGATTTTACCACTTGTAATCAAATGGTATTTCAAATGGTTCAACTCAGTCAAACCGAGTCAACTCAGTCAACGACGGTCAACGGAAGTCGACTCAGTCAACTTTAAGACCCGGTAAAGTTTTAACGACGTGTTAAAACTCTCGTATATATATATATATATATATATATATATATATGTTAGAATAGATTTTAGATTTTTATACTACGCGAATCGAGCTCGACCGGTTAAAACGTTTAGACATTAGTGATTTATTTACGATTCTTGCAAAATTTTGCGCAAAGTTATATATATATATATTGTTTGTTGATTTGTTGATTGAGTTTTGATAAGAAATATATCGACACTTAGATGTCGTGATCGTCCAAAAACATAGGAAACTCTGTCCGTTTTTCGTTAAAAACCCGGATTACAAAACATAGTTAAACCTTAAAAACGACACTTATCGAGATACACGTTTTCTTATAAAAATAAATATAGAAGTATATTTATTTTGCGATGTTTCACGAGTTATAAAACGAGACTATAATATTTTGACACACACATGAGATACTAATCGAGGAAACTCGAAAATTTATATGTATTTCAAAACGCATTGAAACTCGGATGCTTTCACGACGTAAGTATAATTAGTTATATTTATTTCAAACGACGTTACTTTGTATACTTTTATAAAATGAATATAATGTTTTATATTTTTATTTCAAGTGACGAAATTCGTAAGTTATATTTCAAACATTTAATATTCGAAAAATCATATAACATAAATATAATCATTTATATTTATTTTCGAACGCCTAAACAACATACAATATTTTACCGTAAGATTATAACAAACGGTATTTACTTACGTCTTACGAAAACTACGAAGAGTTGTACTACTGTTTCATCTAGGCCTTCTATTCGCGACTACTAGCACGACTTCGTAAGTATATATATATATATATATATATATCCTAAATCCTTCGGAAAACTAAGTCGTTTCCACAACTTAGTATTATCCCGATTATAAACGGGATCAAATAACATAGATTGGTTATTCTAAGTCAAGATAACACTATCTTAGAGTCGTTTAGTTAACGATTCGGTAGAGCTCGGACACGTAGTTTATCTACGTTGTCTTATGTAGAAACTCATAAGTATTCCTTCGTAGGAATGTCATAGTTGCACGCTAGCTAATTCATGTTCTTGGAACGACACTACAGAATCACGCTAAGCTAGCATTGCACAGGAATGTCAAGGTGAGTTCATAACCCCCACTTTTTACTATTTTACATTTTTATAAATGTTTTCGGGGATGGAAAGACACGCAAGTTTTGCAAAAACACAATGTTTCGATAAACGAAAATCACATATTCCTAAACCATTTCGCAACAGGATTTCAACGAACTTAAATGGTTTACGAAGAGTTCATGCTAAACTTACAGGTTCTTATAACAATACAAGGTTTTCGAAACATGTATGAGTTTTCATATCGTGGGTAAAGGCCCAATGACACAAGGACTGGATGGTCCACTAGGGCAAAGGCCCAAGGACGTGGATAAAGGCCCAATGACACAAGGACTGGATGGTCCACTAGGGCAAAGGTCCAAGGACGTGGGTGAAGGCCCAATGTCACAAGGACTGGATGGTCCACTACTCACTAAGGGCCGTAGGGTCTCTAAAACTGTAGAGTGAAGTCCTCGCTACTAATTGGAACTATAATCATCTGCTAGTCGGTCGTCTTGAGTAAACGGCTTGGCGAGGCACTTGCTAGCATGGGGTGGGTTATAGGCTCATGCGGGCATGTTGTCTTTGTCGTACACAGACATTGACGGTTATACAATTTTTACAAACACAAGATTTTCAAATGACATGCCAAATAAAATGGTTTTATTACATTCTTTCGACATTAGTAAAGCCGGTTATCAAAAAGATTTGTTTAAATCTTTTTCAAAACAAACTATGAACTCGCTCAACTTTGTGTTGATTTTTCGCATGTTCTTTCTCAGGTTGCATTTTCAAAACTATGGAACGGTTGGAATAGGAGAACCCATGAGAATTCGAGTACTTAGCGGGCGTTCACTGTTTAGAAGTCTTAGCTCAAACACTTCCGCTATGCAATGAAGATACCCGTCCAGTCATGCCAGCTCTGATATTTCGGGGTGTGACAAAAAAATTGGGTTTCACCTTAAAACATCAAATTAAGCAAAATCATGCATAGTTCATGTTCTATATGATGATTCTAACACCTATACATGATCAATTTCATACCAATTCACGGATTAAACATAACCCACTTCATACAAGATCATCAATCTAAGTTTCAAGACATACCTCATGATCCCCTTGTGTAGGTGATCATTAATTCATGTTCATTTATAGGTTTGAGCTTCGATTCACCCTTCAATTTGAAGATCTTTCGTAACTAGGGTTTAGCTCCCTTGTGTTCTTTTGAACATTCCACACACACACACACACACACACAATGTGTGTTGTGTGTTAAATTATAAAACCTGGGTTTTCCCATGTTACAATTTAGTCCCTCTAGTTTGCCATCTTATCTCTTCTCCCATAACTTTATTCCTTGCTCTTAAAAGTTAACATTGCATTTAACTAGGTTATTTGTTCCTAGTTATCCAACATCATGTTAAATTATTTAAACACCCACTTTGCTCAATAAAGGGATTTTGGGGCGTTACAAGTCTACCCCCCTTAAAAGAGGTTTCGTCCCCGAAACCTTGTTCATGCCACTTAACATTAAATATCTTTTATTCCCGCCCCACTTAACATTAAATATCTTTTCGTCCCCGAAACCTTGTTCATGCCACTTAAAATTAAATGGACTAGGCAATATACAGATGAGGCTTATGAAAGGCTAAAGAAAAGAAAGATGACAGATTCTAGTTTACCACAGAAGCCTGAATACAAAAATCCAGAACAGCAGATTAGTACTTCCAAACCACTGATCACCTCAGCAGATACCTCTGTTATTGTAATAAACCAAGAAAAGAGGAAACTGCTGACTGATGCAGAAGAAAAAGAAAAAGAAGCTGAGTTCTTTAAAGAAGCCATCAATAAAATGGCTTTAGATGAAGATAGATCAGCAAAACTTCAAGACCTTGCCAAATAGGTTTTGAACAAACCATCATCACCAAACACATCAGCAAATATCTCAGACATTAAGCTAGATCAACGAAAGAGACAAGAGCAGATTGACAAAGAAGTTGCAGAAGACATAGCTGCAGCAAATGATGTCATAAAAATGGCTTTCCAACAAATGTCTGAAAATTCTGAACTAGCAAAAGCTCAGGATACTGCTTCACAAATCTTTACAAGGCCAATATCTCCCAACTCGTCAGTCAATAAACCTCTCCCAAGAAACCCATTGGGTTCAAAAATACTAAAATGGACGTCTGATCAAAAGACCCATGTATTGACTATGATCAGATCCAATGGTGAAGTGAAGTACATATCAAGGAAACAAGCACTAGGCCTTGGTGTTGAAGATCTATAAGATCTCCTTGAACTTACACTGTGCAGGGATGAGGATGACTCAAGTTTCAAGGACTTTGAAGTAGAATTTAAAAGACAAGCTAAGGAACTTCTGATGAGAAAATAAAGATCCAGAATAATGAAAGGTTTTGGCATCATCTGTTCCAGGGGGAGATTGTTGGGATTGAACCCTACCAGAGGAACAGATGATGTAAAGCCAAAACCAGGTCACATCAGTGGATTCACAATAAACAGTAGTTTGCACTAGCCTTTCCCTTTGAAAGTGATTTGAAACATCTGCTGACCTCCAAACTACTGATCTTTACTAACTGCTGACCTACAACTGCTGTCCAAGTCAAAGACTGATGGAAGACTAAAGCTCTGCTGTTCAATCTACTGCTATGGGTTAAGCACTATTGGGTTATAACAAGTACTGCTGGGTTCACATCAGTGAAAGGATGCAGCAGTAGTTTAGTTTATATTATGATATGTAATGTACAACAGTAGTTAGCACAGCTGAGGTTGTATAGATCAGATGTTAGAGTTTGTTAGGAGGTTAGACGTCGCTTTCATGGTGATGTCAGCAAAGATGCTTCAGTGGTTTGACTGTGCCTATAAATGGAACAGTACCCTGTACTGTTTCATTTGATGGAATGAGTGAGTTCTTCTCCTCTGATCCAATCCTTTCATCTTGTGCAATCAACCATGGAGTATCAAGCTGAGGGGGAGTTTAGTTTGTAAGCTTGCTTTGTAATCTTTTGATTTGTATTGTAATCATTCGACTCAATGCAAAGCATGTGTTTATCAAAACTAATTTCTTCTTTGATTGTGTTTACAAAGTTTGTGTTCATTTCCGCTGCATTTAAACTCTGTTCATTTCTACTGATTTGTTCAAATTATACAAACAAACACAATCATGAGGAGCCTCAGATCCTAACACAACACATTCTTATGTAGGTTAATTTCATCCTTTTTATGTTAAAAATCCGTCTCGCGGATTCAAATGAATCATTCACACTTTTCACTCCTTTTATGTTTTGGATCCCTCTTGCGGATTCAAACATATCATTCATACCTTTCATTCCTTCTATGTTTTGAATATGTCTCGCGGATTCAAACATATCATTCATACCTTGTTGATCCGTACTTACTTACGGATTCAAACATTCTTCATTCTTATCATTCATGCTTTTCATTTTTATACAGTACTCTCAATTTCATGAGAGTCTTACTACCCATTTCACTCGCACGTCCACCTGCTACCCAATTCTACCGGACATACTTGCGATAATTACCATGGTCTCACGAACGTCATATGCTTCTTGCGTACTGGCCAGGTGCGCAATCCACATACTAGTTTCGTGCCTTCATGTATTCATCGCCTTATGTCCGAAGAAGTGGGTTTCAGTTTTGTGCAACATTTTAAAACTTTACCAAGACAACATCATTGTCTTTCGTTTAAGATTTACCCTCCCCAAGGAGATTTCCTTTTTCTTTTAAAGCCGAAACTCATATATATTAATATTGTGTACCTGGGGTTCATCTGTCTAATTAAATGCCTTGGGTATTCATCCTAGACTGCATCCTCGAATCATCCTCTTCAAACATTTAAGCTTACCTTGCATATAAAAAACCGATAGCTTCTTTATATGAGTACATAAATACACGCTTTCATTCTATTTCTACCTTTAGATCTTGATCGAGTCATGGATTGTAAGGGTTCCTTATCACAAGAGCACACGGGTTTAAGTTCAAGTACCTACCTTCTCGTACTTGATTCTCTCAAACCAGGGCTCTAATACCAACTTTTAACACCCTAAAACGATTTGACCATAAGAGACGCAATGGAATATCGGCTCAAAATTCTTTCTTATATTGTCTATATAACATACTTAAAAGTTCATTCATAATCTGTCGGACACTTCTTGAAAGGATTTACAGCATTCATGTTGATTAACGCATTAAATGTAATACATAAATACAAGCTATGAGACCGCTCTTCCCGTACAATCCTTACTCTTTGACTCGATCTGCAACCCCTTAGTCTCTACAATGATGTTAATTTCGTGCAACCTGCAATCACCACATACATGTGCATCATTAATATTTGTTGACATCATTCTTAATCTAGACATACACAATTAAATGACCATTCCGCATTCTTCTATTCATTCTAATCTTTTCGATTATATTTCCGAGTACAATCTTGCATCCCAATCATCAACTCTTCATAAGGACACAATAGTATACCTACATTTTCATTTCATTCTCAAGGCACACGATTAGTAACATAAATACTCAAACGTATTGAAGCCATGTATACATATATACAAGCCCCATTCTTTCATAAACAATAAATCCTACTTAGTGCATACGTACCTTCGTACGTATATTTATACACACATACATACCTACATGCGTACATACATACATACAAGCTCTTACATATCACTAACATTCCCACGTGATTATTCTAACATATCCTTGTCATAAACATCCATATAAATAAATCTCATACGTATCAACCTACGTGCATACTCATTTCTAATCGTGCTTACCTATGGATTCCGTTACTAACATGTAGGTAAATCCATACCCATACTTATACATGCTTCTAGACTTAATTAATTCTCACGCTTACTTACGTACACGCTCATCACACCTCATAAACACTCTTCAATGAGTTTGTGTAATGATAATCCTTTCTTTAACATTCCTTCAATCATACTTTCTAACGGATATAAATGTCAAATTCCTTCCATCTTCTATATCCGGTTCGACATCAATTCCTTATCAGTTAATTTTTTAGGCATAACCTAGACAAGTTACCTGATCATCTAGGTTATCAGGCATAACCCAGAAAAATTACCTGGTCATCTAGATTCAGGCATAACCCAGACAAGTAACCTGGTCATCTAGGTTAGCAGGCATAACCCAGACAAGTTACCTGGTCATCTAGGTTATCATGCATAACCCAGACGAGTTACCTGGTCATCTGGGTTATCAGTCGTGATCGAGACATAACCCAGATGAATTGTTACAGCCTAGACATTTATTTCACCCTATCGGTATGCCAGCCATAGGCTACGACATGCATCAACAAAGAATTCAAACCTTGTACAAATCGAACTTCCATGTGCTTTCATTTAATCATTATCAAGCTCCATATCCTTCTAAATCTTAATCCCATGATCGAACCAACTACTGCATCACGCTATACTTCTTTCTACATTTTAACACGTTCGTTTCTACTGTGTAGTTTTGACATAAACAACTATCTTCGACTTACCATAACACTTCTTACTTTGGTACTTACTCTTAGCCATAATCTTCTTACATGGTTCCCAATATTCAACACACCAAACTTCATTTATTAAAGAAGAAGTGATTCCAGAAATCACTTACCTTAAACGTTCGTATTGGTATCTGTTTCCTTACTTCCTTTTGACCCTTTAGCCTTCCATGTTTCCATTAATCTTGACATGATCCCTAGAATTTCATGTCATTGCATTAACATTCTTGTTAGTATACATGATTGTATATATTAATGATCATATCAATCATATCTTTTCAAATCATATAATTCATTAGGGGTGAGCATGGTGCGGTTCGGTTCGGTTATTAACTATAACCGAAACCATAACCGCACACTGCGGTTATCAAAAAATCATAACCGTTTGATTTCGGTTAATGCGGTTTCGATTAATCGGTTTATTGCGGTTAATGCGGTTTCGGTTCGGTTATAGGTCGGTTATTATTAGTGTAAACTATAATGGGCCAATAAGGTTGGGTCATGGTTAGTGTAAAATGTAATGGGCCAATAAAGTTGGGTCATGGTTAAAAGTTAAACCATTCAAATACTTCACCAAAGATACATATAGATTAGGCCATGGTTAAGCATTTAAATACAAACTTAAAGATTTATGGTGCTACGGATTTGGCTATGTTTAAAATATTCGGTTCGGTTCGGTTATTTGCGGTTATGAAAATAAGAATAACCATAACCGAACCGCAAAAATCGGTTATTAAAAATATAAATAACCAACCCTTCGGTTATTTCGGTTATCGGTTATTTCGGTTACGGTTCGGTTAATTCGGTTATATGCTCACCCCTATAATTCATCACGTCATCACATATAACACACATTGATATAGCACGTACCATATGACTTTCTGTAATCTTACAATTGTGACAACAAGTCTAATCATGCTTCTTATGCGCAGTTGACTTTCAGAAATCAACAGTTTATCATATGAACTTTCGACTTAACCTCATACATCCGTGACATCATAATAGGCTACACAAATGACGATATATACATTTCATATTCACGATGCAGATGTGCTTACAACCACATTCAAACTAGTAATTTAACATAATCTCAACATCATTATCATATTTCATTCACATATATATCAAGCTGTTTCATACAATTTCGTATCCTAACTTCACTTAGACATTTCATCATACACTTGGTGTGTATACTACTTTCTAAGCACAATGTACAACTAATTCATGCATAATCTTCTAAGCTCTTACTTAGTTCATCAAATCTTCTTACTAATCAACAAGTATCATTCACACATAGACATCAAACATATCAAATACCACATTTCTTTCAATTCATCTAACAAGAATCCATCATACATAACATGATACATCAATATTGAACAAGAATTGGACATAGATGATATATCCATGTTACCATCTTCACCATAACAATTGGGTTTCACCTTAAAACATCAAACTAAGCAAAATTATGCATAATTCATGTTCTATATGGTGATTCTAACCCACTTCATACAAGATCATCAATCTAAGTTTCAAGACATACCTCATGATCCCCTTGTGTAGGTGATCATTAATTCATGTTCATTTATAGGTTTGAGCTTCGATTCACCCTTCAATTTGAAGATCTTTCATAACTAGGGTTTAGCTCCACTTGTGTTCTTCTGAACATTCCACACACACACACACGATGTGTGTGTTGTGTGTTAAATTCATGTTTTATAAAACATGGGTTTTCCCATGTTTCAATTTAGTCCCTCTAGTTTGCCATCTTATCTCTTCTCCCATAACTTTATTCCTTAATCTTAAAAGTTAACATTGCATTTAACTAGGTTATTTGTTCCTAGTTATCCAACATCATGTTAAATTATTTAAACACCCACTTTGGTCAATAAAGGGATTTTGGGGCGATACAAGTCTACCCCCCCTTAAAAGAAGGTTCGTCCCCGAAACCTTGTTTATGTCCACTTAACATTAAATATCTTTTCTTCCCGCCCCATTTGGTGATGAGCTCTAACTCCAAGAACCCGAACCAGAGTTTTTAACAGTGTCGTCTTCATTGTATAATGCTAGTTTCTAGCAAAATAAACATAATTATATGTTTTATTCCTATCAAACAATACCTACCTTCGCTTTCCGGTTATTATTAACCCATTAACCGGCACGTTTAGGGCACACCCCTAAAATACATTTCCTTATATTTCAGATTCCTACATAAGGTTAGTCTCTAGTGATCATCATCACTACTAGTTCATTCATTTAATTTATCTCAAAATTCATATTATCTTCGTCGACTATATGATCTTACTTCGTAATTTATACATACACATCTATGTTTAACTTTGATAGATACATCATAATAATAAGTAACTATCCAATCTCGATTCATAAACTATTCATACGATTGACTTCTTCTAACAAGTCCATACTTTCACATAACATTCTCATTTCCTTGACCCGTTAGTTACGGGTCAATATACATACTTCTTCAAACTTGTAATAGTACATACATTCGTATGATTCGTTTATAACGGATCTAATACCATCCTCTCGTCTCTTAAGATTACATTCCATACATATATTATATAACATTTAATTCTTGTTTTGTTATCGCAACAAAACTACTATTTCGTACTCACACATTCGTGCTTAACTCCAAAGTTAAAAATCATTCTACGTTTTCTACAGTTACTTGTACCATTCATACCTTTACGTTAGCCTCAAATCATCTCATTCATATCACATTACTATTGTTCTCACTTCATGCATTACTTTTTTCTACATAAGTAAATGTGTCGTGCAAGTTCATCATACGAGGGTTTAATCAATACCCGGTACTTTCACTCAAGACTTTGAAGATTTCCTTTTTAATGGCAAAATTTTCTTCTTATGTCGACTGTTAAAAGTCAAACATCCCATACCATACCATAGCATACCATACCTATCCTATCATTCATTTCGTAGGTCGTTTTCAATCTACCAATTCATACCTATCCAACATGAGTTATACATTTTACTAACCTCGATTTCATTGCATAATCAACGATCTGTAAACCAGATCGATCCACTTCTTCACGAGTACTCACCTTTTCACTCCTTTTATGTTTTGGATCCGTCTCGCGGATTCAAATGTATCATTCACACCTTTGATTCCTTCTATGTTTTGAATCTGTCTCGCAGATTTAAACATATCATCCATACCTTGTTGATCTGTACTTACTTACGGAATCAAACATTCTTCATTCTTATCATTCATGCTTTTCATTCTTACATAGTACTCTCAATTTCCTGAGAGTCTTACTACCCATTTCACTCGCACGTCCACCTGCTACCCAATTCTACCGGACATACCTGCGATAATTACCACGGTCTCACGAACGTCATATGCTTCTTGCGTACTAGCCAGGTGCGTAATTCTACCGGACATCTAAATAAAGTATTGTGATTGTAATTATTGAAGTTAAATGTTATCCATTGCAACCGCTATAAACATAAAGGATGAAAAGTGTAATTTACCCGGTAGTTTTTTTTAGTCTGCAATCATGTATGTAATTAAGGTTGGATTGGGGGCAAGCTTCGATTATCGCGTACCAATTATAGAATCCATTGAGTCTTTGGTACAATTAGGTTTCTAAAAGAAAATGGAAAATAAGAAACCTTTTTTTTTTAAATTTGATTGATTAATTCACAAAGTTTATGATGTATACCGGGTCATCCTAACAGTGGCGGACCGAGGAATTTTTCCATAGGATGATCCTAACCTGACGTTACATGAGTCGCCAATTGAGTACATGCATTTTATCAAGTTACATTAGTTGTTTTATTTCCTTTTTATTATTATTATTATTATTATTATTATTATTATTATTATTAGTATTATTATTATTATTAGTATTAGTATTGTTGTCGTTGTCGTTGTTATAAGGGGAATCATGGGATGCCATGAAACCCACGTAAATGTCTAGTTCATTTGCTTTTCATGTTTGTAATCTCCTTAAATAAGAGCCTTTCATGTTTTAATGAGATATGCAAAAAGATGATTCAAGATTCCTTTTAAATTTCTTTCAGTTCCCTTCTATTTTTACATAGCAAATGGGCGAAAGTACCGTCTGCGACCCAGTCTTCAAAAAGAAGCAAAACAAGCTCGTTTACTCGTTTTGATGCTTGGAACGAAGCTGATCTAAACTTAAGCAACAATAATGTCGAAATTGAAGGAAACCGTGGTTAAAAAAAAGGCCATCAAAATCATCAAGTGACGGTGTGGACTACACCCAAAGTTTAGTCGAGCTAACAGATTGTATTGGTACGTTTAATAATATTCAACAAGAAAAGCTCGAGGGAAAAAGAGTATTTGTGCGCTTTTTCAAGAAGAATTGAATATGAAAAACGAGAAAGAATTGGTGAAAGAAAAACGAGATTATTTAAAGTTCCTCGCTATGAACATTTATCACATTACTGGACCTGGAAGAAAATGTATGAAGATATGAAACAGCAAATTATAGAAAATATGGCCTTAGTTAGTTACGTTTTTTTAATGTCTTTATTATTTTTCGTATTTCTTTTAAATTTATGTTATGTTATTGTTTTAATTAATATAAATGTCTTTTTTATTTAATTTTTTTTAAAGAATAAGAATAAAAAATAATTTAGTTATAAATATAACATGCCCCTTTGCTCTTTCCCACCACCCATGGTTTTTGTGTTTTGGAGGGCAAAACTCTCACTATGGACGTGGGGCATATGGTTGTTGAATGGAGGATGATGGTGATTAATGGAGGATGACGATGATTGTTTTAAAAAAAAATTTAAAATAAAAATAAAAAATTAATAATAATGAACAAAAAACTTCCTTTGCTCTTCCCCACCATCCCATGGTTTTGGGGTTTTGGAAGGCAAATCTCCCTTTACCTACGTGGCAGACATGAGACATGTGACGGAAAATGCCCCCTCCACCTTTCACACCACACCAAGTAACCAAAGAATATAAACCTATACCACTTTTATAAGGCAAACACTATACTACTAGGCCACTAAGTAATAGGTATCCAACGTTCTATGATTATAAAAAAAGGTTTAACCCACATCTTAATCTCTGTTCCACCAAGCCATAAATTAACCACCTTTCATTTTTATAAAAACACTACGATTGAACAAAATTGACAGCATTTATTGTTGAGTAATTTGTCCATCCCTTCCTTTGTTTTGAACTTAAAGAAAAAGAATCCGTTCGCATTCATCATTAATCTAGACAGACCATACTTAACCCAGTTGTTCTTTGCAAAATAATCCACCATATACAACACCAACAATACATAGTCTAAGCTCACCAATAACTCAACTATTGGTAGGATCTGTGAGAGTAGGATGTAATAATATACAACACCAACAATACCTTAAGGGATTAAGATGTTGCTGACCCTTGGCTCTAAAAGACCTATCATGACATGAACAATAGATAAGAACCCTAGAGTGTAAATAACAAAAATATTAAGCAATTTAACAATTTAATAATATAGTGCTAGTAAGCTACCAGTTGTAGTGAATGTTGAAAGAGTGTAAGTGGTGAAACAGAAAAGACAATACATGTAACATCATGAATACATAAAACCAAGAAGAATGTAACATGCATGGTTCACCACAAGTCTATATAGCGCTAAGCCCCCAAGATAAGCTAATGCAGATCTCTACTTTCCCCCTACAATCCCTAACCATAATCTTACGCTTTCACAAAATTTTATCATTGACTATGTCCTCAAAGATGTGTATGTCTATCAAATCCTGCATGACCCTCTCATCCCAAGTAATTTTTGGTCTGCCTCTACTCTCTAACCCTCCTCCCCCTACAGTAAGGGTTTCCCCTGACCTAACTGCTCCGTTATTTGTCTTTTTCTCACATGCCTAAACCATCTTAATCTTCTATCATTTATACTATAGATATACTACCCAACCCTGATCTATGCTGAAAAACCTCATCTTTAATTCGGTCTAGTCATCACCATAAATAAGGTATTAAATAAATATATAAATTTGTTGTCTTCTTGAACAAAACATGAGCCTTTAATTGTATATAAAAGCTTTATCATCTTCACCATAAACATGGTGAAGTAGATAGTATTATTAATTGGCATAAAATCAAATAATTGAGCAATTGCTATGAATTATTTTGTGGCATGGCTCATTGATGAAGATCAATGCATGGAAGATACATAACATTGAATCTCTCTTTTATTCAACGAAGGTTTCAATATAAGTTAACTATATGATATCGTACTCCAACAAATTAAACATATTATAAGTTTCATATATGCTAACCTATTTAGCCATAAGCTAGATTACTCAACTTTAATATTGAGATCAGTCAGCCTATTACTTATAAATATGGGAATTCTCCATCTTTACAAGAGCTAAAATCTAAATAACAAAACACAATAACAAATTTAGAAAAAACAAAATGAACTACAATGAGTGACTATAGTGTTCAAGTTTACCAGATGGGGGGTTGGGTCTAACTGGCAAAGCTATTGTAATTAAGGTGTTGCTCCCTTTGAGGTCAAGGGTAAGATGGATTTGATGCAATTTAAGCCATAAATAATGTTCAAGTTTACCGGGCTGATAGCTAAATAGTGTGGGCCTCTTCTTAACTTGCTGATTTTATGTGAGCTAGCCTGTCTTTCACGGACTTAAAATTGGGCTTTTTACCACTTTAAAGTGATCATATATTGGAAGTGGGCTTACCGTGGCTGTACTGCTGTAGCCTGTAGAAGTTAAGACTTAAATTTTTATTGAGTTGCTCTTAATCTGCATAGGATGGTCACAGGTCGAAAAAACTTTAGGGGTCGTTTGTTTACCTCTTAATAAGGCTCTTAATTGTTCAGAGCTCTTACTGGTTCAGCACTTAATGGTTCAGACTGTTTGTTTCGCGAGCAGATGTCTTAATGGTTCAGACATTTGCCTCTGAATGGTTAAGCATTATACTAAGTCTGAATGGTTAAGACCTCTAATCTGAATTGGTAAGACATTTGCCTCTAAACGGTTAAACATTATACTGACTCTTAATGGTTCAGACATCTCACTGATTCAGCACTTAATGGTTCAGACCTCTTATTGGTTCAGCACTTAACTATTCAGTTGTCAAACAGCCCCTTACTTTCATTTTACGGGTTTCAATATATAAAGAGTGCTAGTATCCCTTCCTCATTAAAAAACGTAATATCTCTCACATGATGGGTGGCTAAATTAAACATATGAAAAAATTATACTATTCAAAGAGTAAAATGCACAAAACGTCTTTTATGTTTCCTTAGACTTGCAGGTTTCATTTTTAATGTTTAGGGTAAATTACACTTTTCGTCCTTTATGTTTGTATGGTATTGCAACGGATGACCTTTAACTTCAATAATTGCACTCACAATCCTTTATTTGTAAAATCCTCCACACCTTACGTCCTTTAGTACTAACCTGGTTAAAATTTTCAGTTAAGTATAGCATGTGCCTTGCACATGAGGGTAGATTAGTAATTTTACTAATAAAGTACGAAAATTGTAATTTTCCCTTCAACAACTAAACAATCTGAATCTCTAAATCTCAGTTCACTCTCTCCTCAACCAACCCCACCGCCAACCTCACCGCCACCACCACTAAATCCCACCCCACTACCATTATATTAATCATATTTATAAAGGACTTTTGGCCAGTACGTGATATTTTTTAACACAAGACAAACAAGTAGAATAATAACAAACAAAGAGCTGTGGTATAAATCGCATCGAGAAACATAGCAAACCATAACTCCTCTCTGAAATCCCCAAATTCCCCCAAATATCAAAATATAAAATCCATAATTTTCTGTCAAAATTACGAGTGATTTAGCGATAAAACTTGCTTTGATTTTGATTACAATCTTGATAAATTCAGATCTATAAAAGACCATGCTTCTTCAGTTAAATCGATCTTGCCAATGAAGCCAATAAATCGATCTCGTTGGATCCAAACAGTGCCGCACACACAGATCAGTCTCACTGGCCTCTCTTACTCCCCTTCACCGTGATCTCTCTGGATGTGGTGTTGTCGCTGTCGACGATGGATCTGGTGGTGTTGGGGTCAGGTGGGGGTGGGCGGTGGTTAGAGAGAGAAAGGGTAGGGAGGGTGAAGGAAATACAACAACAGTTTCAGGTATTGGTGGTTTTAGGCAGTGGTCCTCGTTTTAGGTGGTAGTGGTGGCAACAATGTAGGGCATGTTTGGCTAAGCTTTTTGAAACAACTTATTGACTTATTGGCTTTTTGAAAAGTCATAAGCTTCAAAATGATGTTTGGCAATGAGGGTGTATATGAGGGGGAAAAGCCAATAAGTCAATAAGTCACTCCATACTGACTTTTCCAAAAAGCCAATAAGTCAATAAGTTGTTTTGAAAAGCTTACCCAAACATGCCCGTAGAGGTGGTGGTGACCGGTGGTCTAACCTGTGATTGTGAATGAGTATGGGAGAGAGTATTTGAGTGAGAAATAGGACTAAAAGAGAGTTTTTTTGGTTTATGTATATATATATATATATATATATATATATATATATATATATATATATATGAGTAAAAGGACATAAATGCCCTCACATGAGGTGCACGTGACATCATTTAACATTTAAAATTAATTAGGTTAGTGATAAAGGACATAGGGGGTAGTGAGTTTTACAAATAAAGGACTGTGAGTGTAAATATTGAAGTTAAAGGTCATCCGTTGCAATATGATACAAACATAAAGGACGAAAAGTGTAATTTACCCTTAATTTTATTTTTGTTATGGGTTCAATCATTTATGACTAACCAAATTAACTTAATCAGTTAAATTCCCTCACATGCATTACATGTGAGGGTAAATTCGTCATTTTGGTTTCTTTTAAATGTGTTGAGGAAGATTTATGAAGATGGAGATCTTTAATTTCTTCAAGAAAATATTTTTCCTGTGGTGCAAGCAGCAATATTCCTTCTCTACCTTTGCCTTCACGCCTTGTTCTCCACCTTTGCCTTCACGCTTCACATTTTTGAACTTTTTTTATTTAGAAAGTGTAATTTGTATTTCATTTTTGGAAACTTGTAACTGTATCGTATTCGTATTTTTTTTTCCAATCTTGTAATCCGAGACTTCGATCATAATGGAAATTCACTTTTATACTTACACTTGTTATGCTTATACTTATACACGATCAAACTTGGATACACATTTGCATGTAAACCGAGACTTATTATATACTTGATTTATCATTTATACGTTGCACGATACTTACACGACACTTACAAACACATTTCATACTCGAAAATAAACCAAAACATGAACTTTTAGCATAAAATGATAAACAAATGGAAGTTCAGGGACTAATTTGTAACAAAACGAATCTGGTTTGATTGATAGAGGCGCCGTGTCATGCGAAGGGACCCCCACCTGGGCTTCGTGCTACGCCAAGGCCATGGATCCGCAGTGAGTTGTTTCCTTGATGCGGATTAGCCATCTTCTTCCACTCTCCTCCTTCCCCAATCACCTTCAAACCTCATTAAACACTAAACCCTACTTCACCATTATAAAACCAAGCCTCCATCACCTCATTTGCACTTTTCCAACTCTCTAATCACTCTCTAAACACTCCATAATCAGTTGATTTGCAAGTTTGTGGCAGAATTCTCTAAGTGCCAAAGTGAGCATCTATCTCACATTTCTTCATGTTTTCTTCATCTTTCCTTCTTCTTGAAATCTTGGAACACCTCTAGGATTGTTTCCACAAGTTTACCATGGTAAACTAAGGTGGAACATCACAATTTTGAGGTCCAACTTTCTGTTTTGGAGAAGAACTTTACTTAAACTTATTTAAACTTAGTTTTCTTGTAAGAATCATCTATCTTCTTCTAACCAAACCTATGGTTATGGGGCTTGAATAGGGTTGATTCCCATGAGTTTAGAGGTCCAAGAACCTCCTAAAATTTCTTCTGTGATAAGGTTTCAAGCAACCTTCAAGTGTGTGACCATCCAAGCTCACCATTGTTCATATGGTGAGTCTTGCATATGTCTAAATATGTGAACCATTGAAGCTTGGGCTTTTCAAACTTGTTCCACTACCACACTTGCTTGTTTTTGTTTATGTTCATCCAAGTAGGTTCTAAGAATCAAAGTAACACAACCTCGCCGCACCTCTAAAATTTGCCGTGATGGGTATGGAACACCCGAGTTGATCTTACTTGGCTACTTAGCAAACTCGTTAGTTTATAATTCTTATCATTCATGACCAACCGGGTTATCAACTATGTTGATAACCTTATGCTTTGGTGAATTCATACAATGAGGTTTAATGGATGCTAATCATCCTACCTCCATGCTTGACTTATATGAAAATACATGAGAATACATGATGGTCTAAACCATATAATCTTTATTATATATAGGATTAGGTTCAAACGTGAACAAAATCCCAAGAGTGAACTGCGTGAACTGATCTGGGCCCTTGATTTTTATGATCTTGAGATTAAAGTAAGTGGCATGATGGTAATTATTTGGTTAATTTTTTCCATTTAATTAAATACAAAAAGCGTATATGTGTAATTTCAATCTTAAATTGATTGCATAAATCTCTCACAAATTAAGTAATCAATTATCCTCTTAAATTGATTGCATAAATCTCTCACAAATCAAATCAATGATTAGGAAAGATGTAACTTAATTCAATTATTAAAATAATTATTTGTTTAAATGCGATGTACACATGTGTATTCTGATTTTGCCATCTTTTTAATGCGATGTACACATGTGTATATCGTTTGTTTTTATGATATCTCAGAATTTTTTTTTGTATTGAATGTTGATGTACACCCGTGAATTACTATACACATATGTACGATGCTGAATACACATGTGTACTGTTCTATTTATATCCAAGTACACATGTGTATACCGTTGAAATATAAAGGTTACGTGGATCTTAAAAATCAAAATTTGAATTCTGGTGATGAAATCTGAAATAAAAATTAAAATTGAAATATGGTGATTTGTTGTTTGTTTTGATAATTATCTTATTAATAAATAAACATAATGTGGATAATGAATTTAAATTAGGAAAGATGTAACTTAATTCAATTATTAAAATAATGATTTAAATCTAATTTTTTATATAATTACAATCCTACCCTTAACAACTAAAAATAAAATCAAGGGTCCAGATCAGTTCACTCTTGGGAGGTTGTTCACGCTGGAACCCTACCCTATATATATATATATATATATATATGTATATAACCGAATTATTGACGTTAACCAGATTATGGTTAAGTGTCATGAACTTAGGTTATATTAGCTTCGTTTCTAGACTCCTCGTTTGTGATTTTAATGGACAATTTAGGACCCATGAAGACACAAAAAAACTTAAGAGTCCAAATGAGTATTTAGACAAGATATACTTTCATTATACATATACTTTTTATACTTAATTCCGAATCCGAACTTTCTACAAACTCCGAATACTTATACACCTTCATTTCCCCAATGTAGGGTAACTTCGGTGTTCTCGACTCTAAAACTCTTCAACTCACGCGCGAGATTACTATGCAAACCGTGAGTATACTCGATCCCATTTTCCGTTTTAAACACTTTGAGTGCAACATGTACACTTATACAAATCACGAATGATGATTAAACTTGTTTACGCACATACTCTATCCGTTAATAACATGATACTTGTATATTCTTGTTAACGCATGCAATGTTATACTTGTGTTCTATATGCTCATTAACTTTGCAAGCCTACCTTAACAATTATAGCGCTATAGGATTAACGCAACGCCCATATTCTTGTGGTATTGTTAAGTAAACCCTTTTACAACCTTGTCGATTCGGCGACAATGGTATGCACGATTGCGGTACACGGTACATTTTGGTTTGACTTATAGTTAACACATGCTAGTATGATAATAACAATGTATGCAATTTACCATGTTGGATATGAGACAACGTTATTTAACAATTATGTTATGTAATTAAACTTGTATACTCGCCAACTTTTTGTTGATCATTATTTTAATACATGTTGCAGGAAACTAGTTGATGACGATGAAGAATATTACATATGGTGGATAAGAAAACACCTAGGGTTGTCCTTTTAGTATCAATGAAATTTGAATTATCTAAATATTGTCACAATTAGTTGTTATGAAGTCTCTCGTAATCTCATTTTCATCTCACTCCGATGTTTCCGCCATCGGTTGAGGTATGACAGACGTCACCTTATAAGTTTTCAAAACACAACAAAAAATAAATGAGATTAATAATCATTTGTACTTCCAAAATTCATAAAACTTAACGAGCCTGTGATCCCATTCTCGATATATGAACCAAGGAAGGTACATGGTTTTTTATAAGAATTGTATTGGATCAGAAAGATTGTTGTAGGGAAGTTGTTTGATACTCTGTTTTGTGTTTACGCGTAAAACAGAAGGTTTGAGGAGAGTTTGGAGGTTTTTGAGTATATGAAGAGTAATGGGTTTAGTAATATTGATGATAGTCTTGTATGGTGTTTTTTCTTACTTCAAAAAGATGTGGAAATTTTGGGTTAGCATAGTTTTTTTTCCGAAAAATGCTTGATTCAGGAGTTGTGTAAGGTTGGGAAGAGTGTTAAGGCTAGGTAATTGGTGGATGAGATGGTTGTGAAGGGGGTTAAACTAAATGCAAATACGTATAATGCTTTGATCGATTCACATTTGAAGAAATATGAGTTTAGGGAAGTGGAGGTGATTCTTGATTTGATGAAGAGGGAGAGAGTTTTGGCGACTTATACACTTTTGATCGAGTTTTGTTCTATGTTCGGTGACATTAAGGACTAGGATGCAGAGAAGGTGTTCGATGAAATGCTTGAGAATGGGATCATTGCAGATGTTTATGCGTACATTGATCGGAGTGTTGCACCCCGGTCAAAGATAAATTTATAATCGGAATTTACCTCAAACTAATAGTTAGTGGTAGCAAGCAAGGGTTTGAACCACGTAGAGTCCGTGGTTTGTGCGGGGACTTGGTTAATTATTAATTTGAAACAATTATGAAGCTTACTAAACTGAATTTTTGTTTGTTTGTTTGAAAAAGGTGTCGGAATTTGACCGACAAGTTGATTAAAACTTATGAAAACAAATTACTCGAGGTTGCACTAAAGTGATTTCTTGATTTTAAAAAATAAAGAAAGAACAAATTACCCGGTTCGATAAATGCAAAACCTAGGGTTCCTACACGTTTAACTTGATTTAGTTGCGTTTGATGATTAACAAATTTGGTGTCACGTGACTTAGGTGCCAAGAGCTATCAACGTTTTCTAGAACGGACCGCAATGCATTTCATTATCAAGAACATGTAAATTCTAACCTAAGACAAGGCATAATTGCACATAAACATTTCGCAAAGTCAAATTTAATCTTCACTCGACAATTCACAAATTCGATACGAATGAAGACAATTATTAAAGGTTTTAAATATCACAAACAACTAGTCACAAATGATATTAAGCACAATGTTTAAACCCTAGAAAATCTTACAAAATCTACACCAGGGTGAAACTCGAGAAGACTAGCCGCTCATGGTTGATGAATCACGAACACTGGATGATGAGTATGAGCACCGAGCCATGATCTTGATTCTTGGAGGAATGATGAAGATTAGGGTTAGGGTTGAATGATGATTGTGGATTGGATGGATGATGATTAGGGTTTAGGATCGAATGATTGAAGGTAGTGATGGTTGGTGATTCAAGATAGGTTAGAGATGATGGTTGTGATGTAAAAATGCTCCAAGAACTGATAATGAACTTCAAAGCTCGTAACTCATGTTTTATCCTTTCAAAATTCGGTTAAAGAAACTCAAAAACATCAAAATAGCGTCGGAGAAATGGACATAGCGTCGGCAACACATGGATGGGCCATTGGTGACGCCCTCATCTAAACCAAGTTTTCTCCGACGCTTTCCACTACTGTCAACACAGGTTTTTGGATGACGCGGCCTTTGTTCGTTGTCAGCGCCTCCTCCACCTTGGGTTTCCTGTTTACTTCGTTTCACGTGACCGGTTGGTCCCGATCGCATCCCGATGCTCTGTAAAGCTCCCGAATAGCTCCTTAAACTCCGTTACACATGCAAAACACAAATTGTATCAAAGTAGGCTATTCGAAACTCAAATTCATGTAAAACATAAAATTTAAGAAGATTAAGCAACGGGTTTTCAACCACGTATCAACACTTCGATAATTAGTTGCAACTGTAAGCTAGGGAAAATGAGAAGGGCTCTTGAGTTGTTTGATGAGTTGACGGAGATAGGTCTTGTCCCGAACGCGCATACGTATGGTGTGTTGCTGAATGGTGTATGTAAAGCAGGGGTGATGAAAGCTGATGAAGTTTTGTGTGTTTTGGGGAGGGGGGGGGGGGGTTTATCATAAGAGAAACCAAAAGGACGAATTTACCCTCACATACCCTCACATATTATGTATGTGAAGGAATTTAATTGATTTAACTTAACTTGGTTAGTCAGAAAGGATTGAACTTGTAACAAAAATAAACTTAAAGGATATTTTTAGCAAGTTTTAAACATTAAGGATAGAACCCACAAGTTTAAGGAAACATAAAGGACGTTTTATGCATTTTACTCCTATTCAAATGATAATCTTGTTTGTTTAGACAAGAGATTTGAAATGTTTTAAGATTCCGATTACGCTTTTGACTAGTTTGACTTGCTTTGGTTTATTTGAGTCTCTCACTATCTCTCTCTCTCTCTCTCTCTTTCTCTCTCTCTCTCTGTATACATATATACATATGTATATATATATGGCTGGGGTAAAATGAAAACTCATACGAGTTGTGAGAACTTAGAGAACTCGATCTTACAAATTATTTTTCAAAAAATTGTTTTCTTACCAAAAATCCTAAAAAGAATCAAAATTTCCAAAAAAAAAAATTTTTTTTCATTTATAACAGCGGTAAATGCTAAGGTCATCAATTTTTTACTGCTGTTGTAAGGGGCCGAAGACACCACTTCGAATTTTTTTTATTTTTTTTACAATCGGCTTTGAAACATCTTAAACTTGGGGTGTAAAAAAATGGGGTTGAAACTCGCACGTGAAGACCGAGTTCTCTAAATACTCACAACCCGTGGGGGTTTTTCGTTGATCTTAATCCTATATATACATGCTCTATATATATAATGTGTATATATATAAAGTTTAAATCACAATAGTCCTTAACGTGCGATGCGTGCGCATAACGTGCGTAATTATGAATATAACATATGTGATTAGGTTTTTGGGGGGTGGGGTTTAGATTTTTTTAGGTTTTTTGTGGGTGGGAGGTAGGGGGTTAGGTTTTTTTTAGGTTTTTGTGGGTGGGGGGTGGGGGGTTAGGTTATTTTGGTGAGTTATATTTTTTTTTTTGAGGGGGGGGGGGGGTGGGTGTTTAGGTTTTTAGGTGGTGGTGGGGTAGGTTTATTTTGTTGTGTTCACATTGGTTCTCGTGGTTCTCTCAATAAGGGTAGTTATCAAATGAACTTTACCCTATATATATATATATATATGCTGATATGCACAAAATGCAACATATAAATTGTATCAAATAATGTATTAAAAAAACCTTTTTAGTACTGATGTTGGAAAAAGTGTGTTTCTTTGTTTACTTTTGATTTTCAGGATTAAAAGAGCTTAAACGAACAAAAGGAACAAATTAACGACGAAAATTATCATAAATACGAAGGAAGGGAAGTTAACACACTTTACCAACCCTCCTAGCTTCACCCCAAAGACAAAAACAACAAACCAGAACCTAAGCACGGGGTCGTGCCTGCTGGGCATGGGGTCGTGCCCCACTCAAGATTCCTTGAAGATAAAGACAAACAGAAAACGACAAGTGACATGGGGTCGTGTCTCCTAGACAAGGGCCGTTGTCAACTCTCAGATTTAGAAATCTGGGTTCGTACAGCAAGTACAAGGGCCACGGGTCGTGCCATTAACACACGGGGTTGTGTGTACAGTTAGTCTGACAACAACATTTAATGAAGACAGAAAAGGATAAGGACATGGGGTCGTGCCTACCAAGCACGGGGCTGTGTGAAGCCACTGTTTTCAGCTGTAAAAAGAGGTGCTTGGCTCACTTACAACTCATCCCTTGGCAAACCACTTCTCTCACACCTGCCACTACTCTACCACTACTACCACCATCACCCACCATTTTCATCCATCATCCATCCTTAGAGTGTGTGTAGTAGTCTTGGGATCCAAAATCAATAGTAAGAGTTTTTGTCAAACAAAGGCCATGCTTGGCTAATCTCTTACATCACTTGGTGAAGACAGGTTATTTATGTATTACTTTTGATTTCCTAGCTTAGGTAACTTTTTATTTGGGTTTGTATTACTAACTTTAATAACTAGTTTTTTTATATTGAAAGTGAACTTTATTCAATCATTTCTTCATGTTTTGTTGATTCACTCATTCGTGTCTTTACGGTCTATATAAAGCACCTTAACTGCCTGGAAGGGGGTTAGAAGGGTGGTTGGGTAAAGTTCTTGCCTCGTTCAGTGTATAGATCCAACGAGGACTTGATTCAAGCTTATTAAGACTTCCTTTGTGGTAGTAACATCAAATCGGAGGAAGTAAGAACGACTTGAATCCCTTATAAATAAACTACTATTAAAACTTTAAACCGGCCTTGCGTGACTGTATCCCTACTGACTCAGACCAATATGCCCGAGGGTAGTGTTGCCTCCAAAAGAGGGACATGCCACATTATGCAATAATAATATACTTAATTGTCTTTCAATAATCCGACCTTGCGGGACTGTGCCCTGCTGACTCAGACCAATAAGGCTGAGGGTAGCGTTGCCTCCAAAAGAGGGACATGCCACTATAACTAAGATAATCTCTTAAAAAGCCCAAAGCACGGAAATCATCAAAGGATACATAAATGACGAGTCGGATCCAAGTGATTCTATTTTATCTATCTGTTTTATTTATTTAGTTAGTTTCTTTTTATTTTACTTATTTAAAAAAAATCTTTTTCCTAAAATTTGGTTAGATTAGACGTTGACGATATTCCGGTAAGCTCTTGTGTCCTTGGACGACCTCGGTATATTACCATCACTATACTACGCCAACGATAGGTGCATTTGCCCTAGTGTGTTGTAGAGAGTGATAGTTTATATCGTGTTTTATAAATTTAAAGCTTGATAAAAGGGTAAAAAGGTACTAAAAATATATTGGAAATCCGTACACACTCTAGCACGTCAAGTTTTTGGCGCTGTTGCCGAGGACACAAGGATTTTAAGAAAGTTTAGAATCGTCGACCTAATTATTTTTATTTTTTTTTCTTTTTACTTTTTTCCTTTTTTTCTCCTATTTTTCCAATTTCTACAGAAGTAACACGGGGCCGTGTGTGATCATCACGGGGTTGTGTCACTTCCCCAATATCACAAAACTATTTTCTACCAGACACGAACTGCAACACAGGGCCGTCTGACAACCACACGGGGTCGTGCGACAACAACAATTTGTAAGAAAACAGTAATAGTTTTGATCCCGACGGTTAAAAACTTACTTGGCAGCCATGGATGTTAATGATTATTTTTACCCCCGCCACTCTTACGGTGACTGGTGTCAATTATGTGGTGGAATGCATTAAGAATTAGAATGTATCATTCTAAGATTTAATCCCTACTATTTGAACCCATCGTTTTCCTATGACGATCACCTTAAGATGGGCAGGAGTAAAAACGATAATAACGTCCATCCACCTGAATTCCATCAAACCTCTTGCATAGGAGACATAGAAGACGTATGTCAAATAGAAAAGAGGATTCTCTAGAAACTCAAAGAAACAGAATCTATGATGAAGGCGCGATATTCATCAAGGAATAAAAGCGAAGGAGAATCGATGGAGCCACATTCAAGAACAAACAACACCGAGACCAACAAACCTACCCTAGTCATTTGCGAAAACGAAGGCGATAGTTGTCCCTGTATTGACCTCGCAATGACAGTCCCCTTTACAGTGTGTGAGTTTCACACCGACGGTTTAGACGGGAGTGAGTTGACTCACACCTTCTTTAACAAGAGCCCGGAAAAGGTAAATAAAGGAAGGTTTCGCCCTCCTACTTTTTAACTAGGATTCTATCATTCCGATAACATCTTGTGTTTTCGTACCTCTTGCTGGAGCCTAAGGTACATTAGGCAGTACGGTGTTGTTCCAACCAATAAGGAACCCCTCGATTTAACACGGTTCCTTGAAAATTTAGACTAAACTTCATAAAAACCCTAAGACACGGGGTCGTGTTCCTCAAACAAGGGGTTGTGTCCCAGCTACTTCTAGACATGAGGGCGTCTCAGAAAAACACGGGGCCGTGCCTCCGTCTTTTTCAACACGGGCTATGTCAACCTTGACATGGGTCATGTCTCAATAACAGACAACATTCTCTGACTCATGCAGGAGACAGGGGACCATGCTTCTTGGACACGGGGCCGTGTCAACGTGCTGTCACTTTCTATAAAATCAGCCATGAGAAGAATGTTTGGACCCATTCCAAAAAGCCTAAGATCCTTCCTGATATTGCACACATATCTGAAAGGTAAGTTCTTAAAAAGGTTTCCTTAAACCTTCTTGTCTTTACCACTTTTAGCCATTTCTTCTTCTTCCTTCAACAACCTCCATTGAATCTTGATGCTTCAAGCTTGAAAGCTTCAATTGGTAGGTCAAAAGCATGAGTTTTTAGCCCCAAGTTTTGCAAATTTACTATTTTAAAACATTATTTTAAGTTACTTACATTCATAAATGTAAGAAATCAAGCAGATTTAACTTAAAATAAAAGTTCTTGGACTGAAATATCAGTGCTGTTGAAACAACACGAGGCCGTGCCTCATAAGCACAGGGTCGTGTGACTTGTCTGTTATTCCAAATCTTTAACGGTATGTCATGTTTACTAGCATGTCGAGCCAACAACGGAACATCATCAACGAGCTCAAGGAATAATTGCACCGGGGATGAGACTCTCTCTAGAGGCTACTCTTGTCCGATACGTGAGTGCTGCGGGAGAATCTGTCGAAGAAATGACCACAGTGGAGGAGGTCCTAATCGACCGAGTGAACTTCCTCTTCATGGCATTGGAAGATAGCTTTAGGGAGATCAACCATTTTCACCAAAGGTTGAATATTTTGGTGGTGCCCCCAATGGAGCCTACCTTCTCTCAAGAAGATTGGAACCTTGCTAAAGAGATCATTCACCCCACCGGATGGGACGAGATACCACCGGAGCATCCAAGCAATGCTACCTTTGAGGTTCCAATAAAACCCGCTCCCCTACCTCAAGAAGAGGTCGACGAAGAACCCTTTATCTTCCTTCCAAGGGGGATCGAGGAAATGTTCAACAACCTCTAAAAGTGCATTTCAGGAGAATAGCTTAAAGTCCTCCGAAGATTAGTCCTGGTCTCCACTAATCATTCATAGATTTGGGGAATACCTATTAGGGGTTAAATAAAATCTCATAGGGTATCCATCCATCCATCCATCCATCCATCTATCCATCTATCTATCCATCTATATCTATCTTAGGACCTTAATTTTTTATTTTTCCTCGTATTTTTCTTTTTATGGATGAAATGAAATGAATTTGGTGTGATGATAAAAATAAAGTGTGCAAAAGTGATGATAATGGCCAAAGGACATTGAACCAGCATCCCATGCATGAAAACAGAAGACTACCAAATGAAAATATTCAAAACAGTAAGTGCAGCACGGGGTCGTGTCAGGTAAGCACACCCCCGTGACCCAAATCAGCTGTAACATTTTTTGATTTTGGAACCTTGACAAGGGGGCGTGCCCATGACAGTAAGTGCAGCACGGGGCCGTGTCAGGTAAGCACGCCCCTGTGACCCAAATCAGCTGTAACATTTTTTGATTCTAGAACCTTGACACGGGGTCGTGCCCCATGGGCACGCCCCCGTGTTTGTCTTCTGGAAAAAATTGTTACTGACATTTTTGACACGGGGTCGTGGCTCCCACACACGGGGCCATGTGAAATGCCTATTTTCTGAAAAATTTGTTGTTTTTTAACAGACGTTTTACACATTTAATCAATCTAACCAATTTTGGACACATTGAGGAAAATGTGTAATTTAAGTGTCGGGGGAACTTGAATAACTTGAATATTGTTTGCCCTAAAAACGAACCTTACACAAAACTCTACTTGGAACCGCTAAAACACCCCAAATCTTTTTCAAAAAAAAAAAAAGTTTATTATGTCTTGTTTATAGTTTAAGTTAGAAAAACAAGTTCTAAAAAGTTCAAGTTTTTATAAATTTACAACCAATAGCGCCGTGATAAAAAAAGGAACCATATAAGGAAAATTCATATAAAAGGCATGACAAATTTTTAAAATTTGATTGTATATATACTTTCACATTTTCACCCTTTCCTACAAAATTTTGAGTTTTGAGCCTTTAACGAGCATCCAATATCATATCTATACTAAAATGCTCATCTTTCATTTCTTGTGTGAATAGTCCCTACGGTTCCTACGAATCTGGAACTTGACAAGACAATACATTCTGGTCCTTACCGACTAATCCAAGTAAGTATATGATTGAGGCATTGGGACTTTAACACCCTTTTTTCTTTTTAACATTATTTTCTACTTTTATTTCCCCACAAAAACTCCCCCCAGTCAACCCCTTTGAGCCTAAACCTTTCATTTCAAAACCCACAACACACCATCACCCAAAAACCATCTTTTCAATTTTTACACCTTTATTTTAGTAAAAATCGTTTCTTTTTGAAAAAACGCAAAAGCATGTGACTTTACTTTATTCAAAAAAAATCTCTAAGTTGCTTGCAATAAATAAGCAAATATATTGCTTATAAGCATTTAGTAGTTCATAAAGTCACAAATAAAAATTTTCAAAAGAAAAACGACTTTTTACGCCTTTAGCCACTTTGAAATAAAACTACCATACCCTTAACCAAAAGCCTACCCTTCAAAGTCCTCTTGATATTTACAAGGATTAAAGTTAAAAAGGAGGATGTTTGATTGATTTTCAAGCTTATGGTAGGAGTAAGTTCCGTACCGGGACCGAGCGTTTCACTTATACATCTTCGGCTGAGTGTTGAGTGACCACTTGTGAGGTATGTGAATGTATATATAGCTAAATGAAATTTTAAAATATATGTTATGCCTAAAAATATTTAGTTTTCTTAAAAGTTCTAAATAAAATCATGTCGAATAGGATTGTAAATAAAATAAAAACAAGAATGAATAAAGAACTTAGATTCCCGACACTCTACAGACAAGACCCAAAAACTTCTCTTCTACCCATTTCATATGGGAATGTAAGCAATATTAAAGAGTTTTGCTTGAGGACAAGCAAAGATTCAAGTGTGGGGGTATTTGATATTCACAAAATGCAACACATAAATTGTATCTAATAATGTATAAAAACAACCCTTTTAGTACTAATGTTGGAAAAAATGTTTTTTCTTTGTTTATTATTGATTTTCAGGATTAAAAGAGCTTAAACGAACAAAAGGAACAAATTAACGATGGAAACCAGCTTAAATACGAAGGAAGGGAAGTTGATACACTATATCGACCATCCAAGCTTCACCCCAAAGACAAAAAAAAAAAAAAAAAAAAAAAAAACAAACAAACCAGAACCCAAGCACGGGGACGTGCCCCACTCAAGATTCCTTGAAGATAATGACAAACAGAAAACGACAAGGTAACGTGTCTCCTAGACAACGACCGTGGTCTAGGGATGAGAATTTGGTACTGGGTGCCGGTACCGAATTTCCCGTACCGATTTTTTTAGTACCGGTAACGGTACCCACTTTTTGTCATTTTTGGTATCGGTACCGGTTCGGTATGGTACAGGGAAAATATCGAATTTTACCTTCAAATACCGGTACCGTATCGTACCATAACGAATATTTCGGTACCGGAACCCAGTTTTGGTGAATTTCGGTATTGATATTTTCAGTACTGGTACCGGTTCGGTACCGAATCGGCACCACGCTCATCCCTACCGTGGTAAACTCTCAGATTTGCAAATCTAGGTTCGTACAACAAGTACAGGGGCCACGGGGCCGTGCCGTTGACACACGGGGTCGTGTGTATAGTTGGTCTGACAACAACATTTAATGAAGACAAAGAAGGAGAAGGACACGCAAGAACGGGGCCTGTGAAGCCACTGTTTTCAGCTATAAAAGGAGGTACTTGACTCATTTAAAACTCATCCCTTGGCAAACCATTTCTCTCACACCTGCCACCGCTCCACCACCACTACCACTACCACTACCACTACCACTACCACCATCACCAACCACTTTCATCCATCATCCATCCTTAGAGTGTGTGTAGTAGTCTCGGGATCCAAGATCGATAGTAAGAGTTTTTGTCAAACAAAGGCCATGCTTGGATAATCTCTTACATCACTTGGTGGAGACAAGATATTTGTGTATTACTTTTGATTTCCTAGCTTTGGTAACTTTTTATTTGGATTTGTATTGATGACTTTAATAACTAGTTTTTTATATTGAAAGTGAACTCTATTCAAAAAGTTCTTTATGTTTTGTTGATTCACTCATTCGCGTCTTTACTATCTATATAAAGCACATTAACTGCTTGGAAGGGGGTTAGAAGGGTGGTTGGGTAAAGTTCTACCCTCATTCAGTGTATAGATCCTGCGAGGACTTGATTCAAACTTATTAGGACTTCGTTTGAGGCAGATAACATCAAATCGAGGGAAGTAAGAATGGCTTGAATTGCGAGACTGTATCCCTGCTAACTCAGACCAATATGGCCGAGGGTAGCGTTGCCTCCAAAAGTGGGACATGCCACATTTTGCATTAATAACTTACTTAATTATCTTTCAATAATGTCACTACCTCCCCGTTTGTAAATAAATTCTTTACCCAAAAAAATTATCTTTCAATAATCTGGCATTGCAGGACGGTATCCCTGCTGACTCAGACCAATATGGCTGAGGGTAGCGTTGTCTGCAAAAGAGAGACATGCCACAGTAACTAAGATAATCTCTTAAAAAATCCAAAGCGTGAAAATCATCAAAGGTTACATAAATGACGAGTCGATCCAAGCGGTTCTATCTTGTCTATCTGTTTTATTTATTTATTTAGTTTCTTTTTATTTTACTTATTTAAAAATATTTTTCCTAAAATCTGGTTAGATTAGACATCGACGATATTCCGGTATTAAAATCTCTTGTGTCCTTGGACGACCTCGGTATCTTACCATCATTATATTATGCCAACGATGGGTGCTCTTGTGACCTTGATAAAAGAGTAAAAAGTACTAAAAATATATCAGAAATCCGTACACACTCTAGCACGTCACATACATACACACACATACACACATATATTTAAGCAGGGTGCCCACGTGATGTGGTGGGGGCAACAATTTGCATTGTGGTACTTGTTTCTGGTAATTTTCTTATATGTATAATATTTATTGTAGTATCCAGTGGTAGATATACTTCATAACCATATCAATCGGTTAATCCGTTTCATTTTGTTGTGCATGGTTCGGTTATTATCCTCAACTGATGCCGAAACCGAAGTTATCATTTAGTCTATTTTATTAACCAACTAGTTTTTGGTTATCAGTTTTGTTTGAACGGTTAAATTGATGACTTTTGATTTGGTTCGTTTAATTTTGGTTAATAGCCAAAACTAAACTAGGGCTAAAACCTTTACTTAGAAATACATGAAGTTGAGATATAAGTACATGAAATGGAGGTATTGTATATATGTACATGAATTGGAGGTATAATAGCTAGAAATATATGAAAATATAAACGGTTTGGTTCGGTTAATTTGGGTATAACGAGGGTACAAACAAACTGGTTACTAATAACCATTTTTTTTTGTAAATCGGTTTTCAGTTAGTTCAGATGTTCGTTGATTTTGGTTCGGTGTTATTTTTATTTCGATTTGGTTTCAGTGGTTTTTTTAGGTTTTTTGGGTGTGGGGGTTAGAATTTTTTTAGGTATTTGTGGGAGGAGGTTGAGGGGGGGTTAGGTTTTTTTGGGGAGGTATAGTTTTTTTTTTGGTGGGGGTGGGGGTGTTTAGGTTTTTGGGTTATGGTGGGTGGGGTGGGGTGGGGTGGGTTTTTAGGTTTTTAGGTGGTGGTGGGGTAGGTTTATTTTGTTGTGTTCACATTAGTTCTTGTGGTTCTGGCATTAAGGGTGGTTCTTAAATGAACCTTACCCTATATACACACACACATACATATAAGTAGGGTGCCCACGTGATGCGGCAGGGGCAACAATTTGCATTGTGGTACTTGTTTCTAGTAATTTTCTTATATGTATAATATTTATTGTAGTATCCAGTGGTGGATATACGTCATAAGTGTAGCAATCGGTTAATCCATTTCATTTTGGTATGCATGATTCGGTTATTATCCTCAACTGAAGCCGAAACCGAAGTTATTAGTTAGTCTATTTTATTAACCAATTGGTTTTTGGTTATCATTTTTGTTTGAACGGTAGATTGATAACTTTTGATTTGCTTCATTTAATTTTGGTTGATAGCCAAAACCAAACTAGGGCTAAAACCTTTACTTAGAAATTCATGAAGTTGAGATATAAGTACATGAAATGGAGGTATTGTATATATGAAATACATGAATTGGAGGTATAAAAGCTAGAAATATATGAAAATATAAACGGTTTGGTTCGGTTAATTTTGGTATAACGAGGGTACAAAAAAACTGGTTACTAATAACACGTTTTTTTGTTAATCGGTTTTCAGTTAGTTCAGTTGTTCGTTGATTTTGGTTCAGTGTTATTTTTATTTCGATTTGGTTTTGGTGGTTTTTTAAGGTTTTGGGTTGTGGGTGCGGAGTATTGTCCTATTTTTGGGGGTTTCACGACTGATTATGTTGGCACTGTTGTCGACACTTTTTAAGCCGTCTATGGTGACAGAGATGGTATGTCTACATGGCTGAGACATTTGTTTCCTGGGCTTTAAAACTCGAAACCGAAGCTGCTTTTGAGTGTAAAAAACTTTAATTTCTTGGGTTTGGCCTGATAATGATGAGGCTTTGCTCATCTGAGGTGTTGATGTCTTTCTATAGCTTGCTTTATGCTATTAATATGTTCTTCATGGTTGAGATGTTTTGTTTTGTTTCTTTTAACCTCCATTTGTGAGATATATGGCTATGATGATAAGCAAGCGGATCCGACCGTAGTTCTGAGCCTACTTTTTGTATATATTTTTTGGTATTTATTTTTTGTTTTCGTTTCGTTTCGATGGTGGTGGTGGTGGTTGTAATGGTAGTGGTTTTGGTAGCAGTTGTGGGTGGTGGAGTTGTTATATAGATGACCGTGAATCCATCATTTGTTGCTGATCTTGAGGTGTTATGTTGCAATTCGGGATGTTATTATTGGGAAGTTTAAGGGGTTTACGGTGAGTCTAAAATGTTTTCTTATCCTGACTGTTAAGGCCACCATTTATAGCTTGAAAACAAAACACGTTTTTAGTTCTTGCATATTTAGTAGAGTATTAATTTTTTGAAGTTTTTGCATATTTAGTAGAGTATTAATGTTTTTAATCATTTAACTTCAAAAAACTTTAGTTCTTGCATATTTAGTAGAGTATTAATGTTTTCAATCATTTAACTTCAAAAAACATGTATGGAATCAATAATAGAACTCTCCTCCATGTCTCAGTAATATTAAAAGTAAGAACTTGAAAGTGTTGGTGGGAATTTCAAAAAGATGGAATAAAGGTGGTGTATAGATATCTTACCGGCTGACCAACACATAAAGATTGTTTGGTTGGTTTCAACTATTTATAAACACAATACTTCGAATTATAGGACGAATCTCAAGATATGTACAAAAGGCAACAGTTGAGAGAGTTGGCTATTCTAAACATTAACCTTCGAAGGCATAGTACGCAGCCAAGAGACATTGTGTCGCCTTTTGGTTCCAACAGAATAAACATGCCAAGACCGGGTTCCAAGGAACCTGACATCATACTCGGGCTACTTTAAAACTTAAGATGAAACAAGTGTTACTCAGATTTTAGATGCTTCTGTTTGCCCAGGCTTTCAATAACGAACATACAAAACCAAACACAAACGATACGTCTCATACTCTTTTATTCTTAAACTCAACTCGACGAATAAAATTGAATACATAACCCTATATTTATAATAAACATAAACTAATCCTAAACTTACTCAAACTCTATTTAATATAAACCTAATTAATAAACAGATAATTCAAACTATTTAAATAAATAACCACACTATATTTATCTTGAATCCACTTGAATTATCCTTAACCCATATTAACTTTATGGATAATCCTTTAAATCAGAATTATCACTTCATTCACCTCCTTAATTCTGATTTGGACCCGCTTCACATCTGGTCTTGTCCGAAAATCTGATCGCAACTCACACAGGTTGTGGTTAAATCCGAGTCGAATGATCATACTACACAATTTGATTTACTGTTCTTCGACTATGAACTCTTCCTAGATGGTATAATCTGTTTGTGGTAGCCACTGGTTTCTATAACGGTAGAAACTATCCACAAAATACCAACTTATGTGTAACTGATCTTGCCGGATTCGATGACTCCTTAATCGAATTACAAGATTTAACACCATCCTGATTAGGCGCACGGATCTTGTCGGATTCAATCACATCTTCATCGGATATAAGATTGCCGCACCTATTCTGATCACTTAAACGGAGTGATTAAACTTCTTCAATTTTGACGAGATTGGTTGCTTCCACACAACCTAAAACGGTCTCATCTTCTTGGTACTTTCCTACTCTTGATCGTTGATCTTCTCCTTGTCTTCACATGGATTTTTTGACTTAGCTATTAACAGATTCGACCACCTCCTTTGATCGAATTTACTCGGCTCTCTTGATCGGGTTACACACCGGCCCGATTTTTCTTGCTTCTTGTTCGTCGTTCCCAGTTGGTTCAGTTTAAAAAAAAAATGAACATCCTACCCAGTACTCCTTTTATTACTTTGTTCACTGCCAGATATTTCCATTAATGCAACAAGTTTCAAACTTCTCGGTTGTCAATAACTGCATGTTAAGTTAACTATATGATGCATGTCACACCCCGACCGCGTAAAACAACAAATCACGGCGGAAACATCAGGGAGTGTCGTAACAGAATCATTGTTTCACTACACATGGTAATTAAAGTTATGTTTATTTCGTTAAGTGTCTCATTGTTTTGATATAAACCAAGTAATTACAACAATTATCTTTCAAGTTTTAAGTCACCAAAGCCCGCGTCCATCCTATGTGTAGCAAGCAATCAACAATCATCACATTGTAGAACCTGAAACATATATGAAAACAGTCTGCATAAAAATGTCGGCGAGCACATAGGTTTTGTGTGTCAAATTCATGGCTTTGAATTCATATTGCAATACCTCGACCAACTACTAGAGTTGTCGAGTATGTACTTTGAAACCAAAAAGTGTTTGATATTGCAATATATATTTTATCATCTTTACAAGATGATATAAGTAAACCAAAACCATTGTAGCCATGAATCTTGACTGAAAACATTTGTTTTTGTAAAACCAAGTAGTAAATCGTCCTGTATGAAAACTCGTATGGTTTATATGTTTAAGTAAACCTCGTTGTGTGTCATTGTTTGAAAACATTTGTCCAAGTGATCTAGATAACGCTACGACATGTAATGTGATAGAAGCACTTATATATAGGAAGTACCAGCGGCGTATGCACCATGCTTTTATCACATTACACCCGTCCCGTTATGTAATCACTTGCCATAAACCAATCGTACAAAGTCGTTCAAATCGTTCAATCGTTCAAACCATTCAAATCATCCAATCGTTCAAATTGTTCAAATTGTTCCAATCGTTCAAATCATTCGTGTTATAAACCATCGTTCAATAGTCCGCGTTTTAATTGTGAAATACAACTTTTGGTCGTTCTTTAAAGAATACATTCAAACCTGTGTGACTCGAATACCACCCATGGGGTATCTTTAACTAGGCCCTAAAAGACCTCTTTAACAAGACTAATAAACCAACACGTGATTTAATAATCAGAAAACAGTTTTTGTCGTTCCCCAAACTACCCACCTAATCCAGTGAATAGCCTAGTAACGAGATTTGTCAGATCCTATGGTACCATAACATACTACTGGTCGGCTTGATCATAGTTAATGAATGTCATTCGAATGTCTTTCGACTAATGCCCCAACAAGTTCGTTCACATTATTGAAAACATCAAGTTTTATATAAACCATAGCATTTGTTCATGAAAACTTGAAAAGCCTTTAGCACATATGAATCACCCCAAAACAATTGAAAACATAAAGGGACTATGTACTCACTTGAGATTGCAAAGTATCTTCGATTAGGTGAACTAATTAGCTCGGGCAATCAAGAAATCAAGTGGCACCTAGTATTGGATCACTATGTTAATAATCGAGGCCTAAATCGGGAGATTGGGTAGAATGAGGTTTCGTAAACCAAATGAGTGTTGGAACTCATATGATATGGTTTAACAAAGCCTACATTCTGATTTGGAACCTATCCTAAGTGCTTATGACCCGTTATGACCCGTTAAGGTAGTCTACACTACTTTAACGCGTCATTTGCGCAAAAGCTCATTCGAATAGCCTAACTAGTCCTATGAAAAGTATTATATGCCCTAACATGTTTAAGATTGTTGCATAATCAGTTTAAGTGTAAAAATTTAAGTTACATGTGCTAAATTCAAATTATGCATGAAAAGGGCATTTTGGTCATTTTCCTAAGGCATATAAACTACCTATTATACAACTAATTAAACTAAGTGACCATAAGATATAACCTCGGAAGGTTATTCCCTATACAAATATGTCAACAAAATATGTTTGGTCGGATCCTAATGATCGACCAAACGGGTCGGGTTCGAAAGTCTAAGCGGTTGTCGAGACCGCTTGACTTACGACCCTAAACAAGCACTAAACTAAAAGTGACGAGTTAAACATGTTAAAACATGTTTAACTAAGTTAGAAAACTAATTTGATATCAAAACAAAGTGTTTTGATACCTAAAAATAGTTTCGTCGCAAAATGCACATAATCGTGCATTTTGACCGAAACTTTGACTCTTCACTTCAACTAGTCAACGTGGTAATCAGTTGGTATAGTCACAAGGGACTATAACCATAATGATTACGCTCACGTTGCAAAGTTCAAACGAACTTTGTCTTTACCAAATCATGGTCAAAGCTGAAAGTCAAACACTGTTTGACTTTCTTGCTTGATTTAACTAAACAAGCATGAAAGAACACTTACAAGAGTCCAATGCTTGGAAAAAGAACTAAGAATGCTCAGGTAGGTGGCCCTCAACATGTGATTGCCTCCACTTAGAGCAGATATGAGAAGAAAGAGCAAATGAGCAAGTTAAAGTGAAGCAATGTTTGGGTTTATATAAAAAATCATGGACCTTTGGATCAATGCCAAGTGTTTTTAAGTTGTTCAAAGATTGATCCTCACCATACACATGTTAGGATATGATTTGGCAACTTGGGGAACACTTAAACCAGCCCACAATACTCAAAAACCATGTTTAAAACCAGTTTCAGCAGGCTGTTTTGTTGAAAACAAGTTTCTGCCTAGCTACTGTTCTCGCGGGCCGCGAAAGAAATAGTTAAATCTCTCGGTCCCCGCCTAGTACTCTGGCAGGAAGTTTCAGTTTTTGGCAGAACAGGCCCCTGCGGCTCTGAAACTTGTTTTTCGACGCGTTTAACCCCCGTTAACCCAATTTCAAGGCTCTACAAGGATGTTAAAGCATAAGGGACTTGAAATATGCTTGAAATTATCACGGATGTTGGTTCGTTTGATCGTACGGTCACGTTATTCGGTTAATTACGACGAAACTCGAACGGACGCGAAAACGATCCAAATTACGCGACGAATGGTATTTTTGCATTCCTATCACTAAAATACAATATTTTAATGATTACAAATATTTGGATGTCCGGATATGGTCAGAACGTAAGATATGCGCGTAAATGCAAACTTACGCGATTTTTGACGCTTTTAGTCCCTGATGATCAAATAAGCGTATTTTCGCATACCGAGCCCCTCAAAACTTATTTATAAGCTATGTTAAGGGTATTTAGGGTACATTTAGCTTATGATCTTGTTCCGGAGTGTACGTTGCTATATGAATCAGTAGACTTTTGCAGTTTGACGAAAATAGTCCTTGTGATCGTCTAAACTTGTTTTTGCCACACCAAACCCTTCAAAACTTATTTCTAAGTTATGTAAAGGTTATTTAAGGTATATTAAGCTTATGTCACTGTTCCGGAGTGTTTGTTGTGTTAAACTGATTACGTTTGCGTAACAGTTTGCGTATAACTTTCCACAAAGTGATTAAGAGCTCGAATTCGAACAAGAATTGATATGTGTAATTGTCACATGTATTTGTACAAATCCCGAGAATGAAACATAATATTTCATCGTATTTGTATTTGTATGATGGTCGTAGAGGCACAAATGTCACAGTCTCCCCTACTTTAGGAAATTTCGTCCCGAAATTTATTCGAAGGAGTCTGTCTGTATAGTTGTGTTAAACAATTGTCTTCCATGGAATCTAGGGTATTATCTATTTGCATGTAACCCATCAAGGATCTCCATGTAAGGCATAACTTTATCATTCCTTAGTGGATGCTTCCTTAGATAATGCAGGAAGTGGGAATGGACTGTTATACCTATGATGCTCATCCCCTAATGGATACTTCCTTGTTTAATACAGGAAGTGGGAATGAGGGATCGATTAAATGTATAACCAAATCAATTAATAGTAGAGTATCCTTTAAGAGTCTAACTATTAAGATAGAAAGATCTTGTAAGGATTTGTATTTCATTTCATTTCCCCAGTGGATATTCTTCAAAAGCGGATATGAATGCATAATTCATTTTCCTCAATAGATTCTTTGTCAGAAGTGGAAATGAAAGATGCATAAGTTGTTAATTTCTCAATGGTTATTTCTTCAGAAGCGAAAATGAACGGATAATTCATTTTCCTCAATGGATACTTCATCAGAAGTAGAAATGAAAGATTGTTGTAAAGAATACTCATTTCCCCGATGGATATTTCTTTGGAAGTGAAAATGAATGGATAATTCATTTTCCTCAGTGGATACTTCGTCAGAAGTGGAAATGACAAAATCAGTACGGGATTATTCATTCCCTTAGTGGGTATTTCTTTAGAAGTGAAAATGAATGAAAATTTCATTTTCCTCAGTGGATACTTCACCAGAAACGGAATGAATTTATTCATTTTCCTCGGTGGATATTTCTTCAGAAGCGAAAATGGACAGATAGTTCATTTTCCTAAGTGGATACTTCATCGAAAACAGAAATGACCAAAATCAATACAGGATTATCCATTCCCTAAGTGGATATTTCTTTAGAAGAGAAAATGAATGAACAATTCATTTTCCTCAGTGGATACTTCACCAGAAACATAATGAATTTATTCATTTTCCTCAGTGGATATTTCTTCATAAGCGAAAAAGAACGGATGGTTCATTTTCCTTAGTGGATACTTCATCAGAAACGAAAATGACCAAAATTAATACAGGATTATTCATTCCCGCAGTGGATATTTCTTTAGAAGCGAAAATGAATGAACAATTCATTTTCCTCAGTGGATACTTCACCAGAAATCGGAATGAATTTATTCATTTTCCTCAATGGATATTTCTTTAGAAGCGAAAATGAACGGATAGTTCATTTTCCTCAGTGGATACTTCATCAGAAATGAAAATGAATATGGTTCTCGAAAAGATTATTCATTTCCCAGTGGATATCTCTTTCAGAAGCGAAAAATGAGTAGCTAGTTCATTTTTCCTCGGTGGATACTTCATCAGAAACAGAAATGAATATAGATAACTTTTGTTTCTTGTTTAAATTAACACATGACAAAACTTGTTGTGGTTTCTGTGCACTGAATTCCATAATTATGTATGCATCCATAATTACGTAATTCCTTGCACAGTCCGCACAGTTTATTTTATAATGTGTAGGAGAAAAAAAATCAAACAAAAAATCTTGTGATAACTTTGACTAGACCACCACAAGGTCTCTTTAACTAGATCAACACATGATCTCTTTAACTAGATTGACGAAACAATATCCTTAACTAGACCACCAAAGGGTCTCTTTAACTTTGGAGTAGTACTTTAAAATCCAGGGGTCTTAACTATTGCATAGAAGCCCATTAAGGATTTAAGATAGTACTTTTGGATATCCTTTTTAAGAATCCAACATATGAAAATGTGGAAGGTTCTACAAGGATTTGGATAGCGAGCATTTGAATCACACATAAACACATAATCACATAATCACATAGTCACATAATTGTCAACTTGGTCATTAACTTGTTATTAACTTATTATCGATTTGTACATATGCATTTAAAGTACACCAGGAATCCAATCAATGGATTTCAACTAGTACTTTAAACATCCTCAAGAATCTAACCATAAAGATTGGAAGATCTTATAAGGATTCGGTTTTGTCCTTATTGAATCGTATCATACGTATTAAAGCACACAAAGAATCCAATTAAGGACTTTGATTTTGCGCTTTAAACATCCACAAGGATCTAGGTATGACGATAGGAAGATCCTAAAAGGATTTGGAATTCGTGTAGCGAGAAATTGTTTCGAAACCTTGTACTAGGCATGCTAAGTCAACATACGAAGTATATTGTTTATGAAATCAAGGTGCTAGATATGCTAAGTCTACATATGAAGTAAATAGGATACTTGAAATCCATGTGCTAGGCATGCTAAGCTGACATACGAAGCAGAATGTCCTTGAAAATCGTGTAGTACGTATGCTAAGTCAACATATGAGCAGAGTGTTCTTGAAAATCGTGCATGGGATTTTTGAAAATATGCTTTTTGGAACCTCATGTAATGTTTTTGAAATTATGTACTAGGTATATTAGGTAAATATGTTTATAAAATGTTTAAAAACCGTGTGGGATGATTTTGAGATCATGTATGAGGTTTTCGAAAAACATAGATAATGTTTTTGAAATCATGCACTTGGTATATTAGGTAAATATACTATGTTCAAATGTTTTTAAACCATATGAAATATTTTTGAAATGATGAATGATGTTTTGAAATCATATACTATGTTATGAAAACCAGAATGTAATGATATGTACATAGACATATCGCATAAGACCAATGAAGGACTTATGAAAAGTACCCTTAGATATCCAAGCAAGGATTTTAAAGTGGTACCTTGAGTATTCGTCCAGAGTTGTAATTTGTACCTTGTACTTTGTTTCTTAGAAGAATTGAGTACTTAGGATTTTCATGAAGATCGCGAGCGATCACAAAAAATGGAAGAACTACGAGAGTAGTTTGTCTTGCAAGGAACACGGTTCCTTGGTGTCGGTATCGTAGGGGCATGTTATTCATACATGTAATCATATTTGATTTTGTAAATAAAAGGAAAATGACTAAATTATAGCACAACCAAAGTGTTTCAAGATCCTTAGAAAGGAAACATAAAAAATAAAAGTTCAAGTGTTTATCCAGACTTCAGCACAAGCCTTGATATTGCTAGCGTTAATCTTGTGCCCATTTGTTGATGCCGTCATCTGCCAGCCAAGTCATTTGAAGTGGTTTGGATGACCACAATTGAAGCAGATTCCATGTGGGTAGTTAGGACAAACATGTATCGCATGAGGAATTGCGATAGATTGAGCAGGAACTGCCATAACTTGGTTTGGCGTAACGGCGAAATGACAGACATTTGTTGTGTGACCAAAACGTCCACAGTTTGAACATTTTCAGCATTGGCCATTGGCATAGTGATGATGGTTACATCGATTGCACAGAGGAGCTTTTCCTCTGTATGGCTTCTTAGCTGGTGGTGTTGCCATCTGGCTAGGTCCTACTTGGTTAAGCGGGATTGGGGCAATCGTTGTAAGATTCCTCGAAGCTTTATGCTTCTTTGATTTTCTTGAAGGCTTGGCTTTTGTCTTCTTAGGTGCCTCTTGAGTAGTTTCATCCTTGAGATGAGACATGGCAACAACTAGCTCAATGGTCCCACGAAGTACTATGTTTAGTTGTTGGGCAATTGCAGTAGCCAGTTCGGACCTTTGAGTATCACTGCTATGAGGAGGCATTCTAAAGATAGTGGAAAATATGAGAGAAAACAAGTGAGATGTTATCCGATAATCAAAACAGAATGTATAATTATATCGACAAAGCATAAGGATTGTGATCATTTGTTCATTACCTAAAGCAAACAAACGACACGGTGACTAATCAAAGTAAGTGGGTCATAATAATGTATCGCGAAGACATGCTTTAGCCTATGAGTGGACACTCACCCCAAGAGTTCCCAGGTAAGAGTGATTGGTCCAATACTGCGGATTTGTACGAACACTCTAGCCTTAGACAAAAAAAACTCGAGGTACAGGCACCCACCCTTCCAGATTGCACATGTTCACATTATAAGACCCAAACTTTGACGAGATTTTGAAAACTTTGAAGGTTCAAAACCTTATAACAAATCATCTGAGAATAGATGATTGATTTTTCAAAACAGATTTGTAATTTGTGTTCTTGTTGTGGTTGTCACCTAAAGATAGGTGACAGTATTGTTTTAGAATCTAAACGCAAGTAAACTCGCGTTAGGGTCCTAGGAAGGTTATAGTCTAGGTCAAAGCATTACTAATAACCTAATTCCCTATAACCATGAGCTCTGATACCAACTCTTATGTCACACCCCGACCGCGTAAAACAACAAATCGCGGCGAAAACGTCAGGGAGTGTCGTAACAGAATCATTGTTTCACAACACACGGTAGTTGAAGTTATGTTTATTTCGTTAAGTGTCTCATTGTCTTGATATAAACCAAGTAATTACAACAATTATCTTTCAAGTTTTAAGTCACTAAAGCCCGCGTCCATCCTATGTGTAGCAAGCAATCAACAATCATCACATTGTAGAACCTGAAACATATATGAAAACAGTCTGCATAAAAATGTCGGCGAGCACATAGGTTTTGTATTGTCAAATTCATGGCTTTGAATTCATATTGCAATACCTCGACCAACTACTAGAGTTGTCGAGTATGTACTTTGAAACCAAAAAGTGTTTGATATTGCAATATATATTTTATCATCTTTACAAGATGGTATAAGTAAACCAAAACCATTGTAGCCATGAATCTTGACTGAAAACATTTGTTTTTGTAAAACCAAGTAGTAAATCGTCCTGTATGAAAACTCGTATGGTTTATATGTTTAAGTAAACCTCGTTGTGTGTCATTGTTTGAAAACATTTGTCCAAGTGATCTAGACAACGCTACGACATGTAATGTGATAGAAGCACATATATATAGGAAGTACCAGCGGCGTATGCACCATGCTTTTATCACATTACACCCGTCCCGTTATCTAATCACTTGCCATAAACCAGTCGTACAAAATCGTTCAATTCGTTCAAATCATTCAATCGTTCAAATCATCCAATCGTTCCAATCGTTCAAATCGTTCCAATCGTTCAAATCGTTCGTGTTATAACCCATCGTTCAATAGTCCGTGCTTTAATTGTGAAATACAGATTTTGGTCCTTCATTAAAGAATACATTCAAACCTGTGTGACTCGATATACCACCCATGGGGTATCTTTAACTAGGCCCTGAAAGACCTCTTTAACAAGACTAATAAACCAACACGTAATTTGTTAATCAGAAAACAATTTCTGTCGTTCCCCAAACTACCCACCTAATCCAATGAATAGCCTAGTAACGGGATTTGCCAGATCCTACGGTCCCATAACATACTACTGGTCGGCTTGATCATAGTTAATGAATGTCATTCGAATGTCTTTCGACTAACGCCCCAACAAGTTCGTTCACATTATTGAAAACATCATGTTTTATATAAACCATAGCATTTGTTCATGAAAAATTGAAAAGCATTTAGCACATATGAATCACCCCAAAACAATTGAAAACATAAAAGAGGGGACTATGTACTCACTTGAGATTGCAAAGTATCCTCGATTAGGTGAACTAATAAGCTCGGGCAATCAAGAAATCAAGTGGCACCTAGTATTGGATCACTATGTTAATAATCAAGGCCTAAATCGGGAGATTTGGTAGAATGAGGTTTCGTAAACCAAATGAGTGTTGGAACTCATATGATATGGTTTAACAAAGCCTACATTCTGATTTGGAAGCTATCCTAAGTGCTTATGACCCGTTATGACCCGTTAAGGTAGTCTACCCTACTTTAACGCGTCATTTACGCAAAAGCGCATTCGAATAGCCTAACTAGTCCTATGACAAGTATTATATGCCCTAACATGTTTAATATTGTTGCATAATCAGTTTAAGCGTAAAAATTTAAGTTACATATGCTTAAATTCAAATTATGCATGAAAAGGGCATTTTGGTCATTTTCCTAAGGCATATAAACTACCTATTATACAACAAATTAAACTAAGTGACCATAAGGTATAACCTCGGAAGGTTATTCCCTATACAAATATGTTCACAAAATATGTTTGGTCAGATCCTAATGATCGACCAAACGGGTCAGGTTCGAAAGTCTAAGCGGTTGTCGAGACCGCTTGACTTACGACCCTAAACAAGCACTAAACTAAAAGTGACGAGTTAAACATGTTAAAACATGTTTAACTAAGTTAGAAAACAGATTTGATATCCAAACGAAGTGTTTTGATACCTGAAAATAGTTTCGTCACAAAATGTACATAGTCGTGCATTTTGACCAAAACTTTGACTTGTCACTTCGACTAGTCAACGTGGTAATCAATAGGTATAGTCACAATGGACTATAACCATCGTGATTACGCTCACGTTGAAAAGTTCAAACGAACTTTGTCTTGACCAAATCATGGTCAAAGCTGAAAGTCAAACACTGTTTGACTTTCTTGCTTGATTTAACTAAACAAGCATGAAAGAACACTTACAAGAGTCCAATGCTTGGAAAAAGAACTAAGAATTCTCAGGTAGGTGGCCCTCAACATGTGATTGCCTCCACTTAGAGCAGATATGAGAAGAAGGAGCAAATGAGCAAGTTGAAGTGAAGAAATGTTTGGGTTTATATAGAAAATCATGGACCTTTGGATCAATGCCAAGTGTTTTTGAGTTGTTCAAAGATTGATCCTCACCATACACATGTTAGGATATGATTTGGCAACTTGGGGAACACTTAAACCAGCCCACAATACTCAAAAACCATGTTTAAAACCAGTTTCAGCAGGCTGTTTTGCCGAAACAAGTTTCTGTCCAGCTATTGTTCTCGCGGGGTGTGAAAGAAATAGTTAAATCTCTCGCTCCCCGCCTAGTACTCTGGCCAGAAGTTTCAGTTTTTGGCAGCACAGGCCCCTGCAGCTCCGAAACTTGTTTTTCGATGCGTTTAACCCCTTTAACCAAATTTCAAGGCTCTACAAGGATGTTAAAGCATAAGGGACTTGAAATATGCTTGAAAATATCACGGATGTCGGTTTGTTTGATCGTACGGTCACGTTATTCGGTTAATTACGACGAAACTCGAACAGACGCGAAAACGATTCAAATTACACGAAGAATTGTATTTTTGCATTCCTATCACTAAATTACTATATTTTAATGATTACAAAAATTTTAGATGTCCGGATATGGTCAGAACGTAAGATATGCGCATAAATGCAAACTTACATGGTTTTTGACGCTTTTAGTCCCTGATGATCAAATAAGCGTATTTTCGCATACTGAGCCCCTCAAAACTTATTTCTAAGATATTGTAAAGGTATTTAGGGTATGTTTAGCTTATGATCTTGTTCCGGAGTGTACGTTGCTATACGAATCGGCAGACTTTTGCAGTTTGACGCAAATAGTCCCTGTGATCGTCTAAACTTGTTTTTGCCACACCAAACCTTTCAAAACTTATTTCTAAGTTATGTAAAGGTTATTTAAGGTATGTTAAGCTTATGTCCCTGTTCCGGAGTGTTTGTTGCATTAAACTGATTACGGTTGCGTATAACTTTCAAGAAAGTGATTAAGAGCTAGAATTCGAAAAAGAATTGATATGTGTAATTGTCACTTGTATTTGTACAAATCCCGAGAATGAAACATAAGATTTCATCGGATTTGTATTTGTATGATGGTCGTAGAGGCACATATGTCACAATGCAAAGCCACAATTCACATCTTTATTCACCAGACTCCGGCCCCCAACGTCGACTTGGTCGATATTCTCATGTGGCTTACTGAGTTCGCAAATTAACATGGAATAATAATATTTCTATGTCTAAAACACACAGAATACCTCCTCTCAAAGTGGATAAACAACCTTCCACGGACCCATTGGCAAATTTTACATCTATATCATTATTTTTGGATGTAATATTCATTGATCACATCCAAATAAATAAATTCCACCAACTCAGCAAATTATAATGAAAAATATCCACCGACCGATTAAATCGAAGCTACCCTCATCCACATTAATCCAACTTAACTTGCATCTCTAATCTTGTTACGAAATATACATTCCATCTCGTTCGAGAAAACTTTTTCTTTTCTTTTCTTTTTCTTTTTCCGGCTTCGATAATTAAACTCTATATGTAGACGGATAAACTTACTCGGTGATCCTCTATTCATCTCTATCTTCCCTGGTCGAGTTCGGCTTAATAGATCTTGAACGTGTGATCGATCGTTGCTTCGGCTCTTAACCAAGCTCTGATACCAATTGTTGGCCCAGGCTTTCAATTACAAAACCAAACACAAACGATACATCTCATACTCTCTTATTATTAAACTCCACTCGACGAATAAAGCTGAATACATAATCTTATATTTATAATAAACATAAACTAATCCTAAACTTACTCAAACTCTATTTAATATAAACCTATTTAATAAAAAGATAATTCAAACTATTTAAGTAAATAACCAAACTATATTTATCTTGAATCCACTTGAATTATCCTTAACCCATATTAACTTTATGGATAATCCTTCAAATCAGAATTATCTCTTCAGCTTCTGAAAGAAACAGTTATTGTATTTATCTGTCATCAACCTGTGTTTATTATTGTACACAATTATTTATATAACGTGTTTATTAGTGTACACAATTATTTATATAACGTTGTAGTTATAGTTGTTACTCGGATTTTGATGACGAAAGAAGTATGATAAGCTTAAACACAACTGGTGTAAATTTGATCGATTGCACCCCAATTTCGTTGCCCGCCACACAACATGCTCGAGTCACTTTTCTAGTTATAGATTCATTTAAATAGTGGAGAGAAATAAATTGTGTTTTTTTTCTTTCAGTTAGCGCTATACAAACATGCATCCGCGATTCATAGCATAATATTGATTTCAAAATGACGGTGAGTGATAGTGTGAGCGCAAACAGACACACATATGTTTAGTTTTATTGGTACATAAAAGCATATAATTAAAATGGACTCACCATAACCGATTACTAAAAAACACAACTGTTATGGGTGAAATTCTGAGCCTATATCCTGAGAAATATCTTGGGTTATATCTTGGTTATATGATATCTGTTCACATCCGGGATGCTGATTCAGGATATTGGTAACATCCTGAATGGTATCCTCAGGATCACTAACGGATTATGTGCAGGTACGCGGGTTAGAAGCTAGCAACGTTCACAAGGACTCATTCCGCGGGAGACTCGGTCCAAGTCGTTCAAATAAAGACGTTGAAGCCGCATTACTCGGTCTACAACGTTAACAATGGAATATTCGGAGCATCCCATATTTATAGGAATTTTCATTTGTAATTCGTTACTATAAATAGGTGGGTATATCAGATCGAATAGGACATCACATCAACACTCACTACACTCTTACACTTGTTCTCTAGCAATTTTCACTTTCACACAAAAGCGTTGTAACACTTAGCGATCTGGTCAATATCCTGCACTGTATCCTGACGTTTAAAGCAATAAGAAGAACAAGGCAGCTGCGATTGTCAGCTCCCGAGGTTTTATGCCGGCGATCTAGATTGATCAAGGGCTTTCCTCGTATATCTCGTGTCACCCCCTTTACTTTTTTCTCATTGTTTGATCGTAGATACAGCTCAATATCCTGAGCCGTATCCTGAATACTATTTTTCCAAACAACTTAACCAGCATATTTTCAACACACTTTTTAGCACACTACCTCACTTAACTAATTTGATCACTTAATTGCTTCGGTAATTTTTGACCAAAACAATTTGGCGCCCACCGTGGGGCAAGTGGTGCTCTCTTTACTAAAAATCTTTGTGAAATCATTAATCGGTTTTCTGTTTTCAAAACTTTTTGCCACATTGTTTACAATGGCCTCAAGATCAAACATGAGCTCCTCCACTGTGTCTGCTACAACTTCTGCTACTACTGGTCCAGTGCTTCCACCACCTCCTCCAAGGATGCAATCTTCTTCACAACCTCAGGATATTATCCCTACTTGGAGTATTCAGGGATCTGCTCCCATTCTGGCTTCTAATGATGAAATTCTAACCTTATTTGGAAGTGTGCAGGAACAAATGAGGCAGCAACAGGAAACAAACCAAATGCTGTTGAGGGAGATACAACTCCTGAAGTCTAGCTCGAGCAGATCTGCTGAGGATATCGTCACTCCATTACAACCCAGAACTTTGTACTTCAGTTCGGCTGTGTACACTGAGGATAATAGGGGGATATTGTGCCCAGCCTTCCTCAGAATCATATTCCTGAAATACCCTCCTCGGTCAGGATGTCAACCATGAGGAGCTCAGGATATGCTTCAGGATATGGGCAGAATCCTCAGACGGGTAACGTGTCAAATAATAATAATACTCATGCTGCTAACAATAGTGGATCTTTTCAGGATACAAGTGTAACATCAGCATTTACTAGGGAGCTTCAGAAGTTGAAGGACATGATATCCAGTGTACCTGGAGTGGTCCAGCCAATCCCGGAAGTGTCCTAAGACAGCCACAGGATATCTCGCTTTGCATATCCTATCTGTGATGCTGAGATTCCAAAGAGATTTCAAACCCCCAACATGAAGCTTTATGATGGAACTACGGATCCTGAAGAGCATATTGCCCAGCATAGGGAAAGGATGAAGATTAATCCTATCCCTCCAGAGCTCAAGGAAGCATGCTTGTGCAAGGTTTTTGGTTCTACCTTAACAGGATCAGCCTTGAAATGGCTCCTAAATGTTCCTCCTCATTCGATTACATCATTTTCTCACCTAGTGAATTTATTTAATAGTCAGTTTTCTTGTAGTAGAAGCTTTGAAAAACTAACAAGTGACCTCTACAGGATAACACAAGGGCCTCAAGAATCCCTAAGGGATTATGTGAACAAGTTCAGCCGGGAATCCTTAGACATTCCGCATCTTGATGTTGCAAGCTTTCAAGATGGGGCTGCAAAAAGATTCTCAATTTTACCAAGACCTTGTGATGAACCCATGCAGGAACTTGGATGAAGCTCGAAACAGGGCCCTAAGATATATTCGATTGGAGGATGACAGAAAGATGCAAGAGAGGATGAACTCAGCCAACACCTATGAGTCAACTAACAGGAAGTCAGAATCCTCATTTAAGCCATATCGCTCTAAGCCGTATGGTAGAAATGAAAACAAGAAAGTGAATGCTATTGAAGACGAGGATCCTGAAGAATATCCTGAATTATCTGAATATTGCTTTTCTGTTAACATTCCTGAATTGATGTATGCTATGCAGGGTTTAGGAGACAAGGCTAGGTGGCCTCGAAAGAATCAACAAAAAGCCGATTGGAAAGATAAGTCAAAATGGTGTGCCTTCCACGAAGATTTCGGACATATAACTGAGGATTGCATTGCTCTAAGAAAAGAAATAAGCTATCTTCTAAGCAAGGGATATCTGAAAGATCTCTTAGGAAGAAAGAAGAATAGGGGTCAGGATACTGAGAAGGATCCTGAGCGAGCAGCGTCGCCTCCCGCGGATGCCAAGATAATCAACTTTATTTCGGGAGGATCCGACATTTGTGGGACTTCGTATTCGGCGGCGAAGAGACATGCAAAAGAAGCTAAGGCCGAAAGGGGAGACAAACCTGTCAGGATGACTACACTCACAACTGACAAAGTGATCACATTTGATAGTGATGATAGGGATATTATCCAAGATCCTCATCATGATGCTCTGGTAATAACATTATATGTGGCTAACCATTTTGTACGCAGGATATTGGTTGATAATGGCAGCTCCGTCAACATAATCCAACTAGAGACTCTGAAGAGAATGAATGTATCTCCGATGGATATCACTTCGAAGTCCACCGTGCTTGTTGGGTTCAGTGGAGAGGCTAGAAACACAGTGGGAGAGATAAAGTTACCAGTATAAGTTGAAGGAGTCAACTCGATACAACGTTTCTGTGTGATGGATTCTCTATCCTGCTATAACATCATACTGGGAAGACCATGGACTCACGATATGAAGGCTGTGCCATCAACATATCACTAATGCATCAAGATCTCTACCCCTTGGGGAGTTGTCAAGGTTGATACTGATCAGCAGGAGGCGAAAGAATGCTACTCATCCTCGATGAAATCCTCAACCAAGCCTAGTACAGCATAGCAATTAAAGATGCGGGCCCAGGATATCGTGGAGGATTCGGAGCAGGATGTGAAGAAAATTATCCTGGATCAGGATAATCCTGATATCTCGGTGCTCGTAGGAACCAATATCCCTCAGGATATTGAAGAGCAGTTAACTAACTTTTTAAAATGCAGGATGTCAACGTTTGCATGGAAGCATGAGGGTATGATAGGTATATCCAAAGACATTATCACTCACAAGCTTGGAATTGACAGATCATTCAAGCCTGTTCAGCAAAAAAGAAGAAAATTTGCTCCTGAGCGGAAAACGATTATCCAAGAGGAAGTTGAAAGATTGTTGAAGTTCAGGATGATCAGAGAAGTCAAGTTTCCAAGATGGCTAGCAAACGTAGTCGTGGTACAGAAGAAAAATGGGAAATGGAGAGTCTGTGTAGACTACACAGACTTGAACAAGGCTTGTGCTAAAGACCCATTTCCTCTTCCTCACATTGATGCAATGGTGGATGCTACTGCCGGGCATGAAATGTTGACCTTCATGGATGCATCCTCAGGATTTCAGCAGATTCAAATGGAGCCTTCTGACCAGGAGGATACTGCCTTCATGACACCAACAGGTATTTATTGTTATACGGCTATGCCTTTTGGTTTGAAAAATGCAGGTGCAACATACCAGAGATTGGTAAACATGATGTTCAAAGACAAGCTAGGGGACACCATGGAGGTATACATTGACGATATGGTGGTAAAATCAAGGAAAGCTCAGGATCACCTCCAGGATATTAAAGGAGCATTTGATATCCTGGATCAATATAACATGAAGCTAAATCCTGCTAAGTGTCATTTCGGAGTAGGGGCAGGAAAATTTCTAGGATATATGGTGACCAAAAGAGGGATAGAGGCGAGCCCGGAGCAGATTAAAGCCATCTTGGATATTAAATCACCCTCAAATATGAAGGATGTTCAACGATTAACAGGGCGAGTGGCAACATTAAACAGATTTATTTCAAGATCCTTAGAGAAATGCAAAGAGTTTTATGATATCCTGAAGAAGAACAAGAAATTCGAATGGGGTGAGAAGCATGAAGCAGCCCTGCAGGATTTGAAGCAATATCTTTCAACTGCACCTCTACTGATGAAGCCTGAGAATGGTGAACCACTATCCCTATACCTCGCAGTATCAGGGAATGCTGTAAGTGCCGTCCTTATAAAGGATCATGAAGGTCAGCAATATCCTGTTTATTATGTTAGTAAAAGTTTGTTAAATGCTGAAACTAGGTATTCTCATTTAGAAAAATTGATACTAGCATTAGTTATGGCATCAACGAAGCTTAGACATTACTTTGAGACACATAGGATTCATGTTAAAACAAATTATCCTGTCAAAAATGTGCTTAGGAAACCAGAGATGTCAGGCAGGATGGCCAAGTGGTCAGTAAAGTTGAGTGCTTATGATTTAGTATATGAACCTAGAAATGCCATAAAGTCTCAGGCTTTAGCTGACTTTGTGGCTGATTTCAGTAGTGACATTCAGGATGAGGTAAACCTAGAAGTCCAACAGTTAGGAGAATCTTTAGGATCCTGGACGTTATATACTGATGGTGCATCTAATATAAGAGGGGTAGGATTGGGAATACTACTAAAATCGCCACAGGGGGACATATTACCCCAGGCTATTAGGTGTGAATTCCCTGCTACTAATAATGAAGCAGAGTATGAGGCTTTAATTGCAGGATTAGAGTTGGCTAAGAATATGAGTATCAATAATTTGCAAGTATATGTTGACTCCTTGTTAATTACTAACCATTTTAATGGATCCTATGCAGTTAAGGGTGAGAAATTAATTGAATACCTCGATATTCTCAAAAAATTAGCAGGATATTTCGATATTTTTACACTTGAACAGGTACCAAGGGAGGATAATGCTGAAGCAGATGCCTTAGCAAATCTGGGATCATCGATCAGGATACCAGAAGGGACCCAAATACCAATATTACATATCTTGTATCCTGCAACGAATCCTCAGGATAAAGAAGTAGCGGGTATTCAAGATCCTGGAGCAGAGTATCCTGAAAAGGATCCTAAATCCTGGACATCTCCGATCATGAGATATCTCAAGGAAGGACACATCCCAGGGGATGAGAATCCTAAGGCATTTAGGATGAAGGCATCATGATTCACTATTATAAATAATGTTTTATACAAGAAATCTCTTGCAGGACCGTATTTGAGGTGCTTGGAGGATCCTGAAGCCAAAGAAGTACTTCAGGATATACATGAAGGGGATTGTGGTAACCACACTGGGGGCAGATCATTGTTCTTGAAAGTATTAAGGACAGGATATTATTGGCCAACGATGAGGAAAGATGCTGCAGAATATGCTCGAAGGTGTGATGCATGTCAAAGGCATAGTAACATACTACATCAACCAGCTGAACCACTATATCCTGTAGCTTCCCCTTGGCCATTCATGAAATGGGGGATGGATATAGTAGGGAAGTTACCAAAAGCTCCGGGAGGAAAAGTCTTTATGCTAGCAATGACAGATTATTTCTCTAAGTGGGTTGAAGCTGAAGCATTTGTTCAAGTTAGAGACCAAGAAGTAGTATCCTTCATAAAGAGGAATATCCTGACCAGGTTTGGGGTACCAGCTGAAATCATTTGTGATAATGGGTCCCAGTTTATAAGCAAGAGGACTACTGACTTTTGCAAGAGTTGGGGAATCAAAATGATCACGTCTACTCCGGTACATCCTCAAGCGAATGGACAAGCTGAATCCTCAAACAAGATAATCGTCAATAACTTAAAGAAGAGACTTGGAGCCAAAAAAGGAAGATGGGCAGAAGAATCACCCTTTGTTTTGTGGGCTGATAGGACAACGGTAAAGAATGCAACCGGCCAAACCCCATTTTCCTTGGTATTTGGAGCAGAAGCAGTGATTCCAACGGAAATGGCTATACCTACTGCAAGATCTATCCTACAGGATCCTGAACAGAATCCTGAAGCCTTATGTCGAGATTTGGATACTATAGATGAAAAAAGAGATGCAGCAAGGCTAAGGATGGCAGCATATCAACAAAGAATATCCAGAGCATATAACTAGAATATAAGGACTAGGAGATTTCGAGTTGGTGATTGGGTGCTAAGAAAGGCTTTTCAAAATACCACTAATCCTGCCGATGGCAAGCTAGTTCCAAAATGGGAAGGACCATATAAAGTTGAGTCAGAAGCAGGGAAAGGAGCATATCGACTCAAGAATATGGAAGGGGATATGCTACCGAGATCCTGGAATGCAATACACTTAAAGCTCTATTTCAAGTAAGAATAGAATTTAATTTCTATCTTAGAATGGTATGTATTCTATCTCATTTAAATATATTTGTTTATTATGTTGAACCCAATACTGACTTAAGCATCGGAGGGGTGTTAGCCAAGCTAACACCCACCTTAGTTTACAGTTGTTTTACAGCATATGTTTCAGGATATAGCTCCAGGATATGCACTCAGGATAACTCGAAAGATTAGAGGATTGGCCCCCTCTCTCACGTTTAAGGGATCCTGATCCCTTCAAAGGTTTAAAGGTATTCACCTTTCTTTCGAATTGGGTTTAAACACCTCGCCTGGAGCGCAAGTTATCTAGGTATAGTTCAAGGTAGCGGGACCAGTTCATGTAAACGTGGCTGACAATTTCGTTACTGTTGGCTATATCCTGGATCCTGAAGGTATATGAGGATTGATCACCCTCTCTCACGAAAGGGTATTTTCATACTCTCTAAGGTTTAAAGGTTTTCACCTTTCTAAGATTTGGAGTTTATACACTCTCGCCTGTAGCGCATGAAATTAAGGGTTTATCCCCAGAATATCAGGGTTTATCCCCAGGATATTAAGGGTTTATCGCCAGAATATCAGGGTTTATCCCCAGGATATTAAGGGTTTATCCCCAGTATGCTGAGGATTCATTTCAGAATATCAGGGGTTTTGCCTCGGGGTGTTTGGAATTTATTCAAGCCAAAGTGTGAATACATTTGCATTTTTGTGTCGAACACAGGGGACATACATTATACTATTCAAATGATGGATCCAAGTTTGTAAGTGTGCAATGGGGACGTACTTATGATGGAAGATTGAAATTGATTCTATAAGAATCTCTGGTATGATCTCTCCTTTTTATTTGGATAATTTATAGATTGTATCCTGAGCAGGATATCTTTCAGGATACACTTGCAATGGGTTCCAAATATGATCAAACAAAACTATCTTTATAAGTAAAATTCATGTAATAAAGGTGTAATAACAAGAATAAAGCTAAAGGAAAGTTATATTAACATGTCAAAAGATGTGCTCTTGGTTTCACCTTAAACCAAGGTCCATCCACCAAGAGCACAAATAGTTTCTTACCTTATGTACTTAACAGTTGAAGGTTTTGTCTCAAACTGAGACCCATCCACCTCCAACTGTTATATTGTTCAAAAGCAAAACGTACTAACGATGATGGCCAAGGGCTTCATCCTGAAACTCAGGATCCCTCCACCAATGGCCATCACATTGTTTAAGTGCAGAAAAGTAAAATGCAGGAAAAGTAAATTGTTTGAGGTTACAAGCCAACTATCAAATTTAAAAAGGTGGGCTCCGGCCTTGGCACATATATCCATCATTGCCCACCTGGATGCCCTCACACAGCGGCATCTTCTCCAACCTTCTCTGCCTTTTCAGCCTCAGCATCCTGAGCAGCATCCTCACCAGCATCTGTCCCAGCATCCTCTCCAGCATCCTTCTTATCTCCAGCCTTGTCTACCACCTCTGCTGACTTAGGGGATTCTCCGGCGTCAGCAGGAAGTGGCACAGCTTTGCCTCCAAGCTCCTTCAGCTTGGCCACCCAGGATTCAACCGGCCAGGATGGGCATACAAGGCCTGTCTCCTTGGCCTCGTAGGCCATCTTGATGCGAGCTTGTAGCAGGGAGACGATAGCAGAGGCTTTGATTCCTTCCCGGAAAGAAACCATGGCCTGTTCGTGATCCATTTGGACAGTGGCAAGTTTGAGCTCAGCATCTTGGGTGACCTTCTTCAGCATGCCCTCGTAGTGCCGGGTCTTTGCTTCAGCAATGGCACCTTGGTCGGCAATGGTACTTTCGAGCTGTTTAATCCTGGCTTCATGGAGTACAACAGTACCACAGGCATCGTTATACAGGTGGAGCAAATGCTGGAGGCCCTGCACATCAAATTCAGGTATGAGTCAGAATATATTAACCAGGATATCCTGTCAGGATATCCTATCAGGATATATGTGCAGGATATGTAGAAGGATATTACCTTGTTGAGGAAGGATGTCATTGGCTCTAAGGAGCTTCTGGACCTGGAACACTGACTTCAGGACCTTTCCTCTTTTTTGCTGTGGAAGCACGAGTCCTCGGATTAGCCGTAGGAGCCGGGAGCGGCTTGGAGCTGGTGGCAGCAGGGGTCTCTTTCTTGACCGTGACTGGAGTAGGGTAGCTGTCAAGTTCTTCAAGGTCTAGGTAGATTGGAACCTTGCTGGAGTCTGCATACAGGGAGTAAAATTTCTCCTAAGTATATCAAATAAAGACATGTATGTACAGGATATTTTGCAGGATCCTTACCAGACATGTTTGCACTAGAAAGAGGACTTGGAGATGGTGGAGACGGGTTGAAACTTCTTTCAGCCTCTGGAAGGAGTCTGATGGCATCAATCCTTTTTTGTGAATCAACAAGGGGAGGTGCAATCTTCCTAAAATCGGCTGTGTGCACAACAGAAAAAAGAAAGCTGATCAGTTCAGGATATGGAACAGGATAAGAGGCAGGATCATCCTTAAACCCTAAATCCTACCCTTTTTCAACCATTTCACTGGATATTCCGTTCCACCAGGGATTGAGTCTCTTTTTACAAAGAAGAACTTAGATTGCCAATTACCCTCGTTCCTGGTGGCACGAAGTATCAGCGGGTCGCCGGAGGTGGAATAAAACAAAAATCTACATGATCCGTGGCATCTAAGCCGGTAAGCTAGGGGAAGATCATGAACAGAAAGATCAGGGATGTGGTTTTTCTTGATCTGGTCAAGAACAGACAGAACACGCCAAAGCATCGGCATTGTTTGGCTAAAAGAGATTCTTGTGATGTTGAAGAATTCGGTGATAAAGTCTGGAAAGGGGAACTGTAAACCTAAGGTGAAGGGAAAAGCACTAAAGCACAACCACTCATTGGAGACCATATCCGACCCGATTTCCCGGTCGAACGGCCGGAATACCGTTCCTTTCGAAAAGATACCGGAGGATTTGAGAGCCGACAAGTGGGCACCATCAAAAGAGCATATCTCTTTCTCCGATTCTTGGAGAAGAATCTGCTGGATAAATGTGGGAGCCGAATCACCGGAACTGGATCTTGTCTGTCTCGGCATTTGATCGCCTGATTTTTTGACCGGAAAAGGAGGATGAAGATGAAGATTAGAGAGAGAATGTTTACCTTTTTCCTTATCGGTAGTGATTAAAAAAGAGATGGGGGATGAGAAGATATAGGGTGCAATGAGTAAATATAGGCTGAGTAGTTGCAAACGGTCACATCATGGGTCTTATATCTTAATTATCTCGATCTCCGTGAAAAATGTAACCGTTAGTGGCAGGATACTAAGCGGTAACATTTTTAGGGACAATTGTTATGGGTGAAATTCTGAGCCCATATCCTGAGAAATATCTTGGGTTATATCTTGGTTATATGATATCTGTTAACATCCGGGATGCTGATTCAGGATATTGGTAACATCCTGAATGGTATCCTCAGGATCACTAACGGATTATGTGCAGGTACGTGGGTTAGAAGCTAGCAACGTTCACAAGGACTCATTCCGCGGGAGACTCGGTCCAAGTCGTTCAAATAAAGACGTTGAAGCCGCATTACTCGGTCTACAACGTTAACAATGGAATATTCGGAGCATCCCATATTTATAGGAATTTTCGTTTGTAATTCGTTACTATAAATAGGTGGGTATATCAGATCAAATAGGACATCACATCAACACTCACTACACTCTTACACTTGTTCTCTAGCAATTTTCACTTTCACACAAAAGCGTTGTAACACTTAGCGATCTGGTCAATATCATGCACTGTATCCTGACGTTTAAAGCAATAAGAAGAACAAGGCAGCTGCGATTGTCAGCTCCCGAGGTTTTATGCCGGCGATCTAGATTGATCAAGGGCTTTCCTCGTATATCTCGTGTCACCCCCTTTACTTTTTTCTCATTGTTTGATCGTAGATACAGCTCAATATCCTGAGCCGTATCCTGAATACTGTTTTTCCAAACAACTTAACCAGCATATTTTCAACACACTTTTTAGCACACTACCTCACTTAACTAATTTGATCACTTAATTGCTTCGGTAATTTTTGACCAAAACAACAACCAATCCGTCCGATTTTATAACTTGTTGTAGAGGGTGTGCAAAGTCTCGGTTAACCGTTGTTTTGGTTAATCTAAAAGTGTTAACCGTAACCATAACCATAACCGATAGGCAGTGGCGAAGCTTAAAGTTTTCGTCGGGGGGTCGAAAACGTATAAACCCAAAAAATTCTATAGAACCGGGGGGTCGAAAACGTATATACCCAAAATTTCTATACGAAAACTACATGTACAACACTACTGAACGAAAAGTTCGGGGGGTCGGGCGCCCCTCCCGGCCCCTTAAATGCTACGCCCCTACCGATAGGCGGTTAACCATGATTCGGTTAATCGGCGGTTATGGTTATTCCGGTTATTAACCGATATATTATTTTGGTATTTTTAGATAAAAATATGGTTGTATTCTTATATATAGTTTATTGATGTTTCAATAAATAAAACATGGTTATGTTCTTATATGAGTTATTTTAGCTTCTAGAGCATAGTGGAGGGTTCAAATGAGAATAATTTTTTTGTAAGAAGAAAAAAGAAAAAGTTTCAACCAATAAGAATGCTCCATTTTACTTCATTTAATATTTGCATTTAATTTTAATATAAGGGTATATTGGTAAACTTACATAAATTATTAATTTGTATTCTTCCCATTAATAATTAACTAGATTAAATTTGTAACTCCTTTTCAAAATATATATTTTTTTCAAAATAAAAAAAACAACTTAATTTAAAGTGTAGAATAAATTACTAGTTGTGTAGGATAAATTACGAGTCGTGTAGGATATATTTCGAGGTGTGTAGAATAAATTTCGGTCGTGTAGAATAAAATTCTATAATGTGTAGGGTATATGTAGAAAAATTTTAATATGTGTAGGTTTTGTAGATTATATGTAAGATATTAATGATTAGTTGAGTAATTAATTAAAGAGAGAAAAATTAATGATATGAGTTATAAATGAAATAATATTTTACTAATATGTCATTCTTCTTTTTCTTCTCACATTAAATTTCTTCTCAAATTAACACCATATACTAAAAAATGAATTACTTAGTTAATAAGTAATTAATATAACCATATTTTGGATATAGATATTTAGTTTGCTAACGCAATAAATTAAAAAAATGACACAAATAAATAAAAACAAGAAACTAAGAGGAAGATGATAAAAAAATAACTCTAATGCTTACTAAACACTTAACTTCAAACGTAAATATAAAAAAGAATCACAAATAATTTTTTTTTAAAGCAAGGTTCAGTTCGGTTAAATTCGGTTAATGAAGATACCTTAACCATAACCAAAATGTCGGTTAATCATATTCACCTACCCATAACCGTTCGGTTTGGACGGTTTTGGTTAATAGTTCGGTTTTTGGTTGGTTCGGTTTTTGCTCACCCCTAATTTGTTGGGTTAGTTTTTTTTTTTGAACGGTTAATTTTTTTAATCCATGTCGTCTATGGGATTTGAACCCAAGACCTTCCCTTTCCCAACCTAGGTGTTTTAAAGGTTTTGCCTTTGCCAATGGACCACCACCCCATTGGTAATTTGTTGGGTTAGTTGGGTTCAATGTTTTCCATTAAATAGTTTATAAGTTGTTTAGTTTTTTTTTTTTTTCACCACTGCTATCCTTAACCTGATTAAATCTATAATAAATTTTGTCCCTCCCTTTTTACCTCAATTATCTACACCACGGTGTGGTCAAAGGTAATAATAGATGAATGTTCACACATTGCATAAATGGCATGGACCATCTAAGATCAATCATGCGCCTAAGAGACTAAAGTATGAAGGTCACCTAACATTACACACCAATTATGATATTTCATGTGCATATTAAAAATTGTAACAAAGTCATTGACTTAATATCTCAATTATGGTTGTTACTTTTTACTCCCATTAAAATTTGAAACAAGCGAATTTTGAGTCAATTTAATTAAAGGATAATTTTGTATTTAAAGGACAAGAAAAAAAATTACTAATCCTAATTGAGTATTCTATCCTCTATTAGTGTTTCTCTTAAAAAAATTTAGTCTACATTTAAAAAAATAATAAATATTGATAATCTTTTATGGAGAAAATGAATATAAGTGTGAAAGAAAATATTGTCTAACAAAATGATTTAATTGAGTTACAAAGCAGTGGGATACAGTGAAATGCAGGTTCGACTTCTACTTGGTGCAGAGTGAGGCACTGGTGGGCAATGATAGGATACCCAGGGAAACCTGGGTTGGATCCTTGAGCCAAACGAGTTTTACCGGTAATTTCACTGTCGTGCCTACGGGCGGGTGGGTTACCAGGTTTTCCCCAGAATTGGTGGTGGACTCGGGTTAGTCTCGGAGTACTCCGTTTGTCCAGTGGGTGCCCCAAGAGTGCTCGGGATTGAGTTTGTTGGCCGTTCAAGAAAAAATTTATGTATAACAATTCAAGTAAAAAAAAAAAAAGCGTATATTAAAGTAAAGGGGAAGTGGTGTTCAAACATATGAATAATAGTAAACTCTTCATCTAGCCTATCACCTTATATCCTATGTCCAATCTGCTCTTCACTCTCCATTTTGTAATCAATCACTAGGGAGTCCATTTATTTTTTTATTTCTAGAAATTGTGCATTAAAAATAAATAAAACATATATTAAACATAATAAAATTACATTTAATTAAAAAACACATTAAATAAAAATAAAACTAGAAAATTAAAACATAAACCATAAAACTAAAAATTTAGAAAGGGCATGGCCAATTATTTTTTCGCGATCTCCCGTTTCCGGGCTAGAATAAACGGTAACATCCCGGGTGAAGCATTGTTGTGTGGCTTAGTAAACATCTCTATATCCCGATCATACAAAAGTTGTAGCACTGCCTAAGGCTGTTCCGCCACTAACGTAACGCTATGGTGTCTTTCTCACGTTTCTTTTTTTATATTCGACAACTCTATCGTCCGTTCTTGTTTTCCTTCTTTCATAAGGGTGTATTGCGAGAGCTTCTCGGTCAAAGCCATTTCGCTATTGGATGGTGTTGCGGCTCTCTTATCTTTCTTTCGTGGTCTTGTTTGTGAGGGGTCTATGTTTATGTCAGGTATAATGCTAGTGAACTTAGTTCTCGGTGTAACACCTCGTAATTTCATGTCCAATAATGTATTGACACGTGTCATAAGCTTTGAACGTGTGAAAGAATACTCTAGAGGGACTAAAGTTGACAAATAAGAAAAGTATGTGAATACAAGGGTTCAAAATGTCAACAATGGATAAATATACTCTACAATAGCCCTACATGATGTTTATATCCCTAAACGAATAAATCATGGATCATACGAACCTAATCATGAAAGAAAGTGAGGAATTACAAACTACATGGGTTAAATGTGTCAACATGTTTAAAGTATACCTCTGAGTGACCTTTTAGCAAACCCGAAGCTTTGTAATGATAAATTATACTCACTAGAATATGTGATAAAAATTTCACCAAGTTTCGTTATCGTATGAGAAAGTTATGACAATATTCGTATACGAGGGGTTAAAAGCGTTAACGTAGAAATTATGACTTTTCGGGTGATCACAAAGTTAACCAAGGACTTGCCAATGTTTAAACAAGTCATGGAGCCCTTATAAACAAGGTTAGAGGGCCAAAAGTGCAAGAAAAACACTTAAAACCACGTTAGAAAGGACCAAGGGACTGAATTGCAAATAACAAAACTTGTCTAACCTGTTCCGTGCACTGATACCGGCCGCGTAAGCCCCTATGGGCTCTTACGCGGGCCGCGTGACCCACTGCAGCGACAGAACTGCGCACAGCTGCCTGTAAAGGCTGTGCAACCGACTTAAAACGTTGTTATTACATACCAGGGGCTGCCCCAATGGTATTACATGCATAGAGGGCACTTGTCTTGATCTGGAAACACTCATAGACTTCCTTGGCATGATCCTAGATGATCAAAATGACTATATAAGAACCCACTTAGTTGCAACACTTTGTTCATTCAATTGCAACTTCATTTCTGGAGCTCCTCTGATCAGCAACAAGCTTCCTAGTGATCCCTAATCGTGCATAGGACCTTTGTAAGTGTCCTTAACCCTTCCAAAATCAGTTTAGCTTAGTTAATTAGCTAAAAGTCAAACCGTCGTAATTAAAGTTTGACTTCGAGATTAATTAAAATTTGTTTAGTCAAATCTCGAATGAAAAGTACCTATAAGTAGGTATTTATGAGGGTAATAAACCCTTAAAAGGGTACTCCCTGTTTCCCACTCTAACTAGGTCAATTGTCGGGTCAAAGCTAACTTTAAAAAGTCAACAGAATACCAATTTTCAAATTAATGCATAATTAGCAATGTAGGATCCATGTAACCTGTTTTATCATTAATATAACTTGGTAATTGATGTAAGAACATGTCTAAACATGTTCAACCCGACAATTTTCAGATTAGACTCGGTTCGGAACCGAAAGTCGCATAATTTGACTTTTGCTTTGACTTTCAGTTCTGACCCGTTTAAGCCTAGTTTAGGATTGCCATAGAGCTTCTTTTGAACCTAGTTACATGTTAGTATAACCCTCTGTGATTATACACCTTGGTTACTGATTTATAAACTTGTACCCAAAATTTGACATCAGTTTGAGGTCTAGATTAGGAGTTATGCTCATTAGCGTAATTAGAAGACTTTTTATGAATTAAATGGCATAATTAGGAAATAGCCTATCTAAACCCGATTTTTAATACCAAAATTTTTACCCACTGATGTAATATAATATTTTGGGATTTTTGAAGATTTTTAATTAATTTTAGGCTGAGCATAACATAGGGTTGTAGCTTTAATTCGGTTAATGCCGGTTTTGCTCTTTTGAGCCATAAAATGAGTTTTACAAATCTTTTTGACCCCAAACCTTTTGCTACTGATTTTATATGATACATAAATTATTTTAAACCTTCTGGAATAATAAAAATATCAGTTTTCTATATAGAACCCGGAAATGGTCCAAATCGCCTTTTTAAGCGTTTTTAACACATAGTATGTATTAAAACTATTTTAAACATATAAGGGTTGGTACCTACTATTATTTTAAGTTTATTTTTGTACTTTGACAGTAAGCTAAAGTTTTAAACTCAGAATTCCAGTTTTGACCTTTTTAGCCTATGTGAAATTACCAAAATACCCCTAAGGTGCATAGTTTGGTTTTAAATGATAAATTTCACATATATCTAGTACCCTACTGTTATAACTTATTAAATTAAGTATATTTACTAAATAAATCAGACCTATAACTCAGATTACTAATTAAACTATTTTATAACCTTTTAAATGACCAAAATGCCCTTACGAGGCATAGTTTGAGTTTAAATCCATTTCGGGCATAATAGAAGATATCTTACTAATGTCACAACGTATTTAAGTCATGTTAACTTAGGAAATCTGTATATGGCTCTTATGGTTACCCGTTACGCATCCTTCGCGCTCGGTTCGGTTTATGTAACTAGTTTGCATAAATTGACCGAAACGGGTCAAACCTTATCATTTTTGTCTCAAAATCCAGAATGTGTTTAGTTTACCCATATTATATAAGTCTTCAAACTTGTCGGGTCTAAATCACATTCCATTCCGGTCTTCGCTTAATCAGGCGTTTGAACCGTATCTTCCTTTAAAACTAACCGGTCTAAGCTTAAGCTTAAATAAAGACCCGTTAGAAATCTAATAGGTTATTATAAACCTTTGTTCCAGAATAAGGGACCCAGTAAAAGCTACACGCACTTGCTAATTGTGATTTATACTTGCAAAGGTAAATACTTTTAACTTATTTTCCCTATACGGGCTTGGGGTATGGTATATAAAATACCGCTTGGTCGGGCATTGAATCTTTAATCGAATAGAGGTTAAACCATTGATATGCTCCGTTTGGAAATGTTTTGTTTGCTTAAAGCCTTTGGGGGGTTAATGACCATGTCCCGGATATCCTTGGCATCATTTTACGAAATGGCCACGACCTAAGCACGGGGTGTAGACGTACACCCGTCAGTGCCAAAAACAATAATGTGGTGTGTCTATTGATCTTTAACCCGGTAAAAACCAGGCTACTGAACGCATAAGAAACATGTAATTCTTTTACAAGATTATATTCAAATAATTATCCCAAGTTATAAAAGATATTTTGTGCCACGTGCATTCAAATCAATTTTATTAAACCTTTTCAAAATGAGTCAGTTAATTGTATTTACCAGTGTAAACTGACGTATTTTCCCAAAAAGGTTAAGTGCAGGTACTACTCGAACTAGGCTGGCTTTCTCCTAGCGTCCACAATAAGTCTCGCAAGCTTAGATGTCATAAAACTGTTGAACAATGTCTCCTTTTTATTTTTGATCCGCCTGTGGATCTGTTTCAACTATTTGTGATACTTAATATTACAATTTATTAAAGTTGAAATGATTCTATCTTCTGCTTCCTATGTGCATTTAAATTTGTGTTGTTTGACTATGATGATATCAACTACGTCACGATACTCCCCACCGGTAATACGTGGAAATATCGGGGTGTGACAAGTTGGTATCAGAGCCAACACTGAGTGAATTAAACACTAGCCTTTTGTGTTTAATCTCAGTTACACAATTGCACATTCCTCGAATTTTCGAGTCTAGACAAAGAACATAGGACAAATCCTGATTTTTTTTTGTTTTATTTTGTCTTTTATATATTATTCTTTGTTGTTATATTTGTTTATGTTGACAGGTCTAAAAAAATGCCGCTAAGATTTCTTAGGAGGAAAGGAAAATCACCTATGACGGGCCACGACCAGGAGGCCGGGCCTTCTCAAAGGCGAACTTCACCTGTCCCTATTAGCACCAGCCCACAGGGAGACTGGAGGGCACACCTACAGCCAGCGAGGCGATCTGTCTCGTTAGCTTCGTCACCTTCTTACTTACACTCTTTTGGACCCCACTCAGAAAATGAACCAGAAAACCCACAACCTTCGTTTATCCCTCTCTAACGGTCCAACTCACGCCATTCCTTTGATAACCCGTCCCATATCTTCCGAAGCCGGTTCAACCCGGCAAACTACCTCGACGAACCAGTGGGTGTTAACCCACTGGGACCCGAAGATCACTTTTTTGGCGATCACGCCATGGATATGGATTAGGATACTGACCCTACCGAACCACCGACTGGTACCCCTGCGCATCCTATTGAAATCTCTGATGGATCATCGTTTCATGGATCACCTTATCGTGGTCCTGACAGTTACCAAGCCCATTTCAACCAGTTCGAATGGTATTTCACGCCCTCTTACCATTCAACGCCTCAGCAGCAGCAGCAATCGGATCCTTCCTGGGACTCTCGCTTTGTGGCAGTTACCCCGCCACCACCACCACCTCAGCAGCAGCCTCCTGAGCCACCAAGGAGAAGGAGAACAAACGCACGAATGTCCGTGCAAGGAAGAGGAGTGCATATCAGCACCCCCCAACCATCGAGTGGCAGCCACTATCCGCCGCTCCGAGAAGACCAGCAGTTTGGGGGACCTTCAAACCCCAACCCGGAAGTGAACTCTGCACCTGTCATGCCACCACTATTGGGCTTTGACAACCCAATTCCCACGTACACTGGCCCAGCAACATATAATCCCTTTGAACAGCCAGCTCACACCAGCTATAATTATGCTGAGGTCGACCCGTATTTGGTGGCAGCGAACTACAACGCTCTCAACCTCGAAGGGCCCTACGGAGCTCCTTGGGGAGTTGGGTACCCAGCTTATGGGTACCAGCAACCGCCGCCTCTTCGACCTCCGCAACAGCATCAGCTACAGTCGCAGCTGCCACATTTTTCCCAGCTAGAACGAGAAGAAGTTCTTCAAAGATTGGACCACGTTGAGCGTCAGGTTCACAGAGATCGCAGGGAACGACAAGGCTTCTTTAAGGGATTAGCAGGTTTAATAAAAGGAAAGACCAAGAAGGACCATTGAATCCTTCAATTATTAGTTGTATTTCCTTGTTTTTAGTTGAGCCCCTGCGTGGGCCTGTTGTTTGTTTAAACCCCTGCGTGGGTATGTTTTCATGTATTCTGCCCCTGCGTGGGCATTTATTTATTTGACCCCTACGTGGGTATGTTGTTGTTTAATCCCCTGCGTGGGCATATTATTACAGTAGAAGTCCCTTTTAGGGCAGACTCGTTATTTTTAAATTATGTGATGGAATGGTTAGTTTAAATTTTCATTTTATTAATTATATGCATAAACGTAAATGTGAAATAAATGAAATAACATTCCTACTAAAAGATCTACCATTATAATAAAAATGACAAAATCTAAAAAGGACAAGACCTAGCCATGTGTCATCATAAGACAGGGCCAAGATGGTAGTTCCATAATTAGATTCAGATCCACATTAACATCTCAATTTAGGACGGTTCTATGTTAAATGTTAAAAAGAATCTTAAAAGGTAAAACCTAGCTTGTATGTCATAATAAGACCTGGCCAATATGGTAAGACCTGTTTTAAAAGATTCAAATCTCTGTTAACATCTGCAAACATGTTAACATTCTTGGCTAATGTGGTCCGCAAAATCACACATGTCACCCTTATGTTGAATTATCCGAATTCTTTATTATTAACTAAACATCCGAGTGTGATGTAATGCCTACGGGCTATAATTATTGTCATATAAGACAAAAGACAATCGTAGATTATAAACTCCCTGTCAAGAAAGCTAATGAACTTGGATTCAAACCTTAATGCCTTGATTCCATAAAATCTGGGCTTATGAACCAAACTTGTCCACGTGACTAGGCCTTTTGTGCCATTACTAACTTATAATTTAGAATTATGATAAAGGTTCTGAATAATTATATATTTATCAAATTAACTAAAATGGCTATTAAAACCATGGTTAATAAATCGTCAAGAACGATAGTACTGTTTAGGTTTCTAAATAAACCTTGTCCTTATTTTGTTTATGTAGCAATTAAAACTACATGACTAAGTCAGAAGAGGGAAACAGTCCTCCGGTGGAAAACCATGAAAATACTAAGATACATGTGACCGGTGCGGAACTGCAAGCATTAGTAGATAATGCTGTTACAAGAGCTATAGAACGGCAATATAATGAATCTAGCGGGACTCGGAGTAGGACCCTATCCACACCGCACTCCAAACCTAAAACTCAATCGGAGGCTCATAGCAAGCCACCCTCAAAGAAGGAGGAACCAAAGAGAGATGATGATCGACATTCATCTAATCAAAACAGTGTTCCATCAAAAAGGATAGTGTTTGATGATAAACCTCGTACCAAGTCCTGTACCTATAAGTACTTTATTTCCTGCAAACCCCGGGATTTCACTGGGGAGAAAGGAGCAATTGATTGTATGACCTGGTTGGATGAGATGGACACGGTAGTTGACATCAGCGGTTGTGCTGAAAAGGATGTGGTAAAGTTTGTATCTCAATCGTTCAAAGGTGATGCCTTAGCCTGGTGGAGATCGTTGATTCAAGCTACTGGGAAGATTCCACTGTACAATATGACATGGGAATAATTTGTTACCCTCATCAAGGAGAACTACTGTCCTCAGCATGAGGTTGAAAAGATTGAGTCAGATTTTCTGTCATTGGTAATGAAAAATCTGGATTGCCAAGCTTACCTTACGAGCTTTAATACAATGTCAAGGCTGGTTCCTTATCTTGTGACCCCGGAACCCAAAAGAATAGCTCGTTTCATTGGGGGTTTAGCCCCAGAAATTAAGGCAGGTGTAAAAGCCTCTCGGCCAGCTACATTCAGGTCTGCCGCTGATATATCCCTGTCCCTCACACTGGACGCGGTCAGGCAGAGATTGTTGAGGAACACGGATGCCGAGAAAAGGAAGCGTGAAGATGACAATTCACGACGGTCAGACAAGAAGCACAGGGGAAACAATGACCACAAGAAGGGGTCTGGATCTAAGAAGGAGGGGCATCAATCTGGAGAAAAGCCCAAGTCTAAGGTTTGTAAGAAGCACCATTTTGGGAGGTGCAGACTCGAGTCGAAATCCCAGTCACAGCCAAGGGCATGTGGGATTTGCAAGTCTTCTGAGCATAAGACCTTAGACTGTAAGAAGATCAAGGATGCTACGTGCTATAGCTGCAATGAAAAAGGACACATCAAGTCCAATTGCCCAAAGATCACCAAGAAAAATGAGGATGGGAAAAAGACCAATGCTAGGGTCTTCAGGATGGATGCAAAGGAAGCTGTTCAGGACGACAACGTGATCACAGGTACTTTTCTCATAAATGATGTTTATGCTAGAGTGTTGTTTGATTCTGGAGCGGATAAGTCTTTTGTGGATAACAAGTTTTGTGAGTTGTTGAAATTGCCTGTAAAAGCCTTAAGTGTGAAGTATGAGGTGGAATTAGCTGATGGAACCATAGAAACCGCCTCAACTGTGTTAGATGGATGTGTTATATCCATTAGGAACCACACTTTTCCTTTGTCCTTACTTCCTTTTAAGCTAGCCGGTTTTGATATAGTAATAGGTATGGATTGGTTATTGAATAACCAAGCCCAGATTGTGTGCAACAAGAAGCAAGTTGTAGTCAAGACCCCGTCTGGTGAGCCACTTACCATTCAGGGGGATACCCAGTATGGATTGCCTGAGCAAGTGTCTATGCTCAAGGCCTCTAGATGCCTGAAGAAGGGTTGTGTCATTTATATGGCACAAGTTACTATTGATGAGCCGAAACCTAAGATAGAAGACATCCCCGTCATTTCAGAATATCCTGAAGTTTTCCCTGAAGAACTACCTGGTTTACCACCAGATAGGCAAGTGGAATTCCGAATTGAAATCATCCCCCGAGCAGCACCTGTTGCTAGAGCACCTTATAGGCAGGCACCAACAGAGATGAAGGAGTTGAGGACGCAGTTAGATGATCTGCTAGCCAAAGGTTTCATTAGACCTAGTTCGTCTCCTTGGGGAGTGCCGATCTTGTTTGTCAAGAAGAAGGATGGATCGATGCGTCTGTGCATCGATTATCGTGAGCTTAATAAGGTCACTATCAAGAATAGGTATCCTCTGCCCAGGATCGACGATCTGTTCGATCAATTACAAGGGGCAAGCTATTTCTCTAAGATCGATTTGAGGTCAGGCTATCATCAGTTGAAGGTTAAAGATGAAGATGTACACAAGACTGCATTTAGGACTCGTTATGGTCATTACGAGTTCCTAGTGATGCCTTTTGGGCTCACTAATGCTCCTGCCGCGTTCATGGATCTCATGAATCGCGTCTGCAAGCCCTACTTGGACAAATTTATCATCGTCTTCATTGACGACATCCTCATCTACTCAAAGAACCAAGCTGACCATGAGAAACACCTTCGCTGTATTCTTAAACTTCTACATCGTGAGAAACTCTACGCCAAATTTTCGAAGTGTGAATTTTGGCTTCGAGAAGTCCAATTCCTTGGACATGTGGTTAGTGAGCGTGGTATCCAAGTGGATCCCGCTAAGGTGGAAGCAGTTATGAACTGGCAAGAGCCAAAGATGCCTACAGAGATTCGTAGCTTCCTAGGTTTAGCAGGATACTATAGGCGATTTATTGAAAACTTCTCAAGAATTGCAGCACCCCTGACTTTACTCACCCGCAAGAAAAGTAAGTTTGACTGGGGGCCTAAGCAGCAAGAGTCTTTTGATATTCTGAAGCAAAGGTTGAGCAACGCTCCTGTATTGACATTGCCTGATGGAATTGATGAATTTGTAGTATATTTTGATGCATCACACACCGGAATGGGCTGTGTACTCATGCAGAAAGGAAAAGTCATTGCCTATGCTTCACGACAGTTAAAGGTGCATGAGAAGAACTACACCACCCATGATTTGGAGCTGGGTGCCGTTGTATTTGCACTAAAACTGTGGAGGCATTACTTGTATGGAACCAAGTGTGTGATCTATTCAGATCACAAGAGCCTTCAACACTTGTTTAATCAGAAGGATTTAAACATGAGGCAACGACGTTGGATGGAAACTTTGAATGATTATGATTGTGAGATAAGATACCATCCAGGCAAGGCAAATGTGGTTGCTGATGCCTTAAGCAGGAAGGAAAGAGTGAAGCCTATAAGAATCAATGCCAAGAGCATTGAGATAAAGAATAGTTTGAACGAAAGGTTGTTAGCTGCACTGAAAGAAGCTGTGTTGGAAGCTAACTATCCAGATGAAAAGCTAGGAGTAACTGAAGAGCAGTTATCCTATGACAAGGACTGAATCCTAAGGTTAAATGGACGAATATGGGTTCCAGTATATGGAGGACTTCGAGATGTTATCCTCCAGGAAGCCCACAGTTCTAAATACTCCGTTTATCCTGGAGCTGATAAGATGCACCAGGATCTGAAGGCAAATTTTTGGGGGATAGGCTTGAAGAAGTCTATAGCTGCCTATGTAGCTAAATGTTTGACGTGTGCGCAAGTCAAAGCTGAACATCAGAAGCCGTCAGGTTTGCTACAACAGCCTGAACTTCCCACATGGAAGTGGGAAATGGTGACAATGGATTTCATCACCAAGTTGTCAAAGACAAGGAAGGGAAATGATACGATATGGGTAATAGTAGACAGACTGACTAAGTCAGCACATTTTCTACCCATTAAGGAGACTTATAGCTCTGACATGTTAGCCCAATTGTACGTTGATAAGATTGTATCTCTGCATGGCGTACCAGTGTCAATTATCTCTGACAGAGATACCAGATACACATCACATTTTTGGAAAAGTTTCCAACAGTCTTTGGGCACGCGCTTAAATTTTAGTACAGCTTACCACCCTCAGAGAGATGGGCAGAGTGAGCGAACCATCCAAACTTTGGAAGACATGCTTCGTGCATGTGTAATTGATTTAGGTGGTAGTTGGGATAACCACCTGCCATTGATCGAATTCTCCTATAACAATAGCTACCATACGAGCATTAAGGCTACGCCTTTTGAAGCATTATATGGTAGAAAATGCCGAACGCCTATTTGTTAGGCGGAAGTAGGAGAAGTTCAATTATCAGGACCTGAGTTGGTCTTTGAAACGACGGACAAGATTATCCAGATTCGTGGCCGCCTGAAAGCTGCCAGAGATAGGCAGAAAAGCTACGCAGATTTAAAGCGTAAACCTCTGAAATTCGAGGTTGGTGATAAAGTTTTACTTAAAGTATCACCCTGGAAGGGGGTGATGCGATTTGGTAAGAAAGGTAAGTTAAGCCCAAGGTATATAGGACCATTCGAGATCATTGAATGTGTCGGGTCAGTGGCTTATAAGTTAAACTTACCTGAAGAGCCTAGTGGTACTCACAACGTATTCCACGTTTGCAATCTGAAGAAATGCCTAGCTGACGAATCGCTAGTCATACCACATACGGATGTGCATATAGATGAGAGCTTGAAATTTGTGGAAAAACCATTGTCGATTGAGGATCGACAGGTAAAGAAGCTTCGAAGGAAGCATGTGCCTATTGTAAAGGTCAAATGGGATGCCCACAGAGGTCCCGAATACACGTGGGAGGTAGAGTCCACAATGAAAGAAAAATACCCTCATATGTTTCAGTAAATCTCGAGGTCGAGATTTCTTTTAAGGGGGTGAGGATGTAACACCTCGTAATTTCATGTCCAATAATGTATTGACACGTGTCATAAGCTTTGAACGTGTGAAAGAATACTCTAGAGAGACTAAAGTTGACAAACAAGAAAAGTATGTGAATATAAGGGTTAGCCCTACATGATGTTTATATCCCTAAAAGAATATATCATGGATCATACGAACCTAATCGTGAAAGAAAGTGAGGAATTACAAACTACAGGGGTTAAATGTGTCAACATGTTTAAAGTATACCTCTGAGTGACCTTTTAGCAAACCCGAAGCTTTGTAATGATAAATTATACTCACTAGAATATGTGATAAAAATTTCACCAAGTTTCGTTATCGTATGAGAAAGTTATGACAATATTCGTATACGAGGGGTTAAAAGCGTTAACGTAGAAATTATGACTTTTCGGGTGATCACAAAGTTAACCAAGGACTTGCCAATGTTTAAACAAGTCATGGAGCCCTTATAAACAAGGTTAGAGGGCCAAAAGTGCAAGAAAAACACTTAAAACCACGTTAGAAAGGACCAGGGGGCTGGATTGAAAATAACAAAACTTGTTTAACCTGTTCCGTGCACTGATACCGGCCGCGTAAGCCCCTATGGGCTCTTACGCGGGCTGCGTGACCCACTGCAGCGACAGAACTGCGCACAACTACCTGTAAAGGCTGTGCAACCGACTTAAAATGTTGTTTTTACATACCAGGGGCTGCCCCAATGGTATTACATGCATAGAGGGCACTTGTCTTGATCTGGAAACACTCATAGACTTCCTTGGCATGATCCTAGATGATCAAAGTGACTATATAAGAACCCACTTAGTTGCAACACTTTGTTCATTCAATTGCAACTTCATTTCTGGACCTCCTCTGATCAGCAACAAGCTTCCTAGTGATCCCTAATCGTGCATAGGACCTTTGTAAGTGTCCTTAACCCTTCCTAAATCAGTTTAGCTTAGTTAATTAGCTAAAAGTCAAACCGTCGTAATTAAAGTTTGACTTCGAGATTAGTTAAAATTTGTTCAGTCAAATCTCAAATTAAAAGTACCTATAAGTAGGTATTTATGTGGGTAATAAACCCTTAAAAGGGTACTCCCTGTTTCCCACTCTAACTAGGTCAATTGTCGGGTCAAAGCTAACTTTAAAAAGTCAACAGAATACCAATTTTCAAATTAATGCATAATTAGCAATGTGGGATCCATTTAACCTGTTTTATCATTAATATAACTTGGTAATTGATGTAAGAACATGTCTAAACATGTTCAACCCGATAATTTTCAGATTAGACTCGGTTCGGAACCGAAAGTCGCATAATTTGACTTTTGCTTTGACTTTCAGTTCTGACCCGTTTAAGCCTAGTTTAGGATTTCCTTAGAGCTTCTTTCGAACCTAGTTACATGTTAGTATAACCCTCTGTGATTATACACCTTGGTTCAATAGATATCCGATTCACATGCATGTTTCCGTTAAATGCTTATATGTTGACCATTATGCCCAAATGACCTTAAAATATGATTTTTGAAAATATCAAAGAGTAGAAACCTTGGTTACTGATTTATAAACTTGTACCCAAAATTTGACATCAGTTTGAGGTCTAGATTAGGAGTTATGCTCATTAGCGTAATTAGAAGACTTTTTATGAATTAAATGGCATAATTAGCATATAGCCTATCCAAACCTGATTTTTAATACCAAACTTTTTACCCACTAATGTAATATAATATTTTGGGATTTTTGAAGATTTTTAATTAATTTTAGGCCGAGCATAACATAGGGTTGTAGCTTTAATTCGGTTAATGCCGGTTTTGCCCTTTTGAGCCATAAAATGAGTTTTACAAATCTTTTTGACCCCAAACCTTTTGCTACTGATTTTATATGATAAATAAATTATTTTAAACCTTCTGGAATAATAAAAATATCAGCTTTCTATATAGAACCCGGAAATGGTCCAAATCGCCTTTTTAAGCGTTTTTAACACATAGTATGTATTAAAACTATTTTAAACATATAAGGGTTGGTACCTACTGATATTTTAAGTTTATTTTTATACTTTGATAGTAAGCTAAAGTTTTAAACTCAGAATTCCAGTTTTGACCTTTTTAGCCTATGTGAAATTACCAAAATACCCCTAAGGTGCATAGTTTGGTTTTAAATGATAAATTTCACATATATCTAGTACCCTACTGTTATAACTTATTAAATTAAGTATATTTACTAAATAAATCAGACCTGTAACTGAGATTACTAATTAAACTCTTTTATAACCTTTTAAATGACCAAAGTGCCCTTACGAGGCATAGTTTGAGTTTAAATCCATTTCGGGCATAATAGAAGATATCTTACTGATGTCACAACATATTTAAGGCATGTTAACTTAGAAAATCTGTATATGGCTCTTATGGTTACCCGTTACGCATCCTTCGCGCTCGGTTCGGTTTATGTAACTAGTTTGCATAAATTGACCGAAATGGGTCAAACCTTATCATTTTTGTCTCAAAATCCAGAATGTGTTTAGTTTACCCATATTATACAAGTCTTCAAACTTGTCGGGTCTAAATCACATTCCATTCCGGTCTTCGCTTAATCGGACGTTTGAACCGTATCTTCCTTTAAAACTAACCGGTCTAAGCTTAAGCTTAAATAAAGACCCGTTAGAAATCTAATAGGTTATTATAAACCTTTGTTCCAGAATAGGGGACCCAGTAAAAGCTACACGCACTTGCTAATTGTGATTTATACTTGCAAAGGTAAATACTTTTAACTTATTTTCCCTATACGGGCTTGGGGTATGGTATATAAAATACCGCTTGGTCGGGCATTGAATCTTTAATCGAATAGAGGTTAAACCATTGATATGCTCCATTTGGAAATGTTTTCTTTGCTTAAAGCCTTTGGGGGGTTAATGACCATGTCCCGGATATCCTTGGCATCATTTTACGAAATGGCCACGACCTAAGCACGGGGTGTAGGCATACACCCGTCAGTGCCTAAAACAATAATGTGGTGTGTCTATTGATCTTTAACCCGGCAAAAACCGGGCTACCGAACGCATAAGAAACATGTAATTCTTTTACAAGATTATATTCAAATAATTATCCCAAGTTATGAAAGATATTTTGTGCCACGTGCATTCAAATCAATTTTATTAAACCTTTTCAAAATGAGTCAGTTAATTGTATTTGCCAGTGTAAACTGACGTATTATCCCAAAAAGGTTAAGTGCAGGTACTACTCGAACTAGGCTGGCTTTCTCCTTGCGTCCACAATAAGTCTCGCAAGCTTGGATGTCATAAAACTGTTGACCAATGTCTCCTTTTTATTTTTGATCCGCCTGTGGATCTGTTTCAACTATTTGTGATACTTAATATTACAATTTATTAAAGTTGAAATGATTCTATCTTTTGCTTCCGCTGTGCATTTAAATTTGTGTTGTTTGACTATGATGATATCAACTACGTCACGATACTCCCCACCGGTAATACGTGGAAATATCAGGGTGTGACAGGTTGGTATCAGAGCCAACACTGAGTGAATTAAACACTATCCTTTTGTGTTTAATCTCAGTTACATAATTGCACATTCCTCGAATTTTCGAGTCTAGACAAAGAACATAGGACAAATCCTGATTTTTTTGTTTTATTTTGTCTTTTATATATTATTCTTTGTTGTTATATTTGTTTATGTTGACCGGTCTAAAAAAATGCCGCCAAGATTTCTTAGGAGGAAAGGAAAATCACCTGTGACGGGCCACGACCAGGAGGCCGGGCCTTCTCAAAGGCGAACTTCACCTGTCCCTATTAGCACCAGCCCACAGGGAGACTGGAGGGCACACCTACAGCCAGCGAGGCGATCTGTCTCGTTAGCTTCGTCGCCTTCTTACTTACACTCTTTTGGACCCCACTCAGAAAATGAACCAGAAAACCCACAACCTTCGTTTACCCCTCTCCAACGGTCCAACTCACGCCATTCCTTTGATAACCCGTCCCATATCTTCCGAAGCCGGTTCAACCCGGCAAACTACCTCGACGAACCAGTGGGTGTTAACCCACTGGGACCCGAAGATCACTTTTCTGGCGATCACGCCATGGATATGGATGAGGATACTGACCCTACCGAACCACCGACTGGTACCCCCACACATCCTATTGAAATCTCTGATGGATCATCATTTCATGGATCACCTTATCGTGGTCCTGACAGTTACCAAGCCCATTTCAACCAGTTCGAATGGTATTTCACGCCCTCTTACCATTCAACGCCTCAGCAGCAGCAGCAATTGGATCCTTCCAGGGACTCTCACTTTGTGGCAGTTACCCCGCCACCACCACCACCTCAGCAGCAGCCTCCTGAGCCACCAAGGCAAAGGAGAACAAACGCACGAATGTCCGTGCAAGGAAGAGGAGTGCATATCAGCACCCCACAACCATCGAGTGGCAGCCACTATCCGCCGCTCCGAGAAGACCAGCAGTTTGGGGGACCTTCCAACCCCAACCCGGAAGTGAACTCTGCACCTGTCATGCCACCACCATTGGGCTTTGACAACCCAATTCCCACGTACACTGGCCCAGCAATATATAATCCCTTTGAACAGCCAGCTCACACCAGCTATAATTATGCTGAGGTCGACCCGTATTTGGTGGCAGCGAACTACAACGCTCTCAACCCCGAAGGGCCCTACGGAGCTCCTTGGGGAGTTGGGTACCCAGCTTATGGGTACCAGCAACCGCCGCCTCTCCGACCACCGCAACAGCATCAGCCACAGTCGCAGCTGCCACAGTTTTCCCCGCCAGAACGAGAAGAAATTCTTCAAACATTGGACCACGTTGAGCGTCAGGTTCACAGAGATCGCATGGAACGACAAGGCTTCTTTAAGGGATTAGCAGGTTTAATAAAAGGAAAGACCAAGAAGGACCATTGAATCCTTCAATTATTAGTTGTATTTCCTTGTTTTTAGTTGAGCCCCTGCGTGGGCCTGTTGTTTGTTTAAACCCCTGCGTGGGTATGTTTTCTTGTATTCTGCCCCTGCGTGGGCATTTCTTTATTTAACCCCTGCGTGGGTATGTTGTTGTTTAAGCCCCTGCGTGGGCATATTATTACAGTAGAAGTCCCTTTTAGGGCAGACTCGTTATTTTTAAATTATGTGATGGAATGGTTAGTTTAAATTTTCATTTTATTAATTATATGCATAAACGTAAATGTGAAATAAATGAAATAACATTCCTACTAAAAATTCTACCATTATAATAAAAATGGCAAAATCTAAAAAGGACAAGACCTAGCCATGTGTCATCATAAGACAGGGCCAAGATGGTAGTTCCATAATTAGATTCAGATCCACATTAACATCTCAATTTAGGACTGTTCTACGTTAAATGTTAAAAAGAATCTTAAAAGGTAAAACCTAGCTTGTATGTCATAATAAGACCTGGCCAATATGGTAAGACCTGTTTTAAAAGATTCAAATCTCTGTTAACATCTGCAAACATGTTAACATTCTTGGCTAATGTGGTCCGCAAAATCACACATGTCACCCTTATGTTGAATTATCCCAATTCTTTATTATTAACTAAACATCCGAGTGTGATGTAATGCCTACGGGCTATAATTATCGTCATATAAGACAAAAGACAGTCGTAGATTATAAACTCTCTGTCAAGAAAGGTAATGAACTTGGATTCAAACCTTAATGCCTTGATTCCATAAAATCTGGGCTTATGAACCAAACTTGTCCACGTGACTAGGCCTTTTGTGCCATTACTAACTTATAATTTAGAATTATGATAAAGAATCTGAATAATTATATATTTATCAAATTAACTAAAATGGCTATTAAAACCATGGTTAATAAATCGTCAAGAACGATAGTACTGTTTAGGTTTCTAAATAAACCTTGTCCTTATTTTGTTTATGTAGCAATTAAAACTACATGACTAAGTCAGAAGAGGGAAACAGTCCTCCGGTGGAAAACCATGAAAATACTAAGATACATGTGACCGGTGCGGAACTGCAAGCATTAGTAGATAATGCTGTTACAAGAGCTATAGAACGGCAATATAATGAATCTAGCGGGACTCGGAGTAGGACCCTATCCACACCACACTCCAAACCTAAAACTCAATCGGAGGCTCATAGCAAGCCACCCTCAAAGAAGGAGGAACCAAAGAGAGATGATGATCGACATTCATCTAATCAAAACAGTGTTCCATCAAAAAAGATAGTGTTTGATGATAAACCTCGTACCAAGTCCTGTACCTATAAGTACTTTATGTCCTGCAAACCCCGGGATTTCACTGGGGAGAAAGGAGCAATTGATTGTATGACCTGGTTGGATGAGATGGACACGGTAGTTGACATCAGCGGTTGTGCTGAAAAGGATGTGGTAAAGTTTGTATCTCAATCGTTCAAAGGTGATGCCTTAGCCTGGTGGAGATCGTTGATTCAAGCTACTGGGAAGATTCCACTGTACAATATGACATGGGAACAATTTGTTAACCTCATCAAGGAGAACTACTGTCCTTAGCATGAGGTTGAAAAGATTGAGTCAGATTTTCTGTCATTGGTAATGAAAAATCTGGATTGCCAAGCTTACCTTACGAGCTTTAATACAATGTCAAGGCTGGTTCCTTATCTTGTGACCCCGGAACCCAAAAGAATAGCTCGTTTCATTGGGGGTTTAGCCCCAGAAATTAAGGCAGGTGTAAAAGCCTCTCAGCCAGCTACATTCAGGTCTGCCGCTGATATATCCCTGTCCCTCACACTGGACGCGGTCAGGTAGAGATCGTTGAGGAACACGGATGCCGAGAAAAGGAAGCATGAAGATGACAATTCACGATGGTCAGACAAGAAGCACAGGGGAAACAATGACCACAAGAAGGGGTCTGGATCTAAGAAGGAGGGGCATCAATCTGGAGAAAAGCCCAAGTCTAAGGTTTGTAAGAAGCACCATTTTGGGAGGTGCAGACTCGAGTCGAAATCCCAGTCACAGCTAAGGGCATGTGGGATTTGCAAGTCTTCTGAGCATAAGACCTTAGACTGTAAGAAGATCAAGGATGCTACGTGCTATAGCTGCAATGAAAAAGGACACATCAAGTCCAATTGCCCAAGGATCACCAAGAAAAATGAGGATGGGAAAAAGACCAACGCTAGGGTCTTCAGGATGGATGCAAAGGAAACTGTTCAGGACGACAACGTGCTCACAGGTACTTTTATCATAAATGATGTTTATGCTAGAGTGTTGTTTGATTCTGGAGCGGATAAGTCTTTTGTGGATAACAAGTTTTGTGAGTTGTTGAAATTGCCTGTAAAAGCCTTAAGTGTGAAGTATGAGGTGGAATTAGCTGATGGAACCATAGAAACCGCCTCAACTGTGTTAGATGGATGTGTTATATCCATTAGGAACCACTCTTTTCCTTTGTCCTTACTTCCCTTTAAGCTAGCCGGTTTTGATATAGTAATAGGTATGGATTGGTTATCGAATAACCAAGCCCAGATTGTGCGCAACAAGAAGCAAGTTGTAGTCAAGACCCCGTCTGGTGAGCCACTTACCATTCAGGGGGATACCCAGTATGGATTGCCTAAGCAAGTGTCTATGCTTAAGGCCTCTAGATGCCTGAAGAAGGGTTGTGTCATTTATATGGCACAAGTTACTATTGATGAGCCGAAACCTAAGATAGAAGACATCCCCGTCATTTCAGAATATCCTGAAGTTTTCCCTAAAGAACTACCTGGTTTACCACCAGATAGGCAAGTGGAATTCCGAATTGACATCATCCCCGGAGCAGCACCTGTTGCTAGAGCACCTTATAGGCTGGCACCAAAAGAGATGAAGGAGTTGAGGACGCAGTTAGATGATCTGCTAGCCAAAGGTTTCATTAGACCTAGTTCGTCTCCTTGGGGAGTGCCGATCTTGTTTGTCAAGAAGAAGGATGGATCGATGCGTCTATGCATCGATTACCGTGAGCTTAATAAGGTCACTATCAAGAATAGGTATCCTTTGCCCAGGATCGACGATCTGTTCGATCAATTACAAGGGGCAAGCTATTTCTCTAAGATCGATTTGAGGTCAGGCTATCATCAGTTGAAGGTTAAAGATGAAGATGTACACAAGACTGCATTTAGGACTCGTTATGGTCATTACGAGTTCCTAGTGATGCCTTTTGGGCTCACTAATGCTCCTGCCGCGTTCATGGATCTCATGAATCGCGTCTGCAAGCCCTACTTGGACAAATTTATCATCGTCTTCATTGACGACATCCTCATCTACTCAAAGAACCAAGCTGACCATGAGAAACACCTTCGCTGTATTCTTAAACTTCTACATCGTGAGAAACTCTACGCCAAATTTTCGAAGTGTGAATTTTGGCTTCGAGAAGTCCAATTCCTTGGACATGTGGTTAGTGAGCGTGGTATCCAAGTGGATCCCGCTAAGGTGGAAGCAGTTATGAACTGGCAAGAGCCAAAGACGCCTACAGAGATTCGTAGCTTCCTAGGTTTAGTAAGATACTATAGGCGATTTATTGAAAACTTCTCAAGAATTGCAGCACCCCTGACTTTACTCACCCGCAAGAAAAGTAAGTTTGACTGGGGGCCTAAGCAGCAAGAGTCTTTTGATATTCTGAAGCAAAGGTTGAGCAACGCTCCTGTATTGACATTGCCTGATGGAATTGATGAATTTGTAGCATATTGTGATGCATCACACACCGGAATGGGCTGTGTACTCATGCAGAAAGGCAAAGTCATTGCCTATGCTTCACGATAGTTAAAGGTGCATGAGAAGAACTACACCACCCATGATTTGGAGCTGGGTGCCGTTGTATTTGCACTAAAACTGTGGAGGCATTACTTGTATGGAACCAAGTGTGTGATCTATTCAGATCACAAGAGCCTTCAACACTTGTTTAATCAGAAGGATTTAAACATGAGGCAACGACGTTGGATGGAAACTTTGAATGATTATGACTGTGAGATAAGATACCATCCAGGCAAGGCAAATGTGGTTGCTGATGCCTTAAGCAGGAAGGAAAGAGTGAAGCCTATAAGAATCAATGCCAAGAGCATTGAGATAAAGAATAGTTTGAACGAAAGGTTGTTAGCTGCACAGAAAGAAGCTGTGTTGGAAGCTAACTATCCTGATGAAAAGCTAGGAGTAACTGAAGAGCAGTTATCCTATGACAAGGACGGAATCCTAAGGTTAAATGGATGAATATGGGTTCCAGTATATGGAGGACTTCGAGATGTTATCCTCCAGGAAGCCCACAGTTCTAAATACTCTGTTCATCCTGGAGATGATAAGATGTACCAGGATCTGAAGGCAAATTTTTGGTGGATAGGCTTGAAGAAGTCTATAGCTGCCTATGTAGCTAAATGTTTGACGTGTGCGCAAGTCAAAGCTGAACATCAGAAACTGTCAGGTTTGCTACAACAGCCTGAACTTCCCACATGGAAGTGGGAAATGGTGACAATGGATTTCATCACCAAGTTGCCAAAGACAAGGAAGGGAAATGATACTGATGTGCGTGAAAGTGTTATATATATTAGGTGTATATTTTAAGCCCCTTTAACACTTATTTTTAGCCAAGTTTTAAATTTATAAAACACGATATTTTACTAACACTAAACACACATATGGGCAAGTGCACCCATCGTGAGCGTAGTATAGCGTTGGTAAGATACCGAGGTCGTCCAAGGACACAAGAGCTTTTAGTACCGGTTTATCCTCAACGTCTAATCAAAATAAAAAGTTTAGAAAAAATGTTTTAAACTAAGAAAAGTAAAAACTAACTAAAATGCTGAAAATAAAAATAAAAAGAAAAACAGATAGACAAGATGAATCACTTGGTTCCGACTCGTATCTAGTATAACCTTTGATTATTTCCGCACTTTTGCACATAATTAAGAGATTATCTTAGTTATTGTAGGAGGCCCCTCTTTTGAAGGTGACGTTACCCTCACCCCAGTAGTTTGAGTCAGCAAGGATACAATCCTAAAAGGGTGGATTATTGGAAGATAATGAATTAAGTTATTAATGCAATATTATGGTAGGCCCCTCTTTTGGAGGTGACGTTACCCTCGACTAAGTAGTCTGAGTCAGCAGGGATACAGTCCTAAATAGCCGGGTTATAGTATTAATAGTAGTTAACTTATGAGGGGATCAAAGAGTTTGGACCCCCGCCATCCAATACCGTGAAGCATTGAAGGAGGTCCTACTAAATTTGACCCAGGTCCATTGCAGGACCTCTAAACGCTGAACAATGGCAAGACCTTTACCAAACCGTTCCCTTAACCCCCGACCAGGTAGCCAACATACCTCCATATAGACCGTGGAGATATGAATGGTGAAAATCTTTTATTTTATATAGACAGTAAAATAATGCCAAGACACCACGGACAAACGATAAGGAAAGATCACCTTCAACATAAGTAACTAGTTATTAAAGTCATTAATACAAAACCAAATAAAAAGTGCAAAAGATTAGAAATAAAAAGTATTATACTAGACACTTTGCCTTCACCAAGTGATGTAAGAGACTTAGGCAAACATGGCCTTGATTGTCAAGAACTCTTACGATCAATCTTGGATCCCGAGACAACTCACACACTCTATGATGGACAATGGATGATGGTGGTGGATGATGGTGTTGTGATGGTGGTGGGTGGTGGATGAAGTGTGAGAGAGGTGGTGTGCCAAGGGATGAGTTGAAATGAAACCAAGCACTCCTATTTATAGGCTGAACAGAAGGCTGGGCACGCCCCCGTGTCCGCTGGACACGGCCCCGTGCCTGTCTGACACTCTCTCTCTTCATTAATTGTAATTCGCAATTACAATTAATGCGCCTGCTGTACTTTCGCCACGCCCCCGTGTTCACTGGGCACGGCCCCGTGGTGGGCAATAGAAGCTTCTATAGGTTTGTCTATTCTGCTGCTTCTTGGGCACGGCCCCGTGCTGGCTGAGCACGGGGCATGTTCAGTCTTCTGCCTTCTCTATTTTGCTTGGGAAGATGCCGTTGAGGGGTCGGGCAGTCCACTTATGTCCTTTTCTTGTATTTATGTTGGATTTTTGCTTCTTTTGTGTTTTTGAGCTCATTTAATCCTGAAAATACAAAAGGAAGACAAAAACACTCTTTTTCCAATATTAGTACTTAAAAAGGGTTAGTTTTATGCCTCATTTGATGTAATTTATATGTTGCATTTTACACACATCAGATACGATATGGGTAATAGTAGACAGACTGACTAAGTCAGCACATTTTCTACCCATTAAGGAGACTTATAGCTCCGACATGTTAGCCCAATTGTACGTTGATAAGATTGTATCTCTGCATGGCGTACCAGTGTCAATTATCTCTTACAGAGATACCAGATACACATCACATTTTTGGAAAAGTTTCCAACAGTCTTTGGGCACGCGCTTAAATTTTAGTACAGCTTACCATCCTCAGACAGATGGGCAGAGTGAGCGAACCATCCAAACTTTGGAAGACATGCTTCGTGCATGTGTAATTGATTTAGGTGGTAGTTGGGATAACCACCTGCCATTGATCGAATTCTCCTATAACAATAGCTACCATACGAGCATTAAGGCTGCGCCTTTTGAAGCATTATATGGTAGAAAATGCAGAACGCCAATTTATTGGCGGAAGTAGGAGAAGTTCAATTATCAGGACCTAACTTGGTCTTTGAAATGACGGACAAGATTATCCAGATTCGTGACCGCCTGAAAGCTGCCAGAGATAGGCAGAAAAGCTACGCAGATTTAAAGCGTAAACCTCTGAAATTCGAGGTTGGTGATAAAGTTTTACTTAAAGTATCGCCCTGGAAGGGGGTGATGTGATTTGGTAAGAAAGGTAAGTTAAGCCCAAGGTATATAGGACCATTTGAGATGATCGAATGTGTCGGGTCAGTGGCTTATAAGTTAAACTTACCTGAAGAGCTCAGTGGTATTCACAACATATTCCACGTTTGCAATCTGAAGAAATGCCTAGCTGACGAATCGCTAGTCATACCACATACGGATGTGCATATAGATGAGAGCTTGAAATTTGTGGAAAAACCATTGTCGATTGAGGATCGACAAGTAAAGAAGCTTCGAAGGAAGCATGTGCCTATTTTAAAGGTCAAATGGGATGCCCGCAGAGGTCCCGAATACACGTGGGAGGTAGAGTCCACAATGAAAGAAAAGTACCCTCACTTGTTTCAGTAAATATCGAGGTTGAGATTTCTTTTAAGGGGGTGAGGATGTAACACCTCGTAATTTCATGTCCAATAATGTATTGACACGTGTCATAAGCTTTGAACGTGTGAAAGAATACTCTAGAGGGACTAAAGTTGACAAACAAGAAAAGTATGTGAATACAAGGGTTCAAAATGTCAACAATGGATAAATATACTCTACAATAGCCCTACATGATGTTTATATCCCTAAACGAATAAATCATGGATCATACGAACCTAATCGTGAAAGAAAGTGAGGAATTACAAACTACAGGGGTTAAATGTGTCAACATGTTTAAAGTATACCTCTGAGTGACCTTTTAGCAAACCCGAAGCTTTGTAATGATAAATTATACTCACTAGAATATGTGATAAAAATTTCACCAAGTTTCGTTATCGTATGAGAAAGTTATGACAATATTCGTATACGAGGGGTTAAAAGCGTTAACGTATAAATTATGACTTTTCGGGTGATCACAAAGTTAACCAAGGACTTGCCAATGTTTAAACAAGTCATGGAGCCCTTATAAACAAGGTTAGAGGGCCAAAAGTGCAAGAAAAACACTTAAAACCACGTTAGAAAGGACCAGGGGGCTGAATTGCAAATAACAAAACTTGTTTAACCTGTTCCGTGCACTGATACCGGCCGCGTAAGCCCCTATGGGCTCTTACGCGGGCCGTGTGACCCACTGCAGTGATAGAACTGCGCACAGCTGCCTGTAAAGGCTGTGCAACCGACTTAAAACGTTGTTTTTACATACCAGGGGCTGCCCCAATGGTATTACATGCATAGAGCGCACTTGTCTTGATCTGGAAACACCCATAGACTTCCTTGGCATGATCCTAGATGATCAAAATGACTATATAAGAACCCACTTAGTTGCAACACTTTGTTCATTCAATTGCAACTTCATTTCTGGAGCTCCTCTGATTAGCAACAAGCTTCCTAGTGATCCCTAATCGTGCATAGGACCTTTGTAAGTGTCCTTAACCCTTCCTAAATCAGTCTAGCTTAGTTAATTAGCTAAAAGTCAAACCGTCGTAATTAAAGTTTGACTTCGAGATTAATTAAAATTTGTTCTGTCAAATCTCGAATTAAAAGTACCTATAAGTAGGTATTTATGTGGGTAATAAACCCTTAAAAGGGTACTCCCTGTTTCCCACTCTAACTAGGTCAATTGTCGGGTCAAAGCTAACTTTAAAAAGTCAACAGAATACCAATTTTCAAATTAATGCATAATTAGCAATGTAGGATCCATGTAACCTGTTTTATCATTAATATAACTTGGTAATTGATGTAAGAACATGTCTAAACATGTTCAACCCGACAATTTTCAGATTAGACTCGGTTCGGAACCGAAAGTCGCATAATTTGACTTTTGCTTTGACTTTCAGTTCTGACCCATTTAAGCCTAGTTTAGGATTTCCATAGAGCTTCTTTTGAACCTAGTTACATGTTAGTATAACCCTCTGTGATTATACACCTTGGTTCAATAGATATCCGATTCACATGCATGTTTCCGTTAAATGCTTATATGTTGACCATTATGCCCAAATGACCTTAAAATATGATTTTTGAAAATATCAAAGAGTAAACACCTTGGTTACTGATTTATAAACTTGTACCCAAAATTTGACATCAGTTTGAGGTCTAGATTAGGAGTTATGCTCATTAGCGTAATTAGAAGACTTTTTATGAATTAAATGGCATAATTAGCATATAGCCTATCTAAACCCGATTTTTAATACCAAACTTTTTACCCACTGATGTAATATAATATTTTGGGATTTTTGAAGATTTTTAATTAATTTTAGGCTGAGCATAACATAGGGTTGTAGCTTTAAGTCGGTTAATGCCGGTTTTGCCCTTTTGAGCCATAAAATGAGTTTTACAAATCTTTTTGACCCCAAACCTTTTGCTACTGATTTTACATGATAAATAAATTATTTTAAACCTTCTGGAATAATAAAAATATCAGCTTTCTATATAGAACCCGGAAATGGTCCAAATCGCCTTTTTAAGCGTTTTTAACACATAGTATGTATTAAAACTATTTTAAACATATAAGGGTTGGTACCTACTGATATTTTAATTTTATTTTTATACTTTGACAGTAAGCTAAGGTTTTAAACTCAGAATTCCAGTTTTGACCTTTTTAGCCTATGTGAAATTACCAAAATACCCCTAAGGTGCATAGTTTGGTTTTAAATGATAAATTTCACATATATCTAGTACCCTACTGTTATAAATTATTAAATTAAGTATATTTACTAAATAAATCAGACCTGTAACTCAGATTACTAATTAAACTCTTTTATAACCTTTTAAATGAGCAAAATGCCCTTACGAGGCATAGTTTGAGTTTAAATCCATTTCGGGCATAATAGTAGATATCTTACTGATGTCACAACATATTTAAGGCATGTTAACTTAGGAAATCTGTATATGGCTCTTATGGTTACCCGTTACGCATCCTTCGCGCTCGGTTCGGTTTATGTAACTAGTTTGCATAAATTGACCGAAACGGGTCAAACCTTATCATTTTTGTCTCAAAATCCAGAATGTGTTTAGTTTACCCATATTATACAAGTCTTCAAACTTGTCGGGTCTAAATCACATTCCATTCCGGTCTTCTCTTAATCGGGCGTTTGAACCGTATCTTCCTTTAAAACTAACCGGTCTAAGCTTAAGCTTAAATAAAGACCCGTTAGAAATCTAATAGGTTATTATAAACCTTTGTTCCAGAATAGGGGACCCAGTAAAAGCTACACGCACTTGCTAATTGTGATTTATACTTGCAAAGGTAAATACTTTTAACTTATTTTCCCTATACGGGCTTGGGGTATGGTATATAAAATACCGCTTGGTCGGGCATTGAATCTTTAATCGAATAGAGGTTAAACCATTGATATGCTCCGTTTGGAAATGTTTTGTTTTCTTAAAGCATTTGGGGGGTTAATGACCATGTCCCGGATATCCTTGGCATCATTTTACGAAATGACCACGACCTAAGCACGGGGTGTAGGTGTACACCTGTCAGTGCCTAAAACAATAATGTGGTGTGTCTATTGATCTTTAACCCGGCACAAACCGGGCTACTGAACGCATAAGAAACATGTAATTCTTTTACAAGATTATATTCAAATAATTATCCCAAGTTATAAAAGATATTTTGTGCCACGTGCATTCAAATCAATTTTATTAAACCTTTTCAAAATGAGTCAGTTAATTGTATTTACCAGTGTAAACTGACGTATTTTCCCAAAAAGGTTAAGTGCAGGTACTACTCGAACTAGGCTGGCTTTCTCCTAGCGTCCACAATAAGTCTCGCAAGCTTGGATGTCATAAAACTGTTGAACAATGTCTCCTTTTTATTTTTGATCCGCCTGTGGATCTGTTTCAACTATTTGTGATACTTAATATTACAATTTATTAAAGTTGAAATGATTCTATCTTTTGCTTCCGCCGTGCATTTAAATTTGTGTTGTTTGACTATGATGATATCAACTACGTCACGATACTCCCCACCGGTAATACGTGAAAATATCGGGGTGTGACACTCGGTGTACCCGCATTATAGTTACCCGAATCTGACGACTTTCTATTTTGGCCCAAACTACCACTATCTTCACCCAACAATGGTACCAGGGCCCATTTGTCATGTTTATTAACAACCTCACACACCTCAACATGATGAAAACCAATCGGAAATTTTGATTGGTAATTTTTTAAAGCCCTTGTCATGATTTCGCGTCGTCACACCCACTACCACGAATACAATCCTACCAATTTTGAGTGCATTGAGTGTAAAAGAGTTGAAAGAAAGTTGGAAACCATCTTTCAATCCTTTCCACTTTGAAAATGTTTAGATCTATGCAAAATCATTGTTCATTCATATGGAAATCTTTCAGATCTAAGTTGTTCTCAGTGGAATGAAGCCAAATCTTGAAGTTCATAAGAACTCCATGATGACATCACCCTAGAACACCTCAAATCCGTCGATTTCGCGGTTAAAAGTTAAGATTCAAAGGTAAAAAAGATGAAGGAGTGCGTGTAGATCATAGAAGTACAAGATTTGAGTTGAAAACTTACAAGAATCGTGAGAAATCGAGATAAAAGAGGGCTTGAGGGCTGCTGTTCGAATGAGGGAGCTGTCACATCACTTCTGATGTGACAGGAGGGTATTTATAGGGTTTCCAAAAGAGGAAAGTGCACAAGTGTCGAATTGGCCACCGATCGGATGGCAGTTCGATCGGATGGCAATCCAATCGGATAGCCACTCGATCGGTTGGCCATTCGATCCAGGTATCCGACGTGTTGAGTTTTGTCATTTTGATTCGCGTGTTTAGCGTTGCGATGCGATTCGAGTAAGCGATGCGATGCGGTTCGAGTGAGCGATGCGATAGTATTACCCAATAGTTACACAAATAACCTAACTACTATATCTAACATACAATAACTATAATTAACTTGCGTTCAGCGTTTGCGATTAGATTGCGATGCGATGGAATTGCGGTTGCGATTGCGATTAACACCTCAACATAAACATAACATGCACAAGTAACCTATAAAAGCACACACATGTAAAACAATATCCAGAACACATAATTCGAGTTGCGAATGCAAATGAGATTAGCGATAAGTCGATTAGCGATCAAACAAGCGATTTACACCTCGATTATTAATAGATACTCCACATAAAACAACTAAAGTGATTAAATAAAAGATTCGATTACAAGTCAAAAGTATGATTTATTGGTCAAGCAAGGAGTGACAGATCGCAATTAGCAATCTTTTCTTCCTTTGACTTTGACTTTGACTTGTACTTCTTCCTTTAAGAAGTAGGCGTAACAAACAGTTGCGGTAGCTTCGCCTTCATGTCACTTTCGAGTTCCTAGGTGAACTCGGCACCGCATTTGCCTTCCCAGCGAACCTTAACAATGGGAATGCGTGAGCGCCTGAGCACCTTGGTTTCTCGTCCCATGATCTCGACAGGCTTTTCCACGAATGTAATGTTTCGTCCACTTGTAAATCCTCAAGAGGGACATGTAATTCCTGGTCGGCCAAGCACTTTTTGAGGTTCAAAACGTATAAAGTCGGGTGGACGTTACTAAGTTCCTCTGGTAGTTCGAGTCTGTAGGCCACTTTTCCAATCCTTTCCAAAATTTTAAAGGGTCCAACATATCGAGGCGCGAGCTTTCCTTTCTTGCCGAATGTGATCACTCCCTTCCAAGGTGCAACCTTTAGGAGTCTATCAGCGTAACTTTTCTATCAGCCGAATGTGATCACTCCCTTCCAAGGTGCCAACGTCAAATTCAAGGGGCTTGCAGCGTCTATCAGCGTAACTTTTCTGTCGGCTCCAAGCTTTCAATATATTGTCTCGAATTTGGAGGATTTTGTCAGTCGTTTCTTGCAACAGCTCAGGACCGGTAATTAGCGCGTCTCCGATCTCGTGCCATACAATAGGCGATAGACATTTCCTTCTGTATAAAGCCTCAAATGGTGCCATTTGTATGCTAGAATGATAACTGTTATTGTACGAGAATTCAACCAAAGGTAAGTGCGCGTCCCAATTACCACTGAAATCTATGACACACGAGTGAAGCATGTCTTCAAGGGTACGGATCGTTCTTTCAGTCTGACCGTCGGTTTGGGGATGGAAAGCGGTACTTAGATTAAGAGTAGTACCGAGAGCGGATTGAAACGTTTCCCAAAGACGCGAGGTAAACAGACCATCACGGTCAAAGATGATGTCACGAGGCGTCCCGTGTCGACAAATGATCTCATCGGTGTAGATTCGGGCAAATTTCTCTACCTTAAGGTCTTCTTGTTTTGGCAGGATGAGCTGATTTGGTCAAACGATCAACCATAACCCAGATCCTATCATGACCTGATTGAGTTTGCGGAAGTTTCGTTATGAAGTCCATAGCTATACTCTCCCATTTCCACATCGGGATCTCAGGTTGAACGACTAAGCCAGAGGGTCTTTGATGCTCAGCCTTGAATTTGGAGTAAGTCAGGCACTTGGAAACATAGAGGGCGATATCCTTCTTCATACCCGGCCACCAGTACTTGTAGCGCATGTCCTGGTACATCTTGTCAGCACCGGGATGAATAGAATATCGAGATTTGTGGGCTTCGTCCATCAGAAGTTGTCGCAAATTCGTACGCTTGGGAATCCAAGTTCGGTCTAAATAATGAAAGATACCATTCGATTTATTCTCGAGTTGGGCGCCATCGTTTAGAATCCTTTCCTTCTTCAAAGTTCGTTCGGTAAAAAAAGCATGCTGAGCGTCGCGGATGAGAGCTTCGAGGTTATACTGGGCTTGAACATTACGAACGCTATGCAGATAGCTTCGTCGACTGAGAGCATCGGCGATGATGTTTGCTTTGCCTGGATGGTAACGGATCACACAGTCATAATCGTTGAGCAGTTCTACCCACCGGCGTTGACGCATATTCAGTTCCTTCTTGTCAAAGATATGTTGTAGGCTCCTATGATCGGTGAAGATCGTACACTTGGTACCGTAAAGATAGTTTCGCCAAATCTTTAACGCAAAAAAAATTGCGCCAAGCTCGAGGTCGTGTGTGGTGTAGTTCTTCTCATGGATCTTGAGCTATCGAGAGGCGTACGCGATAACCTTATCTCGTTGCATGAGAACACAACCAAGACCAAGGTTCGAGGTATCGCATTAAACTACGAAATCGTCATTTCCGTCGGGCAGTGAGAGCAAGGGAGCATTGCAGAGCATAGCTTTGAGAGCTTGAAAGGCTTCCTCTTGTTTAGTTCCCCAAACAAAAGGTTTGTCCTTATGCGTAAGCGAGGTAAGCGGCACAACGATTTTAGAGAAACCTTCGATAAATCGGCTATAATAGCCCGCTAATCCGAGAAAAGAGCGGACTTCAGATGGGTTCTTGGGTGTAACCCAACTCTTAACAGCTTCGATCTTCACGAGATCAACGTGAATACCTTGACTATTGACAATGTGCCCCAAGAATTGGACCTCCTCCAACCAAAATTCACACTTGGAGAACTTGGCATAGAGACGGTTTCCCTGGAGTAACTCAAGAACCAAACGTAGATGTTGTGAGTGTTCGGCTTTTGACTTGGAATAGATCAGGATATCATCGATGAACACGATTACAAAGTGGTCAAGAAAGGGTTTGCACACGCGATTCATTTGATCCATGAAGACTGTGGGAGCATTGGTCAAACCAAAAGGCATGACAACAAACTCATAATGACCATAGCGGGTTCGAAAAACGGTTTTAGGAATATCATCCTCTTGAATGCGTAACTGGTGATAGCCTGAGCGTAGATCGATCTTCGAGAAACACGTAGCACCTTGTAACTGATTAAACAAATCATCGATTCGAGGCAAGGGGTACCGATTCTTGATTGTCAACTTATTCAACTCCCTATAGTCGATGCACATCCGGAACGAACCATCCTTCTTTTTGACAAAAAGGACAGGCGCGCCCCAAGGAGAGGTGCTAGGGCGAATGAAGCCTTTATCAAGTAGTTCCTGGAGCTGACTTGAGAGTTCTCGCATTTCAAAAGGAGTGAGGCGATAGGGCGCTTTAGCACTAGGATTTGCTCTAGGAATAAGGTCGATTCGGAAATCAATATCACGAGTGGGAGGTAATCCCGGAAGATCGTTAGGGAATACAAGGGGAAAATCACGAACTATAGGCACCTGGTCTACCTCCTTAACTTCCTTTTTCTCCGCTATTACAATGTGTGCCAAGAAAGCTTGGTATTCCTAGCGGAGATACTTGCTAGCCTAGACACATGACATTAGTTTGAGACCTTTTGAAGGAGTTTCGCCATACACACAAAGTTGATCACCATTAGCGAGCGAGAAGCGAATCATTTTATCGAAGCAAACAACTTCAGCACGATTTTGGTGAAGAAAATCCATACCTACTATGATGTCAAAACTACCGAGCTGCATCGGAATAAGATCGATAGGGAAGATGTGGTTGTTGAGTTCATGCGTACAATCACGTAGAACAGAATTGACGGTGACGGTTCTTCCGGTGGCAACTTCAACATCGAACGTCGAGGGGAGATGAGCGCGCTACGATTAAGGAGTTATGTGTGCAAAATGCAACATATAAATTACATCAAATGAGGCATAAAACTAACCCTTTTTTAGTACTAATGTTGGAAAAAGTGTGCTTTTGTCTTCCTTTTGTATTTTCAGGGTTAAAAGAGCTTAATTGAACAAAAGAGGAAAAAATGCAGCCAAATCCAGCATAAATACAAGAAAAGGAATAAACGTGGCATGCCCGACCCATCAACAGCATCTTCCCAAGCAAAACAAAAGAACAGAAGGCTGAACACGCCCCATGCTCACTAAGCACGGGGGCGTGCCCAAGTGTCTGCAGAAAAGACAAAGTTGTAGAAGCTTCTATCACCCACCACGGGGGCGTGCCCAGCGGACACGGGGCCGTGGTCAACTCTAAGATTCGCAGAATCTGAGGAAATCTTGATAGTACAGATACGCTTATGCACACGGGGTCGTGCCCAGCGGACACGGGGGCGTGGTCAACTAATGCAGACAAACTGCATTTAATGAAGAAAGAGAAGATGGGTGGACACGGGGCCGTGCCCAATGGACACGTGGCATTGTCCAGGCTTCTGTACAGGCTATAAATAGGGGTGCTTGGCTCAATTGCAAACCATCCCTTGGCAAACCACCTCTCTCACACTACACCCACCCTCCACCACCATCACAACCCACATCCACCACCATCATCCATCATAGAGTGTGTGTAGTAGTCTCGGGATCCAAGATTGATCGTAAGAGTTCTTGACAATCAAAGGCCATGTTTGCCTAAGTCTCTTACATCACTTGGTGAAGACAAGTGTCTAGTGTAATACTTTTTATTTTTAATCTTATCGCACTTTTTATTTGGTTCTGTATTAATGACTTTAATAACTAGTTTCTTATGTTTAAGGAGAGTCTTCCTTATCGTTTGTCCGTGGTGTCTTGGCATTATTTTACTGTCTATATAAAATAAAAGATTTTCACCATTCATATCTCCACGGTCTATATGGAGGTATGTTGGCTACCTGGTCGGGGGTTAAGGGAACGGTTTGGTAAGAGTCTTGCCTTGTTCAGTGTATATATCCTGCAAGGACCTAGGTCAACTTTAGTAGGACCTCCTTCAATACCCACTGGTATTGGATGGCGGGGGTCCGAACTCCTTGACCCCCTCATATGTAAACTACTATTAATACTTTAACCCGGCTATTTAGGACTGTATCCCTGCTGACTCAGACTACTTAGCCGAGGTCACCTCTAGAAGAGGGGCCTACCACAATATGCATTAATAACTTAATTAATTATCTTTCAATAATCCAACCCTTTAGGATTGTATCCTTGCTGACTCAAACTACTGGGTTGAGGGTAACGTCACCTTCAGAAGAGGGGCCTACTACAATAACTAAGATAAGCTCTTAAAAAGTGTAAAAGTGCGGAAATAATCAAAGGTTACACTAAACACGAGTCAGATCCAGGTGATTCATCTTGGCTATTTGTTTTTATTTTATTTTTAGTTTTCAGCATTTTAGTTAGCTTTATTTTTCTAGTTTAAAAACCTTTTTTCTAAACTTTTGATTTGATTAGACGTTGAGGATAAACCGGTATTAAAAGCTCTTGTGTCCTTGGACGACCTCGGTATCTTACCAACACTATACTACGCTCACGATGGGTGAACTTGCCCATATGTGTGTTTAGTGTTAGTAAATATCGTGTTTTATAAATTTAAAACTTGGCTAAAAAGTGTTAAAGGGCTTAAAATATACATTAAAAACTATATAACACTTCACACGCATCAAGGAGCTTTTCGAATTCAAACGATACAAAACAGTTATCTGCTCCAGTATCAAATAAACACGAAGCATATATACCATTCACAAGGAACGTACCATTAACCATATTGTTGTCTGCTTGAGCCTGGCGAGCGTTGATGTTGAAAGCGCTTCCGCGGGCTGCCGGCTGTTGCTGAGGCTGCTGCTGTTGTGGCTCTTGCTTCACCACTTGATTAGGGCACATGTTTGCAAAGTGGTTGGGATCACCACACGCAAAGCAAGCTCTAGCATGAGCCGCGAGTGTAGGAGCTGCTTGATGGCCTTGAGGAGTAGGAAGTAGAGCTTGTTGAGCAGGAGCTTGACCTTGAGCTGGAGCTGGGGTTTGACGTTGACCTGTATGGCAGTTTACGGTGAAGTGGCCGTACATATTGCAATGAACACAGAACCGGCATGCGATACCCACCAGGTGATGATAAGTACAAGTAGGGCAAACCAGGTGTGGTCCAGTGTATGCACGCTTGGCAGGCGGTGCATTGACCACAGGTGCCGCTACTTGGCAGTGTTGAGGTTGCGGTGGTGCTGGTACTATTTGGAGCGGGGCAGCAGTAACTACACAGTTCTTGTTACTGGAACTGCTGTTGTTCTTCCTTTTGCGGCGTGAGAGCTTCAAGGATTGCGGTGCAGCGGTGGTTTCAGCGGTTGAAGCAGCGGTCACTTGATGCAGATTCTTAGCAGCTTTGTCAAAATAACCCGCCCAGACTCGCTTATCGTTTATCTCTGAGGTGAGCAGGTAGGTTTCCTCGATTGTTGTCGTCTTTGCAGCCTGAATAAAATCTGTGACGCAATCCAGAAGAGCACAGATATACTTCTTGATTGTGATATCTGGGGTAGTAACCTGACTAGGGCAGATAATACTCAACTGCTTGAAGCGTGCAGTTAAACCAGTGTTATCTCCGCCATCCTGCTTTATGTGCCAGAATTCATCCTCGAGCTTTTGGATTTCATGGGGAGGACAGAACTCTTGCATCATTATGTTCTTCAACTCGTCCCAAGACAATCCGAAAGCTGCATCATTTCCTCGTTTGTTCCTCTCGGCCGTCCACCAATCAAGAGCGCAGGATTGGAAGACGCCGGTAGCATTGACGATGCGCAGGTTTTCTGGACAGCCACTCTGGCGTAGGGTGACTTCGATGGAATCAAACCATTAAAACAACGCCGTAGGACCATCTTCTCCAGTGAATTCCTTTGGTCTGTAGGCTTTGAACTGCTTGAAGCTAAAAGCGGCCTCAGGAGTATCAGTCCTGGACTCTTCCGAGGACTTGCTTGCATTCTCGTTCAGTTCACTGACGATCTGGGGGATGACTTTCGCCATTTTCTTAGAGAGGAGACTGGAGAAGCGTTTGTCATCATGGTTTCGGCGTGCGGCGCGCGAGTGGAATGATCCAAACGACGACATTGTCTGCAACAGACATCGCCATAGGACTCAAACACAATTTCGATTAATCCTAGTATAGACTAGCGATACACCATAAAGCTCAGGAACACGTAGTCACATAAACACAGAATCACATAAGCACATAAACGCATAACCACATAAGCACATAAACTAACCTAAGCACATATGTTTCACGTATTCACTTATCCTTCATAGCGACGTATAGCGATTAAGTACAGCGATTGTGAATAGCGAGCTGCGATTGCGACCATAGACCAGCGATTTGTTTGTGTGGTGTCAATTGTGTGTGTTTTGGTGGAGCGAGAAACGTGGAATCGAAACCATCAGTACCACCGTACTTTTTATCTCAAAACGCTAACAAATCACCATATATCACATAAATTTCACATAAAATCGATCATAAAAGCGATAAATCACAGAGTTGGCGGCTACAATTCCAGAATCAAATACAAAATCGAGGATAGATTGTCTCGGGTGTGTGTAGACATTGACTACCCAAAGTGGTTTGATTATTCACAAGAACTTTAAGTGCACACTTTGGCCTTCGGGACTGTGCTCTCGCTTCAATTTGAGCGATCAGCACGCATCCTTCCAGTCCCAGTGTGGCCTCAAGTCATTGGAGTCCGTCGAGACTTTGGTGAGAGCTTTGCAAAACCATGATAAAGAGCGGAATAAGTCATCAAGATTCGGGTTTCACCCCTAAAACCACGACTATGTTTCCCGTGTTGATGAAGTAGAGGGGAAAATTTGCGTCGAAGTATGGACTTCACCCCTGATTCAATGCAAATTCTCGTGTTTATAGTAAAAATAGTGAGTCGAACGGGTGATCTGGTCGAGAGTTTGCGGTTTTCACACCTAATCTTAACCAAAACATCCATTTGTGTGTGTATTCAGCCTTAGGAGAGACTGATCTTGCGCGGAACTATTGTATGCGATGTTCGCGCAAGAGTGTTGTGTTCAGCGAATTTGAGCGAGAAATAATGTGTAAGCTCGTACAAAACCCATACCAGGCATGCACAAGTCAGTCTGCTGGTACTTAGACTATAGACTAGGTCGTTTCTAAGACATCGACCCGGACTAGGTCGTGTCTTGCCTAATTCCCTATAGTTATGGCTCTGATACCAATCTGTCACACCCCAACCGATGACGGAAACATCGGGGCGCGACACTGAGCGAAACAGATTGTCCATGATAAATTCCATAACAACTACGTTACCGGATAGTTTATATTATGTCCCATGCCATAACCCATCAAGTAAGTTAATTATTACAGACATCGATATCTCAAGACAAATAACATGTTCCGACAACTCAGATTCAAATAGATAAATTGTTTGTTTGTTTCTAGACTCTCTCCTAGCTTGATTTCATCAACAGCAAGCAAACATCCTAAGCACCTGTCACATACGTTAAAATAGAGGTCAATACACATAGTGTAAAGGTGAGCATATAAGTTTAATAGTAATAGTAGAGTTCGAAATCGTTTACGCATAACCAGCATGTAACATGTATAATGCAAAGCTAGTAGGTTATCGACAATGAAATATGCACAGACTAGACTGCGAGTTGTAGAATGCGCAACATATATCACCATCGTGACATGTGAGAGGTAACCTTAACAACCCCTGTCCACGACAGGTGCTGAGTCCAGACAAATAGTACCATCGTTGCTAAGGCGTCAGGCAACAATCACGGTGTTAACATAACATACAAGCATTCATCGAGTAACACATATCACGCAATAACGGTCAGCGTGTAAATAGCGTTTGCGTTGTGTGATTGATGTGATTTTGAATAAGTAACGTATGTAACACCCAAAAGTGCATAAAGCAAAACGGGATCGAGTATACTCACAGCGATGGAAATGGATTGAAGGGAGCGCTAGAGTGATTATCCTGAACAGTTAACGATAGCATAAGCGAAGAGCGGTGCGTAAAACGGTAAAAAGTGACCAAGTGTCGAACGGTAATCCGATCGCATGGTCACTCAATCGGATGTCAATCCGTTCGGATGGTCATCCGATCGGATGGCCATTCGGTCGGATTGACATTCGTCTGGTAAGGATGTGTTTGTGTATGATGGCTTTGAAGTTTTCGTTGTAGCATTTTGAAAATAGAGAAGTATCTCTACCCTTCAGGTCGATCGATCGAACGGTCGTTCGATCAGATAGCGATCCGATTGGCAAGACACTTAGTGAGAACAAGTTCACAGCAGGGTTGTCACTCGATCGGTTGGCCATTCGATCCAGGTGTCCGATGTGTTGAGTTTTGTCGTTTCGATTCGCGTGTTTAGCATTGCGATGCGATTCGAGTGAGCGATGTGATGCGATGCGATTCGAGTGAGCGATGAGATAGTATTACCCAATAGTTACACAAATAACCTAACTACTATATCTAACATACAATCACTATAATTAACTTGCGTTCAGCGTTTGCGATTAGATTGCGATGCGATGGAATTGCGGTTGCAATTGCGATTAACACCTCAACATAAACTTAACATGCACAAGTAACCTATAAAAGCACACATACGTAAAACGATATCTAGAACACATAATTCGAGTTGCGAATGCGATTAGCGATAAGTCGATTAGCGATCAAACAAGCGATTTACACCTCGATTATTAATAGATACTCCACACAAAACAACTAAAGCGATTAAATAAAAGATTCGATTACAAGTCAAAAGTACGATTTATTGGTCAAGCAAGGAGTGACAGATCACAATTAGCAATCTTTTCTTCCTTTGACTTTGACTTTCCAAAAAAAAAAACGGTTTGTTACAGCACGATCTTACAACGGTCGAGGAGTCAAACTTAGACATAGCCTGGGCAGGGTGAGTTTACACGTGAAATTCTTTGGAATTTAGAAAAAAAAGGCATGAATAGATCCAATCATATTAGGTTATGTATTTGATGTCTCTCTAATTAAGGTGGTGTTTGTTTTTCTAAAAAAGATCTGCGCAGGCTCTTCTGTCTGTGCCGCGCAGACGTTGCCATCTACGGACTGTTTGGTTTTCCGAAGATGTTTCATTAAAAAAAGTCTGCGCGACCTCTTGTTGGTGCAGACTTGGCCCAGTCACTTTTAAGATATTCTAAGGTCTGCACAGGGCTAAACACCACCACCCACCACCGTCCATCACCACCACCACCACCACTGTCCACCACCCACCATCATCCATCACCACAACCACCACCGTCCACCACCACCTACCACCATCCATCACCACCACCACCGTCCACCACCCACCACCATTGTCCACCACCACCTTCCGTCCACATCCACCAGCACCGTCCAACACCACCACCCACCACTGCCGTTCGTTCACCACCACCAGTTTATTTTATAAGTCTACATACGTTAAAAACAAACAATTTTTTCTTGCAGACTGTAGAGGTTTGGTTTATCTTTTCTTCTACAGATATCAGTATATGTGGTCCGTAGACTGCAGACATTCTACCTCTTATTAACGTTAAATAATTTACTAATTTAATATAGTAAACTCAAATAAAAGAATAAAGTAGTGTTATACTTTGTTTTCTATAGGCTTGTTATGCTTTGCTTTAAAATAGGTATATATTCATAACTTCAATTTACAAATTAGTTATTATCTCATTTGATTTTAAAAACCAACCCGAACAGTAGGTGAATTTTATTTATATTATTCATGATAAACTTTATTAAAACACATCATTACCGACCCAAACCGAGCTAGCGAAACAACTATGAAAAATTACAAAAAAAATATAAATTTACATCTACTTTCCTAGGAAATATCCTTATGTTTCGATCTACTACTATACCACAACCCCTCTAGCCTTAACACTGAAATGCCCAACTTTCTAATGGTCAAAAACAAGACTTAAACAACGAATTTTTTACGACCGAAATTAAGCTTTTATACATTTCTTAAAAGTTCGATCCATACTTACAAGATAACCATTTAAAAACTACTTACTAACCTACCAACACTTTACAATTGTGAAATACAAGTCTTGGGATAATTTAACAACTAGACTTTATCTATGTAACAACCAAAATGTTTTGACCCATTTACATAAGTTAAATCCGGAAGCGCATCGAGGGCAAAATGGAGTGTGTATTCATTTCAAGCAAGCAATCCCTTTAAAGCGAAGATTTACCTACAACCACAATTCGACATTAAAATAATATAATGCATCTAACATGGAATTCAAACTTCCAGTAAACATGATAATCATCAAATAGTACACTGGCAAGCTATACTACTATAACTTTTCTTTCTTCTTTTATTTATTTTGACTTTCACTTATTCAACCCGTTAATAACTGGTAAATCTTAATCATTGTTTATCATCATCATCCTCATTATTCAGTTTACCCATTTATAACCGTTCATGACGGGCTAATTACATAATTATTCTTCAACATATCATTCTAATTTGTTTGACTCGTTTGTAACGGGTCAATCACATGACCACTCTTAGACATATCATTCTAGTTTGTAACGGGTCAATCTCATGACCATTATTTAACATGTCATTCTAGTTTGTTTGACCCATTCATAAAGGGTCAATCATGTGACCATACTTTAACATGACATTCTAGTTCGTTTGACCTGTTCATAATGGGTCAACGGCGTGACCATTCTATAACATGACATTCTAGTTCATTTCATCCATTCATAATGGGTCAATCGCGTGACCATTCTTTAACATGACATTCTAGTTCGTTTAACCCATTCATAACGGGTCAATCGCGTGACCAATCTACAGAATATAATAATAAGCATTACTACTAATGAAACTTGAATCGTATAACTAACGTACCTCGATCTTGCGAGCCTTGAGGATTCTTATTGCTTGAGGTTTATTCCTTCACACCACTTGTTAAGCAATCTTAGATGATCATAAATTAGGTTTCATGCGCAAGATTAGCCTTGATCTTCCTTCCAATTTCACTGATTTTTAGTTTGTGAGTGTTTTTCCCTCTTCCCCTACTTAGGTCGACCCGCACACTATAACACCTCGTAAAATTGTATCGAATTATATAAAGACATGTGTCAACTCTCAAATATGCCTAATATTGGACGAGAGGGACTAATTTTGCCAAATTACAAAACTATGAATGTGGAGGGACTAAAGGTGACAACATTCCATTTTATGGCCTCTGGGTGACCCCTTGTGGACCGTATAGCCTTGTGCTTACGGACCACAAGCATAAGTTTTTTTTTTCATTCTAGGTAGCGGATACGGACCGCAAGGATATATACCTTACGGTCCGTAAGGGTTTGAAATCAGTGTACGCCTCTTTAGCTTACGGACTAGCTTACGGTCCGTAAAGGACTGCCAGTGTCAGAATTTTGTTTAGAGGCCAAGAAACTCTACCCTTATGCCACCTTTCTTGCACATTGCCACCTTGAAGCTACTCTTGACACGTCCATACACACTTGGAATGATCTTAGATGAGCTCTAACACTTGTCTTGATCCTAATCCAAGCTCTTCAACTATAAATAGAACCCTCATGTTGAATTCACAATTTGCACATTTCTCATTTATCATCTCCTCTCTATAATCTAGATGTTCCTAATCCTAAAGGAGCATCCTCTGAGTTCTAAGCATTATAAGGATCACTTGTAATTGTTCCTTTCGAGCTCTCTTTTCTTTTTTATAGGCATTTATTAACCGAAAGTCAAGCAAATTGACTTTTGCTTTGACTTTCGGTTTAGACAATTATGGTCCAGCCATTGTTCGAATCAAACATGGCTACGTGATTGTAATAAGGTAGGTGTTAATCCCTCAAAAGGGCACCTCATGGAAATCACGTTAAGTTGGTCAAATGACGGGTCAAAGTTAAGTTAAATAAAAAGTCAACCGACAGATTTTCAAAAACTTTATAAAATGAACTTGTAAATGTTATAACTCATGTTTTTAACACTAAATCAGTTGGTAACTAATATTAGAACATGTATGAACATGTTCAGCCCGTCATTTCCAGTTTACATGTCGGTTCGCAACCGAAAGTCAAGCAGTTTGACTTCTGCTTTGACTTTCGATTCTGACTCGATTTAGCAATTTTAGCTACTGATTATTAGTTTCATCATGATCATATTATAGTGTAGAATAATCCTCTATGGTTATACTACTTGATCATAATCAGATTCTGAGTTTTTACACAAGTTCTTATAATATGCCTAATAATGACCAAAATGCCCTTTTTGTGAAAAACATGGTTTTAATCAATGATAAACATATGATATGATATGCCTAATAATTACCTACTGATATGGTAATATAATTATCATGTTTTGGCATAATGAACTTGTTTATAACATATGTTTTATACAAATTCATGAATTATGCCACATTATGACTAAAATGTCCTTATAGTGCATAAATTGAATTTAAAACCATAATGGTCATATAAGTTGATAATCTACTGATGTTACAACATAATTAAAGTATTTTGGAATATTGAACTTGTTTATAGATCATCCGATCACCCGATAACGCCTATGTGCATACGGTTAGCTTATGTAACTAGTTTACATAAGTTTATCGAAACGGGTCAAATCTTTTCATAATCATCTCAAATTCCAAATGTGTATAATTTTCCCATATTATACAAGTCTTAGTACTTGTAGGGATTAAACTACATTCTATTCGGTCATCGCTTAATCAAGCGTATCGTAACGTTTTCCTTATTTTAAGTTAACCGGTCCAAGTCTATGATTGAATAAGACCCGTTAACATTCTAACTGGTTATAATACCATCCATTCCAGACTAAGGCGTTCCGGTATATTGCAACCAAGCTTAGTTAATTGATAATGGTTATGCTTATTATATTTTATTTCATTGTAAGATTTGTTTAAGCTAGGTAAATACTCTTAACCTGTTTTCCCTATACGGGCTTGGGATACGGTAAATTATTACCGCTTGGTCGGGTATGGGATCATATGTCGGATTGTGACTAGAAAATCCGCATAACCCGTTTTAATCTGTTTTGTCTGATAACTTAAACATTGGGGGTTAATGCGACCGTGTCATGGATATCCTCGACTTAAGCACAGGGTATAGACATACACCTGATAGATGCTAATGCTAATATAAAATATTTTTCTACCCATATCAGCGATACCCTTTATGGGTTAAATGTGGTGTGTCGGTTAATGTCACACCCCGATATTTCCACATTTTACCGGTGGGCCCGACGGGGAGTATCGTGACGTAGTTGATATCATCATAGTCAATACACAATATAATAGCACAGTGGAAGCTTGGTAGAATATTACTATTACAAACCATAGTGTCCGAGTGTCCAAATAAAAGAATATACTGACTGGTTGTAATAGAGATCCACAGGCGGATCATAAAACAAAATACAAGAAAACTGAAATAACAGACTTCAGGCATCTAAGGATTTGCAAGATCCTCTTATTTGACACCAAGTAGCTCTAGCCTAGTTACGAGAGGTACCTGTCACTTAGGTGTTGTTTGTTTTTGCTTAAAACGTCTGCAAAGAGCCTATGTCTGCAGGCGGGCAGACATAAAGTCTTGAAGACTGTTTGTTTTTTTTTTTCTTTCAACAGATCTGAAATCAACTTTTTTCATCTTAAAAAATAAGCTATGAATCCCCTGCTTAAAACATCTTCACAAGAACCAAAACAAAAACCCTAACACAAATGAAGACCAGACCTTATACACAGACACAACACTCCCCTCATCCACCTCTCGATTCCCCTCTTCTCCCTCAGATCGAGTCGCCAGACTCCGACGACGGTACCAGCCAACTCCGATCACCACACATCCACACCCTCTAAACCACCCCCCATTCGATCTGTGTACCGGCCGACCACCACCACCGTTTGGTGGTGGCGCGACGAAGAAACAGAGAGAGAGAAAGAAGAGAGAGAGAGAGAGCCAGAGAAGAAGAAAGGAGCCGATCACCTCAACTATAACCTAACCTCTCCGATCACCGCCAGATCTTTCGGCGGAGCCACCTCCAACTCCTCCGCTTCCGACCTCTTCCTTAGAAACACCTCTTCGTCGTTGAATGGTAATGGAACTCCGTCTAAAGGTTTTGATTATGATCTCGTTATTATTGGAGCTGGTGTTGGTGGTCACGGTGCTGCTCTTCATGCAGTTGAGAAGGAGATTCAATTTTGCTGTTTATTTTTTGAGCTGGTGTTAGGGGAAGCACATGTATGTGTTTTGTATATACATTACTGTTTATTTTTTAATATGATGCAATGATGTGTGATTAAAGGTTTATATCCGTAGCTTTTAATGTTTGAATTTGAGATGGAGATAGTAATTTACCTTGTGGTAAATTTTTTTTTTTTTTTGGAAACTCAGTGGGAGAATGAAGGCAGGAAAGTTACCAAGTGGGAGCTTTGTAAAAGGTCAATCTTTGAGTTTACATATTTTCAGTTTATGCAGACAGTAAAAATAAACAGTCTGATATTTTCAGCTTGCAGAGCTTCAGACCACTTCTTCAGTTGCAGACATGGAAACAGATGAAATCAGCTTGCAGACAGTTTATGTCTTCAAAAACAAACAGCACCTTAGTCTATGGAAAATACGTCAGTTTTCACTGTAAATACAATTAACCAACTCATTTGAAAAGAATTTATGAAAATTGATTTAAATGCACAAGGCACAAACCATTTATAACTTGGGACAATCTTTATATAAAATCTTGTATACATTTTTACATGTTTGTCATACATATGGGGCCGGTTTGGAAGCCTGTTATGATTAACCGACTCACCACTATAAAACCCACAAAGGAGTTATCCCCAACATCTGGGTTATTTAGCATTTGCATCTGTCAGGTGTATGCCTACACCCCGTGCATAGGTCGTGGCCATTTTCAAATGAAATGAGCCGAGGATATCCAGGACATGGTTTTATTAACCCCCAATGTTTATGTTATAAAAAAACAGATTAAAACGGGTTATGCAATTTATTAATCACAATTCGATTAAATGATTTCATACCCGACCAAGCGGTATTATTATAATACCGTATCCCAAGCCCGTATAAGGGAAAATAAGTTAAAAGTATTTACCTGAGCTAGATGCGTAAAAAGTAACTCAGCCGTATGTTTCCTAAAGCCTTATGAAAATACCTTCTACCGAAGCTACTCAATCTGTATGGAAGGTTTATTAACCTATTAGGATACTAACGGGTCTTTATTTAAGTCAAAGACTTAGACCGGTTAGTTTGAAAGATAACGGTTCTAAACGCTTGATTAAGCGGAGACCGGAATAGAATGTGGTTTAGACCCGACAAGTTTGGATACTTGTATAATATGGGTAAACTAGACACATTCTGGGTTTTGAAGTGAAAACGATAAGGTTAATCCCGTTTCGGCTAATTTACGTAAACTAGTTACATAAACCGAATCGAACGCCTAAATGCATAACGGGTAACCAAATGAACTATATACAAGTAACATAAGTTATTATGCTTAGAATATATTAATACATCAGTAGGATGTTAACATATATGCCCAAAAAGTATTTAAAACCAATTTATGTCCCGTAGGGGCATTTTGGTCATTTTAATATTTATAAGAGAGGTTTTATAGTAAACTTGAGGTTTTGGTCTAAAAAATTCAGTAAAATATTTAATTTATCAAGTTACATCAGTAAGATATCATACATATGTGAGGTTTATCATTTATGGCCAAACTATGCCCCGAAAGGGTATTTTGGTCATTTCACATATGCTTTTATGGAAATTTTTGGAAGTCAGAGTTCATGACTTATACCTACTGTAATAATATAAATATTTATTTATAAAATCAGTAGGTAACAAGTCTTAGGTGTTTAGTATGGTTTTAAACCATACTATGCGCTTAATTAGCGTAAAAGTCGATAATTGACGATAATTAGGATGTTTATGGAAATCTGAGATTTTGAACGGTCTTAAATGTTCAAAATATTTTATTTAATATATAATATCAGTAGGAAAAGGTTAGGTGTGCAGATCATATGTTAATCTCATTTTATGAACCAAAAGGGTATTATCGTCATTTACCGAATTATACAAGAACTCAATGAAATGGTCAGTTTATAATCTGACCAAAAATTCCAAAAATCCCTAAAAATAATATCTTAATAGTAGGTAACGAGTTTTGGGTCAAAACCTATGTTTAAACATGACTTATGCATAATAGTGTAAATTAATTAATAAAAAGTTCTAGTTTACGATATCATGCATAACTTTAGTTTGAGACCAGAAACTGATGTCAAATTTTGTGGACATACTTATATATCAGAAATAAAGCTTTTTGTCCTCTCACATTTTCAAAATTCTTGTTTTTATGATATAAGGGCATAACGATCAATTATAAGCATAATAACGGAAACTAGCATATAATTCAAATTACGACCAGGTAATATAACTTCAGAGAGTTATACTACAACATAATATGGTCCAAATGAAAGCTTAAAACATAGAAGATTTAAGTTTAATCGGGTCAGAACTAAAAGTCAAAGCAAAAGTCAAGCTTCTGCGACTTTTGGTTGTGAACCGACCCTAAACTCAGAATTGTCGGGTTGAACATGCTTAACCATGTTCTAATAATAATTACCAAGTTATTAGAATGATAAAATAAAATTTATAACCTCTGCATTGTTAGTTTTGATTATTATTTCAAATTCTGACCAGTTTGACTTTTTAGTTAAATAGTTTGACCCAACAATTAACTAAGCAAACGAGATAATTAGGAGGTTCCCTTTTAAGGGATTAACACCTACCTAATTATGGTCACATAGCCATATTCGCCTCGAACAATGGCTGGACCATTTGAGTTTAAACCGAGAGTCAAAGATATTTTACGTAACTTTGACTTTTTGGTTTTTAAATAAGAAAACTGAACTAAAGAAGGGGCTAAGACACTTACAAAGGGTCCTAGCAATCTTTTCTACTAAAGAATGAGCTTCCTTATGACCAGGAATCCTAGAATGCTCAAGAAAACACTTGAACTAGAGAGAGGAGTGATTTGAGTGAATGGTGCAAGTGAAATGGCTGCACTAAAAGGTCCTATTTATAGTGAATGAGGGTCCCTTATGATCATTACAGGTGTTTTCAGATGTTGCAAGATAGCTCCAGGTGTCCTAGTGGTATTAAAAACCATCAACAAGACCCTAGTTTTCGATTTGTTTTGGTTTGGAGCACAAGGAAGAAGAAGACCAGCACCTGTCCTCATTGTTCTGTCAACATAGAGCCATCACGTCGCGCGACGGCATAGGACCTTCATGGTCGCGTGGCACGACCCCCTCCTTTACCAGCCAAACAAGTTTCATTCTTGACATATTCAGTCCCTGCACCTTTGTAACTTCAATATCTTTCGTTTTAAGCATAATAGGCCCTTGTAGTTAGTTTGTAGATGATCTAGAAAGTATAACCAAACATTGTTAGGTCCGGTTTTGATAAATGATCATCGAAAACATAAGTTTTGCCTCGTTGACGCTTTTAACCCTAATTCTTGGGAATTCGTGTAAACAACATATAATGATCTCGAAACCTCGTGAAATTGATATCACTTATTCTGGAGAGTATATTTGAATATTCCGAAGCCCCAGGTTCGTTATAAGGTCACTCAGAGGTAAGAATTAACATGTTGACACGTTTAACCCCTGTAGTTTATAATCTTTCGAGTTTTTTCACAAGCGGCTTCTTGTATTCGAATAATTACTCGTTTAAGAATATATTCTTTGTGTGTGGTCATTCAGAGGCACAAGTTTGGCATGTTGACACTTTTAGTCCCTTCGCATACATAATTTCATCGTTTTACAACTTTAGTCCTTCAAACTCAATCTTTCATACGATTAGGGTTTAGGACACGTGTCTTCACATAATTGGACACATTTTTTCGAGGTGTTACAGTTAATCATGTTATCGGTTTCTGTATCGGGCCCCATATGTATTGACAGGCATGTAAAACTGTATACAAGATAATTATTATTGTCCCAAGTTATTTATAAAATACATGTGCCTTTGTGCACTTAAAACAATTTTGAAATATTTTCAAAATGTGTTGGTTATTTCTATTTACCACAGTAAACTGACGTATCTTCAAAAGACTAAGTGACAGGTTACGAAGTTATGAAATAGGGTGGAAGTACCCTGTAAGAGGAATTTGCAACTCCTTGCATAAGAATCCTATTAGTCTGTTATTTCATTTTGTAAATTTACGATCCGCCTTTGGATCTTTTAATACACTATCCGTCTGTATTATATTTTGAACACTCGGACATTTATATTGTAATAATTTAAATCCAAGACTTCTGCTGTGCTATTTGTATATTTGATATCAATCTCGTCATGTATACCCCATCCGGGCCCACCGGGTGTTGTTGAAAGATCGGGGTGTGACAGGTTGGTATTAGAGCCAATGTTTTAGAGAATTAAACACTAGCCTTTTGTGTTTAATCTCAAACAGCACAGTAACATAATCCTTAGGCTTTCTGAGTCTAGGCATTGACCTAGGATTTACTCTCATCCTTATTGAGTTATATATATATATATATATATATATATATATTGTTTTTTTATTTTTGACAGGATATAGCATACCGCTAAGATTCAGAGGCAAAGGAAAAGGACCAATGCGAGGAGGTCCATCGGGACATGCACCCTCGCTACCTCATAGCTCGGAACACCGACAATACTTAGATGATTCCTACCCGTCTCAATCTGCGAGACATTCTTTTTCCCATAACTCATCACCATCACATCATTCCCACCATTCCTATCATTAACACCAATCACAATACTCCCACCAATCCCATTATTCACACTCACATTCCTTTCATGGATCATTTAATCCAAACCAGTATATCAACACTCCACCAGTTGCCCAAAACCAACTGGACCAACCAAACCAGTCGGATGAAGACTCGGATCCGAAAATGCCGCCATCTGGATCACATATGCACCCAATCGAGATTTCCAGTGGTTCTGCATCTTATGCAGGATCACCCTACCAGGGTCCTAATGAATGGTACCAATATTTCAATTAGTTTACATTCGTTCATACCCCTCCATATGTGACACCTGTGCCTCCACGGCCATCAAACAAATACCAAACCAATGAAATATTATATTTCATACTTAGGATTTGTATAAATGTGTGTATCATTTGCACAAATCAATTCTTGTTCGATTTCAAACTCTATATCACTTTCTGGAAGGTTATACGCGCACCAATGCGTAAATATAACCAGTTTAATGCAACAAACACTCCAGAATAGTAACATAGGCTTTACATACCTTAAATATCCTTTACATAACTTAGAAATAAGTTTTGAAGGCTTTGGTATGGCAAAATCAAGTTAATTCGCTTACAGGGACTAAATTTGACAAACTATGAAAGTGTGCCAATTTGAACTGTAACAGACATTCTGGAACATGACCATAAGTTAAAAATACAATAAATATCCTTTACATAGCTTAGAAATAGGCTTTGAGGGGTTCGGTGTGCTAAAATAAACTTTATGCTCATTCAGGGACTAAAAGCGTCAAAAAGTGCACAAGTTTGCATTTTCGCGCATATCTTACGTTCTGAATACATCCGGACATCCAAAAATTTATGTAAGTACTAAAATATTTTATTTTAGTGTTTGGCATAAGAAAAAAATCCATTCGTCACGCAATTTGGATCGTTTTTCACGCTTATGCGCATTCCGTCGTAATTAACCGAACATCGCAACCGTACGGCCAAACGAACCGACATCCGTGATGTTTTCAAGCATATGTCATGTTACCTATGTCTTAACATCATTGTGGAGCTTGAAATTGGGTTTGACGGGTGTTAGAAGTGCCAAAACACGACGATACGCGCACAGGGGCCTGTTCTACCATTTTTGAAAGTTTCAGACCTGCAAGGTCCTTACGGACCTCAACATTGTGAGTGTTGAGGTCCGTAAGCAGGGTTCAGATGCAGAAACTTGTTTTTAACAGCCTGTTTCCAGCCTTTAAACCCCCCAAAGGCCAATGCCACTTGTCAATAACTGGTGGTGGGGGGCAAAATGAGCTACCATAACATTCCAACACTTGTACGGATGAGATTCGATCACGTTATTCGAGGAACGATCCTAACGGTGGTCCATTTACTATAAATACCCATCCATCCCCATTGCAAAACCCACTTGAAATCTGAGTTTTTTTCTAAGTGGTTGTGTTTATACACTTCCTACCTGAGATTACTTGGAAATCAATCTTGCGGGGACCCTTTGTAAGTGTTCCTTCGTTCTTTTATCGCTTTTCTAGTCCGAAAGTCGAACTATGTTTGACTTTCTGCATTGACCAGTTTATGGTCGATGCGAAGTTCATTTGAACTTCATAACGTGAGCGTGATCACGATGGTTATAGTCCTTAGTGACTATACCTACTGATTACCACGTTATCAAGACTCAGTGACGAGTCTTAGTTTCGGCCAAAATGCGCATTCTTGCGTATTTTGTAACCAAACTACTCTTAGGTATCAAAACCGTTTGTTTTGATACCAAAACTGTTTTCTAAACTTAGTTAAGCATGTTTTAACATGCTTAGCTCGTCACTTTTAGTTTAGTGCTTATATAGGGTCGTAAGGTAAGCGATCTAAACAATCGCTTATACTTTCGAACCCGACCCGTTTGGTCGATCATTAGGATCCGACCAAACACATTAGGTGACCATAGTATATAGGGAATAACCTTCTGAGGTTATACCTTATGGTCACGACGTTTAGTTAGTTGTATGATAGGTAGTTTATATGCCTTAGGTAAATTACCAAAATGCCCTTTTTACGCCAAAATTCATTTTAAGCATATGTAACATAACTTTTGGTATCTAAACTGATTTGGTAACAATATTAGACATGTTAAGGCATATTTTACTTATCATAGGGCTAGTTAGGCATTCCGAACGCGTTTTACGTGAACGACGCGTTAAAGTAGCATAAGCTACCTAAACGGGTCGTAATGGGTCGTAAGCACTTAGGTTAGGTGTCATTGTAGTATGAAGGCCTTGTTAAACCATATTACATGAGTTCCCCTACTCATTTGGTTTACGAGCCTCATTCTATTCCGATCTTCCGTTATAGGTCCGGTTTATTAATGTAGTTACCTATAATAGGTGCCTTTTGATATCCGTGATCTCTAGCATTGTTTGGTTGTTACTCAAGGACTACTAAGCAATCTCAAGTGAGTACATAGACCCCTCTTTTACTTTTTTCCAAACATTTTGGGGTGGAACATATGTGCCTACTTGTTACTTTCATGCTTTTCTGTTTTCACATCATATACTTGCTATATTCATTAGTACATTTATAGTACATGATTTCATTACATCTTATGCTATGTATGCCCATTGTGTGCGTACTTAGTACATTATTTTACATTACATCTTATGCTATGTATGCCCATTGTGTGCGTACTTAGTACATTATTTTACATTACATTCTATGCTATGTATGCCCATTGTGTGCGTACTTAGTACATTATTTTACATTACATTTTATGCTATGTATGCCCATTGTGTGCGTACTTAGTACATTATTTTACATTACATCTTATGCTATGTATGGCCATTGTGTGCGTACTTAGTACATTATTTTACATTACATTCTATGCTATGTATGCCCATTGTGTGCGTACTTAGTACATTATTTTACATTACATTTTATGCTATGTATGCCCATTGTGTGCGTACTTAGTACATTATTTTACATTACATTTTATGCTTACATTTTGGTATGACATTTGGTTTGTTAAAATGGGACAATGTACATTCATTAACACCGATCATGCCGCTCGGTAGTAGGTAGTGGTACCATAGGACTTGACAAATCCCATTCCTGTAATCTCGGGTTTGTTTGGATGGAAGGAATGACCGAATCCGAATACATTTTTGATAACCTTTACTAAAAGGGTTATCCGACTGTCGCAAGGCTTGGATGTATGAATTTTCACAATACCGCATAAATGTTTATATCAGTATAGCATGCATTTATTACACAAAACATAACTTTGATTTAAACCATGTTTTACTTCAATACCTTGTTTTTGTGCATTTTACATATGGTTTAGTTGATATATTTCACTTACCATACATAAACATTTTTGACATTTACATACACAATTCATGATAAACATTAGACATAGACATTAGACATGGTTTTCACATAAACATTTTGACATTTGATTATACATAAACATTTTACTTTGGTGGTTTGGTTTGAGTAAGTGATTTAAGTAACGAGGCGTGTGTAATATGATACAAGCATGGTGGATACGCCGCTGGTACTTCCTATATATAAGTGTTTGTATGGTATTACATATTGTAGCGTTATTTGAATCATTTCAATTTGAGACATATAACATTTTATACAAATAACATACTTTTCACAAGACATTGTTTTACAAACAACTTATCTTATACAAACTCATTTTACTTGGTTATTCATTTAACCATACATTTTTCTCTTATATATACATATCATCTGAACTTATTGTTTTTCAAATGATTTACAAAACAAATCAATTTACAAGGTTCATGACTGACTTTTGCTAAACAACTTTTTTTTCTAAACTTACAAGTCATGAATCCTATTTTCACAAAACCTATGTATCTCACAGGCATTTTTATGCTGACGTACCTATTTTCAAATATGTTTCAGGATATGATGTATAGGATTTATCAAGATACACTTAGGCGGACTTGGGCCTTAGCGACAATAAAAGATGCAAGACTAGTTATTTATGTTATGTTTCTTTGATTGTCAAGACATTGTAACTCTTTTATTTAATAAAACAATATTTCAATTTCCATGTGTTATGAAACAATGATTCTGTTACAACACTCCCCGACGTTTCCGCCACGTTTTGTTGTTTTAAGTGGTCGGGGTGTGACAGAAAAGTTGGTATCAAAGCCAATGGTTGTAGGGAATTAGGTTATTAGTAATTCTTTGACCTAGTCTATAACCTTCCTAGGTCCCTAACGCGAGTTTACTTGCGTTTAGACATAAAACAATACCGTCACCTATCCTTAAGTGACAACCGCAACAAGAACACAAATTTCAAAACCGCTTTTGAAAACCAATCATCTGTTCCAGGATGATTGATTACAAGATTTTGAACCCCAGTTACAAGGTTTTGAACCCTCTGTTATATGGTTTTGAACCCCTTTGAATTTTCAAAACCTCGTCAAAGTTTGGGTCTTATAATGTGAACACGTGCAAACTGGAAGAGTGAATGCCTGTACCCTGAGTTTTCTGTCAAAGGCTAGAGTGTTCGTAAAAATCCGCAGTATCGGACCAGTCACTCTTACCTGGGAACTCTTGGGGTGAGTGTTCACTTATAGGCGAGCATGTCTTCAGTGATACATTAATATGATCCGTTTACTTTGATTTGTCACCGTCTCATTTGTTTGCCTTAGGTAACAAACAAATGATCGCAATTTTTATGCATTGCCATTCTGTTTTGATTGTCTGATAACCTTTCACTTGTTTCTTCCTATGTCTTTCATTTTCTTCTAGAATGTCTCTTCCTCTCAGTAAAGCCCGAACCAAGGTGGTCCAAACCAACCACAAGCCAACTCTGCTCAAGCTCATTTCTCACAAGGGTCTTGCTACAACTGTGGCGAGATGGGCCATTTCCTAAGGGATTGCCCAAAGCTTGCTAATGCAAATCCAACCCACGGATGAGCAGTTGGCTGACTAGAAGATGTTGCTGTCTTATGCTTTTGTTCTTTTGTTTTCTTGTAATGTGAAACAATCTGTTTTGTTTATAAATAAATTGTTGTTCACAATTCTGATATACGAGTGTAGTTACATGTGTGTATGACTTTTCCTATGATACCTACATCAAGGAACTATATTCCTTACAAACTACTCTTGCGAATTTTTCCCATTCTTGCGGTTGCTCATGATTCCCTTGGAAAAATTCTAAGTACTCGTTTCACTCTAAGAAACAAAGTACAGAAAATAAAGTGACATTATGAGTAACCGTGCTTTTGCACATCTGTGCCTTTGAATCCTTGGTTAGATAACCAAGGATATTTTCAAATCTCATACCCATTACATTCTGATTTTTTTTTCAACATGCATAACATAAGTTTTCAAAACAACCTACATGATTTCGAAACATTCTATATATAGTTCGAAAACATTTTTAATATAGTGTATTTACTTAACATAACAAATGCACAAAGCTTTGTCTGTATTTTCAAAAATAACCTTCATGATTTCAAAATGTCTCATATAGCCTGAAAACAATATTAATACAATATATTTTCTTATCAAAGTGCATGATTTCAAAAGCACCATTCATGTTTTCGAAAAACCTTATACATAATTTCAAAATTCATCTCGCATGATTTTAAAACATTTTTATAAATATACTTACCTAGTACACCTACTTTATGATTTCAAAAGTATTATATATAAGGTTTCAAAAACATTGAACACATTTTTAGAACCCCATGCATAGTTTTCCAAAAATATTCTCCTCATACATTGACTTAACTTTCAAATTTCGCTTCATATGTCGCCTTGACATATCTAGCATCTCAACTTCATAAGCATTTTACTTCATGTTTTGACCTAAGCACATCAAGTGCAAGGTTTCAAAACATCTTCAACTTCTAAAATCCATATGGGATCTTTTTATCTTCACATTTAGACCCTTGTGGATGATTATCATTCAAATCAGAGTCCTTAATTGGATTCCTTATGTACCTAAATTCAAACATTTCGGTTCCTTATAATCGAAATCGATTTTTTCTTTTAAAAATCTTTCTATCTTTATAGTTAGATTATTGATAATGTTTAAAGTACTAAATGAAATCCACGAGATGGATTCCGAGTGTGCTTTAAATACATGTGCTCTGTTAGCAAAACAAATTAACAAATTAAAGATCTAGGTAAACAATCTTTGTGGTTATATGACTATGTGTTTATGCATCTTGTGTTTTCTTTTATGCATTTTGTGTTTTTGAATACTCTGGATATTCGTTATCCAAATCCTCGTAGAATTTTTCATATCTTCATATGAGGGATTCGTAGTAGGATATTCAAAAAGGTACTACCTTGAATCCTTAATGGGCTTCTATGTAATAGTTAAGACCCTTGGATTATATAGTACCACTCCATGATTCATAAGAGACCCTTTTAGGGGTCTAGTCTAAAAGATTGATTCAAAAATCTGGTTAAGAATGACATGTGATGATATAAGCTGAAAAGACTCCTTGGTTGTCTATTAAATCATTTATTGATTTAATAAAAGGGACCTTATGGTGGTCTAGTCACATTCATCACAGGGTTTATTCATTTGGTTTTTCCTACACATTATAAAATAGACTGTGTGAACTATGCAAGGAATTGCCTAATTATGGACGCGTACATAATTATGAAATTTAGTGCACAGAAACCCAGTAAGATTTATTATGTGTAAGAACCGATAGTGACAACAATAACAAAATGAGAACGATGTAATGGAGGTACGGTGGACGCACCAATGACGCTTCATATACTTGTATATAAGTATCCCTCTTACATTGCAAGCATGATGTTATTTAAAGTTACTAGAAGTTCAAGAACTCCAACCAGTGTTGTTTGGTCTTTTCAACTTCATGTTTTAAACTCTCACAAGTTTCCTCTAAATAAAATTTCGGGACGAAATTTCCTAAAGTAGGGGAGACTGTGACACCTGTGCCTCCACGGCCATCAAAAAAATACCAAACCAATGAAATATTATATTTCATACTTGGGATTTGTATAAATGTGTGTATCATTTGCACAAATCAATTCTTGTTCGATTTCAAACTCTATATCACTTTCTGGAAGGTTGTACGCGCACCAATGCGTAAATATAACCAGTTTAATGCAACAAACACTCCGGAATAGTAACATAGGCTTTACATACCTTAAATAACCTTTACATAACTTAGAAATAAGTTTTGAAGGCTTTGGTATGGCAAAATCAAGTTAATTCGCTTACAGGGACTAAATTTGACAAACTATGAAAGTATGCCAATTTGAACTGTAACAGACATTCCGGAACATGACCATAAGTTAAAAATACCATAAATATCCTTTACATTATTTTACATTACATTCTATGCTATGTATGCCCATTGTGTGCGTACTTAGTACATTATTTTACATTACATTTTATGCTATGTATGCCCATTGTGTGCGTACTTAGTACATTATTTTACATTACATCTTATGCTATGTATGCCCATTGTGTGCGTACTTAGTACATTATTTTACATTACATTTTATGCTATGTATGCCCATTGTGTGCGTACTTAGTATATTATTTTACATTACATCTTATGCTATGTATGCCCATTGTGTGCGTACTTAGTACATTATTTTACATTACATTCTATGCTATGTATGCCCATTGTGTGCGTACTTAGTACATTATTTTACATTACATTTTATGCTATGTATGCCCATTGTGTGCGTACTTAGTACATTATTTTACATTACATTTTATGCTTACATTTTGGTATGACATTTAGTTTGTTAAAATGGGGCAATGTACATTCATTAACACCGATCATGCCGCTCGGTAGTAGGTAGTGGTACCATAGGACTTGACAAATCCCATTCCTGTAATCTCGGGTTCGTTTGGATGGAAGGAATGACCGAATCCGAATACATTTTTTGATAACCTTTACTAAAAGGGTTATCCGACTGTCGCAAGGCTTGGATGTATGAATTTTCACAATACCGCATAAATGTTTATATCAGTATAGCATGCATTTATTACACAAAACATAACTTTGATTTAAACCATGTTTTACTTCAATACCTTGTTTTTGTGCATTTTACATATGGTTTAGTTGATATATTTCACTTACCATACATAAACATTTTTGACATTTACATACACAATTCATGATAAACATTAGACATAGACATTAGACATGGTTTTCACATAAACATTTTGACATTTGATTATACATAAACATTTTACTTTGGTGGTTTGGTTTGAGTAAGTGATTTAAGTAACGAGGTGTGTGTAATATGATACAAGCATGGTGGATACGCCGCTGGTACTTCCTATATATAAGTGTTTGTATGGTATTACATATCGTAGCGTTATTTGAATCATTTCAATTTGAGACATATAACATTTTATACAAATAACATACTTTTCACAAGACATTGTTTTACAAACAACTTATCTTATACAAACTCATTTTACTTGGTTATTCATTTAACCATACATTTTTCTCTTATTTATACATATCATCTGAACTTATTGTTTTTCAAATGATTTACAAAACAAATCAATTTACAAGGTTCACGACTGACTTTTGCTAAACAACTTTTTTTTTTCTAAACTTACAAGTCATGAATCCTATTTTCACAAAACCTATGTATCTCACAGGCATTTTTATGCTGACGTACCTATTTTCACATGTGTTTCAGGATATGATGCATAGGATTTATCAAGATACACTTAGGCGGACTTGGGCCTTAGCGACAATAAAAGATGCAAGACTAGTTATTTATGTTATGTTTCTTTGATTGTCAAGACATTGTAACTCTTTTATTTAATAAAACAATATTTCAATTTCCATGTGTTATGAAACAATGATTTTGTTACAACACTCCCCGACGTTTCCGCCACGTTTTGTTGTTTTAAGTGGTCGGGGTGTGACACCATATCAACCTCCCACACCGCCTCCGCTGCCTCCGCCAGAGGACGTGCAAATGGAGCCTATGGAACAACCATAGCCGCTGCCAGAACCAAGGAGGAAACGTGGAGCGTGCATGTTTGTGCGTATGGGACCACGGTCAAGCCCGCTACCACCATTGCCCCAAACATACCCTCCTATCCCTGAGGACCACAAATGGGTGGACCCTCAAATACAGTACCAGTGGTTGATCCAACACCACCAACTTTTGTTCAACCACCACCATCGGGTTCTAATAACCCAATTCCGATGTATCCAGATATGACTGGGTACAATCCTTTTAAACTTACTACGCCTATAGATTTTAACTATCAGGCGCCATCGTACAACCCTTATATGCAGGCAGTTGTTCACAATACTCTATGCCCGTCTCCTTTCCCTCCTGCATATCCAACTACTGGATATCCAAATTATGGATACCAGTATCCTGCTGTGCCTCAACCACAGCCACCGCCACAAATAGAGGCCCTTAATCAGGCCTTGGAAAGAGTGGAGCAACTTCAGCGACAGACTGAAAAGACTGAGAAGAAGACGAGCAAGATCTTCAAAAAGCTTAACAAAATGTTTAGGGGAAAGAAGGACGAGTGAAGGCTTTCTTTTATCTATCTTGTATTGATTTTTATTTAAATACGAAAAGTCCTTGCGTGGACATGTCTTTTCTTTTAGTCCTTGCATGGACATGTATTTCTTTTAGTCCCTGCGTGGACAAGTATTTCATTTTATTTCAAAAGTCCCGTTTAAGGCCAAGTATTGTAATCTTTTACCTTTTAATGATAATTTTTAGATTTATCTATAATATATGTATTCATTACATCCTTTCAAGCAATCGTCTCGAATTTAATTCAAACTTTATCGATCTGCTCAATATTTCAAAAGATCTTCTCAATGGTTTTAACCAGCCATATGGCAAAGTCTATATTATTGGCAATTATAAATGACAGTTAAGAATGAATAGCCCTCCGGTCCAGAGGTGGTGAACTATTTTCAAGCCTCATAGCCTTTATGGTCAAATGAGATCATGGCAACTTATATATATTGTCAAACCATTAAGACAATTATTTTGTATTAACATTCAAGTAATGTTAATATTCCTGGCGATGTGATATTGGGGAAGTCACACTAGCCATCTAGGTGGTGGACTACGTCCAAGCCTTATAGCCCATATGATTAAATTATATCATGGCTAATATCATCAATGCGATGATCATTTTTCTAAACATCCTTAGTGTTGACCTACCTACGGGCTATATTTTATTGTCAATTAAGACAAATGATAGTTGTGACCTTATGGTTCCCTGTCCAAGGTAGTAGACAACGTCCAAGCCTCATAGTCTATATGATCAAATGAGATCATGACTAATATCATCAGTGCGATGATTATCTATTCTAACATCCTTAGTGATAGTTTGCCTATGGGCTATATTTTATTGTCAATAATGACAATGACAGTTGTGGTCATATGACTCCCTGTCCAAAGGTAGTGAACTATGTTCAAGCCTTAACGTCATTTGATCAAATGAGATCGCAGCTTATATATAATATCATTCATTTAAAAATTTGTCAATGCGATAATGATAGTTGTGACTTTACGAGCCACTGTCCAATAGGTAATGGACTATGTCCAAACCTCATAGCCCTTGATGGTCCTTTGAGACCATGGTTAATTATACTTGATCTATTCAACATTCATTTAAAATGTTAAAATTATGAATTTGCCATTTGTGACGTTGTGCACACTAATCCAAAAAGGTGAAGGATTTAAATATCTAAACCCTATAGCCTATATGGTTTAATAATACCATGGCTAATGAAATTTTTAAGTCGTCAGATTTGATGACCAATTATTATAATGCAACTGAGCTATTATTTATTATGGTTTTTAGACAAACTTATATATGGCGAATCCAAATGCGGATGGACCTAACATCGGGAATAATGATGACTTAAACAATACCAGCGATGGCGAAGGAGCAAACCTCCAAGATATGATAGCCGCAGAAGTCGGCAAGGCTATGAATAATTTCATAGCTAAATTTAAGGGATCGAGCACTGCTCATTCCAAGTCCCATTCCATTCCTTTATGGTCAAATGAGATCATGGCAACTTATATATATTGTCAAACCATTAAGACAATTATTTTGTATTAACATTCAAGTAATGTTAATATTCCTGGCGATGTGATATTGGGGAAGTCACACTAGCCATCTAGGTGGTGGACTACGTCCAAGCCTTATAGCCCATATGATTAAATTATATCATGGCTAATATCATCAATGCGATGATCATTTTTCTAAACATCCTTAGTGTTGACCTACCTACGGGCTATATTTTATTGTCAATTAAGACAAATGATAGTTGTGACCTTATGGTTCCCTGTCCAAGGTGGTAGACAACGTCCAAGCCTCATAGTCTATATGATCAAATGAGATCATGACTAATATCATCAGTGCGATGATTATCTATTCTAACATCCTTAGTGATAGTTTGCCTATGGGCTATATTTTATTGTCAATTATGACAATGACAGTTGTGGTCATATGACTCCCTGTCCAAAGGTAGTGAACTATGTTCAAGCCTTAACGTCATTTGATCAAATGAGATCGCAACTTATATATAATATCATTCATTTAAAAATTTGTCAATGCGATAATGATAGTTGTGACTTTACGAGCCACTGTCCAATAGGTAATGGACTATGTCCAAACCTCATAGCCCTTGATGGTCCTTTGAGACCATGGTTAATTATACTTGATCTATTCAACATTCATTTAAAATGTTAAAATTATGAATTTGCCATTTGTGACGTTGTGCACACTAATCCAAAAAGGTGAAGGATTTAAATATCTAAACCCTATAGCCTATATGGTTTAATAATACCATGGCTAATGAAATTTTTAAGTCGTCAGATTTGATGACCAATTATTATAATGCAACTGAGCTATTATTTATTATGGTTTTTAGACAAACTTATATATGGCGAATCCAAATGCGGATGGACCTAACATCGGGAATAATGATGACTTAAACAATACCAGCGATGGCGAAGGAGCAAACCTCCAAGATATGATAGCCGCAGAAGTCGGCAAGGCTATGAATAATTTCATAGCTAAATTTAAGGGATCGAGCACTGCTCATTCCAAGTCCCATTCCATTCCACATTCATCAACGCGCAAGGAAATCTCACATTATTCTTCCATTGCGAAGAGTGAGCCAAAGCAGGTTTTCAAGGAAAAGTCCCGTGCTGCTAAAGACGGGTATACGTATAAGTATTTTGTTTCCTGCAAGCCCCGTGATTTCAATGGAGAGAAAGGGGCTATTGATGCCATGAAGTGGCTAGACAAGATGGAGACTGTGGTGGATATCAGCGGTTGTGCTGATAAAGATGTTGTGAAGTACGTCTCCCAATCATTTAAGGGCGACGCCCTAACCTAGTGGAAGGCCATGATACAATCTACAGGGAAGATACCCCTGTATAATCTGGAATGGTCCAAGTTTATGGACTTCATAAAGGAGACGTATTGTCTACCACATGAGGTGGAAAAGGTGGAGTCAGACTTTCTGACTCTCACTATGAAGAACTTAGATTGTCGGAAGTATGTCTGACTTCAACTCATTGTCCAGGCTAGTTCCTTATCTGATCACGCCAGAGTCTAAGCGCATTGCGTGGTTTATCAGTGGTCTAGCACCGAAGATCAAGGGTATGGTGAAGGCTTCAAAGCCTACTACAAACAGGTCTGTTGTGGACCTATCCCTTTCGCTCACTCAAGATGAAGTGAGGCGAAAGTCAGTTAAAACTGAGACCGACAGGAAAAGGAAACGGGAGGATAATAACTCCCAGAAGTCGAAGAAAGGGAAGTTCAGGTTCAATAAGAACCAACAAAGGTCTGACGAGAGGCCTGTGTGCAAGACCTGCAACAAACGGCATTGGGGACAGTTTCGTTCAGATCAGCGGGCGAAACCCTGTGGTATATGCAAAGATCGGGTCATAAGTCCTTGGACTGTAGGTAGGGGTGAGCAGAAAAACCGAAATTACCGACAAAACCAAACCGAAAAAACCGAACCGAAACAAAAACCAACAGTTCGGTTTTCGGATTTTTAATAACCGAAAATTTTGGTTCGGTTTTCGGATAACCATTTTCAATAACTGAAAAAAACCGAACCGAACCGAAACGAAAAAAACATATATTTTTATGTTTAAGTTTAAGTGTTTAACCCATGCTATTAGAAATTATTAATTTTATTCTTTAATATTAAGTACTTAGAATAAAAACATTAAGATTTTTATTTATAATTGAGATGATTTATTTATCGCCTATAACAAATAACAAAATTTAATATAAAAATTAAAAAATCTTCAAAGTATTACAAAAGAAAATGTCCTAATAAAAAATTTGAAGAAACATAAAAATAGATTAGAAGGTTAGGTTTATGTAAACATTTTTAGTTAAAAAGATTAAGTATAATAACTTAAATTGTAACCATATAAGAAAGAAATATAAAATTTGAATTATACTTTTTTTATTTTTGAATCTTACTTACTTTTGTTTAAAAAACCGAAATAACCGAAAAACCGAAGCCGTTTAAAAACCGAAACAAAACGGTTTTGAAAAAACCGAAAACCAACATTTCGGTTTTGATTTTGCCCAAAAACCAAACCGAACTGAACCGTGCACACCCCTAACTGTAGGGACTTAAAGAATGTCATGTGTTACGGCTAGGGCGACAAAGGCCACGTTAAGACTAACTGCCACAAAGCTGCCAAATAGGGTACTGCACAGCCCGGAGAGGTGAAGAAGGGGAATGCCCGAGCTTTTCAGCAGACTGCAAGGGAAGCAGTCAATGACACCAATGTCATAATGGGTACGTTCCTCATTAATGATATCTTTGCTTGAGTTCTTTTCGATTCTAGAGTTGATAAGTCATTTGTAGACCATAATTTTAGTAAACTACTAAACCTACCTATAAGAACTCTAGATATTTCTTATGAAGTAGAACTAG